>CM060912.1:136900242-138318992 GCA_030737875.1 Allium sativum
CACTTCACATATGATCATGAAGCATTAGAAGTCTTTTAAGGACAATGGATGCTTGTGTTTGATGAATGAGTAGATGGATGTTTGGATGGTAGGATGTACATTCTTCCTGAACTTGAAAATTTCGGGGACGAAATCCTTTTAAGTGGGGGAGAATGTAACACCCCGCGTATTCTATAACAGTGAAATCCACAAATTAAAGTATAACTAAATCAAAGAATTAAGGGAAACGGGATGCGCCATTGCGTTCGTCTCGGAATTCTGCTTGAGATAGAGTCCGAGTTTGCGTAAAACGGACTCCGTATGAAGAAGATATTGCCCCCGGAAGTTTCAGAATTCAGTTTAAAATTCAAACAGACCAAAACAGCCCAGAAAAACCAATTCAAAATTCAAAATCGGGCCCAATCGGCCAGGGCGGGAAAATTCCCGCCCAAGGCACCCAGGTCGACTTGGCAGTCGACCTGGGGCTAACCAGGTCGACTCGGCAGTCGACCTGGGTCACCCGTGTCGACTGGGGTGTCGACCTGGCCCCTGAGCCAGGTCGAAGCCAGCCCTCCTGGCTGGCCTGGTCTGTGTTTGGTCGATTTTCTGAGCCTTGCCTTGTCATTAGGGCTAGGTGTCAGCTCCTGGTTGGTCCCTCTTTCTAATGAATGGCTATTATTAAAACAAGCTCCATCGACGGTCCTAATCAACTCACAAACACTATAAAAAGACCCTAAGACCTAGCCTAAATCATACTATTTCATTTTAGCCTCATGCAGCCGCCATTAAACCTATAACTCTAAATTAAAAATACAAAGAACAAAATTATAGAAGACGAAGGATGATTCTTGAAGGCTACAACTATAAGCTACAATAACTACGACGCTTTAGACAACGGATTTGGGGCTATTTGATTTGGAATTTTGAATACTTGCTTCATATTGTAAGTTCTATGTCACTTTTTAGGCAAAAACGCTAAAATAACATGGACATGCCATGAATTGAAACCGGATTTAGGAACTATTATTAATCCATGTTTATATTGTTTAACTTTGAATCATAATTTGGGAATATTGCTATGTCAATGTTGCAAGTTAAACTTATCATGATTTTGATGTTGTTATGAATCACTTGGGCTTAATTGTATGGCAAGTTGGACTAATACATGTCCATGGAATCACTATGTTTATTGAAATCTTTATGTTGATTAAACCATGCCTATGATGCTAATTAAACCATGTCTATCATGTTTATGGAACTATGCCTGTGATGTTAATATACCTATCATGTTAATGACAAATTGAGAATTGCTAGGTTACGATGAAAAGTTGAAATCATTATGTTTATAATGCTAGATGAGAATCATTATGTTAAAAATGATAAATTGGAATCAACTATGCCTATTAGAATTACCATGCCTTTAATGTTTCATGTTTGTAATAAATTATTATTATGCCCGCAATGATTATTATGCCTATGATGTAAAGTTGAAATCATCATGCTAAACTAAGTTGGAACCATTACTATGCCAAGTTATCATCATGCTAGTATTGAAACCATGTGATATGTTATAGCCTGTTTATTATGCAAGTGATGTTGGAATTGTCACATATGCCTATCACATGTTTGGTGTTATTCCCTTTTATCTCTTGAATTGTTTATGCTTGTGAACGAAGTACGTTTATATACGTTGGGGATACGATTGGGTAGAATAGGCAAAACTTGAATTGATTATAATCATAAACCTTGAAATTTGGCATAAGTAGAACATGAAATATGGCACGAAAACTTGACTTGAACATGCCATAACTTGACTTAAAACATGCGTTAGTTGGGCACGAAGTTGACATATGAACATACTATGGAAATAGCACGAATCTGCTAAGAACATGGGCATGACTTTAGAAAACAAGAAAGTGGCCAACTCGAGGTTGGGTTGAGTTTGTAGTGTAAATCTGCCCGGAACCGCCCGGCAAATCCAGTTGCTACAAACAATAGGATCCAATGTGGGTAGTTGGTCACATCGCGCTTGAAACCCGAGGTTGGGTTGAGTTCGTAGCGTAAACCTGCCAGGAACCGCCCGGCAAATCCAGTGGCTACGAACAACAGGATCCAATGTGAGTGGTTCGGTGCATTAACGAATCAATTAATGCCAATTAGGGTTAAGTCATGAACATGAAAAGACAACTTAACCAACTTGAACACGATTTGTAGGGCTAAGTCATGAACTTGAAACGACAACACTTAGCTAACTTGACATGACATGTAGGCGGGTTAAGTCGCGAATTTAAATGACATACTTAACCACCTTGACATGACTAGACTGGAAAAGGATTAAGTCACGAATTACATGACTTAATCGGTTAGGCGGGTTAGGTCACGAATTACATGACCTAATATGTTAGGCGAAACCCTAGACACGACCCTTTTCAGCAGTAACCCTCTAGATGTATCAATGTACCCTGGGGCTAGGCCTGGTGGGGCACGATTACTGGGCTGATTGTAAGAGGTGAACGACGGCAGTGGGGTACGCCAGTGTAGGTTCGGTGGACTACGGTCGTGCACGTATTCCGGGGCAGACACTGGGTATCCGTAGATTTATCTGTGCATCTTGAATCGTGTCAGGGGTTGACACCCTAGGGCTGATACAACCGAAGGTGGACCCAGCACAGGTGACTACGTTCGTGATTAGCCGTATGACACGGACACTTGACGAGCTAGAACTTGTAGGGAGCCGATCGACTAGATAAGCGCTCCGTAGGACCCCGTACTTGGGTCAGACCCCGTTTCAGGGTCATTTCACGATATTGGGCCGTGGGATTTATTTCGTGATTAACTTGTGACCTGGGCTTAGTATACTAGTACAGTCGATGCAACGAATCTTGAACATGTGCTTCTTTATTTGACTTGTCTTGACTTATCATGATCACCTTAGTCTATCTTGCTCACCTTGACTCCATTCTTAAGTTTAGTTCCAGTTCATACATGACATGTTGTTTTAACCATTTTTACACTGAAAGTCACTAGGACTTACTCAGTCTTTATGACTGACCCTTTTCCTTTTGCCTCTTTTTCTTTCGTTCCCCCCCAGGTTCTCAGGGAGGGAATACCGCAGCTTGACCATCTTTCACATCCAGCTTGAAGAGAAAGAATGTATTGCTTGGATCTTTTTCGTTTTGGACTATGGCTTTGGACAGCAATTATGGGACTTATGCAGTTTATTTATGTTTTCTTTAAATAATGTAATCAAGACAATTATGGCATGGTTTGTGTAACATGTATTTTGATGAAATAAAAGTTGTTGTTGTCTTCCGCTGTTCAAAAATATGTGTTATTATATCTGTCTTGTATATCTGTGACTTATACTTATAAACCTTCACCAAAATTAGGGCATTCCCTTTGAGAGTGACCCTAACGGAGGTGGGGTGTTTCAAGATGTCTTATATACATAAAATCAAGACTACTATAATATTAAGGTAATTGTACACAATCCAAAAAGGTGGTCACAGCTAGAAGTCTTGAAAAAGCACCTGGAGTACTTAGCCTGACCCGAGTATTATTTATAAGTAAATAAACATTAAATGGATCAGTCTAGCTGTACTCATAATAACAAAATGAAATAGGATAAGAGATATAATTAATAAATGACATATAAGAAACAACAACAATGTTCACATGTAATATGTGAAGGCTCGACATGTACAGAAAATATGCCAAAGAAATTTCAGTGCTATATAAGGATATCTCAATATCAAAGAACTCAGATTGATAGCATAGTATTAATAAAACTCAGTTGGATAGCTTAGTATCGACAAAACTTAGATTCTAGAAATCGATAAATCAGAAATCCAAAAGATCCCTGAGAAGCGGAGGCCTAAATAAAGGCGTGAGCCCAAAGACTCATCAACACATGTATCGAAAGTGAGACGCGATCTCAAGATAGTTAGCCTACAATATTGAGCCAAGCTCCTTAGATGGTCAGAAGATCGTGGTTCGCGACCCTGCTAGGATGATCCGAAGATCATCAATAAAATCAAATGAACCGAAGTTCCTCATGATGATGTGGAAATCTTCGATATAATCATATGAGCCGAAGTTCTTTAAATAGTCTGATGACTCTCAAGATGAACCGAGTTCGTCGGGATGATCCGACAATCATTGGAATGACCCGAAGGTCGGAATGGTTTGAAGATCCAATAGAACTGAAGTTCCTAAGAAAAGATGATCCGAAGATCCTCAACGATCATAATTGATCAAGTATTGTTTAATATATGCCAATCAAGTAAATTTAAGAGTCAAGTTACATGTCCCAAAACCACTTTCTCTACTCGAAAATTTATGAACAGGTTGTATATTCCACTAGAAATACGAAACGATCAATGTCATAGTTATCAATCGAACGAGTCAAAGAATTAACCGTCGAAGCAAACTCAAGGGTTCATAGTCCTTGTTTTTACTAGGACGTTTAATTAGATAGT
This sequence comes from Allium sativum, assembly GCA_030737875.1. NCBI lineage: Eukaryota > Viridiplantae > Streptophyta > Magnoliopsida > Asparagales > Amaryllidaceae > Allium > Allium sativum. Next base: position 136,904,700 of record CM060912.1, read on the forward strand.
AGATTTGTAAGCAATTTATAAAATAATTTCATATAATGAAGTAGGGTTAGAAACCATTTTAAAGAAAGAATTTGGTATCTACTAATAATATAAAACCCTTTATATAATTCAGAAGTGGAAAATCTCGTAAATAGCGATCGAAATAACAATCGAGCTAAGAATTCACACTTAATAACGTAAATCAAATCCCATGACTATCAATTATAAAGTTGTTTATCATGAAGGAATCAAATGTCTAGAAAAGATGTTATTGAATCGAAAATGACAATAGAAATCAATCCAAAGTAAATTGGATCGATGAAACACAAAAAATCACAAAGAAAAGGTAAGATATGAATTTTATATCAGTTCACACGTCTGAAGTTATAATTCATACATTTGAATTGAAAAGATAGAAACCATGTTTCTGCTTTAAGATTCAGACGTCTGAATAGAGTAATTTAGCATTCTAAATCTGTTTTCAGACATTTGAATTACCCATTCATCCATCTGAATCATAGATAATTTTTTTTCCATATATATCAATAGCAGATCAGATGTATGAATGGAAATATTCAGACGTCTAAATCTGGGCCTGGGCACTAGTTTGCCTCGGTCACACAGAAACAAAGAATTTCGGATGAACTTTAACTAGAATTGAAGGCTTATGAGATTTTCTAGGTGTCTATGAATCTTTTTACACTTGCCAAATCATTGATATCATACAAATTAAACCTACTGAAAGATTTATACTATGATTCAAATATAATTGAATTCAAAACTCATGAAATGGAATGTTCACACAAATCAAACCAAGTCACATACTTTATACACAATACAAATGTTCTAAAGGCACACTATGCAAGCTTATAGCTTGAGGCATAGATGCGAGTTCTACAAGAACTCACAATTGGTCTTGATAAGGAAGGAGAGGCTCCAAAACAAAGCAAGATCAACCTCTCTTCAATAGGAACCCCAGAATCTTCAACCTTAACACATATACATGAATTTCCTAAGATTTACATTTAGGAAAATCTCTGAAATTGAAGTGATAATGGGTCGGAGAAGATGGAGATGGACTTACCAAAGTTTATCACTTGATTTTGCACTTGATTTCTATAAGAATTGGATACCTAATAGCAACTCTAGGGTTAGGAATTTTAATTTCCCCTTTCCTCTCCCCATTTCTATTTTTTTTAAGTGTTGAAGTGGATAGGAAGGAGAGAGGCTATGGAGTTCTTAAGGAAATGGGCTAGCTCGGCTAACCCAAGCCCCAACTGAAGTCTCGATTTTCACAAACTCCAAACATATCGATATTTACAGTTTTTATTGTTGTAAATGGCGTTTTGAACTCAATGGAAGTGGTCTCGAGTCCAAATTCATCTGTATGCAAAAAGTGAATTTTCGGATCTAACTCGACTAACGACGTTACATTTAAATAAAATATTTAAATATATTATCGCAAAATATGCAAGTTGTTACAACTACTAGACATTGATAGGACATCTGAATGTTACATAAATGCTTGCCTACAACTATTAGACATCAAACTGGACTTTGACATCCTTTTGGGCATATTTCCATACTTTTGGACATTGAAGCTAGGTCTTATGCAGTGATACACAATTTGACTCAGTGAAAAAGATGGGCGTTTTAATCAAAGTTTAGAACAAACAAACTATTTATTGTTCTATTATACAACTTTGTACACATAAATTGTATGAACTTGTACAATCATTGCAATTGACAAATACACGATGAATGATTACTATGAAGTGGACGCATGTGTTAGTGCCAAACCACTATAAAAACCGTGTTCCCTTTACATTTCTCTGTCTTTGGATATTCGGATTATAAGTTTACGTTTAAACTCACACTCGGGGGTTGGCATGCAAAAATAACCAATTTCCTATGTCAATAATATGCTTTCAAACTAATCTACATTATTTCTTTTCCTCAAAAGATAAATAATAAAAACATATTACTCTTTATATGTAACAAAAGATTTAGAAAAGACATAGTTTTTGATAATAATTTTTACCCTTAATCAAAATTGTTATTATTTCGCAGTCAACATGGCCACTTCTCCATGATATAAGCATTAAATAATCCAATAATGGGTTTGTTTGGTTGTATTCGTAAACAACAACATAATCTTTTACTAATTAAGCAGCAACAACAGTCTGATTTTTTTAATCATAACAACAATACATTTACATCTTTAATAATAATTTTATTATGCTTGATTATAACTCTTTTATGAGTTGTATGGAGGAAATCACACTCTTATCTTCCTTTTTGTTGAAGGCCAGTGCAACTCGAGCCAACAAAATGACACATTGTCAAGTATGGGTGAAAACTTATATGAAAAAGGAAGGTAGCAAATCAAACACAGCTTCGGTGTACTTTGTAAGTTAAATAAATAGTAACTCATATATTCTAAAATTTTCCACGTTGCATAATATCTCAAGTATTATCATATTTTAGGATAAAATTGCAGAAATAAAGGAATCGATCAATGATAGTGATGTAGAAGACTTACCATTGGAAGAGAATATCTTATTACAGGTGTTTGTATGGGATAAAAAATTCAAAATCAAAGTATTAGAGCCAACATATCACAGACCCAAATTAAGGCTTCTATTATTGTACATAACTCAAAATGTCTCTGGAGACTCGCAAGACTTGAAATCTAGGATGGAAAATGTGGAGGGTACATTGAAGTCCTTGGTCGATAGGTTCAAGGGATACATGATTCAAGGGAATCACATACCAAACATTGCTTTAAATGAAGGAGGAAGTGTGCACATTGGGGACATATTAGGAGAGTGATGAATAACGACATTGCTAATCCGGTGAACTCGTCTTGTCCGAGCAATCAAAAATGCAAAATTCTAAACTTTGAACTGGAAGTCATTACAACAACAACTATTTGTAGAGATTTGTCAACATTCATTATACATGGAAAACATATACCTCCAACACATGAGAAATTGGTTGTGGACAATATACTGCTATATGAAGAGAAGATAGGTAGAAAAAATCATCCTCTTGCTACGATCTTCAGTGAAGTTGGAATCAGTGGTTTTATGTGACATCCAAAGAACTCTATTTGATATCTTTAAACGCCAAAAGAAGGTATGTATTATTATTATACTTTGATAATTTTATCCTAGTGATACACTTTTAGTTTTAGGCAATAGTACTATAATATAAGAAAATAATTAACCATAATTAAAGGAAACAGTATCAAAATACAACTTTGAATTCAATCGTAGTATTTAATTGATAATTAACCATAGTTGAAGGCTCATGAATTTTGTAATTGAACTGCATGGTAGTGCCATAATACCTTCTCCTACACATGTTATTATCAAATGTGTTGTTGTAGTCCACATAATTTCATATGTTAGTGAATATATATACATACTCTGATGCTTTTAACAACGATTGAAATTGATGATATATGGTTGTTGCATGTACGAGAAGAGGACCACTTCTCGAAATCTTCCTTTACATTTACTTATTTTGGAATTTAGCACATAAGTTGGCTAATTTTTGATTTTCAGATTAAGAGACTTCGATTAGTTGAGATAGTAAATTGGTCTGAGAATCTATGTCTATATATATTTTGATCGCTACACGATATTTTACCAAACAATCTCTTATCCTATATGTACATAAACTCGAAGTTTTTTTGCAAACTTGTAAGAAAAACAAGAAATGTAGCTGTTCTTAGATTCCCATCATCATACATCATCATCTCCATTGTTAGCTTCTCTTTCAAATTCCCCTTGTAAGCGTGTCGTTCAAATCTAGTAGTGTTAAGTGCAGTTGGTGCTATGTATTGTTAAGGAGAATTTCGACTCGAGACCGCTCAAATCCAACCCCCAAACACAGTGGAAGTCGAGATCGTGGTAAGCATGAAAAAACAACCAATCAATATCTCAAAACAATCTCACCCCAATCCAATAATCAATCACAATCAACAAACAAAAGAAATAATGGAGCAATAACGAAAAGTAAATCACACAATGATTTATAGTGGTTCCAATAATGTCTTGGTGGTGTACATCCACTTTGAGAGAGAATCTTTATTAATATCAATATTAGAGCACAAGAGATCGATTATAATGATCAAATTCACTAGAAAATTTTGATTTTGAGGAGATGAGAATTGAAGAAGATTAGGATTTCCCAAACCCTAATTAGAATAAACTTAGGTCAATCTCTTGATTACCTCATCATCCCCTTTTGGATATGAAAATAACTTATATAGGGAGAGACTAATATTTAGCAATTTTCCAAATTGCCCCTTGAACCTTCACAAATCAGTCTGCCGAGTCCACATGTCGAAATAACCCAGAAGCCGCCTCAAACGACTATTCCAAATGGTCAGACATTTGTCTCGAGGCTCGGGAAACATTTCCTGCATAGCTCAGACGTCTATCGTATCTCCTTAGGCGTCTGTCATACCATATGATTCAGCTTAGATGTCTATCCAGATTGGTCGGACTTCTGCCGCAACTCTCGGGTTGTAGAATACCTAGCCTCAGACGTCTATCCTGAAATCATCCACATACCGCTGCACATTTGCACCACTAACATCCTCATACGAACTTCGATTTGTGAACTGTCTTCTACGCTGCGCAATTAATGCCTCTTTATTACCCCTCTATATCGTGCATTGGATTTCTACCACTACACTATTTTCAAATAACCTCTGAAATAGCCTCTCCACTTTAAGCCCTGCCATATTCCGATATTCCCGATATATCCCATTATTTCAGCTATATTCCGCTATATCTTTTTTAAAAGAAATGAATTTAAAAATGATATTTGTACATTTAAAATTTATAAAAATAGTTTTTTAATATAATTTTTTGACATATATTTTTTAAAATAGAAAATATTATAATATTCTATTTAATTTAATCAAGCTAAATAAAAGTTTACATTTATTTACATATTTTTGCATATGCTTTTATTTAAAATTAAAAATACACAAATTATAATTAAGTAGAATGTTAATTTTCAATTTATTTATCATTTATAAATATATCTTTAATCGCATTAAATACTAGTTTTATATGCTATTTTAGTCTTATCCGTTTTATCCCGCTATTTCCTCACTTTTTCCCCGCTACAACTTTTTACACCTCCGCCGCATTCGATCCGCTAAGCGCTTTAATTGCATAGTTTCTCCTTTACAAAGCTACTTCCAACCACTTCAATTCTATCATATATAGTGTCATAGAATTTAACACTCCACCTTTACAATATATTCATCTCTAACTCTAGCACTGTTTATACCAAACCATCATCTACCTCCTACCAAACGAGCTTGAATGTTTTCCCAATGAACCCTTGCATAGCCACCGTCCACTGCACTCCACCAACGAGTTCAGGCAAAGTCCCCACCTTCCAATGAAGAGTTGAAAACATCCAACTCTAAAATAAGTCTCACCATAAGACAAACATACTCAAAGTGAAACGCGTACATACCAAGAAGATAGAACTCCAATCTCTTACCGATACTCTTCTTCCACCATAAATAAGCTGCTGCCTCAACCGTGCAACCCCGTTGCACCAAACAGCTCTCTAAGCGAATTAAGCTCGAGTGGTGCTCAAACTTCCCAACCGGCAATGACTTAATGAACATATCCGCCGCATTATCCATTGTGTGCGCCTTCTAAAGGCATACTTGATTGTCTTCATCCATGGCTACTAGAAATGACTCTCTCACTTCAATATGCTTGGTCCGTGAGCTAAACGCTAAGTTCTCAACCAAACGAATAACACTTTGGCTCTCACATTGAACTTCAACACTGTTGTTTGCAAACAAATTGAACAATTATAAACAATTATTAAATTCGTTCGGCTTTATTAAACAACAAGGGTTGTTGAACTCTGGGACCGAAATTGTTTCTATTTGACTAAATCCAATCAGATTATTCCGAAAGTTTGATTGTTTGAAAACAAAGGAAAATAAATAAAAAGAGAGTTTTTTTATAATAAATGGAAGCAATTATGGAGTAATGACATAAATTGGATTAATAATCATCACTATCCAAATAGATTAATATAGATCTAACTCATATTTCTGTCACAAATATGAATCAACGATAATTAGGTTTTTAGAAACAAACATGTGAATAATGACAAGCATAACCTATGCAGGAGCTAAGCCCTTAAACAACCATAAGTTATCAGGACAGATTCACTACTTTGTTTCTACAATCCTAAAAATTAGATCTAAATCTGACAAGTGTTAGGTAGAACTCGAATATACTCTGTGAAGGAGCATAACTTTTATACGACCCAAAATATTAAGGTTTAGATCTAACTCTTGGTTTAGATCTAGATCTATATGCATAAAGTCCTCATCTTTTTGGCTATGTGATTCATACTGAATCTAGTCTATAAGCATCATCACCCCCTAATTAAAGGGGATTAGCTAGACATAGCTAAATAAGAAGGGAAACAGAAAAGAAAGAACATAAATAAAATAACACAAAAACTAAGAAGAGAATGAGAAGAATAATTTTATTCCAAGAGAAGAGTTTACAGAATAAAACCCAGTACAATTCTAAATGAAAGAGACACAGTGTATTTATATCTGCCACAACCAAGGCTAAGTGGCCAATTATAAGACGTAGGACAAAAGTCTTTGCCCAAGTAACAAATAAACCAATGTGAAGGCATGTGAATGGATATGCAAATGTCATGGAAAAATAGCTTGTGGGCATCAAATGAAATCAACTTCAATCATTTTGAGCATGAATAAGAACTCCATAACATCTGAGATAAGCGATCATTATGAAAAGGCATTGAACCTTGACTTTAAAATATGCAATAGAAGGTGGTTGAACATCAACATTTCTTCAGGTCTTCAAGCTTTAATCCAGCTCTAAAAATCAACATTCTTCTTGCACCAATTCATCAAGCTTTTTAACAATTAAGTGCGTCAATCCATTCATCTTATATAATCTGAAAACACAACTATAAATACACAGTATCAATTATTCTTAAAGAGAAAACAAGATAAATAAGCGGATGAAATATACACAATTACGTGTATACCAAATACCCCCACACTTATCTTTTTATTCATCCTCGAATAAACTAAACTAAGATATGTCACACTTTCGTAGGAAACACGATTGCATTTAGCGTATGCAAGAAGATATTAAACCCCTAGGTGTCCCTAGTAGGACGAGTGTTGTAATCGAAAGCGTCTTATGTACATGGATTAATCAAATGATATATTTAAGGTTTGTCACATTCCAAGGACTTTACCAAACTTCAATAATAATGGTTTAGTCCTAAATTGTCTATCCCGTTATTGGTGCAAAAATAAATAAATAAATTTCAAGCTGAATCGTAATTCCTTGATAACGCTGTAATTGCCTTGACGGTTAAGAGTTTGGTGTCAACCTAAGTTCTACACATCAACAGCGTGCACCCAAACATTTATTTATTCTTTTTTTTTTTGAATAATTTTGCACCAGTGTAACTGTAATGTATTGGATGTGAGTTATGCATAGATGAAGGAAAATTTTGTAACTTCTAAAAATATTATTGATAAGAGGGCAAGTGTATTTGTTGAACTTCAAGCTACAAAAGGTAAAGTAATACTAAGGCACATATGGACGTTTTGTTTCCTTTTATCTCCTCTACTACAATCCTCGCTTCCAAGTACAGTGTGATGGATGTGGATGGAGTGGAAATGAATGCTTTATAGTCAAGTATGATGAATGACTATTTTATTCTTAGAGATTTTCTCTTTATTGCCTTTTTTTCATAACTACATGATGAATGATGAGTGAAGATGAAATGGAATGATACCGTACATTATTTCATTTGATTCCTCCTCCACTAAGCGAATCATAACCAACACTTCATGAAAGGAAGGTTTTGTTCCCTAGTTACTCTACTTCTATAACCCTAATTCAACACAGAAGTCTAGACTGATGTTATATAAAAAGATGTAAGGAAAGATAAGAAAAATTTCATAAGATAGATAACCCATATAAAGTAAGATGTGGTATATGATTATCCTACCTTAAAACAAGTACGGAATGGGTAGTGTAATATTGGTATAAAAAGTGAGGTTCTTTAACCTTTGAAATTAAAATAGTACAAAGGTTCTTAAGTATACCAATATAAGAAAAACTTGTCGAAACATGGATGTAAATAGACTAAAACTTGAGTTTGAATAATGTGGGGTATCGAAGAAGAACGTTACAATGAGTCATTTCCGTGGAATTTAGAACTTACAAGTTTGAAAATTTTAGTGAGAAGAAATATTATGCATGAAAACGAACTCAGAAAATCCAACATATGTAGGTGCAAAATCATTTTTTCTGGATTTTTTCATGAACTATTTTTACGTGCACATTCTAACATGTATAACAAGGGTTGACATGCTTACTCCAGAACACGAACTGCACAGTTTCAAGCTAGCATCTTAAAAAGATACATTACGATCAATGAATAAATAATGTTCATTCCCATCACCTAACAATCCAACTTATCAATAAAGAACTAAGGTGTTATTTATGAATTTTAAGTTAGTCCTTGTTCAACGAATGAGATAGTTTATAAAATTTGATTGCTGATGTAATGTAAATTCCCCCCACACTTGAGTGTGGTTATGTCCTCACAGTCGTTAATCAAACATATCTTAGTGAAAGGAAATGATTTAACAAGAGAATATTAACATATGTACAAAAGAGGGTTACTACGTCTTACCAAATGTAATGTGGATCATGGAGGACCATGAGCTCTTCCTCTTGGTTGGGTATTGGTTCCAAGTAAGGTTTAAGGCATTGACCAGTGACCTTATAGGATGATCCATTGGTTGGATTCTTTGTTTCTACTGCACCATATGGAAAAACGGTCCGTACAGTGTAAGGTCCTGTCCATCTAGATTTTAACTTTCTCGGAAATAAATGCAATCTTGAGTCATACAACTGAACTTTTTGACCTGGCATGAAAGTTTTACGTAAAATTTATTTATCATGAAAACTATAGTTATGTCCTTATAAATTCGTTCATTTTCATAGGCATCATTTCGAATTTCATCAAGTTCATTAAGTTGAAGCTTCCTAAGTTCACCAGCTTGCTCTAAGTCAAGATTAAAATTTTTATTGCCAATAACACCCTATGTTCTAGTTCAAATGGCAAGTGAAATGACTTACCAAAAATCAACCGATAAGGGGACATACCTAAGTTTGTTTTGAAAGTGGTGCGGTAAGCCAAAGAGTGTCAGTTAACTTTTGGGACTAATCTTTACAATTTAGATTCACAGTTTTCTTAAGGATTTGTTTAATCTGCTTATTCGATACTTCAACTTGCCCACAAGTTTGAGGATGGAAGGGAGTGGATAACTTGTGGGTTATCGAATACTTTCTCATGAGGGCTTCAAAAGAACGATTACAGAAGTGTGTTCCGTTGTCATTGATTATTGTGCGAGGTGTGCCAAACCTAGAAATGATGTTTTTTTTAAGAAGTGCACAACAACCTTGTTATCGTTTGTTTTGCATGGAACATCTTTGACCCATTTAGAAACATAACCAACGGCTAAGAGAATATAAAGGTTTCCAAAAGAATTAGGGAAGGGTCTCATGAAGAATATACCCAAACATCAAAAATTTCGACTTCTTGAATGGGGTATATGGGCATCATATTTAGTTTACCAATTTTCCCTAAGAATTGACATCGATCACAAGTTTTGCAAAATTCGTAAGCGTCTTTGAAAAGGTTGGGCTAGTAGAAACCCAATTGGAGAACCTTTTCGGCTGTCTTTTTGGGACCGAAGTGACCACCACAGGCTTAGTCGTGACAGAAAGAGAGGACACTGCGAGTTTCAGTTTCGCGAACACACCTTCGGATGATTTGGTTGGGACAGTACTTGAAAAGATAAGGGTCCTCCCAATAAAAATGTTTCACTTGGGATAAGAATTTTTGTTTATCCTGCTTAGATCAAAAAGAAGGAGTCTGCTTGGTGACTAAGTAGTTGACAATGTCAGCGAACCAAGGATCGGTGGATAAAGAAAGAACCCGCTCATCCAGAAAATTCTCATTGATCGGAAGAAAAGAAGATGAGGCATTTGAAAGACGAGACAAGTGGTCCGCAATAACATTGTCGAATCCTTTTTTATCCTTAATGGTGATGTCAAATTCTTTAAGTAGAAGGATCCAACGAATGAGACGAGCCTTAACATCCATTTTAGAGAAAAGGTAACATAAATGCGGAGTGATCGGTATGAACAGTGATGTGTGAGCCAACTAGATAAGGTCTGAATTTTTCTAAAGAGAAAACGACAGCCAAAAGTTACTTTTTGGTGGTCGTATAATTGATTTGAGCATCATTCAAAGTCTTACTCGCGTAGTAAATGACATGAAGAATTTTATTGATATATTATCTTACGACAGCGCCTATAGCGAAATTCGAGGCGTTAAACATGATTTCAAAAGGCAGGTTGCAGTTGGGAGAGCAGGTGATAGGGGAAGAGAAAAGTTTAATTTTGAGATGATCAAAAGATGAAATACAGTTAGAGTTGAAGTCAAAAGGAACACCCATACCAAGAATATTAGTCAAAGGTCGAGTGATTTTGCTAAAATCCTTTATAAAGCGACGGTAAAAGGCAGCATGACCTAAAAAGGATCGGATGTCCTTAATGGATTTGGGAATGGGAAAATTAGAGATAACTTCATTTTTGGCTTTGTCTACCTCAATTCCTTTATTAGAGATGACATGTCCTAAAACAATGCCATGTCCTAAAACAATTCCATGTTTGATCATGAAGTGACATTTTTCCTAATTTAGAGTTAAGTGTTTATCTTTGCAATGGTTAAGAACAAGATCATGGTGATGCAAACACTCAGTGTAAGAGTCCCCAACGATGGAAAAGTCATCCATGAAAACGTCCAAAAATTGCTCGATCATGTCAGAAAAATGCTAACCACGCACCTCTGGAAGGTTGTAGGTGCATTACAGAGACCAAAAGGCATATGATGATATGCAGATATACCGAAAGGACAAGTGAACGTGGTCTTCTCTTGGTCCTCAAGAGCGATAGAGATTTGATTATATCCTAAGCACCCATCAAGGAAATAGTAATACTCATGACCGGCTAATCGTTCTAACATTTGATCGATAAATGGCAGAGGGAAATGATCCTTACATGTTGCAGCATTAAGTTTCCTATAATCAATACAAACATGCTAACCCATCTAGGTGCAGGTTGGGATAAGCTCATTAGATTCATTTTGGATCACGGTTATCCCTGATTTCTTAGGTATTACATGAATCAGCTAACCCATTGACTATCGGAAATCGGATAAATGATTCCATTGCCAAGACATTTAAGGATTTCATCACGTCTTTCATGATGGGGTTTAGTCGACACTGGGGATCATGAGTGGGCTTAGTATCATCTATAAGGTGGATTCGATGTTGGATTATCGAAGGACTAATCCCTTTAATATCAGCCAAGGACCAACCAATTGCTTCCTTATTTTTCTTAAGGTTGGGAAGGAGCAATTGTTCCCACACTAAGTAAGACCAGAAAGAATAATGACAGGAAGAGTTTCATTTTATCCTTAGTAAGCGTAATTAAGATGACTGGGAAGCACTTTGAGTTCGGATTTGGGAGACGACTCAACCGAAGAAATTGGTTGAGGAATAGATTCAATTGTAAGCGACTCGACAAGAGTAGATTCAGAGACATTTTCGAGAATATTGTGAAACAAAGTTTTTAATTCGATTCAATTTCGTTGTTCAGATGGTCGAGCTCGGGTTCATCGTTGTGGACCGCATGGATTTTAGAAAACTGGTCCACGTAAGAGTTAGGTGAGTTTTCTATTCTAAAGATGTGTAGATCGATGGCCATGTTACCAAAAGAAAGTTTCATAGACCCATTTTTACAGTTGATAAGTGCATTAGAGTTTGCTAAGAAAGGTCGTCCTAAAATCAAATGAATCTGGTTTGCAGGATTGCTGATCTGATGAGTTTCTAGGACAATGAAATCAACTAGAAAGATGATTTCGCCTACTTTTATCAATACATCCTCAATTTCGCCAACATGTTTCTTAATTGAACGCTCAACAAGCTGAAGGGTAACCTTGCTGGGTTTCAGTTCTCCTAGTCCTAATTGCCGGTAGACGGAATATCAAAGCAAGTTAACACTAGCAACTAAGTCTAGTAGGCATCTATCGATTTTCTAGTCCCCAATAGTACATGATATTGTGGGGAAGCCAGGATCTTTGTATTTCACTATCATTTATTTGGACAAGACTTAGTAAGTCCAGCGGCTAAGAAAACTTTCTTGGGTACATGAGTGTGTCATTTTTGGGTACACAATTCCTTGAGAAATTTAGCGTAGGTTGGCATTTGTTAAACGATGTCAAGAAGAGGAATGTTAACTTTCACTTGTTTGAAAATTTCCAACATCTTTTCCATTTGGTCGGAATGTTTCTTTGGTCGAAGATGATGAGGAAATGGAATACGAAACTTAGAAGGTTGGTCTACATGAGCTGGAGAAGAATTAGATTCAGAATTTGGATCAAGATCATTTGTGATTTTAGAAGAGTCGAAAGGAACATTTGGTAAGTTATTTGGATTTTTAACTTGATTATCAATTTTCTTATCGGATCGTAAAATCGTGATAGCATTCAATTGAGTTAGATTGCCATCCTGGATGACATGAGCTTGCTTTGGATTAGGATTTTGACTCTTGGGGTTTGGAGTGGGCTGACTTGGGAAAGTGCCTTTTTCCCATTTTGTGACGGCCCGCCCCGCACCAACCGACATTTACTCCAAAAGTGCGCTGTACACATGTCCAGTTAGCACGGAACGGGTCGTGAGAAGGAAAAGGAAGAAGGAAATGAACATACAAAGAACCTGTAGAATGTCTCACAGCGCATAGAACAAAATATAATAATAACATACTTGACATAAAACAGGAGAGACAGTGCATAAGTTGAAAATCAGAACTAAACATCATAGCAGCGGAAATCCAAAATACAGCTTATTACAACTTTCAAACTGTCTCAAAGCAAAAGTAAGATAAATGAGGTACACTACTAATGCCCAAGTAGCGACCACCAACGACACAGGGAGAATGCGTATATATATATAATACGTGGAAGCCTCCTGCCCGCCTCCGAACCAGCTACTCGCGCATCACCAGCTAACCTGTCTCTAGTCTGCTCGTGTGAGCACCCAGAGTAATAAGAGGAGACATAAAACTCTGGGTCAGACATAAAGCCTGGTATGAGCGATAAGCATCTAAAGTGAACAATAACAGGTAGACTAAAACATACCTGAACCTGGACCAGCAACCAAAGAGTTAGCACTACATATTGTACAATACTCTAAGGTATCATATCAAATAGTGTAAAGATACGGAGGTGGGGGAGGTGTGCATGTCATAATGATGGCAAACAATCAAACATAGCATCCATCCTCACATCTCTCACTCAGTGCGTAAAGCATACGACATTCACCACTTCGATCACCCAACATACTTTGCTACGATCACTTTGCCCCATGAAATCATAAATGGCTTCACTGCACTGATAACGTAGCCACAAATCCTTCGCTATGTCCACTTTGCCCCATGGAGTCACAAGAGCCCCACTGCACTGGCTCATAGCCTTACTAATCCTTACTATGTCCACTTGCCCCATGGAGTTATTCACCCCATCTGCGCTGGCTCATAGTCTTACTACGCATCACCTTGCCCCTCAGGTCATAATGACCCTACTGCACTGATAACGTAGTCTTGCTACCATCACTTTGCCCCTCAGGTCAGAATGACCCTCTGCACTGATAAGTAGCCCATCATTCCTTTTTAGTGGTGAATCGAAGTTATGAACGTCGACAACTCCTTAGCACACGTCCCGCAGCAAAGTCCAACCATGAAGTGAACTCATTGGTTCCCAACTGGTTCCGGGATCCTGAGCTCTAACTCCCATATGGACTACCTTTGCATCTCGGGTTATTGGTCATCACCATCGAATCGGATCGGATCAGCCTTCACATTCTTCATCGGATCGGATCGGCCTTAGGCATTCGGATCGGGTCGCACCTCATGCATCGGATCGGGTTGTGATCCTCCAGGTGATCGGATCGTCATTGCGGTCCCCTTTCTATTTGCCTCGGATCATGCTCCCCTCCTTGGTTCAGATCGTGATACCCCATACGGATCGGATCGCGCCCCTCCAGCTCGTGGTTCTCTCCTGGTTCGGATCGTCGTCTCGCTGTGCATCAGATCGTGGATGCTGCTTTCCTCTTGTTCGGATCGTGATATGAAGCACGAGTGGATCGGATCAGGTAGCAGTTCACGATTGTTGCTCGTGGGCCTTGCGCAGGTGGTTCGGTTCGGAGGAGACGACTCGGTTCGTGGTGATGACCCACGATCCCATAGGGCGATCCGATCGACCTTCAGTCCCCTATGCGATCCGAATCCCTGCACCTTGTCCAGCGAGCTGTTTACGCCATTCGACGGCGTTTTAGACCATTCTAACTATTCTAATCAATCAAAAAGCATACCATATAGTCATAGCAACATACATAATCAACCACAAACATCAAAACATCAATATGATAAGTAGAAATGGATCAAACATACCCAAAATCCCATATTTTCCCCTTAAGCATGTTTAGGTGAAACTAATGATAGGACTAACAAAACTTAACCAAATTAACCCAAATTCATATCAGAGGTCTAAAACATCATTCCGAATTTTATAACCATTTTTCCAGAATTTTATCATGTTTAAATTCGCTAATTAACACTAATCACCCCTAATTAGCCATAATTAGTGCAAAACTATGCAAATCACTCACCTTAGCCACAAAATAAACTAAGATCTGAAATAAATCTCTGATTTGATGTGAATCTCAATGCCAAACAGCAGCGCCTAAGTTGCTTTAGTGAAGATCTTCCTTGATTAGGGGTTGCTAAGTTAAATCCTTGACAAAAAGGTGATTTGGAGGTGATTTAGAGGTTGGAGGCCATTTTTAGGGTTCCTTGGTGATAAATGGAGGCTAGAAAACTGAAATGGAATGATTCTCCATCTCATTTCAGCCCTCCCATAACCCTAATCCCGAAATGGGTTATGGGCCTACTCACTAATCACCCGATTTGGCCCGGTTAAGCAGTTTTTCACCCTCCAAACCTTGTTTCAGCCATATCTCCCAAACGGCAAGTCCGTTTGACTATTATGACCACTCTACGGAAAGAGAAACCATCAAACGAATCAAATGGAAGTGATTTCAGGTCAAAATTCCTTTCCAATCAAAAGTTATGGCCAAAACAGTACCAACTAGGGGTAAAATGGTCATTTAAAAATCGACAAAAATCATGGACATGGGAAATGACTCTAATAGATGTTTCCCAAGGTTACATGACAATACGACTTCACACGGGAAAGAAATAAATATTCTACAATCCTATGATGTGTAGAAAACGGGTCGTTACACTCTCCCCCCCTTAAGAAATTTCGCCCCCGAAATTTCCTAATCCAAACACACACAAAGGTCCCGCATGCCTATCAATCATAAAACAACAATCAACATGCAAAACAAGTCTACCCTAGCATGCGGAAAACTAAATCGCAAAGTAAACCATACCAGGCAAAGAGTTCTGGATGTGCCTTCCTAATGCTCTCCTCTGTCTCCCAAGTACAATCATTCTCGTCCTCGCCCCACTGAACCTTGACTAGCTTCACCGACTTCCTTCGAAGTTGCTTTGTATCGTTCCCTACAATACGGATCGGCTTGCGGTTCCCAACTGCCTCGGGTTCTACTTCGAAGTCCTCTAACTGATCAGGTGAAATAGTCATATCTGAGTCGTGAACGAACTTCCTTAGTTGGGAAACATGAAATACATCGTGAACTCCCGCCATTTTCTCTGGTAAGCCAACTCTATAAGCCAAATTCCCGACTAATTCAAGAACGGGGAACGGGCCAACAAATCTTTGTGCCAACTTGCCTCTCCTGCCAAATCGTATCATGCTCTTCAACGGAGAGATCTTAACAAACACCAAGTCACCAACGGAGAATTTCAAATCTCTTCTCCTCTTATCAGCATAACTCTTCTGCCTATCTTGGGCAGCTTTCATTCGTTGCTGAATGATCTTAATCTTATCTGAAGTTTCTCTCACCACATCTGGTCTAAGCACAAACTTCTCGCCAGTCTCTATCCAACATGATTGTGAGTTGCACGGTCTTCCGTACAAAGCTTCATATGGAGCCATACCAATACTGGATTGGTAGCTATTATTATATGCAAACTCTACTAGATGCAAATGGTCATCCCATGATCCACCAAAATCCAATATACAAGCTCTCAAGAGATCTTCCAATAAACGATTCACCCTCTCCGTCTGACCGTCGGTCTGAGGATGATATGCGGTACTGAGATGTAATCCTGACCCTGGAGCCTCTTGTAAGCTCTTCCAAAACCCCCTAGTGAACAACAGGTCTCGGTCACTCACAATGCTTATGGGTACTCCATGAAATCTTACTACCCACTTCATATACAATTCTGCCAACTTGGCTGCCGTTCTGGTCGATTTGACGGGTATAAATCTTGCACTCTTAGTCAATCGATCCACAATTACCCAAATGCTATCATGTCCCGATCTAGTCCTTGGTAAACCATCGATGAAATCCATCGAGACTTGCTCCCATTTCCATTCGGGAATTTCTAATGGTTGCAACAACCCACTAGGCTTCTTTTGCTCGGCTTTAACTAGCTGGCAATTCATGCATTTGGATATAAACTTCCCAACGTCTCTTTTCATCCCTTCCCAGTAGTAAGTCTGTCTCATGTCTCGATACATCTTATTACCACCGGGATGTATAGTCAGTTTTGAGTGATGACATTCTCTAAGCACTTCATCTCTCAAACCATTCACGTTGGGCACAACTAGTCTTCCATTCTTTCGAAGCCATCCATCTCGATCAAGCCCATACACATTCATCTCCTCATCGATACCCATCTCTAACTTGGAGATGATTTCTAATAAATTAGGATCGTCCCTCTGGCTAGAACCAATCCGCTCTATCAAAGTGGGTCTGATCGTCAAACTAGCTAGCATAACTGGATCCAATTCGCACCTTGGTCTGAAATCAAACCCCGCGATAAACTCCAGTTGCTTCCATTCAAGAAACATTGCCCCTAAGCTGGCTTGTCTCCTACTCAAGGCATCGGCTACCGCATTACCCTTCCCAGGTGTATACGCGATATCAAAATCATACGAAGCCAAGAACTCTAACCATATATGCTGACGGAGATTCAGATCTTTCTGAGAGAAGAGATACTTTAACGATTTATGATCGGTAAACAACTCAAATCTTTCTCCCAAGAGATAGTGTCTCCACATCTTCAGCGCAAATACAATCGCTGCCAATTCCAAATCATGGGTAGGATACTTCTTCTCATGCGGCTTTAGCTGTCGACTAGCATAAGCTACAACCCTACCTCCTTGCATCAATACTGCACCCAATCCGGTACCACAAGCATCTGTGTATACCGTCATCTCTTCATTCCCTTTAGGAATGACTAACACTGGCGCACGCGTCAACTTCTCCTTTAGACTCTTGAAGGCATCCTCACACACTCCGTCCCAGACGAAGGACTGATTCTTCTTAGCCAACTGAGTCAATGGTGCTGCTATCTTGGAGAAGTCCTGGATAAACTTACGATAATATCCGGCTAATCCCAAGAAACTTCTTAGATCTGTAGCATTCTTGGGCGTAGGCCAATCCTGTACCGTAGCCACCTTCGCAGGGTCCACGGCAATACCACTCTCTGAAACAACATGACCCAAGAATCTTACTTCCCTTCTCCAAAAATGACACTTAGAGAATTTCGCTTTCAATTGGTGTTTCCTCAACACCTCCATCACTATCCTCAGGTGCCCCTTGTGTTCCTCCTCTGTCCTTGAATAAACGAGGATATCATCCACGAACACAAGAACAAACTTATTCAACTGATCTCTGAATACTCGATTCATAAGATCCACAAAATAGGCTGGTGCATTGGTCAACCCAAATGGCATGACCAACCACTCATAAAATCCAGACGGCGTCCTAAATGCCGTTTTCGGAACACTCTCATCCGCCACTCGTAGCTGATGAAATCCTGTCGCGAGGTCCAACTGGGAGAACACTCTTGCTCCTTCCAGCTGATCAAACAAATCATCTATCCGCGGTAGAGGATACTTATTCTTCCTCGTCACCTTATTCAACTCGCGATAGTCCACACACAAACGAAGGGAACCATCTGCCTTAGTGGCAAACACAACTGGTGCTCCCCACTCGGAGACACTCCTTCTAATCAATCCCTTCTTCAAAAGATTGCTGACTTGCACCCCGAGCTCTCACTGCTCCTTTGGTGCCATACGATGAAGTGGCATCATTATAGGTCTGGCATCTTTCACTAAATCAATACGGAACTCAATCTCTCGATGTGGTGGAAGCCCGGTCACCTCCTCGAAGACGTCCGGGTACTGGCCAACCACAGGCACATCTGACAGCTCATCCTGCGGGATGTCGAGGGAATTTACAAAACTAGCCATAACCCCATCACTAGGTAGACTACCAAACACTACCCTCCGCCCATCATCCGCCCTCACTGTCACCAAAAAGCCCTCACAGTCTACCACCACCCCGTATCTTTGGAGCCAATCGACTCCCAATATAATGCTATACCCAGTAAAGCCCAAAACAAAGCAATCACATACAAACATACATCCATGACTCGATAAGACCAAATTCCTGCAAATCATACTAAGGCTAGTCGAACCACCAATCGGGTTCGTCACAACCAATGGTCTATCGACTATCTCGGGTTCCAGTCCCAACCTATCTACCAGGTCACTAGATATGAAGGAACGGGAAGCCCCAGTATCAAACAAAACTCGAACTGGTATATCATAAATAGAAATCATACCTTGAATAACAACATTCTTTCCTTTCTCCGCCGCAGTTGGGGCATTCGACGAAGAAGGAATAGCATCAAGAGCATATGCTTTCACAATCTGCTTCTCCTTAAGAGGTTGCGGACACTTATCCTTCTGATGTCCCACTTGACCACAGTTGTAGCACTTCCTTTCCGCTGGCTTGGCCCGACATTCTTTAGCATAATGGCCTTTCTTTCCACAGCTGAAGCACTCAACATCCTTCTTGCTCTTTTTCTGGCCACTCTTAGATTGGTCCTGCTTCCTCTTATTCTGAGAGTTATTCTTGCCTCCACCGCCTGCTTGCGACTTTGGCCCTTCTGCAGATGCAGCCTCAGTCTTTGACTTAGGGTAAAGACTCTCTGATCTCAAAGCTTTCCCCACGATCGATTCAAAAGTCTCATCGATGTGGTTGATAAGCCTTTCCCCCAAGTGCCCATCCAAACCAGTAATGAACTTCTCATTCTTCTTCTCAGGAGTATCAATAAGAGATAGTCCATACTTCGACAAAGTGTCGAACTCAGCAATATAATCAGAAACTGCCCTCCCATTCTGCTTGAGTTCCAAGAACCTCTTGAACAACACTGACTTCTGGGCAGCTGGAATGAACTTCTCGCTAAAGCGAGCCTTGAACTGAACCCAAGTAACCCGATCCTCTGGAGTAGCTGTCCTAATGGCATTCCACCAATTCATCGCTCGCCCTTGCAGCTGACGAGACGCTAGCCTTCTCTTCATCGCATCCTCAAGACCCAAGTCATCAAAGATACGGTCACAGCTATCCATCCAACCCTGAACATCTGTGGCCGACTCCGTTCCGTGGAACGGCTTCCCACCAAGATTAGTGTAATCTTTGCACAACTTGGCGAAATCGACCCTAGGCGCCTGCACCACTGGGCCAACACCAACTCCAGGATTGGGAACTGCCCCTTGCACTTCTCTAAGCATGTCTCTCATGAGGTTAGTAAACATCGCCCTCATGTCCGCGACATTCCCATTATTGGCCCCTCTACCGGTACCTCTAACATATCGGCTCATCGTCAATCTGAAAAAGGGAAACGATAAACGACCCCATAGTGGTACTAGTGCAGTGCAACTTCATTCTTATACTACTAATAGTATATATATACATAGCTTTTGAAAACCAAAGTAATCACAAATACGAGCTCTCATATACGTACTAACTCTCCCTAGTGTCTTTCCCTAGGTTAACTACGCAACCTGGCTCTGATACCAAGTGTGACGGCCCGCCCCGCTCCAACCGTCATTTACTCCAAAAGTGCGTTGTACACATGTCCAGTTAGCACGGAAAGGGTCGTGAGAAGGAAAAGGAAGAAGGAAATGAACATACAAAGAACCTGTAGAATGTCTCACAGCGCATAGAACAAAATATAATAATAACATACTTGACATAAAACAGGAGAGACAGTGCATAAACTGAAAATCAGAACTAAACATCATAGCAGCGGAAATCCAAAATACAGCTTATTACAACTTTCAAACTGTCTCAAAGCAAAAGTAAGATAAATGAGGTACACTACTAATGCCCAAGTAGCGACCACCAATGACACAGGGAGAATGCGTATATATATAATACATGGAAGTCTCCTGCCCGCCTCCGAACCAGCTACTCGCGCATCACCAGCTAACCTGTCTCTAGTCTGCTCGTGTGAGCACCCAGAGTAACAAGAAGAGACATAAAAATCAGGGTCAGACATAAAGCCTGGTATGAGCGATAAGCATCTAAAGTGAACAATAACAGGTAGACTAAAACATACCTGAACCTGGACCTGCAACCAAAGATTTACAACTACATACTGTACAATACTCTAAGGTATCATATCAAACAGTGTAAAGATACGGAGGTGGGGGAGGTGTGCATGTCATAATGATGGCAAACAATCAAACATAGCATCCATCCTCACATCTCTCACTCAGTGCGTAAAGCATACGACATTCACCACTTCGATCACCCAACATACTTTGCTACGATCACTTTGCCCCATGAAGTCATAAATGGCTTCACTGCACTGATAACGTAGCCACAAATCCTTCGCTATGTCCACTTTGCCCCATGGAGTCACAAGAGACCCACTGCACTGGCTCATAGCCTTACTAATCCTTACTATGTCCACTTGCCCCATGGAGTTATTCACCCCATCTGCGCTGGCTCATAGTCTAACTACGCATCACCTTGCCCCTCAGGTCATAATGACCCTACTGCACTGATAACGTAGTCTTGCTACCATCACTTTGCCCCTCAGGTCAGAATGACCCTACTGCACTGATAAGTAGCCCATCATTCCTTTTTAGTGGTGAATCGAAGTTATGAACGTCGACAACTCCTTAGCACACGTCCCGCAGCAAAGTCCAACCATGAAGTGAACTCATTGGTTCCCAACTGGTTCCGGGATCCTGAGCTCTAACTCCCATATGGACTACCTTTGCATCTCGGGTTATTGGTCATCACCATCGAATCGGATCGGATCAGCCTTCACATTCTTCATCGGATCGGATCGGCCTTAGGCATTCGGATCGGGTCGCACCTCATGCATCGGATCGGGTCGTGATCCTCCAGGTGATCGGATCGTCATTGCGGTCCGCTTTCTATTTGCCTCGGATCGTGCTCCCCTCCTTGGTTCGGATCGTGATACCCCATATGGATCAGATCGCGCCCCTCCAGCTCGTGGTTCTCTCCTGGTTCGGATCGTCGTCTCGCTGTGCATCAGATCGTGGATGCTGCTTTCCTCTTGTTCGGATCGTGATATGAAGCACGAGTGGATCGGATCGGGTAGCAGTTCACGATTGTTGCTCGTGGGCCTTGCGCAGATGGTTCGGTTCGGAGGAGACGACTCGGTTCGTGGTGATGACCCACGATCCCATAGGGCGATCCGATCGACCTTCAGTCCCCTATGCGATCCGAATCCCTGCACCTTGTCCAACGAGCTGTTTACGCTATTCGACGGCATTTTCGACCATTCTAACTATTCTAATCAATCACAAAGTATACCATACAGTCATAAAAACATACATAATCAACCACAAACATCAAAACATCAATATGATAAGTAGAAATGGATCAAACATACCCAAAATCCCATATTTTCCCCTTAAGCATGTTTAGGTGAAACTAATGATAGGACTAACAAAACTTAACCAAATTAACCCAAATTCATATCAGAGGTCTAAAACATCATTCCGAATTTTATAAACATTTTTCCAGAATTTTATCATGTTTAAATTCGCTAATTAACACTAATCACCCCTAATTAGCCATAATTAGTGCAAAACTATGCAAATCACTCACCTTAGCCACAAAATAAACTAAGATCTGAAATAAATCTCTGATTTGATGTGAATCTCAATGCCAAACAGCAGCTCCTAAGTTGCTTTAGTGAAGATCTTTCTTGATTAGGGGTTGCTAAGTTAAATCCTTGACAAAAAGGTGATTTGGAGGTGATTTAGAGGTTGGAGGCCATTTTTAGGGTTCCTTGGTGATAAGTGGAGGCTAGAAAACTGAAATGGAATGATTCTCCATCTCATTTCAGCCCTCCCATAACCCTAATCCCGAAATGGGTTATGGGCCTACTCACTAATCACCCGATATGGCCCGGTTAAGCAGTTTTTCACCCTCCAAACCTTGTTTTAGCCATATCTCCCAAATGGGAAGTCCGTTTGACTATTATGACCACTCTACGGAAAGAGAAACCATCAAACGAATCAAATGGAAGTGGTCTCAGGTCAAAATTCCTTTCCAATCAAAAGTTATGGCCAAAACAGTACCAACTAGGGGCAAAATGGTCATTTAAAAATCGACAAAAATCATGGACATGGGAAATGACTCTAATAGATGTTTCCCAAGGTTACATGACCATACGACTTCACACGGGAAAGAAATAAATATTCTACAATCCTATGATGTGTAGAATACGGGTCGTTACACATTTACTTACGGAAGTGGCTAACTGACTCATTTGCATTTCAAGTTTAGCGATCGATTAACTCATGTTTTGCATGTACGAAGTCATTAAATTTTGTAGATTGTTATCTGATTGGAGATTTTGAGTCGTTGCTTTAGTCAACATTTCGAGAGTTTCCTCAAGTGAAGTCAATGTTTATTAACCTGGGGAAAAAAGGTTGTTGCGCTTGATTTTGAGAAGGTGGGGCAAGATTTTGTTGAAAGGGAGGATTCGAAGGATTATTCGAAATTGGTTGAAAAGGGGGTCGAACCAAATTCGAATTTGCATTGTTTTGGGCAGAAGAGAAGTTAATATGGTTTCTCCAACCCAGATTGTACGTTTAGGAGAATTGGTCATTTCTACCTTTGTTAAATGCATTGATTTATTCTAACGAATATGGGCATTGATAGGCAATGTGGTTAGGATCATTACATTTGTAACATGACGGCTGAGACGCGTGAGCTTGATTTATTTGAATTGATGAAAGGACATTAATATTTTTGCTTCTAAGGCTGCTGAAGATCCTACCGAATGAGCGTTTGATCGGGAATGAATCGATTTCTCGTTAGATCTTTCCCATTGAGCTGATTTTTCAGCCAAGTTTTCGAGAAATTGCCTAGCGACATCATTATTTTGGGCTAGAAAATTTCCTTGGTACATCAATTCGAACATGGTTCGAGAGTTATTTTCAAGTCCATCGTATAAAATTTGACAAAGATTCCATTTTTCGAAATTGTGATGTGAACATTTGACTAGAAGTTCTTTAAATCTTTTGAAATATTTTGCAAAGGATTCACCACAAAACTGATGAAAATTAACGATTTCATTTTGAATTTTGGATGTTTTTCTAAGGGGTAAAATTTCTTTAGAAAAACATTCACGAATTCATCCCAAGTTCCAATCGTATTTGAAGTCAAACTATACAACCATTTTTTCGGCATAATCGGTAAGTGAAAATGGAATTAACCTAAGTTTAATTCCATCGTCACTTAGTTGCTAAAATTTTATGGTTGCACAAACTTGTTCAAATTCGGTTAAGAAAACGTAAGGATCATCACGTTCGAAATTGCCAAAATTTTGAAGAGTATTTATGTGATTCGAATGAATTTCAAAGTGGTTACCCATTGGGGTGGGCAATATGATACAAGAAGGAATAGAAACCTGATCGGGGAAGTATATATCCATAAGAGTTCGAGGGGGATTTTCTTCAGCCATGGTTAAAGGAATGTTTGTTCTAACTAAACGATTAGTTGAAGGATCACGAGTCCAGCTACTCATGCACTAGTGCAAAGAATAAAAAAAGAAAGAACAAATTTGAGAAGAGAATAGAAGCGAACTTTTTTTAAGAGAAGAAAAAGAAGTTAAAATGTTTACAAAAAGGAAAATATTTTTGGTTTTTTTTATTTTTCTAATTTTTTTATTGCAATTCACAAAACAGTTAGACACATAGAAATTAGCTACAATAAAATTATATGTCCTTAATAGCTCCTAACTGAAAATTCATAAACCTAATAATTTCAAACTACGCACGTAACAAGTCTCAGCCAGATCGGGTTAGGATTTATCAGTGCACCACGTATCACAGTAGCAATGCAACTGAAGATTTAAGAACCAAATTGAGTTCAAAACTATAATGACCCAAACTTCCCCGTAAAGGAAAGCCCGGATTGAGTTGAGAACATGACAAATCAGAATACAAACAGAAGAACATTTCATTGCTTATTACAACAATTTACATCAGAGTACAAGAATATACAGAGTATGAATAAATATTACACATTAGAGATTAAAATACATTACATAGCAGCGGAAAATAATACAGAACACAACTGAAAGAGATGAACGGATACAGAGCTTTCCGAATATTGTTCCAGCTGTAAACCAGGATCCTGTGAATATGAATTTGCAAAACCAAGACTACTAGTTGCCCGTGTGGAAAATAGGGGCACCCAGAGTTTAGGTTAAAACAATAAACTCCAGGTCAGTCATGTGACTGGTATGAGAACTAAAACAGTTATTAATTTAATTATTAAAGTTCGGTAGATCAAGGGACCACGCCGTATAACACGGAACGGGTTTCCTCCCAAGAATAACAGTGCATTAAACAAACAGCGCAATGCTAATTGAAGAAAATGAAGCTATTATAAGACCCAGGTCCCATCACATAATGCAACGCAAGCCAGAGGATAGGGTTTTACCTTATAATAGCCAAACATGCTTGGTACGTTTTAAAAAAATCATTTGATACTATTATAAGTGTATAGTGTCAAAACAACTTCAAATATAAATATATTAATCATAGGCGGCATGGGTACCATCTATCATGTCGCCAATACTTGGCTCTACAATCAAAACCAAAATGTCACGTATTGGAAATTGGTTTTCCGTCATGAGTCAAGACAAGGGATGTACTCCTAGCCCGCTTCGAGACACTCTAGCAAATGTCTCGAGACTACACTGAAACACCCCACGTTCATTAATGTCACTCACAAAGGGAATGCATTAACTTCAGTGAAGCATTATAGGTAAGAGATGCAGATAAATTACAAGACAGACAAATAAAGCAACAGAAAATAAAGTTATTTTATAAGCAACATAGTTCAGTCAAGCTTTACAACAATTGACTCGATCATACTTAAAAGTATTACATAAAACTTCTGTATTGATTCGAAAACTTCCAAGTATATAAGAAGCATAAAACATAGCAAAGTAGCATAAGTCCCCAAATCAAAGTGCAATCACAGCCATAGCCAAAGATAAGAGGTTTCAAGCCATACATCACAGAATCTCCGAGCTTGGAAAGAGAAATGGTCCAAACTAAGCTGAGTTATTCCCTCCCTGACTACCGGGGGGGGGGGGGACGGAAGAAAAGAAGACGAAAGAAAACAGGTCAGGCATAAGTCTGTTAAGTCCAGTGAAATTTCAGCATGTAAACAAGATAAAGGATCATGACATGAATAATTTGAAAATAGGACAATACCATAAAACAAGATAACTTAAGACAAGATAAGGCAAGGTAAACTGAATGCGCTTATACTCTTTCTCTGCTTCGCTACTACACTGTTATTCTGATTTCTATATCTATGCACCCTAACTAGTGTCTCAACTAGTAATCTGTATAAAATGATAATATTACAACGTAATCCCAATCCCCGCAATTGTGGTAGCCTTCAGGTGTACATATAGTAGGAGGATCTTACCTCAATCAGCCTAACTGCCACGAAGATGTTAGATGTACCCTTACTACCCTATCGATCGACTCCCTACTTGTAATAATGTTCCATGTGTCTGTATCAATCGGCCCTCTCTTGCGTGTTGATACCCTGTGCTAGTCCCACCATAAAGTGTATTAATCCTTATGATAGCAACCCGACATGTTTCAAGATGCACAGTGTATAACTACTGGTACCCAGTGACTGCTTTTTCCCACTTCGGAGTATGTGCACGCCCTTAAACCATCGGAACCTACATTGACGTACCCTCTGCCGCTATTTTGACCGCTTATAATCAGCCCAGTAATCGTGCCCCACCCTGCCTAGTTTAGGGTACCATGATACATTTATGTGGGTTACTGCTGAAATGGGTCCCCGTTACTAGGGTTTCCTAATGGTTAAGTTTGTGGGCCTATATATACAAATATTACTTAACCCTCTCGCCGATTCAAGCATGTTTATTAACGGTTAAGTTTGTGGGCCTATATATACTAATATTACCCACCTACACGAGATGTACTTAACCCTCCTACTGATCAAGTCAATACGTATTATTGGTAAAGCTTGCCTTAACCCTATCCGCTTCATTCATGTAATATTGGTTAAGTGTTGTCCATTCATGTTAACTTAACCCACCCACACATCTTGTTGTATTGGTTAAGTGTTTTCTATTAACTTAACCCCACTCGTTCATCATGTTATATTGGTTAAGTATTGCCCTCTTGTGTTACTTAACCCTATCATACATCATGTTATATATATTGGTTAAGTGTTGCCTTCTTGTGTTAATTAACCCTACCATACATCATGTTATATATTGGTTAAGTGTTGCCTTCTTGTGTTACTTAACCCTACCATACATCATGTTATATATTGGTCAAGTGTTGCCTTCTTGTGTTACTTAACCCTACCATACATCATGTTATATATTGGTTAAGTGTTGCCTTAGTTAACTTAACCCTACCATTTGTTTAATTAACATGTTGCACTGGTTAAATGTTGCCTTAGTTAACTTAACCCTACCATTTGTTTAATTTACATGTTGTACTGGTTAAGTGTTGCCTTAGTTAACTTAACCCTACCACTCTTAACATGTCCTGTTCATTAGCATTAATTGATTTATTAATGCACCAACCTCTCACATTAGATCTGTGTTGTTGCAGTTACTGGATGTGCCGGGCGGTTCCGGGCAGTTTTACACCACAACTCAATCTAACCTCGGGTTTTTCTTGGGCATGATGCACTAACCTCTCACGTTAGATAGGTGTTGTTGCAGTTACTGGATGTGGCGGGCGGTTCCGGGCAGTTTTACACCACAACTCAATCTAACCTTGGGTTAGGCATGTTCATCCTTTATTTAATTTACATATTCATCATTTATGTCAAGTTTATACGTAAATTATCCACAAGTGTTGTCATGTCACATTTACTATTTAAATTATGTTCATAATTAATGGTATACAAATTATACCATTTCATGCTATTAGTCATTTACATGATTATGAGCCAATCTATGCCATTAGCATGTAAATTAAATGTTTTACCCCAACGTTTCCCCCCGTTATTCGTTCGCATTATTTACATAGAACGTTAGGCTCGCAAATTAGCCTAACTCATATACAAAAGGGAAAAGAAGGGAACATGTAACATTCCAACAGCACAAAATAACATGAATCTAACTAAGCATGTGTAATACAAATTTTTCATGAACAATACAAACTTAATCAAGCATATCAATGTGAACTTGTACTTGAGTTAGATTCAATTTACATAGATCTTAAGCATATGAACAGGAATTTTCATAGATCTTAAACATATGTATTAACTTGGATCTAAACATGTAAGCATATATTGACATGACTTAGTTTATGAACATGTCCATAACATAACATAAAAGAAAGCGTGTAGATCTAAACATATAATCATTTATGAACATGACTTAGTTTATGAACATGTACATAACATAACATAAAAGCATCACCAAATTAATATACAATATGATAGGTTCAATTGTACAAATCACAATAGTTTCATAGGCATAGTTAATTTCAGATTTGTCATAAGGATAAAAATGAATCAGAATCACAATTAGGCACAGTTCTAGATTCGATTTATTTCAGTGCATGACTTTTATATATTTAAATCTGAAATAAATCTGAACTTACAGAAAAAGAACAGTTCTTGTATTCTGGAATCTGATTTTTGAATTTGTTAAGCTATTCCTTTGATGTAGACTATTGATGTTCTTCTAATTGATTTCTAGTTGAAGAAGAAATTCTATTTTTAAAGAAGATGGAGGCTATGCTAGTTCAGAGAGAGATAACATGATGGCTTCATATAATGCGTTTTTGTGTTTTAGGTTTAGGGTTTAAGTTGAATATATAGAAGTCTAGGATTAATTCTAGCTTTTAGATCAGTCTAGGAGTAATCAGAGCCATCCAAACCAAAGAGATGTGTCACTCGGCCAATCACAGTACGACACATAAGCCCTCATACATCAGAATTCGTCACCGGGCCAATCAGAGAAGGCCACATCAGCTTAGAACTACAGGAATCGTCACAGGAACTAGATCTCGGAAGGGGTCTACCCCCCCTTAAGGGGGGTCGACACCTATGTCTACCCCCCTTAAGGGGGGTCGACACCATTTGAGCGGGATCTTTCCCGCTCACTCGTCTTTGACTTATTTTGGTTCTGGAGATGATTTTGTGTATATGTATATATGCTTCCTTGCGCGTATATAAACTTCTACGGCTTATAACTTCTTCATACGTTGTCCGATTTATGCAAACTCGGACTCTATCTCAAGAAGAATTCCAAGACGAACGCAATGGCGTAACCCATTTTCCTTAATTCCCAATTTAAATTTAAGTATTCTTTAATTCGTTACTTTAACATTCATAGAAAATACGGGGTGTTACAGTGATGACGCTGAGTTTCCTACTGCTTATCTATCACCCTTTGAAGATAACCAAAAATTAGTAGACCTTATCAAATACATATGCTAATATAAGATGTATTTTTAATTGAATTGAGTCGAATTTCATATGTGGTTATATTTTGTCGACTTTAAATATTATCATCGTTTGTAATGTTTGTAGTTTGTGGATTAGTTTGTAATGTTTGTTCTTCTTCTATTTTCTTCATGTGGCATATGAGAAATTATTATCATGGAGGTATATCCATATGTAATTGCCATTTGATAAAATATTTATCACTTAAAAAGCTATATGATAGTGCACCGCATAAAAATAAATTTCTAATGTTATAAAACAAAATAGCTCAGGCACATGAAAGTTTAGTTTTCCCTTTTTTTCTTCTTAGTGATATGATATCACATTATCGGCATATGTGAGCAAGTTGAGAATCCATTTGAAATAGCTCAGGCAGATGAAAGTATTTCAAACTACTTATATATGTACATATGAACAACTCTTGCATTATCAAAGGTAGAACATAACAAAGCTATAAAGGTTATATTTTGAGTTAAAAAGTATATTTCATTGTTTTACAAGCATGTAACAGGAAAAGTAGTCCATTTGAAATCTATCTTTGATTATAATTTATATCTTTTAAAGCTCTTTCATTTGTGTTCTTTGCTTAGAAGGAAATTTTACTTTTTACAAGTCAATTATCTTATGTATAAAACCACTTCATCTTCTGTGTTTATTTGGTCTTTTCTTATTAACTTTCCATCGACATGCTCACTAGATGACACATAAACTTCTCGCATTATAATTAACACTTATAAGATCTTCTATTATTATAACCAGTTTTACGTACTCATAAACTTCTCGCATTATAATTATCACTTAGGTGATGTTACGTTGTTATTTTTTTAAAACCTTTTTATGTTATGGTACTGTGTATACAACCAATCCTATTTATTAGAATTTTTTTTGAGAATGCTTTACTTCCAGCTACATTATGTAACATATCTTTTATGGGTTAATACCCATCATAACAATGGACAGAAGCCCATTATTCATTTTCTATGAAACACACTTCTAAGGTTCTGTCAAGTACAATATATAAAGTTGAGCTGACTTTGATTATTTTGTGAGAGTACATGCTTTAAGGCTTAAAAAACATCAACTATTGTGTTAGTTTGGTTGACTTATCTTCCAATTCTTGAGCTGTTGACAAAGTTTTAAGCAAAATTTTGAAGTTTGAAATTATATGCCTAGAATAGTACCAATCTTTGTCTTTTCCGAATACTCAAAAATTGCATTTTATACAACAGTAATGACAGAAGCTGCGAAAGCGTCAAATCATTCAGTCGCACATTCTTTATCCCCACAACCCGAGAAAGTTGAGGCAAACACATATGGTGCTCCAATTTCAGATAATGCTGGAAAAGTAGGCAGTAAAATTGGTAAATTGGTGCGAATTCACGTGCCGATATCATATGAAAGTTGGGATAAAGTTCCCATGAAATATAAAGATGACGTTTGGGATGAATTGCGGGTATGCCTAGCAAGTATATAGCATTTTGACCACTAAAATAGCTGTATGTTGTGGTACATGCTTATTATTTTCTTAACTTTATGCAGGATTCACCATATATTTTAATTACTACGTAAGTTTACTATTCCTGTAATTTGTACTTGTTGTACTTGTCTTCTACATAGATGATTCAGTTGTTTTGGAATCATATCCACTACAGCGCTATGCAATTAGTTCGATGATAAAGTAATTGTTGTCTTTTTGCTTGCTTTCGGTTTTTATAATTTATTATTCATTAATTTTTCTGGTAGTGTCCTTCAACTAATATTGGCCTTCTTGTTCTCCAGTAATCTTTGATGAAAAAGAAAGTTTATTGTCATTTTGTCAATAATGATGAATCTATACTAGGGTAAGAGATTGTAATCATACCACTGATATAATTTAGTAACACAGAAGAAACTTTTTTTTATACACTGAAAGGTTTTGATATTATTTAATATGTTTTAATTGGACAAAATCATCTGAATTTCTACTCCATGCACCTGGATTACCAATAGTTTCAATATGTTTTAATCCAATATGTTTCAATCACTAAAGGGTTTTCTTATACACTGAAGTGTTTTAATATTATTCAATATGTTTTAAATCCAATATGTTTCAATCACTGAAGGATTTTTTATACACCAAAGGGTTTTAATATTATTAAATATTTGTTAATCCAATATGTTTCAACACATAAGGTACTTTCTACTCCATGCCCCTAATATTTTAAAGCAGCAAGATTGTAATGGCCCGGGGAATTTGCGACCTTGGTTATTGACATAAACTCAATGTCGACTATCCAAGCATCGGAAACATTAGATAGTCCATGAAAGAAATTAGAGGGTGAGAATAGATAAGATAGAAACTTAGAATAGAAGAACAAGAAGAACATACAAAATCAGAGTAAACACGAATCTCACAGCGGAACAAACAATATATAATAGATACATAACTTTGAAATAAAATCAGTATATGTATACAGTAACATTATCATAGTATAACACTTACAACACAACGGAAATAAACAATAGCTATAAAAACGTTGCTGAAGCCTCCAGCTCCAGCTCCTTCTAATGCATCTGTAAATCCCGACTACTTGACTTCTCCTACAAATTTGAACACCTAAGAGTTTAGGGAAAACAAAACAAAACAAACTCCGGGTCAGTTATGGGACTGGTATGAGTAAACAATTTAAAAGAGTTTGAAAAAATAACGATATCTCATAAGACCACGCCGTATAACACGGAACGGGTTTTTCCCTTATGAGAATCCAAAACACTTGATTTAACTTTCAAAATCCTTTTGAAAGAAACGATAATCATTATATCAAAACATAATTTGATATCATAATAGTGTCTATTAATCACAACTAATAATCATCTAGCAGAACGCTTTCATCTCACGTTCCACATACATAATATATAATCAAAAATCATAGGCGCTTATTGGATAATGAATTCCAACTGGCAAGGTATGGGACCGCCTTCCGACAGTGTATCTCTAGAGAGGAATACACCGGGTTCAACAAGAACATCTTGCTACCCAGGCTACACATGACCGGTCACTCATTTCGCTTGAGTGTACCGAATGTATTATCACCAGCGATTGGGATCCACAATCGTTTTCCGAAAAGGACAACATCGAAATAGATTATAAAAGTAAATGAAACTTTAGATCAGGTGACAATACACCCTAATTGGCAGCTAACCACTTAGCCATGCGACCTACGCGATTTTATACCATTTTCCGGTTGTGAGGCTAGAGGCCATAACGTATAGATCACACCTTTATTTACTTTGAATGTCACATCGTCATACCCGCCAAATCACAAATCGATTTCCCAAACATACCACGGGTATACAACTAAGAGAAACGAATTCCTCCACCACCAAACGTAAATACGTTTGAAAAGATCAACTTACGCGATCTGTTAAATATACTCTATCAGACATTCTTCCATACAGGTCGCCCTGGGACTGGACAGAACGAAGGCACTATTCTATAAATTGGACAGCCCTTGCATAACTCCGTCTTCAATTATCTTCATCATATTTGATCGCAACGCTAACGCCGTACGGAATGGGTTTTAGATAATATATCTGATCCCGGTCTCTCCGTATTGATGATGGAAAAATGGTCAAAAACTTTGATAGTCTATAATTTAACTATTAAAGAAAAACATGTGTGCAAACAACGTTATTTTTCCCAGATGGTAATTCTATCGATCAATCATCAATCAACATTTATTCATTTCCCCATTTCTCGTTTCCATATATTCATTAAATCCATATTTTCTAATTTTAGAAAATATACGATATTAACTTTGGAAAACGTTTCCATTTTTGATTCACGCATCACTATCTTCTCAAATATATCAGTCTCTAATTGTAAACTAGTAAGAGAACAACCCCCTACGTATTAACCCCGAAACCAACATCAGATCAATACATAAACAGCTGTTCAACTCAACTAATTTACAGTCAGTTTCTAATTCCTTTAACTCCATTTTAATTCATATTTCAAACCCTATTTCCTTTATAATATTTTATTTGCAAAATATTTACTTAAATCTATTTTTCACAAAGAATGTGAATAATATTTCTTTATATAATCAAAAGAGTTTGATTTCGTATTTAAAACAATATCTCAAACCTAAATTCTATTTATATTTTTATTTGTAGAATTATTCATACAAATCTTCTTTTTATTTCCAACACTTAAATCTCATTTATAATTCCTTTTATATAATTCTATTTATTCTATATAAACCCTTTTATATAATTCTATTTATTCTATATAAATCCTTTTATATAATTCTATTTATTCTATATAAATCCTTTTATATATTTCTATTTATTCTATATAAACCCTTTTATATATTTCTATTTATTCATATTTCATTTTCAATATTCACTTTGAAATTTTCCTTTTTACATTCCAGTATTTCATATGGTATTTACAACACCAAATAACATGACAGTGTCATCATAATCAATCACAGATTATATATCACATCATATATCATAATATATGAAAAAACAGTATTATAAATATTGAGGAACCCAGTTGGATCCCTCCAACCTGTTTCCCTGCATCACAGATGTTAAACAATATAAATAACATCGATTTCATTTCAATATGAAATATTCTGACAAACAGAATCAATATTTGATTAACGATTTTTATATATCTTTATCTATAATTTCAAACAATACATCAGCAATTCAACCAAACAATCAACACACAACAATCGATCATCATTTATCACTACTAGATTATATTTATAAAAAATATAAACTGTACAGAGTTAGTGAGATTTACTCACATTGGACGGTCATCATTAAATATCGATAATTGTCGCTTGATTCCGAAAGACAATTTATTTTGCAATAGATTGTGATGAGCTCCAATTCACTCCTAATCAGTTCCATTGCGTAGCCCCCGTCCGTACGATCCCAACGGATCAGACCGTTCGAAATTCTGATACAGTATGATCGAGATATGATTTATACAAGTTATTATACAATATTTAATTTAATTTAACTTAATTAATTAAAATAATTAGGCTTTACCAAAATCGTTCGGCCCAATTACCCCTTAAAAACCCAATCCGCGTTGAATTCTTCTTCCACCTGATGATAACGACCGCACCACTCCATTTTCTGTTGCTCCATGACCGATCTTTAATAACCAATTATATACATTTCGATCCACCTTCATTCAAATGTCCAGAACAATCCATTTGTCATTTTTATTTTGATAAATCATTGGGCTGACCCACTTTTCTGGCCCACCCCATCACTCACTTTACTCCTACATACTGTAGCGCTTTCTACTTCTTCACTTGCTGCGTGTTTCAGTGCACAGTAAACACCACCCAATGTTTGACCACACTGCTATTACCGTCATATAGTTGTCCTTTCTACATATTTCCATAAACTTCAATGTATCCCTGCATGCTTCTACCACTCATATGAATACTCCTGTTTTTCACCGTAACTTCCCAACGTCGGAAAGAGTTTAACCGCTCCTCACACCGGAAGAGAACAAACACAGTGAACAAAAAAGGTTCCTTACCCCATCTCTTCTTATACCCAAACCTTGAAGTCTGCACTTCTCCTTCACCATGTGTTCAAACGATAGTCACACGCAGAGGCTCCCATCTCCAGACATACATTCGAACTCCTCAATTTCTGTTCCCTCTTGCCTGCTTTCCTCCACTATCGCATTCTCCTTCCATCCTCATGTTTTCACGAAACAGCAGGAAACTCTCATATCTCCTGAACATATGCTTGACACTAAACTCACACTAATGCCCTCAATAAAATCATGTTCTAGTGTGCATCATGTATGCAAGATGCCGAACTCTTCAGCTCCCCAAGCCTCCAACGTCAGTCCACCCTTAACCGTAGATTTTCACCAAAGTTTGTGAACCGATGCGCCATCCTCCCTGAATCACGGCATCACCCACGATTTGTTCTCCGGTTGCTTTTAAGCCCCACAACGTCTAACCCTAACTACATTCATTCAAAAATGGAGTATGACACAACTGATCGCACCATGCCATTCATATCCAAAATGGAAGTCCTCAACTCAAGAATCACAAAGATATATAGATCATGATT
Source organism: Allium sativum (assembly GCA_030737875.1). NCBI lineage: Eukaryota > Viridiplantae > Streptophyta > Magnoliopsida > Asparagales > Amaryllidaceae > Allium > Allium sativum. The sequence continues at coordinate 136,939,939 of CM060912.1, forward strand.
TTAAGAGGCTTGCATGTTTTTAGAAAATAAAATAGATTAAAATGAAGTGGGAGCTCTCTGTTTTTGCTGAACTCCTCTCCTGTTCGAGACCATGCTCACATATATATAGATGAGCGTAGGCTTCCACCTGAAGCTTGCTTCACTTAAGGATTAAGTAACATGTAGGCATGTTCTTAGGTCTTCACAGAGTTGTCCCATTTCCTAGTTTTCTGTAATCTTGTATATATATTTATAAGTCTGAAATGCTTAGTTATCATGCTGTAGAGTTGTAGGCAGCTGCTGTGCCTTAGGCATGAAGTCTTAGAGCATTCCCAACAGAGTAGGGGGAGGTGAAATGGGAGAGTAAGGGGTGTCCACGCGCTACAGCAGTGTTGAGACGAGGATGGGGAGCATTTTGAAATGGTGACGCTCGCCATTTCATAAATTAGAGCGTGGTTAGGTAAACGGTTTTATGTAAACCGTTTATACGTTAAACGGTTTTCATAAAACCATTTAACGTATAAACGGTTTTATGAAAACCGTTTAACGTATAAACGGTTTACATAAAACCCTTTTGTTTTACATGGTTTTATGGGAATGGTATAAAACACAATTTTTTTTAAATCCATTTTTTAAGAGTATAATTTTAATATATTTTGTACAAAAAATCACAAATACTTTAAAGAATTAAAATCTACCTATTTTCTAGTTTAAAGAATGCATACATATTTAGAAGGAATGTAAAATAAGTTTGAATATCATATACGCATTAGGAAAATATATATAAAGTATTTAAAACTAGTTAATTTTTTAATAACCCACAAAATAGTACAACCCACATAGAAAACTAAAACTAGGATACAACAAACCAGAAATAGCAACCTAGAAATAACAACATTACAGCCAAATTAGAAAACTAAAGCTAGGATACAACAAGCTAGAAATAGCAACATAGACTGTGTCTACATCTCAGAACTTCCTTCGTCTTCCTGATAACATTTCTATTGAACCCTCAATATACGATCTTTTTTTGCTATAGCATACTGAAGGGCCTGTCCAGTCAACTAAGATATATCTCTTGCTAGGTACTCCTCCTCTTCCTTTTCCTTCAAACGTCTTTCACACTTTTCTTTATAAGCAGTTCTTTGTATGAGAGCTGTAGTTCTAGCGACATCTTGCTACAGTTGCAACTCCATGATCTGTAGCTTCTTATCTTTACGCTTTTCACAGTCTTCTTTGTTGGAGACAAATGCAAGTTATATATCACTTAACAACGAAGTTAGTTTATCACTAGACGCTACCAAATCTTTTGTTTCTTTATTTCTGAGTAGTGCTCTCTCGCTTGATTTTATTCCTTCTGGCCTTGTTTCAACCCCACCACACAGCATTCCTGAATTAGGAGTCACAGGAGTACTGTTATTCCAATCCTCGTCTGCAGCCATAACACATTCAGTTGTATTTCCCGGGGATGAATCCACTGAATGTCTAAAAGCTACATTTCTTAAGTTAGATCCTTTAGTGTCTAGATATACATCATCCGTTTCGCATAGATTGGCCCAACGTGGAGAAAAAGAAAGAATTTCCAATGCTTCATGAGCAATGAATCTAGTTTTACAGGTGTCACGATAGATGCTATCGTAATCGTCCTTTAAATCTCTGAATGTTTGACCGCTTCTAAGCGAACCCCCCTTATTGCTTTTATCCCTTTGTACCTGGTACACATAGTATTCAAATTATACCATGCAGTCTTTGTGCCCTCAATTGATCCTCGTGTAACGCATTCAAGATCTCCATTGTACAAATCATTAACCCTCTGGTAGAGAAACTTACCACTAGAATGGCCTTCAGTAACGACAGACGCGTTTACCCATGCATTAGCTAGCACTTTATAGTCAACTGCTTTCCATGTTTCACCAGTAGCTACAGTTTTTTCCATGTCATTTTGAACGTGAGTTTCTTTTGTTTTTCGCTTGGTGTAAGACCGTTTGGCCTTGCTTTGTCCTTTGTCAGGTACTGGGGTCGAGGAAGCCACCTCTTGGTGTACGTTTCGTTTAGGAAGTTGGCCATACATGTTACCGTACTGCTGAGTGAGGTTTAATTGGTGGAGGTACTGACTTTGTTGGGGAGTTAGGAAAGGGGTGGAATCATTGACGGGCCTTCAGCTTGAGATAATAAACTAGTAAAATTACCAATGTTATAATCGGTATAGCCAACGAAATTGATTTGTTGTTGGAATCAGCCATTGTTGTTTATTTATAATTGGAATTGTTTGTGAGTATGAAGAAAACTACCATACCCCCGTATTTATGAAGACAAAGGATGCAACTAGGCTTGATAATTACAATAAGCCATTCAATGTTCTGCAATGTGTTTTCCAGTCAACTGTATAAAACAGGGTAAGTTTAATTGCTTTGACATTGTAAAGTTGTTTAATCAAATCAACTTTAATGATTCCCTTGAATGGTGTGCTGCTTTACTTTACTTTACTCTACTCTACTTTACTTTGCCTATAAAAACCGTTGGAATTTTAGTTTAACCCCACACTTCGAAATGGTAAACGAAAACTGGACTGCTTCAGATTACGTTCTTTTGATAAAGGCATACATTGAAGCAGACGTACTACATATGGAAGAAGAGGTAGATCAATATTTTTGAGTAACCCTCAATGATTTTTACAATAATCATACTAGTTGTAGAATACAGAGGCCCAACTTATCAACCAGAAGTGCTTTCTTCTTATTTAGTGTTGATTTTATGAATTACTGCAAAGTAATTGATGAGGTAAAAAGGATGGTGTCTTTCAAGAGAAATGGCCGACGCACGACCCACTCTATCTTTTCAAGTACCGTTCAAACTTCGTCGGACACGAAGCGTACGGGTTATGGTGCAATCATATTATACAGTTTGAGTAGTATATCGTTGTATTATGTGTCGTATTTAATATGTATCATTTGGTTTATGTAGTTGGAAAGTTTGGATGTATCTGTAGATTTTAATTTCAATTTATGGCTATATAATGTGTGTTATTCAACTGAAATGACCAGTCTATGAACAGTATAAGGCATGACCCACTCACATTAAAAGTCGTGCTCCAGTCACATTGAAAGTCGTGCTGGCAAGAAAGAGTTAAGGAGTTAAAGAATTGCGGGTCGTCCTCTTTTGAATTGGGAATGTAAAGAGTTAAGGCGTTAAGGAGTTACATATAGTTTGGGTCGTCCTCTTTTGAATTGGGAATATAAAGAGTTAAGGCGTTAAGGAGTTACATACAGTTTGGGTCGTCCTCTTTTGAATTGGGAATATAAAGAGTTAAGGCGTTAAGGAGTTAAGGAGCTACATACAGTTTGGGTCGTCCTCTTTTGAATTGGGAATATAAAGAGTTAAGGAGTTAAGTAGTTACATACAATTTGGGTCGTCCTCTTTTGAATTGGGAATACAAAGAGTTCAGGCGTTAAGAAGTTACATACAGTTTGGGTCGTCCTCTTTTGAATTGGGAATATAAAGAGTTAAGGCATTAAGGAGTTAAGGCGTCCTGCAATTACAATTCAATAATCTAAGGAGTTAAGGCGTCCTGCAATTACAATTCAATAATCGAGTACATAAAACAATATAATAATCGAGTACATAAAATAATACAATAATCGAGTACATAAAATAATACAATAATCGAGTACTACAACGTTACAATAGTTCAACAAATGCGTAGACTATATCTAAGCAGTACCTTTCATATGCCATAAATGTTCAACTAGGCCGTCCAGCAGTTTACTATGTACCTCCCTAGACCTAATTTTATGCAGGCGCCTAAGAAATACCTCAAGAGTCGTTGGATTTCTATCAGCAACAACAGTTGTGGTGTCATCTGGATTATATCCCAAATATGACGGAAATGTTCTTCTTTCTTCTTCAGTGATCATGTTATGCATTATAATACAAGCACGCATAATGTTGCTCAAAACCCGTGGTTTAATAATTTAACAGTTTACAATTGCAAACCTTGCTTGGAGAACCCCGAATGCACGTTCTACATCTTTTCTCGCCGCCTCTTTCCTTTTAGCATAGTATTTTTCTTTTTCTGTTTCAGGAGCTGAAATTGTTTTGACAAGCTTACCCCAAGAAGGATAGATGCCATCTGCTAAATAATACCCCATGTCGTACGTATTTCCTGCAATATTAAAATCGCATGCAGGTGCTTTTCGGTGTACAAGGCACTAGAACAAATGTGATTGGTGAAGTACATTAATATCGTTCATTGAGCCAGGACATCCGAAAAATGCATGCCAAAACCATAGATCATGTGAAGCAACAACTTCAAGTATCATTGTCGCTTTAGTGTAATGTCCAATAAATTGACCGTGCCAAGCTATAGGACAGTCTTTCCATTCCCAATGCATACAGTCTAGGCTATCTAACATGCCGAGAAATCCTCTTTTGGCTCCTAACCTTTTAAATTTGTTGACATCGCTTTGCGTTGGAGCACGTAGATACTCCTCACCATACAATTCAATTATGGCTACACAAAACCTTTTAAGGATTAAGGTAATAGTACTCTCACCCATTCGGACAACCTCATCAAATGCATCTGGAGCTATTCCATAAGCTATTACATGTAATGCACCTATAATTTTTTGGTACGGCGAACATCCTAAGGTACCGGCACTATTACGTTTTTGAACAAAATAATTATCGTGTTCAACAACTCCATTGAAAATGCGCATAAACATATTCTTGCTCATACGAAAACGGCATCGAAAGTCGTCAGGACCATATGTACATGGGGTGTTGAAATAATAATTGAGTAATCTTGCAGTACCTCCTTTATGATCTCGCATCCTGTAACACCCCACCTCCGCTAGGGTCACTCACAAAGGGAATGCACTAGTTTTGGTGGAGTATTATCTAGGTAAACATACGCAGAGATATCACAAGGCAGAACATAAATAAAGCAGCGGTAGAAATTAAAAACCCAATTTTTATTACTTTCGAGAAAAGAGTCAAAACCTCATATATCCAAGGTACAAATTATTCCATTACATCAAGTTCTAGATAAAGAAGCATAAAGTTAAAGTAGCAAAAGTAAATTATTCCCCAAACATAGCAGAAGTGCAGCCATAGCATAGCTCAGGACCAAACCGTACATGAGCTGTCAGAAAGCAAGCTAAATCCAAGCTAAGAGCTAGTGTTTCCTCCATGAGAACCTGGGGGGGAACGAAAGAAAAAGAGGCGAAGGAAAAAGGGTCAGTCATAAAGACATGTAAGTCCTAGTAACTTTCAGTATAAAAACTAGTAAAGGTAACAAGATAGGTATAAACTGAAAATAAACATAAGGATGGTGATACGTCTGGCATGATAAACTAAGATAACGAGATAACTCAAGTACAGCATCGCATGTTCAAGGTTCGCTGCACCAACCGTACTAGTATTCTAACCCATGTCAAGTATTTATCATGAAGTGATCCCTTAGCCCGATATCATGAAGTGACCCATTATGGGGCCCCACGGTACGATCTACTAATTGATTGGCTCCCTACATGTTCTAGCTCGTCAAGTGTCTGTGTCATACGGCCCAATCACGAAATGTAGTCACCTGTGCTAGGTCCACCCGAGGGTGTATGAAGTCCTAGGGTGCCAACCACCGACACGAATCAAGCACGCACAGTGTAAACCTACGGGTGCCCAATGCCTGGATTTTCAACTCCGGACTACGTGCACGACCATAGTCCGCCTGAACCTACAATGGCGCACCTACTCAGCCGTCGTTCTGGTCGCTTACAATCAGCCCAGTAATCGTGCCCCACCCTGCCTAGTCCCAGGGTATCGTGATACATCTAAGTGGGTTACTGCTGAAAAGGACCGCGTAACTAGGGTTTTTAATGGGTTAAGTGTTGTCATTCAAATTCATGACTTAACCCTATCCAAATCATGTATGAAGTTGGTTAAGTGTGTTCAAGCGGTTCATGACTTAACCCTATCAAATCATCGTGTCAAATTGGTTAAGTATATTCAAGTAGTTCATGACTTAACCCTATCATGTGGCATTAATTCATTAATGCACCTCAACCTCTCACATTAGACTAGTTGTTGTGGTCACTGGATTTGCCGGGCGGTTCCGGGCAAATTTACACCACAACATAGTCTAACCTCGGGTTCTAGATGCGATATGACCAACTACCCACATTGGATTCTATTGTTTGCAGTTACTGGATTCGCCGGGCGGTTCCGGGCAGATTTACACTGCAAACTCAACCCAACATCGAGTTGGCCATTTTCAAGTTTATCTAAGTGTCATGTCCATGTTCAAGTTTTCATGTCAAAATTCATGTCGAGTTTCATGTCAGATTTCATGTAAAGCTCATGTCAAGTTCTTGTCCATATACATGTTCAAGTTATAATAACGATCATATTCAAGTTCAAAGCCAATTCATGTTTTACCTAATCTACCCAAATCGTGTTCCCATCGCACGCAAACTCAAATCGATACAAATAAATCTAATTAGGGAATAACATAAAAAGGGACAGATATAAGGTGGCAAAAGTGATTACTAGCATAGCATGGTATAACTTGAGATAAATGATTATAACATTACTGGCATATGGAATATCGGCCTCAAACATAAAGATTCCAATTCTAGCAAAATGAGGTACTAGTCAAGATAACAGTTGGCATAAAGTGATAGTCATGGTAACGGTTGACACAAGGTGATAGTCATAAACTTGTGACTAATAGCAGATTCAACTTTTCAGGCATGATATAAGGAGGGGTTTTTCTTTATGATTTACAACATGAATAGTCCCCAAATTAATGTCATAGTAATATACCCAAAGGTCAAGATCCAAGATGAACAAGAATGGGTGTAAAACAATAATCATACACAGGTCCAATTTCAATTTACACATATACATATTACGTTTACAGTTTAAAACTAAAAGTAACTGGGGCTTACAGACCGTGGTTCGAGAATTAGAAAAAAGAAAGTCGATGTTGAATCTTTATATGCTTAGTCGAGTCCTAACAGAAGTCCCCAAATCAGCAATTCTCTTAACGTAGTTTCGACGTAGAAGAAGTAGCCTCTTTCTCTAACTTTTCAATCAGAATAGAGCAGATAATGTCAGAGAGAATTTTGTGTAGAGAGATTAGTGTTAGGGGCTGTTTATATAGGGCCAGGTCAACAAATGTAGACAGAAATGAGGCTAGAAACATCAAAACGAACTCACACTCAAAAATGGGTTCTGTCACCAGGTCGACCGCCAAGTTGACACTATGGTCGACCTGGTCCTGGGCAGGTCGACTACATAGTCGACCCCCAGGTCGACCTGGTTCTGGGGTTTGAATTCGAAATTTGAATTCGAATTCTGAGCTGTTTTGAACTTGAAAATTTCTGAAAAGTTCGAAGGGTCATAACTTGGTCATACGGACTCCGATTTTCGAAAGCTCGGACTCGTTTTCAAGCAGAATTTCGAGACAAACACAATGGAGTAACCTGTTTCCCTTGATTCTTATTTTAAAAATTAATTCTGCCTTGATTTATGGTTATTACACGTTATAAAAATACGGGTTGTTACATTCTCCCCTCCTTAAAGGATTTCGTCCCCGAAATCTCTAAGTTAGAAAGAAAATAGCCTACCATCCAATCATCCATCTACTCAAAGCATCATCCACAGGCAACCATTGTCCTTAAAAGATTTCTAATGCTGTATGAACATATGCAGAAAGTGTGTGTATATGTACTTATCTAATGCAAAAGATCAGGCAGTTACTGATTCAGTAAACCTCCTTAATGCAAAATATGTTAGTGTAATGAATCCAACATGTATGCAAATTCCTAACATAGTTTATAATTTCTACATGAGTGCACAAATATTCATTCATATGCAACATCCAAGTGATTGCATAACAAGTTCCATCCATGTACAAGTATAAGCACTCATGCATATGCAACATGAAAATGTGACTGAGCCGATCTAGTCCCTAATGTGTGTCATGCATCCACTAGCAACCACTTGCAAACACTTGCAACCATTTGCAAACATCAACCACAACATGTTTCAATCACATGTATATATCCATATGGTTCTACTTAAGGTTCTCAAGATAAGATCAAGAAGATAACAAGACAAACGTAGGTACTAAGAGCATGATACGAAAAGGTTTTCAAGTTTATAGGAAAAAGAGATCGAGAATGTACCCTCAAAAAGAAATGGGTAAAGCGCGCGTAACTTCTCTTCGATTTCCCAAGTTGCGTCTTCTTGGGCTTCACTCCACTGAACTTTAACTAGCTTGACTTCTCGATTCCTTAGCTTCTTGATCTCCGTTCCTAAGATACGAATCGGAACTCGCCTCAATGTTGCTTATTTTTCCACTTCTACGCCTTCAAGGATGCTTGGCTCAACCACTTCGGCTGATTCATGTAAGCACTTTCGAAGATGTGAGACATGAAAGACATTGTGTACTCCAGCTATCCTCTCGGGTAATTCTACCTTATAGGCCATTTGCCCAATCCTCTCAATGATAGGGAACGGTCCTACGAACCTTGGTGCTAGCTTTCCAACTGCTCCAAAATGAACTACATTGCCTAAAGGAGAAACTTTTATAAAGACCATGTCTCCGACTTCGAACTCTAGGCCTGTCCTTCTCTTGTCCGCATAAGATTTCTGTCTATCTTGGGCCGTTTTCATCCGTCTTCGTATCAACTCAATCTTCTCAGAAGTGTCCCTTATCATGTTGGGCCCAAGTATAAGCCTGTCTGTCGTCTCCCACCAACAAGTTGGTGACTTGCACGGTCTTCCTTACAGGGCTTCGAACGGTGCCATTCCGATGCTAGCTTGGTAGCTATTATTATATGCAAACTCCACGAGAGAAAGATGGTCTTACCAAGTACCGCCAAAGTCAAGAATGCATAGTCTCAAAAGATCCTCTAGCACCCTATTTACCCTTTCGGTTTGTCCATCCGTCTGCGGGTGATAGGCCGTGCTCAAGTTCAGTCGTGTACCCATTGCTACTTGCAGACTATTCCAAAACTAGCTAGTGAAAATCGGGTCATGATCACTAACTATACTTGAAGGAACCCCGGGTAACCGTACTATCTCCCGAAGGTAAATAGACGCTAGCGCTGATGCGGTCCTCTTGCTTTTTACTGGAATGAAGTGAGCACTTTTCGTGAGTCTATCAACTATGACCCATATGCTAGTATTTCCCTTCCTTGACCTAGGCAGTCCATCCACGAAATCCATCGAGATACTCTCCCATTTCCATTGCGGAACCTCCAAAGGATGTAATAGCCCACCGGGCTTCTTCGACTCGGCCTTTACTTGTTGGCACATCATGCACTTTGAAACGAACTCTGCCACATCCTTTTTCATTCCAGTCCAAAAGAAAATGCGTTTCATATCTCTGTACATCTTATCCCCTCCGGGATGTATGGTCATCTTCCAGTGATGTGCCTCCTCGAGAACTTTTCTTACTAAGTCTCCCACTTGCGGGACGCATAGCCTTCCATCACGCCTTAGCCATCCCTTGTCATCTATGGCATACCTACTGAGGTGACTTGACGTCTCAACCCTAATCAGCTTGTCCATGATTTCGACTATCTGTGGGTCTTCCTTTTGTGAAGTCTCTACTTGATCTAGAAGTGTAGGTTTTAACTCAGGAGATGCGAACGTAGCAGCCAATGACTCAACAGCAGGTGTGAAATCAAAGGTTGCTATAAACTCAAGACTTTTCCTTTCAACAAACAAGGGGCTCAAGGTCAACCTTTTCCTACTTAGCGCATCTGCCACCACGTTACCCTTGCCAGGGGTATAAGCTATATCGAAGTCATATGATGCCAAGAATTCCATCCATCGCTGTTGTCTCAGATTCAAATCTTTCTATGAGAAGAGGTACTTCAGCGATTTGTGGTCGGTATACAGCTCGAACCTCTCCCCAAGAAGATAATGGCGCCAAGATTTAAGTGCAAAAACGATCGCCGCCAACTCCAAGTCATGTATGGGATAGTTCTTCTCATGAACTTTAAGTTGTCTACCCCCATAGCATATCACTTTCCCTTCTTGCATTAGGACTGCGCCTAATCCCGTGCCACATGCATCTGTGTACACGGTAAACATCTTACCTCCATCGGGTAATGCCAAAACTGGAGCTGTGGTGAGGGCTCTCTTGAGTCTCTGAAAAGAATTCTCACATTCTATGTTCCACGCAAATGCTAGGTTTTTCTTCGTTAACCTAGTAAGAGGGGCTGAAATCTTAGCGAAGTCCTTAATGAACTTCCTATAGTAGCCTGCCAAACCGAGAAAGCTTCTCACTTCAGTTGCGTTCTTAGGAACTTTCCAGTCTTGCACCGCAACCACCTTTGCGGGGTCCACGGCTATGCCTTGCTTAGAAACTACATGTCTAAGAAACCGAACTTCTTTCCTGCAAAAATGGCATTTGGAGAACTTAGCCTTTAACTGGTGTGCTCTGAGCATATCCATGACTTCCCTGAGATGTCTAGCATGCTCTTCTTCATCCTTTGAGAAGATCAGAATATCGTCTACGAAAACCACTACAAACTTATTAAGGAACTCCAGAAACACCCTACTCATCAAATCTACAAAATACGCGAGTGCATTCGTTAATCCAAACGGCATAACGAGCCATTCGAAGAACCCATCTGGAGTCCTAAACGCAGTTTTGTCAATGTTGTCCTCAGCCACTCTAAGCTGATGGAACCCTGTGGCTAGATCGAGTTGAGAGAAAACAGATGCTCCTACAAGCAGGTCAAACAGATCGTCGATTCTTGGTAGTGGGTGCCTATTCTTTTTCGTCAGCTTGTTTAACTCACGATAATCTACGCACAGACGAAGCGAACCATCTGCCTTAGTAGCGAATACCACCGGAGCACCCCATTCAGAAATGCTTCATCTTATGAAATTTTTCTCAAGCAACTCCTTAACTTGTTTACTGAGCTCTCTTCTTTCTCACGGGGCCATGTTCCTAACGGGCAATGAAACTGGCTTGGCATTATCAACAAGATAAATTCGGAAGTCTATCTCGCGTTTAGGGGGTAACCCTCTCACCTCATCAAAGACATCTGGGTATTCTCGGACCACTCTTACAGATTGCAAATTGTCAATGGATGAGTCAAGAGATTCTAGATAACACAACATGACGGGACCCTTAGGGTTACAAGAAATTTCAAGGGTATTACCAAGGCGAGTCATGAGCCTCACTACCCTTCGTTCACAATCAAGAATGGCTCCATAATTGGACAGCCAATCCATGCCTAGAATCAATCCGTATCCCATAAATCCGAGAACATAAGCATTACACGTGAATTCTATGCTTAAGATAGAAATTCTCAAATCCACACAAATCATAGACAAATGAGCGGAGCCCCCAATTGGATTTGAAACTGTAACGGGATCCTCAACTAGACTAGTACTTAGGTGCAGATTTTCAACAATATCAGAAGAAATAAAAGTATGCGATGCGCCAGAGTCAAATAAGGTTCAAACAGGAAAGTCAGAAATGTAAACAAGGCTTTCTACAGAAATATTACTACCTCGGTCAAGAGCTGGAGTGGTGTTGAGAGATGTAACTGCCCTCCAGAAGGTCCTGCTCGCTGGGTCTTCCCTTGCCCCTGTCCTTGCTTCTTAGGGCAATACTTGCTGATGTGTCCAGTATCTTCACAATGAAAGCATTCACCCAACTTTCTCTTCTTCTTTCTACAGTCTTTAGCTAGATGTCCCGTAATCCCACAAAAGTTACACTTCCTTGTCTCACGTGCCTTGTTGTTGTTGCCCTTGTTATTCTTGTTATTCCTGTTGCCTCCCTTCTTAAAGTCAACTTTCTTATTCTGAGTCTCATTAGGCTTAACCTCCTTCTTGCTATTCTTGTCTTACTCATGAACTAGAGCCATATCCACCAAGCTTTCAAAGGTCGCCCCATGGGTATGTGAGTTATGGCCAAACTGTGTAGTGGCTCGTTCAATCCTCGAGCAAAGCGTACAGCCTTTTTCTGGGCCGTAGTGACCAAGTCCAAACCGAACCGAGCAAGCTGATTAAACTTATTCACGTACTCCCTAACAGACATGTCCCCTTGCTTAGGTGCGAGGAACCTCTCCATCTGAAGGTTCTCTTTTGCTGACGATAAGAATTTAAGCCCAAATCTCTCTCTAAAGTTTTCCCAAGTCTCAATTGGCCTGGTGGCGTTGGTGACTTCCCACCAAAATGCAGCTTCCTCTTTCAACAACCATGCTGCCAACTGAACTTTCCTATGGTCCTCCACATCAAAGATAATAAACAAGTCTTCATTCTCCTTTAGCCAGTTTCGTGCCTCAACGAAGGTTTCAGTTCCAATGAAGTTCTTGCCGCCCATCGCTTTAAAGTCTTTGCATATTTTGGCAAAGGCGGTACCAGGAGGAGGAGGAACCGCGGCCACCGGGGGAGGAGGAGGAGGGATGTCTGTCGGGCCTGCGCCATTGGCCCTAGCTTCTAAGTACCTTCGGAACCATCCACGTACGGGTACTCCCTCAGGAATGTTAAGGTCAGACATGCTGAAAAATGAAAAGAAGAAGATTTAAATGAGGAAACAAAGGAAAGTGCTAATGGCTTTTGGGGAATAGCCTTTTTTAAACATAAAACTTTTATTGAAAAATGCTTCTTTATAAACGGTTTTGGATAATAGTTTTAGAAGGTTTTTAAAATTTTTGTCCCGTCTGGTAACCTTCTGCTCTGATACCAAGTGTAACACCCCACCTCCGCTAGGGTCACTCACAAAGGGAATGCACTAGTTTTGGTGGAGTATTATCTAGGTAAACATACACAGAGATATCACAAGACAGAACATAAATAAAGCAGCGGTAGAAATTAAAAACCCAATTTTTATTACTTTCGAGAAAAGAGTCAAAACCTCATATATCCAAGGTACAGATTATTCCATTACATCAAGTTCTAGATAAAGAAGCATAAACTTAAAGTAGCAAAAGTAAATTATTCCCCAAACATAGCAGAAGTGCAGCCATAGCATAGCTCAAGACCAAACCGTACATGAGCTGTCAGAAAGCAAGCTAAATCCAAGCTAAGAGCTAGTGTTTCCTCCCTGAGAACCTGGGGGGGGGGGGGGGGAACGAAAGAAAAAGAGGTGAAGGAAAAAGGGTCAGTCATAAAGACTGGTAAGTCGTAGTAACTTTCAGTATAAAAACTAGTAAAGGTAACAAGACATGTATAAACTGAAAATAAACATAAGGATGGTGATACGTCTGGTATGATAAACTAAGATAACGAGATAACTCAAGTAAAGCATCACATGTTCAAGGTTCGCTGCACCAACCGTACTAGTATTCTAACCCATGTCAAGTATTCATCATGAAGTGATCCCTTAGCCCGATATCATGAAGTGACCCATTATGGGGTCCCACGGTACGATCTACTAATTGATCGGCTCTAGCACGTCAAGTGTCTGTGTCATACAGCCCAATCATGAAATGTAGTCACCTGTGCTAGGTCCACCCTAGGGTGTATCAAGTCCTAGGGTGCCAACCACCGACACGAATCAAGCACGCACAGTGTAAACCTACGGGTGCCCAATGCCTGCTTTTTCAACTCCGGACTACGTGCATGACTATAGTCCGCCTGAACCTATAATGGCGCACCTACTCAGCCATCGTTCTGGTCGCATACAATCAGCCCAGTAATCGTGCCCCACCCTGCCTAGTCCCAGGGTATCGTGATACATCTAAGTGGGTTACTGCTGAAAAGGACCACGTAACTAGGGTTTCTAATGGGTTAAGTGTTATCATTCAAATTCATGACTTAACACTATCCAAATCATGTATCAAGTTGGTTAAGTGTGTTCAAGCGGTTCATGACTTAACCCTATCAAATCATCGTGTCAAATTGGTTAAGTATATTTAAGTAGTTCATGACTTAACCCTATCATGTGGCATTAATTCATTAATGCACCCCCAACCTCTCACATTAGACTAGTTGTTGTGGTCACTGGATTTGCCGGGCGGTTCCGGGCAGATTTACACCACAACATAGTCTAACGTCGGGTTCTAGATGCGATATGACCAACTACCCACATTGGATCCTATTGTTTGCAGTTACTGGATTCGCCGGGTGGTTCCAGGCAGATTTACACTACAAACTCAACCCAACCTCGAGTTGGCCATTTTCAAGTTTATCTAAGTGTCATGTCCATGTTCAAGTTTCATGTCAAAATTCATGTCGAGTTTCATGTCAGATTTCATGTAAAGTTCATGTCGAGTTCTTGTCCATATACAGGTTCAAGTTATAATAACGATCACATTCAAGTTCAAAGCCAATTCATGTTTTACCTAATCTACCCAAATCGTATTCCCATCGCACGCAAACTCGAATCGATACAAATAAATCTAATTAGGGAATCACATAAAAAGGGACAGATATAAGGTGGCAAAAGTGATTACTAGCATAGCATGGTATTACTTGAGATAAATGATTATAACATTACTGGCATATGGAATATCAGCCTCAAACATAAAGATTCCAAATCTATCAAAATGAGGTACTAGTCAAGATAACAGTTGGCATAAAGTGATAGTCATGGTAACGGTTGACACAAGGTGATAGTCATAAACTTGTGACTAATAGCAGATTCAACATTTCAGGCATGATAATAAGAGGGGTTTTTCTTTTAGATTTACAACATGAATAGGCCCCAAATTAATGTCATAGTAATATACCCAAAGGTCAAGATCCAGGATGAAAAAGAATGGGTGTAAAACATTCATCATACACAGGTACAATTTCAATTTACACATATACATATTACATTTACAGTTTAAAACTAAAAGTAACTAGGGCTTACAGATTGGTTCGAGAGTTAGAAAAAAGAAAGTTGATGTTGAATCTTTATATGCTTAGTTGAGTCCTAATAGAAGTCCCCAAATCAGCAATTCTCTTAACGTAGTTTCGACGTAGAAGAAGTAGCCTCTTTCTCTAACTTTTCAACCAGAATTAGAGCAGCATAATGTCAGAGAGAATTTTGTGCAGAGAGGCTAGTCTTAGGGGCTGTTTATATAGGGTCAGGTCAACGAATGTAGACAGAAATGAGGCCAGAAACATCAAAACGAACTCAGACTCAAAGTTGGGTTCTGTCACCAGGTCGACCCCCAGGTCGACACAATGGTCGACCTGGTCCTGGGAAGGTCGACTACATAGTCGACCCCCAGGTCGACCTGGTCCTAGGCGGGAAATTTCCCACCCAGTCCATTCTGGGGTTTGAATTCGAATTTTGAATTCAAATTCTGAGCTGTTTTGAACTTGAAAATTTCTGAAAACTTCGAAGGGTCATAACTTGCTCATACGGACTTCGATTTTCGAAAACTCGGACTCATTTTCAAGCAGAATTTCGAGATGAATGCAATGGCGTAACCCGTTTCCCTTGATTCTTATTTTAAAAATTAATTCTGCCTTGATTTATGGTTATTACACGTTATAAAAATACGAGTTTTTACACATCCTCAGTTTGTCCACGCGACCGTACACGCTGCCTCCTCGAGTACCACTAGATGATCCTTCTATTAGAAAATGTTGGTTAATCTTTAATTGTTGAACGACTACAGCTTGCATCATAATCTCTAACTCATCGCATTCGGTCGAGCTATCTGAAGAAAAATGAAGAAATTTTGTATGCCCCAACAAACCATCGCCTTCGTCGGAATCGGAGTTAGTATCATCTAGACTGTTTTGGCTATAGTAATTTGAATCCTCGGTTTGCACATTTGATTTGTAAACATCCTCGTCGTTGTAGACATTATGAGACATTTTTGTGTTATGAAGCTAAATGTGCACACCAGAAGTGGTTTTATAGCTTCTTTAATTCGCAGTTACAACGTCTATATAAAGAATAATGTACAAAAATATATTCGTTAACGGCTATAAATTCAAACAGAATTATAATATTCTGCAACGGCTATAAATTTGAACTGTATTTTACGATTCAGCAATGGTTATTAGTTTAAACTATTTTGTGAAAATTCGGCAACGACTTTATTTATACGTATTATTTTCTGATATTTCAAAAAGGCTATATATATATATATTATATTTTAATTTTTATTTAATTTTCGTACTATTAACTATATTTTGGCCTTTTGACCAAATTTTATAAAACTATGAAAAAAAATTAAAAATGGTTTTCTGAAAACCCTTTTGGGTTAAACGGTTTTTTGAAAACCGTTTAACCCATAAACGGTTTTTGGAAAACCGTTTACCGAAAAAAACAACGGAGCGTCCCCCCACCGGCTGCTGGATCGGTGGGGGGAATCCACGCTTCTAATAGTGAATCAACGCTCAAAAATTGGGTAGCTACTGGGAATGCTCTTAAGGGAGAAAGGACGTTGAAATTTCCAGTCATAGACAGCCGGTTTGATAGGTTACATCGAAATGACTTTCAACTAGATTAGGATAGGATTGTATTGCCTTATGTTTTTTTTCGAACTGCGTGTATTACCTTTCAATGCTTCATATTTTCAGTTTTTGGAAACGAAGGGTAGTTCATGTATGGTCTTGTGTAGTATATATATATATATATATTTATATATATATATATATATATATATAGAGAGAGAGAGAGAGAGGAGAAACCTTAGCTGCTAAGAAAAACAAGGGTACAGAAAAGGTCAGATGAAATGAAAGGGGGGCGTAACACATATTGTACATAAGGTACAAATACTTAGGGGTTAAGTTTAAAAAAAGTAAACGCTATTTTGATCTACACATGATGGTTGTCATAAAGCTCAGAGTAGGTGGGTACAGTTTTAATCACGCCCGTTAACTTATTCTGTGAAACCCTGAAATGTTGATATAGGGTGTAAAATACTCCAAAAATAAAAAGTACTTATTTTCCAAAATAAAAATTACAGTAAATGTAACACCCCACCTCCGCTAGGGTCACTCTTTCGGGGCACTAGCTTCTGGGGGGTGTTAGAACTGGGTAAGCATGCATAATGATATATCAAGGCAGAACAGGAACATAAACATATATGTAAAATAGAGTAAATGAGAATAAAACAACGGAATATCTCAAACCATCTCAAAACAAGTCTAGTACATCGTAAAGTCATCTGCCAAAATAAATATGTCTAGTACAACATAAACAGAAATACTGAAATACATAGTGCTATCCCCAAAAATAAAAATGATAAGCCATAGCGAGCTCAATATCCAGACATACATGAGCTATCCAGCGAACAAGCAAGCGTTCCAAGCTAAGCACCACTGTTCCCTCCCTGAGAACCTGGAGGGGGGGGGGGAACGGAAGAAAAGAAGCGAAAGAAAACAGGTCAGTCAAAAAGACTGGTAAGCCCTACTACGATCAGTCTATAAACTAATAAAGCTAACATCATGATGGAAACTGAGATGAATATACTGGCAATAGATAAAGGTGTCATCACATAAAGAAGATTAAGCTTTGCACCACAGTGTACTAGCCAACTAACATAACAGGTAATGATCCCTCAGCCCAAAACTTTGGCCCAATAGCAGGAGGTGACCTTGATACAAGGTCCAGCCCAACGGTCTAATCGATCGGCTCCCTATAAACCTAACACGTCAAGTGTTGGTGTCCATACGGCCCACATATGGTTGTAGTCAGACTGTGCTGGGTCCACCTTTGGGTGTATCAAGCCCTCGGGTGTCAACCCCAGACACCTAAGCAATAATGCACAGTCTAAACCTACTGGTACCCGTGCCTCGAGTTTGTCCAACACCGAACTACGTGCACGTCCGTAGCCCGCCTGGACCCGCACCGCTGTACCACTCAGCCGTCGCTTTGGTCGCTTACATCAGTCCAGTAATCGTGCCCCGCCCTAGCCTAGCTTCTAGGGTTGTAAATGATACCAAACTGGGATTACTGCTGGAACAGACCACGTTGCTAGGGTTTTCTAAGAGGGTTAAGTGTGGTTTAACCCCTCACTAATCATGGATTAAATTAGCTAAGTGTAACCAACAGTTCACCACTTAACCCCATTTAATCCCTCGTATCCCCAAAATTGGTTAAGTATTAGTGGGCCATGACTTAACGCTAATCATGAGGCATTAATTTAATTGTACCTTAACCTCTCACATTAGACTTTGTTGCGGTTACTAGTTAAGCCGGGCGGGTCCGGGTAGCTTTACACCACAACTTGGTCTAACCTCGGGTCCCAGGTACACATGACCAACTTCTCACATTGGATCCTATTGTTTGTAGCAACTAGTTAAGCCGGTCGGTTCCGGGTAGGTTTACGCTACAAACTCAACCCAACCTCGAGTTGGCCACACATGTTTTCTAAGTGTCATGTCCACTTTATTTCAAACCATAGTTACAAGTTTAACTTGGGTAGACCTAACTTAATAGGTAAATTCCCAAGGGGTAGACCTAACTTAATAGGTAAATTCCCAATCTTATATTTTCATGTATTTTAAGTTTTACCCAAAAAAAAACCGCCCAACGTCCTTCTATCGCTTACATGTTCGTCATAACGCATAAAGGATAGAAAGAGGGAACTTGGCACAACATACATGATGAATCTTACATATCATAATAAGCATGCATAACATGTTGGACTTGCATAACTTAGCATAGTGAACTTGCATAACTTGTTAAACTTGCAAATCATGGCATAGTGAACTTGCATAAACATGCATAACTTGTTAAACTTGCAAATCATGGCATAGTGGACTTGCATAAACATGCATAACTTGTTAAACTTGCAAATCATGGCATAGTGGACTTGCATAAACATGCATAACTTGTTAAACTTGCAAATCATGGCATAGTGAACTTGCATAAACATGCATAACTTGTTAAACTTACAAATCATGGCATAGTGAACATGCATAACTTATCAAACATGTGTAACATGGCATAGTGAACTCGCATAAGCATGCATAACTCATTAAACATGCATAACATAGCATAGTAAAGTCGCATAAGCATGCATAACTTATTAAACATGCATAACATAGCATAGTGAAGTCGCATAAGCATGCATAACTTATTAAACATGCATAAATCCCAACATTCATCACATATTAACTTTAGAGTTTCTAAAATGAAGGTAAGAGGGCTTACAAATATTATGAAGACACAAATCTACTAATAAAGATTGAGAGCCCTTTTATGCAAGCAAATAAAACCCCAAAACAAGCTCCAATTAACAAAAATCCCAAAAACTCTAGCTTAGCAAATAAAGCTTGCAACTTGATGATGTATGCAAGCTAATGATCATTCATACAACTTAGAAAAGCTTGTATGAACATCAAAATCTTAATAGAAATGATTTTTGAAGAGGGTGGAGGCTAGGGTTCTTTGGTGGAGGCCATTTGAGATTTCAATTTGACATAGTTTGGTTGCTAGAGTGAATAATGAGGCTTTAGGGTAGGATTAGGGGCTTATTTATAGAAGATTAGAGTGTTTTTAGCCCTAGGATTAACCCTAGGTTAGTTTAGGCCCGTCAGATTTAGGAATTCTCTAGAACCAAGCCACAAGACCAAGCCCAAATCAAAATGGTGCGCCAGGCAAAACTGTCTGGCCACCTCGTGTCGACAGGGCTGTCGACAGGGCAGTCGACACCCTAAGACCCCTGTCGACATGCCTGTCGACATGGGGGCCCTGGCGGGAATTTTCCCGCCTGACACCAATTAGCCCTAATCCTTGTTTTTAATTTGTAATTTAAATCTGTTTTTAACATGGAAGTTTCTGAAAACTTCAATGGGCCTTAACTGGGTCATACGGACTCCGATTTCCGAAAACTCGGACTCTATTTCGCGTATTTTTCTGAGACGAACGCAATGGCATAGCCCGTTTCCCTTGATTCAGATTTTAGAATTTAATTCTGCCTCGATTTATGTTATAACAGGTTATTGAAAATACGGGTTGTTACATTCTCCCCTCCTTAAAGGATTTCGTCCCCGAAATCTTCAAGTTAGGAAGAATGTATCCTACCATCCAATCACCCATCTACTCAAAGCATCATCCACGAGCAATCATTGTCCTTAAAAGATTCTAAATGCTGTATGAACATATGCAAAAGTGTGTGTGTATGTACTTATCTAATGCAAAGATCAATGCAAAATATGTTAGTGAAATGTATCCATATGTATGCAAATCCCTAACATAATGTATAATATCTACATGCGTGCTCCATCATACATCCATATGCAACATCCACGTGATTGCATACAAATTTCATCCAAGAATAAGCATAAACACTCATGCATATGCAATATGAGGAGTGTGTGAGCCGATCTAGTGCCTAATGTGTATCATGCCTCCACGAGTAACCACTTGCAAACACTTGCAACCACTTGCAACCATCAAACATAACATGTCTCAAACACATGTTTCATCCAAAGGGTTTCTATCTAAGGTTCTCATGACAAGATTAGCACGATAACTAGATAAACATGGATAGCAAAGAGAAAGATATACTAACAAAGGAAAGAGATTGAGAGTGTACCCTCAAAAAGGAATGGATAAAGCCCACGCATCTTCTCCTCGGTTTCCCAAGTTGCGTCTTCTTCGGCTTCACCCCATTGGACCTTCACCAACCTGACCTCACGATTCCTTAGCTTCTTGGTCTCTGACCCCAAGATACGAATCGGAGCTCTCCTCAAAGTTGCCTCTTTCTCTACTTCCACGTCTTCAAGAATGCTAGGTTCAACCACTTCAGCTGACTCATGTAGGCACTTTCGGAGATGCGAGACATGAAAGACATTATGCACTCCGGACAACTTCTCGGGCAATTGCACTTTATAAGCCATCTTCCCAATTCTCTCTATGATGGGGAAGGGTCCAACAAATCTCGGTGCCAACTTCCCAACAGCTCCAAATTGGACCACATTCCGCAAAGGAGAAACCTTCACGAAAACCATGTCCCCAACCTCAAACTCCAAATCGGATCTTCTCTTATCTGCATAGGATTTCTGTCGGTCTTGGGCCGCCTTCATCCGTCTTCTAATCAACTCGACCTTCTCGGATGTATCTCTAATCATGTCAGGTCCGAGTATAAGCTTATCTGTAGTCTCCCACCAACATGTAGGTGACTTGCACGGCCTCCCATATAAAGCTTCAAATGGTGCCATCCCTATGCTTGCTTGATAATTGTTATTATATGCAAACTCAATAAGAGGAAGATGGTCTTCCCAAGCACCACCAAAATCCAGAATGCAAAGCCTCAACAAGTCCTCAAGTACCCTATTCACCCGTTCTGTTTGACCATCTGTTTGTGGGTGATAGGCCGTACTCAGGTTCAACCTTGTGCCCATAGCCTCTTGCAAACTGTTCCAGAACTGACTAGTAAAGATGGGGTCTCGATCACTGACTATGCTAGAAGGGACTCCATGTAGTCGTACTATCTCACGAAGATATACTGATGCTAGTCCAGATGCGGTCCTTTTGCTCTTCACCGGAATGAAATGAGCACTCTTCGTAAGCCTATCTACAATGACCCATATGCTCGTATTCCCTCTCCTTGACCTTGGAAGCCCATCAATAAAGTCCATAGAAATACTCTCCCACTTCCATAGCGGGATCTCTAGGGGATGCAATAGCCCACCGGGCTTCTTCGACTCAGCTTTTACTCTCTGACAAATAACACATCTCGAGACAAACTCGGCCACATCCTTCTTCATTCCAGGCCAGAAGAAAATGCGCTTCATATCTTTATACATCTTATCACCGCCTGGATGTATAGTCAACTTGGAGCGATGTGCTTCTTCAAGAACTTTCCTCACCAAGTCTTCCACCATCGGAACACAAAGCCTTCCGTCTCTCCTCAGCCAACCCTTATCGTCTATAGAATATCGAGCAAGGTGACTAGATGTCTCCCCTCGAATCAGCTTATCCATGATCTCAATTATCTGAGGGTCTTCCTTCTGCGAAGCCCCAACTTGATCCAGAAGGGTAGGCCTGAGCTCTAGAGATGCCAAAGAACCGGTCATCGACTCAACTGTCAAGGAAAAATCAAAGGTTGCCAAGAACTCTAAATTCTTCATCTCAACAAATAGAGGACTTAGTGTCAACCTTTTCCTACTCAACGCATCCGCTACAACATTCCCCTTGCCAGGGGTATAGGCTATATCAAAATCATAGGAAGCCAAGAATTCCATCCATCTCTGCTGCCTCAAGTTCAGATCCTTCTGCGAAAAGAGATACTTCAAAGAATTATGATCAGTATACAGCTCAAATCTCTCTCCCAGAAGATAATGACGCCAAGCCTTGAGTGCATATACAATCGCTGCCAGCTCTAGATCATGAGTGGGATAATTCTTCTCATGCACCTTAAGTTGCCTCCCACCAAAACATATAACTCTGCCCTCTTGCATCAGAACGGCGCCCAATCCCGTGCCACAAGCATCAGTGTACACGGTGAATATCTTACCACCATCGGGTAAGGCTAGAACTGGTGCTGAGGTAAGGGCTCTCTTGAGTCTCTGAAAAGCAAGCTCACAATCCATATCCCAAGCAAAAACTAAGTTCTTCTTCGTCAACTTAGTAAGAGGAGCGGATATCTTCGCGTAGTCCTTGATGAACTTTCGGTAAAAACCCGCAAGACCCAGAAAGCTTCTCACCTCGGTTGCATTCCTTGGAGTCTTCCAATCCTGGACTGCAACCACCTTAGCGGGATCCACCGCCAAGCCTTGCTTGGATACGATATGCCCAAGGAATCTGACTTCCCTTCTCCAAAAGTGGCACTTGGAGAACTTGGCCTTTAACTGGTGTGCTCTGAGCGTATCCATCACCTCTACCAGATGCCTCGCGTGCTCTTCTTCATCCTTGGAGAAGACCAGAATATCATCCACAAAGACCACGACAAACTTATTCAAGAACTCCCGAAACACCCTACTCATCAGGTCCACGAAGTACGCGGGTGCATTCGTCAAACCGAACGGCATAACAAGCCATTCAAAGAATCCATCCGGAGTTCTGAATGCAGTCTTGTCTATACTATCCTCAGCCACTCGGAGCTGATGAAATCCGGTAGCAAGATCAAGCTGAGAGAAAACAGAAGCACCAACAAGCTGGTCAAAGAGATCATCGATCCTCGGTAACGGGTGTCTGTTCTTTTTAGTCAGCTTATTCAATTCTCTATAATCCACACAGAGTCGAAGAGAACCATCTGCCTTAGTAGCAAACACCACAGGCGCTCCCCATTCGGATATACTTCGTCTGATGAAGTTCTTTTCAAGCAACTCTTTTACTTGCTTGCTGAGCTCCCGTCTCTCACGCGGAGCCATATGCCGAACGGGCAAAGAAACAGGCTTAGCATTATCCACCAGATAAATGCGAAAATCAATCTCTCGTTTCGGGGGCAACCCCTTAACTTCTTCAAAAACATCTGGATAGTCTCGGACCACCCTTACAGACTGAAGGGCTTCCTCTGACGAGTCGAGAGATTCAAGATAGCACAACATGACGGGATTCTTCGGATTGCATGAAATCTCTAAGGTGTTGCCAAGGCGAGTCACAAGCCTCACAACCCTATGCTCACAATCAAGAATGGCTCCATATCGGGACAGCCAATCCATGCCCAGTATCAATCCGTATCCCCTGAAACCAAGAACATATGCACTACACAAGAACTCTACGCTGAGTATAGAGATCCTCAGATCCTCACATAACATAGATAGATGAGCAGAACCCCCAATGGGATTCGAAACACAAACGGGATCGTCCACTAAGCTAGTACTAAGGTGCAAGCTATCAACAAGATCAGATGAAATAAAGCTATGTGATGCACCAGAATCAAACAAAGTACGAACTGGAAGATCAGAAACATAAACAAGGTTCTCAACAGAAACACTACCTCGGTCTGGAACTGGAGCAGTATTGAGAGCATGAACTTGCCCTCCTGTAGGTCCAGCCTGTCCTTTCTTCTTCGGGCACTCCTTGCTGAAGTGTCCAGTTTCACCACAGGAAAAACATCCACCACTAAGCTTCCTTTTCTTTTTCCTACAATCCTTAGCAAAGTGTCCAGGCACACCACAGTAATTGCACTTTCCCTTGCCTTTGTTATTGTTGTTCCCCTTCTTGTTCTTGCCCTGATTCCCCTGACTGCTTTGACTACCTTGATTGCCTTTGCCTTGAGAATCAGTCTTCTTTGCTTGAGTATCACTCGACTTGACCTCTTTCTTTCCATCTCCCTGAAGCAGAGCCATATCAACCAAACTCTCAAAAGTAGCCCCATGCGGAATATGTGACATCGCCAAGCCCTGCAGCGGCTCATTCAACCCTCTAGCAAATCGAAGAGCCTTCTTCTCCGGAGTGTTCACCATATCCAAACCAAAACGGGTCAGCTGATTAAACTTGTTCACATACTCCTTAACAGACATATCACCTTGCTTTAATGCAATGAACTTCTCCATCTGTAAATTCGCCTCAGCAGAAGATAGAAACTTGGTCACAAATCTAGCCCTCAAATCGGCCCAAGTCTCAACGGGCCTCGTCCCATTGGTGACCTCCCACCAATAGGCCGCTTCATCCTTCAAAAGCCATACTGTCAATAAGATCTTCCTCTCGTCATCAATCCCAAAGATAACAAACAGGTCCTCAGTGTCTTTCAGCCAATTCCTAGCTTCAACAAAAGATTCCGTGCCTAGGAAATTCTTACCTCCCATCGCCTTGAAGTCTTTACAAACCTTCGTGAACTCAACCTGAGGATGCTGAGGGGGAGGAGGAGGAAGAGGAGCCTCAGCAACGGGAGGGGGAGGAACATTAGCAACGGGAGGAGGAATATTAAATGCTGGAGGAGGGGGAGCAGGAACCACCGGAGGAGGGATATTAGGGAGAGGATTCTCAACTACAGGAGGAGGAGTGGGAGTAGGGTTTGCGGGGCCGGCTGCCGCCCTAGCTTCTAGAAGCCTCCTATACCAGAGTGACACATTTACTCCATCCGGGATGGCAAGATCCTCTGCCATACTGAAACGAAGGATAAGATTAGGTCAAGGGAACGAAGGATAACGCTAATGGCTTTTTGGGGAATAGCCCTTTTTAAAATACTAGACTTTTCTTTGGAAAATACTTTATACTTGTTTTGAAAATAGTTTTTCAAAAGTCTTTTAAAAACTTTTTGTCCTTTCTTGCAAACCATATGCTCTGATACCAAATTTGTAACACCCGACCTCCGCTAGGGTCACTCTTTCGGGGCACTAGCTTCTGGGGGGTGTTAGAACTGGGTAAGCATGCATAATGATATATTAAGGCAGAACAGGAACATAAACATATATGTAAAACAGAGTAAATGAGAATAAAACAGCGGAATATCTCAAACCATCTCAAAACAAGTCTAGTACATCGTAAAGTCATCTGCCAAAATAAATATGTCTAGTACAACATAAACAGAAATACTGAAATACATAGTGCTATCCCCAAAAATAAAAATGATAAGCCATAGCGAGCTCAATATCCAGACATACATGAGCTATCCAGCGAACAAGCAAGCGATCCAAGCTAAGCACCACTGTTCCCTCCCTGAGAACCTGGGGGGGGGGGGGGAAACAGAAGAAAAGAAGCGAAAGAAAACAGGTCAGTCAAAAAGACTGGTAAGCCCTACTACGATCAGTCTATAAACTAATAAAGCTAACATCATGATGGAAACTGAGATGAATATACTGGCAATAGATAAAGGTGTCATCACATAAAGAAGATTAAGCTTTGCACCACAGTGTACTAGCCAACTAACATAACAGGTAATGATCCCTCAGCCCAAAACTTTGGCCCAATAGCAGGAGGTGACCTTGATACAAGGTCCAGCCCAACGGTCTAATCGATCGGCTCCCTATAAACCTAACACGTCAAGTGTTGGTGTCCATACGGCCCACATATGGTTGTAGTCAGACTGTGCTGGGTCCACCTTTGGGTGTATCAAGCCCTCGGGTGTCAACCCCAGACACCTAAGCAATAATGCACAGTCTAAACCTACTGGTACCCATGCCTCGAGTTTGTCCAACA
This sequence comes from Allium sativum, assembly GCA_030737875.1. Classification (NCBI taxonomy): domain Eukaryota; kingdom Viridiplantae; phylum Streptophyta; class Magnoliopsida; order Asparagales; family Amaryllidaceae; genus Allium; species Allium sativum. The sequence continues at coordinate 136,965,872 of CM060912.1, forward strand.
CCGAACTACGTGCACGTCCGTAGCCCGCCTGGACCCGCACCGCTGTACCGCTCAGCCGTCGCTTTGGTCGCTTACATCAGTCCAGTAATCGTGCCCCGCCCTAGCCTAGCCTCTAGGGTTGTAAATGATACCAAACTGGGATTACTGCTAGAACAGACCACGTTGCTAGGGTTTTCTAAGAGGGTTAAGTGTGGTTTAACCCCTCACTAATCATGGATTAAATTAGCTAAGTGTAACCAACAGTTCACCACTTAACCCCATTTAATCCCTCGTATCCCCAAAATTGGTTAAGTATTAGTGGGCCATGACTTAACCCTAATCATGAGGCATTAATTTAATTGTACCTTAACCTCTCACATTAGACTTTGTTGCGGTTACTAGTTAAGCCGGGCGGGTCCGGGTAGCTTTACACCACAACTTGGTCTAACCTCGGGTCCCAGGTACACATGACCAACTTCTCACATTGGATCCTATTGTTTGTAGCAACTAGTTAAGCCGGTCGGTTCCGGGTAGGTTTACGCTACAAACTCAACCCAACCTCGAGTTGGCCACACATGTTTTCTAAGTGTCATGTCCACTTTATTTCAAACCATAGTTACAAGTTTAACTTGGGTAGACATAACTTAATAGGTAAATTCCCAAGGGGTAGACCTAACTTAATAGGTAAATTCCCAATCTTATATTTTCATGTATTTTAAGTTTTACCCAAAAAAAAACCCCCCAACGTCCTTCTATCGCTTACATGTTCGTCATAACGCATAAAGGATAGAAAGAGGGAACTTGGCACAACATACATGATGAATCTTACATATCATAATAAGCATGCATAACATGTTGGACTTGCATAACTTAGCATAGTGAACTTGCATAACTTGTTAAACTTGCAAATCATGGCATAGTGAACTTGCATAAACATGCATAACTTGTTAAACTTGCAAATCATGGCATAGTGGACTTGCATAAACATGCATAACTTGTTAAACTTGCAAATCATGGCATAGTGGACTTGCATAAACATGCATAACTTGTTAAACTTGCAAATCATGGCATAGTGAACTTGCATAAACATGCATAACTTGTTAAACTTACAAATCATGGCATAGTGAACATGCATAACTTATCAAACATGTGTAACATGGCATAGTGAACTCGCATAAGCATGCATAACTCATTAAACATGCATAACATAGCATAGTAAAGTCGCATAAGCATGCATAACTTATTAAACATGCATAACATAGCATAGTGAAGTCGCATAAGCATGCATAACTTATTAAACATGCATAAATCCCAACTTTCATCACATATTAACTTTAGAGTTTCTAAAATGAAGGTAAGAGGGCTTACAAATATTATGAAGACACAAATCTACTAATAAAGATTGAGAGCCCTTTTATGCAAGCAAATAAAACCCCAAAACAAGCTCCAATTAACAAAAATCCCAAAAACTCTAGCTTAGCAAATAAAGCTTGCAACTTGATGATGTATGCAAGCTAATGATCATTCATACAACTTAGAAAAGCTTGTATGAACATCAAAATCTTAATAGAAATGATTTTTGAAGAGGGTGGAGGCTAGGGTTCTTAGGTGGAGGCCATTTGAGATTTCAATTTGACATAGTTTGGTTGCTAGAGTGAATAATGAGGCTTTAGGGTAGGATTAGGGGCTTATTTATAGAAGATTAGAGTGTTTTTAGCCCTAGGATTAACCCTAGGTTAGTTTAGGCCCGTCAGATTTAGGAATTCTCTAGAACCAAGCCACAAGACCAAGCCCAAATCAAAATGGTGCGCCAGGCAAAACTGCCTGGCCACCTCGTGTCGACAGGGCTGTCGACAGGGCAGTCGACACCCTAAGACCCCTGTCGACATGCCTGTCGACAGGGCAGTCGACACCCTAAGACCCCTGTCGACATGCCTGTCGACATGGGGGCCCTGGCGGGAATTTTCCCGCCTGACACCAATTAGCCCTAATCCTTGTTTTTAATTTGTAATTTAAATCTGTTTTTAACATGGAAGTTTCTGAAAACTTCAATGGGCCTTAACTGGGTCATACGGACTCCGATTTCCGAAAACTCGAACTCTATTTCGCGTATTTTTCCGAGACGAACGCAATGGCATAGCCCGTTTCCCTTGATTCAGATTTTAGAATTTAATTCTGCCTCGATTTATGTTATAACAGGTTATTGAAAATACGGGTTGTTACAGTAAAATTCTAAAAATTAAATTATAACTATGTCTAAAAGGAATTGTCCAAATTCGAAGCCAATATTTAATTATAATTAAATATATCGTTATGGCTTATAAACATTCCATAAAGACTATTTTAAAATTTGATTTGATCATAAATCAAAATCTACCTAATGAAATCTTGATTTTTCTCTTCCATTAGAAAAATATCGTCCAACAGATTCGAACGTTTTTTGTTTCACAGAAATCCGGCTTAAAACGGATTCTGTATATTCGTTTAAACTTTGAACCGCCAAATTACGAACTGCTGCGCCATTTCGAGCTCGATTATAAGTATAATATAAATTGTACATTCAACTGGCATTTATAAACAAATTAGTTAATACAATTCATATTCTAAACTAAATTGTATATTTTAAATTGTCCAATGCACACAATAATGCCAATTCAACTTAATTCTGATTATTTCGGAATTAAATATATTATTCTATTATTTATATTAATTAAATATTCACTATTATTCAATTCAACGAGCATTTAAAACTCTAAATCACTATTTATATAATTAAATAAATTAATCATTATATCGCTAAAATACGGGTCGTTACATTCTTCCCCCCTTAAAATAATTTCGTCCTCGAAATTGCAAAGGTAGAAAATAGACCCTATTAACTGGGTTAAAAATTGTTTGTTCACTTCTTAAACTTTGGTTTCATTGTACCAATTAATTTCAATTAAATTATTAATTTATTTTGATTCATGGAAATTTTCAAAAATTCTAAAAAATTACTAACACCTTAAATTTTTTAAAAAATTCGCCAGCACCTCCTTTGTACGGGTTAACTGGTACATCTTCAACTCGTCTTACTAGGCCTTTTCCAACCCAAAAGAAAACCAAACAGCTAAGCGGCTTGCCAATCCGGCTCATAAATCTCATATCCAATAGAAATATAAACTCGTACCTTTTGTCGACATATCATTATATCCTTTGCATCTGTTACCAATTCAATATATACCAATGTCATCTCACTCAACTCCAATCACTTAATGTGCTTATATTCAACCCAGATCTCATTTCAACTCCAGTTTCATTCTCGATTCCAAATCCTTAACTCACCAATCCAATTTACTTAACCTCGTTAAGTTTCATCCATAAACTTCATTAATTAATTAATTTCAATTTCAGTTTGCTTTCGCAAGTATTATTTATCTTGTTTTTAATTTTAACGATCAGTCCATTATAATTCAACATTCTTTTTCCTGGGAGTTCTTAAGCCACTTTGCTTTTCTAAAAAAAAGTCCTTTTCAAAATTCAAACAACCTGTTTTTGCAAAACATTTCCAAAACAAAAAAATTTGGTAGTAATCCATCACTTACAACTCGAAAATGAACACCAATGATGTCCGGATCATCATCGGAATCTATTTCCAGCTATCGAAGTGAGTTCAATACTATATCACTTTCAAAGCCATATCTAAACACTTCCATTTTGAAATTCATTTCAAAATACCATTTACAATGCTTTAAAACAATTTAAAATCTCCTAGGATTTTAAAATTCTCTTATATCCAATCCATATTCATTTACAAACACTTTTCGTGTTTTCGGAATTTTAATACCAATTCTGATTTAAATTCAGATTTAATTCACTTCGTAATACTTATATGAAATTTTATTGGTTATTTACATAAACGTTCCAAATATAATCTTATCTTATTATAATCACAACCAACACATTCAATATACGATAATACTTCAAATATTAATCATACTTTTATATCAAAATATGATTTGGGTAAAATTATATCATTTACCCTCTTTTCAAAACATATCATGTCGGTTCATCGTATTCGAGTGTTTATAAACTCCTACCGATACAGTGGATCCAACTGATCAACCAAACCCATGAACAACTCAACCAATAAATCACCACAATAGAAAACAATATTTATAAAATCTACATATACGCTCTCTTGTATATAACATAAACTCAATGTCGACTATCCAAGCATCGGAAACACCGGATAGTCCGTGAAAGAAATTAGAGGGTGAGAATAGATAAGATAGAAACTTAGAATAGAAGAAGAAGAACATACAACATCAGAGTAAATGCGAATCTCACAACGGAACGAACAATATATAATAGATACATAAGTTTGAAATAAAATCAGTATATATATATATATACAGTAACATTATCAGAGTATAACACTTACAACACAGCGGAAACAAACAATAGCTATAAAACCGCTGCTGAAGCCTCCTGCTCCAGCTCCTTCTAGTGCATCTGTAAATCCCGACTACTTGACTGCTCGTACAAATTTGAGCACTCAAGAGTTTAGGGAAAATAAAACAAAAAAACCTCCGGGTCTGTCATGGGACTGTTATGAGTAAACAATTCAAAACGGTTTGAGAAAATAACGATATCTCATAAGATCACGCTGTATAACATGGAATGGGTTTTTCCCTTATGAGAATCCAAAACACTTGATTTAACTATCAAAATCCTTTTGAAAGAAACGATAATCATTATATCAAAACATAATTTGATATTATAATAGTGTCTATCAACCACAACTAATAATCATCTAGCAGAACGCTTTCATCTCACGTTCCACTTACATAATATATAATCAAAAACCGTGGGCCCTTATTGGATAATGAATTCCAACTGGCAAGGCATGGGACCACCTTTCGACAGTGTATCTCTAGAGAGGAATACACCGGGTTCAACAAGAACATCTTGCTACCCAGACTAAACATGACCGGTCACTCATTTCTCTTGAGTGTACCGAATGTATTATCACCAACGTTTGGGATCAACAACCGTTTCCCGAAAGGGACAGCATCGAAATAGATTATAGAAGTAAATGAAACTCTAGATCAGGTGACAATACACCCTAATTGTTAGTTTACCACTTAGCCATGTGACCCTTATACCATTTCCCAGTTGTGAGGCTAGAGGCCATAACGTATAGATCACACCTTTATTTACTTTGAATATCACATCGTCATACCCGCCAAATCACAAATCGATTTCCCAAACATACCACGGGTATACAACTAAGAGAAACGAATTCCTCCACCACCAAACGTAAATACGTTTAAGGAGATCAACTTACGCGATCCGTTAAATATACTCTGTCAGACATTCTTCCATACAGGTCGCCCTGGGACTGGATAGACCGAAGGCACTATTCTGTAAACAGGATAGCGCTTGCATAACTCCGTCTTCAATTATCTTCATCGTATTTGATTGCAACACTAATGCCATATGGAGTGGGTTTCAGATAATATATCTGATCCCGGTCTCTCCGTATTGATGACGGAAAAATGGTCAAACACTTTGATAGTCTGTGATTTAACTATCAAAGAAAAACATGTGTGCAAACAATGATATTATTCCGAGATGGAAATTCTATCGATCAATCATCAATCAACATTTATTCATTTCCCCATTTCTCGTTTCCATATATTCATTAAATCCTTATTTTCTAATTTTAGAAAATATACATTATTAACTTTGGAAAACGTTTCCGTTTGTGGTTCACGTATCTCTATCTTCTCACATATATCAGTCTCTAACTGTAAACTAGTAAGGGAACAACCCCCTACGTATTAACCCCGAAGGCCGAAACCAACATCAGATCAATACACAGATAGATGTTTAACTCAACTAATTTCCAGTCAGTTTCTAATTCCTTTAACTCCATTTTAATTCTGATTTCAAACCATATTTCCTTTATAGTATTTTATTTGCAAAATATTTACTTAAATCTATTTTTCACATAGAATGTGAATAATATTTCTTTATGTAATCAAAACAGTTTGATTCCGTATTTAAAACAATATCTCAAACCCAAATTCTATTTATATTTTTATTTGTAGAATTATTCATATAAATCTTCATTTTATTTCCAACACTTAAATCTCATTTATAATTCCTTTAATATAATTCTATTTATTCTATATAAACCCTTTTATATAATTCTATTTGTTCTATATAAATCCTTTTATATAATTCTATTTATTCTATATAAATCCTTTTATATATTTCTATTTATTTTATATAAATCCTTTTATATATTTCTATTTATTCATATTTCATTTTCAATATTCACTTTGAAATTTTCCTTTTTACATTTCAGTACTTCATATGGTATTTAAAACACCAAATAACATGACCATTGTCATCATAATCAATCACAGATTATATATCACATCATATATCACAATATATTAAAACAAACAGTAATATAAATATTAAGTAATCCAGTTAGATCCCTCCAACCTATTTCCCTGCATCACAGATGTTAAACAATATAAATAACATCGATTTCATTTCAATATGAAATATTCTGATAAACAGAATCAATATTTGATTAACGATTCATATGTATCGTTATCTATAATTTCAAACAATACATCAGCAATTCAGCCAAACAATCAACGCACAACAATCGATCATCATTTATCACTATTAGATTATATTTATAAAAAAAATATAAACTGTACAGAGTTAGTGAGATTTACTCATATTGGTCGGTCATCGTTAAATAACGATAATTGTCGCTTGATTCCGACAGACAATTTATTTTGCAATAAATTGTAATAGGCTCCAATTCACCCCCAATTAGTTCCATTGCGTAGCCCCCACCCGTACGATCCCAATGGATCAAACCGTTCGAAATTCTGATACAGTATGATCGAGATATGATTTATACAAGTTATTATACAATATTTAATTTAATTTAACTTAATTAATTAAAATAATTGGGCTTTACCAAAATCGTTCGGCCCACTTACCCCTTAAAAACCCAATCCACGTTGAATTCTTCTTCCACCTAATGATATCGACAGCACCACTCCATTTTCTGCTGCTCCATGACCGATCTTTAATAACCAATTATATACATTTCGATCCACCTTCATTCAAACGTTCGGAACAATCCATTTGATATTTTCATTTTGACAAATCATTGTGCTGACCCACATTTTTGGCCCACCCCATCACTGACTTTACTCTTACACACTATAGCGCTTTCTACTTCTTCACTTGCTGCGTGTTTCAGTACACAGTAAACACCACCCAGTGTTTGACCACACTGCTATTACCGGTCATATAGATTTCCTTTCTACATATTTCCATAAACTTCAACGTATCCCCGCATGTTTCTACCCCGCATATGAAAGCTCCAGTTTTTCACTGAAACTTCCAACCGTCGGAAAAAGTTTAACCGCTCCTCACACTGGAAGAGAACACACACAATGAACAAAAAGGGTTCCTTACCCCATCTCTTCTCATACCCAAACCTTGAAGTCTGCACTTATGTGTTCAAACAAAAGTCACACACAGAGGCTCCCATCTCCAAGCATACATTCGAACTCCTCACTTTTTGTTCCCTCTCGCCTTCTTTCCTCCACTACCGCATTCTCTTTCCATCCTCATATTTTCACGAAACAACAGGAAACTCTCATATATCTTGAACCTATTCCACCGCTTGACCCTAAACTAACACCAACGCCCTCAACAAAATCAGGTTCTAGTATGCATCATCCATGCAAGATGCCGAACTCTTCAGCTCCCCAAGCCTCCAATGTCAGTCCACCCTTAACCGACGATTTTCTCCAAAGTTTGTGAACCGATGCGCCATCCTCCAAGAATAACGGCACCACCCACAATTTGTTCTCCGGTTGCTTTTAAGCCCTACGATGTCTAACCCTAATTATAGTCGTTCAAAAATGGAGTACGACACAACTGATCGCACCATGCCATTCATATCCAAAATGGAAGTCCTCAACTCAAGAATCACAAAGATATATAGATCATGATTTTAAGAGGATTGCATGTTTTTAGAAAAATAAAATAGATTAAAATGAAGTGGGAGCTCTCTGATTTTGCTAAACTCCTCTCCTGTTCGAGACCATGCTCACGTATATATAGATGAGCGGAGGCTTCCACTTGAAGCTTGCATCACTTAAGGATTAAGTAACATGTAGGCATGTTCTTAGGTCTTCACAGAGTTTTCCCATTTCCTAGTTTTCTGTACCCTTATATATATATTTATAAGTCAGAAATGCTTAGTTATCACGCTGTAGAGTTGTAGGCAGCTGTTGTGCGTTAGGGATGAAGTCTTAGGGAGAAAGGATGTTGAAATTTTCATTCGTAGACAGCTGGTTTGACAGGTTACATCGAAATGTCTTTCAACTAGATTAGGATAGGATTGTATTGCCTAATGTTTTTTTTGAACTGCGTATATTTCATTTCAATGCTTCATGTTTTCAGTTTTTGGAAAAGAAGGGTAGTCGCGTATGGTATTGTATAATATATATATATATAGGAGAAACCTTAGCTGCAAAGAAAAACAAGGGTACAGAAAAGGTCAGATGAAATGAAAGGGGGGCGTAATGCATACTGCACACAAGGTACAAATACTTATGGGTTAAGTTTAAAAAAAGTAAACGCTATTTTTATCTACACATGATGGTTGTCATAAAGCTCATAGTAGGTGGGTACAGTTTTAATCATGTGATTAGAAAATTCACAAGTAGGCCGAAGGGTAGGGTAGATACAGACAAGAGCAGTACATACCTAGCACGAAGGGAAACTCTTCTCTTTATTTTAAAGTTTCAAAAGTTTACATACACGCTACGTATAATTACATTAATGTCCAAGCATCCTAGACTGGAATAAAGATGTCGTTATGACGAGCAAGGTGTCACAGTCTCAAAAATATAATAATGTAGGCCCGTTAACTTATTCTGTGAAATCCCGAAATATTGATATAGGATGTAAAATACACCAAAAATAAAAATTACTTATTTTCCAAAATAAAAATTACAGTAAATTTCTAAAAATTAAATTATAACTACGTTTAAAAGGATTTGTCCAAATTCTAAGCCAATATTTAATTATAATTAAATATATCGTTTTGGCTTGTAAACATTCCATAACGACTATTTTAAAATTTGATTTCATCATAAATCAAAATCTACCCGACGAAATCTCGATTTTTGTAGTAACCCGTAACTTCCCCTGTAAGGAAAGCCCGGATTGCTTTGAGAACAACACACATTGGAACACAAACAGAAGAACATTTCATTGTTTATTACAACAATTCCATCAGAATACAAGAATATATAGAGTATGAATAAATATTATACAACAGAGAATATCAGAGATTTAAATACATTACTACAGCGGAAAAATAATACAAAACATAACTGAAAGAAATACACGGATACAGAGCTGTCCGAATATCACTTCAGCTATAAACCAGGATCCTATGGATATAAATCTGCAAAAACCCAACTACTAGCTGCCCATGTGGAAAATAGGGGCACCCAGAGTTTAGGTTAAAACAATAAACTCCAGGTCAGTCATGTGACTGGTGTGAGAACTAAAACAGTAATTAATCTTTATTTTAATGTTAGCTAAATCAAGGGACCACGCCGTATAACATGGAACGGGTTTCCTCCCAAGAATACCAGTGCATAAAACATACATAGCAATGCTAAATAAAGAAAAATGAAGCTATTATAAGACCCAGGTCCCATCACACAATGCAACGCAAGCCGGAGGATAGGGTTTTTACCTTATAATAGCCAAAAATGCTTGGTACGTGAAATTTCATATTTTATTATTACTATAAGTTAAGAAAACAACTCCAATCATAATGTATAAATCATAGACGACATAAGCGACCCATACCACTATGTTGCCGTACTAGGCTCTACAAATAAAACCGAAATATCACGTATTGGAAATTGGATTCCATCATGAGTCGAGGCAAGGGGCAAGCTCCTCTCCGTTTGAGACACTCTAGTAAATGTCTCAGAACCACATACAACGATCCTTGGAATCGGTTGGGCCGATCCTCGCTTACTTTTGAGGATTGGCAATTCCTGAACACACGTTTCCCGGTCCTATCGGACCTATATAATGATCTGTACTTCGGCTCACATAGTGCCAGTTATCGACCATATATTCGAGGTGACTCACATTCCAACAACCACACAGGTAAAAAGTATATAACTGTCAGGGCTGGTAGGTCACTGACATCACCCATAGCTAGAAAGAAACGTCGTGTTCTCCCAACGGCCCGTATCCCGTTTTTGACGCATACCGAGGTGTGAGGCTCGCGAATTCATGTTATACACAAAGTTGTGCCACACATGCCGTGATTTGATCATCAACCACAAGAATTAGCTTTTCAACAGAAGTCTTGATCATTTGCCACTTAGGCATGCCACACAGGCAATTCACTCCATGCGACTGATGTCCATCGATATACAACCTCTGAGCTCGTACGTCTCAGAGAAGGGCGTTAAGCAAGAGAATAAATTCTCCACCGCCAAACAGATGTATATTTAATAGAGATCAATCAACATAGAATAAAATCCAATGTCAGACACACAATCCATTTACAAGTTCGTTCTGGTTCTGAACGAAACCGAAGGCCCTTTCCTCGCATATCCATCGATCTCCAAGTACGTCTGGACGATCACCAACCGATTCCCTCATCTTGGGTGTACAGCCCAATCAAGATCATCAATAATCATCTAAACGATGTGAAGACTTCCGGTCGTTAACCACCGTCTTCATCTTCGACTTATCGTCGAATCAGTTATTCATAATGGGTATAAACCCGGCCATTCCGAACAACCCGCGTATATAATAAACAAATGTTACAGAAACCCAACATACGCCTCATTCCAATTCATAATATTCCTTTATTCAAATTTTCACATCACTAGGGAATAGGTTCCCATTAATTTTATCAAAGATAAATTCTTCTAAATTTATTCTTTAATCTTCCTTTGGATATCTTTTCAAACCATGTTATGGTTTTCCAAACTAGTCGGGATTAGCGAACCACACCGAAGTAATTATTTATTTTATTTTCCAATCCCAACCTATTTATCCCATGGAGCAAAACTGGTAATACTCCATATCTAACACCACAGTGTTATCGGTAAATATTAATTACCATTTCACGTTCAAATCTAATTAAAGATTTAACTATCGCTTTGGAGCAAAACTGGTGATACTCCATTCTCGATCACATTGATCTAATTAAAGATTCATTAAAACTCCACTTAGTTTTAATCTTTCCAAAAATCAATATCCTGTCTTTAACTGGGTTAAAGAACCAATGTCACCTCAAACATGATTCACGATAAACCCAAAATCACTTTCTATTGTTAATCGGGTTAAAGAACAGGTGTTATTCAAAACACCACTCACGATAAACCCCAAAAACCAATTTACATTCAATTCCAATTAAATACTAATTAACTGGACGATTTCACTAAATCTTAATTAAAAGATTTACTCTTCTCTAAACTGGGTTCAAGAATAGTGTTATTTAAGACACCATTCACGACGAACCCAAAATCCCATTTGATATTAAATACATGGCTCTAAATAGAAATTATACCGGCTTATATTCAATATCAAATTCTGAAAACAACAAATATCGTATTGGAAATAACGATATAAAATATATCTTTCAAATTTCCACAACCATATATGTATAATCACAAAATCCAACATCGAAATATTCCGAAGATAATTTCGATTCAAATCCATTCCAATTCAATTGTTGGAAACTCTGGTTACTTTCAAAACCATTTTAAATCCAATTTATTTACTTTAAAAATAAATGGAGTTATAATTCTAATTCAAAACTAGTTCATTTCGATAAAAGTCTATTTTTATCTTTTCAAATTTGGAATTTTTCATCCCAATTCTTCACATATCACTTCTTATGATTTTACACAAATTATTGATATTTTTAATAATTTTATCAAGGCCCGTACAGTCGATTTCCATCAACGGCCATCGAACTGCACTTACAACGAGCTTTTCCAAATTTGATTTGGACATAATTCCAAATTCAACCGTTAGATTTCAAATTTCTAATATTCGTTAGAAAGCACTTTTCGATACGAACCCAACGGTTCTGGTTTAAGGAGAATCCGACGGTCGGATCTCCCGCAACATCAATTCGAAGTCAATGGTCGAAATTTGTGAACTGTTGCGGTGCGGCGCGTTCTATTCAGGCCATTATATATATAATATATATATATATATATATTATATATATTTCGTCGATTTCCTTTTAAAACATATTTTATAAATCGTTTTAAATTCGTTTTCGAAACGATTTCAACTTCATATTCAATTTCGAATAAAAATTGAATATTCCACATCATCGATATACAAATGATAATATTTTCAAAACATTATATTTTGAAATCACTTCCTTTTCTATATTCATTATAAAAACGAATATAATCGATATAAATATCGTTCGCGTCAAAATGGCGCATCTCTAATCAACACGGCTTTATATATTTCAATAACTTCGTTATTCTATTCAACAAATGAATATTTATTCTATTCAACACATGAATATATATTTTTCTCAACACATGAATATATATTTTTTCTCAACACATGAATATTATCAACACATGAGCATCGTCAACACATGGCTATTTATTTTATTCAACACATGAATCTTTATTTTATAATATTCTTTATTTTCCCAATTGGAATGAGGCCCAATCAATTACCATATAATGTTAATTATATGGATTCCATACAACACATGTATATAATAGCAACGATAAATAATCAACCATCATCCAAAGTGCACCACACAACTGTATAAGCATTAAATATAAATAATTAACACTTACACAGTCTGTCGACCAATCGATCGACATACAATTAAATAATTAGGATTAGTGTATGCCAAATATCATCCAAACACCCGTGTGGGGTTTCAATCTACAAACACTGAATATTATTTGTGCAGTTGGGCGACGTGTAAATTTATCGTCCCAATCAATATCCTTCAAATAGGTGTACATAAACAAACCGTTCGGTTTGTAAATGAATATTTAATTAATCACATTCACGTTAAAAATTATATTTTTAACGATAAACAAATTATTTCAACACACCATTTCACATCAACATCACAAACTAACTTCACAACACATCAAACAAGCATACAAGTCGTCCATGGTCTATGGACGACGGGCATCGGGTGTTGCTAAGCACCGTCTACATCCTAGTATATAATTTTAACTAGAAAACAAGATTTAAAGTGAGAAGTTTTCACCGACTAGCTAAACCAAACGCCACAACTCTTCATATGTAGGAAATCTTCGTCGTGCTCGCCTTTTGTCACTTTCGTCATCCGTAGCCACTACATATATAAAAATCATATTTTTATATTATTGCTATGCATATAAAAATCACATTTTTATATTGTTGATATGTATATAAAAATCACATTTTTATAATCACTCTATATGGATAAAAATCACATTTTTATACCGCTACTATATAGATAAAAATTCTATTTTTATCCTTATCACTATATAAAAATTATATTTTTATATCGCTCTTCTTCCGATAAGGAATATATTTTTATAATGCTCCTTCCTATATAAAAATTATATTTTTATATCTACTTCTAATATAAAGATCGAATTTTTATATCATCGCTATAAAAATCACATTTTTATTCCAACATATATATATATATAATAAAAATCAGATTTTTATTTCGCTACACATATAAAAATTATATTTTTATATCTCTACATATATAAAAAAAATCATATCTTTATACTTTTTATAATATAAAATTCATATTTTTATTATCATACATATATAAATATCGTATCTTTATATCTCTACATCTATAAAAATCGCATTTTTATTCTTGTAATGTTCATATAAAATATCACATTTTTATTCTTCTCCTTATATAAAAATCCTATTTTTATTCCTTACATCATATAAAAATTATATTTTTATTATTTCACTAATATAAAAATCGTATTTTTATTCTTTACATCATATATATATATATTTCTTTTCTTCTTCTTTCTTTCTACTTAAAAACTGAAAAGGGGACAATATTATTTGTATATATAAATAAAGAAATAAAAACTGAAAATAAAACATACCATTTTTCTATATTGGAAATCAGATTTGTTTCAATGCTACATCTAACCTTTAAACAATTGGTATAGTAAATAAAACAAAAAGGAATTACCTTTCTGTGTTAATCGCGTTCCAGAAATTCCAGCCACATTTAAATTGCTACATCGCCAATGGAGGGCGCCGAGGTGGGTGCAGTTGGTCGGGATGTCAGGGGGGTCTCGCCGTGGTCTGCTGGCGGCGGATATAAGAGATTGGGGTTTCCGTGAGGGGCAGTTTTAGTTTGAGGAGGTGGAGCGAGAGAATAGAGAGAGAAGAAGGAGGCGACGGGGCTGATGAACGACGGTCAGATCGTGGAGGAGGGCGTCGAGGTGGGTGGAGCGACGGTCGTCGAAGTGGGTGGCTGATTTTAGGTCATCGGGGTTTTATTTTAGAAAGGGGGGCGGGTTTTGACTGAGGGAGAGAAAGGGTATGGGAGGTTATATTATATAAATATATTTATTTATTTTTATTTTTTAAATCCAAAAGGTTAAATTTTTTTTCGAACTCGAAATCAGACACGCAGACTGTCGTTCCTAGCGTATTACCCACATTCCGAACACAATGGGATATGTATCGTAAGCCAATTCGGCTGTTTCGATACAGTTTCGTCAAATTTAAAATATAAATCCTTATATATTCACTTTGAACGTACATTTTAAATTACCGGGGCCACATACAGTCCCTAAAAATTCCAGAAAAATTATTTCTAGCTTCGTATTGATGATACGGTCCTAACAAAACTAATTTCGTCTAATTCTGAGACCATTTGAAAAATGGCCATTTTCCAGTCGATTAAAATCAACTGAAACTGGTCAAACGCGTTTTCCTTTGCCACGCTCACATATTGATTTGAAAAATTACGAATTTTGGAATCTAGCAATAACTTGACATCGCGGATCCAACAAAAGTGGTTTCATCGAAAACCGAGGTCGTTTGCAAAATTTCCATTTTTAAGGGCCAGAATTCCATAGCGACTATTCTGAATTTTCAACTGGGCATAAATTTTTGTCCCCGCTATGAAATTTTGTTTTTTTGGATTCGTTGGAAAGATATTTTCAAATAGATTCTAATATTTTTTGTTTCACCGAAATCCGGTTTATTTTGCACCTGGTACATTCATTTGAACTTTGAAATCGAATTTCCGAAATGCTCATTTCAGGCTCGTTATATAATTAAAATAAAATATTTATATTCGAAAGACGATCTATATAAATATATACGTTCTAATTATATTCAAAAATAAATTTCTCGATGCTATTATTTAAAATAATTCATTTTAAATATTCAAAATTCATTAAAATAGCCAAAATAAAAATTTTAAATTGGCTCAAAATTTCCGGGTTATTACAATCTCCCCCACTTAAAACTTTTCGTCCCCGAAAAGGAATGCAGCTGAAAGTTGTTTAACAAACCAACTCAACTTTCATTATTTTCTTTACGGCTTAAGTTCTTCAACTTTTTAGTTTCTAAGAACTTTTCAAATTTTTCAAAAATTTGGCTAACACCCTAAATTTTCAAAAAATTTCGCTATAACCTCCCCTGCACCGGGGACATCGGGATATTTCAAATAGCCTCCCATGGCCCTTATCAATCCAAAAAGAAAAAGAAACAGCCAAGCGGCTAGCCAATCGGCTCATAAAATTATCCAAAACCCAAGAAACTAGTAAACATGTACCTATTTGTCGGGCAAACAATTTTATTCTTCTGCTCTAGCCTTCTTGCTGTGACCTGTTCAATGTAAGTACATGTATATGCATGCAATTCCAAACAATTTTCAACACAGTTCAATATTTGGTTCCATTAGGCTAAATGGTTCAAATTTTTAATGAATCAAAACAATAATCAAACAACACAATCAGCAATCAATTAGTGAATTATCGTTTCAAATTCATAATTTTGATATATATACTGAAAATCATGTTTTTGATGCCAAATCTCAATAATAAACCTATCTAGTTTTGGTTCTCACACCAGTCTAATGGAGATATATAGAAATCCCACTTTCGAAACACAAACATAAATACTGATAATGCGGCCGCATTACCAGAATTACCTCCGGGCGACTAGAGTGTGATTCTATATCTATCCAGTATATTAAAACTTCGAATATACGTTCATGATGCGTATATGCAAAATCTTTATATACTTGATTGTCCAAATTCAATACAAATAAAATATTCAAATATGTATACTTGAATTTTACTTTCAAAACAAAATTAGTTTTCATTTTTATTTTTAAAAATATACTCTTCACACTCGTTCTAGGATACTACTGATCCCATCTATAACGAGTTATTCTTATTGGACACTACTAATCCAATATCTGATGAATTCTTTCATTTGGTTCTAACGTGTCTTGTTCTCGAGCTTTGTAAACCAAAGCTCTGATACTAAATGTAGTAACCCGTAACTTCCCCGGTAAGGAAAGCCCGGATTGCTTTGAGAACAACACACATTGGAACACAAACAGAAGAACATTTCATTGTTTATTACAACAATTCCATCAAAATACAAGAATATACAGAGTATGAATAAATATTATACAACAGAGAATATCAGAGATTTAAATACATTACTGCAGCGGAAAAATAGTACAAAACATAACTGAAAGAAATACACGGATACAGAGCTTTCCGAATATCACTTCAGCTATAAACCAGGATCCTGTGGATATAAATCTGCAAAAACCCAACTACTAGCTGCCCGTGTGGAAAATAGGGGCACCCAGAGTTTAGGTTAAAACTATAAACTCCAGGTCAGTCATGTGACTGGTGTGAGAACTAAAACAGTTATTAATTTTTATTTTAAAGTTAGGTAAATCAAGGGACCACGCCGTATAACACGGAACGGGTTTCCTCCCAAGAATACCAGTGCATAAAACAAACAGCGCAATGCTAAATAAAGAAAAATGAAGCTATTATAAGACCCAGCTTATCACACAATGCAACGCAAGCCGAAGGATAGGGTTTTTACCTTATAATAGCCAAAAATGCTTGGTATGCGAAATTTCATATTTTATTATTACTATAAGTGAAGAAAACAACTCCAATCGTAATGTATAAATCATAGACGACATAAGTGACCCATACCACAATGTCGACGTAATAGGCTCTACAAATAAAACCAAAATATCACGTATTGGAAATTGGATTCCATCATGAGTCGAGGCAAGGGGCAAGCTCCTCTCCATTCGAGACACTCTAGCAAATGTCTTAGGACCACACACAACGATCCTTGGAATCGGTTGGGCCAGTCCTCTCTTACTTTTGAGGATTGGCAATTCCTGAACACACGTTTTCCGGTCCTATCAGACCTATATAATGGTCTGTACGTCAGCTCACATAGTGCCAGTTATCGACCATATATTCGAGGCGCCTTGCATTCCAACAACCACACAGATAAAAAGTAATAAATGTCATGGCTGGTAGGTCACTGACATCACCCATAGCTATAAAGAAACGTCGTGTTCTCCCAACGGTCCATATCCCGTTGTTGAATCATACCGAGGTGTGAGGCTCGCGAATTCACGTTATACACAAAGCTGCGCCACACAGGCCGTGCTTTGATCATCAACCACAATACTTTGCTTTTCAACAGAAGTATTGATCATTTTCCACTTAGGCATACCACACAGGCAATTCTCTCCACGCGACTGATGTCCATCGATATACAACCTCTGAGCTCGTACGTCTCAGAGAAGGGCGTTAAGCAAGAGAATAAATTCTCCGCCGCCAAACAGATGTTTATTTAATAGAGATCAATCAACACAGAATTAAATCCAATGTCAGACACATAGTCCATTTACAAGTTCGTTCTGGGTTTGAACGAAACCGGAGGCCCTTTCCTCGCATATCCATTGATCTCCAAGTACGTCTGGACGATCACCAACTGATTCCCTCCTTTTGGGTATACAGCCTAGTCAAGATCATCAATAATCATCCAAACGATGTGAAGACTTCCGGTCTTCAACCACCGTCTTCATCTTCGACTTATCGTCGAATCGGTTATTCAGAATGGGTATAAACCCGTCCTTTCCGAACAACCCGCGTATATAATAAACAAATGTTACGCAAACCCAACATACGCCTCATTCCAATTCAGAATATTCCTTTATTCAAATTTTCACATCACTAGGGAATAGGTTCCCATTAATTTTATCAATGATAAATTCTTCTAAATTTATTCTTTAATCTTCCTTTGGATATCTTTTCAAACCATGTTATGGTTTTCCAAACTAGTCGGGATTAGCGAACCACACCAAAGTAATTATTTATTTTATTTCCCAATCCCAACCTATTTATCCCATGGAAAAAAACTGGTAATACTCCATATCTAACACAACGGTGTTATCGGTAAATATTAATTACCATTTCACGTTCAAATCTAATTAAAGATTTAACTATCGCTTTGGAGCAAAACTGGTGATACTCCATTCTCGATCACATTGATCTAAATAAAGATTCATTAAAACTCCACTTAGTTTTAATCTTCCCAAAAATCAATATCCTGTCTTTACTGGGTTAAAGAACCAATGTCACCTAAAACATGATTCACGATAAACCCAAAATCACTTTCTATTGTTAATCGGGTTAAAGAACAGGTGTTATTCAAAACATCGCTCACGATAAACCCCAAAAACCAATTTACATTCAATTCCAATTAAATACAAATTAACTGGACGATTTCACTAAATCTTAATGAAAAGATTTACTCTTCTCTAAACTGGGTTCAAGAATAGTGTTATTTAAGATACCATTCACGACGAACCCAAAATCCCATTTGATATTAAATACATGGCACTGAATAGAAAATATACCGGCTTATATTCAATAACAAATTCTGAAACCAACAAATATCGTATTGGAAATAACGATATAAAATATGTCTTCCAAATTTCCACAACCATATATAAGTATAATCACAAAATCCAACAACGAAATATTCCGAAGATAATTTCGATTCAAATCCATTCCAATTCAATTATTGGAAATTCTGGTTACTTTCAAAACCATTTTAAATCCTATTTATTTACTTTAAAAATAAATGGAGTTACAATTCTAGTTCAAAACTAGTTCATTTCGATAAAAATCTATTTTTATCTTTTCAAATTTGGAAATTTTCATCCCAATTCTTCACAAATCACTTCTTATGATTTTACACAAATTATTGATATTTTAAATAATTTTATCAAGGCCCGTACAGTCGATTTCCATCAACGGCCATCGAACTGCACTTACATCGACCTTTTCCAAATTTGATTTAGACATAATTCCAAATTGAACCGTTAGATTTCAAATTTTTAATATTCGTTAGAAAGCTCTTTTCGATACGAACCCAATGGTTCCGGTTTCAGTAGAATCCGACGGTCGGATCTCCCGCAACGTTAATTCGAAGTCAATGGTCGAAATTCGTGAACTGCCGCGGCGCGGCGCGTTCTATTCAGGCCATTATATTGTATTATATATATATATATATATATATATATATCGTCGATTTCCTTTTAAAATGTATTTTATAAATCGTTTTAAATTCGTTTTCGAAACTATTTCAACTTCATATTCAATTTCGAATAATAATTGAATATTCCACATCATCGATATACAAATGATAATATTTTCAAAACGTTATATTTTGAAATCACTTCCTTTTCTATATTCATTATAAAAACGAATATAATCGATATAAATATCGTTTGCGTCAAATGGCCCATCTCTAATCAACACGACTTTATATATTTCAATAACTTCGTTATTCTATTCAACAAATGAATATTTATTCTATGCAACACATGAATACATATTTTTATCAACACATGAATATATTTTTTTCTCAACACATGAGCATCGTCAACACATGACTATTTATTGTATTCAACACATAAATCTTTATTTTATAATATTCTTTATTTTCCCAATTGGAATGAGGCCCAATCAATTACCATATAATGTTAATTATATGGATTCCATACAACACATGTATATAATAGCAACGATAAATAATCAACCATCATCCAAAGTGCAACACACAACTGTATAAGCATTAAATATAAATAATTAACGCTTACACAGTCTGTCGACCAATCGATCGACATACAATTAAATAATTGGGATTAGTGTACGCCAAATATCATCCCAACACCCGTGTGGGATTTCAATCCACAAACACCGAATATTATTTGTGCAGTTGGGCGACGTGTAAATTTATCGTCCCAATCAATATCCTTTAAATAGGTGTACATAAACAAACCGTCTGGTTTGTAAACGGATATTTATTTAATCACATTCACGTTAAAAAATTATATTTTTAACGATAAACAATTTATTTCAACACACCATTTCACATCAACATCACAAACTAACTTCACAACACATCAAACAAGCATACAAGTCGTCCGTGGTCTGTGGACGACGGGTGTCGGGTGCTGCTAAGCACCGTCTGCATCCTAGTATATAATTTTAACTAGAAAACAAGATTTAAAGTGAGAAGTTCTCACCGACTAGCTAAACCAAACGCCACGACTCTTCTGTAGGAAATTTTCGTCGTGCTCGCCTTTTGTCACTTTCGTCATCCGTAGCCACTACATATATAAAAATCATATTTTTATATTGTTGCTATGCATATAAAAATCACATTTTTATATTGTTGATATGTATATAAAAATCACATTTTTATAATCACTCTATATGGATAAAAATCACATTTTTATACCGCTATTATATAGATAAAAATTCTATTTTTATCCTTATCACTATATAAAAATTATATTTTTATATCGCTCTTCTTCCAATAAAGAATATAGTTTTATAACGCTCCTTCCTATATAAAAATTATATTTTTATATCGACTTCTAATATAAAGATCGAATTTTTATATCATCGCTATAAAAATCACATTTTTATTCCAATATATATATATATAATAAAAATCAGAATTTTATTTCGCTACACATATAAAAATTATATTTTATATCTCTACATATATAAAAAATGATATCTTTATACTTTTTATAATATAAAAATCATATTTTTTTATCATACATATATAAATATCGTATCTTTATATCGCTACATCTATAAAAATCACATTTTTATTCTTTTAATGTTCATATAAAATATCACATTTTTATTCTTCTCCTTATATAAAAATCCTATTTTTATTCCTTACATCATATAAAAATTATATTTTTATTATTTCACTAATATAAAAATCGTATTTTTATTCTTTACATCATATATATATTTCTTTTCTTCTTCTTTCTTTCTACTTAAAAACTGAAAAGGGGACAGTATTATTTGTACATATAAATAAATAAAAAAAGCTGAAAATAAAACATACCATTTTTCTATATTGGAAATCATATTTGTTTCAATGCTACATCTAACCTTTAAAACAATTGGTATAGTAAATAAAACAAAAAGGAATTACCTTTCTGTGTTAATCGCGTTCCAGGAATTCCGGCCACATTTAAATCGCTGCATCGCCAATGGAGGGTGCCGAGGTGGGTGCAGTTTTGCTCCATAGAGAGAGAAGAAGGAGGCGACGGGGGTGATGAACGGCGGTCAGATCGTGGAGGAGGGCGTCGAGGTGGGTGGAGCGACGGTCGTCGAAGTGGGGGGCTGATTTAGGTCATCGGGGTTTTTATTTTAGAAAGGGGGCGGGTTTTGACTGAGGGAGAGAAAGGGTATGGGAGGTTATATTAAATAAATATATTTATTTATTTTTATTTTTTTAAATCCAAAAGGTTAAAAAAATATTTCAAACTCGAAATCAAACACGCCGACTATCGTCCCTAGCGTATTACCCATATTCCGAACATAATGGGATATGTATCGTAAGCCAATTCAGCTGTTTCGATACGCTTTTGTCAAATTTAAAATATAAATATTTATATATTCACTTTGAACGTACATTTTAAATTACCGAGGCCACATACAATCCCTAAAAATTCCAGAAAAATTATTTCTAGCTTCGTATTGACGATACGGTCCTAGTAAAACTAATTTCGTTTAATTCTGAGACCGTTTGAAAAATGGCCATTTTTCAGTCGATTAAAATCAACTAAAACTGGTCAAACGCGTTTTCCTTTGCCACGCTCACATATTGATTCAAAAAATTACGTATTTTGGAATCTAGCAATAACTTGACATCGCGTACCCAACAAAAATGGTTTCGTTTAAAACCGAGGTCGTTTGTAAAATTTCCATGTTTAAGGGCCAGAATTCCATAGCGACTATTCTTAATTTTCAACTGGGCATAACTTCTTATCCCCGCTATGAAATTTCGATTTTTCAGATTCGTTGGAAAGATATTTTCAAATAGATTCTAATATTTTTGGTTTCACCAAAATCCGGTTTATTTTGCACCCGGTACATTCATTTGAACTTCGAAATCGAATTTTCGAACTACCGCGTCATTTTAGGCTCGTTATATAATTAAAACAAAATATTTATATTCGAACGACGATCTATATAAATATATACGTTCTAATTCTATTCAAAATTAAATTTCTCGATGCTATTATTTAAAATAATTCATTTTAAATATTCAAAATTCATTAAAATAGCCAAAATAAAATTTTTAAATTGGCTCAGAATTTCCGGGTTATTACAATTTTCTCTTCTATTAGAAAAATATCATTCAACAGATTTGAACCTTTCTTGTTTCACAGAAATCCGGCTTTAAACAGATTCTGTATATTCGTTTAAAGTTTAAACCGCCAAATTACGAACTACCGCGCCATTTCGAGCTCGATTATAATTATGATATAAATTATACATTCAACCAGCACTTATAAATGAATTCGTAAATATAATTCAAATTCTAAACTGAATTATATATTTTAAATTGTCCAATGCACACAATATTGCCAATTCAACTTAATTCTGATTATTTCGGAATTAAATATATTATTCTATTATTTATATTAATTAAATATTCACTGTTATTTAATTCAACGACCATATAAATCTCTAAATCACTATTTATATAAATAAATAAATTAATTATTATATCGCTAAAATACGGGTCGTTACATTCTTCCCTGTGACGACCCCATACCCTGATAAGACGGTGGCCAGGGTAGTCTTTGGAATATAACACATAAACATATAACAGCAGAACAGAAATAAATAAATACACCAGATAATGTACAATATAATACGCTGGATAAATAAAATCATCAGAGTTACACAGTATATAGGATCATACTTAGTACAAATACAGTTCAGCTATACATAAATGTCTACATTGGAAAACAAACATAATATGTACAATAGGAGCTGAACATCATAAAAAGAGATAAATGATAGAATCCATCTTCAGCTCCAGCTATCCTGAAAGAGCCTGCTAAAACCTGAATACAAGGCTGCCCGTGTAGAAAAAGGGGCACCCGAGTTTGCAAGTGAAACGAACTACGAGTCAGTCATGGGACTGGTATGAGAAATCTACTTAACACATTTTCAAATATGGCTAATCACAGGACCACGCCACTTTCGCGGAACGGGTTTACTCCATTGGATTTCCAGTGCTTTAAAACAAGTAAATCTTTTAAACATCGCAATGCTTTTTATAAAAATGAAGCCATTATAAGACTCAGTTCCCATCACACAAGCAACACAAACCGGAGGATAGAGTTTTACCTTATAAGGGCCAAAATATGCTTGATATGAATAAAGCAAAAGCATTTGATATTATTACTAATGTTTATGTGTTTTGAAAACAATTTCAATCATAACTATCAATCATAGGCGACATTAATGCCCCATACCACTATGTCGCCATATATATATATACAATCAAAACCGCACGATGTCGTATTTGGAAATTGGATTTCCATCATGAACCAAGGCAAAAGATAGTCCTTACCGAATTCGAGACTCTTTGCCCGAGCCTCAGGTAAGTACTCAGTCAAGCCTTAGGAGCCACAGGGTCAGTCCACCGATGTGGATTAAAATGCCTGAACACTACGTCTCCCCGCCCTTTGGGGCGTAAATGAGTCCTACGACTCCATCGGCTCCACATAGTCACCGATATATCCGAGGCGCCTCGCAACAGCAACAACCACTTAGGTGAAAATAATATAAATGTCAGGGCTGGTAGGTCACTGACACCACCCTAGCTAGAAAGAAACGCATGTCCTCTCTGGATCTTTCTCCTGTTTCTAGTCCATACCGGGGTGTGAGGCTCGCAAATTCACGTTATACACAAAGCTATGCCACACTGGCCGTGCTTTTATCATCAACCACAAGACTTTGCTTTTCAACAGAAGCCTTGATCATCTGCCACTTAGGCATGCCACACAGGCAATTCACTCCATGCGACTGATTTCTATCGATATATAACCTCTGAGCTCGTACGTCTCAGAGAAGGACGTTAAGCAAGAGAATAAATTCTCCACCGCCAAATAGATATATATTTAATAGAGATCAATCAGCATAGAACAAAATCCAATGTCAGACACACGGTTCATTCACAAGTTCGTTCTGGGTCTGATTGAAACTGGAGGCACTCAATACCTCGCACATCCGTACAATCCACAAGTACGTCCAGACGGCTACTACTTCAGCCCCTTCAAGGTAGCTACTCCCATCATGAGCATCAGTAGCACCCCACCATTCGATGTGCAGATCATCGGTCTTGCACCGTCTTCATATTTTCGACTTTCAATCGTCGATCAATTATTTGAAATGAGAATTAACTCGGCCTTTTCAAATAAATCACGCATATTTAGAATTTCAAATCAATTCATTTCAATGGTTAAATTATTCGACATCACCAATTCTGTTCTTTAATGTAATTTCACGCCAAACACATTCAACCATCAAATATCACCTAAACCGAGCAAATTCAGTTTATTTCTATTCCATATCGTTTATAATATTTTATCACAATTTATCACTATTTTTATTTATTTAAAAATAGCCAATTCATTCAAGCGACGCTTCGGGCCATAACGCGGCCATGGCGCTGTTTTTCTTCAGATTTGATTTACACATATATGGAAATCTAACTGTTGTATCTTCACAAATTTTATATCATTAGAAAGATCTTTTCAAAACGAATCCAATGGTTTCAGTTTCGGGAAAATCCGACGGTCGGATCTCCCGCATTAATCGTTTGAAGTTACAATTTCAAAATACGAACTGCAACGTCGTTATTTGATTTAATTTAATTATATATATATATATATATATAGTCGATTCTGGCGCTGTTTTTCTTCAGATTTGAATTAAACATTCCAGACAATCCAACCGTTGGATCTTCACAAAGTGGATGTCGTTGGAAAGATATTTCCAAAGCGAACCCAACGGTTTCGGTTTCCGGAAAATCCGATGGTCGGATCTCCCGCACTAATCGTTTGAAATCACGATTTCAAAACACGAACTACAGCTTCGTTATTCGATTTATTTTAATTATATTTATATAAATATATATAAATATAATTCTTTCTTCGATTTCAAAACCATATCCACTTTATATATTTGATAAAAATGATGTTTTTATCATCAAAAATATTTATTCCACACATCACCATTTTTAACATTTCATATTCACAATAAAAATGTAGATTTTATTGTTCAATCTATATATTCAACACATGAACGTTTTCGACTTCACACATACGATAAAATATGATTTTTATCGTTCTAGTCCTTTATTCAACACATGATTATTTTCTATAGTTGATATATATAATAAATATGTGATTTTTATTGTAAAACAATTTATTTCAAAACACGATAATTTTATATAGTCTATACATAAGGTAAAAATGTTTTTTTGGTGTTAAAACAATTTATTTAAAATACTAATATATTTTATATAGCCTATATATATAATAAAAATGTGATTTTTATCTTTCAAATAATTTACTCAACACATGAACTCATTCAACACATGAATTTCAATTCAACACATGAATTTCTATTCAACAC
Source organism: Allium sativum (assembly GCA_030737875.1). Classification (NCBI taxonomy): domain Eukaryota; kingdom Viridiplantae; phylum Streptophyta; class Magnoliopsida; order Asparagales; family Amaryllidaceae; genus Allium; species Allium sativum. The sequence continues at coordinate 136,991,998 of CM060912.1, forward strand.
ACGAATATAGTTTCAACACATGAAAATAATTCTAACACATGAATATTATTGAAAATTTCGCAGCATAACGGCAGGGTAGTTAAAACCGGGACTGTCCCTAGTATGGCTCCTCGCTCTACCTTAAAAAATCGCGGTTTTTAACAATGGAGATTTCATGCATCTAATTCGCACGCAGGCGAGCATGTTTATTTTTCTTTTCCACAAACTAATCCTATGTGGTTTCATCCCAAAATAATTCTCAACCACAAACAGATATTTTCAACCACAATCAATCATGATTTTCACCAAATTTCACATCAACCAATAATCCAAACAATATCACAACCAATATATATCGTCCATGGTCTGTGGACGAGGGGAGTATATATATATATATTCGTATATAAATATATTTCGATTTCACTACAATATTATTTCAATTTATTTCAACGCACATATAATTTTTACAATGCATATATAACTTATACATCGAACGTACAACTTATACAACGCTTATACATGAGGTGTACAATGCTTATGTAACTCATACATCGACTATGTAATTTATACATTGTTGTTTTCATATCGTTTATAATTTAGAAATCTCAAATTGGGTTCCAATCCACCAAAAATTGTAGAAGGCTTAGAAAAATATGCGGTCTCTTCTAGAATGTAGAAGATGTCCTCACGAGTCCATTGTCTCTTGTTTCACTGAATTTCGTCAACAAGCGAGAAAGATTTGATTTTTACAGTGAAATCAAAAACCGTAGCACTTTAAAGTGCTATTAAACAGTTTAAAATAATTAAAGCCATTACCTTTCTGTTTTCTTCAAAACTAGGTTTTAGTTTTTTGTGAAATCCGAGGCGCTTGAAGACGATCGGGCTGTTGCACGTCGTAGAGCTTGGAACCAGCTTCCCGGCGCCGGTGGTTGCGCTTCAATCGATGGTCACAGGAGGTCACGGCGGCGCTTTAAATCGAGCGACTTTGAGGGCTTCGATCTCCACCAATTCGCGACGAGACAGGATGAGACAGGTAGGGATTTGAAGAGCTCGACGAGGGCTACAAAATCCTCAACTGGGTCGAGGTCTAATGGTGCGTGTAGAAGGAGGAATCAAAGGAGGAAGGATTGAAACCTTTTTCGCTGTAGCTTCTGATGTTTACGGGGAGAGAGAATTTGAATGGCTAATAGGATTTTTCTATTTATTTATATATTTTTAAATTTCTAAAATACCCCTTATCTCCTACGAACTCCAATCCAAACCCAACGACTGTCGTCCCTAGCTAAATACCCCCATTCCGAACACAATGGGATATGTTTTGAAGACCCATTCGATTGTTTCAGCCAGTTTCTCTTCAAATTATAATATAAAACATTCAATATTTAATTTGAACGTACATTTCAAATTGCTGGGGCCACATACTGATTCTAAAAATTCCAGAAAAATTAATCTAGCTGTGTTTTGACGATACAGTCCCAACAAAACTAGTTTCGTCGAATTCTGAGACCGTTTGAAAAATGGTCATTTTCTGGTCGATCCATTTTAACTGTAATTGACCAAACACATTATTCTTCGCCACGCTCACATATTAACTTCAAAAATTATGAAATTTGAAACCTAGCAATAATTTGACATCCCGGATCCAACAAAAGTGGTTTCGTCGAATTCTGAGGTCGTTTGCAAAATATCTATTTTCAAGGGCTATATAAATTCTATAGCGACCTTTCTGAAAATTCATTTGGCCATAACTTTTGACTCTCACTATGAAACTTCGATTATTCAGATTCGTTAGAAAGATAATCACTAACAGATTTAAATATTTTTGGTTTCACTAAAATCCGTTTTATTCTGCACCCGGTACAGTCAGTCAAAGTTTGAATTGAAATTTTGAAACTGCCGCGCCATTTCATGCCTTATTTATAATTTAATTTAATTATATTTATTTTCAAACATCATTTCAAGCATACTTTTCGTCATTATTATCTAAAATATTTAAAATTCACTAAAATAGCCAATTTAAAATTTTTAAACTGGTTCAGATTTTCCGGGTTGTTACATTCCCCTCTTAAAATAATTTTGTTCTCGAAATTGCTAAGGTAGAAAACAAACAATATTAACTGGGTTAAAAATTATTTGTTCACTTCTTAAACTCCGTTTTCACTGTGCCAATTAATTTCAATTAAATTACTAATTTATTACGATTCATGGAAATTTTCAAAATTCTGAAAATTTTCTAACACCTTAAATTTTCGAAAAATTTCGCCAGCACCTCCTTTGCACGGATTAATTAGTAAAACTACAACCCGCCTCTCTAGGCCTTTTCCAACCCAAAAGAAAATCAAACAGCCAAGCGGTTTGCCAATCCGGCTCATACATCTCATATCCAATAGAAATATGAACTTGTACCTTTTTGTCGGCATATCATTATATCCTTTGCATCTGTTACCAATTCAACATATACGAATGTCATCTCAGTCAGCTCCAATCACTTCATTCGCTTATATTCAACCCAGATCTCATTTCAACTCGAGTTTCATTCTCGATTCCAAATCCTTACCTCACCAATCCAATTTACTTAACCTCGTTAAGTTTCATCCATAAACTTCATTCATTAATTAATTTCAATTTTAGTTTGCTTTCATAAGTATTATTTATCTTGTTTTTAATTTTAATGATCAGTCCATTATAATTCAACATTCTTTTTCCTGGGAGTTCTTAAACCACTTTGCTTTTCTCAAAAAAAAAAAATCAAATAATCCTTTTCAAAATTCAAACAACTTGTTTTCGCAAAACATTTCCAAATTTTTTTTTGGTTGTAATCTGTCACTTACAACTCGAAAATGAACACCGATGATGTCCGGTTCATCATCGGAATCTATTTCCAGCTATCGAAGTGAGTTCAATACTATATCACTTTCAAAACCATATCTAAACACTTCCATTTTGAAATTCATTCCAAAATACCATTTACAATGCGTTAACACAATTTAAAATCTCCTAGGATTTTAAAATTCTCTTATATCCAATCCATATTCATTTACAAACACTTTTCATGTTTTCGGAATTTTAATACCAATTTTGATTTAAATTCAGATTTAATTCACTTCGTAATACTTATATGAAATTTTATTGGTTATTTACATAACCGTTTCAAATATAATCTTATCTGATTATAATCACAACCAACACATTCAATATACGATAATACTTCAAATATTAATCATACTTTTATATCAAAATATGATTTGGTTATAATTATATCATTTACCCTCTTTTCAAAACATATCATGTCGGTTCATCGTATTCGAGTGTTTATAAACTCCTACCGATACAGTGGATAAAACTGATCGACCAGAACACATAAACAACTTAACCAATAAATCACCACAATATAAAATAATATTTATAAAATCTACACATACACTCTCTCGTTTATATACACTCAACTCAATCTTGGGCATTACTAACCCCATCTCTACTGAGTTACGCCACAGAGCCAAGGTAATTAGTTAACCTTTAGCTCTGATACCACTGTAATAGCCTGGGGAATTTGTGACCCTGGTTATTGACATAAACTCAATGTTGACTATCCAAGCATCGGAATCACCGGATAGTCTATGAAAGAAGTTAGAGGGTGAGAATAGATAAGATAGATACTTAGAATAGAAGAAGAAGAAGAACATACAACATCAGAGTAAACACGAATCTCACAACAGAACGAACAATATATAATAGATACATAACTTTGAAATAAAATCAATATATGTATACAGTAACAATATCAGAGTAAAACACTTACAACACAGCGGAAATAAACAATAGCTCTAAAAACGCTGTTGAAGCCTCCTGCTCCATCACCTTCTAGTGCATCTGTAAATCCCGAATACTTGACTGCTCATACAAATTTGAGCACCCAAGAGTTTAGGGAAAATAAAAAACAAACAAACTCCGGGTCAGCCATGGGACTAGTATGAGTAAACAATTTAAAATAGTTTGAGAAAATAACGATATCTCATAAGACCTCGCCGTATAACACGGAACGGGATTTTCCCTTATGAGAACCCAAAGCACTTGATTTAAATTTCAAAATCCTTTTGAAAGAAACGATAATCTTTATATCAAAACATAATTTGATATTATAATAGTGTCTGTCAACCACAACTAATAATCATCTAGCAAAACGCTTTTATCCCACGTTCCACATACATAATATATAATCAAAAATCGTGGGCGCTTATGGGATAGTGAATTCCAACTGGCAAGTTATGGGACCACCTTCTGACAGTGTATCTCTAGAGAGGAATACATCGGGTTCAACAAGAACATCTTGCTACCCAGACTAAACATGACTGGTCACTCATTTCGCTTGAGTGTACCGAATGTATTATCACCAACAGTTGAGATCAGCAACTGTTTCCCGAAAGGGACAGCATCGAAATAGATTATAGAAGTAAATGAAACTTTAGATCAGGTGACAATACACCCTAATTGGCAGCTAACTACTTAGCCATGCGTCCTACTCGATTTTATACCATTTCCGGGTTGTGAGGCTCGAGGCCATAACGTATAGATCACACTTTATTTACTTTGAATGTCACATCGTCATATCCGCCAAATCACAAATTGATTTCCCCAAACATACAGCGGGTATACAACTAAGAGAAACGAATTCCTCCGCCACCAAATGTAAATACGTTTGAAGAGATCAACTTACGCGATCTGTTAAATATACTCTGTCATACATTCTTCCACACAGGTCGCCCTGGGACTGGACAGACCGAAGGCACAATTTTGTAAACAGGACAACCCTTGCATAACTCCATCTTCAATTGTCTTCATCGTATTTGATTGTAACGCTAACGCCATATGGAGTGGGTTTTAGATAATATATCTGATCCCGGTCTCTCCGTATTGATGACGGAAAAATTGTCAAAAACATTGATAGTCTATGATTTTACTATCAAAGAAAAACACGTGTGCAAACAGCGATATTATTCCTAGATGGAAATTCTATCGATCAATCATCAATCAACATTTATTCATTTCCCCATTTCTCGTTTCCGTATATTCATTAATCCTTATTTTCTAATTTTAGAAAATATACGTTATTAACTTTGGAAAACGTTTCCATTTCTGATACACGCATCACTATCTTCTCACATATATCAGTCTCTAACTGTAAACTAGTAAGTGAAAAACCCCTATGTATTAACCTCGAAGGCTGAAACTAACATCACATCAATACAAAAACAGCTGTTCAGTTCAATTAATTTCCAGTCAGTTTCTAATTCCTTTAACTCCATTTTAAATCCTATTTCAAACCCTATTTCCTTTATAGTATTTTATTTGCAAAATACTTACTTAAATCAATTTTTCACATAGAATGTGAATAATATTTCTTTATATAATAAAAATAGTTTGATTCCGTATTTAAAACAATATCTCAAACCCAAATTCTATTTATATTTTTATTTGTAGAATTATTCATATAAATCTTCTTTTTATTTCCAACACTTAAATCTCATTTATAATTCCTTTTATATAATTCTACTTATTCTATATAAACCCTTTTATATAATTCTATTTATTCTATATAAATCCTTCTATATAATTCTATTTATTCTATATAAATCCTTTTATATATTTCTATTTATTCATATTTCATTTTCAATATTCACTTTGAAATTTTCCTTTTTACATTACAGTATTTCATATGGTATTTAAAATACCAAATAACATGACAAGTGTCATCATAATCAATCATAGATTATATATCACGTCATATATCACAATATATGAAAACAAATAGTATTATAAATATTGAGGAATCCAGTTGGATCCCTCCAACCTGTTTCCCTGCATCACAGATGTCAAACAATATAAATAACATCGATTTCATTTCATTATGAAATATTCTGATAAATAGAATCAATATTTTATTAACGATTTATATATATCGTTATCTATAATTTCAAACAATACATCAGTAATTCAGCCAAATAATGAACACACAACAATCGATCATCATTTATCACTACTAGATTATATTTATAAAAATAAAATAAACTGTATAGAGTTAGTGAGATTTACTCACATTGGACGGTCATCATTAAATAACGATAATTGTTGCTTGATTCCGACAGACAATTTATTTTGCACTAAATTGTGATGAGCTCCAATTCACTCCCAATCAGTTCCATTGCGTAGCCCCCGTCCATACGATCCCAACGGATCAGACCGTTCAAAATTCTGATACAGTATGATCGAGATATGATTTGTACAAGTTACTATACAATATTTAATTTAATTTAACTTAATTAATTAAAATAATTGGGCTTTACCAAAATCGTTCGTCCCACTTACCCCTTAAAAACCCAATCCGCGTTGAATTCTTCTTCCACCTGATGATAACGACCGCACCACTCCATTTTCTGCTGCTCCATGACCGATCTTTAATAACCAATTATATACATTTTGATCCACCTTCATTCAAACGTTCAGAACAATCCATTTGACATTTTTATTTTAATAAATCATTGGGATGACCCACGTTTTTGGCCCACCCCATCATTCACTTTACTCCTACACATTGTAGTGCTTTCTACTTCTTCACTTGCTGCGTGTTTCAGTACACAGTAAACACCACCCAATGTTTGACCACATTGCTATTACCATCATATAGTTGTCCTTTCTCCATATTTCCATAAACTTCAACGTACCCCGCATGCGTCTACCCCGCATGCTTCTACCCCGCATATATGAATACTCCTGTTTTTCACCGAAACTTCCCAACATCGGAAAGAGTTTAACCGCTCCTCAAACTGGAAGAGAACACACACAGCGAACAAAAAGGGTTCCTTTGTTGAAAAATTAAACTTGACTTGGTCCATGAGATTGGGATACAAATAATTTGAAGAGAAAGAGTTAAAAGAGAAGTCTAGAACAAGAAATATCTAGATACATGATGATGTGGAAGGAGCCTAGAATTATCCTTTTTCATGTTGTGATAAAGTAATTAGTATCTAGAGTTTTCTACTCTTTAATTATGTAGAAAAAACCTAGATATTTTGTAAGAGAGTTATAGAAAACTCTAGAAGAAAGCTATGTACCGTAGGATTAAAAATACATCTCAACCATTCATTTGAGATGTGAACTAGTATAAATAGGAGGGGTATGTCTCATTTGTAACCAAGCAAAAAAATTTGTAAGCAAAGTTCAAGTTGCAATAAAGTTTCACTTCCTCTTTTGAAAAACAATCTCCCATTTTCACTTGCTATCCAATTCAACATCAACTTGAGAATTTTGCTAACACTTGTATCAGAGCTAGGTCTTTAGTTAAAAAAATATGGCGACTCCATTTCAAGTTACATTGCTAAAGAAGGAGTACTATGATAATTGGAGTATTCGCATGAAGGCGTTGCTTGGATCACAAGATGTGCGGGATATCTTTGTAAATGGGTATGTTGAACCCGCCGACATCACCATTTTATCCCAAAATCAAAGGGATAAATTGATTGATACAAGAAAGAAGGACTGAAAGGCTCTTACTCTCATTCATCATGGTTTGGATGAATCAATGTTTAAGAAGGTGGAAAGTGCAAAAAGTAGTAAGGAAGCATGGGAGATTTTGGAGAATGCATTCAAGGACATTGATAAAGTGAAGAAGATATGACTACAAACTATGCGAGGTGAGTTTGAAGATTTACATATGAAATCAACTGAATCGATTGATGATTATTTTTCACGAGTTTTGTCTTTAGTAAATCAAATGAAAAGATATGGTGAAAAATTGGAAGACTCTAGAGTGGTTGAGAAAATTCTATGATCTTTAGATTCAAAATTCGATTATATAGTAGTAGCTATTGAAGAATCTAAAGATCTAGAATCCATGACCGTCGATCAACTCATGGGATCGCTTCAAGCCCATGAAGAAAAATTAAAGAAAAGGGTTAAGGAAGAGCCATTAGAGCAAGATCTTCAAACCAAACTCAACTTGAGAGAGAATGAAAGAATTATAAGAGGTCATAGCCAAAGAGGAAGAGGTCGAGGCCAAAGCTATGGAAGAGGTGGTTACAAATCTTTCAATAAAGAGGAGAGAAGTCAAAACACATATGCTACAAGAGGTCAAGGAAGAGGAGGAAACATGAAACAAAATGGAAGGCCAAGGTATGATAAATCACAAATTAAATGTTATAATTGTGATAAATTTGGACATTTTGCTTCCGAATGTAGATCTACTTCTAATAAAGTTCCTGAGAGATCTAACTTTGCTAAAGAAGAGGAAGAATATTCTACACTACTCTTGGCACATAAAGGAGATGAAAGTGGTAATACTAACACATGGTATTTAGATACGGGGTCAAGAAATCATATGTGTGGAAGAAGGAATATGTTCACGGAGCTTGATGAATCGGTAAGTGGAAACATTCATTTTGGTGATGAATCCAAAATTCCTGTTAAGGGAAAAGGAAAAATATCAATCTGCTTGAAAAATGGAAAACATGACTTTATCTCTAATGTATATTTTGTGCCTAATATGAAAAGTAACATTCTAAGCTTGGGGAAACTTTTAGAAAAAGGATATGATATTCATATGAAAAATCATAGCCTTTCCATGAAAAATGCTAAAGGAAATTTGGTTGCTAAAGTAGAGTCAAAAAATAGAATGTTTCCACTTCATATTTCAAACGGTATTGTGAAATGCTTAAAATCATGCTATAAAGATTCATCATGGCTTTGGCACTTAAGATTTGGACATCTTAATTTTGGGGGTTTGAAGTTGTTAAAGAATAAAAACATGGTAAAAGGCTTACCACGAATTGATAATATGAATCAACTATGTGAAGGGTGCTTATTTGGAAAACAATCAAGGAAAAGTTTTCCAAAAGAGTCCAACACAAGGGCTAAAGAACCATTAGAGTTGATTCACAATGATATTTGTGGTCCAATGTTCACTTGGGAAAAGTAATTACTTTGCTTTATTTATTGATGATTATAGTAGAAAAACCTGGGCCTATTTCCTTAAACAAAAGTCCGATGTATTTGATGCTTTTAAGAAATTCAAAGCTGTTGTAGAAAATGAAAGTGGTTATAAGATAAAAGCTATGAGGTCCGACCGAGGTGGGGAATTTACCTCCAAAGAATTTGAGAAATTTTATGAAGAAAATGGAATTCATCGTCCCTTAACCGTCCCGTATACTCCACAACAAAATGGGGTTGTGGAAATGAAGAATAGATCTCTTCTCAACATGGCACGAAGCATGTTAAAGAGCAAAAATGTTCCTAAAGATTTTTGGGCCGAAGCCATCGAATGCGCGGTATATTTAGCAAATCGCTCTCCAACTCGGAGTGTGTGGAACAAAATGCCCGAAGAAGCATGGAGTGGTAGAAAACCAATATATCTCACTTGAAAGTTTACGGAAGCATTGCATATGCCCATGTGCCGGACCAAAGAAGCTCCAAGTTAGATGATAAAAGTGAAAAATACATCTTCATTGGCTATGACCCACGGGCAAAAGCGTATAAGTTATATAATCCAGTAAATGAAAAAGTTGTTGTCAGTCGAGATGTGGAGTTTGATGAAGAAAATGCTTGGAGTTGGAGCACACAAGAAGATGATTATAATTTTCTCCCCTTTTACAAAGAAGAAGAAATCAATGATGTGCAAGAAGACCCAACTAGTCCAACACTGTCATCCATCATGCACTCAAGAAGAATCTCCAGAAGAAGAAAGCTGAAGTGAAAGGGTCCCACGTATGAGATCATTACAAGAACTATATGAGGTAACACCACTTTCTGATGATATTACTTTATTTTGTCTTTTTGCAAATTGTGAGCCAATAGATTTCGAAGAAGCAAAAGAAGACAAAAGATGGAGAAGTTCTTTGGATGAAGAAATCAAAGCCATTGTGAAGAATGATACATGGGAGCTAGCTAATTTACCAAAAGGACATAAAGCTATTGGAGTAAAATGGGTGTACAAAGTAAAGAGGAACGCTAAAAGAGAAGTTGAAAGATATAAAGCTGGATTGGTAGCCAAGGGATACAAACAAAGATCAGGTATAGATTATGAAGAGGTATTTTCTCCCGTTGCCCACTTAGAAACTATAAGATTACTAATCTCTTTAGCGGCCCAAAACAAATGGAAAATAAATCAAATGGATGTAAAATCAGCTTTCTTAAACGGCAAATTAGAAGAAGAAGTTTATGTGGAGCAACCACCTAGCTATAAAATTAAAGGACATGAAGGAAAAGTTTTAAAATTGAAAATAGCACTTTATGGTTTGAAACAAGCCCCTAGAGCATGAAATACTAGAATTGATAAATATTTTCTATAAAATAACTTTATAAAATGCCCCCAAGAACATGCTCTTTACGTAAAAACAAACCAAAGTGGAGATATCTTGATTGTATGTTTGTACGTGGATGATTTGATTTTTACTGGAAATAATCCAAAAGCATTTGAGGATTTTAAGAAGGAGATGAGTTTAGAATTTGAAATGATGGATATCGGACTCATGTCATATTATCTTGGCATTCAAGTAACTCAAAGTGAACACGGCATATTTATTTCACAAGAAAAAAATGCAAAGGAAATATTGAAGAAATTTAAGATGGATAGAAGTAAGCCAGTAAGTACCCCGATAGAATGTGGGACAAAGCTCTCGAAATACACTAACGAAGAAGAAGTAGATCCTACATTATTCAAGAGTCTGGTTGGTAGCTTGAGATATCTCACATGCACAAGGCCCGATATATTTTATGGTGTTGGACTCATTAGCCGCCATATGAAAGCTCCAACGACATCACACTTGAAGACTGCAAAAAGAATTCTTCGATACATCAAAGGTACCATTGATTTTGTCTTGTTATATTCAAAGTATAACAATTTCAAGTTGATTGGTTACAATGATAGCGATTGGGCTGGAGATGTTGATGATAGTAAAAGCACAACTGGAGTTGTCTTCTTTATAGGAGATACAGCTTTCACCTGGAGTTCAAAGAAGCAACCGATCGTGACGCTTTACAGTTGTGAAGCTGAATATGTTGCTGCTTCAACTTGTGTTCGTCATGCTATTTGGCTTCGAGATTTGTTGAAGGAGTTACACATGCCACAACAAAATGCAACAGAAATCTACATGGATAATAAGCCAGCTATCGCTCTAGCCAAGAATCCCGTCTTTCATGAACGGAATTCACACATCGATACACGTTATCACTTTATTCGAGAGCGAATTGCAACAAAGGAAGTACAAGCAAAATATATCAAATCAAAAGAACAAGTAGCAGATATCTTTACAAAGTCATTGAAGTATGAATACTTTCAAAGACTAAGAGAGATGCTTGGAGTAGCCAAGTCAAGTTTACGGGCGGATATTGAAAAATTAAACTTGACTTGGGCCATGAGATTGGGCTACAAATAATTTGAAGAGAAAGAGTTAAAAGATAAGTCTAGAACAAGAAATATCTAGATAGAAATACCTAGATACATGATGATGTGGAAGGAGCCAAGAATTATCCTTTTTCATGTTGTAATAAAATAATTAGTATCTAGAGTTTTCTACTCTTTAATTATGTAAAAAAAGCCTAGATATTTTGTAAGAGAGTTATAGAAAACTCTAGAAAAAAGCTATGTACCATAGGATTAAATACATCTCAACCATTCATTTGAGATGTGAACTAGTATAAATAGAAGGGGTATGTCTCATTCGTAAACAAGCAAAAAAATTTGTAAGCAAAGTTCAAGTTGCAATAAAGTTTCACTTCCTCTTTTGAAAAACAATCTCTCATTTTCACTTGCTATCCAATTCAACGTCAACTTGAGAATTTTGCTAACATCCTTACCCCATCTCTTCTCATACCCAAACCTTGAAGTCCGCACTTCTCCTTCACCATGTGTTCAAACAACAGTCACACGTAGAGGCTCCCATCTCCAGACATACATTCGAACTCCTCACTTTTTGTTCCCTCTCGCCTGCTTTCCTCCACTACCGCATTCTCCTTCCATCCTCATGTTTTCACGATATAGCAGGAAACTCTCATATCTCTTGAACCTATTCCACCGCTTGACCCTAAACTCATACCAACGCCCTCAATAAAATCATGTTCCGGAATGCATCATATATGCAAGATGCCGAACTCTTCAGCTCCCCAAGCCTCCAACGTCTGTCCACCCTTAACCGACAATTTTCACCAAAGTTTGTGAACCGATGCGCCATCCTCCCAGAATTATGGCACCACCCACGATTTGTTCTTCGGTTGCTTTTAAGCCCCACGACGTCTAATCCTAACTACAGTCATTGAAAAATGGAGTGCGACATAACTGATCGCACCATGCCATTCCTATCCAAAATGGAAGGCCTCAGCTCAAGAATCACAAAGATATTTAGATCATGATTTTAAGAGGCTTGCATGTTTTTAGAAAAATAAAATAGATTAAAATGAAGTGGGAGCTCTTTGATTTTGCTGAACTCCTCTCCTATTCGAGACCATGCTCATGTATATATAGATGAGTAGAGGCTTCCACTTAAAGCTTGCATCACTTAAGGATTATGTAACATGTAGGCATGCTCTTAGGTCTTCACAGAGTTGTCCCATTTCCTAGTTTTCTGTACTCTTATACACACACACACACACACACATATATATATATATATATATAAGTCAGAAATGCTTAGTTATCACGCTATAGAGTTGTAGGCAGCTGTTGTGCCTTAGGGATGAAGTCTTAGAGGAGAAAGGATGCTGAAATTTTCAGTCATAGATAGCTGGTTTGACAGGTTACATCGAAATGTCTTTCAACTAGATTAGGATAGGATTATATTGCCTTTTTTTTTGAACTGCGTATATTTCCTTTCAATGCTTCATGTTTTCAGTTTTTGGAAAAGATGGGTAGTTTGCATATGGTCTTGTATAATATATATATAGGAGAAACCTTAGCTGCAAAGAAAAACAAGGGTACAGAAAAGGTCAGATGAAATGAAAGGGGGGCGTAACGCATACTGTACACAAGGTACAAATACTTAGGGGTTAAGTTTAAAAAAAGTAAATGCTATTTTGATCTACACGTGATGGTTGTCATAAAGTTCAGAGTAGGTGGGTACAGTTAATCATGTGATTATAAAATTCACAAGTAGGCCGAAGGGTAGGGTAGATACAGACGAGAGCAGTACATACTTAGCACGAAGGGAAACTCTTCTCTTTATTTTAAAGTTTCAAAAGTTTACATACACGCTATGTACAATTACATTAATGTCCAAGCGTCCCAGACTGGAATAAAGATGTTGTTGTGACGAGCAGGGTGTCACGGTCTCAAAAATATAATAATATAGGCCCATTAACTTATTCTGTGAAACCCCGAAATGTTGATATAGTGTGTAAAATACTCCAAAAATAAAAAGTACTTATTTTCCAAAATAAAAAGTACTTATTTTCCAAAATAAAAAGTACTTATTTTCCAAAATAAAAATTACAGTAAAATTCTAAAAATTAAATTATAACTACATCTAAAAGGTTTGTCCAAATTCGAAGCCAATATTTAATTATAATCAAATATATCATTTTGGCTTATAAACGTTCCATAACGACTATTTTAAAATTTGAGTTGATCATAAATCAAAATCTACCAGACCAAATCTCGATTTTTCTCTTCCATTAGAAAAATATCGTCCAACAGATTCGAACGTTTCTTGTTTCATAGAAATCCGGCTTAAAACGGGTTCTGTATATTCGTTTAAAGTTTGAACCGCCAAATTACGAACTACCGCACCATTTCGAGCTCGATTATAGTTATAATATAAATTATACATTCAACTGGCATTTATAAATAAATTCGTTAATATAATTCAAATTCTAAACTGAATTATGTATTTTAAATTGTCCAATGCGCACAATATTGCCAATTCAACTTAATTTCGATTATTTCAGAATTAAATATATTACTCTATTATTTATATTAATTAAACATTCACTATTATTTAATTCAACAACCATTTAAAAATCTAAATTACTATTTATGTAATTAAATAAATTAATTATTATATCGCTAAAATACGAGTCGTTACAAAGATCATATGTGCGCGCAGCTGCCTCTTCATTATCATATGCACCTAGGTTTGAAAATAAGTCAAGATTTAGCCGTTGAATAAATTAATTAACAAATATGTTAGAAAATTAGCAGTTAGACACTGGGTGAAGCAAGTCACATGAGCACATTATATGTAAAAAAACACATACATAAATAAACTTTGGGAATTGCAGAGGGAAACAATCATCAAGCAGTAGATCCCACAAAATGAAAAGTAAACAAGTCATGTAATGTATATTAAAAGAAATGATTAACACGTGTGCATGTGTGTCACAGAGCAGATTTTGACCAAAATACTCATTAGCCTCTGAAATTTTAAATTGTCATCCTAGCTCTATCGTGACACAGATATGAATAACTCTAAAATATCAAGGGAAAAAGCATGTTACTCACCTTGATATAAATTAAAATCCAGTGTATATGAACCTGTATTAAGGTAGTAGAAACTCATAAATGTGACTAATAGCACTGAAATTGATTTATATTCACTAGGTTGAAAGATTGTTTATGTGAATGTGACTATATTTTTTGGTGCAATGACATAAACAAATACTATTTAATGAGAAATCCATCTCTTCATTTATAATTCTGTAATTACCTTCATGTTGAGTTTGCTTTTACATGTGTTTCTAGTCATCAATTTATAGAAATTTCTAGTCATTTTATGCTCATATTTTGTTTCGATTGACTTTCATGTTGAGTCTGCTTCTACATATGTTTCCAGTCAAAACTCATTTTCATTTTGAATTACACTAACATATTTTTAATCTTCATCATTTACAGGAATTTTTCGAGGTAGAGTCAGATGTAAAGGAGCTTTATTTTAAAAAAATGTGCGAGTCATTTAGAAGATACAAAAGCGAACTACGAAAAATTTGATAATGATGAGGAAAGGAGGAAAATCTGTTCCCCAAAAGTTAGCATAGAATATTGGGATTGATTCTTGAAAAACAAAGCAAAACCCGGTGCACGCGAAAGAAGGGAGCTAGGAAAAAAAAAGATCACAGTACAATTATAGTCATCACAGTTGTAACGTCCCGTATTTTTACTGTATAATAATTAATTAATTTAATTGTTTAAATATTTATTTAGAGATTTAAATGGTTGTTTAATTAAATAATATTGAATATTTAATTAATATAAATAATAGAATAATAATTTAATTTCTGAAATAGTTGGAAATAGCTCAATTCACAATATTGTGTGAATTGGATCATTTATAAGATATAATTCAGTTTAGAATTGAATTATAATAATGAATATATTATATAAACGACAGTTGAACATATAATTATATTATAATTAAAATCGAGCTCGAAATGGCATGGCAGTTCGTAATTTGGCGATTCGAACTTTAGATGAATATACAGAATCCGTTGCAAGCCGGATTTCTGTGAAACAAGAAACATTCAGAGCAGGTAAAGTATATTTTTCTAATGGAAGAGAATAATCGTGATTTCATCGTGCAGTTTTTGAGTTATGTCCAAATCATATTTTCAAATAGTCATTGTGGAATTCCTTTATGATTTATAACGATTTATTTATATTATAAAATGATTTTAATATAAACTGAATATCGATATAATTTGGAATTTTGAAATATCGAGCTATAAATCCTGATATATTTAATTTGGGGTTATATGATATCGTATGTGAATATATATACGATAATATTAATTTTATCAATATTAATTTAATTATTCTTAAATATATTAATATTTAAATGGGTTATTTAGAGCTTTAAAAATAGACATTTTTACAAACGACCTCCGTTTTCGACGAAACTAATTTTGTTGGATCCGGAATATTAAATTATTGTTAGATTTCAATTTCCGTGATTTTTGGAGTCAGTATGTGGCCGTACGGTTTTTTAATGTGAAATACAGTCAGTATTTTGACTGTTAAAAATACGCTGTGTGAGAAAACGGAGTCGGAATTCGACGAAACAAGTTTCGTTGGGTCCGTAATGTCGAACTAAAGGTGTATGTTCATTTTCATGATTTTCGGATATCGCGTGTGAAAATACGTATTTATATACAATAACTTGTAATAGCGATGGAATAAAAATCATATAAAATCAAATTAAATATTAATTTCTCTACACTATAAATACCACTAACCTGCCAAAACGCTAGAAAGAAAATTTCTCTGGTTAATCACAAAACCTCCGCCATCGTTTTCTTCAAACACAATAGACGTGAAGAATCAAAAATCAAAAACATATCCATGGGAATTCTCTAAATCAAGATATGTATATATTTGAGTTCCCATGCTAAATCTCTACAACCTGATATACAATTTAAGGTGTTTGGCGTCTGTTTGGGTGACTGCAAAATATACAGCATCAGTTATTTTTGAGCTAGGGCTTTAGATTTTGGAAGATTGAGGCATTGATTCGAAGAGTGGAGATTTTATTCGAGTTTAGGATATCGAACCGCAAGTGTTGGCAAATTTTAGTGGATCGTTGGGGCAAAAAGTATGGGATGCCGCGACACGCTGCTTGACGCGTTGTAGGAGAAGGAGCCAAGTTCTTCCACTCTGGTATGGAAAGGAAGAGGAGATGATGTGGAGTAGTTCGGTATACTTTGTTCGGGGTATTTTGGATCATGGAACGTTAATGTTCTGGTTGAAATCAGTAAATGGAGGAGTAGCTACAGATTTTCTAACGGGGAAGAAGGGTATTGGTGCAAGCGGGTATGTGAAGCACGAGTGGGCTTTTGAATTCGATGATGGGCCAGGGAATTAAAAAGGGGTAAGGCCCAAAAGGTCTAACTAATTAAATTTAAATGTGCATTAAACTTGTAAAAATTCGTAACTTTGCCATGGGTTATGGAAATTCAGCAAAACAAGATCTGTTGGGATCGTATGGACGGCGGCTACACAATGGAACTGACTGGGAGTGAATTGGAGCTCATTACAATTTATAGCAAAATAAATTGTCTGTCAGAATCTACCGACAGTTATCGTTATTTAACGATGATCGTCCAATGTGAGTAAACCTCACTAACTCTGCCCAGTTTTGTAACGACCCAGGGATTTTCGGCCCCGAAAATCGATATAAATACGTTTACCGTAACTCATGCCTTCCTTCCAAGAACCGAAAACACCAGAGCATTATTAGAAAGAAAATAGAGGGTGAGATAAGAAAGAAAGAAATATAAGAATAGAAGAAGAAGAATCAACAAACACAGTATCAGGGCCTCACATCGCAGCAGAACAAAATGTAATACAGAAATAAATCTTCCTTGAGAGCTTTCAAAAATACTTACAATTATCAGAGTACATCACACACCTGGACAGTTATAATAACCTGTCCTCGGATACAACACACAACGGAATAGTAGCTATATAATATCATACGTCTGGACTCTTCCAGCTCGTCTCTTCACAGCATTTGATAACCTGAACCTGTACAACCCGGTCTAACCCGAGCATTTACAAAACACCGGGTCAGTATGGTAAACCAGAGTGAGAAAAACTCGCACAATATTAAGGGGGATATCCAACTTGATTTCAAAGTTAAAAATCTTCTCAAAAGAAAAGGATAATCATAAGACCAAATCCACAAATAAATACGGACAGTTTTTACCTTACGATATCCCAAAATAGTTTTGAAATCAATATCTTGTTATGCTATTATAATAGTGTCTAAATACAAGTAAATAACAATCTAGTGGAACGCTTGCATCTCACGCTCCATATATATAGTATACAAACAAAACCGCGGGGGCTTATTGGAAATTGGATTTCGACTATGACAAGGTATGGGACCACCTGCCGATAGTGTATCTCTAGAGGCGAATACACTAGGTTTAACAAGAACGTCTTGTAACCCGGCCCACACATGATCGACCACTCATTTCGCTTGAGTGTATCAAATGTATATCTCCAACGGTTGGGCTCAAACCACCGTTTCCCGAAAAGGGACAGCATAGAATAGATTTACGAAGCAAAAGGAATTTCTCTAGATATGTGATTATACACCCTAATGGGAGCGACCCACATAGCCATGTTGCCTGCCCGATTTCTGTCATTTCCTAGTAGATGAGGCTTGACGTTTAAATCTCTTTTTGGGATATTTGGTCACCATTCACTTTGAATTCCAACATCGTCAGGTCCGTTAAGTCACTAATTGACGTCCACAAATATACTCTGGGTATAAAAGAAGTGCCCCGCTTTGCCACCACTCGGTATATTTGTAAAAATCAACGTACGTGGTTTCAGGAAATACTCTGTCAGACATTCATCCATACAAGTCATCCAGGAACAGGATGAACCGAAGGTACTCTCCTACTGCATCCAATATAGGAATCACCCCATGGATCAGTAGCGAGAAGTCCTTGCAACCCATAGATTTCAACCACGACAGAACCACAGTTTATCTCTGACCGCTAAACCAGAGATTTTAAGCAATCCTTCCACTTATGAAGATCCACGGTCTTCAATGCTCCATCTCGACCTTCTTCTGATATCTTCACGTATTTGTTGGTTAGAATGGTTTTCGAATATAAATCCGATTCCGGTCTTTCCGTACCAACAATCGTATTGGACAGATTTGATAGTCGGTGATTTAACTATCAAAATAAATAGTGTTTCAATCATGACAATCCAGTGAGTTCACTGGTTCAGTATTCAGCATCACTTGGCCTTTTGATTAAAAACAAATGTAAATTTAGAACTCTTAAGTACTTCGATAAATATAGTTTTCTCGCTTCTTTATTAACATAAGATTTATTCTTTAAACAAGATTCTTAGAATACCTATGAAAATCCTATATCATGTCCAGTTTGTCTATTTCCACTTTTAAACATTTAATCCTATTATCTAATATTGGGAAATTTATTAAATTATCACTCGCAAAACGATGTTACGAAATATCGTCTATTTCATTACGTGAAACAATACAAATGTTATTCTGATAGGATAAAACTCAGCCTTATGT
Organism: Allium sativum; assembly: GCA_030737875.1. Classification (NCBI taxonomy): domain Eukaryota; kingdom Viridiplantae; phylum Streptophyta; class Magnoliopsida; order Asparagales; family Amaryllidaceae; genus Allium; species Allium sativum. The sequence goes on from CM060912.1 coordinate 137,011,005, forward strand.
TTTCCTTCTAATTCAAAAATATCGTTATATTTTCAGCAACTCCTCTAATTTCCCTTTTTACTTCGAAATCCTCATTATACATTTTCCCAATCTTCATCACAAATGTTGCGTTATTATTTCTCTAATGAACTAATAACTTTACTAATCTCTTTTACCATTACAACTTATGTCATCCTCAGATAAATTCTGAAGTCGTTCAAGTTGTGGTATTTTAATTACCTCTCAGACCTTGATCAACAATGTTCATATCTAAGAATAGATACAAGTTATAATCAAAACCCAATATCTCATTATAATCTCAACACAAATCCCTTTTAACTATTTTATTTACAAATACGGTTTCATAAACCTTCTTCCCTTTTTGGAAATCCCTTTCTCGAATATAACATTTTCCTTAATTTATTAATTAAGTAATTCCTTATAAAACACTACTTTTTACCCTTTACCTCTTTTTAAACAATTTTATTTATAATTTATAACTCATATTTGTTTACAAAATTCGATGATCCATTTCTTTTACCAATCTCACTTCCACTAATTCTCCCCCAAACCCATTCATCCATTCCTGCTTTGGAAATTTTATTTTAATTTCCCATTCTAACTTAATCTCGTTATTAAGTAACGTTAATTAAAATTAACGATATAATACCTCAAATCTCTTTACATAACTCTGGTTTATTATAAAACCCTTTTATCTAAATTCCCCTTTACTTAATTCAAATAATTAGGTAACATTTAATTTAAGCTATAATAGTCGTTTAAAAATTTCTTTTATAACTTTGTTATAAAAACTCAGGTTTAAGCAAAACCTATTCGCAAACTCCTTTCACCTTTCCATTTGGATTTCATTTCCCATTTTGAGTACTTTTTAAATGGATTTCATTAAAAAGTATTTCCCTAAATCATTATCAATTAAAATTATAATTTACCTCGATAGTTAACTACTTCCGTAGTTAATTCTTTTATTTACTGAATGAATATTAATTCCCTTTTTAAAGATCTTATTAAAATTAAAATAATATTCACTAATCAATTAAATAATCAATTTCAAATAAAACATTCGACTCAGTTACTCAACGCGGTTATCTCGTTAACCGATTTCAATTTGTTTTCCCTTTAAATTAATTAATAATATAATTAATTTAAAATAATTACATTTAATTGTTTCTTAACAAAACAATTATCCAAATTTAATTGTTCGGTTAATCTCTAATCACTTGTTTATAATTCTGATTAATATCATAATTTACTTTATTAAATCAATTAATAATTAACTATAAACTTAAATAATTGAAAGTAATTATTTATTTGCTTTTAACAAACCTTTATTCAAAATATATATATTCAAATCTATCTTTAGTTATAAAATAAATTTTATAACTTCAGTTCTATCAACTTACTTGACGGTAAATCGATATAAATAAAGTAATTTACTTTTAGGCAATTTATTGCCGATTACTCAACCAATACTGCCCATTGGTTAAAATCAAACACAGGTTGAATTTCCAATCAATGATCAATACTCAAATCAATTACTCAAACATGATAGTTCATGTGATAATATGAAAATAAATAATATATTTGAGGAATCCGGCTGGATCCCTCCAATCTGTTCTTCCCTGTATACAAATGGTTATCTCTAAACAGATCGTTCAATTTTATTTAACTGATAATAATAAATGACGAACATTTAACATCAACCAATTCCTAAGCAATTTAACCAATTAAACACGTTTATTTTATAAACGTGACCAACAAGGTAAGTTACCTTTATTGGAACCAATCATTAGAATAACGATTTGGTATTTCACTGAAATTAAATGACGGTTTAATTTCATCAGTTAAATCAATAAATTAATATATAATTAGCAAACAGTCAACCATTGGCAAGCAGAGCATACAAAATAAAAACCCAATTTATATAAAATATAAATGCGTAAAACTGAGTGAGTTTAACTCACCTTGCTTTCTGTTTCATTGAAATGATTCGATTACAGTTAAATTAAATAGTTGTTTAATTTAATTGTAAATTTGCGTTTCACTATTTCTATCTAAGAAAGCCCAATGATGTCGAGCTCATCGCCATCATCCTCATGCTTTTTATTCGATTCAATTCTGTTCACAAGATAAAAGAAATACTCATGTTATAAGATTATATGAGTTTAATTTACCTAATTAACTCTTAATAAAAATCTAATTTAAACTAATTACTTGTTAGTGTTATAACAAGTCGATTTGTTTTGGTTTAACAAATTAGCAAGGCCGACTCATTTGGTTTCAGATTGAATAAACTGACCCGGTTCTATTTAGTCTACATAATCCTAAATTACTCATTTATTTTTCCATTAATCAGTATTTACAATAACTAAGTCACCTTAACCTTAACTATATTTTAAATAAAATAGTTACAGTGTAAAATTAAAACGGCGTGACCCTAAAATTCCGTTTCCCTGTTACTTGTTTTGTCTCAACATCTTAACATGTTTTAAAACAATTATTTAATTCTTAATCAATATTATCTAAGGGTAATAACATTTACTAAAACATAAGGTTGATCCCTTCTGGTTTCCATGCATCTCTGCTCTGCGATTCCCAATATTACCTGCATCCATGGTGTAACACCCCACCTCCGCTAGGGTCACTCACAAAGGGAATGCACTAGGTTTGGTGACGCATTATCGAGGTAAACATGCACAGAAAAATTACAAGACAGAACATATATAAAACAGCGGAAGTAAAATAAATTTCATTACCTTATAAAATAAGGTCTAAAGCCTTTTACATCAGAATACATCAAAACCCGTCCTGCAATAGTAAAGAAGCATAAAACCTTTTCATAAATTATTCCCCAAAATAAAGCGGTGAAGCAGCCATAGCCAAGAGAAGACCAAGCTATACATGATGACCTTCAAGCATAAAAGGTCTGAACTAAACAACATCATTTCCTCCCTGAAAACCTGGGGGGGGGGGGAACGGAAGAGAAAGAGGAGAAACAAAACAGGGTCAGTCATAAAGACTGGTAAGTCCTATCTACTTCCAGTATAAAAAAAGGTAAAGGTAACATGACATGCATAAACTGAAAGTAAACATAAGAATGGAGACAAGATAGATAAGCTAAACCAAGATAACTGGATGAACTACTGTAGCAAGATAAACTAAGGTATCATGATAAACTATGATGTCAAGATAAATCAAGGTATCACATCGTCAGGTTTCTATCAAGTATACAATCCCAAGGTATCTATCATGTATAACATCCCACGGTATTTATCATGTATATTTGCTCTGCACCTCTTGTACTAGTATCCCGACCCGCGTCATGTGTTAACTATGGATGTCCCTTGCCCAATGTCATGTAATGGTCCATGTCAAAATAATATATAGCATATGTAGGTTTTCCCAACTCGTATGTTTATTTCCATGTATAAGTTCAGTCCTTTGCCGTACGCCGCACGGGCTTTCCCATGTAAATCTATACCACCTCAACGGAGTACCATTTTGTCCTTGAAGTTGTTTTAGACTGCTACCCTTGATCTGGTTATGTTTTCTTACCATGAACTATCACGTGTTCACTTAGGATTTATGCCACCCAGGACCACTAGGGATTATGCTACCTAATGAACGTTTCCGTGTCTCGGTTTGGGTTCAAGCCACCTAGGGCCACTAGGGATTATGCCACCCGTCAACCACTCCCTTTATCCCACGTATGTATCGTGAATCGTTTTCCATGTCTAGACGCACATGTATCTCAATGTGCCATCCGAGTTCCGTGCCAGGGCAAATCGAGAAATACGGAACTCGGTCGGGAGCTTTAAGTCGTCTGCTGATGCAGATATCAAGGTCTGTTTTTGTATCCGTGGCTATGGTCCAACGTGACCCCTCCCTCAACTACTGAAAGGCAATCCAAGAAAAATCATGTATGAGAACTACATCCCGGCCCCACTATGCCCCACTTACCTATTGGCCAACCTCACCCATAACTTGATAGAAAGTATATGGTCTGTTGGGAGTTCTCTGCCTTTCCGTACGTACACAATTGACTAAAGATGGTAGGTAGTCGACGACGCGCTATCCAGGGCAAAAACAAGAATCGTCGACTCCACGCTAATCCATCCCAGTCTTTAGGTCGCTCGCATAACAACCAAGGCATACTCTTGGTTCTTCTACCGCCGACCTTAACCTCTTGTGAGCCCAGGCGGATCACCTGCAACCTCATAGAGGGATACCAAGAGTATCCTCACGTCCCCCGAAGCTACCGCTTTGTTACCCAGTTCGTTGGAGCCTTTATCTAAGTCAGATAATTCGCTCCTCCACGTGTGTTCAAGCGATGACCTACCGTATCGGGTTACTCATCTATCTGTGAACTGGTCCAATTTCCTTGACTAAGAATTATTACTTAGTTATCCTTAACTAAGGTTTACCACTTAGATTCTCTTCCCGCTACCCTTGTTAACTACGATTTTCAGCCTAGTCCCCCGAGCTAGGGTTTTGTCTAATGGGTTAAGTGTTGTCATTCAAGTTCATGACTTAACCCACCAACGAATCATGTCAAGATTTGGCTAAGTATTCAAGTCCAAGACCAAGCCCTACAAGTTGGTTAAGTAAACCAAGAAGCTCATGACTTAACCCTATTCAATCATCAAGTCAAATTGGTTAAGTATTTGTTTATCTTAACCCTATCAGATTATCGTGTTAGATTGGTTAAGCATAGATTATCTTAACCTCATCATATTATCGAGTCAGATTGGTTAAGTATAGGTTAACTTAACCCCATCCACTAATCGTATTAGAATGGTTAAGTATATTTAAATGGTCTTGTGACTTAACCCTATCAAGTTCTCATATTAGATTGGTTAAGTATGGTTGCTTAACCCCATCAAATCATCATGTATAATTGATTAAGTATAAGTTACTTAACCTCATTGAATTACCAAGTTTAGATCGGTTAAGTGTTTAACTTAACCTCATCGAATTACCGTGTTTAGATTGGTTAAGAGTAAGTTACTTAACCCCATCTAATTACCGTGTTTAGATTAGTTAAGCCTAAGTTACTTAACCCCATCTAATTACCGTGTTTAGATTAGTTAAGTCTAAGTTACTTAAACCCATCTAATTACCAAGTCGGATTAGTTAAATGTAAATTACTTAACCCCATCCCCTAATTGTCTTATATGGTTAAGTGTCATTAAGAAATCAAGTCCGGTTCCACTTAACCTATCCATTTGTGTCATAGCAGTTAAGTGTCATTAGTCAAAATTACTTAACCTTTTCATGTGGCATTAATTAGATTAATGCACCTCAACCTCTCACATTAGACTTTGTTGTGGTTACTAGTTAAGCCGGGCGGGTCCGAGTAGCTTTACACCACAACCTAGTCTAACCTCGGGTTTTAAGTGCTATGTGACCAACTAATCACATTGGGTCCTATTGTTTGTAGCCACTAGTTAAGCCGGGCGGGTCCAGGTAGATTTATGCAACAAACTCAACCCAACCTCGAGTTGGCCACTTTCATGTTTGGTCTAGTGTCATTTTACACTTACAACCCACACGTGTCTAGTTTCAAGTCCCATGTTTACCCCAGATGTCATGTCCACATTTAGGTGTATCATGAGTGCCATATTTTCGTGAAATCCCATGTCAGATTACCATGTCATAATCACGTGCGTCTAACCTACCCCAAATCGTGTTTCCAACCCAAGTAAAAGCGAGTCAACATAGTAAGGATGCTATACTACATATTGGCCTCAAAACATGCGCAATGTCAAAAAGGGATTGGCCATAAACATGCATGGTATCATAAGGGGTTTGGGTTCATTTACATGCATAAGCCCCCAAAGTCAAGTCTTTTCCAATGTTTCACAAGTCAAATGGTTCCCAAAGGTGCATGCTAACATTCCATAGATAAAGATTCAAACTTGCAAGATAAACTAGGTTAAACATAACATGAGTGGCATGATTAACTCGCTAAAACTTAGCCCAAGGTCATAGATCATAGAAAAGGGGCAAAATTAGGTTCACATAGGCTAGCGTACTTATGTTCCATCGCATTTTATTCCATGTCACATTAGAACGACCGTTAGAATCTACAAGTAGCTAGAACTTACATAGCGTGGCAAGAGGGCTAGGAGCATGAATCGTCTTGTCGAAGAAAGGTAGCTCCTTTGTTGAAAAATCGTCATGAAATTTGCGTAGCAACATTGATCTACCCTCGATTTGATGTAGAAAGCTTGCACCTTTTGATTTGAACCCGATTTGAATGCATAAGCCCTTGGAGTTGGAGATGGAGGCCATGATCACTTGGCATTTGGGCAGCACTTCATGGCATGAGTGATTTGTGAGGGTTTAGGGTAGGCTTAGGGGTCTTTTTATAGAGATTAGGACTAGTTTAGGCCCTTAGATTAACCCTAGGATAGATCTGAACCCTCAAAATCTGTCACAGGCCCATAAAACAGAGGAACAAGTCAGGTGCACCCAGGCCCAAGTGGTCGGACCACCCTGGTCGACACCCGTGTCGACTGGGCAGTCGACCTGCCCCCTGGGCGTGTCGACTCCCCAGTTGACACCCCAGTCGACCTGGGGCTTGGGAGGGAATTTTCCCGCCCAGTTCGTTTGGCTTCAGATTTAAATTTCAAACTGTTTTTGAACTTGGATTTTTCTGAAAACTTCCGTGGGCCATACTGGGTCATACGGACTCTGATTTTCGAAAACTCGGATTCTGTTTCGCGTATTTTTCCGAGAAGAATGCAATGGCACAGCCCGTTTCCCTTGATTCAGATTTTATAATTAAATTCTGCCTTGATTCTTGTCTTAACACGTTATTAAAATTCGGGTTGTTACACATGGACGGTTTAGTTAACATAATTTTAATTGATAATTGTTTCCTTACTCACTAATTGATTTTAGCTAATTACATTTGATTGGGAGGATTTTACGGCTGACTTTAGTGTTCTTTTGCAGTTGGTTTTCAGCTTCTCTCGTTTTGCTTCATCATAAAAAGGACCACGCTGCTTCCTACCTGAACCTTCGTTCCTTCTTCTCTTTGGTCCAGGCTTCTTCATTATTAACTGCTACGCTCCAAAACTTCACAACCGCACCATCTTTCAAGACGCCGAACTCCGATCTGGGTTGACCAGAACACGTGACAGAGGTTCCTCACCCAACGCCAGCAGCAGCGTCGACCCTGCCTCCTCTAATCGCCTGCAGTTAAACCCAAACCGTATCACCTTTAAACATAAATTCCCGTCGCCTCAGATCGCCAGAAACCATCTCGACCGTTCAGGTTGAAGAATATAGAGAGACGAACGGTTTTTCTTTTGGGAAGATATGGATTTGATTTGTGGATTTCATGAATGGAAGGAAAAAGTTTTGGAATTGTTTCTGTTCTTAGATTGTAAGGTGTGGAGGCGCAGGATGTTTAGTGTTTGACCATGCAATGAAAACTATGGGTTTTGACCATTTGAAGTGTATATATAGGGCTCCCAACTAATTAAATAATATTATCGACGAAACTTCACGGTGAAGTAACTCGTCAAAACCACTACAAACGATTTCTGTTTTCTTATAAAAAGACTAATCTTAGCATAGAAAAATATTTCGGACCTAATGGGATAGGTTTCGTCGAATTATGACATCGTTTGAAAAAATTTCCTTTATAAAACCAGCAAAAAACACACGTTTAAATTTTCCCCAATCACTAGATAAATCCAATCAACTTGAAACTTTGAAATCCTATAATGATTAATCAATATGAACCCAACGACACCAGTTTCGTCGTATTCTGAGACTATTTTTCTGATAGGCTATTTTTACACGCACCGCAATGCCATTTTTGACATCCAATTACCCAGTCTTCAAACATAACAAACTATATACCTATCCTGACTCTAATCGACGATACGAACACAATGGAACTGGTTTCGTGGCCTAATTCGATCATCTTATCAAGTTATACCCAAATATCTCTTTATTTAATAAATTACGCGCTATAGAAATTGAACGAGCGTTTACGGCTACCGTGGTCACATACGACATCGGTTTGCCACACAATTTGATTTTCTTACCATAATTTAACGGTACGGTCCCAATGAAATTGATTTCGATGAAAATATAGACTGTTTGAAAAATGGCTATTTTTAACGCTATAAAATATCGAATAAATATTAATTAAATTCCGAATAAATTCAATAAAATAAAAATAAATTGTTTTTATCATATATATCCAACCAAAATATATATACAACTTCCAATATAATTTACACAACTCAATATCGTCAATTTTGAGTTAAACAATTTAAATTTCCCTATTTAAATATATTAATTAACGCTATATTTTAATAGCGATTTCCATAACGACTATTTTAAAATTTGATTTGGCCTTAACAAACAATCTATAACAAAAAATCTAGATTTTTCTCTTTCATATGAAAATTATCGTCAATACGGTTCCAACATTTCTTGTTTCGCAGAAATTCGACTTATATCGGATCCTGTATATCAAATTGAAGTTCAAAACTCCCATTTACGAACTGCCGCGCGATTTCGAGCTCGATTTATAATTATATAAATATATAACGTTCAAACTTCATTTAAATAACGAATTAAATATTAAAATCCTTTAATATTCCAAATATAATATTTAAAATAATAAATTAAATTAAATATTTGGCTACCAAAAATACGGGACGTTACATGCTTTCCCCCTTAAAATAATTTCGTCCCCGAAATTGCTAAGGTAAGAAAGAAACTTACAAATCTCATTAGCTTCCAATCTAATTTATTTTAAATCAAAAACTAGTTTATTATCGTAAATAAATAATTTCAAAAATATCGAAAATTTTCTAACACCTTAAATTCTCGGGAAAATTTGGCACAGTCTCCCCTGCACGGAGTGACATCTGCGATATCGTAGGAACAAATAATATATATATACACATCGGCCCACACTGTCGGAAAACAAAAATCAAAACCCAAAATTTTATATTTCGCGTATTCGTACCTTTTACGAGCGCTATTGAGCATAGCTGCTCAATATATATGCGATTTACTCAACCAATAACGATTTGTCTAGCCATATGTTACCTGTACTTAACTCAATTCACATATCAGTAATGAATCTATGAATTCTGAGATAATATCTCACTAACCAACTGGTATAACTACACCAATTCCAAAATCAACGTACAACATCAATTCATTATCGAATACAGGGTTAAATCATAAATTTCACTTTTTATGTAGTTTCATTCCAGTTTAATTATGCTGGAATTTATTCTTTAGTTTATAATTCATTCAACTTTATTAAACTATTGATTAATACCATTCAAACAAACTATCATCCAATAACAAACATTTCACAATCAAGGCAACCAATATACAACCAAATTAATTGAATTTACGTTCAATATTTATATTTTACTTTGGTTTCACATACTTGAACATCAATCGATTAATATCTGATTGATTTCTATTTAATTATTATTCATTCATCAAATTTCAAATTTATCTATTTTAATTTCAATATCATTATTAATCTAATTTCACTTAATCAGATTAAATTTCAATTCATATTTGCAATCCGATTTGAATCCTATTCAAATCAGTCAAACACACTAATATCTCAATAATTTAATAAAAAAATTTCTTTCTATACAAAATAAAATTTGGGCAAAATTATTTCATTTTACCCTCTTTACAATACAATATTGTGTTTATTGCCAGTTCAACGCTTCTCAACACTTGAACCGATCAAACAACACAGTACAAAATATTTGTATATAGAATTTACAAATACGCTCTCATATATATATATATATACACACACACACACACTCAATCTCGATCTATGGTATTACTAACCCAATCTCTATCGAGTTACACCACAAAGCCAAGGTTATTACTAAACCAATAGCTCTGATACCACTGTAACGACCTAGGGATTTTCGACCCTGAAAATCGACATAAATACCTTTACTGTAACTCATGCCGACCTTCCAAGCACCGAAAACACCGGAGCGTTATTAGAAAGAAAATAGAGGGTGAGATAAGAAAGAAATATAAGAATAGAAGAAGAAAAAGAATTAGCAAACACAGTATCAGGGCCTCACATCACAACGGAACAAAATATAATACAGAAATAAATCTTTATTGAGAGCTTTCAAAAATACTTACAATTATCAGAGTACATCACACACCTGGACAGTTATAATAACCTTTCCTCAGATACAACACAGCGGAATAATAGCTATATAATATCATACGTCTGGACTCTTCCAGCTCGTCTCTTCACAGCATTTGATACCCTGAACCTGTACAACCCGGTCTAACCCGAGCATTTACAAAACACCGGGTCAGTCTGGTGAACCAGAGTGAGAAAAACTCGCACAGTATTAAAGGGGATATCCAACTTGATTTCAAAGTTAAAAATCTTCTCGAAAGAAAAGGATAATCGTAAGACCAAATCCACACATAAATACGGATGGTTTTTACCTTACGATCACCCAAAATAGTTTTGAAATCAGTATCTTGTTATGCTATTATAATAGTGTCTAAATACAAGTAAATAGCAATCTGGTGGAACGCTTGCATCTCACGCTCCACATATATAGTATACAAACAAAATCGCGGGCGCTTATTGGAAATTGGATTCCGACTATGACAAGATATGGGACCACCTGCCGATAGTGTATCTCTAGAGGCGAATACACTGGGTTCAACAAGAACGTCTTGCAACCCGGCCCACACATGACCGACCACTCATTTCGCTTGAGTGTATCGAATGTATATCACCAACGGTTGGGCTCAAACCACCATTTCCCGAAAAGGGACAGCATCGAATAGATTTAAGAAGCAAAAGGAATTTCTTTAGATAGGTGATTGTACATCCTAATGGGAGCGACCCACATAGCCATGCTGCCTGCCCGATTTCTGTCATTTCCTGGTTGACGAGGCTTGAGGTTTAAATCTCTTTTTGGGATATTTGGTCACCATTCACTTTGAATTGGACATCGTCAGATCCGTCAAGTCACTAATTGACGTCCACAAATATACTCTGGGTATAAAAGAAGTGCCCCTCTTTGCCACCACCCGGTATATTTGTAAAAATCAATGTACGTGGTTTCAGGAAATACTATGTCAAACATTCGTCCATACAAGTCATCTAGGAACATGATGAACCGAAGGTACTCTCCTACTGCATCCAATATAGGAATCACCCCATGGATCAGTAGCGAGAAGTCCTTGCAACCCGTAGATTTCAACCATGATAGAACCACAGTTTATCTCTGACCGCTAAACCAGAGATTTTAAGCAATCCTCCCGCTTATGAAGATCCACGGTCTTCGATGCTCCATCTCGACATTCTTCCGATATCTTCACGTATTTGTTGGTCAAAATGGTTTTCGAATATAAATTCGATTCCAGTCTTTCCGTACCAACAATCGTATTGGATAGATTTGATAGTCGGTGATTTAACTATCAAAATAAACAGTGTTTCAATCATGACAATCCAGTGAGTTCACTGGTTCAGTACTTAGCATCACTTGGCCATTTGATTAAAAACAAATGTAACTTTAGAACTCTTAAGTACTTCGATAAATATAGTTTTCTCGCTTCTTTATTTAATATAAGATTTATTCTTTAAACAAGATTCTTATAATACCTATAAAAATCCTATATCATGTCCAATTGGTCTATTTCCACTTTTAAACATTTAATCCTATTATCTAATATTGGGAAATTTATTAAATTATCACTCGTAAAATGATGTTACGAAATATCGTCTATTTCATTACTTGAAACATTACAAATGTTATTCTGATAGGATAAAACTCAGCCTTATGTTTTCCTTCTAATTCAAAAATATCGTTATATTTTCAGTAACTCCTCTTATTTCCCTTTTTACTTTGAAATCTTCATTATTCATTTTCCCAATCTCCATCACAAATGTTGCGTTATTATTTCTCTAATGAAATAATAACTTTACTAATATCTTTTACCATTACAACTTATATCATCCTCAGATAAATTCTGAAGTCGTTCAAGTTGGGGTATTTTAATTACCTCTCCGGCCTTGATCAACAACGTTCATATCTAAGAATAGATACAAGTTATAATCAAAAACCAATATCTCATTCTAATCTCAACACAAATCCCATTCAACTATTTTATTTACAAATACGGTTTCATAAACCTTCTTCCCTTTTTGAAAATCCCTTTCTCGAATATAACATTTTCCTTAATTTAATAATTAAGTAATTCCTTATAAAACACCACTTTTTACCCTTTACCTCTTTTTAAACAATTTTATTTATAATTCATATTTGTTTACAAAATCCGATGATCCATTTATTTTACCAATCTCACTTCCACTAATTCTCCCCCAAACCCATTCATCCATTCCTGCTTTGGAAATTTTATTATAATTTCCCCTTCTTACTTAATCTCGTTATTAAGTATCGTTACTTAAAATTAACGATATAATATCTCAAATCTCTTTATATAACCCTGGTTTGTTATAAAACCCTTTTACCTAAATTCCCCTTTACTTAATTCAAATAATTAAGTATCATTTAATTTAAGCTATAATAGTCGCTTAAAAATTTCTTTTATAACTTTGTTATAAAAACTCAGGTTTAAGCAAAACCTGTTCACAAACTCCTTTCACCTTTCCATTTGGATTTCATTTCCCATTTCGAGTACTTTTTAAATGGATTTCAATTAAAAATTATTTCCCTAAATTATTATCAATTAAAATAATAATTTACCTCGATAGTTAACTACTTCCGTAGTTAATTCTTTTATTTACTGAATGAATATTAATTCCCTTTTTAAAGATCTTATTAAAATTAAAACAATATTCACTAATCAATTAAATAATCAATTTCAAATAAAACATTCAACTCAGTTACTCAACGCGGTTATCTCGTTAACCGATTTAAATTTGTTTTCCCTTTAAATTAATTAATAATATTATTAATTTAAAATAATTCCATTTAATTGTTTCTTAACAAAACAATTATCCAAATTTAATTGTTAGGTTAATCTCTAATCAGTTGTTTATAATTCTGATTAATATCAGAATTTACTTTATTAAATCAATTAATAATTAACTATAAACTTAAATAATTAAAAGTAATTATTTATTTCCTTTTAACAAACCTTTATTCAAAATATATATATATTCAAATCTATCATTAATTATAAAATAAATTTTATAACTTCAGTTCTATCAACTTACCTGACGGTAAATCGATATAAATAAAGTAATTTACTTTTAGGCCATTTACTGCCGATTACTCAACCAATATTGCCTATTGGTTAAAATCAAACATAGGTTGAATTTCCAATCAATGATCAATACTCAAATCAATTACTCAAACATGATAGTTCTGATCGTCGCTAATCTATGAATTAGAAAAGCGCGATATTTGTAATAAAATTCTGCAAGCGCACAGGTGTGTAGCATACAGGTCGAACACATGGAGGTAAATTAAAAGCAAATTATTTATCTAATCTCTTGGGCGAGTTAGACGAAGCCTGGAGATTTTGTTGAAATAAAAACAAACTGAAATTGCGAACTTAGGATTATCGTTGAATCTAATCAACGATTAATCACTAAAGAAAGTAAATTGCAAAACAAGAACAACAATGCAGAAAATAAAAGTGCAGAATAAGAAGAACAACAAAAAGTAAATTAGGATTGTCGTTGAAACTAATCAAACGACTAATCACTAACAAAAAAATGTAAAATACAATTGGTGCTCTTCCAAAACTAATTGTGAAGACAACACCGATTGCTAAGAAAGAAAAATGCAGAAATAGTAAAAAAGAAGAAGAACTTTTATTAATGGAGAAGAGAATACAGAAAAATCGAGATGGTGGCTACAATGACATTACAAGGGTATTTATAGGATAGATAGCCAAACCCTAACCCTAATTACAAATGATAGATGGGCCTTAGGGAATTCACCAAAAGAGTTTACAATGAGAATCTCAAATGGGCCTTAGTTAAATCTATTAAATCTTTGGCCTTTCTTCTTTTCCTCTTGGTTCTTTGACAAGCTTCCCTTGATTTGAGAAATTCTTGGTCTTTCTACCAATCATTTTCTTGTCCAACAGCAACTAGATGTGGCATCTTCATATGCAAATCTTCAAAATGTAAATAGATAGCAATTTGATCTCCGTTTCTCTACTTTACTAGTTGCATGCGGGCTGGGTTAGAATATCTGTAAAAGCAACAAAACACTACCCAAGTAATAGTTATTTATATACAAAAGATAAAATATAAGAGGGTAAAATAAACACATTTCTATGTCAATCAAGTTCATATGATAATATGAAAATAAATAATATATTTGAGGAATCCGGTTCGATCCCTCTAACCTGCTCTTCCCTGTGTACAAATGGTTATCTCTAAACAGATCATTCAATTTTATTTAACTGATAATAATAAATGACGAACATTTAACATCAACCAATTCCTAAGCAATTCAAACAATTCAACCAATTAAACACGTTTATTTTATAAACGTGACCAACAAGGTAAGTTACCTTTATTGGAACCAATCGTTAGAATAACGATTTGGTATTTCACTAAAATTAAACAACATTTCAATTTCATCAGTTAAAACAATAAATAAATATATAATTAGCAAACAGTCAACCATTGGCAAGCAGAGCACACAAAATAAAAACCCAATTTATATAAAATATAAATGGGTAAAACTGAGTGAGTTTAACTCACCTTGCTTTCTGTTTCATTGGAATGATTCGATTATTGTTAAATTAAACAGTTGTTTAATTTAATTGTAAATTTCCGTTGTCTCTATTTCTATCTAAGACAGCCCAATGATGTCGAGCTCATTGCCATCATCCTGATGCTTTTTATTCGATTCAATTTTGTTCACAAGATAAAAGAAATACTCATATTATAAGATTATATCAGTTTAATTTACCTAATTAACTCTTAATAAAAATCTAATTTAAACTAATTACTTGTTAGTGTTATAACAAGTCGATTTGTTTTGGTTTAACAAATTAGCAGGGCCGACTCATTTGGTTTCAGATTGAACAAACTGACCCAGTTCTATTTAGTCTACGTAATCCTAAATTACTCATTTAGTTTTCCATTAATCGGTATTTACATTAACTAAGTCACCTTAACCTTAACTATATTTCAAATAAAATAATTACAGTGTAAAATTAAAACGGCGTGACCCTAAAATTCCGTTTCCCTGTTACTTGTTTTGTCACAACATCTAAACATGTTTTAAAACAATTATTTAATTCTTAATTAATATTATCTAAGGGTAATTACGTTTACAAAAACATAAGGACGATCCCTTCTGGTTTCCACGCATCTCTGCTCTGCAATTCCCAATATTACCTGCATCCATGCATGGTTTAGTTAACATAATTTTAATTGATAATTATTTCCTTACTCACTAATTGATTTTAGCAAATTACATCTTATTGGGAGGATTTTACGGCAGACTTTAGTGTTCTTTTGCAGTTGGTTTTCTGCTTCAAAAAGGACCACGTTGCTTCCTCCCTGAATCTTCATTCCTTCTTCTCTTTGGTCCAGGCTTCTTCTTTATTAACTGCTACGCTCCAAAACTTCACAACCGCACCATCTTTCAAGACGCCGAACTCCGATCTGGTTTGACCAGAACACGTGCCAGAGGTTCCTCACCCAACGCCAGAAGCAGCATCGACCCCGCCTCCTCCAATCGCCTGCAGTTAAACCCAAACCGTATCTCCTTTAAACATAAATTCCCGTCGCCTCAGATCACCGGAAACCATCTCGACCATTCAGGTTGAAGAATACAGACAGACGAATGGTTTTTCTTTTGGGAAGATATGGATTTGATTTGTGGATTTCACGAATGGAAGGAAAAAGTTTTGGAATTGTTTATGTTCGTAGATTGTAAGGAGTGGAGGCGCAGGATGTTTAGTGTTTGACCATGCGATGAAAACTAAGGGTTTTGACCATTTGAAGGGTATATATAGGGCTCCCAACTAATTAAATAATATTATTGATGAAACTTCACGGTGAAGTAACATGCCAAAACCACTACAAACGATTTTTGTTTTCTGATACAAAGGCTAATCTTAGCATAGAAAAATATTCCGGACCTAATGGGACAGGTTTCGTCGAATTCCGACATTGTTTGAAAAAAATTTCCTTTATAAAACCAGCGAAAAACACGCGTTTAAATTTTCCACGATCACTAGATAAATCCAATCAACTTGAAACTTTGAAATCCTATAATGATTAATCAATACGAACCCAACGGCACCAGTTTCATCGCATTCGGAGACTGTTTTCCCGGTAGGCTATTTTTACACGCACCGCAATGCCATTTTTGATACCCAATTACCCAGTCTCCAAAAACAACAAACTATATATCTATCCTGACTCTAATCGATGATATGAACTCAATGGAACTGGTTTCGTGCCTAATTCGATCGTCTGTTCAAGTTATACCCAAATATCTCTTTATTGAATAAATTACGTGCTATAGAAATTGAACGGGCGTTTACAGCTACCGTGGTCAGATACGACGTCGGTTTGCCACACAATTTGATTTTCTTACCATAATTTAATGGTATGGTCCCAATGATACTAATTTCGCTGAAAACAGAGACTGTTTGAAAAATGGCTATTTTTAACGCTATAAAATATCGAATAAATATTAATTAAATTCCAAATAAATTCAATAAAATAAAAATAAATTATTTTATCGTATATATCCAACCAGAATATATATACAACTTCCAATATAATTTACACAACTCAATATCGTCAATTTTGAGTTAAACAATTTAAATTTCCCTATTTAAATATATTAATTAACGCTATATTTTAATAGCGATTTCCATAACGACTATTTTAAAATTTGATTTGGGCATAACTAACAATCTATAACATGAAATCTGGGTTCTTCTCTTTCATATGAAAATTATCATCAATACGGCTCCAACATTTCTTGTTTCACAGAAATCCGACTTATATCGGATCCTGTATATCAAATTGAAGTTCAAAACTCCCATTTACGATCTGCCGCGCGATTTCTAGCTCGATTTATAATTATATAAATATATAATGCTCAAACTTCGTTTTAATAATGAATTAAATATTAAAATCCTTTAATATTCCAAATATAATATTTAAAATAATAAATTAAATAAAATATTTGGCTACCAAAAATACGGGACATTACAAGTTTATATTTTCATAACGTATTTTTAGAACTGATAAATATTGGTTGATTGCTATGAGTTGGTTGGTTGGTTGAACTGCTAATTGATTAGTTAAAAATATCGATATAGTTATATATATATATCATTAATTAAATATGGATTCTGTTGGTCACAACATTTTTGTTAATTATATTGTTTAACATCTGTGGATGTAGGGAAACAGGTTGGAGGAATCCAACTAGATTCCTCAACATTTAATTTATCGTTTTTCATATATTGAAATATATGATGTGATATATAATCTGTTATTGATTATGTGTGTTTAGATGATGATTGATCCTTTTGATTTGGTATTTAATACCATAAGTGATACTGGAATGTAAAAACGGAATTATCAAAGTGTATATTGAAAATAAAATATTTATAAAATAAAAGGATTTTATAAAAGGACATATTTATAAAATCAAAGGAATATTTATTTAGAAAATAAATATAATTGAATAGGAAATATTTGTAAAACATATAGAATTATAAAAAGAATTATTTGGGAAATAATTAGGGTATGATAAAAAGTATTTTATAAAAAAATAGAATTTTATAAAAAGGAAATAAGTGGAAAATAAATATTAAATGGAAATCTGTTTTTAACAAATAAATGGAAAAGATTAAATAAAAATAGAATTGAATAGAAATCTATTTTAACAGATAAAATGGAGGAGATTAATTTATAAATAATGTTTTATAAATTAAGTAAATTATTTATCATTGGATAAATTGAATATATTAGACTGAATTTATATATAGAAATAAAAAATCGGTTTTAACACCGATATTTGAGATTGAAATTAAATGCAGCAATTATAAAAGGATTTATGAATGAGATTTAAGTGTAGAAATAAAAAGGAGATTTCGTATGAATAATTCTATAAAAAAAAGAATAAATATAATTTGGAAGTGGAATATTATTTTAAAGTACGAAATCAAATTAATGGATTGAATAAAAAAATATTTTTCACATTCGATGTGAATAATGGATTAAAATGAATATTTTATAAATAAAAACATTTATAAAGAAACTGAGATTGGAAATTAAAATTCAAATGGGAATTTGATAAGAGTTAATTGAATTAGAGTTAATCGATTAGAGTTAATCGAATTAGATTTAATCGAATATTAGTTATTCAAATTAGAGTTAATCGAATATAATTTATTCAAATAGAGAGTTAATCGAATATACTTTGTTCGAATAGAGAGTTAATCGAATATACTTTATTCGAATAGAGATATAATCGAATATAGTTTATTCGAATAGAGAGATAATCGAATATAGTTTATTCGACAGGAGATAATCGAGTATAGTTTATTCGAAAGGAGATTATCGAATATAGATTATTCGAAAGAGAGTTATCGAATATAGTTATTCGAAGAGGCATTATCGAATATAGTTTATTCGAAGGGAGTTATCGAATAGAGATTATTTGAGAGAGAATTTTACAATGGGATTCGACTATATCGAATGTAAGAAAGTATTATTTACTTTCTGATTTTTAAATCAAGATTTATTTATTTTATAAAATATTTATTTATTTATTTAAATTAAGAAATAAAAGTTATATTTAAGTTGTTGTATTTTAGAAGCATGAGATTATAACACTATTGTTATAATCAAATGATTTCTATAAAAGACGTGGATTCATAAATAGAATTCGAGAATTACGTAAGGAAGTTTGTTGAAGTTTTAAAAGGTGAACCTTTTCTATTTCGAAGTTAAAATGTTGTTCAGTTAAGGTCTGAGAGGTAGTTATACCCCAACTTGATTGACTTCATTTTTAACTAAGGAATAGTTAAGGTTTGATAGTGAAGGTTGGCTAAGTGAATTTAGTTAATGAGTGTATAGCGATGTTTTATTTAAACATCTGTTTAAAACCGATGAAGGAGTTTCAGAAATAATTTCCAAATAAGAAAAATAAATATTTTCTGGACTGTAGAAAATAAATAGTTATAATAAATGTTTTTCAGAGGATCGTGAGTGATTAAACGAGTTGGAAGAGATATATGGGCAAGGATATAAAAAGGGAATTGGGGAATGAAATGATTGTTGATAAATCTATTATAAGGGGTCAGTGTTGACTGATGATTGATCGGTAAGATTCCCATTTGGAAATACGACCGTTATTTGCACACATGTTTTCCTCTGATAGTTAAATTACCGACTATCAAAGTTTTTGACCATTTCCGTTGTCAATACGGAGAGACCGGGATCAGATTATTATCTGAAAACCACTTCGTATGGGCATTAGCGTTGCGAATCAAATATGATGAAGATAATTAAAGATGGATTTATGCAAGGACTGTTCTGGCAATCCTAGGTAGAAATTGCCTAAGATGGATTTACAGAGTAGTGCCTTCGGTTTGTCCAGACCCAGGACAACGTGTATGGACGAATGTTTGACGGAGTATATCTAATGGATCACGTAAGTTGATTGCTTCAAACGTATCCACGTTTGGTGGCGGAGGAATTCGTTTCTCTTAGTTTTATACCCGTGGTATTTTTGTGGA
The DNA here is from genome assembly GCA_030737875.1 of Allium sativum. Classification (NCBI taxonomy): domain Eukaryota; kingdom Viridiplantae; phylum Streptophyta; class Magnoliopsida; order Asparagales; family Amaryllidaceae; genus Allium; species Allium sativum. Next base: position 137,030,763 of record CM060912.1, read on the forward strand.
AATCAATTTGTGATTTGGCAGGTATGACGATGTGGCATTCAAAGTAAATGAAGGTGTGATCTATCAAAAGATACGTTATGACCTCAAGCCTCATCAACCAGGAAATGAAAAAAATCGAGCAGGCAGCATGGCTATGTGGGTCGCCCCCATTAGGGTGTAATGTCACCATCTAGAGAACATTCATATTCATTATTTTTTTTGGCTTCTGTATCTCCCGGGAACGGTTATGTTGCTAGCAACCGTGGGTGACAATATATTCGATACACTTAAGAGAAATGAGTGGTCTGTCATGTGTGGCCTGGTTGCAAGACGTTCTTGTTGAACCCAGTGTATTCCTCTGTAGAGATACACTATCGGCAGGTGGTTCCATACCTTGTCATAGTCAGAATCCAATCCCCAATAAGCACCTGCGGTTTTGATTGTATACTATATATATGTGGAGCGTGAGATGCAAGCGTTCTGCTAGAGTGTTAATTATTTGTAATTAGACATTATTATAATATCAGAAAAGTATTGATTTTGAAAATGTTTTGGTTATCGTAAGGTAAAAACCATCTGTGTTTATGTGTGGATCGGTCTTACGATTATCATTTCTTTTGAAAAGATCTTTAAAGGTTAAATCAAGTGGTTCTAGTTTATTCACACCAGTCCCATGACTAACCCAGAGTTTATTTTGTTTTATTTTTCCTAAACTCTTAGGTGTCTAAATTTGTACGGGTAGTCAAGTAGTTCAGGTATTTCCAGATATTCTTGGAGGAGCTAGAGCAGGAGGCTTCTGGATTTTATAGCTATGGTTTATTTTCGCTGTGATGTAAGTGTTGTACTCTAATATGCCAATACAGAGATTTGTGTTTCAATGTTACTTTAAATATTATATTTTATTTGTTCCGCTATGAGATTGGTATTACTCTGATGTTGTTGTGTTCTTCTTCTTCCATTCTAAATTTATTTCTTCCTATTTCTCACCCTCTAACTTCTTTCTATAAATGATCAGGTATTTCCAATGTCTGAATAGTCGACATTGGGCTATATGTCGAGTACTCAGGATCGCGAAACCCGGGTCGTTACAACAGTGGTCGTACAAGTCATGTCGTAGTAGAACACAAATTGGTACACATTTTTTGTTTTCCTGATTTCTTGAAGTCTCTTATTAGTTCATAGGCAAGTCTGTAAGATAGTTTATTGATCATCAATAATAATGCTAGAAGTTGTTATTTGGGTTTATCCTCAAACGCCCATTTAACCCTAAACAGGTTTTACTTTTCCGTTGTCACATGATGCATCTATATTCATGAAAACTATATATATGTATGTATATATATAAATGGCATTTATAGAATAGCAATGAAAAAATTATAATAACCTCGCATATACCCATCAGCTGTTGAGCAACGTGAAGAATCGACATTTCTTTTTTCATTTACTCCTTGGAATCCCCCCTTTGTACTAGAGATGCTCTAATACCTCATGAACTTATTTCTTTTTATAACCTAGTTCTACAGATATTGTTACACAGCATCTGTACTGTGCAAATTACATACATTTGTCCAAAGTGCCAAAATTGAATCATATGCACAACCTGGGCAAATCAAAAACAGTCTCATCTTTGATGCCATCTTAGCTATCATCGTTTTCGTCATCTCTATCATTGTAAGAGTCGTAACTGTCATCCTCGTTAACTTCATCACTGTCAAAATCAACAGCGCTGCCTAATGTTTCAAGATAAGCTTCATCACATTCATCATCCTACAATTGGGAAGAACAAACGTTATAGAATCTGAAACTTCTAATTAGGAAGTCTTGCCAGCACCACAAATAATATATATATATATATATATATATATATATATATATATATATATATATATATATATATATATATTTAAATCCAACATGGCATGTAGAACAATATTTCTTTTATTCCTATTATTTAGTACACCTCTGAAGCATTAAAAATGAAGACACTATTAGGTGATGGTTCAAAAAGGAAACATTGCCAAACTTACTACAGATTCTACCAATTTTCAAAATATATTGCAGGAATATACCACTTTGTCAAGCTGATGCTAAAACAGCATTTTCTATTAGTGCAATATCAAATTGCACTATAAGTTCTTTATTCTACGTATGCCGCAATTTTCGACATCACACATTTTCCTAAATAGTTAATATTGGTATTGGGGTCATATCTACCAAATCGACATGATATATTTTAAAATATCGGTAAACTATCGGATCAGCGTAGAACATGGTTTGAACAGTATTTGCTATTGATATTCTACAGGGTCATACATGAACTAGATCAATTAACAGTCTATTCATTGCGACTCCTACTAGTAAAATTGCAGGCCATTCATCCAGAAAAAGATAAATACATATGCCATACTAAGTGATTTTTAATCTGGTTATTCAGTTTGTCTTGCACTTTACAAATCAGGTAAGAATTGACATCATAATTTCATAGGTCAAAGAAATTAAAAGACATAATCCTAATACAAAATATGCAGTCCATCTAACTCTGTACAAGTCTGATAATAAAGACCAACCCTGGTAGTCTGCTATGACTTAAATAAACATAGACCTAGACCTATGATAATTCGTCTAAAGGGTTTCAAATGATGGTGGAAATGTACACATTTTTTGTTAGACTAACAAATTGTCTGGAACTACATCTATTAAATAGTTTGTATGTTGCTCTGAACATCATACATGATATGACATATGCATGTCGGTTTATATTATGGAAAAAATTAAGCCCTCCTTTTTGATATGATAAACCATATGCACGTCGGTTTATATTGCATGTGTGATTTATACTAGAACTTGTTCACAATGATGTCATATATGAACTCTTTTTTTTAAAAAAAATAATTGATTGTTGCAGGCAAGTGAGAATCCAGAAAAAGAAATCACATGTCGTCACGTATGGGGAGAAAACTCATACAAAAAAGAATGACACCATATCAGATTCGAATTCTTCATATTTGTAAGTTAAACAATATATTATTTTAGTTCAGTAACCTATCTATTCATGTAATATTTTAAGTATTTTCATATTTTAGGATAAAATTGCAAAAGCGAGGGAAACAATCAATGATGGTGAGGAAGAAAATTTGACAGTGGATGAAGACATTTTATCACAAGTGTTTGGCAAGGATAAAAGGGGCCAAACTCGAAGTGTTGGAACTATGATATCAAAATCATAAGTTAAAGCTTCTACCATTCCACGTAAACAACTCAAAAAGAGTAAAGTAGGCTCATATATTTTGACAGCAAGGATGGATACAATGGAGGGGAAACTGGGTAATATGGAAGGACATTGAATTCAATTGTCGGCTTGTTAAAAGGATATGTGAGTCGAGAAAACTCGATACCAGACATTCCTTCCAACGAAGGAGTAAGTGGTGGGAAACATCACGAAAGTGGTGGAAGAATGTCAAACAACGACGTTGTTGCTAATCCACTGATTTCACATCTTTCGGCAAATCAAAAATATGAAGTGTTAAGCTTTAATCTAGAGGTTGTTGCAACGGTTTAGTATGCAAAGATTCAACGGCATCCATCATACATGGAAAACCCGTACCTCCAACACATTAGAAGGTGATTGTGGACAATATACTATTACCGGATGAGATCACAGCCAGACAAAATCATCCTCTTGCTATGACCTTTGGTGACGTTGGAGTCGGTGGTTATGTGTGTCATCCAAAGAGTTCAATTCGATATCTTTAGATGGAGGAGCAAGTATGAGCTATTACAGTCTTTTAGATTTATTTTTATATCTTTAAATTTATGCACTTATGATAACGATGAATGATGCTTATAGCTTATAGCTATTATAGTCTCTTAGATTTAATTGAAATGCAGCTTTTGTCGTTCATCATATTAAAACATTTAACGCTATGATCAAGCAACCGATAAGTTGGTCGAACATTCTTTGATGCCGTTCAACATTTACAAATGCATTTTATTAGTATTTATTGACTATTAAGAATGCCAAATCTTAAACAGATTTAAAAATATTTTTAAAAAGAGATATAAAATAGCTTTGAAGAGTGAGTTATATAGTATGTTTAACTGCTATTCTATCTTTAGTTGTTAAATATACAAAAAAAAAACAATTTTAAAAAGAGATGCAAAAATAGCTTTGAAGAGTGAGTTATACAGTATGTTCACTGTGATTCTATCTTGAGTTGTTAAATATATAAACAAAAGAGGCACAAATAGTATAGTCTTACCAATATGTTCTGTGATTAATTTTAAAATGTTAATCCGAGCAGCACTGATTATAACAGATTTAATTTTTAGTGTATAATGCCTTTACATTGCATTGAGGGGCCGGGGTACATACAACATGCAAAATCTGTACGTAATGTCATGACTGAGCGAGCGTCAATGCAAATTGTCATGCCGATTAAATAAGTAAAACAATTAATGTGTGTATATTTATGTTTAGTGATAGTTATTTCCGGACGAAAGGGTAAACAAGTAGAATCAGTCAAGGGCGGATCCAGCCCCGGGCGGGCCTGGGCTGCAGCCCAGTGTCAGAAAATCTCAAACCCTAAATATTCGCAGCCGACGATCTCTTTTTCTTCTTTTTCGTGAAATCCCTCTTCATTTTAAATCAAACCGGCCTTTGATTCTTTAATCTGCGTGACTATTGGAGGGAGCGTGCTGCTATTCTATCCAAGTGCAATGGTTTGGCTGCTGTTGTTTAGCCTAAACAGTTTAGGAGAGATTTAGACAAATAAGGCAATTGTTATTTGAGCAGATGCAAAGGGCGACGAGTTTTGATGATTAAGAGGTTGGGAATGGGTTCGTAATAAGGTCGCGAGGTGAAAATAAAGGAAATTTTCTCTTTTAGATCAACTTGGAGTGATTTTAAGTAGAAGAAATTGACAGTAAAGGAAGAATTTGGCTCTCGACGGTCTGGTGCTTATTAAAGAGAATTGGCAGTAGTGATAAGGACTGGAATTAAATTATGGGGAAGAAGGATTAAAAAAGTGCTGGCTTGTCAAAATTTAAGGTTAGTGGGCAACAAAGGAGAAAGCTAATGTGTTGACACATGAATTAGTGGGTAAGTCAATTCTATCAATTTAAATTTGTTTTTTTCCTTTTTAGCATAAATTCCAATGGTGTTTACTATCCTAATTGTTGCATTGTCATTTGTTTGAATATGCAAACTTTGATTAGATGACATTGCTCTTTTCTTCAATGTAAAATTTGTTTGAGTAAATCAGGCAAACTTTGGTGTAATGTTAAACTTAAATAGTCTCATTATTCAACAATGCTACTTACTCAATGTTAAAATTACAGAATGATTGCTATCAAATTGTAAGTTAACCAAACTGTAAATCAACGCACCCCTTTGTTAATTTCTGGGTCCGCCGTTGGAATCAGTCATTTTAGATACATTCTTTTGGCAGTCCTAGAGGATTCAAGTAATGTATTTTATTTATTTTTCACTAGTGCAGTATCAAATCTAGCAACTAATTTGGGTATATATATTCCAATAGTAATATATATGGAATTGGTAATATAATTCATATTTGTGAAATATGTACCTGCAAATGCCTTGCACACACATCTGCCATTTAAAACATAATACCTTGTCAAAATTTACTATTCATTCAAAAGTAATTTGAATTTTATAGTGTCCGTTAGTTTTAACAAAGGATATGACACACTAAATATACTGATGCTTACTGAGTTGAATTCTGTTTTGTTAGGAGCGCATGTCTAGGATATACAATTCTGTTAATTCACTTGCAATAACTAATAATTCTTCATCACAATTGTGGCATGCATGTTTTCTTATAATTCTTCATCCATATGGTTTAGTTAAAGCCCCTAACGCCCTGTGCCACTTAGTATAACTTAAAAACATAATATCCAGCATATTTCACAAGTATTCATTTAGTATAGTTGTTGTAGGTTGCAAATGGTGTTGAGTAAGTTATATGGAAATTTTGGATTGCTGAATTTGTTCGGCCTGGAGGTAAGTGTAGTTATAGTAGTCGATAGTGGATGTTTGATTCAGTCTAGGGAGATGACAATGGCCTTCAGAGTGTTGTTAACAGTGAATAAATAGTATAATACACAAATAGAAACTGAAAACTGTTTTTTTAACCAATGAACAAAAAACATAAATTCTCTATAGCAAAGGATGGTGATGTATTTAGATGTATGGCGAAGTTGTTGAATTAATTAGTGTGGTGGAGAGGTTTTTCGGTGACTTAGCAGTGACTGGAAGCCTGTTGTTTGGCAAGGCAATGTTTAGAGAGTTACAGTGAGGTGAATTGCTTATCATGTTTTGACTTTCAAAACCTTGAATCATGGATGAGCACATTTGATTTGACTTGAGGTCTGATATCCCAAACTATGCCATCATAGCCAATTATGCCAATAGAGTAACCAACATAAGTAGTTTTTTTTAGCATTTTGGCATAAGTTAGCCACTGTCTATTTCTTGTAGTAAAATCTGCTGGAATCGGTTTTCCTAGTAATAGCAGTAGAAGTATCAACTCATGGATATGGGGATTCATTGGCAATAAAATTTGACGAACCGAGCGGAATATGCGATTCTGTAGCAGTAATAGCGGAGAAAGAATTTTGCACTTTCGATAAAGGCATTGTTGGCCACATTTGCGCTTGTCGAAGAGCGAGCCGCTTGAATTTGAGAGGTCGAACAGAATTTGGCCTTGTTGTCCACATTTGGCTACCTAATGCATATTATAATGATGATTAGTATATGTCCATTAGAACCAGTGATATTATTGGAATTATAATGACGATTAGTATCTGTGGGTTTGCAGCGATATTATTGGTTTTTTAGAAATGAAGGAAACTGGTGGTGTTCAGCGATCTTATTGGTTTTTTACCACCTCACATCTACTCAGATATGAACTTCTCATCTTAAGATATATCGTCATTCTTTAACATTTAACACAGAATGTGGAAATATCTATATAGTCCATAAGTTAATACCGCAGTCACTTCATTTTCCAACAACTGACACTTCAGAAGTTTTGAAATAGGATAACTGCATTTGCACATCATAGACATAATCAGGTGGCGATTTGGACGCATAAAAGTAAAACACAAGGAAAAAACTAAACAAGATTTTGCATATTAAATAAAAAATAGTAAGTAACTTGCATTGGCCCTGCTACATGGGTAAACAAAATATCATAAAATCTCTTCCCAAGAGTATCAGGTTGATGCCGATACTACAAACATGAAAAGATAAATGTACCTATTGTACAAAAATCAAATATAATACTTATTTCAGCATCTTATCATGAATATTTGTGTAGAAAAATAATATAATTTAAAAGCTTTATAATTACATGCTGATCATTTTTAAAACAACTTTAAACTAAAGTATGAAAACTTTAAACTAAAGTATGTATCATATCAAACTCAAACTTATTTTCATAATGACACGAAGATGCATACAATCTAAAATATGGAAAATACATTTGATTATTTTATCGAAGGAGCAGAACTGCCTTCGTATTATTTTGTGTATCTAAAATATGATTATTATGAAAATTTTGACAGTGAGATGGGAATTTTTGCACAAATCTAGCAATATAGTCACATATAAATCTATGAGATATGCTGCCAGTGACATAAGACTTGTTGTTGGACACATAACATGTTTTCAACGCCCTTAACATTCCGTCCACGTAACTTCATTTAATACAAACATTTATTATTTGTTTCTCCTCATATTTCTCAAGTCATCAATGTGTTGTGTCACATTTTGTACATACTGATGTTGGTCATTAAGTAGGTCAAAAGAATATAGTTGATAAAACCAGTGGACAAAACTAGTTGGTATAGAAGTATACGGTAAGCAAGGAATTAACTAAAAATGGAATGTCTTCAATATAATTGATAAAATTATCATGCTGGTATCTCACTTTCAACCACTATATATTCAATCCTGCATAAAAAAAAATAACATCAAGAATAGGTAGAGAGCATTAATCTATTGATGAAGTTGAACTGTATTGATTTTGTCGCTACTTTTGGATTTTGGTTATGTCTGCATTTCATAAGATTTTTTCATTCATTTCATAAGATTTTGGTTATGCTGCTATGAATATTATCACAAAAGAATACGTGACTTGAACTGAACACAAATACACATAAGAAGAATGAATTCTTAACTGCCTATTCTGTTCTAAGCTGAAATAATTTGAATTTTTTATGCAGGGAGCGAGGTGAAGTAATGCAGACTCAAACTCAAGAAAGAAAGCAAATTAAGTAATGATGCAACACTAATTTATGATATATGTGAACAAGTAATATCATTGTGATGAAGTTGAAATGCACTTAATATTATTTTAGCTACAACTATTGAACTTTGTAATGCACGGTAATATTTTGATGCTACAAACTGTCAGAACTTTTAAGTTTGTAATATATTGTTGAAGTTTGTTGTTGATTTTGGTTTTTATGTTGAATATATTGGAAATATTTGGTTTACTGATATCTCTTTTGTGATAATATTCAGATCTGTATCGTTTGTACTCAATAGGCAGTATCAAAGGAGGGCAAAGTACAGATTTTTTTAATATATTTTATAAATCAGCAACGGTTAAAAGCCGTTGCTAATACAAAAATAGCAATGGATCATAGCCGTTGCGAATTTATAAATTGCAAAGGCTTATAACCGTTGAAAATGCAAGTTTTGCAAAGGCTTAGAGCTGTTGCAATTTTTTTGCTACTCCTTATTTTACGACGACTTATAGCCGTTGCAAAATGCTTTTGCAACGACCCTAAGCCATTGCAAATCGGCGATTCTGGTATAGTGATGGTTTTTCCCCTAATTGGATTCAGAACCTAATAACCATGGATCTACAATTTTTTACTAAAAGAAAAAGGAGAGAAAGAAAAGAGAATTGAAATAGACCAGATCTAGAAAATTACGTCACTTCGATACGAGATCTGAACACCTATTTACAAACATACGTTCGTTTTCGTCAGATTTGGATTCAGAATTTTTCCTAAACTAATAATCTTAATTTTCTGAATAGATTTGAGGAGAGGGAAAGGAATGGCAGAGATTCAGCGTAGCCTCAGAAATACGAGGTTTAGAGTTAGCTCTAAAGACTTATTTATAGGTGTATCAGAGAAACCTGGCCCCTTAGATATAAATTAAAAATATCAAAACCGACCACGTCAGAAGAATGTTCCAGATCCGTGGTGGGGTCGACCCATGGGTCGACCCACCCGGTTGGTGGGTCGGCCCCTAGGTTGTCCCCCCAACAGTCTATTTTCCCTCCCATATTTCCCGCTCATGAATTTTGTTTTCTGGATAAATTTTTATCTAATATATATACATATAAGTTCCTTATATGTAAACAAACTTCTAACACTCATAACTTCTTCATACGATGTCTGTTTTATGCAAACCAGGAGTCTATCCTAACCTGAATTTCGAGACGAATGCAATGGCATAGTCCATTTCACTTAATTCTGAATATTTAAATTAAGTTATTCTTATTTTATTATCTTAAAAATGCGGGGTGTTACATTCTCCCACCCTTAGGGAATTTCGTCCTCGAAAATTGATACGGGTAAAATCATATAACCACTCACATTATATCCATCCATCCTGCGAGCATCCAACTTTTGCAACCATTGTGCACTTGTGCATAGTGAAATATAACATAATAATGTATGTATTTCTAATCGGTACCTCCTATGTGTATGTAAATTTTTCAAAAATCCTTTTAAAATATGATGCTCACATCCTAAATATACTGGCAGGTCTAGATGAATGCAATATTTTGAAAATCAAAATGCTTTTTCATCCAAATTTTCCCACACTCTCACTAAGTAAGAGAGTAGTTCATCCAGTTGTTGCATCCAAAATCCTGCCAACCAAATTTATTTTTCGAGTTTCAAAAAAATCTAATTTTCTAAATTCGATTTCTTATGTTACAAAAAGGTGGAAAACGGAAAATTTCACATCTTCCGTTTTTCTTTTATGTACCCTTTTTCAATTGTGCTTGGATTTTTATGTAACTATTTATAAAGACTCCTTATTTTCCTATCCAAGCACAGCCCACATAAGAAAATTTTCTTTTGTTACTGATTTTCTTTTTCATCTTATCTTGGAAATTTTTATCTTTATCCATCTTTTCTCATAATTTATCATGTTTGTTGCTTTACTAAATTTGCTGTTTCCTTTTTAGTTGTACCATTTCCCTTTCTTAGCTTATTTAATCATCTGATCTAAGTTTAAATTTTAAATAAGTCTTCTAGTCTTTCAACTAAAATAGGAGAACAGACACAAGGGCCAAGAATCTCAGGACTATGTCCCTCTCAGACAAAAAAAAAGAGTCTAAACCATAGGAACCACGAAAGGTTTAGGTGTTACCCTAACAACCCAACAAGAACAAAGTAACGGTACGATCCCAACAGAAATGTAGTAACAGGTTTTACCCCTAACATGAAAATTAGCAATAGGAACTAAACACGTACTTGCCCTTTACTATCTAGTAGTCACTACTAATTCTAGCTGTGTACCAACAGTCATTTCAAGCAACACCCTAGGCTTTTCAATGCTTACGCATTCTACGGGAACTTAGCATTATTCCAAGATAATTCTCGCTATTTACATCATAGCATTAAAACTTTTCCCGCCTTCCCTAGGCTTTAATTCTTACCTACTTCATCCTTTTAAAACATGGTATGACCTTTTTATTTAAATTTTCTTCCAGAAATTTAGAAGTGTCAAAACTTTATTTTCCTCATCAAAACTTGCTTTTGCCAAACCAAAAATAAACATGACATCTTAAAGAATGCAAATCATCATTTTTTCAAATCATAAAACTTGAGTAGATACGGATAACTATTTCTCAATCGGGTTTACGGCTCGTCCTTGCCTATAAGGTCAGTTCAGTCTCTTACTGCAAGGTGCAACCATCTATTCTATTCTTAATTTCTACAATTTATTTTGTCCACCCAAAAAATTTTTCTCTTGTTAAAACAATTTATCAAAAATGACTGTCATAAGAATAGAGATTTCGTAACATTCTTTATTAAAAATTCTTGAACAAAATATCAAGAAAACTAACGAGCTATACATGCTATATAATATGCACATTTTACTGAGAGAATTTTACTTTAAACAAACTTTTCGCCAAAAATCACTATTTACAAAATATACCCCATTTTAAAACTCAATATGTATACTTTACATATTTAAAACTATAACTTTTAAGATTAAAACTTGGAAACACGATAAACCAATTTCCCAAAACTTTTACAATTTCAAGTTCTTAAAAGTTAACAATGGGATTAAACTCAAAATGGGTTTCCAATTTTTTTAGGCTTTCCTAGACACTCCCCAGGATCAATTCTCTCAACTGTATATATTCCTAATTCATTTTTCTCCTTTTAACATTTTCCAATCTATAAGGTTTTCAAACCCATTAACCCAAAATACTAATTATATGGGGTTCAATTTCCTTCCATACAAAGTACATTATACACTTTCCACCCAAATTACATAAGGGTCTCAGTTCCATATTCATACCTTTAGTGTACAAAACAAACATCCCATTTCTTTCCATGTTATACTCTTTCTATTTAGTGGGTTCCTCTATGGATCTAGGTATATATATATAATATTTATATTTTAAAAATACAAATATGTTCACTCACTATCTATACAGGAATCCTAAACCTAAGCTCTGACACAAGATGTAACAACTCAAATTCCGACTGACCGATTTTTTTTCAAAATTCTAATCTATCGAAACTCGTGTTGGTTTGCTTTGGTATCCTTCAAAAAGACAGAGACATAAAATATGTCAGAGCTCAGAAAATATCTCACAACAGAATGGATAAAATATAATATACTCAAAGTATAACCTTACCGTGTTAATAATACTGCCTAACCAATATCCAAAGCTATCATGTCTCTGCCACAAATCTAACTTGCGAGTATGTTATGAGGAGGGGGTCAGAACACAAGTTCTGGTGACTGGATTTAAATTATACAATTTGGATAACACTACATATACCGTTCTAACATATTTTCTTATATATTAGGTTACTTGGGTTAACAACACTCAAGGCTTACACACACGTCACACCCATTTACTTCCAAGTGGATCAACCTAACACAGTATATTTGTAGCTACCTCCAATATTAAGGTACACCCTATGGTACCCCATTCGCACGGTCTCCTCCATAATACCACCGAAATGTACGCAGTCCCTCATCCTACGCCGGAGTGATGTACGGACCTCTATATAACAATATTACGTTCCTCAAATATCTGTCATTACTATGTTACGCAAACGTACGGACTGCCACCTTTGTTTGAATCAGACTTCATACCAGAGTAATGCCCTCATGTCTAAGATACACCATCCATAGCAGACGTGCATGTATCTAGATTGTCCCATGTACATACCATTAATTGTAGCTCGATGCCTCAACCGCACGTCCTCTAATGTGCACCGAGTTCTATGGTAGGGCTATGATATAAGAAACATGGAACTCAGTCGAGAGCTTTTCCATATCTGTACAGGCCCGCCTTTAAGAGCCTCAAAATACAGTCCTAGGGTCGGTTTTCATGGTGGCTATGGCCCCACCTCGGCCCCTCCCTCAACTAGTAAAGACTACAAGAGCTAAACGACTTGCCCCTAACATACAATCTAAACATCCAGTTGGCGTCTTCCCTTAACCACCATACATCGATAGTGAATGGTCTATTGGTTTTAGCTCTTGTCTTTTCGCATCCCACTGGATGTCAATGATGGGTATCCGACGATCTACTATTCTTGTTGGTCGTGACCCTACGCCTCCCCGTTCAGGCGACCACTGAATCACCCTGGTGTCACCACATCACAACATTCTGACTGCAAAGCTACTTTTGCAGTCAAGGCCCACCCACCTAGTAGTTACGCGCAGAACCAACCTCTGCGAGCACATCCTAAACATCTTCCACCGCACAGAGGACTACCAGGAGCACCTTACGTTTCTCAGGAAGCTGCGTGCTTCTCCTTCTAGTCCTTCGGAGCCGACAGAATAATCAGATGAACGTGCGCTCCTTTCGTGCCTTATAACACCACGATGATCTACCACATTGGGTTATTCACCCTCAAACGTACGGACTGGTACAAACGCCTCACTTTAATATGTTATTAGACCCTATGTTTAAACATTCTTTTACGTGCTTGCTTTACCTTATCAGGTTTCCATTTAACTTGGTTATCTTAACTTTTTATTTAGGCTACCAAGTTCTTCCTAGCCCCTTATACCTCTGAGGAATGGGCCCATCTTGCTTATTAATTTCAGTTATACAACTTAACCCATTTAAGTTTATTAATAAGCCCATAACATGTTATTCTCTAGATTGTGATCCAAGGTTTGTAATCCTCAATCCCTTTATATTCTTGTTTGATTCAAGGTTACAATAACATGTTCTACTTAATATGTAATTAAGTGTATCTTAATTTACATATTTTCTATTTAACATGTTACTTAACATTTATGATTAAATATAACTCACATCATTTCCTGAGTTGCCTTGTTCTTCCGTATTTAATCATAATTCCCTCTTATGCTGTCATTACAACTTAACGTTGTTTACTTATTAACTTAGTTCTTTTAACTATGATTTACTAATATGTATCCTTTTCCCATAAATATAACTTATGTTGTCCTCATCCGTAGATTTCAGATTCTCGTTTTTTAAATAACATAATTTACAATTAAATATAACTCATTCCCTTACATAAGTTATTCAATTCCCTTTATCATTTATTATGACCTAAGTTATAATTTCCACTTGTCCCTAGGACAAGTCTAAACATGTTATTCTTATCAGCGGATTTCATACTTCCAAGTTTGCAGATTACTTAATTTATAGTTAAGTACAACTTCTTACATTTCGTAATCTTTCCCCTTTTTCTCTACTATTACAACTGGTTTCAATTTTTCCCATTTACTAATTACTTAATTATACAATTAAATGTCACTTATCTCATTCCACCAGTTATCTCATTTGCTTACTAGTTTAATATAACCTAAGTTATAATCTACACTTGTCCCTAAGACAAGTCTGCCTATTATACAACATTCATATTAATGTAATTTATTTATAATAGGTTATTATCATTCCCCGTTCATTCCATTTCTTTTACAGTTGTAATTATCTTTCATTCAATTCCATTTATCTCCATTAATTTCAATTAATTTCATTTATTAATCCTTCCATATACATATAGTTATATATATGTTTATGCACTAGACCTCTCACATTAAGCCTACACTTGTGGATGCTCGATTTGTCGGGCGGTTCCGGGCATACTTCTTTCATAAGTTGACTTAACCTTGTGTCTTAGCACCGTTACATGTTTTATTTATGCACTTAGACCCCTCACATTAGATTTACCACTTGTGGATGCTGGATATGCTGGACGGTTTCGGGCATTCTTCTACCACAAGTGTAATCTAACCTCGTGTCTAAGCGCGATTAAGTTTCTTATTAACTATAAATCTTTTATATAATCTAGGCATGTCTATTTCTTTCAAATCTCCACTGTAATTTATAATTTACAGGTCATCGTATTGTGCCAATTTTATGTCATATGTTCTTTCTCACATATAATCAATTCCTTTTTAACATGTAGTCAATATATCAGATAATAGTTCAAATCAAATAAACTAACATGTATTGTTCTCAATTTCTACTGTTAATGGCCTAGGTACACAATTGTTAGAAATTGACATGGAATTGAAACAACAGTAATTGCTATGCAAAATTTGACAAGCTTATATCCTAACAAATTAATATCTTAGCATATTAATATATCCTATAAGTTATACTTATCACTTTAGTCATTATTAACATATGTTAAACATCCCAACATATCATATTTTAATTACACATAATGGGAATTGCTAAATGATAACATATTATTATCTAAAATGCTATAGCTTAAATCCACTTACCTCACATGCTTTCCAAATCCTGGATCTGGTCCAGATCTAGCATTCCATGGGTTTTCCCCTAAATGGATTCAGAACCTAATAACCATGGATCTACAATTTTTTACTAAAAGAAAAAGGAGAGAAAGAAAAGAGAATTGAAATAGACTAGATCTAGAAAATTACCTCACTTCAATAAGAGATCTGAACACCTATTTACAAACATACATTCCTTTCCTTCAGATTTGGATTCAGAATTTTTCCTAAACTAATCATCTTAATTTTCTAAATAGATTTGAGGAAAGGGAAAGAAAAAGGCAGAGCTTCAGCGTAGCCTCAGAAATATGAGGATTAGGGTTAGCTCTACAGACTTATTTATAGGTGTATCAAAGAAACCTGGTCCCTTAGATCTAAAATTAAAAATATCAAATCCGACCATGTCAGAAGAATGTTCCAGATCCACGGTGGGTCGACACCAGGGTCGACTCCTCTTGGGGTGGGTCGACCCATGGGTCGAAACCCTTGTTGGTGGGTCAACCCCTAGATCGACTCCCAACGATCTATTTTCCCTTCCAGATTTATCGCTCGTGAATTTTGATTTTATCGTTAAATTTATATATAATATATATACATATGAGTTCCTTATTTGTATACAAATTTCTAGCCCTCATAACTTCTTCATACGATGTCCGTTTTACACAAACCAGGGGTCTATCCTGACCAAATTTCAGGACAAACGCAATGGCATTGTCCGTTTCACTTAATTATGAATATTTAAATTAAGTTATTCTTATTTTATTATCTTAAAAATGTCGGGTGTTACATACACAGTTTAAAATTCATGTGCAATATGGACTGAAATTACATCATAAAAATGTCAAAATTCAGCATGAAACTACAAGCCCCAGGCTTCAAATGCAGTCAAAATGAAGCATGCAACAATCCAAGTTAAATATGGTTGACTCATGTACAAAACCAAGATCAGGAAGATAAAAAACATAGCAGTATGGATAAGCAATTTCATGCACAAGCTCGAAAAATTAAACACATGCAAGAACAATTTTGGAAAGAAGCAAAATCTTTTTTGGCAAGTGTATGAGCGTGCAAAATATACTCAGGCAAATACATGTTTGGGAAAGAAATAATATCTGCGATGGTTTCAAAAATTTCAAGGGACAACAAAATCCATTCGGTTTTGTTTACAGAAATCATTCAACTAACATTGGCAAGTTTTCAACTCGACTATTTTGGACAACTATGAATTTCAAATTTCAAAAGCATTCCAGAAATATCAAGCAAGTGATTTGGCGAAGTATGCATGTATACTGCATTCATGGGATTTGTTTTTGGGAATAAACAAATCAATGGATTTCCAGAAATGAAATGGCAAAAATCAAGCAAGGGACTCGCAATCACTTTTTGGGCAGTTTTTCAAGTATGCAAGTTTGGCAAGTATGAAATCAGTTGTTTGGAAAATTCAATATCTTTCCAGAAATCACCTTTTTTAAATTGGTCTGAAAATGATTTCCAGAAATATGTATACAATATTTCAAATTGTTTCCAGGTATGAGCAAGTATTTTTATGCAATTCAATGATCGAATTATGGCATAAATCACGCAATTTCAATTCAAGCCAAAAATCAGTGTGAACAAATCAGAGAATTTAAAGCAGAGAAAAGCAATTCAAAGCCGATGAAGCAAAAGTGAAAAATAACCAAAATCAGGCCAAATCATTATATGGAAATCAGAGAGAAATTATGGAATTTTATTATCCAATATATATTCACCTATTTCATCATTGACTAGGTATCAAAATCAAGAAGAACAAATTCGAAGAGCAAACAAATTTAAATCAGAATTACTCACTTTTGATTTTGATCGCACTCAACCCAAATTGATCGAGAAAATAGAGAAAGCATCGAAGTAATCACCAAAGTCACATCATCATGTTTCAAGCAATTGCGATTGAGATTTGGGGATTTTGAAAAATCCTAGTTTTTTTAGTATCGGCCGACATTTTTGAGGACCAAACATATCAAAGAAAATACAAGAGCAGGCCATGTTATTTCTTTAGAAAAAGGGGGTTTTCAATTTTTGTTTTAACTGGTTTGTTTGAATTTAAAATTTGTAAAACAAATCTAAGTATTCTAGTTTGTCTGTAAAACTAGTGGTTTTTTATAGGGTTTGTAACGGGGAAAAATTCTGATCATGGAATTAAAATCAGTATAGGGTTTTGAGCGTAGAATAAGTGCAACTAGAGCGTGATTGTGAGGCCTTGTGTATAACACCCAGTATAAACTTGGGGATAAGTTTCAAATGTAGGGTTAGGACATTTAGGCTAGGAATTGTCACGAGTTTACAAGTGTTGTAAGCATTGTGATAGTTAACTAATATCTAGTAGAAAGATTG
The DNA here is from genome assembly GCA_030737875.1 of Allium sativum. Lineage (NCBI taxonomy): Eukaryota > Viridiplantae > Streptophyta > Magnoliopsida > Asparagales > Amaryllidaceae > Allium > Allium sativum. The sequence continues at coordinate 137,048,137 of CM060912.1, forward strand.
GGGAATGCAGCAGTAGGCAGGGTTTGTCGAAGCTGGGTAAAATCATTGTGTTATTTATTTCTGCATTCATTTTTTTCTGTTATAATCTGTGTTATGATAGATTTTACTTGAATAATAAATGAGAATGATTATTAATAAGTTTGGATTTATAGATACTATTTGTCGTTTGATTGGATTTGTCAAACCATAACATGAATTAGTAGCATTAGAACTAAGCGTTGTACTTAGTTTTCATAGAATTTTAAAGGAAATGCTACCTAAAGATCACATTACCTCCTTAAGACAAGTGTAAACGACCTGGCTTTTTGCTCGGTTTTCGCCGGTAATTAAACTAACTTAAACCGTTCATAAAGACGGATTGTTAGGGGTACTTATACATTTGCACAAAATAAAATGAACTTTTCCATTATCATTACAATAATATTACATCAGAGTTACCAGAGAAACATCAGAGTACATCGATTACACAGCAGAAAAGATACTAAACTCAGCGGAAGAATATGCATGCTCCAAGATATAATAGCTCCAGCTAAACCAGCATCCTGCTCCAACAACTCCAAGTGTAAACTGCAAGCCAAACTACTAGGCTGCCCCTGCAAAAATTATGGGCACCCAGAGTATAGGTGTGGGAACAATAAACTCCAGGTCAGTCATGGGACTGGTGTGAGAACTCAAAACATTTGTTTTTAGGGTTTATTTTAAAGTTAGGTAATTCACCGGACCACGCCGCTAATGCGGAACGGGTTTACTCCATGTGAATACCAGTGCATAGAAGTTCGCGATGACTATTTGAAAAATGAAATTAACATAAGGTCTCGCGGCACACACACAATGCAAATGCACACATGGGCGAGGTGTCTCCTTATGCAGTCAAAAATGCTTGATACGTAAAATCCTCTTTTAATACAATAATATAGTGAAAAATCCTTTTGAAAGTAAATGTATCAATCTTAGCTAGCATGGGTACCATATACTATACTGACGTGCGGTAAACAACTAAAATCGTAGGGCTCGTTGGGGAGATTCGGCTTCCAACAATGACCAGGCAAAGGAACTTCCTTCCGAACCGAATTTTGAACACCTCTAGAGGGATGTCCGAGGATCAACAGTGATGCTCCTCATGCCAACACAAGGCTGAGTTACCCCTTAACTAGGTAACTTAGAGAACGCCTGAGTATGTCATCTTCCGGTCGTTACCAACCTTTCCGAGCACGCGCCAACAACAACCACAAAAGTAGATGCTTTTAGCACATAGGATAATACCTGGACTCCGCACCATAGTAAACCTTTTTTCTAGAAGGAGACAACACTCCATAACCCTATTGCATTTCTTCCTGTTTTGGCCATTTACCAGGGTGTGAGGCTTGCCGAGGTCCCGGTATACACAAAGCGATGCTTTGATCATCCAAAGCTCACCACATAACTTAAGTATGCCACATTGTTCATTCACAACGCATCACTGATTTCTATCGATATATAACCTGTAAGATCATACGTCTCAGAAAAGGATGTTAAGCAAGAGAATAAATTCTCCGCCACCAAACAGATATATATTTAATAGTGATCAGTGCTACGCTGTCAATTACCATGTCAGACACACAATCCATAAATGTTAGTTCTGGGTCTGAAAAAAACAACAATCCGAAATTCCTTCACATACATTTGGGCTTCTTGCCACTTAGCTGAAATAAAATCCATTTGCAAATGGGAACTACCCATTTGAGACATTCAGCAAGTTGTCCTTACGTTATGAAGGGTCCCGGTCTTCAGTACTGACTTCAATGTCTTCAATTGCTCCACAACGTCGTATTGGTACTTGGAATGGTTTTCGGGCATACATCCGATCCCGGTCTTCCCGAATAATAAGCATAGTTTTTAAAACACAATTACAGAACACACAGGCTTTCAATCAAATCTCCTTCCATCTTAGATTTTGTTAAATTAAATTTCTTTAAACCCATTCTCAAATTACCTTTAACAAAATCCATATATTAACCCTTCTTCTATAAAACACATCCCTTAAATCAAAGATAATCTAGCCCTAAAGCCTTAATTAATTTTCCATTTGATTACTCGTTATCAAAAACCAATTACCTTTGAAAATCTTTTAATCCATATTTCAACCATAGTTTCCAATTAAATCGATTTTCCAACATTCAATTCTTTAATCTTAACTAAAAGATTATACTTGGTTCCCAATTTCTTATTTTTAATCTCTCAAATCAAAGATTTGATTAAATCCCAATATATGATATGAATTTCCACATCTAAGTCTCATTGGGTTTCAAGAATGATATTGTTGAAGATATTATTCATGACAAAACCCAAATCAATCGATATTGAACATAAGTTACACAAAAATTGTATCTACTTATATTCGATATCAATTCTCATAATCAACGAATATTATAAGTAGAATAATGATACAATAATAATATCATCCAAATTCCTCAAATAGTATACGTTTACACCAAAGAATCTCATATCAAATATCTGAAGATTACACTGCTACAAAACAGGTCATTTGCGACGGTAGTTTAAGCTTATTTGCGACTGTTTTACAACCGTCGCATATGCGACCGTCGCAAAATGTGTAAACTTATTGCGACAGGTTTAAAATCGCCGCAATATACAGGTTCTTGCGACGGGTATTCTATAATAACAGTCGCTATAGTATAATTCATTAGCGACTGTTTGTGTTACTCCAGTAGCAAGAAATCGATATTTAACATCAAAACTTTGACCTTGTGCGACAAATTTTAAAATAACTGACGCGATAAGTTTTGTATTTGCGACTATGTTTTATTTAGAACAGTAGCAAATAACTTCTGAATTCAGAAGGTCTAATGCAACCGCATTTCATGGCTAATTGTCAGCAGTCAATATAGTTCAACATTATAAGCAATTCACAAAATATATGAACACAAAAAATACATGCATAATTCAGAAAATCTTATATCATTTGAAAAGAAAACACTAACATTGATAATTATACAACGTAAATAGTTTGCATGAGTCATAACTAGTCATATGCTATGTTCCAACCAATTCGATTGTGTAAATACTTACATAATACTTATTTCATTAGAAATTAACATTCTTCACATGACTACAAAAGAACAAAATGGATCATCTAGCTTAAAATTGAATTAGCATCTGCCAGAAGAACCAACATAGCATTATTTTGACTGCAATTGAAAATATGTCAAAAATAGTATCCAGATTGTGAAATTGAATGCTAAAAAAAAGCAAACAAGGAACTGATCATAAACTGCAAAATAGTGATATGAAAAGTACCGTGTTTTTCCCTCTAGGTTTTAATGTGAACTGAACGTAAATATTTGCATTTTTCTCCTCTAGGTTGAGCAAAGCAGAAAGCTGATAAAGGAGAGAACAAAAGTATATTAATAAGCAAGTAAGATGATGCAATTAGTTTGTAAATAGAACACAAGTATATTACTGGAATGTAAATAGAATTCACGCAATACTGAAAATAGAACACAAGTAATACTGTACTACTACTGTAAACAATATTCACGCAATACAATTGTAAAGGAATAAAGCCTGCAAATACAATTGTTTTCTCAAATTTCATTTAGTCATTTAGTTTTGTTGTTATACTACATTAGTGCTATAGATGACTATTGGTTCCAAATTTTATATGATTTTATGTATTTCAAATTTGCTGGCGAGGAATAAGCTAAAATTTATTTGAATTATATTTGTGTTGTACTCAAGTCTGATGCATTTTACTGAGAATTGGCGTGCACATACCTACTTTCATTATATTACATATGAAATCAAGATACAGAAAATTAATCATAGAAAGAGACTTACCAGGGTAAAGTTCCAAGCAAAACAGTAACTCTTGGTACATGCCCCAAATGAACAAGTGTGAACCCCCAAAATGTCAAGAATTACCTGTCCCAAATAATAAATTCAAATCTCTTTGAGCCCTTTGTTTGTTATAACTATGAAAAAAAGATAAAGCAGAATCATTTCACATCGTGATAACATAACACATGTAAGATTCAACTGGTTACTAGTACACCATATGCCTGCTGTTATTTCTTTTAAGCTAAATACAAACGCATGGACTAGACTGTGCAGGCCAAAAATGGAAGTAGGCGTTGGACTTAAAAGATTTGAAGAACTTAAGAGTTAGAGAACCTTCATGTTTAAAGATAATTTGGCAATTGCACTTTAGACACAACATGCAGCCAAAATGCATGTAGAGCAGTAACACAAAGATTGACATTCAATCAGAAAACAACAATGTATTGATAAAACAGTTGAACCAGAACTATATCAAAGAGTTCAATACCTCAAAATGGTATGCAGATTCTTTGTTCTTCCAGGTTATAATGTTTACTTCATCTTCATCTTGAATTGCTATTATAGATAAACTACCGGCAAATCCCACCAGTGCTACTTCTGTATCCAGCAAAAAAATTAAAATTGCTGGAGCATGTATCTTCAAATATAATTACTTAGATAGTAAAAAAGATGACATATTGATATGGATGCATCAAATTTAATTGATGATTTGCTAGTCTCCTCAGTCAGTTCTGGCAACATCTAACCTGATAAGTGTTATGCATATTCTACTTTGTCAATTATTTAAAGTTTTTTTTACTCACGCTCTTCTATTGGTTTACATGCTCTTCTATTGGTTTACATGTTGAGTTGCTGACATGCATGTGCAAAACTCACCCATCTGTCTCCACATTACGGTTCCCAACCACTTCGCTCGTTGCTTGATGATGGTGGATACAAAACATATCATCCCCAACATCAAGAGATGGAATTAAAGTTCAGTCCCCACCCTCACCCCAAAAATACTTTTAATAGTTACATACACACTTGTTTTTAGCTGTATTAACCAAAATTTGAATTAAATGAAAAAAATGAATTAATGATGAGTTTGCATCTTGTTCACATGTAGGTAACATTTAAAAGTATATAATTGATTCACTTGATTTCATAGATTATACAACAGTACAATCCGATTTTTAGTTGCTCTCTCAGAACTTATCGAACAAAATTTAATATGTCAAAAATGAATAGGAATAAACAGATAAAAGTGGTTTTATTTTAGTCTCTAATAAATTAACAGGCTTATAGCAAGAACTAATAGCATCGATTAAAAAGTAGTAGTCAATTATCAATGTCTCCAATTAATACAAAAAAGGAGATTGTCAGAAATTTAATACTGTGTAAAAATATTTGTAAAGAAAATGTTCAAAGACACTGGTATTTGGTGCCTTGACCATTTTGTGGCCTAAAGCTTCCGCTTCACCTGTTTCACGCAGAGGCCGGCTCTGGTTATAGTATCATACAAAGAATTGTATTTATAATTATCATCCGTGTAAACATTTAGTAATGTGTTGCTGGGCATATATTAATTTAGTTTTATCTTCAAATACAACAGAAAAAAACATGTATAAAACCAATATTTCTTCTTCGCCATTGTGAAAACCCGTAACTTCCCCGTAAAGGAAAGCGTCGGATAGTTCGAGAACAAACCACAACAGAATGCATATAAAAGAACATTTCACTGTATATTACAACAATGCATCAGATTACAAGAATATACAGAGTATAAAAGAATATTACACAGAAATATCAGAGATTTAAATTACATTTAAATATATAGCAGCGGAAAATAATACAATATACAACTAGAAGAGATATACGGATACAAAGCTTTCCGGATATCGTTCCAGCTGAAAACCAGGATCCTGTGAATATAAATCTGCAAAAACCAAAACTACTAGCTGCCCGTGTCAAAATAAGGGCACCCAGAGTTTAGGTTAAAACAATAAACTCCAGGTCAGTCATGGGACTGGTGTGAGAACTAAAACAGTTAATCTTTATTTTAAAGTTAGGTAAATCAAGGGACCACGCCGTATAACACGGAACGGGTTTCCTCCCAAGAATACCAGTGCATAAAACAAACAGCGCAATGCTAAATAAAGAAAAATGAAGCTGTTATAAGACCCAGGTCCCATCACACAATGCAACGCAGCCGAGGATAGGGTTTTCCCTTATAACAGCCAAAGAATGCTTGATACGGTTAAAACAAATCATTTTGATACTATTATAAGTGAATAGTGTATAAAACAATTTCAAATCATAAGTATCAATCATAGGCGGCATAAGCGCCCCATCCCACTATGTCGCCATACTACGCTCTACAAATAAAACCGCAAGTGTCACGTATTTGGAAATTGGATTTCTATCTATGAACCGAGGCAAAAGATAGTCCTCAACCGATTCGAGACTGTCTGGCCCGAGCCTCAGGCAAGTACTCTGTCAAGCCTTTGGATCCTCAGGGCCGGTCCACCGATGTGGATTAAAATGCCTGAACATGCGTTTCCCCGCCCTATGGGGCGTAGGTGAGCCAACTAAATGACTCCATCGGACCCGGATCGTCCGATCAAACCGAGGCGCCTCGCAACAGCAACAACCACATAAGTCAAACTCGTCAGGGCATGTAAAACCACTGATGCCACTTCTAGCTAGAAAGAAACGCATGCCCTCCCTGACGTCCTCTCCCGTTTTTGGTTCATACCGGGTGTGAAACTCGCGAATCAAACGTTACACAAAGCTACGCCACAAAGGCCGTGCTTCGATCATCAACCATAAGACTTTACTTTTCAACAGAAGCCTCGATCAATTGCCACTTAGGCATGCCACACAGGCAATTCACTCCATGCGTTTGATATCCATCAATATATAACCCCTGAGCTCGTACGTCTCAGAGAAGGGCGTTAAGCAAGAGAATAAATTCTCCGCCGCCAAACAGATATGTATTTAATAGAAATCAAACACACAGACTAAAATCCAATGTCAGACACACACAGTCCATTTACAAGTTCGTTCTGGGTCTGAACGAAACCGGAGGCACCTAGTACCCCGCATATCCATCGATCTCCAAGTACGTCTGGTCGATCACTAACTGTTTCCATCTTCTTGGGTGTACAGCCCAATCAAGATCATCAGTAATTACCCAAACGACGTGAAGACCTCCGGTCTTCGACCATCGTCTTCATCTTCGACTTATCGTCGTATCAGTTATTCAGAATGGGATAAACCCGGTCTTTCCGAATAACTCGCGTATATTTTAAATAAGTGTTACACAAACACAACATACGCCTCATCCAATTCATTAGTCACTAACCGTAAATTAATCAAGAGAATAATTTCCCAAATATTAACCCCGAAGGCTGAAACCAACATCAGATCAATATCCAGAAAACCATTCTGCTTAGCTAACCGACAGTTAGTTTCTAAATTTCACATTCATAGGGAAAGGTTCCCATTAATTTTATCCAAGATAAATTCTTTGAATTTATTCTTTAATCTTCTTTTGAATTTCGATTCAACTAGTCGGGATTAACGAACCTTACCGATGTAATCATTTGTTTTAACTTCCCAATCCCAACCTATTTATCCCATGAAGTAAAACTGGTAGTACTTCATATCTAACACCATGGTGTTATCGGTAAATTCAATTACCATTTCACGTTCAAATCTAATTAAAGATTTAACTATCGCCTGGAGCAAAACTGGTGATACTCCATTCTCGATCATCTCAGTCTAATTAAAGATTCATTAAAACTCCACTTAGTTTTAATCGTTAACTGGGTTAAAGAATCCGTGTCATTTAAAACACGGTTCACGATAAACCCAAAGTCACATTCCATTAATTATCGGGTTAAAGAACGAGTGTTATTTAAAACACTGTTCACGATAAACCCAAAGATCAATATCAATTCAATTCCAATTAAATATTATTTAATTGGTACACTTCATTAAATCTAAATAAAAAGATTTAATCTTTTCTCAACTGGGTTCAAGAACAGTGTTAATGAAGACACCATTCATGACAAACCCAAATCACATTTGATATTAAATACAAGGCTCTGAATAGAAAATATCCCGGCTTATATTCAATATCAAATTCTACGATTAACAAATGTCGTATTGGAAATAACGATATAAATATATATATCTTTCAAATTTCCATAACAACATCTGTATAATCCCGAATTCCAACATCGAAATATTCCGAAGACAATTTCGATTCAAATTCACTCCAATGCAATCATTGGAAATTTTAGTTATTATCAAAACCATTTCAAATCCAATTTATTTATTTAAAAATAAATAGAATTATATTTCTAGTTCAAAACTAGTTCATTTCGATAAAAATCTATTTTTATCTCTTCAAATATGGAGTTTTTCATCCCAATTCTTTCTAAATCATTTCTTATGATTTTACATAAATTATTACTATTTTTAATAATTTCATCAAGGCCCGTACAGTCGATTTCCATCAATGGCCATCGAACTGCACTTACAACGACCTTTTTCGAATTTGATTTGGACATAATTCCAAATCCAACCGTTAGATTTCTAATTTCTAATACTCTTTAGAAAGCTCTTTTCGATATGAACCCAACGGTTCCGGTTTTAGGAGAATCCGACGGTCGGATCTCCCGTAATGTCCGTTTGAAATAAATGGTCGAAATTCACGAACTGCCGCGGCGCGACGCGTTCTATTCAGGCCATTATATTATATATATAATATATATAATATATACTTCGTCGATTTCTATTTAAAATGAATTTTATAAATAGTTTTAAATTCGTTTCAAAAACAATTTCAACTTCCATTTCAATCCAAAGCAAAATTGAATTCTTCTTTATAAATTCGTTTTAAAATTCATTTTTATTCAATTCAAATTTCAATTCAATTTGAATTCATTTCAATTCGCTTTCAATTCTATTTGAATTCGTTTTCAATTCGCTTTCAATTCAATTTGAATTCGAAATCGTTTTCAATTCAATTCATTTCGAAATCGTTTTCAATTCAATTCATTTCGAAATCGTTTTCAATTCAATTCATTTCGAAATCGTTTTCAATTCAATTCATTTCGAAATCGTTTTCAATCGATATAAATATCGTTCACGTCAAAATGGCGTCAATCTAATCAACACGGCTTCATAAATTTCTATTTTCAAATATTCTATTTCAAATATTTCTTTTTCAAAATAGTTGTTATTATCAAAATATTTCGTTCAACACATGACCAATCTCAATGGATGAGTACTGTCAACACATGAACTTTTATTTTATAATATTCTTTATTTTTCAAATTGGAATGAGGCCCAATCAATTACCGTATAAAGTTAATTATATGGATTTTCATACACTACACACATATAATAGCATTGAAAAATAATCAATCATCAACCAAAGTGCACTACACTGTATAAGCATCAAATATAGATATCTAACGCTTATAACAGCCTGTCAATCAATAGATCGACATATTTAATCAATCAGGATGAGTGAACTTCAAATTTCATCCCAACACCCGTGTGGGGTTTCAAACAATCCAACACAGATTTTAGTTGTGCAGTTGGGCGATGTGTAAAATTTATCGTCCCAATCAATGTCCTTCAAATAGGTGTACATAAACAAACCGTCTGGTTTGTAAATGAATATTTATTTTATTCACTTCACGTTAAAAATTATATTTTTAACGATAAAAACATTTTATTCCAACATATGAATTTCTATTCAGTTCATTCTTTAAATAAAATGATATTTTTATTTTTCTAACATATTTTAGAAAATTTCGGCGGCATAACGGCACGATACTAGAAACGGGACGAGGCCTAGCCTTATCCCCGGTCTAGTGAAGGCCCACGCCATTCACACATCAATCAAATCAATTCATTTCACCACACAATTCAATTTCAATCAAATAATCTAACTAATTTTTGCAATCAAACAAACAAGTCCATGGTCTGTGGACGATTGTGTCGGGTGCTACTAAGCACCGTCTGCATCCTAGTACATATATATAACTAGAAAAAGAAATTGAAAGGTGAGAAATTCTCACCGATAGCTATCCAGCTCCACGACACTTCTAATGCAGGAAATCTTCGCCAACTCGCCTTTTTGTCGCTTTCGCCCGTATTCTCTACATATGTAAAAATCGAATTTTTACTTCGCTATTCAATATATAAAAATCATATTTTTATTTCGAAGTTCAATATATAAAAATTCTATTTTTATTTCGAAGTTCAATATATAAAAATTCTATTTTTATTTCGAAGTTCAATATATAAAAATTCTATTTTTATTTCGAAGTTCAATATATAAAAATCCTATTTTTATTTCGAAGTTCAATATATAAAAATCATATTTTTATTTCGAAGTTCAATATATAAAAATCATATTTTTATTTCGAAGTTCAATATATAAAAATCATATTTTTATTTCGAAGTTCAATATATAAAAATCATATTTTTATTTCGAAGTTCAATATATAAAAAATCATATTTTTATTTCGAAGTTCAATATATAAAAAATCATATTTTTATTTCGAAGTTCAATATATAAAAATCATATTTTTATTTCGAAGTTCAATATATAAAAAATCATATTTTTATTTCGAAGTTCAATATATAAAAATCATATTTTTATTTCGAAGTTCAATATATAAAAAATCATATTTTTATTTCGAAGTTCAATATATAAAAAATCATATTTTTATTTCTTTTTCAAAATCAAAGTATTTTGTATTTTCTAAACAAAGCTACAATCATTTTAAAAACAAGCTATATGTATTTTTTTTTATTTTATTAGTAATGCAAATTTTTACCTTTCAAAAACAAAGATTTTTATGAATGAAAATCTCGACTTTGACTAATTAAAGATCTAAATTTTAACTAATCAAAAACCTAACTTTTATATCGAGAAAAATAAATAAAATAAAAACAAAATACTCACAGCGTTGCTTAATGAAAAAAGGGGGGTTCATCGTTGAATGGAAGGATGGAGGGTGGTCCTCGGAGGCGGCGCCGGCTGCTAAAAAGGGGCCTAGGTTTTCTTCGATTTGGGGTCCACGGTTTGTGCGATGGAGCGAAGGAAAATAGTGGAGGCTAGGGGGGGTTGCGCGGTGGCCTCCTGGTGATAGGCGGTGGCTGTTAGGGCCTCGCGAGGGGAAGTGGGCTTGGGGACTTGGCGTCGGAAATCTGGAGAAGGGGGGCTTCGGTGAGGTTCGAACGGAGAGCGAGCAGGTGGGAGGAGAGAGGAAGATCAGAGGGGGAGTGCGGCGCTGGCCTCTAGCGGTGGTGGGCTCGTGGATAGCGGTGGTGGGCTCGCTGGAGCATCGGTAGTTTTATATATTTTTTTTTTGAATTTCTGTATTGAAAGAAAAGAGGGGGGGGCCCAGAAAATAAGGGAAAGGGATTTTTTTTATTTTATTTTATTATTTTATTATTTTATTTTCCACTAAAAAGTAACTTTATCATTCGAACTCGAAACGAGGCCCACCGCCTGTCGTCTATAGCGTTTTACCCCCATTCCGAACACAATGAGATATGTATCGTAAGCTGATTCGGCTGTTACAATCAGTTTCCGTTAAATTTACATTTAAATCACTATATTGAATTTTAAACGTACATTTCAAATTACCGGGGTCACATACTAATCCTAAAAATTCCAGAAAAATATTTTCTAGCTTCGTATTGACCCTACGGTCCTAACAAAACTAGTTTCGTCGAATTCTGAGACTGTTTGAAAAATGGCCAATTTCCAGTCGATTAAAATCAATTGAAACTGGTCAAACGCGTTTTCCTTTGCCACGCTCACATATTGATTCGAAAAATTATGAAATTTGAAACTTAGCAATAACTTTACATCCCGGACCCAACAAAACTGGTTTCGTCGAAATCCGAGGTCGTTTGCAAAATGTCCATTTTTAAGGGCCTGAATTCCATATCGACTATTCAGAATTTTCAACTGGACATATCTTTTGATTCCCGCTATGAAATTTTGGTTTTTCGGATTTGATAGAAAGATATTCACAATTAGATCCTAATGTTTTTTGTTTCACTAAAATCCGGATTATTTTGCATCCGGTATATTCAATTGAAGTTTGAAATCGAATTATCGAACTACCGCGCCATTTTCAATTCTATTTATAATTATATATAAATATTTATATTCTAACGACGACGCGTATAATATATACGTTCTAATTCTATTCAAAATAAATTTCTAGTCGATATTATTTAAAATAATCCATTTTAAATAATCAAAATTCGCCATAATTGCCAAAATAAAATTTTTAAACTGGCCCAGATTTTCCGGGTTATTACAATCTCCCCCACTTAAAACTTTTCGTCCCCGAAAAGGAACAAAGTCGAAAGTGGTTTGATTAATCAACTCTACGCTCGATCTGGCTTCCATTCTCCAACTTTTCAGTTTCTGAGAATTTTCAAAATTTCAAAAATTTGGCTAACACCCTAAGTTTTCGAAAAATTTCGCCATAACCTCCCCTGCACCGGGAGCATCGGGGAATTTCAAATAGCTTCCCCGGTCCTTCAGATCTCAAAAAGGAAAAGAAAAAGCCAAGCGGCTAGCCAATAGGCTCATAAAATCATCATCACCCAAACAAAACAGTAAATTATGTAGTAAACATGTACCTATTTGTCGGGCAAACAAATTTTATTCTCTGCTCTAGCCTCCTTGCTATGACCTGTTCAATGTAAGTACATGTATATGCAAGCAAATGCGACCAAATTTCAATACAATTCATTATTCGATCAAATTAGGCATAATGGTTCAAAATTAGCAAACAAATGAACAAACAACACAAACATCAATCAATTAGTGAATTAGAGTTTCAAATTCATAATTTTGATACATATACAAAAAATCAGATTTTTTGATGCCAAATCACAACAATAAGCCCTATCTAATTTTGGTTCTCACACCAGTCAATAGGAAATATATAGAAAGCCCACTTTCGTCACTCGAATCATAAATTCTAATGATGGAGCTCCATCATCAAAATCATCTCCGGGCGATTAGAGTGTAATTCTATATCTATCCAGTATATTAAAACTTTGAATATACGTTTTCAAGGCGTATATGCAAATTCTTTATATACTGGATTGTCCTAATCAATATAGAATAAACAATCAAATACGAATAATTGATTTAAATTTTCTTGAAACAAAATTTGTTTTCACTTTTTAAAAATATACTCTTCACACTCGTTCTAGGATACTACTGATCCCATCTCTAACGAGTCATTCTCATTGGATATTACTAATCCAAGATCTGATGAATTCTTTCGTATGGTTCTAATGTGTCTTGTTCTCTGAGCTTTGTAAACCAAAGCTCTGATACCAACTGTGAAAACCCGTAACTTCCCCGTAAAGGAAAGCGTCGGATAGTTCGAGAACAAACCACAACAGAATGCATATAAAAGAACATTTCACTGTATATTACAACAATGCATCAGATTACAAGAATATACAGAGTATAAAAGAATATTACACAGAAATATCAGAGATTTAAATTACATTTAAATATATAGCAGCGGAAAATAATACAATATACAACTAGAAGAGATATACGGATACAAAGCTTTCCGGATATCGTTCCAGCTGAAAACCAGGATCTTGTGAATACAAATCTGCAAAAACCAAAACTACTAGCTGCCCATGTCAAAATAAGGGCACCTAGAGTTTAGGTTAAAACAATAAACTCCAGGTCAGTCATGGGACTGGTGTGAGAACTAAAACAGTTAATCTTTATTTTAAAGTTAGGTAAATCAAGGGACCACGCCGTATAACACGGAACGGGTTTCCTCCCAAGAATACCAGTGCATAAAACAAACAACGCAATGCTAAATAAAGAAAAATGAAGCTATTATAAGACCCAGGTCCCATCACACAATGCAACGCAGCCGAGGATAGGGTTTTCCCTTATAACAGCCAAAGAATGCTTGATACGGTTAAAACAAATCATTTTGATACTATTATAAGTGAATAGTGTATAAAACAATTTCAAATCATAAGTATCAATCATAGGCGGCATAAGCGCCCCATCCCACTATGTCGCCATACTACGCTCTACAAATAAAACCGCAAGTGTCACGTATTTGGAAATTGGATTTCTATCTATGAACCGAGGCAAAAGATAGTCCTCAACCAATTCGAGACTGTCTAGCCCGAGCCTCAGGCAAGTACTCTGTCAAGCCTTTAGATCCTCAGGGCCGGTCCACCGATGTGGATTAAAATGCCTGAACATGCGTTTCCCCGCCCTATGGGGCGTAGGTGAGCCAACAAAATGACTCAATCGGACCCGGATCGTCCGATCAAACTGAGGCGCCTCGCAACAGCAACAACCACATAAGTCAAACTCGTCAGGGCGTGTAAAACCACTGACGCCACTTCTAGCATGAAAGAAACGCATGCCCTCCCTGACGTCCTTTCCCGTTTTTGGTTCATACCGGGTGTGAAACTCGCGAATCAAACGTTACACAAAGCTACGCCACAAAGGCCGTGCTTCGATCATCAACCACAAGACTTTGCTTTTCAACAGAAGCCTCGATCAATTGCCACTTAGGCATGTCACACAGGCAATTCACTCCATGCGTTTGATATCCATCAATATATAACCCCTGAGCTCGTACGTCTCAGAGAAGGTCGTTAAGCAAGAGAATAAATTCTCCGCCGCCAAACAGATATATATTTAATAGAAATCAAACACACAGACTAAAATCCAATGTCAGACACACAGTCCATTTACAAGTTCGTTCTGGGTCTGAACGAAACCGGAGGCACCTAGTACCCCGCATATCCATCGATCTCCAAGTACGTCTGGTCGATCACTAACTGTTTCCATCTTCTTGGGTGTACAGCCCAATCAAGATCATCAGTAATTACCCAAACGACGTGAAGACCTCCGGTCTTCGACCATCGTCTTCATCTTCGACTTATCGTCGTATCAGTTATTCAGAATGGGATAAACCCGGTCTTTCCGAATAACTCGCGTATATTTTAAATAAGTGTTACACAAACACAACATACGCCTCATTCCAATTCATTAGTCACTAACCGTAAATTAATCACGAGAATAATTTCCCAAATATTAACCCCGAAGGCCGAAACCAACATCAGATCAATATCCAGAAAACCATTCTGCTTAGCTAACCGACAGTTAGTTTCTAAATTTCACATTCATAGGGAAAGGTTCCCATTAATTTTATCCAAGATAAATTCTTTGAATTTATTCTTTAATCTTCTTTTGAATTTCGATTCAACTAGTCGGGATTAACGAACCTTACCGATGTAATCATTTGTTTTAACTTCCCAATCCCAACCTATTTATCCCATGAAGTAAAACTGGTAGTACTTCATATCTAACACCACGGTGTTATCGATAAATTCAATTACCATTTCACGTTCAAATATAATTAAAGATTTAACTATCGCCTGGAGCAAAACTGGTGATACTCCATTCTCGATCATCTCAGTCTAATTAAAGATTCATTAAAACTCCACTTAGTTTTAATCGTTAACTGGGTTAAAGAATCCGTGTCATTTAAAACACGGTTCACGATAAACCCAAAGTCACATTCCATTAATTATCGGGTTAAAGAACGAGTGTTATTTAAAACACTGTTCACGATAAACCCAAAGATCAATATCAATTCAATTCCAATTAAATATTATTTAATTGGTACACTTCATTAAATCTAAATAAAAAGATTTAATCTTTTCTCAACTGGGTTCAAGAACAGTGTTAATGAAGACACCATTCACGACAAACCCAAATCACATTTGATATTAAATACAAGGCTCTGAATAGAAAATATCCCGGCTTATATTCAATATCAAATTCTACGATTACCAAATGTCGTATTGGAAATAACGATATAAATATATATATCTTTCAAATTTCCATAACAACATCTGTATAATCCCGAATTCCAACATCGAAATATTCCGAAGACAATTTCGATTCAAATCCACTCCAATGCAATCATTGGAAATTTTGGTTATTATCAAAACCATTTCAAATCCAATTTATTTATTTAAAAATAAATAGAATTATATTTCTAGTTCAAAACTAGTTCATTTCGATAAAAATCTATTTTTATCTCTTCAAATATGGAGTTTTTCATCCCAATTCTTTCTAAATCATTTCTTATGATTTTACATAAATTATTACTATTTTTAATAATTTTATCAAGGCCCGTACAGTCGATTTCCATCAATGGCCATCGAACTGCACTTACAGCGACCTTTTTCGAATTTGATTTGGACATAATTCCAAATCCAACCGTTAGATTTCTAATTTCTAATACTCTTTAGAAAGCTCTTTTCGATACGAACCCATCGGTTCCGGTTTTAGGAGAATCCGACGGTCGGATCTCCCGTAATGTCCGTTTGAAATAAATGGTCGAAATTCACGAACTGCCGCGGCGCGGTGCGTTCTATTCAGGCCATTATATTATATATATATAATATATAATATATACTTCGTCGATTTCTATTTAAAATGAATTTTATAAATAGTTTTAAATTCGTTTCAAAAACAATTTCAACTTCCACTTCAATCCAAAGCAAAATTGAATTCTTCTTTATAAATTCGTTTTAAAATTCATTTTTATTCAATTCAAATTTCAATTCAATTTGAATTCATTTCAATTCGCTTTCAATTCTATTTGAATTCGTTTTCAATTCGCTTTCAATTCAATTTGAATTCGAAATCGTTTTCAATTCAATTCATTTCGAAATCGTTTTCAATTCAATTCATTTCGAAATCGTTTTCAATTCAATTCATTTCGAAATCGTTTTCAATCGATATAAATATCGTTCACGTCAAAATGGCGTCAATCTAATCAACACGGCTTCATAAATTTCTATTTTCAAATATTCTATTTCAAATATTTCTTTTTCAAAATAGTTGTTATTATCAAAATATTTCGTTCAACACATGACCAATCTCAATGGATGAGTACTGTCAACACATGAACTTTTATTTTATAATATTCTTTATTTTTCAAATTGGAATGAGGCCCAATCAATTACCGTATAAAGTTAATTATATGGATTTTCATACACTACACACATATAATAGCATTGAAAAATAATCAATCATCAACCAAAGTGCACTACACTGTATAAGCATCAAAAATAGATATCTAACGCTTATAACAGCCTGTCAATCAATCGATCGACATATTTAATCAATCAGGATGAGTGAACTTCAAATTTCATCCCAACACCCGTGTGGGGTTTCAAACAATCCAACACAGATTTTAGTTGTGCAGTTGGGCGATGTGTAAAATTTATCGTCCCAATCAATGTCCTTCAAATAGGTGTACATAAACAAACCGTCTGGTTTGTAAATGAATATTTATTTTATTCACTTCACGTTAAAAATTATATTTTTAACGATAAAAATATTTTATTCCAACATATGAATTTCTATTCAGTTCATTCTTTAAATAAAATGATATTTTTATTTTTCTAACATATTTTAGAAAATTTCGGCGGCATAACGGCACGATACTAGAAACGGGACGAGGCCTAGCCTTATCCCCGGTCTAGTGAAGGCCCACGCCATTCACACATCAATCAAATCAATTCATTTCACCACACAATTCAATTTCAATCAAATAATCTAACTAATTTTTGCAATCAAACAAACAAGTCCATGGTCTGTGGATGATTGTGTCGGGTGCTACTAAGCACCGTCTGCATTCTAGTACATATATATAACTAAAAAAAGAAATTGAAAGGTGAGAAATTCTCACCGATAGCTATCCAGCTCCACGACACTTCTAATGCAGGAAATCTTCGCCAACTCGCCTTTTTGTCGCTTTCGCCCGTATTCTCTACATATGTAAAAATCGAATTTTTACTTCGCTATTCAATATATAAAAATCATATTTTTATTTCGAAGTTCAATGTATAAAAATTCTATTTTTATTTCGAAGTTCAATATATAAAAATTCTATTTTTATTTCGAAGTTCAATATATAAAAATTTTATTTTTATTTCGAAGTTCAATATATAAAAATTCTATTTTTATTTCGAAGTTCAATATATAAAAATTCTATTTTTATTTCGAAGTTCAATATATAAAAATCATATTTTTATTTCGAAGTTCAATATATAAAAATCATATTTTTATTTCGAAGTTCAATATATAAAAATCATATTTTTATTTCGAAGTTCAATATATAAAAATCATATTTTTATTTCGAAGTTCAATATATAAAAAATCATATTTTTATTTCGAAGTTCAATATATAAAAAATCATATTTTTATTTCGAAGTTCAATATATAAAAATCATATTTTTATTTCGAAGTTCATTATATAAAAAATCATATTTTTATTTCGAAGTTCAATATATAAAAATCATATTTTTATTTCGAAGTTCAATATATAAAAAATCATATTTTTATTTTGAAGTTCAATATATAAAAAATCATATTTTTATTTCTTTTTCAAAATCAAAGTATTTTGTATTTTCTAAACAAAGCTACAATCATTTTAAAAACAAGCTATATGTATTTTTTTAATTTTATTAGTAATGCAAATTTTTACCTTTCAAAAACAAAGATTTTTATGAATGAAAATCTCGACTTTGACTAATTAAAGATCTAAATTTTAACTAATCAAAAACCTAACTTTTATATCGAGAAAAATAAATAAAATAAAAACAAAATACTCACAGCGTTGCTTAATGAAAAAAGGGGGGTTCACCGTTGAATGGGAGGCTGGAGGGTGGTCCTCGGAGGCGGCGCCGGCTGCTAAAAAGGGGCCTAGGTTTTCTTTGATTTGGGGTCCACGGTTTGTGCGATGGAGCGAAGGAAAATAGTGGAGGCTAGGGGGGGGTTGCGCGGTGGCCTCCTGGTGATAGGCGGTGGCTGTTAGGGCCTCGCGAGGGGAAGTGGGCTTGGGGACTTGGCGTCTGAAATCTGGAGAAGGGGGGCTTCGGTGAGGTTCGAACGGAGAGCGAGCAGGTGGGAGGAGAGAGGAAGATCGGAGGGGAGTGCTGCGCTGGCCTCTAGCGGTGGTGGGCTCGTGGATGGCGGCGCAGCGACGGTCGAGGGGGAGGGCTGGAGCATCGGTAGTTTTTTATATATTTTTTTTTTTTGAATTTCTGTATTGAAAGAAAAGAGGGGGGGCCAGAAGATAAGGGAAAGGGATTTTTTTATTTTATTTTATTATTTAATTATTTTATTTTCCACTAAAAAGTAACTTTATCATTCGAACTCAAAACGAGGCCCACCGCCTGTCGTCTATAGCGTTTTACCCCCATTCCGAACACAATGAGATATGTATCGTAAGCTGATTCGGCTGTTACAATCAGTTTCCGTTAAATTTACATTTAAATCACTATATTGAATTTTAAATGTACATTTCAAATTACCGGGGTCACATACTAATCCTAAAAATTCCAGAAAAATATTTTCTAGCTTCGTATTGACCCTACGGTCCTAACAAAACTAGTTTCGTCGAATTCTGAGACTGTTTGAAAAATGGCCAATTTCCAGTCGATTAAAATCAACTGAAACTGGTCAAACGCGTTTTCCTTTGCCACGCTCACATATTGATTCGAAAAATTATGAAATTTGAAACTTAGCAATAACTTTACATCCCGGACCCAACAAAACTGGTTTCGTCGAAATTCGAGGTCGTTTGCAAAATGTCCATTTTTAAGGGCCTGAATTCCATAGCGACTATTCAGAATTTTCAACTGGACATATCTTTTGATTCCCGCTATGAAATTTGGGTTTTTCGGATTCGATAGAAAGATATTCACAATTAGATCCTAATGTTTTTGGTTTCACTAAAATCCGGATTATTTTGCATCTGGTATATTCAATTGAAGTTTGAAATCGAATTATCGAACTACCGCGCCATTTTCAATTCTATTTATAATCATATATAAATATTTATATTCTAACGACGACGCGTATAATATATACATTCTAATTCTATTCAAAATAAATTTCTCGTCGATATTATTTAAAATAATCCATTTTAAATAATCAAAATTCGCCATAAGTGCCAAAATAAAAATTTTAAACTGGCCCAGATTTTCCGGGTTATTACAGCCATGTCATACAATAGGGAGAAAATAAATACAAGTGTTTATACTAAGAGCTGTTGACATTTAAAAAATGAGCAACCCAATGACGTGCAAAATATTATTAGTTCATAGTTGTCCCATAAATCCAAACTAATAATATTATGCCAATCAAATAGACTGCTCATTTTAACTGGGAGTAGGCCTAGCATAACCCCGTTTTTACAATATTAACACTTAGACAGATTACGTTTCATGTGAACCGATGTAATGAAGTAAAGTTTGATGACCTATAGTTCTTACCTTCTAAAACCATTGTAGTCAAAAACTACTAGACTATTAGCAGAACTAAAGCATGCTATAATATAAAGGCAAAAATATAAAGTCATGTTTCTGATTGTCAATATAAGTTCTGAGCGAACAAATTCACTTGATATTTAGGATATAGGATATATCTTAACATAAATTTGTAAATATAATTATTTCATATATAATTGAAGCTTTTTACCAGCTTGAAATATAGCTTTGTTTTTTTTAAATGAAGCGGGTATACGAAATAACTTTTAGGGCGCGAACGGCAGCAAAATACCTAATGTACCCATATTAATTCAACAATTAACATTCTATTGCCTTTTAACTAAGCAGAAGAACAGCATCCAAATACAGTCAAAGAAAACAAATTACTTCTTACCCCTTGCTGATGTTCTAACGCCTGCCACAACCTTCTTTGCCGGAGCTTTATACACGGCCACCTTCTTCGCCAAAGTTTTCTTTACAACTGCTTTATTCGCTAAAGCCTTCCTCGCTAGTGTCTTCTTCACTGCCGCTTTCTTGGAAGGCAAAGCTTTCTTTGCTGCAGCTGCCGCCTTCTTGGCCACAGGTTTCTCAGCCGCAGACGGATTTGCTTTTGCACTGGTCTTGGCGGCCTTCTTTGGCGGTTGCTGCCTTGGCAACTGCTTTCTTTGCAGGAGCTTTTGCCTTCTGTTTGCCGCAGCGGCAGTTTTAGTCCCCTTGGGTTTCATTATGAAAGATAGTTGTATATGCATATATTAATACTGTACAGACAGAAACAATATTTTGTTTAGCATGTTAACATTAATACAAAAGCACAAACAAGACAAGAAAAGAAATAACACCTTAATTTGAGATATCTCCGAAATCTCTACTAGTAGTAACGAGAATAGTATAATTTGATATGTGCGTCATTTATTCACATCACCCCCGCTAAAGTCCACATCTTCGACTTTGCAACTCACTGCCAACTGCCTCAGTTACATCCTAAACTTGAATACATTTTCGCCTTCCCAATATCACCACTACCTACAACACCTCTACAATTGAAACCCAAAAGCACAAATTCGCCCCACTAAATCTACATCGCATTACCATCACTGAAAATATAAAAACAATGCACATTAGGTTCAAATCACAACAAACTTCTTTCAAACCTGTCAGCATATCTAAAGCACATCACGTCCAAAATAAAGAATAATGTCAGATCATATATGTACAAGCCAAATGAGAACAAATCACAAAGAAAGTCAACCTACATAAAGTAACAGCTCAATTGGTAACCATACAAAGAAAAATTATCATCCTAAAAGTGAACGTGCATATTGGAATATGAATTATTTGAATCTATGATTCACAACTCAGATCCATTTTGACTAAAAATTTGAAAAAATGACTACAAGTTAGATTAAAATTTGAACAAAATCAAGTTAACTTCTTTGTTATTAGGAGACAGTTGCTGGAAAAAAGGAAGACAGTGGTCGCAAGCGACAAAATATAAGAAGAAAATTAGTAGAAAAATTAAACATTCGTCATTGTGTTTATGACGCAAAAGTAAGCAGCCAAAAGGTTTGTTAATTAAACTAATTTTTAATTTGTTGCATAAGCAACTGATTTGGGTATCGAAAAAATGGGGTTGGGTTTGGACAACAAATTCTTTGGGCTGCTCGGATTAAAGGCAATTGCAAAATGTAAGTCAAACAACAAACATAGGTTCAATTACATTCAACTTTAACAAACATGCTTTCAAATTAAATATTAAAAAAGCAGAATCTAGAAAATATCCATGCTCAATAAAAGGCAAATGAAAAGAGAAGATGTGATCATAAATCAATACACAGTTAGTAAACACACAACCACCACAAATGTTAGATTTAGTCAAATAAACAAGAATTGAAGACTAGAAGAAGCCTTCTAATTAATTGACAAATAGATTCCATCAGTAGAAAGTTTGCACTTTAGTCTCAAAGCATATTTCTGTAACTGATTTTTATATTGGTGATTTCCTTTCGTTTCAATTACATCTGGATTATTGGTGTCCATACTAGATGCACTATCATTTACTTTCAAATAATTTGTACCTACTGTGCAATTTTCAATTTGATTCTGAGCAATAAAAGGTCATTTTTTTAGTGTCAGATATAGCATTATGAATGATTTCAGATTGTGAATGGATGACTGAATTAATCTTTTTATTATCAGCACTTGACATACAAGTGCTCGCATTATTCATCAAAAAATGTAATTTTGGTTGTCGCCAATGACAAAAAAAAATCCACTTGATGTATCCATGTTTGCATTCTGATGGTTAGTATTAAAAGATTCTTGTTTTGGAATCTGCGTTCTGACAGAAGAACACTTCCTCTTTGAGTAACAGAAACATTGACATATATTATGCTTCAGAGAATGCCATTCATACATAATATCTTGCCATATTAAATTTTCTTCAATATCTAGAATAGGGACTTGCTTTGGAAAAGAAGAATTAGCTTTTATTTCAATAAAAACTCTAAAAAAGGATACTGAAATCATACCTTCGGTTACATGATCAAGCTTAACCAGATACAAAGCAGTGAAGCATTTCAACCAATTGCTTTCTCCATCCGAAAATCTAAAGTCATCGAAACTAAAGTGTAAAGATATGCTTTGAGTGGAAATATTTATACACTTTAGATTCCATTGAGCAATTGATTTTTATACAGGTGTCATTAAATAAAGATAACCATCTGCAATTGTCCCAAAACAGGAGAGTTGCGTAAGAATATAATTTTACAACTTCATCTCACCAAGGATTCTTCTATATATGCACTAAAATAAACTAAACAAACACATCAAACAGGGTAATATATTATGTTCATGGCATAATGGATTAGTATTGATGGTTTACAGTATTTTTAAAGAACATGCTGCTACTATCTTGTGTGAAATGTTATCATCCACTTTGATAGTTGCTTTAAAAGGTAAAAATGAGTCAATCTGCCAATTTAGGCAACCTCTTGTTTATGCAGGTATGCCCATACCATGCATTAAACTGTATGTAAGTTCCTATAATAAACAAATTACTCTATGTGAATGCTCGTTCATACATCGATTTTCTAAATTATCCATGGGTAACACTCATTCATATATCCATTTGCTAAATTATTCAACAGTAACAATCAATAACCTGCAAGCAATGTGCAAATTGTATGAATGTGTATGCATATAGTACCATATATCATAAAGTATAAAAATCCAACCATTTTTGTCATAAACATCCATATGCATTTACTAGCATCCATCAACCATTACATGTCTTATCCACATGTTTAAACACATACCTACCATCCAAAGGTCTCTACATAAAGGGTGCATCACTAGGATGAGCAAATAAAATATAAACTATGCTCCTTTAACCAAAATCACTTAACTGCGGTAGCACACCACATAGACTTCCGCAAGTGCCTAATGGATACTTCTTATAATTAAGTCGCAACTTACCTCCTTTTATGGATTTTTTTCTCACATATTCTCAAAAATAGACTTAGGCCCATGAACTCTATATGGATTTAGCTTACTAAACGCACTTATCAAGAAAGACTGTAACCAGAGTGCCAGTACAAGTGGTGGATTAGCAGCTGGTGTAGCATTCGCTATGACAGTGTTAAAATATGAATGACCCGGGATATCATTATGAAATTGCATGTCTAATACTTTCTGCCAGATTTGGTTTGATTTTCTTTTAAAGGTGAAATGTTATCTTGCACTTGTATAGTTGGTTTTAGCTATACAAAATTGTCCATTCTATTTAAAAGTATATGGATTATTTATCATCTTAAGTGTACATATTTATAAATTCTATCAATTTATCTATGTTCAAGGAGTTATGCATACAGTAGACTGTAAATTTGAAACTATATCTGTATGCAATTTCTGTTAACTCTTGCATACTAAATCAAAGCACATGCAGAACACAAACATTTAGATGGACTGGGATATTGCAATGAATGAAATGCGCAGTTATAAGGGGCTAAAGCTGACCATGAACTGTTTTTTCAGATCTGAATCCATGTGGTTGGGCATGATTTTTTTCTAATCTTAGATTTCAATTATATCATAATAATTTTATTACATGAATTAGTACTTCAAAATATAAAGTAGTTGGAAACTCCAGATAATCAATCAGACAAAACTCCAGATCTCTATAAAAAATAACTCTACATGTCTATTTAATGCGAAACTCTAGATCTCCAATCAGACAAAACTAGTAGTAGGAATGAACGAATCAAGTAATTGGAAGAAACCAGTCATAAAACAAGAAAAAAAAGAATGAATCACTTACCTAGATCTGAAATACGGTTTCTAACGAGGTCGACGACATCGGGGTCGGAGACTGATGTGATGATCTCGATCGAAACCGAAGTAAGGATCTGGAGACAGGCTTTTGTTCTTCTGAAGGATCTGGAGATTGATCAAAATCTGGAGCCCCATTCTGTTTAGTTTTTTTTTGGTCAAGTTGTTAAGAACACGTGAAACGATGTTGCGGATCCAAATAAAAAGGGTCATGTGCAACAGTTTTATATTTACCCTCGCATAATAGCACTTCACCATTTCCAACCCCAACCATTCACTACGGTTTTAAATATAATAGTCGCAAATTATAAATATTTGTTACTGTTTTTACACAAAATCGTCGCAAATTCTATCTTCTAATGCTTTTCCCTACCAATCTGCTACGGTTTTAACTAAAACTGTCGCACATAGCAATATATGCTACTGTTTTTAGTTAAACCGACGTAAATAAGGCGACGCAAATAAGCAGTTTTGTATTAGTGTTATTTCTATCCAACTTATCCCAATCAAATTGGGAAACCCATATCTTACTTAAAAGATTTATCCAACTCTTTGACATTTGGTCTGGATAGAAATACCATCAACTTATACTTAATATTAATCTCGATATCCAACTCACACTATAAGCGGAATAATGGTGAACTACCTTTTAAATTCCTCAAATAGTGAGAGTCGTCATATACTGAATTAATATAAAACATCCGAAGATTTATCTCCAACCATATCCAATTATTTAAAATTGAAAACCCATATTAATATCAGTTTAAATTCCATATAAAATATTTCTAATACTTTTAAACCTTTGAAAGCATTCCACAAACCATTACTTATAGTTCGGAAAATAGTTTATGGTTTAAAACTTCAAAATAGATTGTTTTTGAAGGAAGTTTTACAATAGAATTTCAAAAATGTTACAAAACAATTATCTTAAACTATTTTGATCAAAATATCGTTTATCTTAGCCAAAATTTAAACTTTACAATTCAAAACACCTTTTCATAATTTGTAATGATTTTACAAAAAAATTCCATCTTTTTAAAACATTTAAAAATAGTTATTTATAGTTATGGTCAACAATTGTTCTTACATCGAACTTTTCCAAAACGGTTTCAAACATAACTTGAAAATTATAACTCGAATTTAAAATCTTCTTTCACTCGTTTGAAAGTTCTTGTTAATGGAAATCAAACGTTTTCCATTTTATGGAAATCCAATTTAGACTGCAAAAGTCATAAGTGTTTAAAGTTTGCATCTAAAATTATAACTTTCCAAATTATTTTGGATCTAAAATTCAACTTTTATTAATTCCAATTCATTTCTAAATTCAAATAACTTCAAATTAACCATCTCATTCGTCGGATCAGTTAGGTATAGCCAGGGAGAGCAGGAAACTTTATTTCTAAACCCAAGCCTACACACTATCCTCTCTGTCATCCTAGAACATTCTGGTATTTATTTATTCATTTAAAGGAATTTAGCAATATATTTGAATTCATACATATGGTCTTTCCAAATTATTAACCTTCAAATTCAATAATGATATTGCTTCTAATTACAAAGGAGATTTGTCGATCACCAATGTGATACCATAACTGTTGTGTTATAGTGTGTGTGCATAACAACGTCAACAACCATTTAAACATCCATAGCAACCATCATCAACATAATTAAATAAATCATAACTTTGCACAAGCATTATAACACTAACACTTAATAGTGTGTGTGGTCTAAACTATGCATCCATCATCCATCACAACTAATATAAATCATCATTAACCACTAATAATTCATCACTATATTTAAATTATTATAACCACTAATTAAATATATAAATTTTAGTTAAAGAGTTCTCACCTAACCGCTTTTTAAATCTTCATGGTAGGCGAGCCTAATTGAGCGAACCAACGGACATTATTTCAGCGCACCGTCTACTTCACGAAAATATATATTATATAATATATACTAATCTTTCTCTCTATATATATTATAAGAGGAGGAGGATGACGACGAACTTCGGCAAGGTGGTGGTGGAAAAGAAGAAGACTTATGCCATGGAAACCATGGCTATAAGCTTTAAGAAGAAGATGAAAAGAAGAAAATGGAGTGGAATGGTTAAAAAAATGGAGGAAAGGCCTCCTTATATAGGAATGGAGGGTTAAGGAGGTAATGACACATAAGGAGGCAAGTGTAAAACATGCATAAAAGGAGGCGTACAAAAATACAAGTGTCCTTACACTTGTCTAAAGGAGGAAATGTGATCTTTTGGTAGCATTTCCTTTAAAATGCTATGAAAACTAAGGACAATACTTTGTTTTAATGCTACTAATTCATGTTATTGTTTGACAAATACAATCAAACGACAAATAGTACTAATAAATACAAACTTATTAATAATCATTCTCGTTTAATTCAAATAAAATCTGTCATATAACTTATCAAAATTATTAAATATTATAAACCATATATATGTATGTCAAATTCAAATTTAAATTCAAATTAAGTAATAAAAATTCCAATTTTAAATTGGTTAAAAATTCTGGATCGTTACATTCACCCCACCTTAAAACTTTCGTCCTCGAAAAGGAAAGGGAATCGCAATTACTCATTCAACATCTTGTAGATTTTTAGACACAAGATTAAAATTCTTTATACCAAAGCTCCATATTCTCATAATGAATATGCCGCACCTAATTCCGGACAAACATACCTACCTTGTCCTCCACGATAACTTCCAACTTCCCATTATATTCGATTCATCGTTTACTGGGCCAATTACTTATATTCAACCATTTACCTCCTTCAAGAAAATTCAGAGTTATAAATTTATTCTCTTAGATCTTATCTTGCAAATACAACGATTATGAAACTTATTCCTTTTCAGTTTCCAAAATTTACTATTATTCGTTACATGAAAAACTTGATCATCTCCGAACTCAGCTTGTCTAAATGTTTCAGTTTAGGTAATTTCTTCTTACTATTCCCGCTTGCCAAATATCCTTTAATCAAATTATCAAACTTAATTCACAAGGTACTCGTGCTTACTTAAGCAGTTCCTTTTTTGTAACCACAATATACTTTAGTACTTAACATCTGTCCAAAATTGTCGATAATTCGATATTTTAATTTCTTATATAGTTTTTGCTATTTACATTAATTATTCCAAATTCAAGGTTACAAAACTTATTTCCTTCAAACTTTAGAGAAACCATTCAGATATATCTTTAATCACCGTGGTCCTCAACCAAAATATCGTCAAATATCTTATAGTCATATTGTGAAACTAAATTCTCAAGATATTTGCATTTTAAATTTAATAAGTTGGGAAGGACTAATTATAAAATATCCTGATTAATTAATTCCAACTTAGCCTTTAAATCGTTTCCCAAACTACTTTTTCTATATTTGGATTGCTTATATAAATTATACTTTGCGTAAACCTCTTTTAATCAACTGAGAAATCCCAATCACAAGATGTCCGTGCTCATGTTTTTAATTTTCAAATATTTTCAAAGACCTTTTTCCTTAGACTCAAAATATATTCTTACAAAATCAATTCCAAAGTAACTGCCAATTCTTACTCAAAATTTTGATTTGAGTTTTCAAATTATACATCTTTACAAAACCCCTTATATATATATATATATATCACAAATGCACTTTCTCAAAACTCTTTACTTGCTTATCCCTTACTAATAAGTTTACCTGGTATAATTCTTATAATCCAATCAAATTTTCACTTTTCTATTTAAGTTCACATCAATTTACCAAACAAAGTCAAACACTTATCTAAATTTTTAATCAGAATCATATAGTCATCCCACTTTCGAAAATAGAAAATACATACTGATGATGCTGCAGTCATCAATAGAATCATCTTCAAGAAACTAGACTGTGATTCTATATCTATCTAGTATACTTAAGATTTCGTATATATGTTAGCTAGGCGTATATTCAAAATCTTCTTATACTCGATAGTCCAACCTCAACATCAAATACAATACTCAAATTATAATTTTTAATTTCTAACCATATTGATTAGTTACCTTAACAAATTTAACACATGTTTATCGATATTTAGAAATGTTACCCAATAGTGACATTAAATCAAAAAGGCATTTGTACTCGGATCATTTTCTTGATCAGTGGAAGGGGCTTAATTACCATGCCATAAGAATTATTTTATGTGTAATTATAATCACAAAATGTAAACTTAACCTTAGTCGTTTGATTAAGTATCCAGGTTATAATTAACCATATATTTCCAAAATATGTTTCTTTCTTAAAATATAACTTTTCAAAACTCATTTCACATTTTCAAATTCGCTCTCTCAAATATAATACCTAAAATCTCATTCCATGGCATTACTAACCCTATCTCTAATGAGATATTATAACTCTGATGAGTCTTTCCTTTTGTTCAAATGTATCGTACCCCATAGCTTTGTATAAACCAAAGCTCTGATACCACGTTGTAACGACCTGGCTTTTTGCTCGGTTTTCGCTGATAATTAAACCAACTTAAACCATTCATAAAGACGGATTGTTAGGCGTACTTACACATTTGCACAAAATAAATAGAACTTTTACATTATCATTACAATAATATTACATCAGAGTTACCAAAGAAACATCAGAGTACATCGATTACACAGCGGAAAAGATACCAAACTCAGCAGAAGAATATGCATGCTCCATGATATAATAACTACAACTAAACTAGCATCTTGCTCCAACCACTCCAAGTCTAAACTGCAAACCAAACTACTAGGTTGCCAGCGTAAAAATTATGGGCACCCAGAATTTAGGTGTGAGAAAAATAAACTCCAGGTCAGTCATGGGACTGGTGTGAGAACTCAAACCATTTATTTTTAGGGTTTATTTTAAAGTTAGGTAAATCACCGAACCACGCCGCTAATGCGGAAAGGGTTTACTCCATGTGAATACCGGTGCATAGAAATTCGCAATAAATATTTGAAAAATGAAACTAACATAAGGTCTCGCAGCATACACACAATGCAAACACACACATGGGCGAGGTTTCTCCTTATGCAGTCAAAAATGCTTGATACGTAAAGTCCTCTTTTAATACTATAATACAGTGAAAAATCCTTTCAAAAGTAAATGTATCAATCTTAGCCAGCATTGGTACCATATAGTATACAGATGTACAATATGCAACTAAAATCGTACGGGCTCATAGCGGAGATTGGGTTTCCAACAATGACTAGGCAAAGGAACTTCCTTCCAAAACAAATTTTGAACACCTCTAGAGGGATGTCCAAGAATCAACAGTGATGCTCCTTTTGCCAACACTAGGCCGGATTACCCCTTAACTGGGTAACTTAGAGTACGCCTGAGTATGTCATCTTCAGTCGTTACCAACCTTTCCGAGCGCACACCAACAACAACCACAAAAGTGGATGCTTTTACCATATAGGTTAATACCTGGGCTCCATACCATAGTACACCTTTTATCTAGAAGGAGACAACACCCCATAACCCTGCTGCATTTCTTCCTGTTTTAGCCATTTACCTGGGTATGAGGCTTGCTGAGGTCCTGATATACACAAAGCTACGCTTAGATAAGCCATGCTTTGATCATCCAAAGCTCACCACATAACTTAAGTATGCCACATTGTCCGTTCACAACACATCACTGATTTCTATCGATATATAACCTCTAAGCTCATACGTCTTAGAGAAGGGTGTTAAGTAAGAGAATAAATTCTCCGCCACCAAACGGATATATATTTAACAGAGATCGGTGCTACGCAGTCAATTACAATGTCAGACACACAATCCATAAATGTTCGTTCTGGGTCTGAACGAAACAACAATCCGAAATTACTTCCCATACATTTGGTTTCTTGCCACTTAGCTGATATAAAATCCATCTGTAAATGGGAGCTACACATTTGAGACATTCAGCAAGTCGTCCTTACGTTATGAAGGGTTTCGGTCTTCAGTACTGTCTTCAATTGCTCCACAACGTTGTATTAGTACTTGGAATGGTTTTCGGACATACATCCGATCCCGGTCTACCCAAATAATAAGTGTAATTTTTAAAACAATATTATGGAACACACAGGCTTTTAACCAAATCTCCTTCCATCTTAGATTTTGTTAAATTAAATTTCTTTAAACACATTCTCAAATTACCTTTAACAAAATCCATATTTTAACTCTTCTTCTTTAAAACACATCCCTTAAATAAAAGATAATCTAGCCCCAAAGCCTTAATCAATTTTCCATTTGATAACTCGTTATCAAAACCCAATTTCCTTTGAAAATCCTTTAATCCATATTTCAACCGTAGTTTCTAATTAAATCGATTTTCCAACATTCAATTCTTTAATCTTAACTAAAAGATTATACTTGGTTCCCAATTTCTTATTTTTAATTTTCTCAAATCAAAGATTTGATTAAATCCCAATTTACGATATGAATTTCCACAAATAAATCTTATTGGGTTTCAAGAATGATATTGTTGATGATATGGTTCACGAAAAAACCCAAATCAATTGATATTGAACATAATTTACACAGAAATTGTATCTACTTATATTCGATTTCAAATCTCATAATCAACGAATACTATAAGTGGAATAACGATATAATAATAATATCTTCCAAATTCCTCAAATAGTATACGTTAACAAAAAATAATTTCATATCAAATATCTGAAGATTATTTCTATCCAACTTATCCCAATCAAATTGGGAAACCCATATCTTAGTTAAAAGATTTGTCCAACTCTTTGACATTTGATCTGGATAGAAATACCATCAACTTATACTTAATATTAATCTCGATATCCAACTCACACTATAAGCAGAATAACGGAGAACTACCTTTTAAATTCCTCAAATAGTAAGAGTCGTCATATACCGAATTAATATCAAACATCCATAGATTTATCTCCAACCATATGCAGTTATTTAAAATTGAAAACCAATATTAATATCAATTTAAATTCCATATAAAATATTTCTAATACTTTTAAACCTTTGAAAACATTCCACAAATCATTACTTATTGTTCGAAAAATAGTTTATTGTTTAAAACTTCAAAATAGAATGTTTTCGAAGGAAGCATTACAATAGCATTTTAAAAGTGTTACAAAAGCGTTACAAAATAGTTATCTTAACTATTTTGATCAAAATATCGTTTATCTTAGCCAAAATTTAAACTTTACAATTCAAAACACCTTTTCATAATTTGTAATTATTTTACAATTTTTTTCCATATTTTATAACTTTTAAAAATATCTATTTATAGTTATGGTCAACAATTGTTCTTACATCGATATTTTCCAAAACGGTTTCAAACATAACTTGAAAATTACAACTCGAATTCGAAATATGCTTTCAATCATTTGAAAGTTCTTGTTAATGGAAATCAAATGTTTTTCATTTTATGGAAATCCTATTTAGATTGCAAAAGTTATAAGCGTTTAAAGTTTGCATGTAAAATACATAAATTGTCGTTATGCGACAAGCTCTATTTTGACCATAATAACCATTATTCTATGATACTTCAAAATATCTTAGAAAACCATTATATCCTTATATAACACTTTTAAAATCATTTAAATTTACTTTCTAAATTATTTTGGATCTAAAATTCAACTTTTATAAATTCCAATTCATTTCTAAATTCAAATAACTTCAAATTAACCATCCCATTCGTCGGATCAGTTAGGGATAGCCAAAGAGAGCAGGAAACTTTATTTCCAAATCCAAGCCTAGACACTATCCTCTCTGTCATCCTAGAATGTTCTGGTATTTATTTATTCATTTAAAGGACTTTAGTAATATATATGAATTCATACATATGGTCTTTTCAAATTATTAACCTTCAAATTCAACAATGATATTGCTTCTACTTACAAAGGAGATTTTTCGATCACCAATGTGATACCATAATTGTTGTGTCATACTGTGTGCAAAACAACATCAACAATCATTTAAACATCCATAGCAATCATCATCAATATAATTAAATAAATCATAACTGTGCACAAGCGTTATAACACTAACGCTTAATAGTGTGTGTGATCTAAACTATGCATCCATCATCCATCGCAACAAATATCAATCATCATTAACCACTAATAATTCATCACTATATTTAAATTAGTCTAACAACTAATTAAATATATAAATTTTGGTTAAAGAGTTCTCACCTAACAACTTTCCAAATCTTCATGGTAGGCGAGCCTAGTTGAGCGAACCATCGGACAGTATTTCAACGAACCGTCTACTTCACCAAAATATATATTATATAATATATACTAATCTTTCTCTCTCTATATATTATAATAGGAGGAGGAGGATGACGAACTTCGGCAAGCTGGTAGTGGAAAAGAAGAAGACTTATGCCATGGAAACCATGGCCATAAGCTTTAAGAAGAAGATGAAAAGAAGAAAATGGAGTGGAATGGTTAAAAAATGGAGGAAAGGCCTCCTTATATAGGAATGGAGGGTTAAGGAGGTAATGACACATAAGGGGTCAAATGCAAAACATGCATGTAAGGAGGCATGCAAAAATACAAGTGTCCTTACACTTGTCTTGTAACACCCCACGTCCATTAAGGTCACTCACAAAGGGAATGCCTTAACTTTGACGGAGTATTTTAGTAAACAGAACAGAATATTACAAGACAGATATAAAAATAATACTTGAAAAACTTTATAACTTTATTGCAGCGGACAGAAATCAGTTTGGTTACAACTTTACCAAAAACTCATGTACATATATATCAGCCTTGTTCAAAAGCCATCAGAGTACAAAACTTTAAAATCATAATCCCCACCGAAGATGCCAGAAAAAGATAAGCCATACGTTAAGCACTTCAAGCACTCCAAGCAGGAAGAAAGATCCGGATCAAGCTAGAGTATTCCCTCCTGGAAAACCTGGGGGGAAACGGAAGAAAAGAGGCGAAACAACAAGGGTCAGACATAAAGTCTGGCAAGTCCAGTGACTTTCAGTTATGAACAAATAATAATGTCATGGCATGCAAATAAAACTGGATGAGAGATAACAGGAAACG
Source organism: Allium sativum (assembly GCA_030737875.1). Classification (NCBI taxonomy): domain Eukaryota; kingdom Viridiplantae; phylum Streptophyta; class Magnoliopsida; order Asparagales; family Amaryllidaceae; genus Allium; species Allium sativum. The sequence goes on from CM060912.1 coordinate 137,081,742, forward strand.
GGAATAACAGATATACTTAGGTTAAACAGAAGAAACAGGATGATATTACTTTTCACTTTTCTGCACTAATACTAGTATAACAGGATTAGGTGTTACCCTAATGTCTAAACAGAAACAGAATAATGGGCCTTTACCACCCTAACAGAGAAACATAATGCTAATAATGGGCCTTTACCACCCGAACAGAAAGTACAGAAACAGAATGCTAGTAATGGGCCTTTACCACCCGAACAGAGACAGAAACGGAAACAGAATAATCCCTACGGAAACAGAATGTTAGAATTAGGTGTACACCAGTAAATGGGCCTTTACCACCCCAACAGACGGTACCACGCAGAAACAGACAGGTGTTACCACCCAACAGAAACAGACGGTACCCCACAGAACAGACAGAACTAAGTGTACCATAAATCCTACCCGACGCGATCGTCTCCCTAATACATAAATACTCTTTGCTAGCCCCACAAAAGGGTGTATCATTCCCTAAAGTGGCAACCTTTGAATGACACAGACCTATTTATAGATGTCACGGCGTCTTACATCCTCAGAGGCAGACCGGGATCCATGCATGCACATGACCCGGTTGGAACGCACTATCAACACCCCTCGCCATTATTAGAATGAACCGCTTATAATTAGTTCAGTAAGCGTGCCCGGACCCTACCTACTGTTGGGTCATAGTTTTGATACCAGAAAGGGTTACTAACTAATATGAGTCCCACACAACAGATGACACAAGTAATTACCCATCCTAACCTTGTGTCCCCAGACTAACAGATTTCAGATTAACTTGTTTACAAGTTTTAGACATACAGAGTTCAGATTTACTAGTTCACAGATCAGACAATCAAGTTAACAAGTTTTCAGACTAACGGATCAGATGTACAGATTTAACAGACTTACAGATTGTCTAACTTTGTATTGGGCCTACAGATTCACGAAATGGGTTTGTTAAATTTATCAGTCCAGTTGGTTTAACCCTATCCACCCAACATGTTTTAGACATCATATTTATCTCAGATTTGCATTAATTAAATATTAATGCACAGACCTCTCACATTACGTCGGTTGCTTATGGCCGCTGAATATGCCGGGCGGTTCCGGGCAGACTTCTGCCACAAGCCAGACCTAACCTCGTGTCTAAGCATATTTTAGTTATGCCTATGACCTCTCACATTAGACTGACAGTTTGCGGTCGCTGGTTAAGCCGGTTGGTTCCGGGCAGGCTTCTACCGCAAACGGAGTCTAACCTCGTGTCATAGCCACTTTATTCCATTACAAAAAATATCAGACTAATTATGTCCATTTAGCAGATTTAACTTCTTTACAAGTTACGACAGATTATCCAAAGTTCTATTAACATGTTTTGCTCAATTTTAGATCGACCCTCCAAATTACAATTATTCAGTTTTCAACAGATTAAGCAATTCTACATATTTAGCAGATAACAGATCTAGCAGATTAGGCAATATAACAGATCTAGTAGATTAGGCAATATAACAGATCTAGCAGATTAGGCAATGTAACAGATCTAGCAGATTAGGCAGTATAATCGATTTTAAACATTCCTTAAAGTTCTATTCACATATCATGCCTAATTCATAAGGTAAGCCTAAACTTATATGCCCAAATTATGGTCATAATCCACCATATAACATATGTCCCAATTTTTAGTTAAACTTGCATAGTTTAGAATATTCTCCAAAAACCTTACATATAAATTATGCCAAATATAGCCATTGATTTCAATGCATGTCAGATATCCAAAACACCCCCTTACTTAGGTGTATTCACACTTAATAATTATCCAATCTTAATATGGATCTTTACACCTAAGTTAAATGCAAATTAATTCTCTTTTTTCCAAATTTCAGACTATAATATATATAGTATGTCTAGATCTAGATCTTGAATTACAACTTGTACTATGCATCCAAATCTGTTACATGTTCACAGTTAAATTTTACGCCACAAATCCCAAGTCATATGTCCAATATTCTTTATGCCTCAAAACTCAAGACATATGTTAAATACACCTTATGTTTTAAATACAACATGCCCAATTATATGTCTCAGATTTATGTTCTAAGTTCAACCTATGTTCTTTATGTTCTAAGTCACAATAATCCTCTCCTTCCCAGTCATAGATCGTCTTATACAATATGCCTCAAATTTATGTCCAGAATTACAACATGCGTTGTATCCTCAAATTAGTTACAAATCAATTATGCCCAAATATGCCTCATTCAATATTCTTCCCAAATTTAGCGTTTATGGGTTCATCTCTTATGAGATCTGGCTCAAGCTCATGGTAGCCTGGCTATGAAACAAAAAGAAAGAAAGGAGGAAGAAATACAGAACAAAAAGAATAATAAAACAGAGGAACAGATCTGATAAATAGAAAAAGGGCATAATCTCAGATTCTGTTTTATAATTATGTCAAGAACATGATTAAAATTCCATACCGGAAAATAACTGTACTTGCCTTAGTTGGATTCTAGAAGAAGAGTTGCAGTTGTTCTATTTTAATCTAAATCAGAATTGGAAGAAGAAGAAGAAGCACAAGTCTTAGCTTAGGTTTCAGCAGAGCAGAGACACCATTAATTTATTTTAATTAAGGTGGAGGTAGCATAACATTGCAATGGTTTGGTGTGGAGAGAAAGCTAGGTTTAGGGGTGTTTAAATAGGAGAATAGGGTAATTTAGAGCCTTCAGATCAGTCCAAAAGTCATCAGAACCACCCAGCTCGAAGACAGGTCATCTAGCCACTCAGAAGAAGACACGTCATCACAGAACACTCCAAATTCTGTGATGGATCGGTATGGGCGCACTTAGCAGGTTCGCCAGTGTATTTTTGTACTGGCGCACTTCACAAGTGCGCCAGTGTATTCTGGCCTGTTTCCAGTTTTTCTGCCTAACTTCGTTCGTCCATATCTTCTTCGTACGGTATACGTTTTACGCAAACTCGGACACCATCTCAAGCAGAATTTCGAGACGAACGCAATGGCGCAACCCGTTTCCCTTAATTAATCTCCTAAAAATTAAGTATACTTTAAGTTGTTACTTATACGTTCATAGAAAATACGAGTGTTACATTCTCCCCTCCTTAAAGGATTTCGTCCCCGAAATCTTCAAGTTAAGAAGAATGTGTCCTACCATCCAATCATCCATCTACTCAACCATCATCCACAAGCATCCATTTTCCTTAGAAAACTTCTAATGTTGTATGAACATATGCAAAAGTGTGTGTATATGTCTCTTATCTAATGCAAAGATCAGGCGGTCTACTGATTCAGTTGACCTCCTCAATGCGAACCATGTTGTTGCCATGAGTCCAATTATGTATGCAAGAAATCCTATTTGATACACATCATTTCTATATGTGTGCATAACCAATCATCTAAATGCAACATCCATGTGATGAGTCAATCATTTTGCATCCACAAAAATTGAAAAATGCACACACATCCATATGCAGTATGAGAGTGTTTTTGAGCCGATCTAGTGCCTAGTGTGTATATGCATCCACGAGCAACCACTTGCATCCACTTGCAACCATCAAACATAACATGTCTCAAACACATGTTTACACCCATTAGTATCTACCTAAAGGTCGAAGACTCGATCGATAGGATACAACTGAGTGATAGAAGCAAGTACGATTAAAACAAGAGCTCTGTTCCTATTAGACATCGGTTAAGAAAATAATTCCCTAAGTATCAACCCCGAAGACCAAAATCAACATTAGATTAACACCCAGTGAATTACTCCCATTAAACAATGCCAAACTGGAAATCTACTTCACGCTTCGAGTAAAAACCCCTAACCTTTTCAGAAATATCTAGATACTTACAGACTACTGGTACGGATCAGATTATCAAATTATTTTTAGGAAACTAAGCTTGAGAAAGCCTAACCATATCCCAAAAAAACCCGAAATGTATGCGTCACAGTCATCTTAACGCCTAACACAGATGCCCTCAAAACCCAACCTATCATAAACAGATGAGTCGTAACCCTTATGGGGTTTGAGACTATAGCGGGATCAGAAACAAGACTAGTATTAAAGTGTAGAGACTTAACTACAGAATCAAAATGCTAGAATCAGAAAGAGTTCTTCTTAATAATCAGATAAGGAAGTTAAACCTTCTCAGAAATTTTCCTACCACAAAGGTACCAACAAGTCCTCCCCTTCCTTCTAGTTTTGATAACCATCTCAGTCCCATGAAGCGATTTTCCGCCCACCGTACGGAAGTTCTTACGTATCTTAGAAAAAAGCATCTATACGTAGAAGAAGAGATTAAAAAGGGAAAGAGGAAGGGATTCGAAACAAAGAATCGGAAGAAAGATATCTGGCTTTTTGGGGATTATGTTTTTTAAAATAAACTTTTCTTTTGAAAATACTTCCTTTAAATACCTTTTTGAAAATAGTTTTCAAAACCTTTTATCTAATCTCGTAACCTTCAGCTCTGATACCAAGTGTAACACCCCACGTCCGTTAAGGTCACTCACAAAGGAAATGCCTTAACTTTGATGGAGCATTTTAGTAAATAGAACAGAATATTACAAGACAGATATAAAAATAATACTTGAAAAACTTTATAACTTTATTGCACCGGATAGAAATCAGTTTGGTTACAACTTTACCAAAAAATCAAGTACATATATATCAGCCTTGTTCAAAAGCCATCAGAGTATAAAACTTTAAAATCATAATCCCCACCGAAGATGCCAGAAAAAGACAAGCCATACTTTAAGCACTTCAAGCACTCCAAGCAGGAAGAAAGATCCGGATCAAGCTAGAGTATTCCCTCCTTGAAAACCTGGGGGGGAACGGAAGAAATGAGGCGAAACAACAAGGGTCAGACATAAAGTCTGGCAAGTCCAGTGACTTTCAGTTATGAACAGATGATAATGTCACGGCATGCAAATAAAACTGGATGAGAGATAACAGGAAACGGGAATAACAGATATACTTAGGTTAAACAGAAGAAACAGGATGATATTACTTTTCACTTCTCTGCACTAATACTAGCATAACAGGATTAGGTGTTACCCTAATGTTTAAACAGAAACAGAAACAGAATAATGGGCCTTTACCACCCTAACAGAAGGTACAGAAACATAATGCTAATAATGGGCCTTTACCACCCGAACAGAAAGTACAGAAACATAATGCTATTAATGGGCCTTTACCACCCCAACAGAAACGGAAATAGAATAATCCCTACGAAAACAGAATGTTAGAATTAGGTGTACACTAGTAAATGGGCCTTTACCACCCCAACAGACGGTACCACGCAGAAATAGACAGGTGTTACCACCCAACAGAAACAGACGGTACCCCACAGAACAGACAGAACTAGGTGTACCATAAATCCTACCCCACGCGATCGGCTCCCTAATACATAAATACCCTGTGCCAGCCACACAAAAGGGTGTATCATTCCCTAATGTGGCAACCTTTGAATGACACAGACCTATTTATAGATGTCACGGCGTCGTACATCCTCAGAGGCAGACCGGGATCCATGCACGCACATGATCCGGTTGGAACGCACCATCGACACCCCTCGCCATTATCAGAATGAACCGCTTATAATTAGTTCAGTAAGCTTTCCCGGACCCTACCTACTGTTGGGTCATAGTTTTTGATACCATAAAGGGTTATTGACTAATATAGGACCCACACAACAGATGACACAAGTAATTACCCATCCTAACCTTGTGTCCCCAAACTAACAGATTTCAGATTAACTTGTTTACAAGTTTTAGACATACAGAGTTCAGATTTACTAGTTCACAGATTAGACAATCAAGTTAACAAGTTTTCAGACTAACGGATCAGATGTACAGATTTAACAGACTTACAGATTGTCTAACTTTGTATTGGGCCTACAGATTCACGAAACGGGTTTGTTAAATTCATCAGTCCAGTTGGTTTAACCCTATCCACCCAACAAGTTATAGACATCATATTTATCTCAGATTTGCATTAATTCGATATTAATGCACATACCTCTCACATTACGTCGGTAGCTTGTGGCCGCTGGATATGCCGGGCGGTTCCGGGCAGACTTCTGCCACAAGCCAGACCTAACCTCGTGTCTAAGCATATTTTAGTTATGCCTATGACCTCTCACATTAGACTGACAGTTTGCAGTCGCTGGTTAAGCCGGTTGGTTCCGGGCAGGCTTCTACCGCAAACGGAGTCTAAACTCGTGTCATAGCCACTTTATTCCATTACAAAAAATATCAGACTAATTATGTCCATTTAGCAGATTTAACTTCTTTACAAGTTACGGAAGATTATCCAAAGTTCTATTAACATGTTTTGCTCAATTTTAGATCGACCCTCCAAATTACAATTATTCAGTTTTCAACAGATTAAGCAATTCTACATATTTAGCAGATAACAGATCTAGCAGATTAGGCAATATAACAGATCTAGTAGATTAGGCAATATAACAGATCTAGCAGATTAGGCAATGTAACAGATCTAGCAGATTAGGCAGTATAATCGATTTTAAACATTCCTTAAAGTTCTATTCACATATCATGCCTAATTCATAAGGTAAGCCTAAACTTATATGCCCAAATTATGGTCATAATCCACCATATAACATATGTCCCAATTTTTAGTTAAACTTGCATAGTTTAGAATATTCTCCAAAAACCTTACATATAAATTATGCCAAATATAGCCATTGATTTCAATGCATGTCAGATATCCAAAACCCCCCTTACTTAGGTGTATTCACACTTAATAATTATCCAATCTTAATATGGATCTTTACACCTAAGTTAAATGCAAATTAATTCTCTTTTTTCCAAATTTCAGACTATAATATATATAGTATGTCCAGATATAGATCTTGAATTACAACTTGTACTATGGATCCAAATCGGTTACATGTTCATAGTTAAACTTTACGCCACAAATCCCAAGTCATATGTCCAATATTCTTTATGCCTCAAAACTCAAGACATATGTTAAATACACCTTATGTTTTAAATACAACATGCCCAATTATATGTCTCAGATTTATGTTCTAAGTTCAACCTATGTTCTTTATGTTCTAAGTCACAATAATCCTCACCTTCCAAGTCATAGATCGTCTTATACAATATGCCTCGAATTTATGTCCAGAATTACAACATGCGTTGTATCCTCAAATTATTTACAAATCAATTATGCCCAAATATGCCTCATTCAATAATCTTCCCAAATTTAGCGTTTATGCATTCATCTCTTATGAGATCTGGCTCAGGCTCGTAGTAGCCTGGCTATCAAACAAAAAGAAAGAAAGGAGGAAGAAATACATAACAACCAGAATAATAAAACAGAGGAACAGATCTGATAAATAGAAAAAGGGCATAATCTCAGATTCTGTTTTATAATTATGTCAAGATCATGATTAAAATTTCATATCGGAAAATAACTGTACTTGCCTTGGTTGGATTCTAGAAGAAGAGTTGAAGTTGTTCTATTTTAATCTAAATCAGAATTGGAAGAAGAAGAAGAAGCACAAGTCTTAGCTTAGGTTTCAGCAGAGTAGAGACGCCATTAATTTATTTTAATTAAGGTGGAGGCAGCATAACATTGCAATGGTTTGGTGTGGAGAGAAAGCTAGGTTTAGGGGTGTTTAAATAGGAGAATAGGGTAATTTAGAGCCTTCAGATCAGTCCAGAAGTCATCAGAACCACCCAGCTCGAAGACAGGTCATCCAGCCACTCAGAAGAAGACATGTCATCACAGAACACTCCAGAATTCTGTGCTGGATCGGTATGGGCACACTTGGCAGGTGCGCCAGTGTATTTTTGTACTGGCGCACTTCACAAGTGCGCCAGTGTATTCTGGTCTGTTTCCGGTTTTTCTGCCTAACTTCGTTCGTCCATATCTTCTTCATACGGTATCCGTTTTACGCAAACTCGAACTCTATCTCAAGCAGAATTTCGAGACGAACGCAATGGCGCAACCTATTTCCCATAATTCTTCTCCTAAAAATTAAGTATACTTTAATTTGTTACTTATACGTTCACAGAAAATACGGGGTGTTACATGTCTTAAGGAGGGAATGTGATCTTTGGTAGCATTTCCTTTAAAATGCTATGAAAACTAAGGACAACACTTAGTTCTAACGCTATTAATTCATGTTATGGTTTGACAAATCAAATCAAACGACAAATAGTATCAATAAATCCAAACTTATTAATAATCATTCTCATTTATAATTCAAGTAAAATCTATCATATAACTTATCAAAATTATTAAATATTCTAAACCATTTATATGTATGTAAAATTCAAATTTTAATTCAAATTAAGTAATAAAAATTCCAATTTTAAATTGGTTAAAAATTCTGGATCATTTCACAATCTTATCTTTAAGAGAAAACATGCTTATCTTCTTTTAAGCGATTCTTGAGCTTTGCTCCCATTATCATTTGCTAGGGAAAACTCTTTCATTAAATCTTTGTGATCAAATTGAATAAAGATTTCACTTCAACTTTACTTGGGGAATCATCTTTCTTTTAACTGAGTTAAAGAACAAATGTTATTTTCGTCCATGATAAACCCAAAATCATACTTTCCTTCTAAATGAAATATTCACGGAAATCATATCAGCTCATCATTGATGTGAATTCCCATAGAGAAATAATACTATAAGCGGAATAATGGAAAAACCTTTTAAAGTCCTTAAATAGTAAAGGTCTTCATCCATAGAGACCCATCTCGATTTTCACTAAATTGATTCCCATTCAATTCCAATTTAATTTACCAATTGGAAAACTTCACTTTGGAAAACTTCATTAATCTTAATTTAAAGATTTATTCGGCACTTTTCCTCTTTAACTGGGTTAAAGAACAAATGTGGTTGAAGACACCATTCACGACAAAACCCAAACTAATTGATACTAAATACAAGATTTAAACATGATTTACTTCCACTTATATTCAACACCAGTTCTCGTAATCAACGAATACTATAAGTGGAATAACAATATAAACATCTTCCAAATTACCTCAAATAGTAAACGTTTACACAATGGTAATCTATAACAATTAACCAAAGATCATTTCTGTCGAAATCCAATTAATTAAATTCGAAAAACTTTTTATCTTATTAAAAAGATCCATTCAAACACATATTTCAAAGCATGGTTATATTTAATAAAAAATATATTATTATTTATCATAATTTTTCCATATTTCAAATAATTTTTTTATTTCCATTTCAATAGATTTTCCAATTACGGTCATCGAACTGCCTTTACAGTGACCTTTTCAAAAATAGATTTAATCATAACTTGAAATCTATAAGTTGAAATCCAAAATTTCTTCTTTCATTTGAAAGTTACTATCAACAGAAAACAAACGTTTCCAATTTCGAGGAAATCCGATTTAAATTGCATTAGTTATGCTCATTTGAAGTTCACGGTCGAAATTTGCAAGCTGCCGCGCGCTACACATTCTATTCAAACCATATTATTATTTAAAATAAACTCGTCCAATTCAGTCCAAACGTATTTTACAAAACATTTATAAACTCGTTTAAAAAAGGTTCTGACTTCAAACTCAATTATATATCAAAATTGAATATCCAATTTATTTATAATATTAAAATAATAATTATTTTCAAAATATAATATTTTGAAATTCAAAATTTCTTGAAATCCATTATAAAAATAAATAAGATCATTGGAACAATCATTTCGAGTTAAAACGTCGTTTGTATATCTAACTCGAATTCACTTTTGAATTTACTATCCAAATCTATTTTAAATTAGAACAAGCTATTTCTAATTCTAATCTCTTTCAAAATCATTTCAACTTTTTCTATAGTTGTTTGAAATCATATAACTTTCATTTCCAAATCATTTCGGATACAAAAATCCAATTTCCATTTTTATGTCTTATTTGACTTAACGAATATAATATTCATTTAAACTTCCAAAGGAATGAGATTCAATCAATTCCAAAATATTTCCATATTCGTCGTGTGAATTATGTGAATAATTATAATAACAACCACAACAGTTATCATCCATTAAACAACAGTCATAAGATAAGTGTTATAATTGTTAACGCTTAAATGTACATAAACAGTAAAAATAAACTGTAAATAAATATCCATCAATCATGAAGTAACCATAGCAACCACAAACAATCATTATATAATCAGTTGGCGATAATAAATAACTTTCAAGCTAAAAAGAGTTCTCACGTTAAATATTTCAAATAGAAGTTATCACCATGATTCGTTGATCATTGCAATAACGATTTATTTCGATTAAATTAAACGAACTTCTAATTCAAAACAAAATATTCCAACTGCATCGAAACTCATCAATTCTAGATCCAACCAACTCTATCATGCAATATTTGTCGTCACGGTTCCACCGTCTGTCGTTTCGCCAAAATTTGTTAACGCACAACCCTATATTTGTCGTTACAAGTTTTAATTAATTTTTTATTAACCTAAATTAAGTAACAACTTAATTTATCACTAATTACTGTCACTAACATTAATTAATTAAGATTAGTTAACCTTAATCATCTTCAAATTTGTTTAACTGAACCCGTGAAGCTTCTTTCACCAAATCCATCACAACGCGTTCCTTGAGCCACCAGACCACCAACCATCACCGTCATCACCTCCATCTCTCTAAGTGGGGCCCACGTCTGGAGCACCTCCCCCGGAGCCGCCATCGTTCGTCGGAAATCAACCATCAACATTAAATCATGTTTCTGGCTCCACAGGCCTCCTTCGACCTCCGATGGTCACCAAACTTCACCACCAGCAATGTCTCGACATTCCGAGCAACTTTCCAGTTGGACACTTTTTTTTAAAACGCCTTGATCGGCCCAAAAATCAAAAAATATGAAAATTGGGGAGTCAACTTCATGACCAGTTCTGCTGCGAATCGTAACTCTGATCATCATCATCTTCGTATAAATTTGAAGATCTCGAAGAGGGTTACAACTTTCATGTTGAGGGATTTTCGCTAAAAATGGATGGATTGGAAGGTATTAAGGAAGAAGTGAGGAACGTTCTGAGCCATTCAGGCTATGGTGGTTACAAAGGAGGTTAGGGTTTTGAGTGGGTTTAGGGGGGGTATTTATAGTGAAACTTTAATAATATTTTATTCCTATATTACCTAGCTATGAAGTTTAGTGCCCGAACTCCAAATAAACCCCAACGACTGTCATTTCTAACCAAACACCACTATTCCGAACATAATGTAATGTGATTCGGGAGCCAATTCAATTGTTTTCATTTATTTTTAGCAAAATTAAATTATAAACTATAATTAATTTCAAATTGACTTTTTAATGCGCGTTTAAATTGCGCACGCTCACATACTAACTTCGATTGTCACGAAATTTGAAATCTTACAATTATTTAATGTTACGGGTCCAATAAAATTGGTTTTGTCGAAATCCAAGATCGTTTGCAAAATGGCTATTTTCCAATATTTAATTAAATCGATAAAATATAATTTAAATTCAAAATAATTAAGTTCATTGAAAATAAATTATAATCGTCATATATATATTCAAATATAATCTTACATAACTTCGAAATAAACTATTTCGGATTTTTAACTTGATACTTCCATTTCAAGCTAAATCGGTATTCAATTTATTATAAAATCCCATTATTTTATTTAATAAATCGTTATGATCTTTAAACGATTCTATAGCGACGTTCTGGAAATTTGATTTGGACATAACTCACTATCTACTAAATGAAATCTCGATTTCCCCCTTTCATTAGAAAACAATAGTTCAATAGATTCGAATGTTTCATGTTTCAACAAATTCTGACTTATATTGGAACTTATACGTTCATAAAGTTCAAAACGTAATATTACAAACTACTGTGCTTTTGCGAGCTCGTTTTTAATTATATTATAAATTATATGTTCAAATTCATTTTAATTCAAGTTGTAAAAATTCTAAATCATTAATTCTTAAAATAAATCGTTTTAAATATTTAGTATTCATTATATATTTCTTAATGAAATCTAGGTCATTACATGTTAGATATGGTTCGAAGTCGTAACTAATTGGTCTGCTGCCCATACATATATAATCACTCTGAGACATATCAAACGATAATACTATAATACATGATCAAGAGTAATAAAACTTCTTATTTAACACATCATCAAGAACAATAAAACATCATATTTAACACATGATCAAGATTAATAATACATCTTATTTAAGCAAATATTATAAGAAGACAAATGGTTTTCCCACAGTAGCTTTATATACCCACAATAATACAAGTATTTAAATTAACATGCAGCTGTACAAGTCGGTGAACAAGACTGAAAAAATGAAGTGAAAAAAAACACATTTTAATAACCCACGTCTTCCAACAACAAGAAGAACAAATTGTGTTTGTTCTGCCACCTCACAAATAACCTCCTTTGGATCGCCATCGGTTATCAAAGTGTATGCTTGCACCTGCCAGTATCAACCAAAAAATCAATATACCATCCATTTCCTACACTACTCATGATATTTGGGTTACAAACAAGTTGAAAAAATGAAGTGCACACAAACATGCAGCTGTACAAGTCCATGAACAAGACAGGAAAAATGAAATGCATACAAATATGCAAGGTTCAACCAGTATTCACATTATTCATGGCATGGCAAAGTAGACAGTCCAAGTCCAAGTACAAAACTAAATGGACAGCAAGACAAAACAAAGGTCACAGGACAAAATGTGTACATAGCATCATGTAAATGAACTTTGGTTCAAAATTTTCAAGTCCAAATATGGGTTCATGATTATCATATAAGTACCAAAAGATACTAAGTGTTATCAAAAGTATCATAGTGAGTTCATAGTAAATAAGGTGACCAACAGCTATCAAACATAACGTAAAGCAGAAATTCATATATAAAGTGTCTAACACACCTGCAGTAGCGGTGCTCCCTTTTCAAGCTTGGGGTGAGGCTTAATTGTGGTTCCTGTAGAGCTGTCTGAAAACAATAAGAACGTTATCCAATAACTAAAATTTCTTTTTGGTGTACTGAATGTCCATTTTGAAAATGATATGCTACTATGTCAGTTTGGAAAAATGCGACATTACCGTATAGCTATACTATATATATATATATATATATATATATATATGTGTGTGTGTGTGTGTGTGTGTGTGTGTGTGTGTGTGTGTGTGTGTGTTACTAAAAATAATAATTAGCATCACAAAAATGCATATCCATATAATCATATTAGGTAAATTATTGAAAACTGAGACTACATATATTATTATGTAGTGGTAAATAATGTTTTTATTTTTAGTAGTAAACATTACATTTTGCGTAGTTAGTATTAATTTAGCGAATGATACATATAAATATCGTATTAAATAGATAAATGGTAACAAGTAACTATATGTAGCATTTTTTTGATAATTATTATTGGAATGCAGATTAAGGATCTTGTGACTAAATTAACATTAGAGAGTGGGTGAATAGTATTTTGTTAATTATATGATTTTTTTGCAATCTTTAAGATTATATTTAGAATGATGCAATTAACAATCACAGAAACAAATCACAGATAAAAGTAAATGTAGTAAAGTAAAAGAAAAGAACACATAATAAGATTTTATATTTGTTCAGAATTACTTTACACTTGGTCCTGCACAAACTTTGCATGAATTTCAACATATTCGTAATTCGAAGCCATAATGCACACGCTCCAGCATATCAAACACAAGGGAAAGGTCACTTAAGTTTCCAAGGTCACTAAGCTTACTTAAACAATCTTGATTTAAAGGCTACAAGACATACCCTCCAGAATATACGACCTCTTGGTAGAGTCACTTAGATTTTCGGGCTATTAAGTACACTTAATTGATTTTAGGGCTTAACCACACCCAGTTTATAGTAGTATGATTTGTTATAATATTACAAACATTAATCTTTTTTATCTTTGATTACCATTGATTCTATAACTCTTAAATAACAATTTGAACTTGATTTGACTCAGAGTAAAGAGTTCAATGAGTAAATGATAGAGAATCAAACCAACATTGATTAAATTTGATTCTGGTTGAATTTCAGTAGAGCTTAAGTATAAATTGATTTAGAAAAGTGGAGAGTAGAAGAAAGGAGATGGAATAAGAAATTAGTTATGTAAAATTTATTTAGAAGTCTGCTATTTATGGAGGAACAAACAATCATGTTCATTCGTAAAGAGAAATGATGAAAAGACACTCCCATTCAAATTTGAAATTTTAATTTTTTAACTAGTATGTCAACATATATATGGTGGATATGTCAACATATCCCTTTGAATTTTGAAAACAATCTGTTTTTTTTTTGAAATTTTGATACTTCGTAAAATAATCAAAAAATTTGTAAAATTATTTAAACATATTTTATACAAATTTTAATCATAATAAAACTTTTATAAAATAACTTTGAAAATTTTAATATAAAACATTAAGTATGATATAAATACATACAAAGCCAATATAATTATAAAGTATGAGTAAATATTTAATATCAAAATATAAATACCAAAACATAAAATTATACCAAATTATAATTAATCGAAAACATAAAAATATAAGGAAATTTAAAACTTATACAGTCTTGTAAAAAAATTATGATTCATTTAAAAAACGATTTTAAAAAAGATATTCGAAAATCATTAAAGGTTGGAATATTTAAAAAATCTTAAAATAAATTTAGATAGGAAGATTTTATGATAAATTTAGATAGGAAGATTTTAGGATAAACTTAAAAATATAAGGAAATTTAAAACTTATACAGTCTTGTAAAAAAATTATGATTCATTTTAAAAACAATTTTAAAAAAGATATTCAAAATTCATTAAAAGTTGGAATATTTAAAAAATCTTAAAATAAATCTTAAATTATAAAGATTTTTGGAATAAAATCATTAAAAGATATTCAACATATGAAAATCATTATTAATGATTATTTAACTTTGGGAGCACAAACATGCCACATCGACAATCTACACTGTACCACTGATTTCTACCAATATATAACCTCTAAGCTCATACGTCTCAGAGAAGTGTGTTAAGCAAGAGAATAAATTCTCCACCACCAAACAGATATATTTTAGCAGATATCAACAATATAGTTCAAAAGACAATGTTAGGCATGTAATCTTGTCTTTTACTGGGTTAAAGAACCAATGTCATTTAAAATACAGCTCACGATAAACCCAAAAGCACATTCCATTAATTATGGAATCTTCACGGAAAATAGATCAATATATAATCGATATCAATTTCCATTTCTGACTAATAATATAAATGGAATAACGACAAAGCCTTTTAAATTCCATATATATTAACAGTCTTCCTCCACAGAAGCTCACTTCGATTATTACCAAACCGAATTCCATTCAATTCCAATATAATATATTAAATTGGAAAATTTTATTTTGGAAATTTTCCATTAAATCTTAATAAAAAGATATATAAATTCCAAGTCATATCCTCACTGTTAATTGGGCTAAAGAACAAGTGTTATTTAAAACACCGTTCGCGATAAACCCAAAAATCCAATTCTTTTATTCAACTCCAATTATATTATTTAATTGGTAAAATTCACTAAATCTTAATTAAAAGATTTATTCTTTCTCAACTGGGTTTAAGAACAGTATTAATGAAGACACCATTCACAAAAAACCCAAAATCCAGTTTAATATTAAATACAAGACTGTGCATACAAATTATATCGGCTTATTTTCAATATCAAATTCTGAAACTAACGGATATAGTATTGGGAATAACGATATCTGTATCTTCTAAATTCTCATAACAATATCCGTATAACCAAATGGATGGAATTAGGGTCAATTGGTTTCCAGTTAAATTAAACACTGGTTTAATTTAACTGAAAGGATCCATTTAAAATCGTAAATCAACTCAAGGTGAGTTAAACTCACTTAGTTCTCCCCACTTATATTTTATATAAGTTGGATTTTTATTTTGTGTACTCTGGTTGATAATGGTTGACTGTTTTCTAGTTATATAATTATTTGTTGATTTAAACGATGAAATTAAACTATCGTTTAATTTCAGTAAAATACCAAATCGTTATATTAACGATTGGACCAAATGAAGGTAAATTATTTTGTTGGTCACGTTTATAAAATAAATGTGTTTAATTGTTTGGTTAATTGATTGATGTTAAATAGTCATTATTTACCATTTTAGAAAATTATCGGTTAAATGGAATTGATTGACCTGATTTGAGATAACCATTTGGATACAGGGAAGAACAGGTTGGAGGGATCCAACCGGATTCCTCAAATGTAATAGACATTATTTATTTTCATATTGTCATATATGAACTGTCCTAATTAGGTGATTGATTTGATTATTGATAGTTGACTGGACATTCAACCCTTATTTTGTTTTAACAATGGGCAATATTGGTTGAGTAATCGGCAGTAAATAGCCTAAGAATAAATTGATTTGTTTCTATTGATTTACCGTCAGGTGAATTGATAAAGTAAAGTTATAAAAAAAATTATAGCTGGAAATAAGATTTTGAAATATATATTTTGAATAAAAGTTTATTAAAAAGAAATAAATATTTATTTTTATAATTAATTATTAATTGATTTTATAAAGTCAATTTTGATGTTAATCAGATTTATAACTATGAGAATAGAAGATTAACCTAATGATTAAATTGGGATAATTGTTTTGTTAAGAAACAATTAAATGGAATTATTTAAATTAATTATATTATTAATTAATTTAAAGGGAAATGAATTGGAATCGGTTAACGAGATAACCGTTTTTGAGTAACTAAGTCAAATGTTTTATCTAGAATTGATCATTAAATTAGTTTGATTTGAATTAATCTAAATAGTTAATATTGAAGTAAATTATTATTTTAATTAATAATAATTTAGGGAATTACTTTTTAATTGAAATTCATTTAAAAGTAATCAAAGTTGAAATGAAATATAATTGATTGGTGAAAGGAGTTTATGAATGACTATTATATTTAAAAGCCGAATTTTTATAACGAAGCTATGAAGAGAATTTTAAGCGAATACGATTGCTTAAATTAAATGATACTTGAATTAAGTAAAAGGAGAAAAAGATAAAAAGGGTTTATATTAAATCAGAGTTATATAGATGAGATTTAAAGTGTTAAAGCATTAATTTTACATTAACGTTACTTAATAATGGGATTAAGTAAAAGTGGGGAATTGAAATAAGAATTCCAAAGCGGGAATGGTTGAATAGATTTGGAAAGAGATTGGTAAAAGTGAATTTGGGTAAAGAAGTGGGTCATGGGGTTGTACAACCAAATACGAATTATAAATGAATTCGTTTAAAGAGGCGGAGGTCAAAAGGTGCAGTTTAGAAGAAATTACTTAATTATTAAATTAAGAAATAAGGGTTATACCTATGAAAGAGATTTTCAAAAGGATAAGCAGGATTTATGAAACTGTATTTTAATAAAGTAGTTAATGGAATTTGTATTGATATTAGAATGAAATATTAGTTTTTGGATTACAACTCGTATCTATCATAAGATATGAATGTTGTTGATCAAGGTCTGAGAGGTAATTAAAATACACCAACTTGAACTACTTCAGGATTATTTGAGAATGATATTAGTTGTAATGATAAAAGAGGTTAGTAAAAATTTATTATTTCATTAGAGAAATAATAATGCAACATTTTTGGGTGAATATACATATAAGGAGGATTTCAAAGAAAAAAGGGAGATAAAAGGTGATGGCATGGAATTATAACGATATTTTCGAGTTAGAAACAAAATGTAAAAGTTGAGTTTTATTCAACAAGAATAAGAACTAGGTACTATCAAGTAATGAATAAAAGATATTTTGTAACGTTGTTTTGCAGGTAATAAGTTGAATTGATTTCCCATTATTAGATAATAATGTGGCTAATGTTTTGAAAGTGAAAATAGAAAACTAGATATGATATTGGATTTTCCTAAGTATAAAAATGAATTTGTTTAAAGAAAAATCTTATGTTAAATAAGAAGTGAAAAACTACTTTTGTAATATCGGAATATTTAAGAGTTTTAAGTTTACATTTGTTTTGATTAAAAGGCCAAATGATGTTGAATACTGAGCCAGTGAACTCATTAGATTTTCATGATTTAATCACTGTTTATTTTGATAGTTAAATAACCGACTACCAAATCTGGACTATACGCTTGTTGGTACGGGAAGACCGGGATCGAATTTATATTCGAAAACCATTTCGACCAACAAATATGTGAGGATATCAGAAGATGATTGAGATGAAGCATTGAAAACCGTAGATCTTCATAAATGGAAGAATTGCTAATAATCTCGAGTCTTCAGCCAAAGAGATACTGTGGTTTTGTCGTGGTTGGAATCTACGGTTTGCAAGGATTACTCGCTACTAATCTATAGGGTGATTACTTGGATGTGGTAGGAGTGTACCTTCGGTTCATCCTATTCCCGGATGACTTGTATGGACGGATGTCTGACGAACTATTTCCAAAGGAATTACGTACGTTTACTTCTTCAAACGTACCAAATTGTTGGTATAGAAGGGAAAATTCTTTAGCTTAACAACTAAAGTATTTTTGTGGACGTCAATTAGTGATATCTGGCGGATCTAACGATGTGACATTCAAAGTGAATGGTGACCAGATGTTTCAAAAGATAATTTAAACCTCAAGCCTTACAACTGGGAAATGCCAAAAATCGGGCAGGCAGCTTGGCTATGTGGGTCGCACCCATTAGGGTGTATAATCACCTATCTAGAGAAATTCCTTTTGCTTCTTTAATCTATCGATACTATCCCTTTTTGGGAAATGGTTGCTGATCCCAACCGTTGGTGATATACATTCGATACACATAAGCGAAATGAGTAGTCAGTCATGTGTGGGCCGGGTTGCAAGACGTTCTTGTTGAACCCAGTGTATTCCCTCTAGAGATACACTATCGGCAGATGGCTCCATACCTTGTTATAGTCGGAATCCAATCTCCAATAAGCGCCCGCGGTTTTGATTGTATATTATATATGTGGAGCGTGAGATGCAAGCATTCTGCTAGCTTGATATTTACTTGTATTTAGGCACTATCATAATATCAGACTATATATACGAATTTCAAAATGTTTTGGGTTATCGTAAGGTAAAAACCGTTCGTATTTATGTGTGAATTTGGTCTTACGATTATCCTTTTCTTTCGAAAATATTTTGAATTTTAAAATCAAGTTGGGTGATTCCCATTAAAGCTTTGCAAGTTTTTCTCACTCTGGTTCACTAGACTGACCCGATATTTGTAATGCTCGGGTTAGACTGGGTTGTATAGGTTCAGGTTATCGAATGCAGCGAAGTCCAGAGACGAGCTGGAGAAGTTCAAACATATTATGTGTATGTTGTGTATTCTGCTGTGTATTATGTATGAGGAAGATTATTATAACTGTCTAGATGTATGATGTACTTTGATATTGTAAGTATTTTAAAAAGCTCTCAGTAAAGACTTATTCCTATATTATATTTTATATAACGACCCGAACTTCCCCAGTAAGGAAAGCACAAATTGCTTTGAGAACAACACACAACGGAACACAAACAGAAGAATATCTCATTGTTAATTACAACAATTCCATCAGAGTACAAGAACATACAGAGTACGAATAAATATTACACATTTGACAAATATCAGAGATTTAAATTACATTTAAATACATAGCAGCGGAAAAATAATACAACACACAACTGAAAGAAATACACGGATACAGAGCTTTCCGAGTAACATTCCAGCTGTAAACCAAGATCCTGTGAATATAAATCTGCAAAACCAAAACTACTAGCTGCCCGTGTCGAAAATAAGGGCACCCAGAGTTTAGGTTAAAACAATAAACTCCAGGTCAGTCATGTGACTGGTGTGAGAACTAAAACAGTTATTAATCTTTATTTTTAAAGTTAGGTAAATCAAGGGACCACGCCGTATAACACGGAACGGGTTTCCTCCCAAGAATACCAGTGCATAAAACAAAGAGCGCAATGCTAAATAAAGAAAAATGAAGCTATTATAAGACCCAGGTCCCATCACACAATGCAACGCAAGCCGGAGGATAGGGTTTTTACCTTATAATAGCCAAAGAATGCTTGGTATGCTAAATTTCATCTTTTATTATTACTATAAGTGGAGAAAACAATTTCAATCATAAGTATCAATCATAGACGGCATAAGTGCCCCATACCACTATGTCGCCATACTAGGCTCTAATAGTAAAACCAAAATGTCACGTATTGGAAATTGGATTTCCGTCATGAGCCAAGGCAAGGGGCAAGCTCCTCTCCGTTCGAAACACTCTAGCAAATGTCTCAGGACCACACAAAGCGATCCTGGATCTTCAGGGTCGGTCCTCTCTTACTTTTGAGGATTAACTACTCCTGAACACACGTTTCCCGGTCCTATAGGACCTATATCCGAGGTGCCTCGCATCCAACAACCACACAGGTAAAAAGTATATAAATGTCAGGGCTGGTAGGTCACTGACAACACCCATAGCTAGAAAGAAACATCATGCTCTTCCTGCAGTCACTATCCTGTTTTTGACTCATATCGAGGTGTGAGGCTCGCGAATTAACGCTATACACAAAGCTAAGCCACATAGGTCGTGCTTTGATCATCAACCACAAGACTTTTCTTTTCAACAAAAGCCTTGATCATTTGCCACTTAGGCATGCCACACAGGCAATTCATGCCATGCGATTGATATCCATCAATATATAACCTCTGAGCTCGTACGTCTCAGAGAAGGGCGTTAAGCAAGAGAATAAATTCTCCACCGCCAAACAGATATATATTTAATAAAAATCAATCACACAGAATAAAATCCAATGTCAGACACACAGTCCATTTACAAGTTCGTTCTGGGTCTGAACGAAACCGGAGGAACCTTATTCTTGCATATCCATCGATCTCCAAGTACGTCTGGACGATCACCAACTGATTCCCTACTCTTGGGTGTACAACCCAATCAAGATCATCAATAATCATCCAAATGATGTGATCACCTCCGGTCTTCAACCACCGTCTTCATCTTCGACTTATTGTCGAATCGGTTATTCAGAACGGGTATAAACCCGGCCTTTCCGAATAACCCGCGTATATAACAAACAAGTGTTACACAAACACAACATACGCCTCATTCCAATTTAGAATATTCTTTATTAAAATATTCACATTCTTAAGGAAAGGTTCCCATTAAGTTTATCAAAGATAAATTCTTCTAAATTTATTCTTTAATCTTTCTTTGGATATCATTTCAAACCATGTTAAGGTTTTCCAAACTAGTCGGTATTAGCGAACCACACCAAAGTAATTATTTATTTTATTTCCCAATCCCAACCTATTCATCCCATGGAGCAAAACTCGTAATACTCCATATCTAACACCACGGTGTTATCGGTAAATATTAATTACCATTTCACGTTCAAATCTAATTAAAGATTTAACTATCGCTTTGGAGCAAAACTGGTGATACTCCATTCCCAATCATTTCAATCTAATTAAAGATTCATTAAAACTCCACTTAGTTTTAATCTTCCCACAAATTAATATCCTGTCTTTAACTGGGTTAAAGAACCAATGTCCTCTAAAACACGGTTCACGATAAACCCAAAATCACTTTCCATTGTTAATCGGGTTAAAGAAAATGTGTTATTCAAAACAGCGCTGACTATAAACCCCAAAAACCAATTTTAAATTCAACTCCAATTAAATATTAATTAACTGGATAATTTCACTAAAAATTAAAAGATTTATTCTTTTCTAAACTAGGTCCAAGATCGGTGTTATTTAAGACACCATTCACGACGAACCCAAAATCCTATTTTATATTAAATACAAGGCTCTGAATAGAAAATATATCGGCTTATATTCAATATCAAATTCTGAAACCAACAAATATCGTATTGGAAATAACGATATTAATATATCTTACAAATTTCCACTACCATATCTGTATAATCACGAAAACCAACATCGAAATATTCCGAAGATAATTTCGATTCAAATCCATTCCAATTCATATATTGGAAATTCTGATTATTTTTAAAACCACTCTCAATCCATTTTATTTATTTAAAAATAATTGGATTTTAATTCTAGTTATAAACTAGTTCATTTCGATAAAAATATATTTTTATCCTTACAAATATGGATTTTTTTCATCCCAGTTCTTTCCAATTCATATATTATGATTTTACACAAATTATAGATATTTTTAATAATTTTATCAAGGCCCGTATAGTCGATTTCGAATAACGGTCGTCGAACTGCAATTACAACGACCTTTTCCAAATTTGATTTGGACATAATTCCAAATCCATCTGTTAGATTTCAAATTTCTAATATTCATTGGAAAGCTTTTTTCGATACGAACCCAATGGTTCCGGTTTCAGAAGAATCCGACGGTCGGATCTCCCGCAACGTCAATTCGAAGTCAATGGTCGAAATTCATGAACTGCCGCGGCGCGGCGCGTTCTATTCAGGCCATTTAATATATATAATATATATTATATATATTTCATCGATTTCAATTCAAAACGTATTTTATAAATCGTTTTAAATTCGTTTTCAAACAAATTCAACTTCATATTCAATTTTAAATCAAAATTGAATATTTCATATCATTAATATATAAATGATAATATTTTCAAAACGCTATATTTTGAAATCACTTCCTTTTCTATATTCATTATAAAAACGAATATAATCGATATAAATAACATTCGCGTCAAAATGGCGCAAATCTAATCAACACGACTTTATATATTTCAATAACTGCGTTATTCTATTCAACAAATGAGTATTTTCTTCAACACATGAATATATATTTATTCTTACTTACAATAAAAATGTGAATTTTATTATATAAATATTTTGTTCAACACATGAATCGTTTCAACACATGAATATTTTCAACACATTAATGGTTTCAACACATGAATATTCTCAGCACATGAGTATTGTTAACACATGACTATTTTGTTTATTCAACACATGAATATAATTTATTTTATAAGTTGGAATGAGACCCACTCAATGACTATATAATGTTAATTTTATGGATTCCATACAACATATGTATATAATAGCAACAATAAATAATCAATCATCATCCAGAGTTCACCACACAACTTCATAAGCATTAGATATAACTAATTAACGCTTACACAGTTGTCAATCAAACGATCGACATACCACTAAACAATTGGGATTAGTGTACGTCAAATATCATCCCAACACCCATGTGGGGTTTCAATCCACAAACACTGAATATTATTTGTGCAATTGGGCGACGTGTAAAATTTATCGTCCCAATCAATATCCTTCAAATGGGTGTACATAAACAAATCGCCTGATTTGTAAATGAATATTTATTTATTCACATTCACGTTAAATTTATATTTTTAACGATAAATAATTTATTTCAACACATGAATATTTTTTTTTCTATTCCACATCCCAATTAATTTTCACCACACAACAAAATCAAACAAGTCGTCCATGGTATGTGGACAACGGGTGTCGGGTGCTGCTAAGCACCATTTGCATCCTAGTATATATTTTTAACTAGAAAACAAGAATTAAAGTGAGAAGTTCTCATCGAGAAGCTAAACCAAACGCCGCGGCTCTTCATATGTAGGAAATCTTCGTCATGTTTCCAACGCAGTCTGTTTCACGAAGTTTATATTAAAAATCACATTTTTATAACTTCGCTATATATATAAAAATCACATTTTTATATTGCTACTATATAGATAAAAATTCTATTTTTATACCGCTACTATATAGATAAAAATTCTATTTTTATACCGGAGTTCATATAATAAAGATCATATTTTTATCACGCTAACTTCATAATAAATCGCCTTTCTATGATTAAAAATCTCGCCATCATTATATAAAAATATCGCCTTTCATTATATAAAAATATTGCCTTTCATTATATAAAAACATCGCCTTTCATTATATAAAAATATCGCCTTTGTTTATTTAAAAATCACATCTTTATCCTCAAACCATATACATAAAATTCAAATGTTTATTCTCTAATCGTATATTTTCTTAATTAAAAATCACTCCTTTCTATTATGAAAAATCACTTCTTTTTATCATGAAAAATATAATCTTTCTTATTTGAAAATCCTACCTTTTTCATGCATAAAAATCTAAACTTCTTATTTATAAAAATCTAAACTAAAAACTGAAAATTAAATTAAATTGTAAATTGAAAATACTCACCTTTTCTTTCTACAGCAAATTGGAGAGGGGCTCGCGGATTTATGGAGGAGGAGGGGAGCAGTCGGAGGCACCGGTGGTGGTGAGGGTGCGGTGGGCCCTAGGGGGGGTAACGACGGCGGTTCAACTCAACAGAGGAGGGAAGAGGAGGAGGAGGGAAGAGGAGGAAGGGGAAGAGGATGGTCGCGGTTCCCCCTAGCGGCGACGACGGAGGCGCGGCGCCCCAGGGGACCGCGGCGGCGGCGATTTGCCCCCCTTTGCGTTCTCTTTTTTTAAAACCCGTAACAGGTTTGTCAAAGGAGAAAGGGGGGTTGACCCCCTTTTTCTATTATTTATTATTTTATTTTTTTTAAATATTTCCCCAAAAAGTGATTTTTAATTTTGACCTCCGAACGCGACCCACCGCATGTCGTCCCTAGCTAATTACACCTATTACAAACACAATGGGATATGTACCGTACGCCAGTTTGGTTGTTTCGATCGGTTTTCGTCAAAATCAAAATATAAATCTATATATTGAATTTGAACACACATTTCAATTTACCGGGGCCACATATGGACTCTAAAAATTCCCGAAAAATATTTTCTATCTTCGTATTGACGATACGATTCTAACAAAACTAATTTCGTCAAATTCCAAGACCGTTTGAAAAATGGCCATTTTCTGGTCGATCGAAATTGACTAAAACTGTCAAAACACGTTTTACTTCGCCACGCTCACATATTGATTTCAAAAATTACGAATTTTGGAATCTAGCAATAACTAGACATCCCGGGTCCAACAAAAGTGGTTTCGTCGAAAAACGAGGTCATTTGCAAAATTTCCATTTTTAAGGGCTAAAATTCCATAGCGACTATTCTGAAATTTTCAACTGGGCATAACTTTTGATTCCCGCTATGAAATTTCAATTTCTTGGATTCGTTGGAAAGATATTCTCAAATAAATTATAATAATTTTGGTTTTACTAAAATCTGGATTATTATGAATCCTGTACATCCATTTGAATTTTGAGATCGAATTTTCAAACTACCGCGCCATTTTCAATTCCTTTTATATTTAAAAATAAATATTTATACTCTAACAATGATTCGAATAAATATATACATTCTATTTCAATTCAAAATAAATTTCTCATCGTTATTATTTAAAATAAACCATTTTAAATAATCAAAATTCATTAAAATTGCCAAAATAAAAATTTTAAATTGGCTCAGAATTTCCAGGTTATTATAATCTCCCCCACTTAAAACTTTTCGTCCTCGAAAAGGAACGAAGCTGAAAGTTGTTTAACTAATCAACTCAACTTCCATTATTTTCTTTATGGCTTAAGTTCTTCAACTTTTCAGTTTCTATGAACTTTTCAAATTTTTCAAAAATTTGGCTAACACCCTAAATTTTCGAAAAATTTCGCCATAACCTCCCCTGCACCGGGAGCTTCGGGATATTACAAATAGCCTCCCATGGCCCTCACCAATCCAAAAGTAAAAGAAAAGGCCAAGTGGCTAGCCAATCGGCTCATAAAATCATCCAAACCCAATAAATTTGTAAACATGTACCTATTTGTCGGGCAAACAATTTTATTCTTCTACTCTAGCCTCCTTGCTATGACCTGTTCAATGGATACAAATGCATATGCATGCAAATTCCGTAAATTTTCAATACAATTCACTATTTGGTTCAAATTGGCATAATGGTTCAAAATTTTAATTAATCAAAACAATAATCATACAACACAACCATCAATTAATTAGTGAATTATCGTTTCAAATTCATAATTTTGATATATATACAGAAAATCATGTTTTTGATGCTAAATCACAACAATAAACTTATCAAGTTTTGGTTCTCACACCAGCCTAATGGAAATATATAGAAATCCCACTTTCGAAACCCGAACATAAATATTGGTGATGGAGCTCGATCATCAAAATCATCTCCGAGCGACTAGAGTGTGATTCTATATTTATCCAGTATATAAAAACTTTGAATATACGTTCATGACGCGTATATGCAAAATCTTTATATACTCGATTGTCCAAATCAATACAAATAAAATATTCAAATACGTGTACTTGAATTTAATTTTCAAAACAATATTTGTTTTCAATTTTTTATTTCAAAAATGTCACTCTTTACACTCGTTCTAGGACACTGCTGATCCCATCTCCAACGAGTTATTCTTATTGGACATTACCAATCCAATCTATGATGAATTCTTTCGTTTGGTTCTAATGTGTCTTGTTCTCGAGCTCTGTAAACCAAAGCTCTGATACCACGTGTAGTGACCCGAACTTTCCCGGTCTCCGAAGAGAAGAGAAAGAACGAATTACTTTGAGGACAAGACGAATCAGAACACAAATAGAAGAACATCTCATTGTTAATTACAACAATTCCATAAGAATACAAGAATATACAGAGTATGAATAAATATTACACATTTGACAAATATCAGAGATTTAAATTACATTTAAATACATAGCAGCGGAAAAATAATACAACACACAACGGAAAGAAATATACGGATACAGAGCTTTCCGAGTATCATTCCAGCTGTAAACCAGGATCCTGTGAATATAAATCTGCAAAACCAAAACTACTAGCTGCCCGTGTCGAAAATAAGGGCACCCAGAGTTTAGGTTAAAACAATAAACTCCAGGCTAGTCATGTGACTGGTGTGAGAACTAAAACAGTTATTAATCTTTATTTTTAAAGATAGGTAAATCAAGGGACCACGCCGTATAACACGGAACGGGTTTCCTCCCAAGAATACCAGTGCATAAAACAAACAACGCAATGCTAAATAAAGAAAAATGAAGCTATTATAAGACCAAGGTCCCATCACATAATGCAACACAAGCCGGAGGATAGGGTTTTTACCTTATAATAGCCAAAGAATGCTTGATACGCTAAATTTCATCTTTTATTATTACTATAAGTGGAGAAAACAATTTCAATCATAAGTATCAATCATAGACGGCATAAGTGCCCCATACCACTATGTCGCCATACTAGGCTCTACAAATAAAACCGAAATGTCACGTATTGGAAATTGGATTTCCGTCATGAGTCAAGGCAAGGGGCAAGCTCCTCTCCGTTCGAGACACTCTAGCAAATGTTTCAGGACCACACACAGCGATCCTGGATCTTCAGAGTCGGTCCTCTCTTACTTTTGAGGATTACTTATTCCTGAACACACGTTTCCCGGTCCTATAGGACCTATATCCGAGGCGCCTCACATCCAACAACCACACATGTAAAAAGTATATAAATGTCAGGGCTGGTAGGTCACTGACATCACCCATAGCTAGAAAGTAACGTAGTGCTCTCCCTGCAGTCACTATCCTGTTTTTGACTCATACCGAGGTGTGAGGCTCGCGAATTAACGCTATACTCAAAGCTATGCCACATAGGCCGTGCTTTGATCATCAACCACAGGACTTTTCTTTTCAACAAAATCCTTGATCATTTGCCACTTATGCATGCCACACAGGCAATTCATGCGATTGGTATCCATCAATATATAACCTCTGAGCTCGTACGTCTCAGAGAAGGGCGCTAAGCAGGAGAATAAATTCTCCATCGCCAAACAGATATATATTTAATAGAAATCAATCACACAGAATAAAATCCAATGTTAGACACATAGTCCATTTACAAGTTCGTTCTAGGTCTGAACGAAACCAGAGGAACCTTATTCCTCGCATATCCATCGATCTCCAAGTACGTCTGGACGATCACCAACTGATTCCCTCCTCTTGGGTGTACAGCCCAATCAAGATAATCAATAATCATCCAAATGATGTGAAGACCTCTGGTCTTCAACCACCGTCTTCATCTTCAACTTATCGTCGAATCGGTTATTCAAAATGGGTATAAACCCGGCCTTTTCGAATAACCCGCGTATATAATAAACAAGTGTTACACAAACACAACATACGCCTCATTCCAATTTAGAATATTCTTTATTCAAATATTCAAATTCTTAGGGAAAGGTTCCCATTAATTTTATCAAAGATAAATTCTTCTAAATTTATTCTTTAATCTTACTTTGGATATCATTTCAAACCACGTTAAGGTTTTCCAAACTAGTCGGGATTAGCGAACCACACCGAAGTAATTATTTATTTTATTTCCCAATCCCAACCTATTCATCCCATGTAGCAAAACTGGTAATACTCCATATCTAACACCACGGTGTTATTAGTAAATATTAATTACCATTTCACGTTCAAATCTAATTAAAGATTTAACTATCGCTTTGGAGCAAAACTGGTGATACTCCATTCCCGATCATTTCAATCTAATTAAAGGTTCATTAAAACTCCACTTAGTTTTAATCTTCCCACAAATCAATATCCTGTCTTTAACTGGGTTAAAGAAACAATGTCCTCTAAAACACGGTTCACGATAAACCCAAAATCACTTTCCATTGTTAATCGGGTTAAAGAATAGGTGTTATTCAAAACACCACTCACTATAAACCCCAAAAACCAATTTGAAATTCAACTCCAATTAAATATTAATTAACTGGACAATTTCACTAAAAATTAAAAGATTTATTCTTTTCTAAACTGGGTCCAAGAACAGTGTTATTTAAGACACCATTCACGACGAACCCAAAATCCTATTTGATATTTAGTACAAGGCTTTGAATAGAAAATATATCGGCTTATATTCAATATCAAATTCTGAAACCAACAAATATCGTATTGGAAATAATGATATTAATATATCTTTCAAATTTCCACTACCATATCTGTATAATCACGAAATCCAACATCGAAATATTCCGTAGATAATTTCTATTCAAATCTATTCTAATTCATATATTGGAAATTCTGATTATTTTTAAAACCACTCTCAATCCATTTTATTTATTTAAAAATAACTGGATTTTAATTCTAGTTATAAACTAGTTCATTTCAATAAAAATATATTTTTATCCTTAAAAATATGGATTTTCTTCATCCCAGTTCTTTCCAATTCATATATTATGATTTTACACAAATTATAGATATTTTTAATAATTTTATCAAGGCCCGTACAGTCGATTTCCAATAACGGTCGTCGAACTGCACTTACAGCTACCTTTTCCAAATTTGATTTGGACATAATTCCAAATCCAACTGTTAGATTTCAAATTTCTAATATTCATTGGAAAGCTCTTTTCGATACGAACCCAACGGTTCCGGTTTCAGGAGAATCCGACTGTCGGATCTCCCGCAACGTCAATTCGAAGTCAATGGTCGAAATTCGCGAACTACCGCGGCGTGGTGCGTTCTATTCAGGCCATTTAATATATATAATATATATTATATATATATTTCTTCGATTTCAATTCAAAACGTATTTTATAAATCGTTTTAAATTCGTTTTCAAACAAATTCAACTACATATTCAATTTTAAATCAAAATTGAATATTTCATGTCATTAATATATAAATGATAATATTTTCAAAACATTATATTTTGAAATCACTTCCTTTTCTATATTCATTATAAAAATGAATATAATCGATATAAATATCGTTCGCGTCAAAATGGCGCAAATCTAATCAACACGACTTTATATATTTCAATAACTACGTTATTCTATTCAACAAATGAATATTTTCTTCGACACTTGAATATATATTTATTCTTACTTACAATAAAAATGTGAATTTTATTATATAAATATTTTGTTCAACACATGAATCGTTTCAACACATGAATATTTTCAATACATGAATGGTTTCAACACATGAATGGTTTCAACACATGAATATTCTCAACACATGAGTATTGTTAACACATGGCCATTTTGTTTATTCAACACATGAATATAATTTATTTTCTAATTTGGAATGAGACCCGCTCAGTGACCATATAATGTTAATTATATGGATTCCATACAACACATATATATAATAGCAACAATAAATAATCAACCATCATCTAGAGTGCACCACACAACTGCATAAGCATTAAACATAACTAATTAATGCTTACACAGTTTGTCAATCAAACGATCGACATACCACTAAACAATTGGGATTAGTGTATGTCAAATATCATCCCAACACCCGTGTGGGGTTTCAATCCACAAACACTGAATTTTATTTGTGCAGTTGGGCGACGTGTAAAATTTATCGTCCCAATCAATATCCTTCAAATGGGTGTACATAAACAAATCATCTGATTTGTAAATGAATATTTATTTATTCACATTCACGTTAAATTTATATTTTTAACGATAAATAATTTATTTCAACACATGAATATATATTTTTCTATTCCACATCCCAATTAATTTTCACCACATAACAAAATCAAACAAGTCGTCCATGGTATGTGGACAACGGGTGTCGGGTGCTGCTAAGCACCATCTGCATCCTAGTATATATTTTTAATTAGAAAACAAGAATTAAAGTGAGAAGTTCTCACCGAGAAGCTAAACCAAACGCCGCGACTCTTCATATGTAGGAAATCTTCGTCATGTTTCCAATGTAGTCTGTTTCACGAAGTTTATATTAAAAATCACATTTTTATAACTTCACTATATATATAAAAATCAGATTTTTATATTGCTAATATATAGATAAAAATTCTATTTTTATACCGCTACTATATAGATAAAAATTCTATTTTTATAACGGAGTTCATATAATAAGATCATATTTTTATCACGCTAACTTCATAATAAAAATCTCGCCTTTCTATGATTAAAAATATTGCCTTTCATTATATAAAAATATCGCCTTTCATTATATTAAAAAATCGGCTTTGTTTATTTAAAAATCACATCTTTATCGTCAAACCATATACATAAAATTCAAATGTTTATTCTCTAATCGTATATTTTCTTAATTAAAAATCACTCCTTTCTGTTATGAAAAATCACTTCTTTCTATCATGAAAAATATAATATTTCTTATTTGAAAATCCTACCTTTTTCATGCATAAAACTCTAAATTTCTTATTTATAAAAATCTAAACTAAAAATTGAAAATTAAATTGTAAATTGAAAATACTCACCTTTTCTTTCTACAGCAAATTGGAGAGGGGCTCGCGGATTTATGGAGGAGGAGGGGAGCATTCGGAGGCGCCGGTGGTGGTGAGGGTGCGGTGGGCTTTAGGGGGGTAACGGCGGCAGTTCAACTCAGCAGAGGAGGGAAGAAGAGGAGGAGGGAAGAGGAGGAAGGGGAAGAGGATGGCCGTTGTTTCTCCCTGGCGGCGGCGCCGGAGGCGCGGCGTCCCAGGGGACTGCGGCAGCGGCGATTCTCCCCCCTTTGCGTTCTCTTTTTTCTAAAAAAAATCCATAACGAGTTTGTGAAAGGAGAAAGGGGGGTTGACCCCCTTTTCTAATTTTTTTTTTAAATATTTCCGCAAAATGTGACTTTTAATTTCGACCTCCAAATAAGACCCACCGCCTATTGTCCCTAGCTAATTACCCCCATTCCGAACACAATGGGATATGTATTGTAAGCCAGTTTGGTTGTTTCGATCGGTTTTCGTCAAAATCAAAATATAAATCTATATATTGAATTTGAACGCACATTTCAATTTACCGGGGCCACATATAGACTCTAAAAATTCCCGAAAAATATTTTCTAGCTTCGTATTGATGATACGGTTCAACAAAACTAATTTCGTCACATTCCGAGACCGTTTGAAAAATGGCCATTTTCTGGTCGATCGAAATTGACTAAAACTGTCAAAACACGTTTTACTTCGCCACGCTCACATATTGATTTCAAAAATTACGAATTTTGGAATCTAGCAATAACTAGACATCCCGGGTCCAACAAAAGTGGTTTCGTCAAAAACCGAGGTCGTTTGTAAAATTTCCATTTTTAAGGGCCAAAATTCCGTAGCGACTATTTTGAAATTTTCAACCGGGCATAACTTTTGATTCCCACTATGAAATTTCAATTTTTCGGATTCGATGGAAAGATATTCTCAAATAAATTCTAATATTTTTGGTTTCGCAAAAATCCGGATTATTTTGAATCCTGTACATCCATTTGAATTTTGAAATCGAATTTTCAAACTACCGCGCCATTTTCAATTCCTTTTATATTTAAAAATAAATATTTATACTCTACCGACGATTTGAATAAATATATACGTTCTATTTCAATTCAAAATAAATGTCTCATCGTTATTATTTAAAATAAACCATTTTAAATAATTAAAATTGCCAAAATAAAAAATTTAAATTGGCTCAGAATTTTCGGGTTATTACATTTTGTTCTGATGCAATGTAAAATTCTGTGTTGTGTTGGTTCTTCTTCTATTCTAATATTTCTTTCTTTCCTTTCTTACCCTCTAAATTCTTTCTAATAACGTTCCGGTGTTTTTGGTCGTTGCAAGGTTGGCATGAGATACGGTAAAGGTATTTATGTTGATTTTCGGGGCCAAAAATCCTTAGGTCGTTACAGTGGTATCAGAACTGTTGGTTTAGTAATAACCTTGGCTTTGTGGTATAATTCGATAGAGATAGGGTTAGTAATACCCTAGATCGAGATTGATTGTGTGTGTGTGTGTGTATATATATATATATATGAGCATATTTGTAAATTTTGTATACAAATATTTTGTATTGTGTTATTTGATTAATTCAAGTGTTGAGAAGCATTGAACTGTCAGTGGACACAATATTGCTTTTTTAAAGGGGGTAAATGTAATAATTTTACCAAAAATTATATTTTTATATAGAAAAGAAATAATTTTATCAAATTATTGAGATATTAGTGTGTTTGATTAATTTGAATGGAATTCAAATTGGATTAAAAATTTGAATTGAAACATAACACGGTTAAGTGAAAATAAAATTAGTAATGATATTGAAATTAAATAAAATAGTTTTGGAAATTGGAAATTTGATGAATAAATAAATAGGAATCAATCGGATATAAATTGATTCATGTTTAAATATGGGAAACCAAAGTAAAATATTAATATTGGATATAATTTAATTGATTTGGATGTAGATTAGATGTAGATTAGTTGTTAATTGTGAATTGTTCATTATTGGATGATAGTTTGTTTGAATGAGAATAATCAACAATTTAATGGAGCTAAATGAATTATAAACTAAAGAATAATTTCCGGTACAGTTAAACTGGAATGAAACCACATCTGAATTGGAATTTATGATATAACCCTGTAATTGATAAATAAATTGATACTATCTGTTTGATTTTGGAATTGGTGTAGTTATATTGTTGATTAGGGAAATATTATCTTAGAATTTCATATATTTATTACTTATATGTGAATTGAGTTAAGTACAGATGCCATATGGCTAGGCAGACTGATATTGGTTGAGTAATTTGCATACATTGAGAAATTTTGCTCAATAGCGCCCGTAAAAGGTACGTCTAAGCGAAAATATAAAATTTTGGGTTTTGATTTTTGTTTTCCGACTGTGTGAGTCGATGTATATATATTATTTGTTCTTGCAATATCGCAGATGTCACTCCGTACAACGGAGACTCTGCCAAAAAAAATTCGGGAATTTAAAGTGTTAGAAAATTTTCGATATTTTCGAAAAAAATTATTTACGATAATAAATTGGTTTTTGATTTAAAATAAATTGGATTTGGAAATTAATGGAATTTGTAGCATATTTCTTGCCTTAGTAATTTCGGGGACGAAATTCTTTTAAAGAGAAGAAGAATGTAATGTCCCGTAATTTTGGCACTCTAATATTTAATTTAATTTATTATTTTAAATATTATATTTGGAATATTAATGGATTTTAATATTTAATTCGTTATTAAAACAAAGTTTGAACGTTATATATTTATATAATTATAAATTGAGCTCGAAATAGCACGGCAGTTCGTAATATGGAGTTCTCAACTTTAACTGAATATATGGAATCTGATATAAGTCGGAATTCTGTGAAAAAAGAAACGTTGGAATCGTGGCAATTATAATTTTCATATGGAAGAGAAAAAATCAGATTTCGTGTTATAGATTGTTAGTTATGGCTAAATCAAATTTTAAAATAGTGCAATGAAAATCGTTATAAAAAGATAATGCTTATTTAATAAAATATTAATGGTTTATATATATATATATATATATATATATATATATATATATTCAGATATTGTCTAAACCGAATTTCTGAATGTCGGGTTTGAGATCCATCTTAGCCTTATTTGTAGTTATACGTATTTCATTTTGAATATATTCGATAATATCCGTTCCTTATTATTCAATTCAACCGTTTTGGAATTTAATTTATATTTTATTGACACCATATAAGATTTATAAATAACCTAACCTATAGTTTGTGTACAACTTTCACACAACCTACTTTTTTTACAAAATCTATCTGTACATCAGTGTTTTCACTTGGTTCGACAAATCAAATGAAACTCCGATACATATTTTTATCATAGCTGGAAATGGTCAATACAAAGGAAATAACATATATTCATATATTGCAAAACAAAATGGACGAAACAATTCATTTTGAATTTAAGTACAACAAGCATGTCTTGTTTCTCTCAGTGAGAAACAGTAGAACGCAATTCCTCCATGGTAACAGTACAATGAACAGCTATAGAAAAAATTGAAATGAATAACTATAGAAAAAAGTGAAATTAACAACTATAGAAAAAGCGAAATGGACAGCTATAGAAACAGTATTTAGTTTCATGTACTTCGGGCTAGATCATTTCCCAAGATGGATCTAACAAACTTTAATACCAACATAAACTCATTCCAAAACATCAACTAAATATATGTGTACTTCTAAAAAAAATTCTATCAATGTTACCTTCTGGACCGAGTGACAACATTCTGCATAACAACGGGTCTACTTGTACAAGCAAGCATTCCTAACCTATCCCTTCAAGTAGCACGCAGACCCTAGTGTAGAAGGCAGAGACCTGTTTGCACATGCCTGGAGTACTCAACACAGTACGTTTTTCTTCTATCCTCTCAAAGCAATACACTGATGCACAACTGTTACTCTACATGAAAGGAAATCTCATGCAACAACTACCATCCCTTTTCAGCTACACCAGTGCCATTTCCTTTCTGACCTTCTACCTACCTTATTTCTAGGATAAACTGCACTCACGCACATGCCCTTGCTTTTCCATTTCATACATCACTGTACATCGATGTAAGACCGACCATGCAGCTATGCAAAACTACCTGTACCTATGATTCAACGTCGAACTTATCCTTCCCATGTTTTCCTGTATATACAGGTATTTTATTCCTCTTTCGTTCAGCAACAAAATGAAAACGCCACCATTAAACTAAATCAAAATTTTCAAAAACTAGTACAAACTGAAATAAAACCCCATAAATCACCAAACAATTATTTTTGGATTCACTAAGAGATGCTCTTTATTCTAGTATACATTTTGCTGGGTTCGAACCCTTTATTTCTTGCTGGATAAAATAGCTGTGAGTTAGGGTTTAACGATTTTGGCAAGTGAGGCTGGGGTTCATGTATTCAGTGTTATAACTGGGTTCTATGGAGTGGGATAAAACCTGTATGCCAACTTCTATGGTGCTCGATGATGAAAAAGGGACGTCGTTCATATGAACAACAAAAGGGAAGGCCTCGCGATTCCAAGGGGAGATGCAGACAGTAGAATTTAGTGATGGAGAGAAGGAGACTGGACATGAGAGTCCAATAATGATTCTTGTTTGAGAATGCATAAAGTAGAAGAGGAGAATAAGCGGAATGGATCCGCGGCCATGGATGTTTCAATGGGGAAAGCAACGATGACGTGGGGAGGTGAGGAAATGAATGGGTCTGATAATGTTAATTGTTGAAGGAGGTATATAGGTCGACCAGTAAAGTTTAATTCTAAATGTTACCTAAGTCGGCCCAGTAAACTTTAATTCTAAATGTTACTAGTTTAAAACCAAAATTTAGTTTACCTTAAAAATATAACTATTTTTATATTGAAAATTTTAGCTTATAACTCATAAGGAGCCGTGCAACGTGATAGGAAAGGAGATGGACCGGGATTACTTAGCCAATCAAAACGTAAATTGTGGATTAATTATTATCATTAAGTAGGGATTAGTTTTACAATTAAGAAAAGTTTAGGATTTATCTGAACAAGTATTATAAGTCTGATTTTCAACCAATGTTGGACTTATTATTTCTTGGAATTAGATTAGACCGAAACTTTAATAAATAATGATATTATAAGTCAGTTTGTAATGTAATTAACTAATATATGATTGATAATATGGGTAGTTTAATTTAGGGATTATTAGTCGATTTAAATCATTTAACTTAAATTACTATAACTCTCTCATATGGAATCATAATTTGACGACTCAAGAGACAGTGACTCATCTCGATGGGTGCGACATTATGGAATGGAAATGGACAGAATTGGAGTCAACTGGATTTCAAGTTAAATCAAACACTGGTTTAATTTAACTGAAAGGAGCCGTTTAAAACCGTGAATCAATTCAAGATGAGTTAAACTCACTCAGTTCTCCCCACTTATATTTTATATAAGTTGGGTTTTTATTTTGCGTACTCTGGTTGCTAATGGTTGACTATTTGCTAGTTATATAATTATTTGTTGATTTAATCGATGAAATTAGACTATCGTTTAATTTCAGTAAAATACCAAATCGTTATTTTAATGATTGGACACAATGAAGGTAAATTACCTTGTTGGTCACATTTATAAAATAAATGTGTTTAATTGTTTGAATTGTTTGGTTAATTGGTTGATGTTGAATAGTCATTATTTACTATTATAGAAAATTATCATTTAAATGGAATTGATTTACCTGATTTGAGATAACCATTTGGATATAGGGAAGAACAGGTTGGAGGGATCCAACCAGATTCCTCAAATGTATTAGACATTATTTATTTTCATATTATCATATATGAACTGTCCTGATTGGGTGATTGATTTGATTATTGATGGTTGACTGGACATTCAACCCTTGTTTAGTTTTAACCAATGCACAATATTGGTTGAGCAATCGGTAGTAAATGGCCTAAGAATAAATTGACATGTCTATATTGATTTACCGTCAGGTGAATCGATAGAACTGAAGTTATAAAATTTATTTTATAGCTGGAAATAAGATTTTGAAATATATATTTTGAATAAAAGTTTACTAAAAAAAAATATTTATTTTATAATTAATTATTAATTGTCTTTATAGAGTCAATTCTGATGTTAATCAGATTTATAACTATGAGAATAGAAGATTAACCTAACGGTTAAATTGGAATAATTATTTTTTTAAGAAACAATTAAATGGAATTATTTAAATTAATTATATTATTAATTAATTTAAAGGGAAATGAATTGGAATCGGTTAATGAGATAACCGTGTTTTGAGTAACTAAGTCGAATGTTTTATCTAGAGTTGATTATTAAATTAGTTTTATTTGAATTTATCTAATAAAATAATTTAATGAATATTGTTTTAATATTAATAATATTTCTAAAAAGGGAATTAATCTTTATTTTAGTTAATAAAGAAATTAACTACGGAAGTAGTTAATAATCGAAGTAAATTATTATTTTAATTAATAATAATTTAGGGAATTACTTTTAAATTGAAATTCATTTAAAAAGTAATTAGAGTTGAAATGAAATATAATTGATTGGTGAAAGGAGTTTATGAACGACTTTTATATTTAAAACCCGAATTTTTATAACAATGTTATGAAGAGAATTTTAAACGATTACGATAGCTTAAATTAAATGACACTTGAATTAACTAAAAGGAGAAAAAGATTGTAACGACCTGAACTTCCCCATAAATGAAAGCCCGGATTGAGATTTACCTTATAATAGCCAAACATGCTTGGTACATTTAAAACAAATCATTTTGATACTATTATAAGTGTAAAGTGTATGAAAACAACTTCAAATATAAATGTATCAATTATAGGCAGCATAGTGCCCCATCCCACTATGTCGCCATACTAGGCTCTACAAATAAAACTGAATGTCATGTATTGGAAATTGGATTCCATCTATGAGTCGAGGACCTATCCATCGGCTCCGTAGTAACCGATATAACCGAGGCGCCTCGCAATCCAACATCCACATAGCTAAAAATAATAAATGTCTAGGCTCCATACTATGACACCACCCATAGCTAGAAAGAAACGTCATGTCCTCCTTGGGTCCCTTATCCTGTTTTGACTCATACCGAGGTGTAAGGCTCGCGAATTAACGCTATACACAAAGCTATGCTATATTAAAGCTGTGCTTTGATCATCAACCATAAGACCCTGCTTTTCAACAGAAGCCTTGATCATTTGTATCTATGCATGCCACACAGGAAATTCACGCCATGCGACTGATGTCTATCGATATATAACCTCTGAGCTCGTACGTATCAGAGAAGGGCGTTAAGCAAGAGATTAAATTCTCCGCCGCCAAATAGATATATATTTAATAGAGATCAATCAACACGGGATAAAATCCAATGTCAGACACACAGTCCATTTAGTAGTTCGTTCTGGGTCTGAACGAAACCAGAGGCACCTTATTCCTCGTCCCATATATCCAATACAGGAGAGAGGTTCTCGCATATCCGGTCGATCTCCAAGTACGTATGGATGATCACCACTTATTACCTTGTCTTAGGTGTACAGCCCAATCAAGACAACAATAATCATCCAAACGATGTGAAGACCTTCGGTCTTCAACCACCGTCTTCATCGTTGACTTATCGTCGAATCAGTTATTTAGAATGGGTATAAAACCGACCTTTCCGAATAACTCGCGTATATTATAAACAAGTGCTACACAATCACAACATACGCCTCATTCCAATTCAAAATATTCTTTTATTCAAATATTCACATCATTAGGGAAAGGTTCTCAATAATTTTATCAAAGATAAATTCTTTAATCTTCCTTTGGATATCAATTCTTTAAAATTTATTCTTTAATCTTCCTTTGGACATCAATTCTAAACCAAATTAAGGTTTATCCAAACTAGTCGGGATTAGCAAACCTTATCGAAGTAATAATTTTTTATTTCCTAATCCCAACCTTTTCATCCCATTAAGAAGAAATGGTAATACTCCATATCTAACACCATAGTGTTACCGGTAAAATTAATTACTATTTCACATTCAAATCTAATTTAAGATTTAATTATCGCTTGGATCAAAACTGATGATACTCCATTCTCGATCAAGTCATGAATTTGATAAATTAAATTATCTCATTCACATTACAATCTAATTAAAGATTCATTAAAACTCCACTTAGTTTTAATCTTCCCAAAAATCAATATTAATGATTATTCAAATCTAGGAAATAAATCTTGTCTTTTGCTGGGTTAAAGAACCAATGTAATTTAAGACACAGTTCACGATAAACCCAAAATCACATTCCATTCATTATGGAATATTCATGAAAAACAGATCAATATATAATCGATATCAATTTCCATATCCGACTAATAATATAAATGGAATAATGACAAAGCCTTTGAAATTCCATATATATTAACAGTCTTCCTCCACAGAAGCTCACTTCGATTATTACCCAATCGAATTCCATTCAATTCCAATTTAATATATTTAATTGGAAAACTTTACTTTGGAAAATTTACATTAAATCTTAGTAAAAGATTTATAAATTCCAAATCACATTTCACTGTAAATCGGGTTAAAGAACGAATGTCGTTAAAAACACAGTTCACAATAAACCCAATTCACATCCCATTTTATTCCAATTAAATATTAATTAACTGGAAACTCAAATAATCTTAATTAAAAGATTTATTCTTTTCACACGGGGTTTAAGAATAGTGTTATTTAAGATACCATTCACGACAAACTCAAAATCCAAGGGTTTGAGGCAGCCTCTGTTAATGGCGACTGGGTTTTCTTCCTCTCTTCCACGCAGCCTTCTCCTCCTCTAATTCTCTGAATCGCCTCAATCGATCCACCCCTTCCTCCTTTCCGCTTGCTACTTCACCCAGTTTTCGTCATCGTGGGGGCCGCTTTCAATCCCTTATTTTTAGATCTAACCTTTTAGATCTGAGTGCTTATATCTCCTTTTACCCTCCGCTTTGTGTTCTATCTTCCCAATCTCTTTTCCTTGTTCTCGAATCCTTCTCAGTTTCCCTTCTTTGGCTTTGTGTGGTGTCCCTCTCGGCTGGTGACTTGTCTGGCTTGCTTCGCGACTGCACTACCTTCCTGTTGTCACTGGGTGAACTCATTGCCACCGCAAGGTCTCCAAGTATACTCGTACTGACTTGCTCCTCAGCTTGGTGAGTTTTTTATGTCCTGCGTTTGGTTTATGTTTGTCTAGGTGATTATGGGGGAGGTTTGGTGATGTGTTGGTGCTTGCCGTTGTTGTTAGTTTGAGTGTGTCTTGACTTGCATTGTCTGAGAAGTCTTCGTGTATTCGTGGAGCTCCCTTTTTAATGCAATCGCCGTGATCCTTGAACAGTTTTTGCGATTCTCTCTTACTCCTACTCTGATTTGTCATGCAACTTTACCTGTTAGCCGAGTTTGTTGTAATTTTCTCTTTTATTCGGTAGACCACTGCTGGGTTTCTTTGCTTGATCGATCTAGAGTTTAGTTGAGTTTGATTAGTGTTGGGGCTTTTCATGGTGTTCGATCGTTTGAGTAGAACTGGGTGTCGTCTTGAGTATGTTGGGTCGAAATCTGATTATGGTTTTTGAGATAATAGGAGTACTGGATTGGTGTTGTTTTGTTGGGGTATTGGAATCTTGTTACTTTGCATTGGCCTTTTTGAGTATATTGTATCCTGCTGAAGATGAGAAAGAGAACTTGGTGTATGTGCTTGTTTCAATTCTGTTTGCGGCCATGATTGGAGTCATTGTGCTTATTGCGGTAACAGTTTTTGTTGTGCACTTCTGCTGCTTGGATTGGTGTTGTTTGTTAATGGTTTTCTTGAATGTATTTTTTTGATTGTCTTTGTATACTTATAGTAGTGCGAGATTTTGCTCGACTCTTGTTCTGTAATCTAAATAGATGTAGTGAACTGAAATGACCCGAACTTCCCCGGTCTCCGAAGAGAAGAGAAAGAACGGATTATTTTGAGAACACGACAGTATAGAACGCAAACGGAAGAACATTTCATTGTATATTACAACAATTCCATCAGAATACAAGAATATACAGAGTATAAGTGAATAAATATTACACAGAAATATCAGAGATTTAAATTACATTTAAATTACATAGCAGTGGAAAATAATACAATACACAACTGAAGGAGATATACGGATACAAAGCTTTCCGGATATCGTTCCAGCTGTAAACCAGGATCCTGTGAATATAAATCTGCAAAAACAAAACTACTAGCTGCCCGTGTCAAAATAGGGGCACCCAGAGTGTAGGTTAAAACAATAAACTCCAGGTCAGTCATGTGACCGGTGTGAGAACTAAAACAGTTATTAATCTTTTATTTTCAAAGTTAGGCAAATCAAGGGACAACGTCGTATAACACGGAACGGGTTTCCTCCCAAGAACACCAGTGCACAAAACAAACAGCGCAATACTAAATAAGGGAAAATGAAGTTGTAATAAGACCCAGGTCCTATCACACAATGCAACGCAAGCCGGGGCATAGGGTTTTCCCTTATAACAGCCAAAGAATGCTTGATATGTTTTAAAACAAATCATTTGATACTATTATCAGTGTATAGTGTATAAAACAATCTTCGAATCATAAGTATCAATCATAGGCGGCATGGGTACCATATATCATGTCGCCATACTAGTTCTACAATTAAAACCGCAAATGTCACGAATTTGGAAATTGGATTTCCATCTATGAATCGAGGCCAGGGATCGTCCTCTACCGATTCGAGACAATCTAGCCCATGTCTCAGGATCAGAGCTCGAGTGACCCTTGGATCGTCAGGGCCGGTCCACCGATGTGGATTAAAATTCCTGAACACTGTGTTTCCCCGCCCTTTGGGGCGTAAATGAGCCAACAAATGGATCCATCGGACCCGGATCGTCCGATCTAACCGAGGCGCCTCGCAACAACAACAACCACACAGGTGAAAAGTATATAAATGTCAGGGCTGGTAGGTCACTGACACCACCCTAGCTAGAAAGAAACACATGCCCTCCCTGAGGTCCTCTCCCGTTTCTGGTTCACAACCGGGGTGTGAGGCTCGCGAATTCACGTTACACAAAGCTATGCCACACAGGCTGTGCTTTGATCATCACCACAAGACTTTGCTTTTCAACAGAAGCCTCGATCAATTGCCACTTAGGCATGCCACACAGGCAATTTACTCCATGCGATTGATATCCATCAATATATAACCCCTGAGCTCGTACGTCTCAGAGAAGGGCGTTAAGCAAGAGAATAAATTCTCCGCCGCCAAACAGATATATATTTAATAGAAATCAATCACACAGACTAAAATCCAATGTCAGACACACAGTCCATTTACAAGTCAGTTCTGGGTCTGAACGAAACCGGAGGTACTTAGTACCCCGCATCTCCATCGATCTCCAAGTACGTCTGGACGATCACCACTGTTTCCATCTTCTTGGGTGTACAGCCCAATCAAGATCATCAGTAATTATCCAAACGACGTGAAGACCTCCGGTCTTCAACCACCGTCTTCATCTTCGACACCACGTCGAATCAGTTATTCAGAATGGGATAAACCCGGTCATTCTGAATAACTCGCATATATATTATAAAAGTGTTACACAAACACAACATACGCCTCATTCCAATTCATCAGTCACTAACCGTAAATTAACAAGAGAATAATTCCCCAAATATTAACCCCGAAGGCCGAAACCAACATCAGATCAATATATAGAAAACCATTCTGCTTGGCTAACCGACAGTTAGTTTCTAAATTTCACATTCATAGGGAAAGGTTCCCATTAATTTTATCCAAGATAAATTCCTTGAATTTATTCTCTAATCTTCTTTTGAATTTCGATTCAACTAGTCGGGATTAATGAACCTTACCGAGGTAATCATTTGTTTTAATTTCCAATCCCAACCTATTCATCCCATGAAGTAAAACTGGTTATACTTCATATCTAACACCACGGTGTTATCGGTAAATTCAATTACCATTTCACGTTCAAATCTAATTAAAGATTTAACTAACGCCTGGAGAAAAATTGGTGATACTCCATCCTCGATCATTTCAATCTAATTAAAGATTCATTAAAACTCCACTTAGTTTTAATCTTTAACGGGGTTAAAGAATCAGTGTCATTTAAAAACACTGTTCACGATAAACCCCAAAATCACATCACATTTCAATCAGTCCATAACCGTAAATTAGCAAGTGAGCAATTCCCTAAGTATTAACCCCGAAGGCCGAAACCAACATCAGATCAATACCTCTGAAACCATTCAACTTAACTAATCTCCAGTTAGTTTCTGATTTTCTTAACTCCTTTAGGTCTAAGAACACTATTATTGAAGATACCGTTCACGACAACCCAAAATCACGTTCCATTAATTATCGGGTTAAAGAAAAAGTGTTATTTAAAACATTGTTCACAATAAACCCAAAAATCAATACCAGTTCAATTCCAATTAAATATTATTCAATTGGTACACTTTATTAAATTTAAATAAAAAGATTTAAACCTTTTTCAACTGGGTTCAAGAATAATGTTAGTCAAGACACCATTCACGACAAACCCAAATCACATTTGATATTAAATACAAGGCTCTGAATAGAAAATATATCGGCTTATATTCAATATCAAATTCTACGACCAACAGATATCGTATTGGAAATAACGATATATATATCTATATCTTTCAAATTTCCATAACAACATCTGTATAATCATGAAATCCCACATCGAAATATTCCGAAGACAATTTCGATTCAAATCCATTCCAATGCAATCGTTGGAAATTCTGGTTATTTTCAAAACCATTTCAAATTCACTTTATTTATTTAAAAATAAATAGAATTATAATTCTAGTTCA
The DNA here is from genome assembly GCA_030737875.1 of Allium sativum. Classification (NCBI taxonomy): domain Eukaryota; kingdom Viridiplantae; phylum Streptophyta; class Magnoliopsida; order Asparagales; family Amaryllidaceae; genus Allium; species Allium sativum. Next base: position 137,125,985 of record CM060912.1, read on the forward strand.
AAACTAGTATATTTTGATAAAAATCTATTTTTATCTTTTCAAATATGGAGTTTTTCATCCTAATTCTTCTCAAATCATTTCTTATGATTTTACACAAATTATTACTATTTTTAATAATTTTATCAAGGTCCGTACAGTCGATTTCCATCAATGGCCATCGCACTGCACTTACAGCGACCTTTTTCAAATTTGATTTGGACGTAATTCCAAATCCAACCATTAGATTTATAATTTCTAATATTTGTTAGAAAGCTCTTTTCGATATGAACCCAACAGTTCTGGTTTTAGCTGAATCCGATGGTCGGATCTCCCGCAATATCCGTTCGAAGTCAATGGTCGAAATTCGCGAACTGCCGCGGCGCGGCGAGTTCTATTCAGGCCATTATATTATATATATTATATATATAATATATACTTCGTCGATTACCTTTTCAAAACGATTTTTAATTCAATTTCAATTCATTTTCAATTTAATTTGAATTTCAAATTAACTCGATTTCAATTCAAATTCAATTCTATTTCAATTCTATTCGAATTCATTTCAAAACGATTTCAATTCTATTTCAATTCTATTCGAATTTCAATTCACTTTAATATTCACTTCAATTTGAATAAAATCGATATAAATATCGTTCACGTCAAAATGGCGTCAATCTATCAACGCGGCTTCATATATTTCGATTTTGAATATTCTATTTCAAATATTTCTTTTTCAAATATTTCTAATTTTCAAATATTCCTAATTTTCAAATATTCCTAATTCGAATATTTCTATTTTCAAATATTTCTATTTTCAAACTGGAATGAGGCCCAATCAATTACCATATAATGTTAATTATATGGATTTTCTACAACACATGTATACAATAACAACGATGAATAATCAACCATCATCCAAAGTGCATTCTACACTGTATAAGCATCAAATATAGATATTCAACGCTTATAACAGTCTGTCAATCAATTGATCGACATACAACTAAACAATCGGGATTAGTGTACGTCAAATATCATCCCAATACCCGTGTGGGGTTTCAAACAATCAAACACAGATTTTATTTGTGCAGTTGGGCGATATGTAAAATTTATCGTCCCAATCAATATCAGTCAAATGTGTGTATATAAACAAATCGTCCGATTTGTTTATTTTAGTTCATTTCATATACACGCTAAAATTCTATTTTTAACTATAAAACATTTTCCACTATAAAATATTTTATTTCATTTCACATCACATCACACAATCAACTACACATCAAAATTAAACAAACAAGCATACAAGCCATCCATGGTCTGTGGACGACGGGTGTCGGGTGCTACTAAACACCGTCTGCATCCTATTATATATATATATATATATATATATATATATATACTAAAAAAAGAAATTTAGAGTGAGGAGTTCTCAAAGAATTGCTAATCCAAAGCCACGACTCTTCTTATGTTGAAATCCTCGCCGTTCTTGCCTCTTGTCACTTTCTTTGCCCGTATTCTCTACATATGGAAAAATCGAATTTTTACTTCGCTATTCAATATATAAAAATCATAAATATATAAAAATCGAATTTTTACTTTGCTATTCCATATATAAAAATCGAATTTTTACTTTGCTATTCAATATATAAAAATCGAATTTTTACTTCGCTATTCAATATATAAAAATCATATTTTTACTTCGCTATTCAATATATAAAAATCATATTTTTACTTCGCTATTCAATATATAAAAATCATATTTTTATATTAACATTTTATAGATAAAAATCATGTTTTCTAACTGTTCTATATATTTTAAAAATCATGTTTTTATATTACTAAAGACCCTATTTTCAAACAAAGATTTCTTTTTTTATGAAAATCACCTTTTAATTTACCTAATTAATGAAAATAGAAATAAAAATACTCACTTTCTTTTCGAATTTTCAGATCTTCAAAAGAGAAGAGCTGCGAAGATCGGCGCTGGAAGCTGCTAGGGGTTCGCGTCCGCGGTGAATCGAGGAGGAAAGGGGAATATTGCGGGTCGACTGGTGGAGGGGGAGGTGCTCGTCGGCGGGTCAATGGCCAGAGGTGGTGCTGGTAGGTGGAGCGACGTTGATGGCTGCAGGAACGAGGGAGCGGTGGTTGGTCGATTTGGGGTTTCGAGACGAGCAGGTTCGGGTTGTACGATGGAGAGAGGAAGGGGGGTTCGGTGGCCTGCGCCTGTGGCGAAGGGCAGTGGCACCCTAGGAGGCGGCGCGGCGGTCGTGCCAGAGAGGCGCGACGGGGATCGATCATTGACGGCTAGGGCTATGTGCCCCTCTTTTTTTATATATATATTCGATTTAAAAATGAATCGGGGGGGAGGGGGCTAAATGAATAAAGGAGGGAGGGGAGATTTTTAAATTTTTTTTATTTAGTTTCAAAAAGTTAACTTCTTCATTTGACCTCTAAACGAGGTCCACCGCCTGTCATCCATAGCTAATTACCCCCATTCCGAACACAATGGGATATGTATCGTAGGCTGATTCGACTGTTTCGATCAGTTTTCGTCAAAATCAAAATATAACTCTATATATTGAATTTGAACGCGCATTTCACTTTACCGGGGTCACATACTAACTCGAAAAATTCCAGAAAAATATTTTCTAGCTTCGTATTGATGATACGGTCCTACCAAAACTAGTTTCGTCGAATTCTGAGATCGTTGGAAAAATGGTCATTTTCCAGTCGATTAAAATCAACTGAAACTGGTCAAACGCGTTTTCCTTTGCCACGCTCACATATTGATTCGAAAAATTATGAAAATTGGAATCTAGCAATAACTTGACATCATGGATCCAACAAAAGTGGTTTCGTCGAAATCCGAGGTCGTTTGCAAAATTTCCATTTTTAAGGGCCTGAATTCCATAGGGACTATTCAGAATTTTCAACTGGACATCTTTTTATCCCCGCTATGAAATTTTGATTTCCCGTATTCGTTGGAAAGATATTCACAATTAGATTCCATTATTTTTGGTTTCACTAAAATCCGGATTGTTTTGCACCCGATATGTTCAATTGAAGTTTGAAATCAAATTATCGAACTACCGCGCCATTTTCAATTCCTTTTATAATTATAAATAAATATTTATATTCTAACGACGAACTATATAAATATATTCGTTCGAATTCTATTCAAAATATATTTCTCGTCGTTATTACTTAAAATAATTCATTTTAAATAACCAAAATTCGCTAAAATTGCCAAAATAAAAAATTTAAACTGGCCCAGATTTTCGGGTTGTTACATGGACGGACCACTTCAAAACCGCTTGTAGCTGATAGATTAACTATCTATCACCAGTGTACTCTTTGTATCATTATTAGTTATAATGAAAGTGGAACGGACCACTATAAAAAAACGGCTTGCTTTGCAAAAAAAAAAAACTTCACCAAATCTTAGTTCAAGATTTATTCTTTTCTCAACTGGGTTTAAGAAGAGTGTTATTTAAGACACCATTCACAACAAACCTAAAATCCAATTTGATATCAAATACAAGGCTCTGAAGATAAATTATATCGGCTTATATTCAATATCAATTTCTGAAACCAACAAATATCGTTTTGGGAATATATATATATATATATATATATATCTTCCAAATTCCCATCATAATATCCATATAATCACGGAATCCAATATCGAAATATTTCAAAGATGATTTCCATTCAAATACATTCCAATTCATATATTGGAAATTCTGGTTATTTCAAAACTATTCACAAATCCAATTTATTTTATTTAAAAATTATTGGATTTCAAATCTAGTTAATAACTAGTTCATTTTGATAAAAATATATTTTTATCTTTACAAACATTGAATTTTTCATCCAAATTCTTTCCAAATTATTTATTATGATTTTACACAAATTATTAATATTTTTAATAATTTTATCAAGCCACGTACAGTTGATTTCCATAAACGGTCATCGAACTGCACTTACAACGAATTTTCCAAATTTGATTTGGACATAATTCCAAATCCATTCGTTAGAATTCAAATCACTTATATTCGTTGGAAAGCTCTTTTCGATACGAACCCAACGGTTCCAGTTTTAGGAGAATCTGACGGTCGGATCTCCCGTAATGTCAATTCGAAGTCATTCGTCAAAATTCGCGAACAGTCGCGGCGTTGTGTGTTCTATTCAGGCCATTAAATAAATATAATATATATACATATATTATATATTTCATCGATTTACATTTTAAAATGTATTTTATAAATCATTTTAAATTCGTTTTAAAAACGATTTCAACTTCATATTCAATTTTAAATCAAAATTGAATATTCCATATCATTAATATATAAATGATATTTTTTTTTCAAAACATTAGATTTTGAAATCACTTCCTTTTCGATATTCATTATAAAAATGAATAAAATTGATATAAATATCGTTCACGTCAAAATGGCGTTAATCTAATCAACACGGCTTTATATATTTAAATATTTTGGTGTCCATCCCAAATTGGACATCATAATCACCTTTTAATCCTTTACAGAATATTATTTTAAAATATTCATTATTTTAAAATATTCTTTATTTTAAAATATTCGTTCCTTCTGAATTGGAATCAGACACAGTCAATTACCCCATAATGTTAGTTATATGGATTTCATACAACACATGTATATAACAACAATGATAAGCAATTAACCATCATCCAGAGTGCACTATACAACTGCATAAGCATTAATTATGAATAATTAACGCTTACAGCAGTCTGTCAACCCATCAACTGACATACAACTAAACAATTAGGATTAGTGTATGTCGAATATCATCCCAATACCCGTGTGGGGTTTTAATCAACACACACACTATATCATCCCAATCAATATCAGTCAAATTGGTGTACATAAACAAATCGTTCGATTTGTAAATGAATATTTATTTTATTCATATACCCGTTAAAAATTATATTTTTAACGATAAAATATTTATTTCACCTCATGAATATTTTATTTTCCATTTCAAATCACAATCAAAATCAATTTCCACAACACAATACCATCAAACAAGTCGTCCATGGTCTGTGGACGACGGTGTCAGGAGCTATTAAGCCCCGTCTGCAACCTAGTATATGTTTAACTATAAAACAAGATTAGAGTGAGGAGTTCTCACCTTTGGGATCCACTCCTCCATTCCTTTTTTCTGAACGGTTTGGATTTGGATTTGATTCTCGTCGGTTCCATCGTAATCTATTTCACACGATTTTTATATTAAAAATCAAATTTTTATTTCAACGCTACATATATAAAAATCATATTTTTATAACGATGTTTATAATATAAAAATCATATTTTTATATCGCTATACATATAATAAAAATCATATTTTTATCTCGTTTTTATATATATAAAAATCACATCTTTATATCGTTGTTATGTATGTAAAAATCACTTCTTTATAACGTTATTATATATAAAAATCATGTTTTTACGTCGTCATTATATATAAAAAATCATATTTTTATATCGTTAAAAACCATATTTTTATATCGTTATTATATAAATAAAAATCAAATTTTATGTTGCTACTATATATATAAAGATCATATTTTTACTTCGCTTTCATGATAATAAAAATCTCATTTTTATATGTTAGTCATATAAATAAAAATCACATCTTTATATGTTGTTCATATAAATAAAAATCACATCTTTATATATTGTTCATATAAATAAAAATCACATCTTTATATGTTGTTCATATAAATAAAAATCACATCTTTATATGTTGTTCATGTAAATAAAACTCGCATCTTTATATGTTGTTCATGTAAATAAAAATCACATCTTTATATGTTGTTCATATAAATAAAAATCACATCTTTATATGTTGTTCATATAAATAAAAATCACATCTTTATATGTTGTTCATATACTTAAAAAATAACATCTTTATTAACTCTACATACATAGAAAAATCAAATCTTTATATAATGCTTTTAATTTATATAAATAAAACTGAATTAAAAAAACAATGTTATTTTATAAAGAAAAATCGAAATCCAAAACAATGTAATTCCTAAAAAGGGAAAACTCACTGTATTTTCGGTTCTAGGGGGTTGGAGGAAGGAGCTCGCTACGGTGGTCGGGTGGTGGGCCGTGCAGGCAGTGACGGTCGAGGCGGGCCCAAGAGGGGTAGCGGCGGCTGTTTTGCGAGGTGGTTGGCGGTTCTAGGGTTTGGGGTTTTGGGGGGCACTCGAGCTGAAGAAAGAGGGGGCAGAGAAGGAGGGTAAGGATTTTTGTATATTAAATTATTTTAAACTCCAAAAAGTCACTTTTTCGTTCGGACTCCAAATCGAACCCAATGACTATCGCCTCTACCCAAATACCCCCATTCCAGACACAATGCGATATGTCCTATAAGCCAATTCGACTGTTTCGATCAGTTTTTCTTTAAATTAAAATATAAATCAATATATATTTAATTTAAACGTACATTTTAATTTACCAGGGCCACATACCGACTCCAAAAATTCCAGAAAAATTATTTCTAGGTTTGTATTGACGATAAGGTCCTAACAAAACTAATTTCATCGAAAACAAATTTTTAGTCATTATGATTTAAAATAAATCATTTTGAATAATCAAAATCCATTAAAATTGCTAAAATAATTTTTTTTAATTTGGTTCCGATTTTCCGGCTTGTTACAATGATAAAAAGGGTTTATATTAAATCAGAGTTATATAAATGAGGTATGTTAAAGCGTTAATTTTACATTAACGTTACTTAATAATTGGATTAAGTAAAAGTGGGGAATTAAAATAAGAATTCCAAAGCGAGAATGGTTGAGTAGATTTGGAAAGAGATTGGTAAAAGTGAATTTGGGTAAAGAAGTGGGTCATGAGGTTATATAACCAAATCCGAATTATAAATGAATTTGTTTAAAGAGACAGAGGTCAAAAGGTGTTGTTTAGAAGAAATTACTTAATTATTAAATTAAGAAATAAAGGTTATACCCGAGAAAGAGATTTTCAAAAAGATAAGAAGGATTTATGAAACCATATTTGAATAAAGTAGTTAAATGGAATTTGTATTGATATTAGAATGAAATATTGGTTTTTGGATTACAACTCGTATCTATAATAAGATATGAATGTTGTTGATCAAGGTCTGAGAGGTGAATAAAATACCCAAACTTGAACGACTTCGGGATTATTTGAGAATGATATTAGTTGTAATGTAAAAGAGGTTAGTAAAAATTTATTATTTCATTAGAGAAATAATAACGCAAAATTTTTGGGTGAATATACATATAAGGAGAATTTCAAAGTAAAAAGGAAGATAAAAGGGGATTGTGTGGAATTATAACAATATTTTCGAGTTAGAAAGAAAATGTAAAAGTTGAGTTTTATTCAATAAGAATAAGCACTAGGTGCTGTCAAATAATGTATAAAAGATATTTTGTAACGTTGTTTTACGGGTAATAAGTTGAATTGATAAAATTATTTCTCCAATTTATTATTCTGTGACTGTTTTGTGATTGCATTCACACTAGGAGAAAGCTGCATTCATACTAGAAGAAAGCTGCATTAATAAATAAAAATTGTAGACTATGGACTTAAGGGCGTCACTTGCTCAATTAGGGTAAAGTTTAATTTCTTAATAATTAGGACTATAATAGCTAACTCTCCCAGTGTCTAAGAAAGGGTGGAGTTTCTGTAATAACCCGGAAAATCAGAACCAATTTAAAATTTATATTTTGGCAATTTTAAAATGAATTTTGAATATTTAAAATGATTTATTTTAAATAATAACGACGAGAAATTTATTTTGAATATAATTAGAATGGAAATATTTATATAAATCGAAGTTAGAATATAAATATTTATTTTAATTATAAAAAGGAATTGGAAATGGCGCGGTAGTTTGAAAATTCAATTTCAAATTTCAAATGAGTGTACTGGATTCAAAATAAACCGGATTTTTACAAAACCAAAAATATTTGAATCTATTTGAAGATATCTTTCCAACGAACCCGAAAAATAAAAATTTCATAGCGGGAATAAAAAGTTATGCCCAGTTGAAAATTCAGAATAGTCGCTATGGAATTTTAGCCCTTAAAAATGGAAAATTTGCAAACAACCTCCCTTTTCGACGAAACCACTTTTGTTGGATCCAGGATGTCAAGTTATTGATATATTCCAAAATTCATAATTTTTGGAATCAATATGTGAGCGTGGCAAAAGAAAACGTGTTTTGACAGTTTCAGTCAATTTGGATCGACCCAAAAAAGCCATTTTTCAAACGGTCTTCAAATTTGACGAAATTAGTTTTGTTAGGACCGTATCATCAATACAAAGCTAGAAATAATTTTTCTGGAAATTTTGGGGTCCGTATGTGGCCCTGGTAAATTGAAATGTACGTTCAAAAGTCAATATATAGATTTATATTTTGATTTTGACGGAAACTGATCGAAACAGTCGAATTGGCTTATCTGACATAACCCATTGTGTTCGGAATGGGGTTAATTAGCTAGGGGAGACAGTCATTGGGTCTCATTTGGTGATCAAATTAAAAAGTTACTTTCTTTGAAATTAAAATAATAAAATATATAAATATATATATGTATTGCCCCACCCCCTTTCTCTCTCAGAACACATTCAAACAAAAAAAAAAAACTAAACCCATCGCTATTCCTCATCAACCCCCCTCATTCTCCGATGCGCCGCCTCAACGTCAGAGCCGCACCGCCTCCGGCCTGTCCCCCCACCAGCCGCTGTCTTCAAATCGCCCCTCTCCTCTTCTTCAATCTTTAAACCCTAGAACACCCAAATTCGCAGCTGCAGCCCTCATGCTCGCCACCGCCGGCTACAAATCGCCATCCTCGACCACCAGAAGTATGCCACCACCTCAGGCCCTCCTGCGCCGCTTCCAACCCCTCCCCATTCGCCAAGAGCATTAGAAAAATGTGAATTTTTATTTGATTTATTTAGTTAAATTAGTTTAAAAATCAGATTCTTTATGTTTTTAAAGTTAGGATTTTTTTTATATATGAAGTTATAATATATATATATATATATATAACGTTATAAAAATATGTTTTTTATATGTAAAGTGCCGATATAAAAATTAGATTTTTACATAGATGTTTATAGTATAAAAATTAAATTTTTATGATTAAAAAGTCGAGGTTTTTATGATTCAAAAGATTTGATTTTTGAATCCACAAAAAAAAGATCTTTGTACGTGTGGCGATATTATAAAAATGTAATTTTTATATGAAGTGTCATGGATTAAAAATGTGATCTTTATATATGTTGTAGCGAAATAAAAATTTGGTTTATATTTATATATTAACGATATAAAAATATGATTTTTTATTTATTTGAATGAAGCAATAAAAATATGATTTTTATATCATAGAGATAATAAAAATATGATTTTTATATTATAGAGATAACAAAAATATGATTTTTTTTATATTATAGAGATAATAAAAACATGATTTTTATATTATAAAGATAATAAGAATATGAATTCTACATGAAGAGATATGAAATAAAAACATGATTTTTATTGTATGAACATCAGAATAAAAATATTATCTTTATAATGTAAACATCGTGTTAAAGATGTGATTTTTACTATGAACAGCGTGAAGAATATTGCGTTGGAATTTTGAACAGAATCCAAACCATCGTCCGTTAAGGAATGGAGGAGTGGATCCCAAAGATGAGAAATCACTTTAATTTATTTTCTAGTTAAAATACATATTAGGATGCAGACGGTGCTTAGCAGCACCCAACACCCGTCGTCCACAGACCATGGACGACTTGATTGTTTGTTTGATTGTGTTGTGAAAATTGTTTGTGATGTGAAATGGACTGTATAAAATATTCATGTGTTAAGTAAAATATTTTTTTTTAACGTGTATATGAATAAAATAAATATTCATAAACAAATCGGACGATTTGTTTATGTACACACATTTGACTGGTATTGATTGGGACGATAAATTTTACATATCGCCCAACTGCACAAATAAAATTCATTATTTGTTGATTGAAACCCCACACGGGTATTGGGATGATACATTACATACACTAGTCGCAATAATTAGATATATGTCGATCGATTGATTGACAGGCTATTGTAAGCGTTAAATATTTATATTTAATGCTTATACAGTGTAGAATGCACTCTAGATGATGATTGATTGTTTATTATGGTTGTTGTATACATGTGTTGTATGAAATCCACATAAATCAAATTATTTGATAATTGATTGTGTCTGATTCCAGTTCAGAAGGAATGAATATTTTAAAATAATGAATATTTTAAAATAATGAATATTTTAAAATAATGAAATTTTAAAATAATATTCAATAAAGTATCGAAATCTGATTTTGATGTCCGATTTGGGATAGACACGAATATATTCAAATATATAAAGCCGTGTTGATTTGATATATGTAATTTTGACGTGAATGTTATTTATATCGATTTTATTCATTTTAGAATGAATATTGAAAAGGAAGTGATTTCAAAATCTAATGTTTTGAAAATACTATCATTTATATAGCGATGATATGGAATATTCAATTTTGATTTGAAATTGAATATGAAGTTGAAATCGTTTTGAAAACGAATTTAAAACAATTTATAAAATACGTTTTAAATGGAAATCGACGAAATATATATATTATATATAATATATTATATATATATATATATATATAATGGCTTGAATAGAACGCGCTGCGCCGCGGTAGTTCGCGAATTTCGACCATTGACTTCAAAAGGACATTACAGGAGATCCGACCGTCGGATTCTCCTAAAACCAGAACGGTTGGGTTCGTATCGAAAAGAGATTTCTAACGAATATGAGAGGTTTGAAATCTAACGGTTGGATTTGGAATCATGTCCAAATAAAATTTGGAAAAGATCGTTGTAAGTGCAGTTTGATGACCGTTTATGGAAATCAATTGTACGGGCCTAGATAAAATTATTAAAAATATCAATAATTTGTGTAAAATCATAATAAATGATTTGAAAAGAATTGGGACGAAAAATTCCATATTTGAAAAGATAAAAATATTTTTTTATCGAAATGAACTAGTTTTGAACAAGAATTATAATCCAATACTTTTAAATAAATAATTTATTGGATTTGAAATGGTTTTAAAAATAACCAGAACTTCCAATATATGAATTGGAATGGATTTGAATTGAAATTATCTTCAGAATATTTCGATATTGGATTCCATGATTATACGGATATTGTGGTGGAATTTGGAAGATATATATCGTTATTCCAATACGATATTTGTTGATTTCAGAATTTGATATTGAATATAAGCCGACATATTTTCTATTCAGAGCCTTGTATTTAATATCAAATTGGTTTTTGGGTTTATCAAGAACGGTTCTTTAAATAACATTCGTTCTTTAACCTGATTAACAACGGAATGTGATTTTGGGTTTGCGTGAATGGTGTCTTAAATAACACTGTTCTTGAGCCCCGTTTGAATAGATTAAATATTTTATTAAGATTTAATGAAGTGTACCAATTAATTAATATCTAATTGGAATTAAAATGGAATGCGGATTGGGTTTATTGTGAATTGTGTTTTTAACGACATTCGTTCTTTAACCCTATTTACAGTGTAATGTGATTTGGAATACATAAATAATTTTATTAAGATTTAATGGGATTTTCCAAAGTAAAATTTTCCAATTTAATATATTAAATTGGAATGGAATGGAATTCGACTGGGTAATAATCGAAATGAACTTCTATGGAGGAAGATTGTTAATACATATGGACTTTAAAAGGCTTTGCCGTTATTCCATTTATATTATTAGTCGGATACGGAAATTGATATAGATTATATATTGATTTACTTTTTCGTGAAGATTCCATAATTAATGGAATATGATTTGGGTTTATCGTGAACTGTGTTTTAAATGACATTAGTTCTTTAACCCAGTTAAAGGCAGGATTACATGTCTGCCATTGTATTTCGAACTATATAGTTAATCTCTGCTAAATATACATCTGCTTGGTGGCAGAGAATTTATTCTCTTGCTTAACACCCTTCTCTAAGACATACGAGCTTAGAGGTTATATATCGGCGGAAATCAATAGTACGATGTAGATTGTCGAGGTGGCATATTTGATTTTCCAAAGTTAAATAATCATCAATATTTATTTTTGGAAAGATTATAACCAAGTGGTGTTTTAAGGATTCTTTAATTAGATTGAAATTGAAATTGATAATTTAAATTATCAAATTTGGGAGATGATCGAGAATGGAGTATCGCCAGTTTTGCTCCTAGCAATAGTTAAATCTTTAATTAGATTTGAACAGGATATGGTAATTAAATCTACCAATAAGACCATGGTTTTAGTTATGGAGTACTACCAGTTTTGCTCCATGGGATGAATAGGTTGGGATTGGGAAATTAAACAAATGATTACTTCGGTAAGGTGCGCTAATCCCAACAAGTTTGGAAAACCGTAACATCGTTTGAATTGATATCCAAAGGGAGATTAAAGAATAAATTTAAAGAATTTATCATTGATAAAATTAATGGGAACCTTTCCCAAAAGATATGAATATTTAAATAAAAGAATATTGAGAATTGGAATGAGGCGTATGTTGTGTTTTATAGCACTTGTTTATTATATACGCGAGTTATTCGAAAAGGTCGGGTTTATGCCCAGTCTGAATAACTGATTCGACGATAAGTCGACGATGAAGACGGTGGTTGAAGACCGGAGGTCTTCACATCGTTTGGATGATTACTGATGTCTTGATTGGGCTGTATACCCAAGACAAGGTAATAAGTGGTGGTCGTCCAGATGTACTTGGAGATCGACGGATATGCGAGGGCCTTTCTCCTGTATTGGACATATGGGACGAGGAATAAGGTGCCTCCGGTTTCGTTCAGACCCAGAAGGAACTTGTAAATGGATTGTGTGTCTGACATTGGATTTAATTCTGTGTTGATTGATTTATATTAAATATAAATCTATTTGGCGGTAGAGAATTTATTCTCTTGCTTAACGCCCTTCTCTGAGACGTATGAGCTCGGAGGTTATATATCAATAGATATCAGTCGCATGACATGAATTGCCCGTGTGGCATGCTGAGATGCAAATGATCAAGGCGTCTGTTGAAAAGCAGAGTCTTGTGGTTGATGATCAAAGCATAGCTTTAACATAGCACCGCTTTGTGTATAGCGTTAATTCGCGAGCCTTACACCTCGGTATGAGTAAAAACGGTATAAGGGAACTGAGACGACCCCAAATCTCGTACAGACGAAGACAAGGGTTATCTTTGGAATATAACATAGAACCAGATAACAGTAGAACAAAATTAAATAAATACACCAGATAATGAACAATAGAATATACTGGATAAAAGTAATCATCAGAGTTACACAGTATATAGGATCTTACTTAGTACAAATATAGTTCAGCTATACATAAATGTCTACAGCGGAAATAAACAAAATATGTACAATATGAGCTGAAGAGCATAAAAAGAGATAAATAATAGAATCCATCTTCAGCTCTAGCTATCCAGAAAGAACCATCTAAACCTGAATACAAGGCTGCCCGTGTAGAAAAAGGGGCACCCGAGTTTGGAAGTGAGACAAACTACGAGTCAGTCATGGGACTGGTATAAGAAATCTATTCAACACATTTAATATATGGCTAATCACAGGACCACGCCACTTTCGTGGAACGGGTTTACTCCATTGGATTGCCAGTGCTTTAAAACAAATCATCTTTTTTAATCATCGCAATGCTTTTTATAAAAATGAAGCCATTATAAGACTCAGTTCCCATCACACAATGCAACGCAAACCGGAGGATAGATTTTTTACCTTATAACGTCCAAAATATGCTTGATACGAATAAAACAAAGGCATTTCATATTATTGCTAGTGTTTATATGTTTTGAAAACAATTTCGAATCATAACTATCAATCATAGACCGCATTAATGCCCCATACCACTATGTCGCCATATATAGGTATACAATCAAAACCGCATAGTCACATATTTGGAAATTGGATTTCCGTCATGAACCAAGGCAAAAGATAGTCCTTACTGAATTCGTGACAATCTAGCCCATGTCTCAGGAACAGCCGCAACTGCCCCATGGATCGTCAGGGCCGGTCCACCGATGTGGATTATTATGCCTGAACACTACGTCTCCCCGCCCTTTGGGGCGCAAACGAGCCAACGAATGACTCCATCGGACTCGGATCGTCCGATCAAATCGAGGCGCCTCGCAACAGCAACAACCACACAGGTGAAAAGTATATAAATGTCAGGGCTGGTAGGTCACTGACACCACCCTAGCTAGAAAGAAACGCAGGCCCTCCCTGATGTCCCCTCCCGTTTCCGGTTCATACCGGGGTGTGAGGCTCGCGATTTTACGTTATACACAAACCTACGCCACACCGGCGGTGATTTGATCATCACCACAAGGCTTTGCTTTTCAACAGAAGCCCTGATCACTGCATCTTAGCATGCCACACAGGTAATTCATGCCATGCGACTGATGTCCATCGATATACAACCTCTGAGCTCGTGTGTTTCAGAGAAGGGCGTTAAGCAAAAGAATAAATTCTCCGCCTCCAAACAAATGTATATTTAATAGAGATCAATCAACACAGAATAAAATCCAATGTCAGACACACAGTCCATTTACAAGTCCGTTCTGGGTCTGAACGAAACTAGAGGCACTAAATACCTCGCAAACCCATCGATCACCACGTACGTCTGGACGATCACCACTCACTATCCATATTTCGGAATGCCTCCCAATCAGGACCTCGGTTACCATCCAAACGAGGTGAAGATCTCCGGTCTTCGATCACCGTCTTCATCTTCGATTTCTTATCATTAGTTCAGTTATTCAGAATGGGATAAACCCGGTCTTTCTGAGCAACTCGCGTATATAATAAACAAGTGCAACACTAACATATACACGCATCATTTCAATTCATTAGTCACTAACCATCAATCAGTAAGAGAACGATTTCCCAAATATTAACCCCGAAGGCCGAAACCAACATCAGATCAACACCCAGGAAACCATTCGACTTAGCCAACCTTCAGTTAATTTCTAAATCACTTCCATATCGTTTATAATATTTTATAACGATTTATGGCTATTTTTATTTATTTTAAAATAGCTAATTTATTCAAAACGACGCTTCGGGCCATAACGCGACCGTTGCGCTGTTTTTCTTCAGAATTGATTTACACATTTCTGAAAATATAACCATTGGATCTTCACAAAATTTACATCATTAGAAAGATCTTTTCAAAACGAATCCAACGGTTCCAGTTTCGGGAAAATCCGACGGTCGGATCTCCCGGTATAATCGTTTGAAGTTTCGATTTCAAAATACGAACTGCAGCATCGTTATTCGATTAAATATAATTATATATATATAATCGATTCTGGCACTGTTTTTCTTCAGATTTGAATTAAACATTCCAGACAATCCAACCGTTGGATTTTTACAAAGTTGGTGCCGTTGGAAAGATTTTTCCAAAGCGAACCCAACGGTTGCGATTTCAGGAAAATCCGATGGTCGGATCTCCCGTACTAATCGTTTGAAATCACGGTTTCAAAACACGAACTGCACGGCCACGTTTCATTTTAATTTTATTTATATTTATATATTTATATAAATATAGTTCATTCAATAATTCCTATATTGATTCCACTTCAAATATTTCACTAACGCCTTTAAATTTTGGAAAATTTCGCCATAACCTCCTTTGTACGGGAAGGGCTGGGGAAATTCCCAAATAGCCACACGGGCGTCTCATGTCAAAAAGAAAAAGAAAAAGCCAAGCGGCTAGCCAACAGGCTCATAAAATCATCACCCAAACAAAACAGTAAATGTGTACCTATTTGTCGGGCACAAAAGTTTATTCCTCTTCTCTAGCCCCTTTGCAATAACCTGTTCAATAAATATGCATGTACATATATACAGTTCTTATCACTTATCATTTTCCATTCAACTTCATATTTGATTCCATTTGGTTTAAAAACACCATTCATTCTAATGTTGCATGCATAGGCAAAAATCATATCATTAGCTAATTAATGAATATTTCAACTCATGCGTATTTATTTGAACGAGTGGCTATTTTTAACACTTCACATTTCAACAATTCATGTATATAATAAAAATGTGATTTTTATTGTAAAACAATTCATTTCAAAACACTATTATTTTATATAGTTCATATAGGTAATAAAAATAGGATTTTTATTATAAAACAATTTATTTCTAAACAAGATGATTTTATACATTTCATATTGATGTTAAAAATGGGATTTTTATTATAAAACAATTCTTTTCAAAAGATGAATACCATTCAACACATGAATTTCAATCCAACGGATGAATATCGATTCAACACATGAAGGTTTTCTATTCAACGAATAAATATAGTTTCAGCAAATGAAAATAATTCAAACACATGAACATTATTCAAAATTTCGGCAGCATAACGGCAGGGTAGTTAAAACCGGGACCGTCCCTAGTACGGCTCCTCGCTCTACCTTAAAACCTTGCGGTTTTTGACAATGGGGATCATGCATCTAGTTCGCACGCAGGAGGCATGTATATATTTATTTCATTTCCACAAACTAATCCTATGTGGTTTCAACCAAATATTTCTCAACCACAAACGGGTATTTTTCAACCACAATCAATCAATATCAACCACAAACAATCCCAAACAACCTTTCGCTATCAATCAATTTTCACACCAATCACAACCAATAAATATCGTCCATGGTTTGTGGACGAGGGGCGTATATATATATATATATATATATATATATATATATATATATATATTTATATAGCAATTCACTTCTATTTCAACACATATATAATTTTTACAACGCATATACAACTTATACATCGAACGTACGACTTATACAACGCTTATACATGAGGTGTACAATGCTTATATAACTCATACATCGAATATATAATTTATACATCGTCGTTTTCCATATAGTTTATAAATTAGAAATCTCACATTGGGTTCCACTACACCAAAAATAGCAGATGGCTCAGAAAAATATGCGGTCTCTTCTAAAATGCAGAAGACAACCACACGAGTCCACTGTCTCTTGTTTCACTGAATTTCGTCAACACAGCAAAAAGATATGATTTTTCAAAGTTTGCAACACTTTAAAGTGTGAAAATCAGTTGAAAATAAACAAGGTCGTACCTTTCAAAAGTTGTTCAAAACTAGGTATGGATTTATCGCGAAATCCGCTGACTTAGATGACGATCAGGGAGTTGGACGTCGACGAGGGGAGTGAGGCACATCCAGGGATGGTGGTCGGAGGTGGTTCGGTGGTCGGAGCGAGGCTGGGCGGCGGGTTGAAGCGTCGAACTTCTCGGGGCTTGTTCTCGTCGATGAGGGCACGAGGCGGAGCGAGGCTGGGGTTGATTTGAAGAGGAGGAGGAGGCGAACAAAGTCCGGGGGGGTGGCAGAGGCTGGAAGTGGTTGTGGCGGCGGGAAAAGAGGAGAGAAGTTTGGAACAACTTCCGCCGTATATTGCTTCAGCGGGGAGAGAGAAAAAAAAAGGATTTTTTTTATATAAAAATTCTAATTGGCCGGTGGGGTTTTAAAGGGGTTTTCTGACACGACCACCAATCCAAACCCAACGACTATCGTCCCTAGCATTTTACCCCCATTTCGAACACAATGGGATATGTTTCGAAGGCCCATTCAAAGGTTTCAGTCAGTTTTCCTTCAAATTAAAGTATAAAACATTCAATATTTAATTTGAACGTACATTTCAATTTGCCAGGGCCACAAACTGATTCGAAAAATTCCAGAAAAATAAATCTGGCTATGTTTTGACGATACAGTCCTAACAAAACTAGTTTCACCGAATTCTGAGACCGTTTGCAAAAAGGCCCATTTATGGTCGATCCAATTTAACTACAATTGACCTAAACACGTTTTCTTTTGCCATGCTCACATACTAGCTTCAAAAATTATGAAATTTGAAACCTAGCAATAACTTCACATCCCGGATCCAAAAAAAGTGGTTTCGTCGAATTCCGAGGTCGTATGCAAAATGGCTAATTTCACGAGCTATATAAATTCCATAGCGACCTTTCTGAAAATTCATTCGGCCATAGCTTTTGCTTTCCGCTATGAAAATTCGATTTTTCAGATTCGTTGGAAAGGTATTCACTAACAGATTTAAATATTTTTGCTTTCACTAAAATCCGTTTTGTTTTGCACCTGGTACAGTCCGACAAAGTTTGAATTCAATTTTTGAAACTGCAGCGCCATTTCAGGCCTTGTTTATAATTATAATTAATTATATTCGTTTTCAATGGTCGATTCAAACTCACTTTCCATTGCCATTATTTAAAATATTTATTTTAAATATTTAAAACCCATTATTTTAGCCAATTTAAAAATTTTAAATTAGTTCAGATTTTTTGGGTCGTTACAAACTCCCCCACTTAAAACTTTTCGTCCCCAAAAAGGAACAAAGTCGAAAGTGGTTTGATTATTCAACTCTACGTTCGATCCGGCTTCAATTCTCCAACTTTTCAGTTTCTGAGAAATTTCTAATTCTTTAAAATTTGGCTAACACCCAGAATTTTTGAAAAAATTTCATTTTATTATTGATCCAATTAACTATCGTTTTAATAATTTTAATTAATCAAATTTACTATCACACAACACAAACAGCAATCAAATTGTTTTTAACTTTTCAGAACCATACAAATTAACTTCTATTCTCTTTTAAAATCATTCATACTATAGAATTAAAAGTGCATATCCATGGAAAGAAAATAATAATAGAATAGAGCACTAATTGGTAATGCAATGTATGGTAAATGTACCTTGCACCGGAGTCAATCAGAGATATCCACTCGGCATCTAGGATAAGCTTTCTGAATGCTCTCCTCAGTTTCCCAAGTACAATCTCGTGGATCTCCACTCCATTGCACTTTGACTAAGTGAACCTTCTTGTTCCTCAGCTCTTTGGTTTCTTTGCCGATAATCTTTAGCGGCTCTCTTCTCACAGCTTATTCTGGGGTAATTTCAATGTCCTGTTGAGCTGCTTCTTCCATGATCAACTCTAGATCATGAACGTGCTTTCGAAGTTGAGATATGTGAAATACATCATGAACTCCAGGCAACCAGTCAGGCAATTTGACCCTATAAGCGAGAGTTCCGATCCGTTCCAGAATAGGAAATGGACCACTAAATTTGGGCGCCAACTTTCTATTTTTACCGAACCGGATAACTCCTCTCATCGGCGATACTTTCAAATATACATAGTCGCCAACAGCAAAGGATATATCTCTTCTTCTCCTATCGGCATAGCTCTTTTGTCGGCTTTGAGCAGCAAGTAATCGCTTCTTAATAAAATTGACTTTGTCGGCAGCTTCTCTGATCATATCTGGCCCCAACACCAGTCTATTTCCAGGTTCGACCCAACAAGCAGGAGATCGGCACGGTCTACCATACAATGCTTCGAATGGCGACATTGTCAGACTCGCCTGGTAGGTGTTGTTATAAGAGAATTCAGCCAAATGCAGATGGTCTTCCCATGATCCACCGAAATCTATAACACAAGCCCGCAATAAATCTTCTAAAATACGATTTACCCTCTCAGTCTGACCGTCTGTCTGAGGATGATAAGCGGTGCTCAAGTTCAACTTCGTTCCCAGCTCGACTTGAAATGTTTCCCAGAATTTGCTAGTGAATATTGTATCTCTATCACTGACTATACTGAGCAACACTCCATGTAGTCTAACTATTTCCCTGAAGTATATTTGTGCCAGACTCTGAGCAGTTCTGTTTGATTTGACAGGTATGAAATGGGTGGTCTTCGTGAAGCGATCTACGATCACCCAAATAATGTCATTTCCTTTCCTGGTTCTGGGCAAACCATCTATGAAATCCATAGAAATATGTTCCCACTTCTAACCAGGAACGTCTAGCGGTTGCAATAATCCAGCAAGCTTTTGTTGGTCGCTTTTGACTAGCTGGCAAGTAGGGCATCGGCTAACGTATATTGAAACGTCTCTTTTCATAGCCTTCCACCAGAATGTTCGCTTGAGATCGTTATACATTTTGGCTACACCAGGATGGATACTCAGCTTGGACTTGTGACACTCGTCTAACACTTCCCTTTTGAGCTCGGGGATGTCAGGAACACAAATCCTTCCTTTCAATCTCAGGGTCTCGTCGTTATCTATTTGAAAACACGAGGGTTCGCCTTTCTGAATCCTTTTGATCATATCCTTAATAAAGTTGTCCTCTTTCTGAAGAATAGATATTTTGTCAATCAAGGAAGTCGTAATAATAAAGCTGGCGATCATTACATTCTTTCGGCTCAGCGCATCAGCCACGACATTGGATTTCCCTGGAGTATATATAATTTCAAAGTTATATGCTGCAAGAAACTCCAGCCAATGTTGCTGCCTCAGATTCAGGTCTTTCTGAGTGAACAGATACTTTAGCGATTGGTGATCTGTAAACAGTTCAAATCTCTCACCCAGAAGATAGTGCCTCCAGATTTTCAAGGCAAATACTATAGCCAATAACTCAAGATTGTTAGTTACGTAGTTTTTCTCGTGCGGCTTCAACTGACGGCTAGCATAGGCAATCACTTGACCCCTTTGCATTAACACTACGCCAAGGCCTTCTCTAGAAGCATCAGTCCAGACTTTCAAATCCTAATTGCCATTGATGATTGTTAACACTGGAGCAGTCGTTAGTCTTAACTTTAGCTCTTCAAAAGCCTCCTCACTTTCTGGAGTCCACTTGAATTTAGAGTGCTTCTTCACAAGCTTCGTTAAATGACCAGATATCTTCGAAAAGCTTTTAACGAACTTCCGGTAATAGCTAGCCAATCCGAGAAAACTGCGGACTTCAGTGGGGGCACTGGGCTGTTTCCAATTCTGAATAGCTGTGATTTTGCTTGGATCCACAACAATTCCTTCTTTTGATACGACGTGGCCTAGAAATTTTACTTCATCTTTCCAGAAGATACATTTGGAAAATTTGGCTTTTAATACATTCCGTCTCAGAATTTCTAGAACCTGTTCCAGATGCTTTTCTTGTTCGGCCTTTGATTTAGAGAAGATTAGAATATCGTCAATGAAAACCAGAACGAATTTATTCAAAACCCCTATGAATACTCTATTCATCAGATCGACGAAGTAAGATGGAGCGTTACATAAGCCGAATGGCATTACTAACCACTCGTAGAACAAGTCTGGACCTCTGAATGCTGTCATTGGAACACACTCTTCGGCAATTCGAAGTTGATGGAAGCCTGTAGTTAGGTCCATCCTTGAGAATACTTGTGCGCCATTTAATCGATCCAACAAATCATCAATCCGCGGCAATGGATATTTGTTCTTTATTGTCTGTTTGTTCAGATCACGATAATCCACACATAACCGTAGAGTACCGTCAGATTTTGGGACAAAAACCACTGCTGCTCCCCAGTCAGAGAAACTGGGCCTGATCAGACCTTTCCATACTAGCTGTCGTGTTTGATTGTCTAATTCCTCCTTCTCTTTCAAGGACATTCTTCGAATAGCGTGAACTACCGGCCTTGCATTAGGAATCAAAGCAATTTTGAAATCTATTTCTCTCTGCGGAGGTAAGCGAACAACTTCTTCAAACACATCCGCATAATTTTTGACGATAGGAATATCTTTGATGAGGTCAGGAATATTCTCTGTGACTTCTGGTGCAACGACCCGTATTCTACGCATCATAGGATCGTAGGATATTTATTCCTTTCACATACGAAGTCGTATGGTCATGTAACTTTGGGGGTCGACTATTGGGGTCATTTCTCATGTTCATGATTTTTCCCAATTTTTAAATGACCATTTTACCCCTAGTTGGTACTGTTTTGGCCATAACTTCTGACTGGAAAGGAATTTTGACCTGAAACCACTTCCATTAGCTCCGGACGATGGTTTCTCTTTCCGTAGAGTGGTCACATTAGCCAAACGGACTCACCTTTTGGGAGATATGGCTGAAACAAGTTTCAGATGGTGAAAAACAGCTTAATTGGGCTTAACCGGGTGATTAGCAGCTAGGCCCAGAGGGAAACTTCGGGTTTAGAGGTATAGGAGGACTGATTAGGGTTAGGAAATCACTTTCATTTCAGTTTTGAGCCGCCACAAACCTTCTTGAGACCTTAGTAGTGGCTTCCATCATCTAAAACCTGTCCAAAACACATTTTAGTGAAGATTAAGCCTAAACCACATCAAAACAAGGCCAAATAGCATCAGGGCAAGGTTGAAGCTGCTGCTATACATAGGAGTTCGACCCAAACAGAGAGTATTTCAGATTTGGTGTTTCATTTGTGGCCAAGGTGAGTGATTTGCATAGTTTTTGCACTAATTACAGTAATTAAGGGTAATTAGTGAAGATTAGCGAATTTATACACTAATAAATTCTGGAAAAATGTTTAGAAATTCTTAAATAATGTTTTATGCTTCTGTTAGAAATTTGGTTTGATTTGATTAAGTTTTGTTAACCCTATGATTAGTTTTACTTAAACATGCTTAAGGGAAAATAAGGAGTTTTGGCCACTTTTGATCCGTTTTGATTCATTTGAATTGTTGTTTGATGTTTGTGGTTGCTCTTACATGTTGATATGACTCTATGGTATGTTTTATGATTGATTAGAATAGTTAGATTAGTCGAAAACGCCGTCGATTGGCGTAGAAAGCTCGCTGGAAAGTTGCAGAAATGTGCAGGTTCCGAACCGGATCGGAGTAGGGGTCGGATCGGATTTGTGAAATGACCAAGGGAATTCGAACTGGATTGGAACTTGTCACTGGAGGAGGATTGGCGAGAAGGAAGGCCGTTTACTTAGAGTTGGAGTTGGGCAGAGGATCGGATCGGAGCCATGGAGCAGGATCGGATCGGAGTAGACTAGAGAGCGGATCGGATCGGAGTAAGCTAGAGAGCGGATCGGATCGGAGTAAGCTAGAGGGCGGATCGGATCGGAGTAAGCTAGGCAGCGGAGCGGATCGGAGCAAACAAGCGAATGGGAGCGGATCGGGCAAATGGAGAAGGACAGGATCGTATCCAGGAACTTAGAAGGGAGTAACCACCGAACTAAGCAGAGAATAGGCACTACACTTCCGAACCGAACCGAGTGGAGAGCCCGAACCGAAGGAGCACCGAACCGAATGGAAAGATGATTGCCGAACCGAACCGACGAGGGTGATGACTACCGAACCGAACCGAATTCTAGGACTGTTAATGCGCGACAACTCTTCTGAAGACCCACTCCAATTCGACCAAACCAGAGATGCAAAGGAAGTCCAAATGAGAAGTTAGAGCTCAAGATTCAAACGGGAATCAACGAGTTCGGTTCATGGTTGGGCTTTGCTGCGGGACGCGTGCCAAGGAGTTATCGATGTCTATAACTTTGGACCACTATGGTAGGAGGTATGAAGGCGGATTCGGGGTCATTATGGCATCGGTAGAACCAAGGGCTACGACCAATGAAGTGGGTCATTGAAATGTTTGGTCATGACTCCATGTGTTTAGCTTGGTCACAGCAGGGTTTCTACAAGTCGGGATTCGTCGTTACCTCAAGTCGTCTAGTGTCCCAAAGTGGTAGATATCGTATGCTTTACGCACTGAGTGAGAGATGTGAGGATGGTTGCTATGGATGATTTGTTTGCTATCATTGTGACATGTACACCCCACCCCCGTATTCTTACACTATTTATTATGGCACCTTAGAGTATTGTACGGTATGTGGTACTAACTCTTTGGTTGCTGGTCCAGGTTCAGGTATGGTTTAGTATACCTGTTATCATTCTGTTTAGATGCTTATCGCTCATACCAGGCTTTATGTCTGACCCAGAGTTTTACGTCTCCTCTTATTACTCTGGGTGCTCACACGAGCAGACTAGAGACAGGTTAGCTGGTGATGCACGGGTAGATGATCCGGAGACGAGCAGGAGACTTCCACGTAATATATACATAATATTCTCCCTGTGTTGTTGAAGACCACTGCCTTGGCATTGGTAGTGCATCTTCTACTTTAGCTTTCTTTTGTTTAGAGACAGTAAATTTGGAAAATTGTAATAAGCTGTATTTGAATTTCCGCTGCTCTGATGATTGATGTTGATTTTAGTTATCAGCTTATGCACTGTCTCATCTGTTTTATGTCAAGTATGTTATTATTATATTTTATTCCATGCGCTGTGAGATATTCTATAGGTTCCTTGATTAGTTCATTCCCTTCTTTCCTTTCTTTGGCGACCATTCCGTGCTAGTCGGGACATGTGTACAGCGCACTTCCGGAGGAAATGCAGGCTGGTGCGGAGCGGGCCTTCACATTTGGTATCAGAGCTCTAGGTTGCGTAGTTAACCTAGGGAAGTTATCAGGGAGAGATAATATACGTATACGAGAGAGCATATTTGTGATTACTTTGGTTTTTAAAAGCTATATATATATACTATTACTAGTATAAGGATGAAGTCGTACTGCACTAGCACCACTATGGAGTCGTTAATCGTTTCCTTTTTCAGATTGACGATGAGCCGATATACTAGAGGTGCTGGTAGGGAAGCCAATAATGGGAATGCTGCTGACATGAGGACGATGTTTACTGACCTCATGAGAGAGATGCTTAGAGATGTACAAAGGGCAGCTCCCAATGGTGGAAATGGTGGTGGTCCAATAGTGCAGGCGCCAAGAGTCAACTTCGCCAAGCTGAATAAGGATTATACTAGTCTTGGTGGGAAGTCGTTCCACGGAACGGAGTCGGCTACGGATGTTCAGGATTGGTTGGATAGTTGCAAACGTATCTTCGAAGATTTGGGTATCGAGGATGCGATGAAGAGAAAGCTAGCGTCCCGTCAGTTGCAAGGGCGGGCAATGAATTGGTGGAATGCTATAAAGGCAGCTACTCCCGAAGATCAGATTACTTGGGAGCAGTTTAAGGCTCGCTTTAGCGAGAAGTTCATTCCAGCTGCTCAGAAGTCAGTGCTGTTTAAGAAGTTCTTGGAGCTCAAGCAGAATGGCAGAGCTATCTCGGAGTATATTGCTGAATTTGACACTTTGTCAAAATATGGGTTATCTCTTATTGATACTGCCGAGAAAAAGAATGAGAAATTCATAACTGGTTTGGATCAGTACTTGGGGGAAAAACTTATTAACCACATCGATGAGGCGTTTGAATCGATTGTGGGGAAAGCATTAAGATCAGAAAGTCTCTACCCTAAGCCGAAGACTGAGGTTGCATCCGCAGATGAACCAAAGCCACAAGCAAGTGGTGGAGGCAAGGGTGGTTCCCAGAATAAGAGAAAGCAGAATCAGACTAAGGATGGCCAGAAGAAAAAGAATAAGCAAGATGTGGAGTGCTTCAGCTGTGGTAAGAAGGGCCATTATGCTAGTAATTGTCGGGCCAAGCCAGCGAATAGGAAGTGCTTCAACTGTCGCCAAATGGGACATCACAAGGACAAGTGTCCGCAACCCCCTAAAGAAAAGCAAATAGTGAAAGCCTACGCCCTTAATGCTATTCCCTCTTCGTCGAATGCCCCAACAGCGGCGGAGAAGGGAAAGAATGTCATCATTCAAGGTATGCTTTCTGTTTATGATGTTCCTGTTAGAGTTTTGTTTGATAGCGGAGCTTCCAGTTCTTTCATATCTAGTGACCTGGTAGATAGGTTGGGATTGGAGCCCGAGATTTTCGATAGACCTTTAGTAGTGACGAACCCGATTGGTGGTTCGACTAGCCTTAGCATGATTTGTCGTAATGTGGTCTTATCGAGTCATGGATGCATGTTTGTTTATGATTGCTTTGTTTTGGGCTTTACTGGGTTTGGCATTATTTTGGGAGTAGATTGGCTCCAAAGATACGGGGTGGTGGTAGACTGTGAGGGCTTTTTAGTGACAGCTAGAGAGGATGATGGGCGGAGGATAGTGTTTGGTGGTCTACCCAGTAAGGGGTATTGGCTAGTTTTCTAAACTTCCTCGACATTCCGCATAGTGAGTTGTCAGGTTTGCCCGTTGTTGGCCAGTATCCGGATGTTTTCGAAGAAGTGACCGGACTTCCACCACACCGAGAGATTGAGTTTCGTATTGATTTGGTAAAGGATGCCAGGCCTATGTTAATGCCACTTCGTCGTATGGCACCAAGGGAGCAGCGAGAGCTCGAGGTGCAAGTCAGCGATCTTTTGAGGAAGGGATTTATCAGAAGGAGTGTTTCTGAATGGGGAGCACTAGTTGTATTTACTACCAAGGCGGATGGTTCCCTTCGGTTGTGTGTAGACTACCGCGAGTTGAATAAAGTGACGAGGAAGAACAAGTATCCTCTACCGCGGATAGATGATTTGTTTGATCAGTTGAGTGGCGCGAGAGTATTTTCACAGTTGGATCTCGCGACAGGTTTTCATCAGCTTAGAGTGGAAGCTGAGAGTATAGCTAAAACGGCATTTCGAACGCCGTTCGGTTTTTATGAGTGGTTGGTCATGCCATTCGGGCTGACCAATGCCCCAGCATATTTTGTGGATCTTATGAATAAGGTATTCAGAGATCAGTTGAATAAGTTTGTCCTTGTGTTCGTTGATGATATTTTGGTCTATTCGAGGACAGAGGAAGAACAAAAGGAACATTTAAGAGTAGTGATGGAGGTGTTGAGAAAACACCAATTGAAAGCAAAGTTTTCTAAGTGTCACTTCTGGAAGAGGGAAGTGAGGTTCTTGGGCCATGTTGTATCAGAGAATGGTAATGCCGTGGACCAGGCGAAGGTGGCTACGGTACAAGATTGGCCTACGCCCAGGAACGCAACAGATGTAAGAAGTTTCTTGGGATTAGCCGGATATTATCGTAAGTTTATCCAAGGTTTCTCCAAGATAGCAGCACCATTGACCCAGTTGACCAAGAAGAATCAAGCTTTTGTCTGGGATGAAAGGTGCGAGAATGCATTCAAAAGTCTAAAGGACAAGTTGACAAGCGCACCAGTGTTAGTCATTCCTAAGGGGGATGAAGAGATGACGGTATACACGGATGCCTGTGGTACCGGACTGGGTGCTGTATTGATGCAAGGCGGTAGGGTTGTAGCTTACGCAAGTCAGCAATTGAAACCGCACGAGAGAAGGTACCCTACCCATGATTTAGAATTGGCAGCGATCGTGTTCGCGTTAAAGATGTGGAGACACTATCTCTTGGGAGAAAGATTTGAGCTGTTTACAGATCATAAGTCATTAAAGTATCTCTTCTCTCGGAAAGATTTGAATCTCCGTCAGCAGAGATGGTTAGAGTTCTTAGCTTCCTATGATTTTGACATCGCATACACACCGGGAAAGGGCAATGCAGTGGCTGATGCATTGAGTAGAAGACAGGCCAGTTTAGGGGCTATGTTCCTTGAATGGAAGCAACTGGAGTATATCGCGGGGTTTGATTTCAGACCAAAGTGCGAATTGGATCCAGAAATGTTAGCAAGTTTGACGTTCAGACCCACTTTAATTGAGCGGATCGGCTCTAGTCAGAGGGACGATCCTAACCTATTGGAAATCATCTACAAGTTAGAGATGTGTGTCGATGAGGAGATGAACAAGTATGGGCTTGATCGAGATGGATGGCTTAGAAAGAATGGAAAGCTTGTTGTACCCAATGTCAATAGATTGAGAGATGAAGTGCTTAGAGAATGTCATCACTCAAAACTGACTGTACACCCCGGTGGTAATAAGATGTATCGAGACATGAAGCAGACCTACTACTGGGAAGGGATGAAAAGAGACATTGGGAAGTTTATATCCAAGTGCATGAATTGCCAGCTAGTTAAAGCCGACCAAAAGAAGCCTAGTGGGTTGTTACAGCCCTTAGAAATTCCCGAATGGAAATGGGAGCAAGTCTCGATGGATTTTATTGATGGTTTACCAAGGACTAGATCGGCACACAATAGCATTTGGGTAGTTGTGGATCGACTGACTAAAAGTGCAAGGTTTATACCAGTCAAATCGACCAGAACGGCAGCTAAGTTAGCAGAATTGTATATGAAGTGGGTAGTGAGATTTCATGGAGTACCTAAAGGCATTGTGAGCGACCGAGACCAGTTGTTCACTAGTGGGTTTTGGAAAAGCTTACAAGAGGCTCTAGGGTCAGAGTTACATCTCAGTACCGCATATCATCCTCAGACCGACGGTCAGACGGAGAGGGTGAATCGTATTTTGGAAGATCTCTTGAGAGCATGTATATTGGATTTTGGTGGATCATGGGATTACCATTTGCATCTAGTAGAGTTTGCATATAATAATAGCTACCAATCCAGTATCCGTATGGCTCCGTTTGAAGCTTTGTACGGAAGACCGTGTAACTCACCATCATGTTGGATAGAGACTGGCGAGAAGTTTAT
This sequence comes from Allium sativum, assembly GCA_030737875.1. NCBI lineage: Eukaryota > Viridiplantae > Streptophyta > Magnoliopsida > Asparagales > Amaryllidaceae > Allium > Allium sativum. The sequence goes on from CM060912.1 coordinate 137,154,410, forward strand.
GCTTGGACCAGATGTGGTGAGGGAAACTTCAGATAAGATCAAGATCATTCAACAACGAATGAAGGCAGCCCAAGATAGGCAGAAGAGTTATGCTGATAAGAGAAGAAGAGACTTAAAATTCTCCTTTGGTGACTTGGTGTTTGTCAAGATTTCTCTGTTGAAGAGCATAATACGATTTGGCAGGAGAGGCAAGTTGGCACCAAGATTCGTTGGCCCATTCCCTGTTCTTGAACTAGTTGGGAATTTGGCATATAGAATTGACTTACCAGAGAAGATGGCGGGAGTTCACAACGTATTTCATGTTTCCCAAATAAGGAAGTTCGTTCATGACTCAGATATGACTATTTCACCTGATCAGTTAGAGGACTTCGAAGTAGAACCCGAGGCGGTTGGGAACCGCAAGCCGGCCCGTATTGTCGCGCACGACATGAAGCAACTTCGAAGGAAAGCGGTGAAGCTAGTCAAGGTACAGTGGAGCGAGGACGAGAATGATTGTACTTGGGCGACAGAGGAGGACATTAGGAAGACACACCCAGAACTCTTTGCCTGGTAAGATTTTGACTTCGATTTAGTTTTCCGCATGCTAGGATAGGCTTGTTTGCTTGTTTTGCATGTTTGATTGTTGTATGTGGTTGTTAGGCATGCGGGATCCTTTGTATGTTTAGGGTTAAGGAATTTCGGGGACGAAATTTCTTAAGGGGGGGAGAGTGTAACGACCCGTATTCTACGCATCATAGGATCACAGGATATTTATTCCTTTCACATACGAAGTCGTATGGTCATGTAACTTTGTGGGACGACTATTGGGGTCATTTCCCATGTTCATGATTTTTCCCGATTTTTAAATGACCATTTTACCCCTAGTTGGTACTGTTTTTGCCATAACTTCTGACTGGAATGGAATTTTGACCTGAAACCATTCCATTAGCTCCGGACGATGGTTTCTCTTTCCGTAGAGTGGTCACAATAGCCAAACGGACTCACCTTTTGGGAGATATGGCTAAAACAAGTTTCAGATGGTGAAAAACAGCTTAATTGGGCTTAACCGGGTGATTAGCAGCTAGGCCCAGAGGGAAATTTCGGGTTTAGAGGTATAGGAGGTCTGATTAGGGTTAGAAATCACTTTCATTTCAGTTTTGAGCCGCCACAAACCTTCTTGAGACCTTAGTAATGGCTCCCACCCTCTAAAACCTCTCCAAAACACATTTTAGTGAAGATTAAGCCTAAACCACATCAAAACAAGGCCAAATAGCATTAGAGCAAGGTTGGAGCTGCTGCTATACATAGGAATTCGACCCAAACAGAGAGTATTTCAGATTTGGTGTTTCATTTGTGGCCAAGGTGAGTGATTTGCATCGTTTTTGCACTAATTACGGTAATTAAGGGTAATTAGTGAAGATCAGAGAATTTATACACTAATAAATTCTGGAAAAATGTTTAGAAATTCTTAAATAATGTTTTATGCTTCTGTTAGAAATTTGGTTCGATTTGATTAAGTTTTGTTAACCCTATGATTAGTTTTACTTAAACATGCTTAAGGGAAAATAAGGAGTTTTGGCCACTTTTGATCCGTTTTGATTCATTTGAAATGTTGTTTGATGTTTGTGGTTGCTCTTACATGTTGATATGACTCTATGGTATGTTTTATGATTGATTAGAATAGTTAGATTAGTCGAAAACGCCGTCGAATGGCGTAGAAAGCTCGCTGGAAAGTTGCAGAAATGTGCAGGTTCCGAACCGGATCGGATCGGAGTAGGGGTCGGATCGGATTTGTGAACTGACCAAGGGAATTCGAACTGGATTGGAACTTATCACTGGAGGAGGATTGGCGAGAAGGAAGGCCGTTTACTTAGTGTTGGAGTTGGGCAGAGGATCGGATCGGAGCCATGGAGCAGGATCGGATCGGAGTAGACTAGAGAGCGGATCGGATCGGAGTAAGCTAGATAGCGGATCGGATCGGAGTAAGCTAGAGGGAGGATCGGATCGGAGTAAGCTAGGGAGCAGAGCGGATCGGAGCAAACAAGCGAGTGGGAGCGGATCGGGCAAATGGAGAAGGACAGGATCGGATCCAGGAACTTAGAAGGGAGTAACCACCGAACCAAGCAGAGAATAGGCACTACACTTCCGAACCGAACCGAGTGGAGAGCCCGAACCGAATGAGGACCGAACCGAATGGAAAGATGACTACCGAACCGAACCGACGAGGGTGATGACTACCGAACCGAACCGAATTCTAGGACTGTTAATGCGCGAAAACTCTTCTGAAGACCCACTCCAATTCGACCAAACCAGAGATGCAAAGGAAGTCCAAATGAGAAGTTAGAGCTCAAGATTCAGACGGGAATCAACGAGTTCGCTTCATGGTTGGGCTTTGCTGCGGGACGCGTGCCAAGGAGTTATCGACGTCTATAGCTTTGGACCACTATGGTAGGAGGTATGAAGGCAGATTCAGGGTCATTATGGCATCGGTAGAACCAAGGGATACGACCAATGAAGTGGGTCATTGAAATGTTTGGTCATGACTCCATGTGTTTAGCTTGGTCACAACAGGGTTTCTACAAGTCGGGATTCATCGTTACCTCAAGTCGTCTAGTGTCCCAAAGTGGTAGATATCGTATGCTTTACGCACTGAGTGAGAGATGTGAGGATGGTTGCTATGGATGATTTGTTTGCTATCATTGTGACATGTACACCCCACCCCCGTATTCTTACACTATTTATTATGGCACCTTAGAGTATTGTACGGTATGTGGTACTAACTCTTTGGTTGCAGGTCCAGGTTCAGGTATGGTTTAGTATACCTGTTATCATTCTGTTTAGATGCTTATCGCTCATACCAGGCTTTATGTCTGACCCAGAGTTTTACGTCTCCTCTTATTACTCTGGGTGCTCACACGAGCAGACTAGAGACAGGTTAGCTCGTGATGCACGGGTAGATGATCCGGAGACGAGCAGGAGGCTTCCACGTAATATATACATAATATTCTCCCTGTGTTGTTGAAGACCACTGCTTGGGCATTGGTGGTGCATCTTCTACTTTAGCTTTCTTTTGTTTAGAGACAGTAAATTTGGAAAATTGTAATAAGCTGTATTTGAATTTCCGCTGCTCTGATGATTGATGTTGATTTTAGTTATCAGCTTATGCACTGTCTCATCTGTTTTATGTCAAGTATGTTATTATCATATTTTATTCCATGTGCTGTGAGATATTCTATAGGTTCCTTGATTAGTTCATTCCCTTCTTTCCTTTCTTTGGCGACCGTTCCGTGCTAGTCGGGACATGTGTACAACGCACTTCCGGAGGAAATGCAGGCTGGTGCGGAGCGGGCCTTCACATCTGGGATATTTTCTATTTGAGCTGGAGGAACATTCAAAGCTGCCCAGAAGTCTTTTCTATTTGAAGTCGGGCCTTCACATGGTATGGTTATATAATTCCCTGATTTAATCTTAGCCCTAACAACTCTCTCCGCGCATCTAACCTCTGCTTCATATTTGGTTAGCCAATCCAATCCCAGAATAAGATCGAATTCATTAAAGTTCATAACGATAGAGATAGTAGGGAATTTATAGCAGGAAAAAGTGACAAGTACTGCACAAACCCAACTGAGATCGATGGAACCACCGACCGGATTTTGGACAGTCATTGGTTCTTTAAGCTTCCTCAACTTCAAATCCAACTTCTTAACCGCATTCTTTGCGATAAAGCTTCGTGACGCGCCTGTGTCAAACAGTACTTTGACTGGAATGTTTTTGACAGTAAGCGTTCCTTCTAAAACATCAGATCTTCCCAGACTATCTAAGGGTGCTGACGTTTCGGCTACTTCATTTACATGAGCCTCTTTGGTCTTTTTCAATAGCCAGCAATCTTGCTTTACATGACCAGCCTGTTGGCAGAGATTGCATTCTCTACTTTCCTGAAGCTTTCCGCCGGATTTAAATCCATCATTCTTTCATTTCTTCGAGGATTTACAATTTCCTTGCAAATGCCCTTTCTTATGGCAGTTATTGCATACGGTGGTCGTTACCGGTTCGTTTCTTGGTCTGGCCCTTTTCTGATTAATTTTAGGCTCCTTATTGACTTCAGACATCGTACTGGCCTCAGGACGATTAGTTTCAGACTCAATTTTATTACTAGAGCTGACTTCCTCTTCGTTGCGCAACATGCCTTTCTTATGGAGATCTTCATACAGATAAGCCATATAAATCATTTCTGAAAAAGGGAGCTTCACATGCCCCATTACTTTATTCTGATATTTCCTTTGAAGCCCGTAAATAAATCTCAAATTCTTTCTCTTCGTATTCTGAATTAGATTGGGAGCAAAGTGAGAAAGTTCGTTGAATTTCTTATGATATTCTGGGATGGTCATATCTCCTTGTATCAAATAAGAAAATTCATCACGTAGGCGCTCAGTCGCTTCGGGAGGAGTAAATCTTTCCAGGAAGATCACTTTGAATCTATCCCAGGTGATATCACCTTCTGGATTATCCTTAATAACTGAATCCCACCAGCACAAAGCTTCGTCTTTGAGTGCCCAGGAGGCCAGTAATCTTTTCTGGTCATCCCTCAGCTTTAATGCTTCGAAGATTTTCTCAGCTGAACGAATCCAAGCTTGTGTTTTCATAATTGCTTCTTCACCCGTGAAGGGTTTTCCACCCAGATTTCTATATTTCATAAATAGAGCTTCTATATCCGGGTCAGTATTACTTCTTCTGTTTCTGGCACTCATTTTCTAGTTCTTCTGCAAATAGCAGATCAAGTGTCAGGTCAACAGAAAAGATATTTCAAAATATAGAGACAAATACTTGAATGTAAATGTGTCTATCTAGGTGTTATTTCATTCTGCTACTCATACTAGGATATTACTGATCCTATCTGTAATGAGTTACCCATCCTAGAACACTACTGGTTCTATTTCTTACAAGTTCGTTAATATGTTATATTCCATAACTAAGCTTAACCAAAGCTCTGATACCACGTTGAGACGACCCCAAATCCCGTACAGACGGAGACAAGGGTTATCTTTGGAATATAACACAGAAACAGATAACAGTAGAACAAAATTAAATAAATACACCAGATAATGAACAATAGAATATACTGGATAAAAGTAATCATCAGAGTTACACAGTATATAGGATCTTACGTAGTACAAATACAGTTCAGCTATACATAAATGTCTACAGCAGAAATAAACAAAATATGTACAATAGGAGCTGAACAGCATAAAAAGAGATAAATAATAGAATCCATCTTCAGCTCCAGCTATCAAGAAAGAACCAGCTAAACCTGAATACAAGGCTGCCCGTGTAGAAAAAGGGGCACTCGAGTTTGGAAGTGAGACAAACTACGAGTCAGCCATGGGACTGGTATGAGAAATCTATTCAACACATTTAATATATGGCTAATCACAGGACCACGCCACTTTCGTGGAACGGGTTTACTCCATTGGATTGCCAGTGCTTTAAAACAAATCATCTTTTTTAATCATCGCAATGCTTTTTATAAAAATGAAGCCATTATAAGACTCAGTTCCCATCACACAATGCAACGCAAACCGGAGGATAGAGTTTTTACCTTATAACGGCCAAAATATGCTTGATACGAATAAAACAAAGGCATTTGATATTATTGCTAGTGTTTATATGTTTTGAAAACAATTTCAAATCATAACTATCAATCATAGACGGCATTAATGCCCCATACCACTATGTCGCCATATATAGGTATACAATCAAAACCGCATAGTCACGTATTTGGAAATTGGATTTCCGTCATGAACCAAGGAAAAAGATAGTCCTTACCGAATTCGTGACAATCTAGCCCATGTCTCAGGAATAGCCGCAACTGCCCCTTGGATCGTCAGGGCCGGTCCACCGATGTGGATTATTATGCCTGAACACTACGTCTCCCCGCCCTTTGGGGCGTAAACGAGCCAACGAATGACTCCATCGGACTAGGATCGTCCGATCAAATTGAGGCGCCTCGCAACAGCAACAACCACACAGGTGAAAAGTATATAAATGTCAGGGCTGGTAGGTCACTGACACCACCCTAGCTAGAAAGAAACGCAGGCCCTCCCTGATGTCCTCTCCCATTTCTGGTTCATACCGGGGTGTGAGGCTCGCGATTTTACGTTATACACAAAGCTACGCCACACCGGCGGTGCTTTGATCATCACCACAAGACTTTGCTTTTCAACAGAAGCCCTGATCACTGCATCTTAGCATGCCACACAGGTAATTCATGCCATGCGACTGATGTCCATCGATATACAACCTCTGACCTCGTGCGTTTCATAGTAGGGCGTTAAGCAAAAGAATAAATTCTCCGCCTCCAAACAAATGTATATTTAATAGAGATCAATCAACACAGAATAAAATCCAATGTCAGACACACAGTCCATTTACAAGTCCATTCTGGGTCTAAACGAAACCGGAGGCACTAAATACCTCGCAAACCCATCGATCACCACGTACGTTTGGACGATCAGCACTCACTATCCATATTTCGGGATGCCTCCCAATCAGGACCTCGGTTACCATCCAAACGAGGTGAAGATCTCCGGTCCTCGATCACCGTCTTCATCTTCTATTTCTTATCGTCGGTTCAGTTATTCAGAATGGGATAAACCCGGTCTTTCTGAGCAACTCGCGTATATAATAAACAAGTGCAACACTAACATGTACACGCATCATTTCAATTCATTAGTCGCTAACCGTCAATCAGTAAGAGAACGATTTCCCAAATATTAACCCCGAAGGCCGAAACCAACATCAGATCAACACCCAGGAAACCATTCGACTTAGCCAACCTTCAGTTAATTTCTAAATCACATCCATATCGTTTATAATATTTTATAACGATTTATCGCTATTTTTATTTATTTTAAAGTAGCTAATTTATTCAAAACGACGCTTCGGGCCATAACGCGACCGTGGCGCTGTATTTCTTCAGATTTGATTTACACATATCTGAAAATCTAACCATTGGATCTTCACAAAATTTACATCATTAGAAAGATCTTTTCAAAACGAATCCAACGGTTCAAGTTTCGGGAAAATCCGACGGTCGGATCTCCCGGTATAATCGTTTGAAGTTTCGATTTCAAAATACGAACTGAAGCGTCGTTATTCGATTAAATATAATTATATTTATATATATAAATATAATCGATTCTGGCGCTGTTTTTCTTCAGATTTGAATTAAACATTCCAGACAATCCAACCGTTGGATTTTTACAAAGTTGGTGCCGTTGGAAAGATTTTTCCAAAGCGAACCCAACGGTTGCGATTTCAGGAAAATCCGATGGTCGGATCTCCCGTACTAATCGTTTGAAATCACGGTTTCAAAACATGAACTGCACGGCCATGTTTTGTTTTAATTTTATTTATATTTTTATATTTATATAAATATAGTTCATTCAATAATTCCTATATTGATTCCACTTCAACTATTTCACTAACGCCTTTAAATTTTGGAAAATTTCGCCATAACCTCCTTTGTATGGGAGGGGCTGGGAAAATTCCCAAATAGCCACACGGGCATCTCATGTCAAAAAGAAAAAGCTAAGCGGCTAGCCAACAGGCTCATAAAATCATCACCCAAACAAAACAGTAAATGTGTAACTATTTGTCGGGCACAAAATTTTATTCCTCTTCTCTAGCCCCTTTGCTATAACCTGTTCAATAAATATGCATGTACATATATACAGTTCTTATCACTTATCATTTTCCATTCAACTTCATATTTGATTCCATTTGGTTTAAAAACACCATTCATTCTAATGTTGCATGCATAGGCAAAAATCATATCATTAGCTAATTAATGAATATTTCAACTCATGCGTATTTATTTGAACGAGTGGCTATTTTTAACACTTCACATTTCAACAATTCATGTACATAATAAAAATGTGATTTTTATTGTAAAATAATTCATTTCAAAACACTATTATTTTATATAGTTCATATAGGTAATAAAAATAGGATTTTTATTATAAAACAATTTATTTCTAAACAAGATGATTTTATACATTTCATATTGATGTTAAAAATGGGATTTTTATTATAAAACAATTCCTTTCAAAATATGAATACCATTCAACACATGAATTTCAATCCAACGGATGAATATCGATTCAACACATGAAAGTTTTCTATTCAACGAATAAATATAGTTTCAGCAAATGAAAATAATTCAAACACATGAACATTATTCAAAATTTCGGCAGCATAACGGCAGGGTAGTTAAAACCGGGACCGTCCCTAGTACGGCTCCTCGCTCTACCTTAAAATCTCGCGGTTTTTGACAATGGGGATCATGCATCTAGTTCGCACGCAGGCGGCATGTATATATTTATTTCATTTCCACAAACTAATCCTATGTGGTTTCAACCAAATATTTCTCAACCACAAACGGGTATTTTTCAACCACAATCAATCAATATCAACCACAAACAATCCCCAACAACCATTCGCTATCAATCAGTTTTCACACCAATCACAACCAATAAATATCATCCATGGTTTGTGGGCGAGGGGCGTAAATATATATATATATATAGCAATTCACTTCTATTTCAACACATATATAATTTTTACAATGCATATACAACTTATACATCGAACGTACGACTTATACAACGCTTATACATGAGGTGTACAACGCTTATATAACTCATACATCGAACATATAATTTATACATCGTCGTTTTCCATATCGTTTATAAATTAGAAATCTCACATTGGGTTCCACTCCACCAAAAATAGGAGAAGGCTGAGAAAAATATGTGGTCTCTTCTAAAATGCAGAAGACGTCCATACGAGTCAACTGTCTCTTGTTTCACTGAATTTCGTCGACACAGCAAAAAGATATGATTTTTCAAAGTTTGCAACACTTTAAAGTGTGAAAATCAGTTGAAAATAAACAAGGTCGTACCTTTCAAAAGTTGTTCAAAACTAGGTATGGATTTATCGCGAAATCCGCTGACCTAGATGACGATCAGGGAGTTGGACGTCGACGAGGGGAGTGAGGCGCGTCCAGGGGTGGTAGTCGGAGGTGGTTCGGTGGTCGGAGCGAGGCTGGGAGGCGGGTTCAAGCGTCGAACTTCTCGGGGCTTGTTCTCGTCGATGAGGGCACGAGGCGGAGCGAGGCTGGGGTTGATTTGAAGAGGAGGAGGAGGAGAACAAAGTCCGGGTGGTGGCGGAGGTTGGAAGTGGTTGTGGCGGCGGGAAAAGAGGAGAGAAGTTTGGAACAACTTCCGCCGTATATCGCTTCAGCAGGGAGAGAGAAAAAAAGGAATTTTTTTTTATAAAAATTCTGATTGGCCAGTGGAGTTTTAAAGGGGTTTTCTGACACGACCACCAATCCAAACCCAACGACTGTCGTCCCTAGCGTTTTACCCCCATTTCGAACACAATGGGATATGTTTCAAAGGCCCATTCGAATGTTTCAGTCAGTTTTCCTTCAAATTAAAGTATAAAATATTCAATATTTAATTTGAACGTACATTTCAATTTGCCAGGGCCACAAACTGATTCGAAAAATTCCAAAAAAATAAATCTGGCTATGTTTTGACGATACGGTCCCAACAAAACTAGTTTCATCAAATTCTGAGACCGTTTGAAAAAAGGCCCATTTCTGGTCGATCCAATTTAACTACAATTGACCTAAACATGTTTTCTTTTGCCATGCTCACATACTAGCTTCAAAAATTATGAAATTTGAAACCTAGCAATAACTTCACATCCCGGATCCAACAAAAGTGGTTTTGTCGAACTCCGAGATAGTATGCAAAATGGCTAATTTCACGGGCTAAATAAATTCCATAGCGACCTTTATGAAAATTCATTCAGCCATAACTTTTGCTTTCCGCTATGAAAATTCGATTTTTCAGATTTGTTAGAAAGGTATTCACTAACAGATTTAAATATTTTTGGTTTCACTAAAATCCGTTTTGTTTTGCACCCGGTATAGTCCGACAAAGTTTGAATTCAATTTTTGAAACTGCAGCACCATTTCAGGCCTTGTTTATAATTATAATTAATTATATTCGTTTTCAATGGTCGATTCAAACTCACTTTCCATTGCCATTATTTAAAATATTTATTTTAAATATTTAAAATCCATTATTTTAGCCAGTTTAAAATTTTTAAATTGCTTCAGATTTTTTGGTTCGTTGTCGGAACGCAGTGAGTGCATGACGTTCTTGTCTAGCTATGGGTGGTGTCAGCGTTTTGCAAGCCCTTACATTTATATTATTTTTACCTATGTGGTTGTTGGAATGCGAGGCGCCTCGGATATATCGGTTACTACGGAGCCGATGGATGGGTCCTTTAGGACCGAGAAACGTGTGTTCATGTATAACCAATCCACTTTTGCACTTTGAGTGGACTGACACTGCAGGATTCAGGGGTTACCCATAGTGTGTAGTCCCGAGACATTTGCTAGAGTGTCTCGAAGCGGGCTAGGAGTACATCCCTTGCCTTGACTCATGACGGAAAACCAATTTCCAATACGTGACATTTCGGTTTTAATTTTAGAGCCTAGTATTGGCAACATGATATATGGTACCCATGCCGCCTATGATTGATACATTTATATTTGAAGTTGTTTTGACACTATACACTTATAATAGTATCAAATGATTTTTTTCAAACGTACCAAGCATGTTTGGCTATTATAAGGTAAAAACCCTATCCTCCGACTTGCGTTGCATTGTGTAATGGGACCTGGATCTTATAGTAGCTTCATTTTCTTCAATTAGCATTGCGCTGTTTGTTTAATGCACTGGTATTCTTAGGAGGAAACCCGTTCCGTGTTATACGGCGTGGTCCCTTTATCTACCGAACTTTAAGAATCAAATTAATAATTGTTTTAGTTCTCACACCAGTCACATGACTGGCCTGGAGTTTATTGTTTTAACCTAAACTCTGGATGCCCCTATTTTCCACATGGGCAGCTAGTAGTTTTGGTTTTGCAGGTTCATATTCACAAGATCCTGGTTTACAGCTGGAACGATATTCGAAAAGCTCTGTATCCGTTCTTCTCTTTCAGTTGTGGTTTGTATTATTTTCCGCTGCTATGTAATGTATTTTAGTCTCTGATGTGTAATTCATACTTTGTATATTCTTGTACTCTGATGTAAATTGTTGTAATAAGCAATGAAATGTTCTTCTGTTTGTATTCTGATTTGTCGTGTTCTCAACTCAATCCTGGCTTTCCTTTACGGGGAAGTTCAGGTCGTTATATTTGGTATCAGAGCTTTGGTTTACAGAGATCGAGAACAAGACACGTTAGAACCAAACGAAAGAATTCATCAGAGATTGGATTAGCAATATCCAATAAGAATCACTCGTTAGGGATAGGATCAGTAGTATCCTAGAACGAGTGTGAAGAGTAGTATTTTTAAAATAAAAATGAAAAAAAAAATCATTTTGAAAATTTAGACCACTTTATTCGTATTTGAATATTTATTTTAAATTGAATTTGGACAATCTAATAAAGGGAGATTTTGAGTATATGCCTGACAGGGTGTATATTTGAAGCCTTAGATACTAGATAGATATAGAATCACACTCTAGTCGCCTGGAGATGATCCTGATGATCGCTATAGCATCATCAGTGCTTATGTTCGGGTTTCAAAAGTGGGATTTCTATATATTTCCAATTGACTGGTGAGACAACCGAAAATAGATAGGGTCTATTGTTGTGACTTGGCATCAAAAATGGATTTATATATATATATATATATAATTATTATGAATTTGAAACGATAATCAACTAATTAATTGCTGGTTGTGTTGTATGATTATTGGTTTGATTAATTAAAATTTTGAACCATTAGCCAAATAGAATCAAAATATTGAACTGACATGAAAATTATTAGAAATTGCATGCATACACATGTATATACATTGAACAGGTTATAGCAAGGAGACTAGAGAAGAGGAATAAAATTGTATGTCCGACAAATAGGTACATGTTTACTAATTTATTGGTTTTGGATGATTTTATGAGCCAATTGGCTAGCCGCTTGGCTTTTTCTTTTTTAGATGAGAGGGCCTGTGTGGCGGTTTGGGGATTTTCCCGGTGCTCCCCGTACAAATGAGGTTATGGCAATTTTTTTCGAAAATTTAGGATGTTAGCCAAAATTTTGAAAAATTAGAAATTCTTAGAAACTGAAAAGTTGGAGAATGAAAACCAAACTGAAAGTTGAGTTGATTAGATAAACAACTTTCAGCTCCATTCCTTTTCGAGGACGAAAAGATTTTAAGTGGGGGAGATTGTAACAACCCGAAAAATCAGAACCAATTTAAAATTTTTATTTTGGCAATTTTAATGTATTCTGAATATTTAAAATGATTTATTTTAAATAATAACGACGAGAAATTTATTTTGAACAGAATTAGAATGGAAATATTTATATAAATCGAAGTTAGAATATATATTAATTATAAAAAGGAATTGGAAATGACGCGGTAGTTTGAAAATTCGATTTCAAATTTCAAATGAATGTACAGGATTCAAAATAAACCGAATTTTAGCGAAACCAAAAATATTTGAATCTATTTGAAGATATCTATCCAACGAACCCAAAAAATCAAATTTTCATAGCAGGAATAAAAAGTTATGCCCAGTTGAAAATTCAAATTAGTCGCTATGGAATTTTATCCCTTAAAAATGGAAATTTTGCAAACGACCTCCGTTTTTGACGAAACCACTTTTGTTGGATCCACGATGTCAAGTTATTGCTAGATTCCAAAATTCATAATTTTTGGAATCAATATGTGAGCGTGGCAAAAGAAAGCGTGTTTTGACAATTACAGTCAATTTGGATCGACCAGAAAAAGGCCATTTTTCAAACGGTCTTCAAATTTAACAAAATTAGTTTTGTTAGGACTATATCATTAATATGAAGATAAAAATAATTTTTCTGGAATTTATAGGGTCCGTATGCGGTCCCGGTAAATTGGAATGTACGTTCAAAATTCAATATATAGATTTATATTTTGATTTTGACGGAAATTGATCGAAACAATGGAATTGGATTACCAGACATATCCCATTGTGTTCAGAATGGGGGTAATTAGCTAGGCGCAGCAGTCGTTGGGTCTCGTTTGGTGATCAAATTAAAAAGTTACTTTTTTGAAATTAAAATAATAAAATATATAAATATATATGTATTGCCCCCCTTTCTCTCTCAGAACACGTTCAAACAAAAAAAAACTAAACCCATCGTTGTTCCTCCTCAACCCCCCTCCATTCTCCGACTCGTCGCCTCAACGTCAGAGTTGTAACGACCCGAACTTCCCCGTAAAGGAAAGCACGGATTGCGATGAAAACAAGCCACATCGAAACACAAACAGAAGAACATTTCATTGTTAATTACAACAACTCCATCAGAATACAAGAATATACAGAGTATGAATAAATAAAATACATTCAATAAATATCACAGATTACAATAAATTACATAGCAGTGGAAAATAATACAAAACACAACTGAAAGAGATATACGGATACAGAGCTTTCCGGATATCATTCCAGCTGCAAACCAGGTTCCTGTGAATATAAATCTGCAAAACCAAAACTACTAGCTTCCCGTGTCGAAAATAGGGGCACCCAGAGTTTAGGTTAAAACAATAAACTCCAGGTCAGTCATGTGACTGGTGTGAGAACTAAAACAGTTATTAATCTTTATTTTAAAGTTCAGTAAATCAAGGGACCACGCCGTATAACACGGAACGGGTTTCCTCCCAAGAATACCAGTGCATAAAACAAACAACGCAATGCTAAATAAAGAAAAATGAAGCTATTATAAGACCCAGGCCCCATCACACAATGCAACGCAAGCTGGAGGATAGGGTTTTTACCTTATAATAGCCAAAGCATGCTTGATACGTTTAAAACAAATTATTTTAATATTACTATAAGTGTATAGTGTCAAAACAATTTCAATCATAAATATTAATCATAGGCGGCATGAATGACCCATACCACTATGTCGCCATACTAGGTTCTACAAATAAAACCGCAATATCACATATTGGAAATTGGATTTCCGTCATGAATCGAGGCAAGGGGCAAGCTCCTCTCCGTTCGAGACACTCTAACAAATGTCTCAGGACCCCACTATGATCCTTGGAATCGGTTGGGCCGGTCCTCACCTAACTTTGGAGGATTAGTTATTCCTGAACACACGTTTCCCGGTCCTAACAGACCTATATCCGAGGCGCCTCGCATTCCAACAACCACACAGGTGAAAAGTATATAAATGTCAGCCAGTTTAAGCACTGACACCACCACTAGCTAGAAAGAAACGTCGTGTTCTCCCAATGGTCCGTATCCCGTTTTTGACTCATACCGAGGTGTGAGGCTCGCGAATTCACGTTATACACAAAGCTGCGCCACACATGCCGTGCTTTGATCATCAACCACAAGACTTTGCTTTTCAACAGGAGTCTTGATCTATTGCCACCTACGCGTGCCACACTAGCAATTCACTCCATGCGACTGATGTCCATCGATATACAACCTCTGAGCTCGTACGTCTCAGAGAAGGGCGTTAAGCAAGAGAATAAATTCTCTACCGCCAAACAGATGTATATTTAATAGAGATCAATCAACATAGAATAAAATCCAATGTCAGACACACAGTCCATTTACAAGTTCGTTCTGGGTCTGAACGAAACCGGAGGCACTTTGCTCGCATATCCATCGATCTCCAAGTACGTCTGGACGATCACCTACTGATTCCCTCATCTTGGGTGTATAGCCCAATCAAGATCATCAGTAATCACCCAAACGATGTGAAGACTTCCGGTCTTCAACCACCGTCTTCATCTTCGACTTATCGTCGAATCGGTTATTCAGAATGGGTATAAACCCGGCCTTTCCGAATAACCCACGTATATAATAAACAAATGTTACACAAATACAACATACGCCTCATTCCAATTCAGAATATTCTTTTATTCAAATTTTCACATTCTTAGGGAAAGGTTCCCATAAATTTTATCAAAGATAAATTCTTCTAAATTTATTCTTTAATCTTCCTTTGGATATCATTTAAAACCGTATTATGGTTTTCCAAACTAGTCGGGATTAGCGAACCACACCGAAGTAATTATTTATTTTATTTCCCAATCCCAACCTATTCATCCCATGAAGAAAAACTGGTAATACTCCATATCTAACACCACAGTGTTATCGGTAAAATTAATTACCATTTCACGTTCAAATCTAATTAAAGATTTAACTATCACTTTGGAGCAAAACTGGCCGTACTCCATTCTCGATCACCTTTCAGATTCTATAATTTAAATTATCAATTCACATTTTAATCTAATTAAAGATTCATTAAAACTTCACTTAGTTTTAATCTTTCTACAAATCAATATCCTGTCTTTAATTTGGTTAAAGAACCAATTTCATCTAAAACACGGTTCACGATAAACCCAAAATCACTTCCCATTGTTAATCGGGTTAAAGAACAGGTATTATTCAAAACACCGCTCACGATAAACCCAAGAACCAATTTAAATTCAATTCCAATTAATACTATTTAATTGTTACACTTCATTAAATCTAAATAGAAGGATTTAATCTTTTTCTCTATTGGGTTTAAGAACAGTGTTAATGAAGACACCATTCATGACAAACCCAAATCACATTTGATATTAAATACAAGGCTCTGAATAGAAAATATATCCGTTTATATTCAATATCAAATTCTGAAACCAACAAATATCATACTGGGAATAACGATATAAATATATTTTCCAAATTCCCACAACCATATCTGTATAATCACGAAATCCAACATTGAAATATTCCAAAGATAATTTCGATTCAAATCCATTTCCACTTCAATTATTGGAAATTCTGATTATTTTTAAAACCACTTTCAAATTCAATTTATTTATTTCAAAATTAAATTGATTTTAATTCTAGTTCAAAACTAGTTCATTTTGATAAAAATCTATTTTTATCTTTTCAAATATGGAGTTTATCAGTCCAATTCTTCACAAATCACTTCTTATGATTTTACACAAATTATTGATATTTTTAATAATTTTATCAAAGCCCGTACAGTCGATTTCCATCAACGGCCATCGAACTGCACTTACAGCGACCTTTCCCAAATTTAATTTGGACATATTTCCAAATCCAACCGTTAGATTTCAAATTTCTAATATTCATTGGAAAGCTCTTTTCGATACGAACCCAACGGTTCTAGTTTCAGGAGAATCCGACGGTCGGATCTCCCGCAACATCAATTCGAAGTCAATGGTCGAAATTCACGAACTGCCGCGGCGCGGCGCGTTCTATTCAGGCCATTATATATATATATTATATATATTTCATCGATTTCCTTTTAAACATATTTTATAAATCGTTTTAAATTCGTTTTCGAAACGATTTCAACTTCATATTCAATTTCGAATCGAAATCGAATATTCCACTTCATCGATCTACAAATGATAATATTTTCAAAACGTTATATTTTGAAATCACTTCTTTTTCTATAATCATTTTAAAAACGAGTATAATCGATATAAATATCGCTCACGTCAAAATGGCGCATGTCCAATCAACACGGCTTTATATATCGTAATAAATTCGTTATTCTATTCAACAAATGAATATTTATTCTATTCAACACATGAATCTATATTTCTTCTTACTTACAATAAAAAGGTAGACTTTATTGTATAAATATTTTATTCAACACATGAATTCACTTTCAACACATGAATTCTCAACACATGAGCATCGTCAACACATGAATTTTCTTTTATAATATTCATTATTTCCCAATTGGAATGAGGCCCAATCAATCACCATATAATGTTAATTATATGGATTCCATACAACACATGTATATAAATAGCAACGATAAATAATCAACCATCATCCAACGTGCACTACACAACTGCATAAGCATTAAATATAAATAATTAACGCTTACACAGTCTGTCGACAAATCGATCGACATACTATTAAATAATTGGGATTAGTGTACACCAAATATCATCCCAACACCCGTGTGGGGTTTCAAATCAACAAACACAGATTTTTATTGGTGCAGTTGGGCGATGTGTAAAATTTATCGTCCCAATCAATATCCTTCCAATAGGTGTACATAAACAAACCGTCCGGTTTGTAAATGAATATTTATTTATTCACATCCACGTTAAAAAATATATTTTTAACGATAATTAATTTATTCCAACCATCAACATTTTATTATCGATTTCACATCAACATCACAAACAAATTTCACAACACATCAAACAAGCATACAAGCCGTCCATGGTCTGTGGACGACGGGTGTCGGGTGCTGCTAAGCACCGTCTGCATCCTAGTATATATTTTAACTATAAAAGAAAATTCAAAGTGAGAAGTTCTCACCGACTAGCTAATCCAAACGCCATGACTCTTCTTATGTAGAAGTCATTGCTGTTCTCGCCTTTTGTCACTTTCGTTGCCCGTAGCCACTACATATATAAAAATCACATTTTTATATTGTTGCTATGTATATAAAAATCACATTTTTATATTGTTGCTATGTATATAAAAATCACATTTTTATATTGTTGCTATGTATATAAAAATCACATTTTTATAATCACGCTATATGGATAAAAATTCTATTTTCACACCGCTACTATATAGATAAAAATTCTATTTTCACGCCGCTACTATATAGATAAAAATTCTATTTTTATAACGGTGTTCATATAATAAAGATCATATTTTTATTACGCTATCCTCTATATAAAAGTTATATTTTTTTATATATATATAAAGATCGTATTTTTATATCATGGCTTCATATGTAAAAATCACTCCTTTACAATGCTACTTCCATGATAAAAATTATATTTTTATCTTGCTAGCAATATAATAAAAATTATGTTTTTATTATTCTACATGAATAAAAATCATATTTTTATATCTCCTACATAATAAAGATCGAATTTTTATTATCTAAATAATATAAAAATCGTATTTTTATTATTTCTACTATATAAAAATAATATTTTTATACTTCACACATGAAAAAATCATATTTTTATTATTGTACATATATAAAAATCGAATCTTTACTATCTATACATTATAAAAATCATTCCTTTTCATGAATAAAAAAAATCATCCCTTTTCCGCTAGTCATATATAATAAAAATCGAATTTTTGATAATCTAACACATATAATAAGAACTGAAATCAAATAAAAAACCGATTTAATAAAGTAGAAATCACCTTTATCCATCGTAGGGGCCGGAGAAGGCACAGGGAGGGGCTGTAATCGGTAGGAGGCGGCGGTCAGGCATGGTGGCGGGCCAGGGCGGGCTAAGGCGGCTCGATTTGGTGTTATTGGAGATGGGGGGTCGGTTTCTGGGGGTGGCGGCGTGCGGAGGGTGCGGCGTCTCCTGGGGCTGAGCGACGGCTTTGATTTTTTTTTTTTTCGATTGAAAATGAACTGACCGGGGGGGGGGGGGGGGATGAGAGGAGATAAGGGGAGAGAGGGAGGGATTTTATATTTAATTATTTTAATTTCCAAAATGCAACCTTTTCATTCGAACTCGAAATGAAACCCACCGCCTGTCGTCCATAGCTTTTTACCCCCATCCCGAACACAATGGGATATGTATCGCAAGCTGATTTGACTGTTTCGATCAGCTTTCGTCAAAATCAAAACATAACTCTATATATTGAATTTGAACGCGCATTTCAATTTACCGGGGTCACATACTAACTCGAAAAATTCTCGAAAAATATTTTCTAGCTTCGTATTGACGACACAGTCCTAACAAAACTAATTTCGTCGAATTCTGAGACCGTTTGAAAAATGGCCATTTTCCAGTCGATTAAAATCAACTAAAACTGGTCATACGTGTTTTCCTTTGCCACGCTCACATATCGAATCGAAAAATTATGAAATTTGAAACCTAGCAATAATTTGACATCACGGATCCAACAAAAGTGGTTTCGTCGAAATCCATGGTAATTTGCAAAATGGCTATTTTCAAGGGCCGAAATTCCATAGCAACTATTCTGAATTTTCAACCGGACATATCTTTTGATTCCCGCTATGAAATTTCGATTTTTCGGATTCGTTGGAAATATATTCTCAAATAGATTCTAATATTTTTGGTTTCGCTAAAATCTGGTTTATTTTGAATCCTGTACATTCATTTGAACTTTGAAATCGAATTTTCGAACTACCGTGCCATTTTCAATTCCTTTTATAATTTAAAATAAATATTTATATTCTATCGACGATCTATATAAATATTCGTTCGAATTCTATTCAAAATAAATTTCTTGTCGATATTATTTAAAATAATTCATTTTAAATATTCAAAATTCATTAAAATTGCCAAAATAAAAATTTTAAACTGGCTCGCATTTCCGGTTTGTCACATTCTCCCCCACTTAAAACTTTTCGTCCCCGAAAAGGAACGAAGCCGAAAGATGTTTAATTAATCAACTCAACTCTCACTATTTTTGCTACGGCTTAAGTTCTTCAACTTTTTAGTTTCTAAGAACTTTTCAAAATTTTCAAAAATTTGGTTAACACCCTAAATTTCCGAAAAATTTCGCCATAACCTCCCTTGCACCGGGGACTTCGGGATATTTCATATAGCTTCCCATGGCCTTCTTCAATCCAAAAGAAAAAGAAAAAGCCAAGCGGCTAGCCAATCGGCTCATAAAATCATCATCACCCAAACGAAACAGTAAATATGTACCTATTTGTCGGGCAAACAAATTTATTCTTCTGCTCTAGCCTCCTTGCTATGACCTGTTCAATGTAAGTACATGTATATGCATGCAATTTCAAACAATTTCAATACAGTTCCATATTCGGTTCAATTAGGCTAAATGGTTCAAAATTTCAAACAAATAAACAAACAATACAACCAGCAATCAATTAGTGAATTATAATTTCAAACACATAACTTTAATACATAGTCAAAAATCAAAATTTTGATGCCAAATCACAACAAATAATCCTATCTAGTTTCGGTTCTCATACCAGCCTAATGGAAATATATAGATATCACACCTTCGAAACTCGAACATAAATATTGATGATGCCATGGTCTTTATCAACATCATCTCCGGGCGACTAGAGTGTGATTCTATATCTATCCAGTATATTAAAACTTCGAATATACATTCATGACGCGTATATGCAAAATCTTTATATACTCGATTGTCCAAATTCAATACAAGTAAATTATTCAAATACGTATAAAATGGTTTAAATTTCAAAACAAAATTTGTTTTCATTTGAAAAATATTCTCTTCACACTCGTTCTAGGATACTACTGATCCTATCTCTAACGAGTAATTCTAATTGGATATTACTAATCCAATATCTGATGAATTCTTTCGTTCGGTTCTAATGTGTCTTGTTCTCGAGCTCTGTAAACCAAAGCTCTGATACCAAACTGTAATGACCCGAACTTCCCCGTAAAGGAAAGCACGGATGGCAATGAAAACAAGCTACATCGGAACACAAACAGAAGAACATTTCATTGTTAATTACAACAAATCCATCAGAATACAAGAATATACAGAGTATGAATAAATAAAATACATTCGATAAATATCAGAGATTACAATAAATTACATAGCAGCGGAAAATAATACAAAACACAACTGAAAGAGATATACGGATATAAAGCTTTCCGGATATCAATCCAGCTGCAAACAGGTTCCTGCGAATATAAATCTGCAAAACCAAAACTACTAGCAGCCCGTGTGGAAAATAGGGGCACCCAAAGTTTAGGTTGAAACAATAAACTCCGGGTCAGTCATGTGACTAGTGCGAGAACTAAAACAGTTATTAATCTTTATTTTGAAGTTCGGTAAATCAAGGGACCACGCCGTATAACACGGAACGGGTTTCCTCCCAAGAATATCAGTGCATAAAACAAACAGCGCAATGCTAAATAAAGAAAAATGAAGCTATTATAAGACTCAGGTCCCATCACACAATGCAACGCAAGCCGGAGGATAGGGTTTTTACCTTATAATATCCAAAGCATGCTTGATACGTTTAAAACACATTATTTTAATATTACTATAAGTGTATAGTTTCAAAACAATTTCAATCATAAATTTCAATCATAGGCGACATGAATGACCCATACCACTATGTCGCCATACTAGGTTCTACAAATAAAACCGCAATATCACGTATTGGAAATTAGATTTCCGTCATGAATCGAGGCAAGGGGCAAGCTCCTCTCCGTTCGAGACACTCTAACAAATGTCTCAGGACCCCACTATGATCCTTGGAATCGGTTGGGCCGGTCCTCACCTAACTTTGGAGGATTAGTTATTCCTGAACACACGTTTCCCGGTCCTAACAGACCTATATCCGAGGTGCCTCGCATTCCAACAACCACACAGGTGAAAAGTATATAAATGTCAGACAGTTTAAGCACTGACACCACCACTAGCTAGAAAGAAACGTCGTGTTCTCCCAACGGTCCGTATCCCGTTTTTGACTCATACCGAGGTGTGAGGCTCGTGAATTCACGTTATACACAAAGCTGCGCCACACAGGCTGTGCTTTGATCATCAACCACAAGACTTTTCTTTTCAACAAGAGTCTTGATCTATTGCCACTTACGCGTGCCACACTGGCAATTCACTCCATGCGACTGATTTCAATCGATATACAACCTCTGAGCTCATACGTCTCAGAGAAGGGCGTTAAGCAAGAGAATAAATTCTCCGCTGCCAAACAGATGTATATTTAATAGAGATCAATCAACACAGAATAAAATCCAATGTCAGACACACAGTCCATTTACAAGTTAGTTCTGGGTCTGAACAAAACCGGAGGCACTTTCCTCACATATCCATCGATCTCCAAGTACGTATGGACGATCACCAACTGATTCCCTCATCTTGGGTGTACAGCCCAATCAAGATCACCAGTAATCACCCAAACGATGTGAAGACTTCCGGTCTTCAACCACCGTCTTCATCTTCGACTTATCGTCGAATCGGTTATTCAGAATGGGTATAAACCCGGCCTTTCCGAATAACCCACGTATCTAATAAACAGATGTTACGCAAACACAACATACGCCTCATTCCAATTTAGAATGTTCTTTTATTCAAATTTTCACATTCTTAGGGAAAGGTTCCCATAAATTTTATCAAAGATAAATTCTTCTAAATTTATTCTTTAATCCTCCTTTGGATATCATTTCAAATCGTATTATGGTTTTCCAAACTAGCCAGGATTAGCGAATGTAACGAAAAGGAATTTCGCTCTATCTGAATCTGTCGCTAAACCAATCTAGACTGTTCGAAACGCCTGATTGTTTTGAGAACACGACAAAATAGAACGCAGACGGAAGGACATTTCATTGTATATTACAAAAATCCATCAGAATACAAGAATATACAGAGTATAAATGAATAAACATTACACAGAAATATTAGAGATTTAAATTACATTTAAATACATAGCAGCGGAAAATAATACAATACACAACTAGAAGAGATATACGGATACAAAGCTTTCCGGATATCATTCCAGCTGTAAATCAGGATCCTGTGAATATAAATCTGCAAAACCAAAACTACTAGCTGCCCGTGTCAAAATAAGGGCACCCAGAGTTTAGGTTAAAACAATAAACTCCAGGTCAGTCATGGGAATGGTGTGAGAACTAAAACAATTATTAATCTTTATTTTTAAAGTTAGGTAAATCAAGGGACCACGCCGTATAACACGGAACGGGTCCTCCCAAGAACACCAGTGCATAAAACAACAGCGCAATGCTAAATAAAGAACAATGAAGCTATTATAAGACCCAGTTCCCATCACACAATGCAACGCAAGCCGGAGGATAGGGTTTTTTCCTTATAATATCCAAGAATGCTTGATACGTTTAAAACAAATCATTTGATACTATTATAAGTGCATAGTGTATAAAACAACTTCAAATCATAAGTATCAATCATAAACGGCATGGTTACCATATATCATGTCGCCATACTAGTTCTACAATTAAAACCGCAAAATCACGTATTTGGAAAATGGATTTCTGTCTATGAACCGAGGCAAAAGATAATCCTCTACCGATTCGAGACGCTCTAGCCCGTGTCTCAGGCAAGCGCGCAGGCAAGCCTTGGATCGTCAGGGCCGGTCCACCGATGTGGATTATTATGCCTGAACAAAACGTCTCTCCGCCCTATGGGGCGTAGGTGAGCCAACTAAATGACTCCATCGGACCCGGATCGTCCGATCAAACCGAGGCGCATCGCAACAGCAACAACCACATAAGTCAAACTCGTCAGGGCGTGTAAAACCACTGACGCCACTTCTAGCTAGAAAGAAACGCATGTCCTCCCTGAGGTCCTCTCCCGTTTTTTGTTCATACCGGGTGTGAAACTCGCGAAGTAAACGTTACACAAAGCTACGCCACAAAGGCCGTGCTTCGATCATCAACCACAAGACTATGCTTTTCAACAGAAGCCTTGATCATTTGCATCTTAGCATGCCACACAGGCAAACCATTCTATGCAACCGATATCAGTCACACAGAATGAAATCCGATGTCAGACACACAGTCCATTTACAAGTCCGTTCTGGGTCTGAATGAAACCGGAGGCACCTAGTACCCCGCATATCCATCGATCTCCAAGTACGTCTGGACGACCAATAACTGTTTCCATCTTCTTGGGTGTACATCCCAATCAAGATCATCAGTAATCACCCAAACGATGTGAAGACCTCTGGTCTTCGACCACCGTCTTCATCTTCGACTTATCATCGTATCAGTTATTCAGAATGGGATAAACCCGGTCTTTCCGAATAACTCGCGTATATAATAAACTAGTGCTACACAAACACAACATACGCCTCATTCCTATTCATCAGTCACTAACCGTAAATTAATCAAGAGAATAATTCCCCTAATATTAACCCCGATGGCCGAAACCAACATCAGATCAATGTCCAGAAAACCATACTGCTTAGCTAACCGACAGTTAGTTTATAAATTTCGCATTCTTAGGGAAATGTTCCCATTAATTTTATCAAGGATAAATCCTTTAAATTTATTCTTTAATCTTCCTTTGAATATCAATTCAAACTAGTTAGGATTTAACGAACCTTACCGAAGTAATCATTTGTTTTAATTTCCCAACCCCAACCTATTCATCCTATGAAGTAAAACTGGTAATACTTCATATCTAACACCACGGTGTTATCGGTAAATTCAATTACCATTTCACGTTCAAATCTAATTAAAGATTTAACTATCGCCTGGAGAAAAACTGGTGATACTCCATTCTCGATCATTTCAATCTAATTAAAGATTCATTAAAACTCCACTTAGTTTTAATCTGTGACTGGGTTAAAAAATCAGTATCATTTAAAACACGGTTCACGATAAACTCAAAATCACATTACATTTCAATCAGTCCCTAAACGTAAATTAGCAAGTGAGCAGTTCCCTCAGTATTAACCCCGAAGGCCGAAACCAACATCAGATCAATACCTCTGAAACCAATCAACTTAACTAATCTCCAGTTAGTTTCTGATTTTCTTAACTCCTTTAGGTCTAAGAATAGTATTATTGAAGATACCGTTCACAACAACCCAAAATCACGTTCCATTAATTATTGGGTTAAAGAACAAGTGTTATTTAAAACACTGTTCACGATAAACCCAAAAATCAATACCAATTCAATTACAATTAAATATTATTTAATTGGTACACTTCATTAAATCTAGCTAAAAAGATTTAATCATTTTCTCAAATGGGCTTAAGAACAGTGTTAATGAAGACACCATTCACGACAAACCCAAATCACATTTGATATTAAATACAAGGCTCTGAATAGAAAATATATCGGCTTATATTCAATATCAAATTCTACGACTAACAAATGTCGTATTAGAAATAACGATATAAATATATATCTTTCAAATTTCCATAACAATATCTGTATAATCACGAAATCCAACATCAAAATATTCCGAAGACAATTTCGATTCAAATCCATTCCAATATAATTATTGGAAATTCTGATTATTTTCAAAACCATTTCAAATCCAATTTATTTATTTAAAAATAAATAGAATTATAATTCTAGTTCAAAACTAGTTCTTTTCGATAAAAATCTATTTTTATCTTTTCAAATATGGAGTTTTTCGTCCCAATTCTTCACAAATCATTTCTTATGATTTTACACAAATTATTACTATTTTTAATAATTTTATCAAGGCCCGTACAGTCGATTTCCATCAACGCCATCGAACTGCACTTACATCGACCTTTTCCAAATTTGATTTGGACATAATTCCAAATCCAGCCGTTAGATTTCAAATTTCTAATATTCGTTAGAAAGCTCTTTTCGATACGAACCCAACGGTTCTGGTTTTAGGAGAATCCGACGGTCGGATCTCCCGTAATATCCGTTCGAAGTTAATGGTCGAAATTCGCGAACTGCCGCAGCGCGGCGCGTTCTATTCAGGCCATTATATTATATATATAATATATATAGTATATACTTCATCGATTTCCTTTTAAAACGTGCTTTATAAATCGTTTTAAACTTATTTTTAAAACGGTTTCAACTTCATATTCAATTTCAAATCAAAATTGAATTTTCCAATATAAATTCGTTTCAAAATTCATTTCAAATTGATTTCAATTAAAATTCATTTCTATTCAATTTCAATTCGAATTCATTTCTATTCAATTTTAATTCGAATTCATTTCTATTCAATTTCAATTTCAATTCGAATTCATTTCTATTCAATTTCAATTCTATTCAATTTCAATTCGAATTCAATTCTATTCAATTTCAATTCGAATTCAATTCTATTCAATTTCAATTCGAATTCAATTCTATTCAATTTCAATTCGAATTCATTTCTATTCAATTTCAATTCGAATTCATTTCTATTCAATTTCAATTCGAATTCAATTCTATTCAATTTCAATTCTATTCAATTTCAATTCGAATTCAATTATCAATATAATTCAAATTTCGAAATCACTTTCAATATAATTCAAATTGGATAAAATCAATATAAATATCGTTCACATCAAAATGGCGTCAATCAAATCAACACGGCTTCATATATTTCTATTTTCAAATATTCTATTTCAAATATTTCTTTTTCAAATATTTCTATTTCAAATATTTTTTTTCAAATATGTCTATTTCAAAACTGGAATGTGGCCCAATCAATTACCATATAATGTTAATTATATGGATTTTCTACAACACATGTATAACTCAACAATGACAAATAATCAACCATCATCCAAAGTGCATTCTACACTGTATAAGCATCAAATATAAATATTTAACGCTTATAACACTCTGTCAATCAATCGATCGTCATACAACTAATTATTGGGATTAGTGTATGTCATATATCATCCCAATACCCGTGTGGGGTTTCAAACAATCAAACACAGATTTTATTTGTGCAGTTGGGCGATGTGTAAAATTTATCGTCCCAATCAATATCAGTCAAATGTGTGTATATAAACAAATCGTTTGATTTGTTTATATTAATTTATTTCATTTCATATACACGTTAAGAATTCTATTTTTAACTATAAAATAATTTTAACTATATAAATATTTTATTTCATTTCACATTACATCACACAATCAACTGCACATCAAAATCAAACAAACCAGCATACAAGCCGTCCATGGTCTGTGGACGACGGGTGTCGGGTGCTACTAAACACCGTCTGCATCCTAGTATATATATATAACTAGAAAAGAAATTTAAAGTGAGAAGTTCTCACCTTGGTGTTCCACTCCGCCATTTTTAACTATCGCTCAGATCCGTTGTTTTGATTCCAACGCAATCTGTTTCATGAAATTTTATGTTAAAAATCACATTTTTATTCTGCTATTTCTATTTTAAAAACAATGTATATTTTATTTTTTTTAAAAAAACAATGCGATATATATTTTTATAACAAGGCGATATAAATTTTTATAACAAGGCGATATATACTTTTATAATAAGGCGATATATACTTTTATAACAAGGTGATATGTATTTTTATAACATTCCTTATTTTCCAAATTCAAAGTATACTTACATAACAAAACTGAATTTTTTTTCAATATATTTATATAAAACAAAGACTGAATTTTTCTATGTATTTATATATATTACAAAACTGATTTTTTTTCTATGTATTTATATATAACAAAACTGAATTTTTTTCTATGTATTTATATATAACAAAACTGAATTTTTAAATAAGGTTAATTACCTTATAATCGTTCCAACAATCTGGAGCTCGATCGAAACCTAGTTCCCGTCCTAGGGTTGAACTTCCGGCGGCCTACGGTCACTTCGACGACGATTTGGAGCTTGCGCGCGTTGCGCCTCCACACCCCCGTCCTCCACCGTGAGTAGCGTTCACCTCGATGGGCCCCTCCTCCTTGAAGACGAGCTCTAACGCAGCTCCTTGCTGCTCGAAATCCACCTGATTCACGCAACCCACGCCGATCCCACCTGTAGAGAATTGTAGATCTTGGAATGCTCCTTGATTTTTGTACTTGATTTGTGGATTAATACCGAGCGGATCGAAAATGGTTTGAGGAGGAAGGGTTGAAGAATACCCATCTCTCACATTGAGAAAGGCGGCTTCAGTTGGGTTTGATCGCGATGAACAAAGAAATATGGTTTGACCCTTTTGACCTTTTATACCCTTTATATTTTTAATCATTTTAATTTCTGAAATACCCGTTTATCAATACCAGCTTCAAATTAAACCCAACGACTATCGCCCCTAGCTAATTACCCCTATTCCGAACGCAATGGGATATGTATCGTGACCCAATTCGGCTGTTACGATAGGTTTTCCTCCAAATTAAAATATAAATATATATATATTCAATTTGAACACACATTTCAATTCACTGGGGTCACATACTGACCCGAAAAATCCTCGAAAAATATTTTCTAGCTTCGTATTGACGATACGGTCCTAACAAAACTAATTTCGTCAAATTCTGAGACCGTTTGAAAAATGGCCATTTTCCAGTCGATTAAAATCAACTAAAACTGGTCAAATGCGTTTTCCTTCCCCACGCTCACATATTGATTCGAAAAATTATGAAAATTGGAATCTAGCAATAACTTGACACCACGGATCCAACAAAAGTGGTTTCGTCGAAATCCGAGGTCGTTTGCAAAATTTCCATTTTTAAGGGCCAGAATTCCATAGCGACTATTCTGAATTTTCAACTAGACATATCTTTTGATTTCCGCTATGAAATTTCGATTTTTCGGATTCGTTGGAAAGATATTCTCAAATAAATTCAAATACTTTTGGTTTCACTAAAATCCGGTTTATTTTGAATCCTGTACATTCATTTGAAATTTGAAATTGAATTATCGAACTACCGCGCCATTTTCAATTCCTTTTATATATATAAATAAATATTTATATTCTAACGACGATCCGAATAAATATATACGTTGAAATTCTATTCAAAATAAATTTCTCGTCATTATTGTTTAAAATAATTCATTTTAAATATTCAAAATTCGCTAAAATTGCCAAAATAAAAATATTAAACTAACCCAGATTTCCGGGTTATTACAATCTCCCCCACTTAAAACTTTTCGTCCCCGACATGGAACGAAGCCGAAAGTTGTTTAACAATTCAACTCAACTTCCAGTATTTTCGTTACGGCTTAAGTTCTTTAACTTTTTAGTTTCTAAGAACTTTTCAAATTTTTCAAAAATTTGGCTAACACCCTAAATTTTCGAAAAATTTCGCCATAACCTCCCTTGCACCGGGAGCACGGGAAAATCGCGAAATTGCCATACAGGCCCTCTGATCTCAAAAAGAAAAAAGAAAAAGCCAAGCGGCTAGCCAATCGGCTCATAAAATCATCATCACCCAAACCAAACAGTAAATTATGGTAAACATGTACCTATTTGTCGGGCAAACAAATTTTATTCTCCTGCTCTAGCCTCTTTGCTATGACTTGTTCAATGTAAGTACATGTGTGTGCATGCAATTGCAATCATTTTTCAACACAATTCAATATTTGATCCAACTAGGCTAAATGATTCAACATTTTAATTAATCAAACTATAATCAAACAACACAATCAGCAATCAATTAGTTGATTATCATTTCAAATTTATAACTTTGATATATAGTCTAAAAATCAGATTTTTGATGCAAAATCACAACAAAAAGCCCTATCTAATTTTGGTTCTCACACCAGTCAATAGGAAATATATAGATATCACACCTTCGAAACTCGAATACCAATTCTGATGATGTTCGAACTATCATCAGAATCATCTCCGGGCGACTAGACTGTGATTCTATATTTATCCAGTATATTAAAACTTCGAATACACGCTAGCTAGGCGCATACGCAAAATCTTTATATATTGGATTGTCCCAATTCAATATAAAATAAATAATCAAATACGAATAATTGATTTAAATTTTCAAAACAAAATTTGTTTTCATTTTCTATTTCAAAAATATACTCTTCACACTCGTTCTAGGATACTACTAATCCCATCTCTAACGAGTCATTCTCGTTGGATATTACTAATCCAATATCTGATGAATTCTTTCATATGGTTCTAATGTGTCATGTTCTCTGAGCTTTGTAAACAAAAGCTCTGATACCAACTGTAACGAAAAGGAATTTCGCTCGATACGAATCAGTCGCTAAACCGATCTAGACCGTTCGAAACGCCTGATTGTTTTGAGAACACGACAAAATAGAACGCAGACGGAAGGACATTTCATTGTATATTACAACAATCCATCAGATTACAAGAATATACAGAGTATAAATGAATAAACATTACACAGAAATATTAGAGATTTAAATTACATTTAAATACATAGCAGCGGAAAATAATACAATACACAACTAGAAGAGATATACGGATACAAAGCTTTCCCGATATCATTCCAGCTGTAAATCAGGATCCTGTGAATATAAATCTGCAAAACCAAAACTACTAGCTGCCCGTGTCAAAATAAGGGCACCCAGAGTTTAGGTTAAAACAATAAACTCCAGGTCAGTCATCGGACTGGTGTGAGAACTAAAACACTTATTAATCTTTATTTTTAAAGTTAGGTAAATCAAGGGACCACGCCGTATAACACGGAACGGGTTTCC
The DNA here is from genome assembly GCA_030737875.1 of Allium sativum. Classification (NCBI taxonomy): domain Eukaryota; kingdom Viridiplantae; phylum Streptophyta; class Magnoliopsida; order Asparagales; family Amaryllidaceae; genus Allium; species Allium sativum. Next base: position 137,184,607 of record CM060912.1, read on the forward strand.
TCCCAAGAACACCAGTGCATAAAAAAACAGCGCAATGCTAAATAAAGAACAATGAAGCTATTATAAGACCCAGTTCCCATCACACAATGCAACGCAAGACGGAGGATAGGGTTTTTTCCTTATAATAGCCAAGAATGCTTGATACGTTTAAAGAAAATCATTTGATACTATTATAAGTGCATAGTGTATAAAACAACTTCAAATCATAAGTATCAATCATAGACGGCATGGGTATCATATATCATGTCGCCATACTAGTTCTACAATTAAAACCGCAATATCACGTATATGGAAATTGGATTTCCGTCTATGAACCGAGGCAAAAGATAGTCCTCTACCGATTCGAGATGCTCTAGCCCGTGTCTCAGGCAAGCGCGCAGGCAAGCCTTGGATCGTCAGGGCCGGTCCACCGATGTGGATTATTATGCCTGAACAATACGTAGTAGGTGAGCCAACTAAATGACTCCATCGGACCCGGATCGTCCGATCAAACCGAGGCGCCTCGCAACAGCAACAACCACATAACTCAAACTCGTCAGGGCGTGTAAAACCACTGACGCCACTTCTAGCTAGAAAGAAACACATGTCCTCCCTGAGGTCCTCTCCCGTTTTTGGTTCATACCAGGTGTGAAACTCGCGAAGTAAACGTTACACAAAGCTACGCCACAAAGGCCGTGCTACGATCATCAACCACAAGACTCTGCTTTTCAACAGAAGCATTGATCATTTGCATCTTAGCATGCCACACAGGCAAACCATTCTATGCAACTGATATCAGTTACACAAAATGAAATCCGATGTCAGACACACAGTCCATTTACAAGTCCGTTCTGGGTCTGAACGAAACCGGAGGTACCTAGTACCCCGCATATCCATCGATCTCCAAGTACGTCTGGACGACCACCAACCGTTTCCATCTTCTTGGGTGTACATCCCAATCAAGATCATCAGTAATCACCCAAACGACGTGAAGACCTCCGGTCTTCGACCACCGTCTTCATCTTCGACTTATCGTCGTATCAGTTATTCAGAATGGGATAAACCCGGTCTTTCCGAATAACTCGCGTATATAATAAACCAGTGCTACACAAATACAACATACGCCTCATTCCAATTCATCAGTCACTAACCGTAAATTAATCATGTGAATAATTCCCCTAATATTAACCCCGAAGGCCGAAACCAGCATCAAATCAATATCCAGAAAACCACTCTGCTTAGCTAACTGACGGTTAGTTTCTAAATTTCGCATTCTTAGGGAAAGGTTCCCATTAATTTTATCAAGGATAAATCCTTTAAATTTATTCTTTAATCTTCCTTTGAATATCAATTCAAACTAGTCGGGATTTAACGAACCTTACCGAAGTAATCATTTGTTTAATTTCCCAACCCCAACCTATTCATCCCATGAAGTAAAACTGGTAATACTTCATATCTAACACCACGGTGTTATCGGTAAATTCAATTACCATTTCACGTTCAAATCTAATTAAAGATTTAACTATCGCCTGGAGCAAAACTGGTGATACTCCATTCTCAATCATTTCAATCTAATTAAAGATTCATTAAAACTCCACTTAGTTTTAATCTGTGACTGGGTTAAAGAATCAGTGTCATTTAAAACACGGTTCACGATAAAACCAAAATCACATTACATTTCAATCAGTCCCTAACCGTAAATTAGCAAGTGAGCAGTTCCCTAAGTATTAACCCCGAAGGCCGAAACCAACATCAGATCAATACCTCTGAAACCATTCAACTTAACTAATCTCCAGTTAGTTTCTGATTTTCTTAACTCCTTTAGGTCTAAGAACAGTATTATTGAAGATACCGTTCACAACAACCCAAAATCAAGTTCCATTAATTATCGGGTTAAAGAACAAGTGTTATTTAAAACACTGTTCGCGATTAACCCAAAAATCAATACCAATTCAATTCCAATTAAATACTATTTAATTGGTACACTTCATTAAATCTAGCTAAAAAGATTTTATCATTTTCTCAACTGGGCTTAAGAACAGTGTTAATGAAGACACCATTCACGACAAACCCAAATCACATTTGATATTAAATACAAGGCTCTGAATAGAAAATATATCGGCTTATATTCAATATCAAATTCTACGATTAACAAATGTCGTATTGGAAATAACGATATAAATATATATCTTTCAAATTTCCATAACAATATCGTATAATCACGAAATCCAACATCGAAATATTCCGAAGACAATTTCGATTCAAATCCATTCCAATATAATTATTAGAAATTCTGGTTATTTTCAAAACCATTACAAATCCAATTTATTTATTTAAAAATAAATAGAATTATAATTCAAGTTCAAAACTAGTTCTTTTCGATAAAAATCTATTTTTATCTTTTCAAATATGGAGTTTTTCATCCCAATTATTCACAAATCATTTCTTATGATTTTACATAAATTATTACTATTTTTAATAATTTTATCAAGGCCCGTTCAGTCGATTTCCATCAACGGCCATCGAACTGCACTTACGGCGACCTTTTCCAAATTTGATTTGGACATAATTCCAAATCCAACCGTTAGATTTCAAATTTCTAATATTCCTTAGAAAGCTCTTTTCAATACGAACCCAACGGTTCCAGTTTTAGGAGAATCCGACGTTCGGATCTCCCGTAATATCCGTTCGAAGTTAATGGTCGAAATTCGCGAACTGCCGCAGCGCGGCGCGTTCTATTCAGGCCATTATATTATATATATAATATATACTTCATCGATTTCCTTTTAAAACGTGCTTTATAAATTGTTTTAAATTTATTTTTAAAACGGTTTCAACTTCATATTCAATTTCAAATCAAAATTGAATTTTCCAATATAAATTCGTTTCAAATTTCATTTCAAATTGATTTCAATTCAAATTCATTTCTATTCAATTTCAATTCGAATTCATTTCTATTCAATTTCTATTCGAATTCATTTCTATTCAATTTCAATTTGAATTCAATTCTATTCAATTTCAATTTGAATTCAATTCTATTCAATTTCAATTCGAATTCATTTCTATTCAATTTCAATTCGAATTCATTTCTATTCAAATTCAATTCGAATTCAATTCTATTCAATTTTAATTCGAATTCAATTCTATTCAATTTCAATTCGAATTCAATTATCAATATAATTCGAATTTCGAAATCACTTTCTATATAATTCAAATTGGATAAAATCGATATAAATATCGTTCACGTCAAAATGGTGTCAATCAAATCAACACGGCTTCATATATTTCTATTTTCAAATATTCTATTTCAAATATTGCTTTTTCAAATATTTCTATTTCAAATATTTCTTTTTCAAATATGTCTATTTCAAAACTGGAATGAGGCCCAATCAATTACCATATAATGTTAATTATATGGATTTTCTACAACACATGTATAACTCAACAATGACAAATAATCAACCATCATCCAAAGTGCATTCTACACTGTATAAGCATCAAATATAAATATTTAACGCTTATAACAGTCTATCAATCAATCGATCGACATACAACTAATTATTGGGATTAGTGTATGTCATATATCATCCCAGTACCCGTGTGGGGTTTCAAGCAATCAAACACAGATTTTATTTGTGTAGTTGGGCGATGTGTAAAATTTATCATCCCAATCAATATCAGTCAAATGTGTTTATATAAACAAATAGTTTGATTTGTTTATATTAATTTATTTCATTTCATATACACGTTAAAAATTCTATTTTTAACTATAAAATATTTTTAACTATATATATATATTTTATTTCATTCCACATCACATCACACAATCAACTACACATCAAAATCAAACAAACCAGCATACAAGCCGTCCATGGTCTGTGGACTACGGGTGTCGGGTGCTACTAAACACCGTCTGCATCCTAGTATATATATATATATAACTAGAAAAGAAATTTAAAGTGAGAAGTTCTCACCTTGAGGTTCCACTCCGCCATTTTTAACTGTCGCTCAGATCCGTTGTTTTGATTCCAACGCAATCTGTTTCACGAAATTTTATGTTAAAAATCACATTTTTATTCTGCTATTTCTATTTTAAAAACAATGTATATTTTATTTTTTTTAAAAACAATGCGATATATATTTTTATAACAAGGCGATATAAATTTTTATAACAAGGCGATATATACTTTTATAATAAGGCGATATATACTTTTATAATAAGGCGATATATATTTTTATGACATTCCTTATTTTCCAAATTCAAAGTATATTTACAAAACAAAACTGAATTTTTTTTAAGGTTAATTACCTTATAATCGTTCCAACAATCTGGAGCTCGATCGAAACCTAGTTCCCGGCCTAGGGTTGAACTTCCGGCGGCCTACGGTGACTTCGACGACGATTCTGAGCTTCCGCGCGTTGCGCCTCCACACCCCCATCCTCCACCGTGAGTAGCGTTCACCTCTATGGGCCCCTCCTCCTTGAAGACGAGCTCTAACGCAGCTCCTTGCTGCTCGAAATCCACCTGATTCATGCAACCCACGCCGATCCCACCTGTACAGAATTGTAGATCTTGGAATGCTCCTTGATTTTTGTATTTGATTTGTGGATTAATACCGAGCGGATCGAAAATGGTTTGAGGAGGAAGGGTTGAAGAATACCCGTCGCTCATGTTGAGAAAGGCGGCTTCAGTTGGGTTTGACCGCGATGAACAAAGAAATATGGTTTGACCCTTTTGACCTTTTATACCCTTTATATTTTTAATCATTTTAATTTCTGAAATACCCGTTTATCAATACCAGCTTCAAATTAAACCCAACGACTATCGCCCCTAGCTAATTACCCCTATTCCGAACGCAATGGGATATGTATCGTGACCCAATTCGGCTGTTACGATAGGTTTTTCTCCAAATTAAAATATAAATATATATTTATTCAATTTGAACACATATTTCAATTCACTGGGGTCACATACTGACCCGAAAAATCCTCGAAAAATATTTTCTAGCTTCGTATTGACGATACGGTCCTAACAAAACTAATTTCGTCAAATTCTGAGACCGTTTGAAAAATGGCCATTTTCCAGTCGATTAAAATCAAGTAAAACTGGTCAAACGCGTTTTCCTTCACCACGCTCACATATTGATTCGAAAAATTATGAAAATTGGAATCTAGCAATAACTTGACACCACAGATCCAACAAAAGTGGTTTCGTCGAAATCCGAGGTCATTTGCAAAATTTCCATTTTTAAGGGCCAGAATTCCATAGCGACTATTCTGAATTTTCAACTAGATATATCATTTGATTTCCGCTATGAAATTTTGATTTTTCGGATTCGTTGGAAAGATATTCTCAAATAAATTCAAATATTTTTGGTTTCACTAAAATCCGGTTTATTTTGACTCCTGTACATTCATTTGAAATTTGAAATTTGAAATCGAATTATCGAACTACCACGCCATTTTCAATTCCTTTTATATATATATAAATAAATATTTATATTCTAACGACGATCCGAATAAATATATACGTTCGAATTCTATTCAAAATAAATTTCTCGTCATTATTATTTAAAATAATTCATTTTAAATATTCAAAATTCGCTAAAATTGCCAAAATAAAAATTTTAAACTGACCCAGATTTCCGGGTTATTACAGCGAACCACACTGAAGTAATTATTTATTTTATTTCCCAATCCCAACCTATTCATCCCATGAAGCAAAATTGGTAATACTCCATATCTAACACCACGGTGTTATCGGTAAAACTAATTACCATTTCACGTTCAAATCTAATTAAAGATTTAACTATCGCTTTGGAGAAAAACAGAATGTACTCCATTCTCGATCAACTTTCAGATTCTATAATTTAAATTATCAATTCACATTTTAATCTAATTAAAGATTCATTAAAACTTCACTTAGTTTTAATCTTACCACAAATCAATATCCTGTCTTTAACTAGGTTAAAGAACCAATGTCATCTAAAACACGATTCACGATAAACCCAAAATCACTTTCCATTGTTAATCGGGTTAAAGAACAGGTGTTATTCAAAACACCGCTCACGATAAACCCAAGAACCAATTTAAATTCAATTCCAATTAATACTATTTAATTGGTACACTTCATTAAATCTACATAAAAGGATTTAATCTTTTTCTCTATTGGGTTTAAGAACAGTGTTGATGAAGACACCATTCACGACAAACCCAAATCACATTTGATATTAAATACAAGGCTCTGAATAGAAAATATATCGGCTTATATTCAATATCAAATTCTGAAACCAACAAATATCATACTGGGAGTAACGATATAAATATATCTTTCAAATTCCCACAACCATATCTGTATAATCACGAAATCCAACATCAAAATATTCCAAAGATAATTTCGATTCAAATCCATTTCCACTTCAATTATTGGAAATTCTGATTATTTTTAAAACCACTTTCAAATTCAATTTATTTATTTCAAAAATAAATTGATTTTAATTCTAGTTCAAATCTAGTTCATTTTGATAAAAATCTATTTTTATCTTTTCAAATATGGAGTTTTTCAGCCCAATTCTTCACAAATCACTTCTTATGATTTTACACAAATTATTGATATTTTTAATAATTTTATCAAAGCCCGTACAGTCGATTTCCATCAACGGCCATCGAACTGCACTTACAACAACCTTTTCCAAATTTGATTTGGACATATTTCCAAATCCAACCATTAGATTTCAAATTTCTAATATTCATTGGAAAGCTCTTTTCGATACGAACCCAACGGTTCTGGTTTCAGGAGAATCCGACGGTCGGATCTCCTGCAACATCAATTCGAAGTCAATGGTCGAAATTCACGAACTGCCGCGGCGCGGTGCGTTCTATTAAGGCCATTATATATATTATACATATTTCGTCGATTTCCTTTTAAAACGTATTTTATAAATCGTTTTAAATTCGTTTTCGAAACGATTTCAACTTCATATTCAATTTCGAATCGAAATTGAATATTCCACTTCATCGATCTACAAATGATAATATTTTCAAAACGTTATATTTTGAAATCAATTCTTTTTCTATAATCATTTTAAAAACGAGTATTATCGTTATAAATCTCGCTCACGTCAAAATGGCGCATCTCTAATCAACACGGCTTTATATATCTTAATAAATTCGTTATTCTATTTAACAAATGAATATTTATTCTATTCAACACATGAATCTATATTTCTTCTTACTTACAATAAAAAGGTAAACTTTATTGTATAAATATTTTATTCAACACATGAATACACTTTCAACACATGAATTCTCAACACATGAGCATCGTCAACACATGACTATTTATTCTATTCAACACATGAATTTTCTTTTATAATATTCATTATTTCCCAATTGGAATGAGGCCCAATCAATCACCATATAATGTTAATTATATGGATTCCATACAACACATGTGTATAAATAGCAACGATAAATAATCAACCATCATCCAACGTGCATTACACAACTGCATAAGCATTAAATATAAATAATTAACGCTTACACAGTCTGTCAACCAATCGATCGACATACTATTAAATAATTGGGATTAGTGTACACGAAATATCATCCCAACACCCGTGTGGGGTTTCAAATCAATAAACATAGATTTTTATTGGTGCAGTTGGGCGATGTGTAAAATTTATCGTCTCAATCAATATCCTTCCAATAGGTGTACATAAACAAACCGTCCGGTTTGTAAATGAATATTTATTTATTCACATTCACGTTAAAAATTATATTTTTAACGATAATTAATTTATTCCAACCATCAACATTTTATTATCGATTTCAGATCAACATCACAAACAAATTTCACAACACATCAAACAAGCATACAAGCCGTCCATGGTCTGTGGACGACGGGTGTCGGGTGTTGCTAAGCACCGTTTGCATCCTAGTATATATTTTAACTAGAAAAGAAAATTCAAAGTGAGAAGTTCTCACCGACCAGCTAATCCAAACGCCACGACTTTTCTTATGTAGAAGTCATTGCTGTTCTCGCCTTTTGTCACTTTCGTTGCCCGTAGCCACTACGTATATAAAAATCACATTTTTATATTTTTGCTATGTATATAAAAATCACATTTTTATATTGTTGCTATGTATATAAAAATCACATTTTTATAATCAGGCTATATGGATAAAAATTCTATTTTCACACCACTACTATATAGATAAAAATTCTATTTCCGCACCGCTACTATATAGATAAAAATTCTATTTTCACACCGCTACTATATAGATAAAAATTCTATTTTTATAATGGTGTTCATATGATAAAGATCATATTTTTATCACGCTATCCTCTATATAAAAGTTATATTTTTTTATATATAAATGTCGTATTTTTATATCACGACTTCATATGTAAAAATCACTCCTTTACAACGCTACTTCCATGATAAAAATTATATTTTTATCTTGCTAGCAATATAATAAAAATTATATTTTTATTATTCTACATGAATAAAAATCATATTTTTATATCTCCTACATAATAAAGATCGAATTTTTATTATCTAAATAATATAAAAATCGTATTTTTAATATTTCTACTATATAAAAAGAATATTTTTATACTTCACACATGATAAAAAGCATATTTTTATTATCGTACATATATAAAAATCGAATCTTTACTATCTATACATTATAAAAATCGTTCCTTTTCATGAATAAAAAAAAATCATCCCTTTTCCGCTAGTCATATATAATTAAAATCGAATTTTTGATAATCTAACACATATAATAAGAAATAAAATCAAATAAAAAACTGATTTAATAAAGTAGAAATCACCTTTATCCATCGTATGGGCCGGAGAAGGCACGGGGAGGGGCTGTAATCGGTAGGAGGCGCCGGTCAGGCATGGTGACGGGCCAGGGCGGGCTAAGGCGGCTCAATTTGGGGTTATTGGAGATGGGGGTCGGTTTTTGGGGATGGCGGCGTGCGGAGGGGGGTGGCGGCGTGCAGAGGGGGTGGCAACGTGCGGAGAGGGCGGCGTGCGGAGGGGGCGGCGTCACCCGGGGCTGAGCGACGGCTTCGATATTTTTTTCTTTTCTTCGATTGAAAATGAACTGACCGGGGGGGGGGGGGGGCTGAGAGGAGATAAGGGGAGAGAGGGAGGGATTTTATATTTAATTATTTTAATTTCCAAAAAGCAACATTTTCATTCGAACTCGAAAAGAGACCCACCGCCTGTCGTCCATAGCTTTTTACCCCCATCCCGAACACAATGGGATATGTATCGCAAGCTGATTCGACCGTTTCGATCAGTTTTCATCAAAATCAAAATATAACTCTATATATTGAATTTGAACGCGCATTTCAATTTACCGGGGTCACATACTAACTCGAAAAGTTCTCGAAAAATATTTTCTAGCTTCGTATTGACGACACAGTCCTAATAAAACTAATTTCATCGAATTCTGAGACAGTTTGAAAAATGACCATTTTCCAGTCGATTAAAATCAACTGAAACTGGTCACATGTGTTTTCCTTTGCCACGCTCACATATCAAATCGAAAAATTATGAAATTTGAAACCTAGCAACAATTTGACATCACGGATCCAACAAAAGTGGTTTCGTCGAAATCCGAGGTCGTTTGCAAAATGGCTATTTTCAAGGGCCGAAATTCCATAGCGACTATTCTGAATTTTCAACCGGACATATCTTTTGATTCCCGCTATGAAATTTCGATTTTTCGGATTCGTTTGAAAGATATTCTCAAATAGACTCTAATATTTTTGGTTTCGCTAAAATCCGGTTTATTTTGAATCCTTTACATTCATTTGAACTTTGAAATCGAATTTTCGAACTACCGCACCATTTTCAATTCCTTTTATAATTTAAAATAAATATTTATATTCTATCGATGATCTATATAAATATTCATTCGAATTCTATTCAAAATAAATTTCTCGTCGATATTATTTAAAATAATTCATTTTAAATATTCAAAATTTATTAAAATTGCCAAAATAAAAATTTTAAACTGGCTCGCATTTCCGGGTTGTTACAAGAGTCGCGCCACCTCCGGCCTGTCCCCCCACCACCCGCTTTCTTCAAATCGCCTCCTCCTCTTCTTCAATCATTAAACCCTAGAACACCCAAATTCGCAGCTGCAGCCCTCAAGCTCGCCACTGCCGGCCACAAATCGCCATCCCCGACGACCAGAAGTATGCCGCCACTTCAGGCCCCCCCGCGCCGCTTCCAACCCCTCCCCATTCACCAAGAGCATTAGAAAAATGTGGGTTTTTTTATTTATTTAGTTAGTTAAATTAGTTTAAAAATATGTTTCTTAGCGTTTTTAATGTTAGGATTTTTCTATGTATGAAGTTATGATTTATATATATATATATATAACGTTATAAAAATAGGATTTTTATATGTAAATTGCCGATATAAAAATTAGATTTTTACATAGATGTTTATAGTATAAAAATTATATTTTTATGATTAAAAGGTCGAGGTTTTTATGATTCGAAAGATTTGATTTTTGAATCCATATATAAAGCTGAGATCTTTGTACATGTGGCGACATTATAAAAATGTAATTTTTATATGAAGTGTCATGGATTAAAGAAGTGATCTTTATATATGTTGTAGCGAAATAAAAATTCAATTTTTATTTATGTAATAACGATATATAAATGTGATTCTTTATTTATTAGAACGGAGCAATAAAAATATGATATTTATATTATAGAGATAATAAAAATGTGATTTTTATATTATAGAGATAATAAAAATATGATTTTTATATTATAGAGATAATAAGAATATGATTTCTACATGAAGAGATATGAAATAAAAATATGATTTTTATTGTATGAACATTGAAATAAAAATATTATCTTTATAATGTAAACATCGTGTTAAAGATGTGATTTTTACTATGAATAGCGTGAAGAAGTTTGCGTTGGAATTTTGAACAGAATCCAAACCATCGTCCGTTAAGGAATGGAGGAGTGGATCCCAAAGGTGAGAACTCCTCACTTTAATTTATTTTCTAGTTAAAATACATACTAGGATGCAGACGGTGCTTTGTAGCACCCAACACCCATCGTCCATAGACCAAGGACGACTTGATTGTTTATTTGATTGTGTTGTGATGTGAAATGGACTGTATAAAATATTTTTGTGTTAAATAAAATATTTTGTAGTTAAAAATATAATTTTTAACGTGTATATGAATAAAATAAATATTCATGAACAAATCGGACAATTTTTTTAAGTACACACATTTGACTGATATTGATTGGGACAATAAATTTTACACATCGCCGAACTGCACAAATAAAATTCATTATTTGTTGATTGAAACCCCACACGGGTATAAGGATGATATATGACATACACTAGTCCCTATAGTTAGCTGCATGTCGATCGATTGATTGACAGGCTATTGTAAGCGTTAAATATTTATATTTAATGCTTATACAGTGTAGAATGCACTCTGGATGATGGTTGATTGTTTATCATGGTTATTGTATACATGTGTTGTATGAAATCCATATAAATCAAATTATATGGTAATTGACTGTGTCTGATTCTAGTTCAGAAAGAATGAATATTTTAAAATAACGAATATTTTAAAATAATATTTAGTAAAAGATCGAAATCTGATTTTGATGTCTGATTTGGCATGGACATGAATATATTCAAATGTATAAAGCCGTATTGATTTGATATGCGCCATTTTTATGTGAACGATATTTATATCAATTTTATTCATTTTAGAATGAATATCGAAAAGGAAGTGATTTCAAAATCTAATGTTTTGAAAATACTATCATTTATATATCGATGATATGGAATATTCAATTTTGATTTGAAATTGAATATGAAGTTGAAATCGTTTTGAAAACGAATTTAAAACGATTTATAAAATACTTTTTAAATGGAAATCGACGAAATATATATATATATATATAATGGCTTGAATAGAACGCGCTGCGCCGCGGTAGTTCGCGAATTTCGACCAATGACTTCGAACGGACATTATGGGAGATCCGACCGTCGGATTCTCCTAAAACCGGAACCTTGGGTTCGTATCGAAAAGAGATTTCTAACGAATATGAGAGATTTGAAATCTAATGGTTGGAATTGGAAAAACGTCCAAATAAAATTTGTAAAGGTCGTTGTAAGTGCAGTTCGATGACCGTTTATGGAAATCGACTGTACGGGCCTTGATAAAATTATCAAAAATATCAATAATTTGTGTAAAATCATAATAAATGATTTGGAAAGAATTGGGATGAAAATTTCCATATTTGAAAAGATAAAAATATATTTTTATCGAACTGAACTAGGTTTGAACTAGAATTATAATCCAATATTTTTAAATAAATAATTTATTGGATTTGAAATGGTTTTAAAAATAACCAGAATTTCCAATATATGAATTAGATTGGATTTGAATTGAAATTATCTTCAGAATATTTCAATATTGGATTCCGTGATTATACAGAAATTGTGGTGGAATTTGGAAGATATATATATATATATATATCGTTATTCCAATACGATATTTGTTGATTTCAGAATTTGATATTGAATATAAGCCGATATATTTTCTATTCAGAGCCTTGTATTTAATACCAAATTGGTTTTTGGGTTTATCGTGAATGGTGTTTTAAATAACATTCGTTCTTTAACCCGATTAACAGTGGAATGTGATTTTGGGTTTGTCGTGAATGGTGTCTTAAATAACACTGTTCTTGAACCCTGTTTGAATAGATTAAATCTTTTATTAAGATTTAATGAAGTTTACCAATTAATTAATATCTAATTGGAATTAAAATGGAATGCGGATTGGGTTTATTGTGAATTGTGTTTTTAACGACATCCGTTCTTTAACCCGATTTACAGTGTAATGTGATTTGGAATATATAAATCTTTTTATCAAGATTTAATGGGATTTTACAAATTAAAGTTTTCTAATTTAATATATTAAATTGGAATGGAACGGAATTCGATTTGGTAATAATCGAAATGAACTACTGTGGAGGGAGACTGTTAATACATATGGACTTTAAAAGGCTTTGTCGTTATTCCATTTATATTATTAGTCGGATAAGGAAATTGATATCGATTATATATTGATTTGCTTTTCCGTGAAGATTCCATAATTAATGGAATATGATTTGGGTTTATCGTGAAATGTGTTTTAAATGACACTAGTTCTTTAACCCAGTTAATGGTAGGATTACATGTCTGTCATTGTATTTCGAACTATATGGTTGATCTCTGCTAAATATATATTTGTTTGGTGGAAGAGAATTTATTCTCTTTCTTAACACCCTTCTCTGAGACATACGCGCTCAGAGGTTATATATCGGCAGAAATCAATAGTACGGTGTAGATTGTCGAGGCGCCATGTTTGATTTTCCAAAGTTAAATAATTATTAATATTGATTTTTGGAAAGATTAAAATCAAGTGGTGTTTTAAGCAATCTTTAATTAGATTGAAATGGAAATTGATAATTTAAATTATCAAATTTGGGAGATGATCGAGAATTGAGTATCGCCATTTTTGTTCCTAGCGATAGTTAAATCTTTAATTAGATTTGAATGGGAAATGGTAATTAAATTTATCAATAAGACCATGGTGTTAGCTATGGAGTTCTACCAATTTTGCTCCATGGGATGAATAGGTTGGGATTGGGAAATTAAACAAATGATTACTTAGTAAGGTGAGCTAATCCCAACTGGTTTGGAAAACCGTAACATGGTTTGAATTGATATCCAAAGGAAGATTAAAGAATAAATTTAAAGAATTTATCTTTGATAAAATTAATAGGAACCTTTCCCAAAAGATATGAATACTTAAATAAAAGAATATTTAGAATTGGAATGAGGCATATGTTGTGTTTTATAGCACTTGTTTGTTATTTACGCGAGTTATTCGGAAAGGCCGATTCTATGCCCATTCTGAATAACTGATTCGACGATAAGTCGACGATGAAGATGGTGGTTGAAGACCGGAGGTCTTCACATCGTTTGGATGATTACTGACATCTTGATTGGGCTATACACCCAAGACAAGGTAATAACAGGTGATCGTCCAGACGTACTTGGAGATCAAAGGATATGCGAGGGCCTCTCTCCTGTATTGGATATATAGGACGAGGAATAAGGTGCCTCCGATTTCGTTCAGACCCAGAACAAACTTGTAAATGGATTGTGTGTCTGACATTGGATTTTATTCTGTTTTGATTGATTTCTATTAAATATATATCTATTTGCGGGCAGAGAATTTATTCTCTTGCTTAACGCCCTTCTTTGAGACGTACGAGCTCAGAGGTTATATATCAATAGATATCAGTCGCATGGTGTGAATTGCCTGTGTGGCATACTGAGATGCAAATGATCAAGGCTTCTATTGAAAAGCAGAGTCTTGTGGTTGATGATCAAAGCATAGCTTTAACATAGCGCCACTTTGTGTATAACGATAATTCGCAAGCCTCAAACCTCGGTGTGAGTCAAAAACGGGATAAGGGGACGCAACGAGTGCATGACGTTTCTATCTAGCTATGGATGGTGTCAGCCTTTTACAAGCCCTGACATTTATATTATTTTTATCTATGTGGTTGTTGGAATGCGAGGCGCCTTGGATATATCTGTTACTACGGAGCCGATGGATAGGTCCTTTAGGTCCGAGACACGTGTGTTCAGGTATAACCAATCCACTTTTGCGCTTTGACTGAACTGCAGGATCCAGGGGTTACCCAGAGTGTGTATGTAACACCCTGTATTTTCTGTGAATGTTAAAGTAACGAATTAAAGAATACTTAATTTTAAAAGTGGAAATTAAGGGAAACGGGTTACGCCATTGCGTTCGTCTCGGAATTCTTCTTAGGATAGAGTCAGAGTTTGCATAAATCGGACAACGTATGAAGAAGTTATAAGCCGTAGAAGTTTATATATGCGCAAGGAAGTATATATATATACACACATAATCATCTCCAGAATCAAAATAAGTCAAAGACGAGTGAGCGGGAAAGATCCCGCTCAAATGGTGTCGATCCCTCTTAAGGGGGGTCGACATTGGTGTCGACCCCCCTTGAGGGGGGTAGACATAGGTGTTTACCCCCATTAAGGGGGGTAGACCCCTTCCGAGATCTAGTTCCTGTGACGATTTCTGTAGTTTTGAGCTGATATGGCCATCTCTGATTGACCCGGTGACTAATTCTGATGTATTAGGGCTTATATGTCATACTGTGATTGGCTGAGTGACACATCTCTTTGGTTTGCATGGCTCTGATTACTCCTAGACTGATCTAAAAGCTAGAATTAATCCTAGGCTTCTATATAATCAACTCAAACCCAAAATCTAAAACACAAAAACACATTCTATGAAGCCGTCATGCTGTCTCTCTCTGAACTAGCGTAGCCTCCATCTTCTTTAAAAATAGAATATCTTCTTCAACTAGAAATAAATTAAAAGAACATCAATAGTCTACATCAAAGGAATAGCTTAACAAATTCAAATATCAGAATCCAGAATACAAGAACTGTTCTTTTTCTGTAAGTTCGATTATATTTCATATTTAAATATATAAAAGTCATGACTTGAAATAAATCGAATCTATAACTATGCCTAATTGTGATTTTGATTCATGTTTATCCTTATGACAAATCTGAAATTAACTATGGCTATGAGACTATTGTGATTTGTACAATCGAACCTATCATATTGTATATTAATTTGGTGATGCTTTTATGTTATGTTATGTACATGTTCATAAAATAAGTCATGTTCATATATACTTATATGTTTAGATCATCGCGACATGGTTCCGTAGGCTTGATGAGACTACGACAACTATCAAAGGGAGAAGAAATGACCAACTTCCATATATAGCCACAGTAGTTTCACCTGCGGCTAATTTTCTTTCAAGCTTTGTAGGATTTTCCGTGCGATGAAGGCAGCTTTCAAGAGACTTGTCAACAAGTTACACAAAGATGGAAAAGTTGAGAATAAGGGATTTTGGCTAAGGAACACAACCCAAGGATGAGAAACTTATGGATATGGACTTATGTCACGAAAGAGGAAAGAATAGAAACATCTAAGACAAGAGGAAGTGTCATTATTATGGTAAAACAGGTCATATAATTAAGGACAAGGGCAAGAACAAAGGATAGGATTTTCAAGAGGGCAAGTGCATATTTTCACCGCCAGTGTACCTGAGAGAGAGGTAGTAGAGTTTCTATCGAAAAAGTCTAGTTTTCTTTTTGATCATCCTGTTAGTACTCTTTTTGATTTTAGTGCTTCACATTCATTTATATCCGTTTCCATAGTTGAGTCTCTACACCTTAGTGCTTGTATTGTAGGAGATCCCATTATTGTCTCAAATTCGATTGGTGGTTCGGCTCATTTATCTTTGGTTTGTAACGATTTGAGAATAGCTATATTAAGTATTGAGCCTAAGTGTAATGCTTATGTTTTTGGTTTCATGGGCTATGGTTTGATTCTAGGCATGTATTGGTTAGCTAGTAATTGTGAAAGGAGGGTAGTTAGACTTTCAACTTGCCTCGGGAATACCCTCGAGATTTCTTGCGATCCTAAGGGATCAGTTTGTCTTAGCTACCTAGAATCACTTGATGCATCTATCGACGATTTGCGATCCGTTGGAGTAGTCCATGAGTACACAGTTATGTTTGAGCACCGCTTATCATCCTCTGACAGAAAGGGTGAATAGGATTTTGTAAAACCTTTTGAGGAAATGTTAGCATGACAGGACAGAAGTTGTAGTGCCAAGTATACTAGAAGAAGAAAAGGTGAAACGAGAGGCGACAGTGAAATGAGTTCCAACGCATATTCTGGAAACAAAAATTAAGAAGCTACGCAATCGTGAAGTTAAGACAGTCAGAGCAATATGGAGTGAAGCTCAAGAAGATGTGACTTAGAAGATTGAGGACTAGATACGCGTATCATACCTTTTTTGAGGGTATATCCTTGATCTCTCTTTTTCTGTAAAGTTTATTTGCTAGTCTTTATCTTTTAAGTATATCCTTTCAGTCCAATCCTCAATCCTTAGGTAGAAACCAATGGATGTAAACATGTATTTGAAACATGTTATGATTGATGGTTGCAAGTGGTTGCTAATGGATGCATATACACACACATACTAGGTACTAGATCGGCTCAGTCACTTTCATATTGCATATGCATATAAGTGTATATATATGGATTGAAACTTGATGTGTTATCATATGGATGTTGCATTTGTATGAATGATTGAGCACTCATGTAGAAGTTATAAAGTACGATTAGGAATAACTGCATACATGATGGACTCATAGCACTGACATAATTTGTATTAAGGAGGTCAACTGAATCATAGACCGCCTGATTTTGCATTAGATAAGGGCATGTACACACACTATGCATATGATCATGAAAGCATTAGAAATTATTTTAAGGATAATGGATGCATGTGATTGATGGTAGAGTAGATGGATGTAGAATGTTAGGATACATTCTTCTTAACTTAGAGATTTCGAGGACGAAATCCTTTAAAGGAGGGGAGAATGTAACATCCCGTATTTTCTGTGAATGTTAAAGTAATGAATTAAATAATACTTAATTTTATAAGTGGGAATTAAGGGAAATGGGTTATGCCATTGCGTTCATCTAGGAATTCTGCTTGGGATAGAGTCCGAGTTTGCACAAATCAGACAATGTATGAAGAAGTTATAAGTCGTAGAAGTTTATATACGCACAAGGAAGTATATATATAAACAAAATCATCTCCAGAACCAAAATAAGTCAAAGACGAGTGAACGGAAAAGATCCCGCTCAAATGGTGTTGAACCCTCTTAAGGGGGGTTGACATAGGTGTCGACCCCCCTTAAGGAAGGTAGACATAGGTGTCGATACCCCTTTAAGGGGGTTGACCCCTTCCGAGATCCAGTTCCTGTGACGATTTCTGTAGTTCTGAGCTGATGTGGCCTTCTCTGATTGGCCCGATGACGAATTCTGATGTATTAGGGCTTATGTGTCGTACTATGATTTGCTGAGTGACACATCTCTTTGGTTTGGATGGCTTTGATTACTCCTAGACTGATCTAAAGGCTAGAATTAATCCTAGACTTCTATATAATCAACTCAAACCCTAAACCTAAAACACATAAACACAATCTATGAAGCCGTCATGCTCTCTCTCTCTCTGAACTAGCGTAGCTTCCATCTTCTTTAAAAATAGAATATCTTCTTGAACAAGAAATCAATTAGAAGAACATCAATAGTCTACATCAAAGGAATAGCTTAACAAATTCAAAAATCAGATTCCAGAATACAAGAACTCTTCTTTTTCTATAAGTTCAGTTATATTTCAGATTTAAATATATAAAAGTCATGACTTGAAATAAATAGAATCTAGAACTGTGCCTAATTGTGATTCTGATTCATGTTTATCCTTATGACAAATCTGAAATTAACTATGCCTATGAGACTATTGTGATTTGTACAATTGAACCTATCATATTGTATATTAATTTGGTGATGCTTTTATGTTATGTTATGTACATGTTCATAAAATAAGTCATGTTCATATATGCTTATATGTTTAGACCTACATGCTTGCTTTTATGTTATGTTATGTACATGTTCATAAACTAAGTCATGTTCATATATGCTTACATGTTTAGATCCAAGTTAAAACATATGTTTAAGATCTATGTAAATTCCTGTTCATATGCTTAAGATCTATGTAAATTGGATCTAATTCAAGTACAAGTTCACATTGATATGCTTGATTAAGTTTGTATTGTTCATGAAAAATTTATATTACACATGCTTAGTTAGATTCATGTTATTTTGTGTTGTTGGAATGCTACATGTTCCTTTCTTTTCCCTTTTGTTTATGAGTTAGGCTAATTTGCGAGCCTAACGTTCTATGTAAATAATGCGAACGAATAACCGGGGGGGGGGGGGGATCGGGGTTGGGGTAAAACATTAAATTTACATGCTAATGGCATAGATCGGCTCATAATCATGTAAATGCTTAATAGCATGAAACAATATAATTTGTATACCATTAATTATGAACATAATTTAAATAGTAAATGTGACATGACAACACTTGTGGATAATTTACATATAAACTTGACATAACTGACTAATATGTAAATTAAATAAAGGATGAACATGTTTAACCCGAGGTTAGATTGAGTTGTGGTGTAAAACTGCCCGGAACCGCCCGACACATCCAATAACCGTAACAACACCTATCTAATGTGAGAGGTTAGTGCATCATGCCCAAGAAAAACCCGAGGTTAGATTGAGTTGTGGTGTAAAACTGCCCGGAACCGCCCGGCACATGCAGTAACTACAACAACACAGATCTAATGTGAGAGGTTGGCGCATTAATAAGTCAGTTAATGCTAATGAACTGGACATGTTAAGAATGATAGGGTTAAGTTAACTAAGTCAACACTTAACTAGTACAACATGTAAATTAAACAAATGGTAGGGTTAAGTTAACTAAGCCAACACTTAACTAGTACAACATGTTAATTAAACAAATGGTAGGGTTAAGTTAACTAAGGCAACACTTAACCAATATATAACATGATGTATGGTAGGGTTAAGTAACACAATAAGGCAACACTTAATCAATGTATAACATGATGTATGGTAGGGTTAGGTAACACAAGAAGGCAACACTTAACCAATATATAACATGATGTATGGTGGGGTGAAGTAACACAAGAAGGCAACACTTAACCAATATATATATAACATGATGTATGATAGGGTTAAGTAACACAAGAGAGCAACACTTAACCAATATAACACGATGAACGAGTGGGGTTAAGTTAATAGAAAACACTTAACCCATACAACATGATGTGTGGGTGGGTTAAGTTAACATGAATGGACAACACTTAACCAATATTACATGAACGAAGCGGATAGGGTTAAGGCAAGCTTAACCAATAATACGTATTGACTTGATCAGTAGGAGGTTTAAGTACATCTCGTGTAGGTGGGTAATATTAGTATATATAGGCCCACAAACTTAACTGTTAATAAACATGCTTGAATCGGTGGGAGGGTTGAGTACATCTCGTGTAGGTGGGTAATATTTGTATATATAGGCCCACAAACTTAACCAGTAGGAAACCCTAGTAACGAGGACCCATTTCAGTAGTAACCCACATGGATGTATCATGGTACCTTGAACCAGGCAGGGCGGGGCACAATTACTAGGCTGATTATAAGCGGTCAAAATAGCGGCAAGGGGTACGTCAGTGTAGGTTCCGACGGTTTACGGGCGTGCACTTACTCCGGAGTGGGAAAAAGTAGGCACTGAGTACCAGTAGTTATACACTGTGCATCTTGAATTGTGTCGGGTTGTTATCATAAGGATTGATACACCTTATGGTAGGACCAGCAAAGGGTATCTACATGCAAGAGATGGCCGATTGACACAGACACATGGAACATTAATACAAGTACGGAGCCAATCGATAGGATAGTAAGGGTACATCTAACATCTTCGTGGTAATTAGGCTGATTGAGGTAAGATCCTCCTACTAGATGTACACCTGAAGGCTACCACAATTGCGAGGATTGGGATCACGTTGTAATATTATCATTTTATATAGATTACTAGTTTGGACACTAGTTAGGCGGTGCAGAGATATAGAAATCAGAATAACAGGGTAGTAGCGAAGCAGAGAAAGAGTTGAAGCGCATTCAGTTTACCTTGCCTTGTCTTGTCTTAAGTTATCTTGTTTTATGGTATTGTCCTATTTTCAGTTTATTCATGTCATGATCCTTTATCTTGTTTACATGCTGAAAAATCACTGGACTTACCAGACTTATGTCTGACCTGTTTTCTTTCGTCTTCTTTTCTTCCGTTCCCCACCAGGTAGTTAGGGAGGGAATAGCTCAGCTTAGTTTGGACCGTTTCTCTTTCCAAGCTCGGAGATTCTGTGATGTATGGCTTGGAACCTCTTATCTTTGGCTATGGCTGTGATTGCACTTTAATTTGGGGACTTATGCTACTTTGCTATGTTTTATGCTTCTTATATACTTGGAAGTTTTTGAATCAAGATAGAAGTTTTATGTAATACTTTTAAGTATGATTGAGTCAATTGTTGTAAAAGCTTGACTGAACTACGTTGCTTATAAAATGACTTTATTTTCCGCTGCTTTATTTGTCTGTCTTGTAATTTATCTGCATCTCTTACCTATAATGCTTCACTGAAGTTAATGCATTTCCTTTGTGAGTGACATTAACGAACGTGGGGTGTTTCAATCACGGTTGTAGTCAACCGCTTAGGTGTATGTAAAACCACAAACCATCCGCTATTTTCTAAATCTTTTGAGTAGAACACTTGACCCGCTTCCGATGCAAGAATAAATGGCTCATCGTTCATCCTATCCTTGGTCTTTAATTTTCCTAAGTTAACTGTAATCAAGTTTGAAACAGGATCAATCTTGCAACCACTGACCTTGTCTTCGACCTTTACCCAATTTTAATAAAAAACCGTTTTTTTGAAATCTATGTAATCCAACTTAATTATCTCCTGAATAACTCTGTAATACATTGTTTCTGCTTCTTTATAATTTTAATCTTTCCCACTGGCTCTAAATTTTGTAATTTCTCTCATGCATACACCGTTGTCTTGTGTTACCATCAGCTCATCATAACTTTTGTGGGAAAATGTAAAACCATTTACTTGGTACTTTGTATAACTACGCGCATTGAACTTTGACCCATTCACAAGCCGCCAAAGAGTTGAATCAACATCCTTTGTTTTCACTAACTAAAAAATAAAATATGTGAAAATATGATTAATATGATGTACGATCCTTTTTAAGTACGCGAGAAATATCAAATAAGATTTAATATACCTCGCCACGCATTCAAACAGTAAAGCTTTGACAAGCTTCCACGGATGAAACCCCACTTCGAGTCTGAGATTTAGTACTTTTCACACAAATGGCATACCTCCTGCAACAAACACATTTCAAAACATCTATATGAGCTAATTTACTGTGCTGGAGATTCAAGAGTTATTCGCGAACTTACTTCTCCCATTCATCCAATCTATCATAATTATTGTGGACCCATCTACAAACTTGTTCAAACTGCACTGAGGTTAAGGTTATGTCTTTACCAATATCTAGAGGCATCTCACCAGCAAACTCATCATTCTCGTCTAAAAAAGCCTCACGAGTATGTTTATGCGTGTCATTGACTCCTTTTGGCATATACTCCATGCAATAAAGACTAGCTTCTTGTACAATATATCCTTCTGCAATACATCCTTCAATATATCTTTTGTTGCACACATATCCTTTATATATTTTCGTCAGCATATGAATGGTAATCGATCATAAATAATTAGTACATACTTTAATTAAATGATGATGAACAAAACTAAATTTAATAGGTTACCGTTCAAAAGGATACATCCACTATATCTAACAAGACCACAAATCAATGCTTCATCGGCTAAATGAACCATAAGGTGGATGTTGATGTCAAAAAATGCAGAAGGAAAATATTTTTCAAACACACAAATTGCTTCTACCAAACTACTCTTAGCTAATAAAAGATGTTCTCTGTTGATCGCCTTTGAGCATAAAATGTTAAAGAATAGGTTTATATGATGTACAACATTACGCAAAGCCTTATGCTATGAATAAGAATGCTGAAGCAATAACGGAAGTAATTGTTGCATTATGACGTGGTAATCATGTGACTTCATATTTATTAGTTCGGGAGGATTGATGCTCACATTGTTATTGAAGTTGGAAGAGAATTTGCTAGGCACCTTCAAGCTTTTCAAAATGGCGCAAAATCGCAAACTTCGTCTTTACCTAAGGCAAAAGCTGCTTCTGGTATGATTACTTTATTTGTTTCAGGATTTTCCATCACCCACAATTTTTGTTTTATACCCATGATTTTCAAATCCTTACGTGCATTGATGTCGTCTTTAGACTTGTATTTATGACCCATGATTGTGCTAATGAGATGCTCAGTGCCATTCTTCTCTGTCTGCATAACATCAATATTATGTCGAAACAATTTTGCTTTCCAATATGGTAAATCAAAGAGGATGGACCTCATAGACCATGCGGGAACATTGACAGCTTCTTTTTCAATGATTCTTTTTTTCGTTTTCGACCGATTTCTGATTTTTTTACCAACTTTCATTTTGATATTAGCTACCTTCTCTTCAACTTGATAACCAGTCAATGGCTGTGGAGGACGACGATATTCTTGTTTGTTATCAAAGTTTGTTTTATCGTCTCGAAACTTCTGTTTGGAAGGAAGAAATCTTTGATGTTCCATGTAACACATCTTCTTACTTTCAGGAAGATAGTAAAAACAAGTGTCCTCCCCACATGTAGGACATGCAAAATAGCCATGGGTTGTGCACCCCAATAAAGTCCCAAGTGCAGGATGATCATGAATTGCCCACAACAACCTAGCTCTCATCGTGAACTCGGATTTATTAAATGAGTCAAATGCAACGACTCCTTCACATAACTGTTGTAACTCGTCTATCAACGGTTGCAAATAAACATCAATATCCTTTTGTGGTTGTTTTGGCCCAGAAATCAATAATGTCAGCATTGAAAACTCTTTTCATGCACATGGACGGAGGAAGATTATATGGTACTACAACTATTGGCCAACAACTATAACGGCTACTCAGAGATGCACTTGGATCGAAACCATCCGTTGCTAATCAAAGCATGACATTTCGTGAATCCACGACAAACTTTTTGTCAAAAGAATCTGCAGTTCGCCATTAAGAAGTGTCACATAGGTGATGCATTACATCTGAATTAGACTTGGCATGACCATGCCAAGTCATAGCATAATCTATCCATGGTATAGTATACAATCTCCTCAACCTAGGAATAAGAGGGAAATGTCTCAGTGTCTTTTGAAGTACTTTGGTAGCTCTTTTCTCTCTATTGAATGTTGTCCTATACCTTGAATGTTTGAAAACTGGACAAAAAACTCTATTTGCATCATCTTTCCAATATAAAATGCGGTCATTAATGCATGCATCATAAGTGTTGTAGTCCATCCCAACTTATTTAATCATTTTCTTCATGTCGAGATACTTTGTTGGTATTGTATTGCCTTTAGGGAGTAATTCCTTTAAATTCAAGAAGTGCAGTCACACAGTTGTCGGAAAAGCCATACTGGGATTTCAAGCTATTCAACTTGATGATGAAATATAATTTTGTTATCCCTTTTGGACATGAAGGATACAATGCCACTTTTGCATCATAAAAAAGTGGTTTATACTTCCTACTTTGATTGGCTTGCCAATCAACATCAACCGTAGGTGATTCCCCAATATTATCTAGAGACGAACTTATAGGTTAAAAATGATGAAATCTATCGGCATCATTGACTAGATTTTCCATCCTAGGAAGTTCAGACTCATCGGTACTTATGGCTTCACTAACGGGTTGTTTTTGCTTCCTCGTCGACTCTTCCCCATGAAAACGCCAAACGGTATACGTTTGGACAATTCCACATCTAAGCAGATGATAATGAATTTCATCTAATTTAATCTTTGATCTAATATTGTTGCACCGTTTACAAGGACAAGAATAGATTTCCTTATTACCACCATTTTCTACAGCAAAATCAATAAACTTCTGCAGTCCTTCCACATATGGTGCAGTTCTTTGATCGGATTCTTTCATCCACCATTATCCATTCTGAAATTACAATAAGAGAATATTTA
Organism: Allium sativum; assembly: GCA_030737875.1. Lineage (NCBI taxonomy): Eukaryota > Viridiplantae > Streptophyta > Magnoliopsida > Asparagales > Amaryllidaceae > Allium > Allium sativum. Next base: position 137,209,368 of record CM060912.1, read on the forward strand.
AATTACATTAAAAGACTATTAATTTCTCTTTGAAGCACATCCAAAAATCATTTATCAAATTAATGTTCAACTAAGAAACAAACATCTAATGGTTCAAACTAACTGTGACGGCCTGGAATTTCGCTCGATCTGAATCAGTCGTTAAACCGATCTAGACCGTTCGAAACCCCTGATCGTTTTGAGAACAGGACAAATTGGAATGCAAACAGAAGAACATTTCATTGCTATTACAACAATTCCATCAGATACAAGAATATACAGAGTATAAATGAATACTATACATTCGATAAATATCAGAGATTACAATAAATTACATAGCAGCGGAAAATAATACAAACCACAACTGAAAGTAATACACGGATACAGAGCTTTCCGAGCATCGTTCCAGCTGTAAATCAGGACCCTGTGAATATAAATCTGCAAAACCAAAACTACTAGCTGCCCGTGTAGAAAATAGGGGCACCCAGAGTTTAGGTTAAAACAATAAACTCCAAGTCAGTCATGTGACTGGTGTGAGAACTAAAACAGTTATTTAAAACTTTACTTTAAAAGTGAGTAATTCAAGGGACCACGCCGTATAACACGGAACGAGTTTCCTCCCAAGAATACCAGTGCATAGAATAAACAGCGCAATGCTTTTTTGAAAAATGAAGCTATTATAAGACCCATTTCCCATCACACAATGCAACGCAAGCTGGAGGATAGGGTTTTCCCTTATAATAGCCAAACATGCTTGGTACGTTTAAAACAAATCATTTGATACTATAATAAGTGTATAGTGTCAAAACATTTTCAATCATAAATATCAATCCTAGGCGGCATGGGTACCATCTATCATGTCGCCATACTAGGCTCTACAAATAAAAACGAAATACACGTATTGGAAATTGGATTTCCGTCATGAGTCGAGGCAAGGGGAAAGCTCCTCTCCGCTTCAAGACACTCTAGCAAATGCCTCGGGACTACACACTCTGGGTAACCCCTGGATGCTTCAGGGTCGGTCCTCTCTTACGTTTGAGGATTAGTTATTCCTGAACACACGTTTCCCGGTCCTTACAAACCTAAAATCGAGGCGCCTCATCCAACAACCACATAGGTGAAAAGTATATAAATGTCAGGGCTGGTAAGTCACTGACACCACCAAAGCTAGAAAGAAACGTCGTGCTCTCCCCGCAGTCCTTATCCCGTTTTTGACTCATTCCGAGGTGTGAGGCTCGCGAATTCACGTTATACACAAAGCTACGCCACAAAGGCTGTGCTTTGATCATCAACCACAAGGCTATGATTTTCAACAGAAGCCTTGATCCATGCAACTCATCGTGCCACACAGGCAATTCATGCCATGCGATTGATATCTATCGATATATAACCTCTAAGCTCGTACGTCTCAGAGAAGGGCGTTAAGCAAGAGAATAAATTCTCCGCCGCCAAACAGATATATATTTAGCAGAAATCAATCAACACAGAATAAAATCCAATGTCAGACACACAATCCATTTACAAGTTCGTTCTGGGTCTGAATGAAACCGGAGCCACTTTCGTCGCATATCCATCGATCTCCAAGTACGTCTGGACGACCACCAACTATTTCCATCCTCTTGGGTGTACAGCCCAATCAGGATCATCAGTAATTATCCAAACGATGTGAAGACTTCCGGTCTTCGACCACCGTCATCATCTTCGACTTATCGTCGAATCGGTTATTCAGAATGGGTAAAAACCCGGCCTTTCCGAACAACCCTCGTATATTAAAAAAAAATGTTACACAATCACAACATATGCCTCATTCCAATTCATCGGTCACTAACCGTAAATCAGTAAGAGAGCAATTCTCCAAATATTAACCCCGAAGGCCGAAACCAACATCAGATCAATACCCAGGAAACCATTCTTCTTAACTAACCTACAGCTAGTTTCTAAATTTCTTATTCTTAGGGAAAGGTTCCCATTAATTTTATCAAAGATAAATTCTTTAAAATTTATTCTTTAATCTTCCATTGGATGTCATATCAAACCAAATTATGGTTTTCCAAACTAGTCGAGATTAGCGAACCACACCGAAGTAATTGTTTATTTTATTTCCCAATCCCAATCTATTCATCCCATGAAGCAAAACTGGTAATACTCCATATCTAATACCACGGTGTTATCGGTAAAATTAATTACCATTTCACGTTCAAATCTAATTAAAGATTTAACTATCGCTTTGGAGCAAAACTGGTGATACTCCATCCTCGCTCACTTTCCAAATTTGATAATTTTCATTATCCATTCACATTTCAATCTAAGTGCAGATTCATTAAAACTCCCTTTACTGGGTTAAAGAACTAATGTTATTTAAAAAACAGTTCACGATAATCCCAAATCACATTCTATTTATTATCGGGTTAAAGAACAAGTGTTGTTTAATACACTGTTCACGATAAAACCACAAATCACTTCTATTTACAACCCAATTCAAATCCAATTTATTTATTTAAAAATAAATTGGTTTAATTTTAGTTCAAAACTAGTTCATTTCGATAAAAATCTATTTTTATCTTTACAAATTTGGGATTTTTCATCCCAGTTCTTCACAAATCATTTCTTATGATTTTATACAAATTATTACTATTTTTGATAATTTTATCAAGGCCCGTACAGTCGATTTCCAACAATGGCCACCGAACTGCACTTACCCCGACCTTTTCCAAATTTGATTTGGACGTATCTCCAAATCCAACTGTTAGATTTCAAATTTCTAATATTCGTTTGAAATCTCTTTTCGATACGAACCCAACGGTTCCGGTTTTAGGAGAATCCGACGGTCGGATCTCCCGTAATATCCGTTCGAAGTCAATGGTCGAAATTCGCGAACTGCCGCGGCGCGGCTCGTTCTATTCAGACCATTATATTATATATATAATATATATTTCGTCGATTTCTATTTAAAACGAATTTTATAAATATTTTTAAATTCGTTTCAAAAACAATTTCAACTTACATTTCAATTCAAATCAAAATTGAATTTTTCCTTATAAATTCGTTTTAAAATTCATTTCTATTCAATTCAAATTTCAATTCAATTTGAATTCATTTCAAATCGATTTTTATTCTATTTCAATTCGTTTTCAATTCAATTCGAATTCATTTTATATTCAATTCAATTCGAATTCGTTTTCTTTTCAATTCATTTCGAATTCGTTTTCTATTCAATTCAATTCAAATTCGTTTTCTATTCAATTCAGTTCGAATTCGTTTTCTATTCAATTCAAATTCGTTTTCTATTCAATTCAATTCAAATTCGTTTTCTATTCAATTCAATTCAAATTCGTTTTCTATTCAATTCAGTTCAAATTCGTTTTCTATTCAATTCAATTCAAATTCGTTTTCTATTCAATTCAAATTCGTTTTCTATTCAATTCAGTTCGAACTCGTTTTCTATTCAATTCAGTTCGAATTCGTTTTCTATTCAATTCAATTCAAATTCGTTTTCTATTCAATTCAAATTATAATATAATCGATATAAATATCGTTATCGTCAAAATAGCGCTTCTCTAATCAACACGGCTTTATATTTTTCAATAACTTCATTATTCTATTCAACAAATGAATATTTATTCTATTCAATATGTGAATCTATATTTTTGGTCAACACATGACTAATCTCAACGAATGAGTACTATTCACATGTGACTATTTTTGTTATTCAATATATTTTATAAAATTATGATATCTATCGTTTGATTTCAAATCAGACTCCAACCGTAAAGTAGTAAGAGAACGATTCCCTGAATATTAACCCCGAAGGCCGAAACCAACATCAGATCAATATCCAGGAGACCACTCATCTTATCTATTTTCCGTTTAGTTTCTAATTTTATATATGATAAAGATGTAGATTTTATTATTAAAATATTTCGTCCAACACATGACTAATCTCAACGGATGAGTTCGGTCAACACATGAACCTTTATTTTACAATTATAAAGATGTAAATTTTATTGTTAAAATATTTCGTTCAACACATGACTAATCTCAACGGATGAGTACGGTCAACACATGAACCTTTATTTTATAATATTCTTTATCTTCTAAATTGGAATGAGGCCCAATCAATTACCATATAAAGTTAATTATATGGATTCCATACAACAAATGTAAATAATAGCAACGATATATAATCAACCATCATCCAAAGTGCACTACACTGTATAAGCATCAAATATAGGTATCTAACGCTTATAACAGCCTGTCAATCAATCGATTGACATACAACTAATTACTGGGATTAGTGTATGCCGTATTTTATCCCAATACCCATGTGGGGTTTCAAAAAATCAAACACAGATTTTATTTGTGCAGTTGGGCGATGTGTAAAATTTATCGTCCCAATCAATATCAGTCAAATCAGTGTGTATAAACAAATCGGCCGATTTGTTTATAAATATTTATTGATTTATATTCACGTAAAAAATTATATTTTTAACGATAAAATATTTTTAACTATATAAATATTTTATTTTATTCCACATCACACAATCAATTTTCCTCACAACTAACAATCAAACATACAAGCCATCCATGGTCTGTGGATGACGGGTGTCGGGTGCTACTAAACACCGTCTGCATCCTAGTATATATATATAACTAGAAAAAGAGATTGAAGAGTGAGAAATTCTCCCCAAAGCTATCCCACTTCCACGACTCTTCATACGTAGAAAATCTTGTCGTTCTCGCCTTTTGTCACTTTCATTGCCCGTAGCCACTACATATATAAAAATCGAATTTTTACTTCGCTATTCAATATATAAAAATCGAATTTTTACTTCGCTATTCAATATATAAAAATCGAATTTTTACTTCGCTATTATATAGATAAAAATTCTATTTTTACAACGCTATTATATAGATAAAAATTCTATTTTTACAACGCTATTATATAGATAAAAATTCTATTATAAAGATTCCGCTTTTCCATTCATCACTATAAAAATCACATTTTTATTCCAACGTATATATAATAAAAATCAGATTTTTATTCCGCTACTTATATAAAGATGATATTTTTACTAACTTACCTATATAAAAATTATATTTTTATACTTCTACAATATAAAAGATTATATTTTTATTACCTATATAATATGAAAATTATATTTTCACCCTTCCTATAATATAAAAATTATATTTTTAACCTTCCTGTAAAATAAAAATTATATTTTTAATCTCTTTATAATATAAAAATCGTATTTTCAAATCAATATCGTTCATATGAAAATTACTTCTCCTCTATGATAAAAATCGCTACTTTATCCATGCTATCATATGTTAAATTAGAAAACAAAGTAAATGTAAATTAAAATTAAAATTAAAATTTAAACTCACATTTCTTGCAGGAATTGGATTCTCGATGGAGGGGGGGTCTGCAGCTCGCTGGAGGAAGGGGGGAAGGTGGAAGGAGGGGCGTCGGCCTCGATTTGGCTGTAGGGGGTATGGGTTCTCACGAGGGTAGGGGTTCGGGGGAGAAGAGAGGAGAGGGGAGAGAGGAAGGGAGGAGACGGTCGAGGCGGCGGGGTCCGGCGCTCCAGCGCGGTGGTGGCAGGCGGAAAGGAGGGCGACGACGAGAGTAGCTAGGTTTTTTTTTGTTTCAAATGAACTGTCAGGGAAGAAAAGAAGGGAGGGGGGCTAAGTGTAATTTATATATATATAGAATATAATATATTTTAATTTTAAAAAGCAACTTTTTCATACGAATCCGAAACGAGACCCACCGCCTGTCGTCCCTAGCTAATTACCCCTATTCCGAACACAATGGGATATGTATCGTAAGCTGATTCGATCGTTTCGATCTGTTTTCGTTAAAATCAACATATAACTCTATATATTGAATTTGAATGCGCAATTCAATTTACTGGGGTCACATACGAACTCAAAAAATTCCAGAAAAATATTTTCTAGCTTCGTATTGACGATACGGTCCTAACAAAACTAGTTTCGTCGAATTCCGAGACCGTTAGAAAAATGGCCATTTTCCAGTCGATTAAAATCAACTGAAACTGGTCAAACGCGTTTTCCTTTGCCACGCTCACATATTGATTTGAAAATTTATGTAATTTGGAATATAGCAATAACTTGGCATCATGGACCCAACAAAAGTGGTTTCGTCGAAATCCGAGGTCATTTGCAAAATTCCCATTTTTAAGGGCCTGAATTCCATAGCGACTATTCAGAATTTTCAACTGGACATATCTTTTGATTCCCGCTATGAAATCTCGATTTTTCGGATTCGTTGGAAAGATATTCACGAATAGATCCTATTATTTTTGGTTTTGCTAAAATCCGGTTTGTTTTGCACCTGGTACATTCAATTGAAGTTTGAAATCGAATTATCGAACTACCGCACCATTTTCAATTCTATTTATAATTATATATAATTATTTAAATTCTAACCACGGTGTATATAAATACATACATTCGATTCTATTCAAAATAAATTTCTTGTCGATATTATTTAAAATAATTCATTTTAAATTTTCAAACTTTGCTAAAATTGCCAAAATAAAAATTTTAAACTGGCTCGCATTTCCGGGTTATTACAATCTCCCCCACTTAAAACTTTTCATCCCCGAAAAGGAACGAAGCCGAAAGTTGTTTAACAATTCAACTCAACTTCCTTTATTTTTATTACAGCTTAAGTTCTTCAACTTTTCAGTTTCTAAGAACTTTTCAAAATCTTCAAAAATTTGGCTAACACCCTAAATTTTCGAAAAATTTCACCATAACCTCCCCTGCACCGGGACCCATGGGAAAATCCCGAAATTGCCATACAGGCCTTCTGATCTCAAAAAGAAAAAGAAAAAGCCAAGCGGCTAGCCAATCGGCTCATAAAATCATCATCACCCAAACAAAACAGTAAATTATGATAAACATGTACCTATTTGTCGGGCAAACAAATTTTATTCTCTGCACTAGCCTCCTCGCTATGACCTGTTCAATGTAAGTACATGTATATGCAAGCAAATGCGACCAATTTTCAATACAGTTCAATATTTGGTACAATTAGGCTAAATGGTTCAAAATTATCAAACAACTAAACAAACAACACAAACATCAATCAATTAGTGAATTAGAGTTTGAAATTCATAACTTTGACACGTATACAAAAATCATGTTTTTGATGCCAAATCACAACAATAAATCTATCTTTGTTTTGGTTCTCACACCAGACTAATGGAAATATATAGATATCACACCTTCGAAACACGAACATAAATACTGATGATGTCATGACAATTATCAGTACCTTCCCCGGGCGACTAGAATGTGATTCTGTATCTATCCAGTATATTAAAACTTCGAATATACGTTCATGACGCGTATATGCAAAATCTTTATATACTCGATTGTCCAAATTCAAAATAAATAAATATTCAAATACGTATAAACTGGTTTAAATTTCAAAACAAATATTGTTTTCAGTGGAAAAATATACTCTTCACACTCATTCTAGGATACTACTGATCCTATCTCTAACGAGTTATACTAATTGGATATTACTAATCCAATATCTGATGAATTCTTTCATATGGTTCTAATGTGTCTTGTTCTCGAGCTCTGTAAACCAAAGCTCTGATACCAAATGTGACGGCCTGGAATTTCGCTCGATCCGAATCAGTCGTTAAACCGATCTAGACCGTTCGAAACCCCTGATCGTTTTGAGAACATGACAAATTGGAACACAAACAGAAGAACGTTTCATTGCTATTACAACAATTCCATCAGATACAAGAATATACAGAGTATAAATGAATACTATACATTCGATAAATATCAGAGATTACAATAAATTACATAGCAGCGGAAAATAATACAAACCACAACTGAAAGTAATACATGGATACAGAGCTTTCCGAGCATCATTCCAGCTGTAAATCAGGACACTGTGAATGTAAATCTGCAAAACCAAAACTGTCAGCTGCCCGTGTAGAAAATAGGGGCACCCAAAGTTTAGGTTAAAACAATAAACTCCAGGTCAGTCATGTGACTGGTGTGAGAACTAAAACAGTTATTTAAAACTTTACTTTAAAAGAGAGTATTTCAAGGGACCACGCCGTATAACACGGAACAAGTTTCCTCCCAAGAATACCAGTGCATAGAATAAACAACGCAATGCTTTTTCGAAAAATGAAGCTATTATAAGACCCAGGTCCCATCACACAATGCAATGCAAGCCGGAGGATAGGGTTTTCCCTTATAATAGCCAAACATGCTTGGTACGTTTAAAACAAATCATTTGATACTATAATAAGTGTATAGTGTCAAAACATTTTCAATCATAAATATCAATCCTAGGCGGCATGGGTACCATCTATCATGTCGCCATACTAGGCTCTACAAATAAAACCGAAATAAACGTATTGGAAATTGGATTTCCGTCATGAGTCGAGGCAAGGGGCAAGCTCCTCTCCGCTTTGAGACACTCTAGCAAATGCCTCGGGACTACACACTCTGGGTAACCCCTGGATGCTTCAGGGCCGGTCCTCTCTTACGTCTGAGGATTAGTTATTCCTGAACACACGTTTCCCGGTCCTTGCAGACCTAAAATCGAGGCGCCTCATCCAACAACCACATAGGTGAAAAGTATATAAATGTCAGGGCTGGTAAGTCACTGACACCACCAAAGCTAGAAAGAAACGTCGTGCTCTCCCTGCAGTCCTTATCCCGTTTTTGACTCATACCGAGGTGTGAGGCTCGCGAATTCATATTATATACAAAGCTACGCCACAAAGGCCGTGCTTTGATCATCAACCACAAGACTTTGCTTTTCAACAGAAGCCTTGATCCATGCAACTCAGCGTGCCACACAGGCAATTCATGCCATGCGATTGATATCTATCGATATATAACCTCTAAGCTCGTACGTCTCAGAGAAGGGCGTTAAGCAAGAGAATAAATTCTCTGCCGCCAAACAGATATATATTTAACAGAAATCAATCAACATAGAATAAAATCCAATGTAAGACACCCAATCCATTTACAAGTTCGTTCTGGGTCTGAACGAAACCGGAGGCACTTTCCTCGCATATCCATCGATCTCCAAGTACGTCTGGACGACCACCAACTATTTCCATCCTCTTGGGTGTACAGCCCAATCAGGATCATCAGTAATTATCCAAACGATGTGAAGACTTCCGGTCTTCGACCACCATCATCATCTTCGACTTATCGTCGAATCGGTTATTTAGAATGGGTATAAACCCGGCCTTTCAGAACAACCCGCGTATATTAAAAAAAATGTTACACAAACACAACATACGCCTCATTCCAATTCATCGGTCACTAACTGTAAATCAGTAAGAGAGCAATTCCCTAAATATTAACCCCGAAGGCCGAAACCAACATCAGATCAATACCCAGGAAACCATTCTTCTTAACTAACCTACAACTAGTTTCTAAATTTCTTATTCTTAGGGAAAGGTTCACATAAATTTTATCAAAGATAAATTCTTTAAAATTTATTCTTTGATCTTCCATTAGATGTCATATCAAACCAAATTATGGTTTTCCAAACTAGTCGAGATTAGCGAACCACACCGAAGTAATTATTTATTTTATTTCCCAATCCCAACCTATTCATCCCATGAAGCAAAACTGGTAATACTCCATATCTAATACCACGGTGTTATCGGTAAAATTAATTACCATTTCACGTTCAAAGCTAATTAAAGATTTAACTATCGCTTTGGAGCAAAACTGGTGATACTCCATCCTCGCTCACTTTCCAAATTTGATAATTTTCATTATCCATTCACATTTCAATCTAATTGCAGATTCATTAAAACTCCCTTTACTGGGTTAAAGAACTAATGTTATTTAAAAAACAGTTCACGATAAACCCAAATCACATTCTATTTATTATCAGGTTAAAGAACAAGTGTTGTTTAATACACTGTTCACGATAAACCCACAAATCAATTCTATTTACAACCCAATTCAAATCCAATTTATTTATTTAAAAATAAATGGGTTTAATTTTAGTTCAAAACTAGTTCATTTCGATAAAAATCTATTTTTATCTTTACAAATGTGGGATTTTTCATCCCAGTTCTTCACAAATCATTTCTTATGATTTTATACAAATTATTACTATTTTTGATAATTTTTATCAAGGCCCGTATAGTCGATTTCCAACAATGGCCACCGAACTGCACTTACCCCGACCTTTTCTAAATTTGATTTGGACGTATCTCCAAATCCAACCGTTAGATTTCAAATTTCTAATATTCGTTTGAAAGCTCTTTTCGATACGCACCCAACGGTTCTGGTTTTAGGAGAATCCGACGGTCGGATCTCCCGTAATATCCGTTCGAAGTCAATGGTCGAAATTCGCGAACTGCCGCGGCGCGACGCGTTCTATTCAGGCCATTATATTATATATATAATATATATTTCGTCGATTTCTATTTAAAATGAATTTTATAAATAGTTTTAAATTCGTTTCAAAAACAATTTCAACTTCCATTTAAATTCAAATCAAAATTGAATTTTTCCTTATAAATTCATTTTAAAATTCATTTCTATTCAATTCAAATTTCAATTCAATCTGAATTCATTTCAAATCGATTTTTATTCTATTCCAATTCGTTTTCAATTCAATTCGAATTCGTTTTATATTCAATTCAATTCGAATTCGTTTTCCTTTCAATTCATTTCGAATTCGTTTTCTATTCAATTCAATTCAAATTCGTTTTCTATTCAATTCAGTTCGAATTCGTTTTCTATTCAATTCAAATTTGTTTTCTATTCAGTTCAATTCAAATTCGTTTTCTATTCAATTCAATTCAAATTCGTTTTCTATTCAATTCAGTTCAAATTCGTTTTCTATTCAATTCAATTCAAATTCGTTTTCTATTCAATTCAAATTCGTTTTCTATTCAATTCAAATTCGTTTTCTATTCAATTCAGTTCGAACTCGTTTTCTATTCAATTCAGTTCGAATTCGTTTTCTATTCAATTCAATTCAAATTCGTTTTCTATTCAATTCAAATTATAATATAATCGATATAAATATCGTTCGCGTCAAAATAGCGCTTCTCTAATCAACACGGCTTTATATTTTTCAATAACTTCATTATTCTATTCAACAAATGAATATTTATTCTATTCATTATGCGAATCTATATTTTTGGTCAACACATGGCTAATCTCAACGAATGAGTACTGTCCACGTGTGACTATTTTTGTTATTCAATATATTTTATAAAATTATGATATCTATCGTTTGATTTCTAATCAGACTCCAACCGTAAAGTAGTAAGAGAACGATTCCCTGAATATTAACCCCGAAGGCCGAAACCAACATCAGATCAATATCCAGGAGACCACTCATCTTATCTATTTTCCGGTTAGTTTCTAATTTTATATATGATAAAGATGTAGATTTTATTATTAAAATATTTTGTTCAACACATGACTAATCTCAACGGATGAGTTCAGTCAACACATGAACCTTTATTTTACAATGATAAAGATGTAAATTTTATTGTTAAAATATTTCGTTCAATACATGACTAATCTCAACGGATGAGTACGGTCAACACATGAACCTTTATTTTATAATATTCTTTATCTTCTAAATTGGAATGAGGCCCAATCAATTACCATATAAAGTTAATTATATGGATTCCATACAACAAATGTATATAATAGCAACGATACATAATCAACCATCATCCAAAGTGCACTACACTGTATAAGCATCAAATATAGGGATCTAACGCTTATAACAGCCTGTCAATCAATCGATCGACATACAACTAATTACTGGGATTAGTGTATGCCGTATTTTATCCCAATACCCGTGTGGGGTTTTTAACAATCAAACACAGATTTTATTTGTGCAGTTGGGCGATGTGTAAAATTTATCGTCCCAATCAATATCAGTCAAATCAGTGTGTATAAACAAATCGACCGATTTGTTTATAAATATTTATTGATTTATATTCACGTTAAAAATTATATTTTTAACGATAAAATATTTTTAACTATATAAATATTTTATTTTATTCCACATCATACAATCAATTTTCCTCATAACTAACAATCAAACATACAAGCCATCCATGGTCTGTGGATGACGGGTGTCGGGTGCTACTAAACACCGTCTGCATCCTAGTATATATATATATAACTAGAAAAAGAGATTGAAGAGTGAGAAATTCTCATCAAAGCTATCCCGCTTCCACGACTCTTCATACGTAGAAAATCTTGTTGTTCTCGCCTTTTGTCACTTTCGTTGCCCGTAGCCACTACATATATAAAAATCGATTTTTTACTTCGCTATTCAATATATAAAAATCGAATTTTTACTTCGCTATTCAATATATAAAAATCGAATTTTTACTTCGCTATTATATAGATAAAAATTCTATTTTTACAACGCTATTATATAGATAAAAATTCTATTTTTACAACGCTATTATATAGATAAAAATTCTATTTTAACAACGCTATTATATAAATAAAAATTCTATTATAAAGATTCCGCTTTTCCATTCATCACTATAAAAATCACATTTTTATTCCAACGTATATATAATAAAAATCAGATTTTTATTCCACTACTTATATAAAGGAGATATTTTTACTATCTTACCTATATAAAAATTATATTTTTATACTTCTACAACATAAAAGATTATTTATTATTACCTATATAATATGAAAATTATATTTTCACCATTCCTATAATATAAAAATTATATTTTTAACCTTCCTGTAAAATAAAATTTATATTTTTAATCTCTTTATAGTATAAAAATCGTATTTTCAAATCAATATCGTTCATATGAAAATTACTTCTCCTCTATGATAAAAATCTCTACTTTATCCATGCTATCATATGTTAAATCAGAAAACAAAGTAAATTTAAATTAAAATTAAAATTTAAACTCACATTTCTTGCAGGAATTGGATTCTCGATGGAGGGGGGGTCTGCAGCTGGCTGGAGGAAGGTGGGGAAGGTGGAAGGAGGGGCGTCGACCTCGATTTGGCTGCAGGGGGGTATGGGGTCTCGCGAGGGTAGGGGTTCGGGGGAGAAGAGAGGAGAGGGGAGAGAGGAAGGGAGGAGACGGTCGAGGCGGCGGGGTCCGACGCTCCAGCGCGGTGGTGGCAGGTGGAAAGGAGGGCGACGGCGAGAGTAGCTAGTTTTTTTTTTATTTTGTTTCAAATGAACTGTCGGGGAAGAAAAGAAGAGAGGGGGGGCCTAAGTGTAATTTATATATGTATATATATATATATAAATTAATATATTTTAATTTTAAAAAGCAACTTTTTCATACGAATCCGAAACGAGACACACCGCCTGTCGTCCCTAGCTAATTACCCTCATTCCGAACACAATGGGATATGTATCTTTTGATTCACAAGTGGGGAAGCAACTTTTTCATACGAAAATTCCCATTTTTAAGGGCCTGAATTTTCAACTGGACATATCTTTTGATTCCCGCTATGAAATCTCGATTTTTCGGATTCGTTGGAAAGATATTCACGAATAGATCCTGTTATTTTTGGTTTCGCTAAAATCCGGTTTGTTTTGCACCCGGTACATTCAATTGAGGTTTGAAATCGAATTATCGAACTACAGCACCATTTTCAATCCTATTTATAATTATATATAATTATTTAAATTCTAACCACGACGTATATAAATACATACGTTCGATTCTATTCAAAATAAATTTCTCGTCGATATTATTTAAAATAATTCATTTTAAATGTTCAAACTTCGCTAAAATTGCCAAAATGAAAATTTTAAACTGGCTCGCATTTCCGGGTTATTACACTAACATATAATAGCTTTACGTAATTTGTTGATTGCTAATAGTAATTTATCAATACAGCATATTAAATTTTAGCTAATAATAAACTAATATATATTTTTTGTTTTTGGTTCTAACTCTATTTATAACATTTTAATTTACATTAGTCTACAAAGTTTCATAATTCAAGATTCAATTATAAATTAGATCGATATACGGTTAAAGCCATTGGATTCGATATGTTCTGCATCACTTAGTCCTTCGTCCATTTTTAAATCCTCTGTTACCATTAACACTAAGAAAAACATCCACGAACTTAATATAAAATCTCCGACCCAAGTTTGAAAAGAAGCTTCATCCCAAGACCCAGAAAATCAGAACCAATTTAAAATTTTTATTTTGGCTATTTTAATGAATTTTGAATATTTAAAATGATTTATTTTAAATAATTACGACTAGAAAATTATTTTTGAATAAAATTAGGACGTATACATTTATTTGAATCGAAGTTAGAATATAAATATTTATTTTAATAATAAATAGGAATGGAATATAAATATTCATGTGTTGAATAAAGTGTTAGAACAATAAAAATATCATTTTTATTGTATAAATGAATAAAATAAAATATTTATAGAAATAAAATAAATATGCATTTACAAATTTGATGATTAGTTAATGTACACCCATCTGACTGATATTGATTGGGATGATATATTTTACACATCGCCCAACTGCACAAATAAAATCTGTGTTTGATGTTTGAAAACCCCACATGAGTATTGGGATGATATCGGATATACAATAATCTTAATTGTTTAGTTGTATGTCAATCGATGGGTTGAAAGACTGTTGTAAGCGTTAATTATTTATATATAACGCTTATACAGTTGTGTAACGCACTCTGAATGATGTTTGACTCTGTTTGATTATTGTTGTGTACATGTGTGTATGAAATCCATATAAATAAAATTATATGGTAATTGACTGTGTATGATTCCAGTTTAGAAACAACGAATATTTTAAAATAATATTCAGTGAATATTGAAATGTGAAGCCGTGTTAAGTAGTTAAACGCCATTTTAACACGAACGGGAATATTGTTGATTTTATTCATTTTATAATGAATATCGAAAAGTAATTTCAAAATAGGATATTTTGAAAATATTACCAATTTAATATTAAAATGATATGGAATATTCAAACTTGATTTGAAATTTGAAATGAAATTGGAATCGTTTTAAAATGAATTTAAAACGAATTTGTTTAGAAATATTCAAATTCGATTTGAAATTTGAAATGAAATTGAAATCGTTTTACAATGAATTTAAAACGAATTTATTAAGGAATATTCAATTTTGGTTCAAAATTGAAATTGAAGTTGAAATTGTTTTCAAACGAATTTAAAACAATTTACAAAGTACGTTTTAAATGGGAATCGACGAAATATGTATATTATATATATTTAAAGGCCTGAATAGAACGCGCCGCGCCCCGGTAATTCGCGAATTTTGACCATTGATTTTGAATGCGCATTACGGGAGATCCAACTGTCGAATTCTCCTAAAACCGGAGCTTTCCAACTAATGCAAGAGATTTTAATTCTAACGGTTGGATTTGGAATTATGTCCAAATAAAATTTGGAAAAGGTCGTTGTAAGTGCAGCTCGACGACCGTTTATGGAAATCGACTATACGGGCCTTGATAAAATTATTAAAAATATCAATAATTTATTTAAAATCATAATAAATGCTTTGGAAAGAATTGGGATGAAAAATTCCATATTTGAAAAGATAAAAATATATTTTTATCAAAATGAACTAGTTATTAACTAGATTTGAAATCCAATAATTTTTAAATAAAATAAATCGGATTTGCGAATGGTTTTGAAATAACCAGAATTTCCAATATATGAATTGGAAAGGACCTGAATCGAAATAATCTTCGGAATATTTTGATGTTAGATTTCGTGATTATACAGATATTGTTATGGAAACTTGAAAGATATATTTATATCGTTATTTCCAATACGATATTTGTTGGTTTCAGAATTTATTATTGAATATAAGCCGATATATTTTCTATTAAGAGCTTTGTATTCGACATCAAATGGGATTTTGGGTTTGTCGTGAATGGTGTCTTCATTAATACTGTTCTTAAACTTGGTGTGAAAAGAATAAATATTTTAATTAAGATTATCGGAATTTCCAGTTAATTAACATTTAATTGGAATTGAAAAAAATGAAATTTGAGTTGGGTTTATTGTGAACTGTGTTTTTAACGACATTCGTTCTTTGACCCGATTTACAATGAAAAATGACTTGTAATTTATAAATCTTTTTATTAAGATTTAATGGAAATTTCCAAAGTAAAGTTTTCCAATTTAATACAATAAATTGGAATGGAATTCGATTTGGTAATAATCGAAGTAAACTTCTGTAGGGGAAGACTGTTACTGTTATATGTGGAATTTAAAAGGCTTTGCTGTTATTCCATTTATATTATCGGTTGGATATGGAAGTTTTTATCGATTATATATATTGATCTGTTTTCCGTGAAGATTTCACTGTTAATGGAATGCGATTTTGGGTTTATCGTTAGCTGTGTTTTAAATGACATTAGTTCTTTAACTCTATTTAAGATAAGATTAATTTCTTAACTTTGAATAAGCATTAAGTAATGATTTTTAGAGATTAAAATTAAATGGAGTTTTAATGAATCTTTAATTAGATTGGGATGAGAATGTGATAATTTAAATTATCAAATTCGGGTAATGATCGAGAATGGAGTATCACCAGTTTTTCTCCAAGCGATAGTTAATTCTTTAATTAGATTTGAACGTGAAATGGTAATTAATTTTACCGATTACATCGTGATGTTAAAGATGAAGTATTACCAGTTTTTCTTCATGGGATGAATAGGTTGGGATTGGGAAATATAACAAATGATTACTTCGGTAAGGCGCGCTAATCCCGACTAGTTTGGATAAACCATAATTCGGTTTGAATTGATATCCAATGGAAGATTAAAGAATAAATTTAAAGGATTTATCTTTGATAAGATTAATGGGAACCATTCCCAAAAGATATGAATATTTAAATAAAAAAATATTCAGAATTGGAATGAGGCATATGTTGTGTTTTATAACACTTGTTTATTATATACGCGGGTTATTCGGAAAGACCGAGTTTATTCCATTCTGAATAACTGAATCGGCGATGAGTCGACGATGAAGACGGTGGCTGAAGACTGGAGGTCTTCACATCATTTGGATGATTACTGATGTCTTGATTGGGTTGTACACCCAAGATGAGGTGATAAGTGGTGATCGTCCAGACGTATTTGGAGATCGTTTGGATATGCGAGGACCTCTCTCCTGCATTGGACATATGGGACGAGGAATAAGGTGCCTTCGGTTTCATTCAGACCCAGAACGAACTTGTAAATAGATATGTGTCTGACATCGAATTTCATTCTGTGTGACTTATAGACATCGGTTGTATAGCGTGAATTACCTGTGTGGAATGCAGAGATGCAAATGATCAAGGCTTCTGTTGAAAAGCAGAGTCTTGTGGTTGATGATCAAAGCATGGCTTTAATATAGCATAGCTTTTTGTATATCGTTAATTTGCAAACCTCACACCCCGGTGTGGATTAGAAACGGGAGAAGGATCCAGAGAGAACATGCATTTCCTTCTAGCTAGGAGTCGTTTCAGGGTTTGCAAGCCCCGAAGTTTTACTTATGTGGATGATGGATAGCGAGGCGCCTCGGTTATATCGGTCACTGCGGTGCCAATGGATGGTTTGGTCGACATACTGACCAGCTTACGCCCCATAGGGCGGGGAAACATATTGTTTAGGCATTTTAATCCACTTCGTGCAGACCGGCCCTGTGGCTCCTAGGTGCAGTTGCGGCTATTCCCGAGGCTCGGGCTAGACAGTATCGAAGCGGTAAGGACGATCCCTTGCCTTGGTTTACAGATGGAAAACCAACTTCCAATATGACATGGTACAGTTTTAATTGTAGAACTAGTATGGCGACATGATATATGGTACCCATGTCGCTTATGATTGATACATTTATATTTGAAGTTGTTTTTAAACACTATGCACTTATAATAATATCAAAATGATTTGTTTTAAATGTACCAAGCATATTTGGCTATTATAAGGGAAAACCCTATCCTTGGCTTGCGTTACATTGTGTGATGGGATCTGGGTCTTATAATAGCTTCATTTTTTCAAAAAGCATTGCACTATTTTTTTATGCATTGGTATTCTTGGGAGGAAACCCATTCCGTGTTATACGGCGTAGTCCCTTGATATATCCGATTTTAAAGTAAAGATTTAATAATTGTTTTAGTTCTCACACCAGTCACATGCTGACCTGAAGTTTATTGTTTTTACCTAAAATCTGGGTGCCTATATTTTCCACACGGGCAGCTAGTAGTTTTGGTTTTGAAGATTTATATTCATGGGATCCTGGTTTACAGTTGGAATGATATTCGAAAAGCTCTAAATCCGTATATTCCTTTCAGTTGTGTTTTGTATTATTTTCCGCTGCATTGTAATTTGTAAATCTCTGATATTTATTGAATGTATATTATTTATTCATACTCTATATATTATTGTACTCTGATGTAAACTGTTGTAATAAACAATGAAATGTTCTGTTGTTTGTATTCTGATTTGTTATGTTCTCAGACAATCCGTTCTTTCTCTTCTCTTCGGAGACCGGGGAAGTTCGGGTCATCACAGTTTGGTATCAGAGCTTTGGTTTACAGAGCTCGAGAACAAGACACATTAGAACCAAACGAAAGAATTCATTAGAGATTGGATTACTAATATACAATAAGAATGACTCGTTAGAGATGGGATCAGTAGTATCCTAGAACGAGTGGGAAGAGTAGTGTTTTTAAAATAAAAATGAAAACAAACTTTGTTTTGAAAATTCAAACTTTATTATACGTATTCGAATAATTTACTTTAAATCGATTTGGACTTTCGTGTATATAGAGATTTTAATATACGTCTGATCCATGTGTATTGAAGCCTCAAATATACTGGATGGATACAGAATCACACTCTAGTCGCCCGGGCATAACTCTGATGATGATGCATCATCATCAGTATTTATGTTCGAGTCTCGAAAGTGGGATATCTATATATTTCCAATCGACTGGTGTGAGAACCAAAATATAGTTATAATATATTGTTCTGATTTGGCATCAAAAATATGATTTTGACTATATATATTAAAGTTATGCATTTGAAAAGCTAATTCACAAATTGATTGATGATTGTGTTGTGTGATTATTCATTTAAACCAATATGATAATGTATGATAAATTTAGCCAAATCGATCAAATATTGAACTGATTGGAAAATTGATTGAAACTGCATACATCTATACATGTATATAATGCACAGGTCGTAACAGGGAAATTAAGAAGAGGAATAAAATTGTATGCCTGACAAATAGGTACGTGTTTACTAATTTTCTTTTTCTTTTAAAAGGTTTATGAGCCTAAGGCTGGACGCTTAGCAATTTTCTTTTTCTTTTAAAAGGTTTATGAACCTAAGGCTAGCTGCTTGGCAATTTTTTTTTCTTTTAAAAGGCTTATGAGCCGAAGGCTGGCCGCTTAGCAATTTTCTTTTTCTTTTAAAAGGTTTATGAGCCAAAGGCTGGCCGCTTGGCATTCTCGTTTTCTTTTGGATTGGTGAGGGCCATGCGTGGCAAGTTGTAGTTTTAAATGTCTCCCTGTACAAAGGAGGTTATAGCGAAATTTTTCAAAAATTTAGGGTGTTAGCCAAATTTTGGAAGAATTGGAAAATTCTTAGAAACTGAAAAGTTGAAGAATGAAATCCAAACTGAAAGTTGAGTTGGTTAGTTAAACAACTTTCAGCTTCGTTCCTTTTCGATGACGAAAAGATTTTAAGTGGGGGAGATTGTAACGACCCAGAAAATCAGAACCAATTTAAATTTTTTATTTTGGCTATTTTAATGAATTTTGAATATTTAAAATGATTTATTTTAAATAATTACGACTAGAAATTTATTTTTGAATAAAATTAGGACGTACATATTTATTTGAATCGAAGTTGGAATATAAATATTTATTTTAATAATAAATAGGAATGGAATATAAAATATTCATGTGTTGAATAAAGTGTTAGAACAATAAAAATATCATTTTTATTGTATAAACGAATGAAATAAAATATTTACTGAAATAAAATAAATATTCATTTACAAATCGGACGATTTGTTTGTGTACACCCATCTGACTGATATTGATTGGGATGATATATTTTACACATCGCCCAACTACACAAATAAAATCTGTGTTTGTTGTTTGAAAACCCTACACGGGTATCGGGATGATATTGGACACACACTAATCCCAATTGTTTAGTTGTATGTCAATCGATGGTAGATAGACTGTTGTAAGCGTTAATTATTTATATTTAACGCTTATACAATTGTGTAACGCACTCTGGATGATGGTTGACTGTGTTTGATTATTGTTGTGTTCATGTGTGTATGAAATCCATATAAATAAAATTATATGGCAATTGGCAGTGTCTGATTCCATTTCAGAATTAACGAATATTTTAAAATAATATTCAGTGAATATTGAAATGTGAAGCCATGTTAAGTAGTTAAACACCATTTTAACACGAACGAATTTTTTCGATTTTATTCTTTTTATAATGAATATCGAAAAGTGATTTCAAAATTGGATATTTTGAAAATATTATCATTTTAATATTAGAATGATATGGAATATTCAAATTTGATTTGAAATTTGAAATGAAATTGGAATCGTTTTAAAATGAATTTAAAATGAATTTGTTAAGAAATATTCAAATTTGATTTGAAATTTGAAATGAAATTGAAATCGTTTTAAAACGAATTTACTATGGAATATTCAATTTTGGTTTAAAATTGAAAATGAAGTTGAAATTGTTTTCAAACGAATTTAAAATGATTTATAAAATAAGTTTTAAATGGAAATCGACGAAATATAATATATATATATATATTATACATATTTAAAGGCTTGAATAGAACGCGCCGCGCTGCGGTAGTTCGTGAATTTCGATCATTGACTTCAAATGGACATTACGGGAGATCCAACCGTCGGATTCTCCTAAAGCTAGAACCCTTGGGTTCATATTGAAAAGCACTTTCCAACGAATGTAAGAGATTTAAAATCTAACGGTTGGATTTGGAATTATGTCCAAATCAAATTTGGAAAAGGTCGTTGTATGTGAAGTTCGACGACCGTTTATGGAAATCGACTGTACGGGCCTTGATAAAATTATTAAAAATATAAATAATTTGTGTAAAATCATAATAAATGATTTGGAAAGAATTGGGATGAAAATTCCATATTTGAAAAGATAAAAATATATTTTTATCAAAATGAACTAGTTATTAACTAGATTTGAAATCCAATAATTTTTAAATAAAATAAATTGGATTTGCGAATGGTTTTGAAATAACCTGAATTTCCAATATATGAATTGGAAAGGATCTGAATCGAAATAATCTTCGGAATATTTCGATGTTAGATTTTGTGATTAAACAAATATTGTTATGGAAATTTGAAAGAAATATATATATATATATATATATAGTTATTTCCAATACGATATTTGTTGGTTTCAGAATTTGATATTCAATATAAGCCGATATATTTTCTATTCAGAGCCTTGTATTCGATATCAAATGGGATTTTGGGTTTGTCGTGAATGGTGTCTTCATTAACACTGTTCTTAAACCCAGTGTGAAAAGAATAAATCTTTTAATTAAGATTATCGGAATTTCCAGTTAATTAACATTTAATTGGAATTGAAAAAAAGGAAATGTGAATTGGGTTTATTGTGAACTGTGTTTTTAACGACATTTGTTCTTTAAACCAATTTACAGTGAAAAGTGATTTGGAATTTATAAATCTTTTTGTTAAGATTTAACGGAAATTTCCAAAGTAAAGTTTTCCAATTTAATACAATATATTGGAATGGAATGGAATTCGATGTGGTAATAATCGAAGTGAACTTCTGTGGAGGAAGACTGTTACTATATATGGAATTTGAAAGGTTTTGCCGTTATTCCATTTATATTATCGTTTGGATATGGAAGTTTATATCGATTATATATATATATATATTTATTGATCTGTTTTCCGTGAAGATTCCATTGTTAATGGAATGTGATTTTGGGTTTGTCATGAGCTGTGTTTTAAATGACATTAGTTCTTTAACTCAGTTAAAGATAAGATTATTTTTTTAATTTTGAATAATAATTAAGTAATGATTTTTGGAGATTAAAACTAAATAGAGTTTTAATGAATCTTTAATTAGATTGGGATGAGAATGTGATATTTTAAATTATCATATTCGGGAAATGATCGAGAATGGAGTATCACCAGTTTTGCTCCAAGCGATAATTAAATCCTTAATTAGATTTGAATGTGAAATAGTAATTAATTTTACCGATAACACTGTGGTGTTAGAGATGAAGTATTACCAGTTTTGTTTCATGGGATGAATAGATTGGGAAATGTAACAAATGATTACTTTGGTACGGTGCGCTAATCCCGACTAGTTTGAATAAACCATGATTTGGTTTGAATTGATACCCAATAGAGGATTAAAGAATAAATTTAAATATTTTATCTTTGGTAAAATTAATGGGGAACCTTTCCCAAAAGATATGAATATTTAAATAAAAGAATATTCAGAATTGGAATGAGGTGTATGTTGTGTTTTTACAGCACTTGATTATTATATATGCGAGTTATTCGGAAAGACCAGGTTTATCCCATTCTGAATAATTGAATCGGCGATGAGTCATCGATGAAGACGATGGTTGAAGACCGGAGGTCTTCACATTGGTTGGATGATTGCCGATGTCCTGATTGGGCTGTACACCCAAGACGAGCTAATAAGTGGCGATTGTCCAGACGTACTTGGAGATCGACCGGATATGCGAGGACCTCTCTCATGTATTGGACATATTGTATGAGGAATAAGGTGCCTCCGGTTTCATTCAGACCCAGAACGAACTTGTAAGTAGATGTTTTTCTAACATTGGATTTCATTCTGTGTGATTGATAGACATCGGTTGCATAGAGTGAATTGCCTGTGTGGCATGCTAAGATGCAAATGATCAAGGCTTCTGTTGAAAATCAGAGTCTTGTGGTTGATAATCAAAGCACAGCTTTAATATAGCATAGCTTTGTGTATAGCGTTAATTCGCAAACCTCACACCCCGGTGTGAACCAGAAACGGGAGAAGGATCTAGGGAGAACATGCATTTCCTTCTAGCTAGGAGTAGTGTCAGGGTTTTGCAAGCCTCGACGTTTTACTTATGTGGATGATGGATTGCGAGGCACCTCGGTTATATCGGTCTCAGTGCCGATGGATGGTTTGGTTGACATACTGATCAGTTTATGCCCCATAGGGAGGGAAACATATTTTTCAGACATTTTAACCCACTTCGTATGGACCGGCTCTGTGGCTCCTATGTGCAGTTGCGGCTGTTCCTGAGGCTCGGCCTAGACAGTCTCGAAGCGGTAAGGACGATCCCTTGCCTTGGTTCATAGATGGAAATCTAACTTCCAATACGACACGGTGCGGTTTTAATTGTAGAACTAGTATGACGACATGATATATGGTACCCATGCCGTCTATGATTGATACATTTATATTTGAAGTTGTTTTTAAACACTATGCACTTATAATAATATCAAAATGATTTGTTTTAAACGTACCAAGCATGTTTGGCTTTTATAAGGGAAAACCCTATCCTTCGGCTTGCGTTGCATTGTGTGATGGGACCTGGGTCTTATAATAGCTTCATTTTTCCAAAAAGCGTTGCGCTATTTGTTTTATGCACTGGTATTCTCGGGAGGAAACCCGTTCTGTGTTATACGGCGTGGTCCCTTGATATATCTGATTTTAAAGTAAAGATTTAATAACTGTTTTAGTTCTCGCACCAGTCACGTGATTAGCATGGAGTTTACTGTTTTAACCTAAACTCTGGGTGCCCCTATTTTCCACACGGGCAGCTAGTAGTGTTAGTTTTGTAGATTTATATTCACAGGATCCTGGTTTACAGCTGGAATGATATTCGGAAAGCTCTGTAAACTTATATTCCTTTCAGTTGTGTTTTGTATTATTTTCCACTGCATTGTAATTTGTAAATCTATGATATTTATCGAATATATATTATTTATTCATACTCTGTATATTCTTGCACTCCGATGTACATTGTTGTAATAAGCAATGAAATGTTCTGTCGTTTGTATTCTGATTTGTCGTGTTCTCAGACAATCCGTTCTTTCTCTTCTCTTAAGAGACCGGGAAAGTTCAGGTCATCACAGTTTTATATAATACAAAAGTGGAAGAAAAGAACATAAAACCATTAGCGATACATTTCTCATTCAGAAATGGTACAATTCTGAGACGAATGTGAGGATAGATAAGTAATTATCTTTGGGAAAAACTTAACATTGGCCTGAACTACAAAGTACAACACATATACGGTTGTATTACTCATGAATGAGAAGTTTATGTAAAATATTTGCTTATTCTAGTATAACTAAAGCACTGTTCTTATTCTGACATGATCCAGCGGGTAGAAAGCAGGACCAAGCACCAACTTCCACATAAAGACAAATTTATCTCATGGACTTGATTCATGAAAACAACCCATAAGGCAACAACCAAAAGAAACCGCATAACTTAGCACAGACCACTTATATTCGATATCAAAGGGAATGAGAGAACGGATCTAGACACTATAACCAGAAGGTAGCTTTTTTTACTTGATGGTGTAATGGCAAGGTAATGGTGAACATCCAAATCTACAAATATCGAGTATTTTCTACTTGATGGGGGAGGAAGAACATCCAGAAATAACTATAAATATAAATGTGCAATAACATGTAATGGCAAGGTAATGGAGAACTCTACAAAGTAGCAATCAACATAAAAAGCATGAACTGAGTTCTCTGCTCACATTCATCAATTCTATATCAATTCGTTCTCAGTCCTAAGCAGTTGCAGATTGTACTTCATCATTCTATTGAAATAATGAACTGATAAAAATATTAATCTACAAATGTCGCTTTTTTCATCTTTCATCCTCTTTCCACTCTAATACTTTAAACTCCGTAAATTTTGAAAATTCAACAAGATGATATTTTAAGTGCCATCTGTTTCGTATGCTAACTTTGTTTCCTAAAACGATTATTTTCCATGATATAAATACGACGTTTACACTTTTGACGAAAACTCATAACTAAAAATGATAAATCCTTATTTAAAATGTTGTTTTCAGCTTTGTAGCTTTGTATGCTAAGTTTGTTTCCTAAGTTTTAGGATACAACAAGTTTTTCATTTTATTTTTAAAAAAAATCATGATCTTAGTAAAATCATGTTTAATTTAAAAGATTAATTCTAAATTTTGAGAAAAACCAACTCAAATTTTAGAAACAAAGTACTCTAAACTAAAGCACTTTGTTATACAAATTTTCTTAACCCTAACCCTCTTTTAGGTTTCATATTAAAAAATTCATTGATTACTTATAAAAATGATTAAATATCCTTAATTTTGATGGTGTTTAATTTGATGGTTAATGCAAAATAAAGAAAGTAATTTAGCAGTAAATTTTCTAAGCAAAACAACTGTTTACATAGTTTTTGATGTATAAATAAATCAACTTCTTGGCTACAAGTAAAAGAAATTTAAGCCATTATGAAGACGAAACAGTTGGAGTAATTCAGTTTATCTGTATGCAACTCAAACTAACAAATCAAGTAATTAAATGAAGGAGGAAGATAATTCTATAAAGGCCATTAAATGTAAAACAAATTGTGATCTGCCGCTATAGACATTATACACAACCTTCAACTAATTAAACCAAAGGAATGTCTAAAAAACGAAGAATACAATCGAACATGATTAAAGATGCAAATGAAATACAAGTATGCTTTTACTGCAAGGAATTTTTTTTATGGAAATTATATCATTATCAATAATGGCATTATAAAGAAAGGATAGAAAAAATGTAATGGCAAGGTAATGGTGAACTCTGCAAAGTAGCAATCAACATAAAAAAGCATGAACTGATTTGTCTGTTCACATTTGTCAATTTTATATCAATTCATTCTTAGTCCTAAGCAATTGAAGACTGTACTTCATCATTCTGTTGAAATAATGAACTGATAAAAATATTAATGGCTGGGATGAATGAAGTTGAAACAAAAAACATACAAGATATGAACTAAGAAATATAACAAGTTTCTCGTGGTGTATATTAATTAACAATAAGAAAGCTTCATGTCACATTCTCAAAGCTTAACCAGTGCATCAGAAACACTGACAAGTTTAAACATGTAATATTCCTGGAACAACAAATTATCATGCAAGCAACGCCTTGAGATGTGTGAACCATGCAACTCCATGATTGTAGTAACAACAACATTAACAAAAGATTAAAAATTAAACTTCGGCAGAGTATATGTGTTCCCTATTTAAAGTCACCTGTATTTCATTCTTCAATCACAACTACAACTGACACGGTCAACAAACAAAGAAATACAGAAATGAGGAACACTGCTTGTTTATTATTTCTAACCATTTGGACTGCCTTCCTATTCAGCAAACACGAATGTAGAATCATAGGAGGAGGAAGCTTAAATTCAAGCAGCAGTAACAACTGCAGTGTTGGATTGGTTATAAGCTCATCCATGTTTGAATAATTTCAATATATGATGATTATGAATACTAAATAGTTTGCAAAAAAATTGCTGCATGCCATGTTGATAGACATTGCAAATAAGCAGACAATGTGATGATTTTTTTATTACATATTAAATTGACGCCATATATGAAAGCCAGCCAAAAACAAAAATATAGCTACCATCGCCTCCTACCTCAAGATCAAAAACCGAACAAAAATCAGTCTCCTTCTGAAATCCGGCCAACCCTGTCCACCAAACATGTCTCACACAAAAATCACAAACAAAAATCACCATCTAACCCATTTCTGAAATCTTATCTGCTTTCCCCATTTTTGAAATTAACTTGTTAATTGCTAATTCAAACATGACACTTAAGAATTAATCTTATCCGCTCTCCCCATTTCTGAAATCTTATCCCAGCATACTAACAATTACTTCATTTTCATCGTTCTAATAATATAAAGCTATAATTTCTTAATTATAATTTCTAAAGAAGACGATTTTCATATTTGCGACTATCGAATAAGAGAAGGGATTTGAATGTATTCGCTTTGCATTTAAGTTTTCAGCCCGAACAAGCCCTAAAAATAGCGGTTTTCAATTTTTTTATTAAGCCCATTTTGCAAAATGGGCTGCTTTTAAAAATGAATTTAATAAAATAACAAAGAAAACAAATTTTCAACATCTCACGAAACTGAAAACTACAAATAGTTCGAAAACGGACAACCTAACAGATCTTAATATAGTCAATCATTCAAAAGTCATCAACTACGGCTTTGGAGAAATTAAACAGACAACGATTGAAATACACATGTACACTTTTAGCAAACATGATGTGCTGAAACGACCCAAAATAACATACTTACGTAATTAGTTTCAGAACTGCCATTGACTCATTCTTGCATAATAAGTTTGCAAAAGTGGCTGAAGTCTGAAAAAGAATCCTTATAACATATACACTGTGCACAAGTAAAGAAAAAAATAACATTACACTGTAGTATATGGTACACTATATACGTACGAAAGATGCATCACTGTCATTGCTAGTTCCATTGCTATGCCAACCAGAGCTTGCCCTAAGCTTACACTCCGGACATGTTCCATTGTTAGCAGATCTGAAGGGACTATGCAATATATGGAAGGCAGATCTAAAGGGACTACAAATGGATTATATCAATCTCCTTCATCGCCGCAAGGAAACATAAGGTAACAATATAATTTCTTAATTATACAAAACTTACGCTTGAATTAGCAACTGGCAAACAGGGGCAACAACGGATTGGAAGAATAAAACAACCAACCAAAATTAAAATCTAATCAACAAACAATCATTCACTATTAAAAGGAAATCAACAAACAATCATTCACTATTAAAAGGAAATCATTTACTATTAAAATCTACGACATTAAATCAACAATAGGGTAACCAAAAACATTTTTTCCATACCAAGAGTAGATCTGACTTCGAATCGATATTTCGTGAGCTTTTAGTTCTGGAATAAAGGGCCAGATTCAATCAAGATTAAATTATGAAATTTATTGGATTGTTGACGAACTAGAAGAAAAGGGATTCTGGAAAAAAAATTAGATCTAGTTATTTTGGGGATTTTTTTTGGAAGAACGCATAAGAAGAAAACAAATGAAAGTACTATTAGGAACGGGGGAGTATTGTAGAGCGTTCGAAATTAAAGAACGGTTTTAAGCCATTCTATAAGGTAGAATGGATTAAGTCCGTAGTCATTAAGTTTAGAACGGATAATAGTCGTTGCTATTTTGCAACAGCCCAAAGCCATTGCAAAATTTCCGCTTTTTGGTGTTGTAAATCTGCTTGCATGGTGTAGTGCATGGAATGCGGGATCTGGACGAGATCCAGGATTTGGAGAGCATATGAGGTGAGTGGATTTAAGCTATAGCATTTTAGGTAATAATATGTAATCGTTTAGCATTCCCCATTATGTATAATTGAAATATGATATGTTGAGATGTTTAACGTATGTTAATAATGACTAAAGTGATAAGTATTACTTGTAGGAATAATTAATATGCTAAGATATTAATTTGTTGGGATATAAGCTTGTCAATTTTTGCATAGCAATTACTGTTGTTTCAATTCCATGTCAATTTGTGACAATTGTGTACACACGCCATTAACGGTAGAAATTGAGAACAATACATATTAGTTTATGTGATTTGAACAATTATCTGTTTAATTGACTACATGTTAAAAAGGAATTGATTATATGTGAGAAAGAACATATGACATAAAATAGGCATAATATGATGACCTATAAATTATAAATTACAATGGAGATTTGAAAGAAATAGACATGCCTAGATTATATAGAATATTTACAGTTAATAAGAAACTGTAACCGCGTTTACACACGAGGTTAGATTACGCTTGTGGTAGAAGTCTACCCGGAACCGCCCGGCATATCCAGCATCCACAAGTGGTAAATTTAATGTAAGGAATCTAAGTGCAAAAATAAAACATGTACCGGTGCTAAGACACGAGGTTAAGTCAACTTGTGAAAGAAGTCTGCCCGGAACCGCCCGGCAAATCCAACATCCACAAGGTAGGATTAATGTGAGAGGTCTAGTGCATAAACATATATATATGTATATGGCAGGATTGATAAATGACATTAATTGAAATTAATGGAAATAAATGGAATTGAATGAAAGATAATTACAATAGTAATAGAAATGGAATGAACGGGGAATGAAAATAACTTATTATAAATAAATTACATTAATAAGAATGTTGTATAATAGGTAGACTTGTCCTAGGGATGAGTGAAGATTATAACTTAGGTTATAACAAACTAGTAAGGAAATGAGATAACTAGCGAAATGAGGTAAGTGACACTTAATTGTAAAATTAAGTAATCAGTAAATTGGGAAAATTGAAACCAGTTGTTTGTAATAAGTAGAGAAAAGGGGGAAAGATTATGAAATGTAAAAAGCTGTACTTAATTATAAATTAAGTGATCTACAAACATGGAAGTATGAAATTTGCTGATAAGAATAACATGTTTAGACTTGTCCTAGGGACAAGTGGAAATTATAACTTAGGTTATAATAAACGATAAAGGGAATTAAATAACTTATGTAAGATGATAAGTTATATTTAATTGTAAATTAAGTTATTTACAAGAACGAGAATCTGAAATCTACGGATGAGGACAACATAAGTTATATTTATGGGAAGAGGAGACTTATTAGTAAACCTTAGTTAAAAGAACTAAACTAATAAGTAAACAACATTAAGTTGTAATGGCAGCATAAGATGGAATTATGATCAAATAAGAAAGAATGAGGCAACTCAGGAAATGAGGTGAGTTATATTTAATCATAAATGTTAAGTGACATGTTAAATAGAAAATATGTGAATTAAGATACACTTAATTACATATTAAGTAGAACATGTTATTGTAACCTTGAATCAAACAAGAATATAGAGGAAATGTGGATTATAGACCTTGGATCACAATCTAGAGAATAACATGTTGTGGACTTATAAATAAACTTAAATGGGTTAAGTTGTATAACTTAAATTAATAAGCAAGAGAGGCCCATTCCCCAGAGATATTAGGGGCTAGGAAGAACTTGGTAACCTGAATAAAAAGTTAAGATAACCAAGTTAAATGGAAACCTGATAAGGTAAAGCAAGCGCATAAAAAAAATGTTTAGACATAGGGTCTAATAACATATTAAAGTGAGGCTTTTGGATCAGTCCGTACGTTTGAGGGTAAATAACCCAACGGGGCAGATCATCATGGTGTTATAAGGCACGAGGGGAATACACGTTCATCTGATTATTTTGTCGACTCCGAAGGACTGGAAGGAGAAGCACACGAATTCCTGAGATACGTAAGGTGCTCCTGGTAGTCCTCTATGCGGTGGCAGATGTTTAGGGTGTGCTCGCAGAGTTTGGGTCTGCGCGTAACTACTAGGTGGGTGGGCCTTGACTACAAAAGTAGCTTTGCAATCAGAATGTTATTACGTGGTGACACCATGGTGATTCGGTAGTCACCTCAATGGTAAGGCGTAGGGTCACGAGCAACAAGGATAGTAGATCGTCGGATACCCGTCATCGACATCCAGTAGGATGCGAAAAGACTAGAGCTAAAACCAATAGACCATTCACCTTTCGCTATCGAGGTGCGGTGGTTAAGGGAAGACGCCTACTGGATGTTTAGATTGTTTGTTAGGGGCAAGTCATTTAGCTGTTTTAGTCTTTACTAGTTGAGGGAGGGGCCGATGTGGGGCCATAGCCACCGTGAAAATAGACCCTAGGAATATCTGTATTTTGAGTCTTTTAAAGGCGGGTCTGTACAAATATGGAAAAGCTCCCGACTGAGTTCTGAGTTTCTTGTATTACCCTGCCATGGAACTCGGTGTACATTAGAGGATGTGCGGTTGAGGCATCGAGCTACAATTAACGGTATGTACGTAGGACAGTCTAGATACATGCATGTCTGCTCTGGGTGGTGTATCGTAGGCTTGAGGGCATTACTCTAGTATGGAGTTTGATTCGAACAAAGATGGTCGTCCGTACGTTTGCGTAACATAGTAATGACAGATATTTGCGGAATGTTATATTGTTATATAGAGGTTTGTACGTCACTTCAGCGTAGGATGACGGACAGCGTACATATCGGTGATATTATGGCGGAGACCGTGCGAGTGGGGTACCATTGGGTGTACCTTAATATTGGATGTAGTTACATATATACTGTATTAGGTTAATCCACTGGGAAGTAAATGGGTGCGATGTGTGTGTAAGCCTTGAGTTCTATTAACCCAAGTAACCTAATAAATACGAAAATATGATTGAACGTTATATGCAGTGTTATCCAAAGTGTATAATTTAAATCCAGTCACCAAAACTTGTGTTCTGACCCCCTCCTTATAACATACTCGCATGTTAGATTTGTGGCAGAGACATGATAGCTTTGGATATTGGTTGGGCAGTATTATTAATACGGTAAGGCTATAATTTGAGTATATTATATTTAATCCATTCCGCTGTGAGATATTTTCTGAGCTCTGACATATTTTATGTCTTTGTCTTTTCTGGAGGATACCAAAGCAAACCAGCTTGAGTTTCGATAGATTAGAATTTTGAAAAAAACCGGTCTTTCGGAATTCGGGTTGTTACGGTGTATGCATGACTTGGTGCACCTTGCTACTTGTATGTACTTGTTTGGTTTGACTAAGTCAAGCTTGTTTTTTTAACTGTTTTCTTATTAAATAGATTTGGTTGAGTTTCTGAAGCACTGCAGAGTTTGCAAATTACAAAACCAATATTCAGTTTCCAGTTGTACATGCTTTGGTTTGCACCAGCCTTGTTCTTGCGACATCTCTTAGCTGTACCATGATCACTTTGGCATGTTCACTTCTTTGAACTTGCTGAACTTGTGAGTCCACTCGCTTGACTGTATTGTTTTAATGTTGCTTCACCTCTTTGAGTTCTAGCCTGCTCGAATTTTCCTACCATGTTGCCATGTTGTTTGCGTACACAAACATGTTGAGTTTGCACTTGGACTTGTTGTTGCCTTGATTTGGCTTGAACTTTGTGACTTTTGCTTACACGCTTGCCATTGCTTTATTTTTCTCATCCACATATGCATGTTGATCATATATGTGCAATGAGTCGAGTTGGACCACGTTGCTGCTCCTCAGTTGCTATACTGCATTTTGATTGGTGAGGCATTGCACATGTGTATATTTATACACGTGTATATATGCAGTCATTCAGAATAATTTTCCTTTCCCTGCACTGTAATATATGTATATACATGCAATGTATGCTAATACATGTATAGTGAACGTCCAGAGAATATGTGTGTGTGTCTGTGCGCACGCGCGCGTGTGTGAGTACTACAGACTATGTCTACCTTGTGGTATTTACAGTATATACTGTGAGCATCACAAGCTATCTAGACACAGATGGATGTATATTATAAATCAGATCAAGTCATGAAAAATGATGAGAAACATACCAAAATTCAGAGGCAAATAAATTTTTAAAATAAAAATTATATCTGCTAGAATATAAAATTATTTTTGTTCAAGACTACTGTATTTGTTTTTGTGACAGGTAAGAAGACTGAACTGGCAGTGATGAAGTATGAAGACTGGACTGACAGTGAAATAGGCAGAAGACAGAAGACGAAGCTATGAAACAGTATATGAGTGTATAAAAGAATTTGTACAACATGAGTGAAATGTAACTAAGTGTATTGTAGTGAGGAGCATCGCGTACAAATGAAATGTAATATGAAATGTACTGTATTGTATTTCAGTGAAATGTACAAATAGTGGAGTTATAAATATGTACTGCTTGAAATGTCAAAATAAAATATTATATTTTAATAAAATACTGCTTGAATATTAAATCTTGTGTAGTATTTTATTTAAATATAAATATTATATTATGTCTGTGATGTAGTATAACAGTATAGTTTCAAGCACATTTACAATAATAAATATATGTTTGTTATCATCAAGCAAAAATCATAGAATTGTTAGATACAAAAAATCTCCCCCTTTTGATGATGAC
Source organism: Allium sativum (assembly GCA_030737875.1). Classification (NCBI taxonomy): domain Eukaryota; kingdom Viridiplantae; phylum Streptophyta; class Magnoliopsida; order Asparagales; family Amaryllidaceae; genus Allium; species Allium sativum. Next base: position 137,242,497 of record CM060912.1, read on the forward strand.
TAACATAAAATAAGATTATGAATATAATATTATAATAAATGTGTCTGACAGTGAATTATTGAACTCCCCTATTTGAATGCTCCCCCTACAACAAAACCCCCCTATATATGTGCAAGAGTGAAAAACAAAAATTCAACTTTCAACATTAAAATATTCAAAAAATATCCACTCGTCGTTCAAAATCTTAACCCATTCTCCCCCTTTTGTTATCATCAAAAGGATACAGAAATTAGAAAAGTGATGAAATAAATGACCAAAAATATAATATCAGCTTAGAGGAAGAACGATCATCATAAATCTCAATTAATCAAACAAAAATCATAACATTCTAAGAACTAATGGCAATTTCACATTTAGAATGATGGATTTACGATGAATTTTATAAAAACGGAGAGAGTTAAAAAGTATTGATTCCAATTATTTTCAAAAGAATCTATAAAAAATGAGCATAAAAATGGTGATGGATTTGACTATGATTATAAATTCTATTTAAGTATCGCAATCAAATAATCTCAAATCCCAATAGCTATCAATCAACAAGTCATAATATTTCATAAATTGTTAACACATTTCACGTTAGAAAAATGGATTGATAGGTTGGTTTTTACACACCAAGGAGAATTTCATATAAAAATTATTTATAGTAATTTATTTATTTTTCTTTTTATTTAAGAGCACGCTGACCATGCATAGCCAGATCTTGGATTTTTAAATGAGATCAGTTACAACTTAAATATAAGTAATCCCATAACCATGCATAACCAGAGCTTGGATTTTTAAGGTTAGAGAAACACTTAGGAATATTATATTTTTATTATTTTCCATTCCAAAAAGAAAAAATCCTTAGTATATAAAACCAATATGGATGAAAAAAATGTGGTAGGTACAAAAATGGTTTGTGAAATAAATTTCTAAATTAATGCATTATGAAATATGCTCAATTGTACGGGGATTCTTGAAAATTTTCAATTATCACCAATTCTGAAAAATAATATAATCACAATTCCATTACAAATATTTCCACTGTAAATTGAAGATAATTTATAAAAAAAAATTAAACTCTCCACATTAATATAAAATCATAATGGATGGCAGAATAATGATAGACTAAGAAGATGTTCGTGAAATTAGCTCCAATTCAAAGATATTATAACAGATGTTCAATCACCATGAAAAGATTAATTAAATTTTCCTCTTATTGTGAAATATACTATAGTCACAACTCATCACAATTTCAATAATCTGATAATAATTTTGATGAGTTCTAAATACAATTCAGTTTGATTATTGATTTCAATTTCTGAATAAATATCAATAAATGATTTTAAAATTGAGAAAACAATTATAAGAGGAAATTAAAAAGATATATATAGGACAAAGAAAAATATATACAGGATGAGAATTTGATCAATAAAATTTTTCAGACACTTCTAATCTGATACCACTTATTGTCTCTGCAAATGAGAATTTTAATATGCCACTGGTGGCTAACAAAGGTATCTCGGTCAACAAAATCCAACCATCAAGTCCAAGCTATAAAATCTATTAATTTGATTCCAACAATCAAAGCAGCAAAACATGTTCAGAATAAATTTCATAGGACAATTTTCAGAAAATTTTCAACAAGTCTAAGAGAACAAATCATGATTTAGTTCAGACCATTTTATTATAACAACAAACGGTACCAAAACAAGCAGTTAACCAAAAACATTTTCAAAGCTATTTCTTTTATCAGAGCAGCACAACAGTTAATTTCAAAGCAGACTTGTCAAGAGAAATTTTCACAAATATTTCTGACAGTCACAAAAGATGATTCATGACCAAAGATTAAAAATACATTTTATTTTAAATCATTTGAAGGAATATGAAAATCTCAAGATTTAATGAATCGATCACACCATATCATAAGTTTCAAATCCAAGATATGTGTGAGATTCACGAATTAATAATTTCAAATGATTTCAAATAAAGAAATATTCAAATCAAATGATCATGAAATAATAGTGAGTTTTAGGACAATATTTTTCAATGAATTTTTCACAATTATTTTTGACAAAAACAAGAGGAAATTTCAGAATATTTACATCATAGCATGAGAGTAAATCCATGATCCAAAAATAAAATGGTTTAGTTGAAATCACTTGAAAAAATGTAAATTTTGAGATACAAAGAATCAATCACATAGGATTACTAATTTAAAATCTAAGAATTATGTGAGATTCAAAATATCAAAGAATTTCAAATGATTTCAACAAAACACATATCTAAGACAGACGATCATGAATAATAATGAATAGATATAAATAATGATTCAAGTCACAAAACTTTCAGTTCAGAAAAAATCAAGCTAACCTAAAAACCAATGAAATTATCACAACTGAAAAATAACAGTGTGTTGTAATGAGCACAAATTTTCAAACTTTTTCAAAAATGAATTAGAAGAAACTCAAAACAGCAAAAGTGTGAAATTTAATTAATTTTTCAGATCTTCAAAAATTTAGAGTTCAAAATTAACAGCGTTCAAGATTAACAAGAATGCTTAAGCACTGTTAGGAATTCAGAAATCGAAAAAGAATTCATCTTCAAAATAATTGCAGAAATTTACAATTTTGAATTCAGGATTTGGAAATGATTAAAACATGAGAATTTTATTCAAATAATGCGAATTTCCAGAAGATCATAAAATTTTCAATTTAAAGTTAAGAAACTCATAATAAAATAAAAATAATAATATGGTAGTGTCAAATCAAAAAAAGAAGAGACAAAGAAAAATAAACAGAAGGGGTAGAAGGAGCAATAAACATAGAAGAATAAATAATATACACAAATGTGAGTCTAGAGATCATACCTGAAATTGACGTGAGAAAATAAATCTCTAACTCAACAATTTTGGGCTATGGAACTCTGAATAATACAGAAAAATGGAAAAGCTTGAATTCAATCTCTTTTTAACAAAGAAGTTCCTCAGCCACCTCCGGTACTGAATAGTTTAGGGGATTGAGTGGACGAAGAAAATTAGTGAAACCACTCACAGTTTTGTTCATGTCTTTTGGTACCCATACCTGTTTGTATAACAAACCATTTGAATTTATCGTTGTACCTTTAGGAACCCAGATCTGTTTGAATTTGACTGAACTTATTTTGTTTCCATTTGGGACCCAAGATCTTTTAATTGGTTTGTTAGACAACAAATTTTCATCACACTCATGATTCAAAAATCCTTTTAAATTATTTGAATTCAAATTATTAAAACAAACATTTACAAAGCAATTTGAAGGATTTCTAAAATCATTCGAATTCCGGTTTTCAAAAACATTTATTTTCCCAAAATCAAGACCACGTTTATTTCCAATAGAAACTTGATTTTGTAACAACATATTCAATGATTTTTCCCCATTAGAGAATTTCTCCAAAGTTGATTCTAGTCATTGAATTTTGGATTTAAGATCAATGTTCTCTTTTACCAGATTTGAATAACGATTAATGTTGATCTTTCTCTTTTCAGCATCGTTTTGTTTCAAAACCAAATTTTCGTTGTCAAACAATTTGATTTTGGTCTTGGATTCAAAAATCTTAGATTCAAACTCTTTCAAAATAGATTCAGTATTCATCCAGTTGTCTTTTTCAAAAATTTCAAGTTTGGAATTTTTAGATGTCTTAAAATATCCAATTCCTTTTGTAGAAAATTTTTTGAACTTAATAACTCAATCTCATTCTCTTTTAAGATCAGTAATTCATTCTCAAGCTTTTGAATTTTTTTATTGAGATGAACGAGATCGTTTTTTAATTTCAAATAATTTTTACAATCAGAATTTCCAAATTTCCTAACGTTTTCAAGCTTTTATTCCAAACTATTATTTTTGCTAGTCAACTCAAGATTTTTAGATTTCAGAGTTTTATTTTTCCGTTGGAGTTTATCAACAGATTTAGTTAAATCAACACACATATAAACTAAATATTTATATGAGGATCTTTTAGTCTCATTGTCTGTTAAGTTTTCATCGTCTGATCTGCTTGAATTTTCATCTGTTTCTACTTCCAAGTATAGATCTGAATCTGAGTTGACCTTCTGGGGTTTTGAGCAGCTGTTGTCAATTTTTCTATGCAATGTATTGAAAGTATTCCAGATTTCCTACGCCGTTAAACAATGGTTGATAAGGCTATAATAGACATCATCAATATAAGCATATAAAATAGGAATATCACGAGAATTAAACTCAACATCAACCATATCATATCCATTAATAATACTATCCCAATATTTAATATTAATAGACTATAAATAGGACTCCATTTCAGATTTCCAATTTAAAAAATCTGTAACATTAAAAATAGTTGGAACGTGACTGGACTAACTCTCGGAAGGCTGACAACTAGGGAACGCCATTACTCTAGAGTTAATGAATTACCTGCTTTGATACTAATTGTTGGATCTAGATTAACCCTAGAGGGAGGGGGGGTGAATAGGGTTTATTGAATTAAATTCAAGGTATTAAGAAATATCACAACACAAATTATAACATAAAAAAATAAATGCAGAAATAAATAACAAAGTGATTTTACCCAGCTTTGGCAAACCCTGCCTACTGCTGCATTCCCCAAGGTTTCTACTAGATATTAGTCAACTATTACAACGCTTACAACACTCGTAAACTCGCGACAATTCCTAGCCTTAATGTCCTAACCGTCCGCTCAAAACTTATCCCCAAGTTTCTACTAGGTGCTATACACAAGGCCTCACAATCTCGCTATAGTAGCACTAATTCTACGCTCAAAACCCTGTACCGATTGTAATCCCAAAATTGTATTTTTTTCCCCGGTAACAAAGACCCTAGTTTTACAGACAAACTAGAAAACTTAGAATTGTTTTACAGAATTTAAATTCAAACAAACCAGTTAAAACGAAAATAGGAAAACCCTCTTTTTCTAAAGAAATAACATAGCCGACCCTTGTATTTTCTTTGATATGTTCGGTCCTAAAAAACGTCAGCCGATACTCAAAAAACTAGGGTTTTTCAAAACCCCCAAATCTCAACCGCAATTGCTTGAAATAGGATGTCGTGACTTCGGTGATTACTTCAATGCTTTCCCTATCTTGCTTGATCGATTTGGGTTGAGTGCGATCAAAATCAAAAGTGAGTAATTTTGATTTAAATTTGTTTGCTCTTCGAATTTGTTCTTCTTGATTTTGATACCTAGCCGATGATGAAATAGGTGAATATATATCGGATAATTCTCTGATTTGTTCACACTGATTTGTTGGCTTGAAATGAAATTGCGTGATTTATGCCATAATTCGATCATTGAATTGCTGAAAAATACTTGCTCATACTTGGAAACAATTTGAAACATTGTATACATATTTCCATAAATCATTTTCAGACCAATTTAAAAAAGGTGATTTCTGGAAAGATATTAAATTTGTCAAACAACTGATTTCATGCTTGCCAAACTTTCATACTTGAAAGACTGCCCAAAAAGTGATTGCGAGTCCCTTTCTTGATTTTTGCCAATTCATTTTTGGAAATCCATTGATTTGTTTCTTCCCAAAAACAAATCCCATGAATGCAGTATACATGCATACTTTGTCAAATCACTTGCTTGATATTTCTAGAATGCTTTTGAAATTTGTAATTCATAGTTGTACAAAATAGTCGAGTTGAAAACTTGCCAATATTAGTTGAATGATTTCAGTAAACAAAACTGAATGGATTTGGTGGTCCCTTGAAATTTCTGAAACCATTGCAAACATTACTTCTTTCCCAAACATGTATTTGCTTCTTGTCAAATAGTTTTCCAAAATTGTTCTTGCATGTGTATATGTTTTCGAGCTTGTGCATGAAATTGCTGATCCATACTACTATGTTTTTTATCTTCCTGAGCTTGGTATTTTACATGAGTCAACCCTACTTAACTTGGATTGTTGCGTGCTTCATTTTGACAACATTTGAACCTTGGGGCTTGTAGTTTCATGCTGCTGCTTGTAGTTTCATGCTGAATCTCGACATTTTCATGATGCAATTTCAGTCCATGTTGCACATGAATTTTTAGACTGTGTATGCATTACTTGGTGCACCTTGCTGCTTGTATGTACTTGCTTGATTTGACTGAGTCGAGCTTGGTTTGTTAACTATTTTCTTGTTAAATAGACTTGGTCGAGTTTCTAAAGCACTATAGAGTTTGCAAATTAAAAAACTAGTATTCGGTTTCCAGTTGTACATGCTTTGGTTTGCACCAGTCTTGTTCTTGCCACATCTCTTAGCTATACCATGATCACTTTGGCATGTTCACTTCTTTGAACTTGCTGAATCTATGAGTCCACTGGCTTGACTGTGTTGTTTTAAATGTTGCTTCACCTCTTTGAGTTCTGGCCTGCTCGAGTTATCTTACCATGTTGCCATGTTGTTTGCGTATAAAAACATGTTGAGTTTGCACTTGGACTTGCTGCTGCCTTGATTTGGCTTGAACTTTATGACTTTTTCTTACATGCTTGTCATCACTTTATTTTGCTCGGCCACATATGCATGTTGATCATATATGTGCACTGAGTCAAGTTAGTCCACGTGGCTGCTCCTCAGTTGCTATACTACATTCTGATTGGTGAGGCAGTGCACATGTGTATATTTATACAAGTGTGTATATGTAGTCATTCAGAATAATTTGCCTGTCCCTGCACTGTAATATGTGTATATACATACAATGTATGTGTATACATATATAGTGAACGTCCAGAGAATATATATATTTGAGTACTACAGATGATGTCTACCTTGCGGTATTTACAGTGTATCATTATGAATATCACAATCTGTCTAGACACAGATGGATGTCCGTTATAAATCAGATCAAGTCATGAAAAATGATGAGAAACACACCAAAATTCCGAGGCAAATAAATTTTTAAAATAAAAATTATATCTGTTAGAATATAAATTATTTTTGTTCCAGACTACTATGTGTGTTTTTGTTTGTGACAGGTAAGAAGACTGAACTGACAATGATGAAGTATGAAGATTGGACTGACAGTGAAATAGATAGAAGACAAAGCTATGAAATAGTATATGAGTGAATAAAAGAATTTGTACATGAGTGAAATGTAAATGAGTGTATTGTAGTGAGGAGCATAGTGTACAAATGAAATTTAATATGAAATGTAATGTATTGTAGTTCAGTGAAATGTACAAACAGTGGAGTAATGAATTTGTACTGCTTGAAATGTTGAAATAAAATATTATATTTTAATAAAATACTGTTTGAATATTTAAATTCTTGTGCAGTTGTATTTTATTTAAATATAAATATTATACTATGTCTGTGATGTAGTATAACAATACAGTTACAAACTCATTTATAATAATAAATACATGTTTGTTATCATCAAACAAAAATCATAGAATTTTTAGATATAACAAGTTTTTCCCTAATTATAAGATTTAAGGGAGTAATTCTCAATGTAAAGAATGAGTTGAGTAAAAGAATATTTCGAAATGGAATGAGACTCTTGATATTTTATATATCAATTATGGTTTGTAAAGATGCACTAGCTATTCAGAAAGACCAGGTTTCGACCCATTCTGAATAACTATACGACGAATATTGAAGATACTGAAGACAGTAGTTGAAGACCGAAGATCTTCACTTTGTTTTGATTTACTGTTGATGTCCTGGTTGGGAGGTACACCCAAGACGAGGTTATAAGTGGATGTAGTCCTGACGTACTTGTTGCCTGTCCGGATTTGCAAGGGCCTCTCTTCATTTGTTGGATATTGGCTGACATTGTATTTTTATAGTATATTGGCTGACTCTCACTAAACATATTTCTGTTGGTGACGAGGAATTTATTCCTTTAGCTTAACACCCTTCCTTGAGACATACGACCTAAAAGGTTATATGGTTAGTGATTATCAGTTTATATGTTGTGAATTGACAATGTGGCATGCAAAGTGCTGAGCTGATCAAAGCTTTTGTTGAAAAGCAGAGCTTTGTGGATATTGATCAAAGTATGACTGATATAGCATAACTTTGTGTTGAAACATGACTTTAGAACTCCACAACCCGAGAATGGCCGAAACAGGATGATGGACAATAGAGATAAGGACATACGTTTCCTTCTTGTTAAAAAGTGAAGCTATGGTATACAGCCATGGAAAGTTTACATATGTGGATGACAGATCGAGGCGCCTCGGAATGGTCAAATACAACTGGGGACGTTATTCTCAGGTAAGATTCCAATTAGCTTGTTAATGTTGGCCAACTCTACCACTCCGAAGGATCATTTCTTGAGTCCTGAGACATCCCTCTAGAGGTGTTCCGAACGGTTAAGGAAGATCCTTTGCCTTGGTCATTGATGAAACCCAACTTCTAATACGAACTTTTTATGTTTTTAGTTGTACTCTATGTATGTAGACATAATATATGGGTACCTACGTCATCTATGATTTATATATTTACTTTTGAAAGTGATTTCCACACTATGCATAGTAATAATAAAAGAGACTTTCGTATACCAAGCATATTTGGTTATCACAAGGCAAAAATTACGCCTCTGGTGTGTGTTCCATTGTGTGATGGGATGCAAGTCTTATGGTAGCTTCATCTTCAAAAAGCATTGTGAGTAGTTATGATTGGTATTCATGTGGAGAAAACCTGTTCCATTTGATAAGGCGTGGTCCTGCGATTTAGCCAACTTTAAAACAAAGGTATAACTGTTTTAGTTCTCACATCAGTCTCATGACTGATTCAGAGTTTATTGTTCTTTCCCTAAACTCTGGGTGCCCACATTTTCCACACGGGAAACCTAGTAGTTTAGTTTGCAGATATATTATAGAGAAGGCGCTGGATTGAATCTAAAGCTGTGTCCTGAGCATTTTATTTCTTCCGCTGAGAGTTTATGTTTTTTGTTGTGTACATGATACATTCTGATATAGTCATTTACGTTGTGCATGTATTTATTTTTGTACTGTGAATCTGTGACATAAGTTGTACTTTGATGTAAAAGTTATTTCAATGGTAATGAAATTTTGTTTTGTTCAGTTCTTATTAGTTGTAACCGTAAGCGATATGTCATGTTGGTGGAAAACATAACAGGTGCACCCCATTCAGATGTATTTTGTCGAATGAAGATTTTCTGTAGTAATTTTGAAATCTTTTTATCCAACTCTCTCCTTTCTTTTGGCGCCATATGACTTAAGGTTAAAGCTACTGGTCTAGCATCCTTCTTTAGGTCAATACTAAAAGAGATTTATATATAAGGTGGAAGTCTCGTGACCTCCTCAAAGGCGTCCAAGAACTCACATACTGTAGGGATCGAAGATGTCCCTTCTGAACTAGGAGATAAGGTATATAGTAGGGATCTATCCTTGTTTCTAATCTTACAAGGAATTTTCAGACTACATCCTCCTCGGCTTCTAAGATGAACAATTCTCTTGTCACAATCTAGGACGACCCCATAAAAAGATAGCCAATCCATACCTAGGATAAGGTCATACCCCCACAAAATCCAATGCATACGTTTTGCAGAGGAATTCAACATCGTCGATATCCAATACTAGGTCTTTACAGATCAACTTAAGATACTTAGTTCCTCCGATAGGGTTGGCTACCTTTGTGCAGGTTATGCCCCGCTATTACCCCGCCATATCCCCGCTATATCGTGTAGCAGATTTCTACCGTTACGCTATTTCTAAATAGCCTCTCCTCTGCCCCGCTATATTCCGATATTCTCCATATATCCTATTATTTTAGCTATATTCCGCTATATCTTCTATAAAATAAATGAATTTGAAAGTGACATCTGTACATTATAAATTTGTAAAACTAGTTTTTTATTATAACTTTTTAACATATATTTCTCATAATAGAAAATACTACAATATTCTATTAAACTTAATCATGCTAAGTAAAAGTTTACATTTACTTACATATATTTGCAGAAGTTTTTATTTAAAATTAAGAATGTACTAATTATAATTAAGTTGAATGTTAATTTTTCATTTATTTATCATTTACATGTTTTTAAAAGCATAAAATATGATTTCTATATGCTATTTTAGGCTCATCCGCTATATCCTTCTATTTCCTCGCTTTATCCCCGCTACAACTTTTTGCACCTCTGCCGCATTGGATCCGCTGAGCGCTTTAACTGCACAGGGGCACCTCTATTGAATTACTAAAGATGGACAAGGAAAGGTTCAATAAATCAACTAGCCTATTAGATATAAAAGAATGGGTTGCTCCTGAATCAAACAAGATGTACATGGAAATTCCAAAAATAGAAGTTATACCTTCAAGTGCGTGTTGACCTTAATCTCTTGGGGGTCGGCTCTATATTGGTGTTGCCTCCAATGCATAATTCTAGCCACTCTGAATAACCTTAGGCTTTGAGCAATCTATAGACATGTGTCCTTCCTCGGGGCAATTATAGCACTTTCCGTTAAACTCTTTCTTTGCCAAAGCAGTTCTGCAATCCTTGGCCTCATGACTCTTATGGTTCCACCTCGTACAAGTCTTACCTTCTTTCTTAAACTTTCGTCCTTTCTTCTTATTCTTCCACCACTCTTTCTCCTTATTTTTACTAGGGCCAAAATTTCCTTCTCCCTTCCCACCATTCTTATTCTCCTTAAATCCTACAGTTGTGCACAAAATGGTCGTCTCCACTAACATTTCAAAGGTTGCTCTGAATGTTACTTATGGCAACAAAGGGTCCATTAATGGGGTGTTCATCCTATTAACAAACCTTAAAGCTTTTCTCATTGGGGTATCCACCAAACCCTAACCAAACTTGCACAGTTCGATGATTTTAGCCACATACTCTTGCAGATTCATATTTCCTTGTTTGAGGTGGATGAACTTCTCTAATTGGATTGTCATCTCAGTACTTGGTAGAAACTTTGCTTCGAAGCGGGTCTTAAATTCAGCCCATGTAAATACTCGGCCCTCGTTTCATCCAAATACTAGGTTCCACCATTCAAGGGCTTCTCCTTTTAAGTGTCATGTCGCAATTCTCCTTTTAACTTCATTTGATTATCCAGTGGCTTCAAAAATCCTTTTACAGTCCATTACCCAAGCTTGAGCATCCACAAAGCTTTCTGTTCCTAAGAATGGTTTTCCACCAAGGCTCGAAAAATTCTCACATAATCGGGGAAAATCAAAGGCTACCTCAGTGACAAGAGCTGCAATCACCGCTAGGGCGGGCTTAACAACAAGGACTTGCTCCACAGTACAGAGATACTGTTGGAACCATTCTGGCAAATACCAAGGTCTTGCCTAGTTTCCCAGTTCGAAAGGATTATCAGTCGTTCTACTATCTGAAAAAGAAAAAGAAGAATCCTTCAGCGGATACTCCTGAGACAGTATTTGAGATGAAAAGGGAAGAAAATGGTAAAGTTGCCTAGTATAGTTGCGTATGCTTATTGAGGTAAAAAATTATATTATATATGTTTTGAAAACCTTTTTCAAAATTCAAATACACCTCTCATACGTATAATTTCTCTATAATCGGGTAACTTGGGCTTCGACACAAAATGTAACAACCCGCTCGTAGTGAGCCTAATTTTCAACCCAGAAAAGGCCATCGAAACTTAGAGCCACTGTAAACAGATCGTTGGTTCCCATAAGAAATTACATTTGCATACAATAATAAATAAACATAGTGTTATGGAATTTCACATAGCGGAACAAAAAAGTACAATACCCAAAATAAGATGCACCATATTATTAAAAGCCACAAATTCAGATACAAATTTTCAAATTCAATTATTCAAAATGGTACATCTTCATTGTTCACAATCTAGAGTTTCCATAAGCAAGACAATAATAATAACTAATAATAGCATAATATCCTCATCGCCTTCTTCAAGCTCCATCATCGTTTCGTCCATTGAGTCACTACTCCACCTACTAACCTGTTAGATATGTTAAGGAGAGGGGTTAGTACATAAAGTCATGTGTGACTAAAAAGAATATTTGCTTAAAGACCATACCCTAGACTTGGCAGATTATATATATGTTAAGGTATGTTTAGAAACACATAAACACTCACATACAATGAAATATTATAATCAATGAGGTGGATATCTGAATCAATCACTTAATACCTTATTGATGCAATTAGGGTGAAGACCCAATGAGGTGGACATTCTCGGCCAATTAAGGCTCATTATATAATATTTATTAAGGGTGGATTCTTATAATCTCTTATGACCCTAAGGCAGACCCTAACCACTTAAAACACCATCCTAGCACGTCAACGTTCATGTATATATATTCTCGCAAGTAATATGAGAAGTAGTACCTCGCTGCTTAGTATTGGTTTAGGGTGGGCCCGTACAGAGCCCTTTAAGATCCCTTCGGCGGACACCTCATGTTATAACTTAACTGATATTACGGTAGAACACCAATGAGGCTTAGGACTTCTCTTAGATAGTTGGTGAAATAAATAGCATGCTATGTCCCATGTATACCAAATCTATCCCTGGTTGTCTATCAAAAAAGCTCCTAGAGGATGTGGACATTCCGGTAAACTACCCTAATCTGTTATTGCTATGATTAAACCACTTTTAGGGAAAGAGGACCAATAGACCTACTTCAAATCTAATAATGGTGAGTCCAATGAATTTGTCCATATCCAAGGAATAAACCTTAGGAATGGTCCTAGTCTTAACCACTTAAGACACAAATTAGATAAGAAGTGAGTCAACCACTTAAGACCTTCTCAAGGCGTAGTAAACCTACCTATTTACACACATAATAGGTGTATATATACGCACTAGACCTCTCACATTAAACCGTCTACTTGTAGATGTTGGGATATGCCGGGCGGTTCCGGGCAGGCTTCTACTACAACTGCGCTTAACCTCGTGTCATAGTGTAATAAATTAAATGGCCCATGGCACTCAGACCTCTCACATTAGACAAACTCACTTGTGTTTGCTGGATTTGCCGGTCGGTTCGGGCAAAATACTACCATAAATGACGACTAACCTCATGTCAGTGTGTCATTATTTATTACATAGGTTAGCCATTGTATACGCACACACAAATAAAAATTCATATGGGTATATTTCGAATTCTAACCTTATTATAATTGTGTTTATTGCATCATTATTACGCCGATTACGTTAATTGCGCTATATAAGTAGAATAGTTAGTACATATAATAAACACTAATTTTTGTATGAATGAAGAAATGTTTTAACGGTGTAAATTGTCAATTTGGTCTAAAATAAAGGCGTACAAGTTAACTCTCACATCAAACCGCTAAATACATGGCTTAATGGCATAATTAATGATAGCAGTAATGGAAAAAAAAATAACATAACTATCAAAACCTGCATCCTAGGCTTGTTAGAATTGTAACAACCCGGAATTTCTAAACCAATTTAAAATTTTAATCTTAGATATTTTAATGGGTTTTGAGAATTTAAAATAATTTATTTTAAATAATAATGATGAAAAATTTATTTAAATCGAAGTTAGAACGTATAAATTTATTTTAATTATAAAAGGAGCCTGAAATGGCATGGCAGTTTAAAATTTCAATTTCTAATTTCAATTTTATATACAGAATTCATTTTAAGTCAGAATTGGACGAAATAAGAAACATTAGAATCGATTTAACTATATCTTTCTAACGAATGTAAGAAATTGTGATTTCACTTTATAAATTGTAAGTTATGTCCAGTTTAAAATTCAGAAAAGATACAGTAGGATTTATATAATTTTAATATAATATAGGGCCTTTAAAAATAACCATTTTGCAAATGACCTTCATTTTCGATGAAACCACTTTTGTTGGATCCGGAATGTCAGATTATTGCTAGATTCCAATTTTTATAATTTTTGGAATTAATATGTGAGCATGGCAAATTAAAACGTGTTTGGTCAATTTCAGTTGAATTGGATCGACCAGAAAATAGTCATTTTTCAAACGGTCTCCAAATTCAATGAAATTAGTTTTGTTAGGACCGTATTGTTTAAAAAAAGCTAGAAATAATTTTTTTGTAACTTTAGGAGCTAGTATGCTGCCGTGAGAAATTAATTGTGAATCAATCAACCATATAAGGCCAAAAACATGGCTTTTTGGGCAAACAGACTCAGAATTCGACGAAACCATTTTTGTTGGAACCGTATCATCAAGACATTGTAGCATGTCAATTTTCATCTCGAACGCAGTTCGTATGTGACCGTGGCATCGATTACTGTCAAACGAAGAGAGTGTAAACTAGAGAATTAATAATTAAACTAGAAAATTAATAATAAAACCCTCCACTATATAATATCTTTTCCTCTCCACAAACCCTCATTTCTCTTCTTCCTGAAAAATTGGCAGCTGTCCTCTTCCTCCCTCTCTCTCCCTTGTAATTTTGCCAAAAAGACCCCTGATCTTAAATAATTTATATCTCTCAATCCATAAACAATTAACCCGAATGGTTTCTGGGTTTTGAAGATCATGATGATCTCTACCTCCCGCAAAAATTCCAGGACCTATCATCGCACAGATTCACTAGAATCAATGGTCAAAATCAGAAAAACAATTTCAGTTTTGGCCATTTTCTAACCAATCCGTGAAGAATTAGGTGATGGCCCAGTTGAAGAAATTGAAGAGGAGAGAGTGCTCTACAAATTTCCTTTGGGTGTTCAGTCTGAAATCGATCGTGGTTGCCGAAAATTTGAGTTGAACGTCGACGAAGAAATTTTGAAAGCTGAAAACAAAGATCGCCGGAGTACGACTGCCACAGGCGACGAGGGGTGGAGGTGGCTGAAGGGAAAGCATGCGTGGTGGCGAGGCCGACCGATTCTGGGTTGCGTGGGATCGGGGCATCGCCTCTGGCGGCCGAATTTGAGGACGAACGAAATGTGGGGGTCCTCGCGATTTCAGGCTGACGGTGGCGATTTGGGCTGGGGCCTGCTGAGTAGAGGCGCAATTTGGATGGGGCAAGAGGATGGTAGGGATGGCCGACGGTCTGGAGCGGCGAGGCGGCGGGAGTGGAGGCTGGATGATGGTGAACAACGGTGAATGTTGAATTGAAGGTGATTGAGAATTTAATTAATTAATTATATAATAAATGTTCGTAATGCAATATCTTTCACATACGAGGTTGAAATATGACGATTTCAGATCCATTACGATCGTGGAGTCGAGAGCTTTGCAACAACACAAACCGGGTCCAATTTGGAGTAAGTTAGAATTTAGGGCAGATTCAAACCCAAACGGTACCAAAATCATCAGTTAAAGACTGACGGAGTGGAAATGAAGGTGAGAACTCCTCACTGAAAATTCTGCATAGTTATTTATTTATTTTCATAATTGAAAAATATATAGAATTATCAGTGTAGATTTTTATCAGTTTAATCATTATAAATTGTATATGGTACCTGTTAGATCACCTCCCTCGTCCACAGACCATGGACGATTTAAATTGACTGTGTTGTATGTTGTTTGTGATGTTGAAATGTTGAATGTACTAAAAATATTGTTAACTTTAATGTGGTAGTTGAAATTAAATTATAAATATTTATTTATAATTTAAAACAATGAAAATTGGTTAAGTTTAAATATAATTCAATCTGAATTAGAAATTGTTAAATTTGTTAATCAATAATTTATTTAAATTCACTGTTGTTGTTTGAAAACCCCACACGGGTATTGGGATGATATTTGACATACACTAGTCCCAATATTTAGTTGTATGTCAATAGATGGATTCACAGTCTATGATGAGCTTTATTTATTTATTTTAATGCTCACACAGTTGTAAATTTCACTCTGGATGTGAATGGACTGTTTGTTGATTATTTACCATTATTGTTGCATACATGTGATGTATGAAATCCATATAACTGAAATTATATGGTAATTGATTGAGTCGCATTCCGATTTAGAAATAAAAGAACATTTCTAATATAAAGAATATTTTTAAAATAAAGAATCTTTTAAAATAAAGAATATTTTAAAATAAAATGTTTTAACAATAAATATCACATTTTTACTGTATGTATAAAGAATAAAAGAATTGATTTTAACATTTAATATTATGAAAACAAAATAATCAGTTTTGAATTATATTTTCGTACATTAAAAATGTCATCTTTAATATGTTAATGAAAATAGAATAATCAGTTGTTGAATTATATTTTTGTACATTAAAAATGTCATCTTTAACATGTTAATGAAAATACAATAAACAGTTGTTGAATTATATTTTTGTACATTAAAAATATCATCTTTAACATGTTAATGAAAATAAAATAATCATTTGTTGAATTATATTTTTGTATAATAAAAATGTTGTCTTTAACATGTTAATGAGAATAAAATGTTTGAACAATAAAAATATCATTTTTTATTGAATGTATAAACCATATGAAATATTCATGTGTTGAATAAAATTTTTGAACAATAAAAATAGTTATGTAGTTAAATGCCTTTTCATCGATCGAGTTATTTATTTTATTATAAATATCAAAAAGAAGTGATTTCAAAATTTAATATTTTGAAAATATTATCATTTTAATATGATAAAGATATAGAATAAGCAATTTTGATCTAAAATTGAAAAATGAAGTTGGAATCATTTTAAAATGAATTTATAAAATAAATTTTAAATGGAAATCAACGAAATATATGTAATATATATATTATATATATTATATATATTATATATATTATATATATTATATATATTATATATATAAATATATATATATATATTTAATGGCCTGAATAGAACGTGCCACGTAGCGACCGTTCGTGAATTTCAACCATTAACTTCAAATTGATGTAATGGGAGATCCGACTGTCGGATTCTCCCAAAAGCGGAACCGTTGGGTTCGTATCGAAAAGAGCTTTCCAGTGAATATAAGAAGTTTGAAATCTAATGGTTAGATTTGGAATTATGTCCAAATCAAATTTGAAAAAGGTCGCTATGGATGCAGTTCGGTGGCCGTTATTTGAAACCGATTGTAAGGGACTTAATAAAATTATTAAAATTATGAAAAAAATTATGTAAAATCATAATTAATGGTTTGCAAAGAATTTGGATGAAAAATTTTATATTTGAAATGATAAAAATGTATTTTTATTGAAATGAACTAGTTATTAGCTAGAATAATATTCCAATGTTATTAAATAAAATAAATTGGATTTTGGGTTTGTTGTGAATGGTATCTTCATTAACACTGTTCTTAAACCCTGGTGAATAAAGAATAAATCTTTAAATTAAGATTTAATGAAGTTCTCCAATTAATTAATATTTAATTGGAATAGAATAAAATAAATTGGATTTTGGGTTGTCGTGAATGGTGTCTTAGATAACACTGTTCTTAAATCCAGTTGAGAAAAGAATAAATCTTTAATTAAGATTTAGAGATGTTTAAAAATTAATTAATATTTAATTAAAATTGAAATGAAAGTTGATTGTGGGTTTACCGTGAACTGTCTTTTAAACGACATTTGTTCTTTAAACCAATTAATAGTGAAAATATAATTTGGAATTTATAAATCTTTTATTAATATTTGAATGGAAAATTTCCAAAGTGAAGTTTTCTAATTTAATTGGATAAATTGGAATTGAAGGGAATTCGATTTAATAATAATCGAGATGAGCTTCTGTAAAAGAAGACCGTTGCTATATATGGAATTTAAAGGGCTTTGCCGCTATTCCATTTATATTATTGGTCTGATACCGAAATTTATATCGATTATTGATCGTCGCTAATCTATGAATTAGAGAAGCGTGATATTTGTAATAAAATTCTGCAAGTGCACAGGTGTGTAGCATACAGGTCGAACACAGGGAGGTAAATTAAAATCAAATTATTTATCTAATCTCTTGGGCGAGTTAGATGAAGCCTGGAGATTTTGTTGAAATAAAAACAAAACAAAATTAAAACTGTAATTTGATTCAGGACAGATCTAACTGAACCGACGATCAAATCACAATTTCAATGGAAAAGCAATGAAACTATGAATCAAATTCAAATCTAATCAAATCCAATTTAACCTATGAACGCGATTAAAATACAGAAAATAAAAGTGCAGAATATAAATAACAACAGGAAATAAAATTAGGATTACCGCTGAATCTAATCAGACGGTCAATCACTAATGAAAAGAAATGCAAAATACAAATAGTGTTCTACCGAATCTAATCGTGTAGACAACACTAGTTGCTAAGAAATAGAAAATTGCATAAAAAGAAAATTGAGTTTTATTAATGAAGAAGAGAATAGAATGAGATATAGGATAGGATGGTGGCTACAATGATACTACAAGGGTATATATAGGGGATAACCAAACCCTAACCCTAATACAATTATAAATGGGCCTTAGGGAAATTACAAGAGAGTTTACAATAAGAAACATAAATGGGCCTTAGATAAATAAAGCAAATTTGGGCCTTTTCTCTTTTCCTCTTGCTTCCTTGACACTTCTTCATTGATTTGTGATGTGCAAAGCCTTTTTATCAATCCTTTTCTTGTCCAACAGCAACTAGATGTGAGATCTTCATCTACAATTCTTCAAAATGTAAATATATATCAATTTCATCTCTATTTCTCTACTTTTCTAGTTGCATGCGGGCTGGGTTGGAATATCTGTAAATGTAACAAAACAATACCCAAGTAATATTTATTTATATACAAAAGATAAGATATAAGAGCATAAAATAAACACATTTCTATGTCAATCAAATACCCCCACACTTATCTTTTACTCGTCCTCGAGTAAAACAAAAATGAAAAACTAACTAGATAGGTCACACTTTCGTAGGAAACACGATTGCATTGAGCGTATGCAACAAGCCGTTAAACCTCTAGGTGTCCCTAGTAGGACGAGTGGTGTCTCGTGAGGGTTTTCAGTGAATACTACCCATAAAATCCAAATGCAGTTTGTTATGGTTCTAATGAAACTACATGAATGAACTGGACATATGCAAAATAAAAATGAAAATGAAAACAAAAATTGAAAACACGACTTGTTTCAGGAAAGTGGTACAACAAATTAAGTTAACAATTTCTAATCAGTTGATTTTATTTTAGATACCTCAACTTGTCACAAATTTTCAATATAAATCAAGTTTTCAAATGTTAAATTCCAGTTTGGCCAGTTAGTTCGGTCGATAACGTAGTGCAGCCATGAAATAAATTCTTAGTTTGCTTGGCACAGTTTGTAAAGTGGTATTCTAATTTTCTCATTTATGGCTAGTCAAATCAATAAGGTCAAGAAGTGTTTGGGCATCATCGCTTATTCTTTATTCTATGAAATTTTTAAAATTTATGTTCAAGTACATATACCTAACATAGAAGACCAAGGTTTACCACCCATGCACTGCCTCGCGGACTAACGGAGAGTAGGTAAAGAGCTTGGCGGATTGTGCAGGCCGACTTTGACTTTGTCAACAACGTGTCGATAATCCTTAGGCGTCCAATCTCATAAAATGAGACCAAGATATTCCAACGCTGACTTTGTCAACAACGTGTCGGATAGAGCTTGGCGGGTTTGCACACCAACGCTCGATATACAAGCAATGTTGGATACCCTTGGATTACTATTATTATTATTGAATTTATAAGCACAAAAAGAGAGTTACGCGAGTTCAACTTAACACAACTTAGTTTTAAAGGTTTGACAAGCCATTATAAGTATTTTAAGTCCTCCACTTATTTAAACAAAGTCTACAATATAGAATAGATTTCATGGCCATCACCTAAGAATCTCCCTATGTACCGGTTACACTATTATCCATCAAAATTAAACTTTTCATTATATTTCTTATTTGATCTAAGTTGAGAGAAAAAAATACTATCAACTAACTAAAAATTGTAAACTTATTTTGTTGTATCAATTGAAAATGAGTTGTATTTCAAAAAAAATGGCATGTTATTACAGTCTAAAATGCATGATGGTCCTATTTAAATGATGAAAATGAAAAGAAAGAAAAAAAAAAAGAAAAATCAAAAGAATGCAATGCAGACTCCCCCCACACTAGAATTATACAGTGTCCAGACTGTGAACGTTTCCTAAATTTGAAAGATCGCACCCAAAGGTGAATGAGATACAAAATTATTTGAAGGATGAAATGGAGTTTAGCCACTATATGCGAATGCCAATCATATGTACAATGATATATGTGCACGCGATGCAAAGAATTCCACCAACTTTTCCCCCCACACTTGGTTCTAGCCCTATGAGTCCCATTCCCACTATGTCTAGGCATGTTTTCTAATAAGCAAAGGTTTTTGAAAACCATCTCATGTTTAAACCTAGATTTATAGTCCAGGAGATAAATGTCTTGGGTCGTCCTAACATGAAGTTTTTAAACAAAACTAACATTCCAAAAATAGTTCATGTGTTCAACAAATTTGTCAGTGTAATTTTTCAAAAATTTGTGATCGTATATAAATTCAGTGAAATCTGAAATCTGAGTGTTGTTCAAGACTATGTGATCACATTTCTCATTTGACAACGTATTTTTGACACTAACAATTTCATGTTCGTTTGGAATTTTCTCAAAGTTAAAACATGAGATTGATTTTGTTGCTCTCGTTGTTTTTTCAAAGATGTCAATAAACAAAGAAGTTCATCGGCCTTTTTATTTAGTCTTTCTTCCCTCTATCTAAGAATGTTAAGACGATCGTTGATTTGAGAGCTCTCATTTTGGATTTCTTGATTCTCAAAATTATCCGAGTTTTCAGAAAATTGACATTGGAAATCATTTTGATTTTGAAAATTAGGTTCGTAACCAAAATTGTTGAAATTCGAGGGGAAACTGCAATTTTGGTCATATTCAAGATGTGGATATGAGTTGTTATTTTGAAGATTTTGATCGATTTGAAAATCATTTTCATTTTCAAAATTATTTTTGAATCGGTTTCCAACCCCGTATTGATGTTGATCAAAGGTATATTGGGATTCAAAGCTATTTTGATATGGATGTGGCCCATAATCGAAATTATTGAAATTTGAATTGAAATCGCATCGATCATATCCATGGGTTTGAAATTGTTGGTCAGTTAGAAGATTTTGAAAATTGTTGACATTGGACTCATGAAATTTTGGAAAATCTTTCCTCATGAGTTGTAATTTATACTCATACTCTTCAAGAGGCCGTCTACTTCTGTTATTATCCCACATTTCTCTCAATGATTTTTTTGAATCAGACATTTTAAAGAAGTTACGGTAAGACAGAAATTATTCTGACTTCAAAATAGTATAAAAGGAGTAGTGCTCTATTAATTAACTGACTCAATTGGAAGGGGGAAGAGGGTCTTATGGACGTTCACATATAGTATAAATACTAAGGGATACGACCAATGTTTTACGGGTAGTATGCAACCTCTTTTGCCAACAGCTCAATAAATTGAATTACTATATATCCGCGATCCAATTATACAAGACAGTCACTTCACAAAGCACCACTTTTCAATTATATTATTTTGAAAATCAAATTAAGTTTTGAAAATCGATGAGAGTGATGGCTTCAGGTATGTAAATCCGTTCCTCACAAACAGATTCAGAAATATCAGTCACAGAAGAGTCACAGAATAATAACAGAAATTTAAATATTGTACAAGCAAGCCGCTGCCCCTGCAGAAGATTTTTACAAGCAATTTCTATATTTTTAAGCAATTTCAGAACCTGTAGAGTTTAGAAAATTTTACAGAGCGGGGTATGGCAGTCCATCCAGGCAAATGAATGACGCTGACACTTCAAATCGATTGTTTGCAATCCGCTTGAATCCTTGTTCTCTTTGTTTGGACTTTGCTTGAATGATTTTCTTCACTTCTTTTGATTTGAACCCTTTTTTTCAATGATAGCAAGTTGAACCCAAAAGTTCACCCCTTGTATTCCTTGTTACTTGTCTTTCTCCTTCGCTTTTGTCTTTGATTTATTAATGGGCCCTTCTTTTAAAAAAAAAATTGAAATAAACAAAAACTAAGCTAGAAAGAAAAAAAAAATTTGTTCACAACAATAAGGCCGATTAAACAAAATAATAACAACTAAACCACACAACTTGTTTCTGGAACTAGTTCAGCAAAATAAGGCCAATCAACAAGCATCACTCTATAAAACACTATTAGCCCTCAACAGAATAAAACCAACGCTCCCATTTTGTTCACAATAAAACAAATCGAACTCGAGAAAATAAAACCTTGTTTCCTTTATTTTATTCAAAATCGGTTTGTCGCGATTTTTGGACTTGGGTATCGCGATCTGGGTGCGTGATTTGTTGAATTGCGAATTGGGATTTTTTTTTTGAAGAAGAAAGCAAATGAACACAAATTTTTAAAAAACTAAAAGGAGAAAGAATCCGTAAATAAAAAACTAACAAACTGACTTGACTCAACCAAAATCAAAACTCAACCAGACTAAAACCTCATCACTCACGCACTTACCAGAATAACATCTCAAGCACTCAACAAAATATAAGCCAAATCTCAAAACCTACAGTACCAAAATCCAAGACCATTTTATCCACAGAAAGAGCACCGCAATTAACTCCAAAAAAAAAAAAAAAACTAATCGGCCACGCCCCCCTATATATTACTTACAGGGAAGTAAATCCCAATGAAATCAGGAAACAAATCACGCCACTGCAAAATCTTCAGGAACAAAAATCCCCTTCTTCCATTCACAGTAAATCAATTCCCACAAAGCACAGTATCACTCTTCCTTTCTTAAGGCAGCCGAATCACGTAATTCCTATTCGGGTTTCTTGGGTTTCTCTTCGAATTGGCTTCAGAGATTTGGAGGAATTAAGGGTTCAATTGTTATTGAATTTGGGGTATTTGAAGTGGCGTTATTTGATGTTGTTCGAAGTGTGAATTTGGTATTGGGGTTCACGATTCGGTTGGTTTGTGGATGAACTTGTTGGATTTCAAGGTTGGTTCGGTGGTATTGACGAGGGGAGTTATGCGTGAGATACGGAGGGATTTATGTGTGAGATACTGGGAAGTGATGGGGACAGAAAGGTGAGTGAAGGATGATGGTGGATGATAGCAGTGGTTGGTTGAAAGTGGTGAAGAAGTTGGTCTCAGATTTTTCGAATTGGAAGATGGGGATCGCGAGATTGAAGTGGAGCGATGTATTCGGTGTAGGGTATAGTGCTATTTGTTGTTATTGAATTGGGGCCAGGGATCTGTTCGATGGGGACAGTTGCTGGAAGAGGATGTAAGGATATTGGGATGATCCTTTTGAATTGGTGGTGACGGTATTGCAATGGGAGGATGTAAGGATGGCGTTACTCGTGGCTTGGTGATTGTTTGAACAACGTCTGTGGTTTCGGTGATGCAAAGAAGTGGTTTGGCGACTGAGAGTATTGGTTTAACAGTAGGGTTGTGAAGGAGATTATGGTTGGTCAGAACTGGACGTGATTGTCTGCGTGATGAAGGGGAACGGAATTTGGCAGTGGAGATGTGGATTTGTGTTCTTTGAGAAATTGAACGTGTTGCGGATAGGAGGCAGAAGTATGATGGAAAGGGATTTTGGACAGATGAATCTCAGTAAGGAGGAGATTTTGGAAAGCTGTTTCTTTTTTTTTTGTATAGAGAAAAGAAAGGAAAGAAATAAAAGAGTAAGTAGAAAGTTAGTTTTTTTTTTAACTTGAACAAGAAGAAAGGAAACCAATGCTCTGAAAACAAGAAAAGAAAGAAATCAGCGAGAAAGGAATTTTTTTTGTTTTTTTTGTTTTTTTTTGGACTTGTAGAAGACAAAGATTGTAGAACGGAAAATTGTACAAAGAAGGAAAGAAATAAATGGAGGAAGGGGAAACGAAATCTAGGAAATTGGCAGTATTTTTTTTATTTGGTAGATTACGGTATCATACCAAATCTAACCAATCAAGAGTTTTTCTTCTTCTATATATACAAGAAACAAAAAGGAAAGAAATTAATGACATCCAATCAAACAGAAAAAAATTAATTACAAGGCAGAAAGGGGAAAGATTTTAATAGAGATTTTTTTTAAATATATGGGAAAGAAGAAATGTAAAGATTGGAAAGGAGACCGAAAAGAGGAAAGAAATAAATGAAAATTAAAGAAATAAAATCAAGGAAACTTGACAAGTATTTTTTTTTTCTTGCTCAGTTCATGAGAGTACCATTGTAATTGATACACCACTTTACTAATCAAGATTTTTTTATACATATACAAGAAAACAAAAGAGAAAATAAAAAAACTAACACGAATCAAAAATTAAATAAACAATAAAATTTAATCGTTACCTCCCCGGCAACGGCGCCAAAAACTTGATCGTCGCTAATCTATGAATTAGAAAAGCGTGATATTTGTAATAAAATTCTGCAAGTGCACAGGTGTGTAGCATACAGGTCGAACACAGGGTGGTAAATTAAAATCAAATTATTTATCTAATCTCTTGGGCGAGTTAGATGAAGCATGGAGATTTTGTTGAAATAAAAACAAAACAAAATTAAAACTGTAATTTGATTCTGGACAGATCTAACTGAACCGACGATCAAATCACAATTTCAATGGAAAAGCAATGAAACTATGAATCAGATTCAAATCTAATCAAATCCAATTTAACCTATGAACGCGATTAAAATACAGAAAATAAAAGTGCAGAATATAAATAACAACAGGAAATAAAATTAGGATTACCGCTGAATCTAATCAGACGGTCAATCACTAATGAAAAGAAATGCAAAATACAAATAGTGTTCTACCGAATCTAATCGTGTAGACAACACTAGTTGCTAAGAAATAGAAAATTGCATAAAAAGAAAAATGAGTTTTATTAATGAAGAATAGAATAGAATGAGATATAGGATAGGATGGTGGCTACAATGATACTACAAGGGTATATATAGGGGATAACCAAACCCTAACCCTAACCCTAACCCTAATACAATTATAAATGGGCCTTAGGGAAATTACAAGAGAGTTTACAATAAGAAACATAAATGGACCTTAGATAAATAAAGCAAATTTGGGCCTTTTCTCTTTTCCTCTTGCTTCCTTGACACTTCTTCATTGATTTGTGATATGCAAAGCCTTTTTATCAATCCTTTTCTTGTCCAACAGCAACTAGATGTGAGATCTTCATCTACAATTCTTCAAAATGTAAATATATGTCAATTTCATCTCTATTTCTCTACTTTTCTGGTTGCATGCGGGCTGGGTTGGAATATCTGTAAAAGTAACAAAACAATACCCAAGTAATATTTATTTATATACAAAAGATAAGATATATGAGCATAAAATAAACACATTTCTATGTCAATCAATTATATATTGATCTGTTTTCCGTGTAGATGCCATTTTTATGGAAAATGATTTCGGTTTATCGTGAACTGTGTTTTAAGGGACATTGGTTCTTTAACCCAAGTAAGAATAGGATTTACTTCCTGAAATTTGGATAATCATTAAGTAATAATTTTTGAGATTAAAACTGAACTAGAGTTTTAAATGAATCTTTAATTAAATTAAAATGAGAATGGGATAAATAGGTTGGGATGTGAAAAATATAAATAAATGATTACTTCAGTAAAGCTCGCTAATCCTGAATAGTTGATAAACCCTAATATGTTTTAAAATTGTGAAAAGATAAAATAAAATCTTTTGAAATAAAACTAATGGGAACCTTTCCCTAATAATGTGAATATTTTATTTAAAGAATATTATGAATTGGAATGAGGCGTATGATGTGTTTTTTATAGAACTTGATTATAAAATACGCAAGTTATTTGGAAAGACCAGGTTTAACCCATTCTTAATAATTACTACGACGATTAAAAGTCGACGATGAAGACGGTGGTTGAAGATCGGAGATCTTCGCATTGTTTGGATGATTACTGATGTCTTGATTGGGTCGTACACCCAAGATAAGGTAATAAGTGGCGATCGTCCAAACGTACTTGGAGATCGACGAATATGCGAGGACCTCTCTCCTGTATTGGACATATGGGACGAGGAATAAGGTGCCTACGATTTGTTCAGACCCAGAACGGACTTGTAAATGGATGGTATATCTGACGTTGTATTCCTTTATGATGTATTCGTTGATCTCTGCTAAATATATATCTGTTTGGTGGTGGAGAATTTATTCTCTTGCCTAACACCGTTCTATGAGACGTACGAGCTTAGAGGTTATATATTGGAAGAAATCAATGGTATGGTATGGATTGACAATGTGGCATGCTGAGTTGCAAATTATCAAGGCTTTTGTTGAAAAGCAGAGCCTTATGGTTGATGATCAAAGCACGTCTTTAATTAGCATAGCTTTGTGTAACGTTACTTCGCAAGCCTCACACCTCGGTATGAACCAAAAATGGGATAGTGACTGCATGGAAATGGACATATGTTAATTCTAGTTACAAGGAACGTCATGGTATGGAGTCCAGACTATTTACTTATGTGGAAGTCCCTTATTATTAGATGGAAAGCGAGTGCCTCAGATATGATTTGAGTCCCTAGTGGCTCTAGAGTGGTCATCATTACTAACCCATTTTAGAGGTTCGATAGAACCAGCAAACATATAGTTTATGGTATTGCCAATCATCGACGGATGACCGGCCATGTCGATCCAAGGGTTGCCCGTAGGTGTGATCCTGAGGCACTTGCTAGTGTGTCTCGAAATCGGTTAGGATAATCCCTTGCCTCGGTGCATAGATGGAAACCAAATTTCCAATACGCGATATTCGGTTTTAGTTGTAAATATATATACGGCGACGTAATATAATGGTACCTACGACGCCTATGATTGATACATTTATATTTGAAGTTGATTTCACCATTTATAGTAATAATAAAAGATGAAATTTCGCGTATCAAGCATATTTGGCTATTATAAGGGAAAACTCTATCCTCGACTGTGTTCATTGTGTGATGGGACCTGAGTCTTATAATAGCTTCATTTTTTTCAAAAAGCATTGCATTGTTTTATTTTAAACTAAGATTCATGTGGAGTAAACCCGTTCCGTGTTATACGACGTGGTCCCGTGATTTACCTAACTTTAAAGTCAAGCTAATAACTGTTTTAGTTCTCACACCAGTATCATGACTGACCTGGAGTTTATTGTTTTAACCTAAACTTTGGGTTCCCCTATTTTCACATGGGCAACTAGTTGTTTTGGTTTTGCAGATATTATATTCATAAGATCCTGGTTTACAGCTAAAGCGATATTCGGAAAGCACTATATCAGTGTATTTCTTTCAATTATTTTTGTATTATGTTTTCCGCTGCATTGTAATTTTAAATCTCTGATATTTATCAATGTGTAATATTTATTCATACTCTCTTATATTCTTGTACTTTGATGTAAACTATTGTAATAAGTAATGAAATGTTCTTCTGTTTGAGTTCTGATTTGTCGTGTTCTCAAAGCAATCTGCGCTTTCCCGTAAGGGCAAGTTTGGGTCGTTTCATTTGGTATTAGAGCTTTGGTTTACGGAGCTCGAGAATAAGACACATCAGAACCAAACGAAAGAATTCATCAGAGATTGGATTTGCAATATCCAATAAGAATAACTCATTTGAGATAGGGTTAGTAATGCCCTAGAATGAGTTCAAAGAGTGTTATTTATAGAAAAAAAAATTAGTTTTAAAATTTTTATCTTAAAATACGTATTTGAGTATATTATTTTATTTTAATTTGGACAATCAAGTATATGAAGATTTTGAATATACGCGTAATTAACATGTATTCGAAGCCTCAGATACCAGATAGATATAGAATCACACTCTACTCGCCCAGAGATGATTCTGATGATGAGGCATCATCACTAGTGCTTAGGTTCGAGTTTCGAAAGTGGGATATCTATATATTTCCAATTGGCTAGTGCGAGAACCAAAACTTAGATAGGTCTATTGTTTAGAATTGGCATCAAAAATATGATTTTTGAGTATATAAAAGTTATATGTATTTAAAAGGTTAACCAACTAATTGATTGCTGATTGTGATGTTTGATTATTAGTATAACTAATGAAAATATTGGAATGATTATTAATTTAACTGATATGAGAAAGAATGGTAAATAAAGACAAACCAAATATAATATTTGATTGAATTGAAAATTATTTGGGATTGCCTATATGTACATATGTTTACATAGAACGGGTCATAGCATGGAAGCTAAGAAGAGGAATAAAATTATATGCCTGACAAATAGGTACATGTTTACTTATTCATTGGGTTTGATGATTTTATGAGGCGATTGGCTAGCCGCTTGGCTTTATCTTTTTCTTTCGGATGGATGAGGGCCCTATGAGGCTAGTTGTGGGTTTAAATATCAACCCGCACAAAGGAGATAATGGCGAATTTTTTTGAAAATTTAGGGTGTTAGCCAAATTTTTGAAAATTAGAAAATTCTTAGAAACTGAAAATTTGAAGAATTAAAGCTGGAATGAAAGTTGAGTTGGTTAGTTAAACAACTTTCAGATGCGTTCCTTTTCGAGGGTTGGACCTATTTAATGGGTTTTGAGATTTTAAAATAATTTATTTTAAATAATAATAAAGAAAAATTTATTTAAATCGAATTTAGAACGTATGAATTTATTTTAATTATAAAACGAGCCGGAAATGGCGCGGTAGTCTGAAAATTCGATTTCTAATTTCAATTTAATATACAGAATTCATTTTAAGTCAGAGTTGGACGAAACAAGAAACGTTAGAATCGATTAAACTATATCTTCCGAACGAATATAAAAAATTGAGACTTCACTTTATAAATTGTAAGTTATGTCAAGTTTAAAATTCAAAAAAGTCGCAGTAGGATTTATATTTTTTTTAATATAATACATGGCCTTTAAAAATAGCCATTTTACAAACGACCTCCGTTTTCGACGAAACCACTTTTTTTGGATCCGGAATGTCAGATTATTGCTAGATTCCAATTTTCGTAATTTTTGGAATTAATATGTGAGCGTGGCAAATTAAAACGTGTTTGGTCAATTTCAGTTGAATTGGATCAACCAAAAAATGACCATTTTTCAAACGGTCTCCAAATTTAACGAAATTTGTTTTTTTAGGACCATATCGTCAAAAAAAAGGTAGAAATAATTTTTCTGTAATTTTTGGAGCTAGTATGTGGCCGTGATAAATTAATTGTGAATCGATCAACCATATAAGGCCAAAAACAAGGCTTTTTGAGCATACGGACTCGGAATTCAACGAAACCAGTTTTGTTGGAACCATATCGTCAAGACATAGCAATATGTCAATATTCATCGCCAACCCAGTTCGTATGTAACCGTGGCATCGATAACTGTTAAACGAAGAGAGCGTGAACTAGAGAATTAATAATTAAACTGGAAAATTAATAATAAAACCCTCCACTATATAATATATTTTCCTCTCCACAAACCCTCATTTCTCTTCTCCTCAAAAATTGACAGCAATCCTCTTCCTCCCTCTCTCTCTCTCTCTTGTAATTTTGCAAAAAAGACTGCGGATCTTAAATAATTTATATCTCTCAATCCATATACAATTAACCTGAATGGTTTCTGGGTTTTGAAGATCATGGTTATCTCTACCTCCCACAAAAATTCTAAGACCTATCGTCGCATGGATTCGCCGGAATCGACGGTCAAAGTCAGAACAATAGTTTCGGTTTTTGCCATTTTCTGACCAATCCTTGAAGAATTAGGTGATGGCCCAGTTGAAGAAATTGAAGAGGAGAGAGTGCTCTACAACATTGCCTTTGGGTGTTTTGGCTGAAGGGAAAGCATGTGTGGTGGCGAGACCGAGCGATTTTGGGTGGCGTGCGATCGAGGCATCGCCTCTAGCAGCCGAATTTGAGGACAAACGGAATTTGGGGGTCCTCACGATTTCAGGCTGACGTGACGATTTGGGGTGGGGCCCGCTGGGTAAAGGCGCGATTTGGATGGAGGAAGAGGATGGTAGGGATAACCGACAGTCTAGAGCAGCGAGGCAGCAGCGGTGGAGGCTGGATGACGGTGAACAACGGTGAACGTTGAATTGAAGGTGATTGAGAATTTAATTAATTAATTATCTTAATTATATAATAAATGTTTGTAACGCAATATCTTTCACATACGAGATCGAAATCTGACGATTTCAGATTCTCAGATTCGGTACGATCGTGAAGTCGAGAGCTTCGCAACAACACTAACCGGGTCCAACTTGGAGCAAGTTAGAATTTGGGGCAAATTCAAACCCAAACGGTACCAAAATCATTAGTTAAAGACTGACGGAGTGGAAACAAAGGTGAGAAATCCTCACTAAAAATCTGCATGGTTATTTATTTATTTTCATGACTGAAAAATATAAAGAATTGTCAGTGTAGATTTTTATTAGTTTAATCATTATAAATTGTATATGGTACCAGTTAGATCACCTCCCTCGTCCACAGACCATGGACGATTTAAATTGACTGTGTTGTACGTTGTTTGTGATGTGGAATTGTTGAACGTATTAAAAATAATGTAAACATTAATGTGGTATTTGAAATTAAATTATAAATATTTATTTATAAATTAAAATAGTGAAAATTGGTTAAGTTAAAATATAATTCAATCTGAATTAGAATTGGTTAAATTTGTTAATCAATAATTTATTTAAATTCACTTTTGTGGTTTGAAAACCCCACACGGGTATTGGGATGATATTTGACATACACTAGTACCAATATTTAGTTGTATGTCAATCGATGGATTGACAGTCTGTGATGAGCGTTAATTTTTTTTTTTTAATGCTCACACAGTTGTAAATTTCACTCTGGATATGAATGGACTGTTTTTTGATTATTTATCATTATTGTTGCATACATGCGATACATGAAATCTATATAACTCAAATTATATGGTAATTGATTGAGTCGCATTCCAATTCAGAAATAAAAGAATATTTCTAATATAAAGAATATTTTTAAAATAAAGAATCTTTTAAAATAAAGAATATTTTAAAATAAAATGTTTTAACAATAAAAATCACATTTTTACTGTACGTATAAAAAATAAAAGAAATGATTTTAAAATTTAATATTATGAAAATAAAATAATCAGTTGTTGAATTATAATTTTGTACATTAAAAATGTCATCTTTAACATGTTAATGAAAATAAAATAATCAGTTGTTGAATTATATTTTTGTACATTAAAAACATCATCTTTAACATGTTAATAAAAAATAAAATAATCGTTTGTTGAATTATATTTTTGTACAATAAAAATGTCATCTTTAACATGTTAATGAGAATAGAATGTTTGAACAATAAAAATATCATTTTTTATTGAATGTATAAACCATATGAAATATTCATGCGTTGAATAAAAATTTTGAACAATAAAAAGAGTTATGTATTTAAACGCCTTTTTATCGATCGAGTTGTTCATTTTATTATAAATATAAAAAAGAAGTGATTTCAAAATTTAATATTTTGAAAATATTATCATTTTAATATGATAAAGATATAGAATATTCAATTTTGTTCTAAAATCAAAAAAATGAAGTTGGAATCGTTTTAAAATGAATTTATAAACAATTTATAAAATACGTTTTAAATGGAAATCAACGAAATGTATATAATATATACATTATTAATATATTTGATGGCCTGAATAGAACGCGCCGCGCAGCGATCGTTCGTGAATTTCGACCATTAACTTCAAATTGATGTAACAGGAGATCCGACCGTCGAATTCTCCTAAAACTGGAACCGTTGGGTTAGAGCTTTCCAATGAATATAAGAAGTTTGAAATCTAACGGTTAAATTTGGAATTATGTCCAAATCAAATTTGAAAAAGGTCGCTATGGATGTAGTTCGGCGGCCGTTATTGGAAACCGACTGTATGGACCTTAATAAAATTATTAAAAATATGAAAAAAATTATGTAAAATCATAATTAATGGTTTGGAAAGATTTTGGATGAAAAATACCATATTTGAAAAGATAAAAATGTATTTTTATCGAAATGAACTAGTTATTAGCTAGAATAATATTCCAATGTTATTAAATAAAATAAATTAGATTTTGGGTTTGTCGTGAATGGTGTCTTCATTAACACTGTTCTTAAACCCTGATGAGAAAAGAATAAATCTTTAAATTAAGATTTAAAGAAGTTCTCCAATTAATTAATATTTAATTGGAATAGAATAAAATAAATTGGATTTTGAGTTATCGTGAATGGTATCTTAAATAACACTGTTCTTAAACCCAGTTGAGAAAAGAATAAATCTTTAATTAAGATTTTGGGATGTTTAACAATTAATTAATATTTAATTAAAATTGAAATGAAAGTTGATTGTGGGTTTATCGTGAATTGTGTTTTAAACGACATTTGTTCTTAAACCCAATTAACAGTGAAAATATAATTTGAAATTTATAAATATTTTATAAAGATTTAAATAAAAAATTTCCAAAGTAAAGTTTTCCAATTTAATAGAATAAATTGGAATTGAAGGGAATTCGATTTAATAATAATCGAGATGAGCTTCTGTAAAAGAAGACCGTTACTATATATGGAATTTAAAGGGCTTTGCCGCTATTCCATTTATATTATTGTTCTGATACGGAAATTTATATCGATTATATATTGATCTGTTTTCTGTGTAGATTCCATTTTTATGGAAAATGATTTGGGTTTATCATGCACTGTGTTTTAAGGGACATTGGTTCTTTAACCCAAGTAAGAACAAGATTTATTTCTTGAAATTTGGATAATCAATAAGTAATAACTTTTGAGATTAAAACTGAACTAGATTTTTAAATGAATCTTTAATTAAATTAAAATGAGAATGGGATAAATAGGTTGGGATGTAAAAAATATAAATAAATGATTACTTCGGTAAAGCTCGCTAATCCCGACTAGTTGATAAACCTTAATATGGTTTAAAATTGTGAAAAGATAAAATAAGACTTTTGAAATAAATTCCAAAGGAAGATTAAAGAATAAATTTAAATAATTTATTTTTGATAAAATTAATGGGAACCTTTCACTAATATTGTGAATATTTTATTAAAATAATATTCTGAATTGGAATGAGGCGTATGATGTGTTTTTTATAGCACTTGATTATAAAAATATGCGAGTTATTCAGAAAGACCGGGTTTAACCCATTCTGAATAATTACTATGAGGATTAAAAGTCGACGATAAAGGTGGCGGTTGAAGACTGGAGATCTTCGCATCATTTGGATGGATGCTGATGTCTTGATTGGGCCATACACCCAAGACAAGGTAATAAGTGGTGATCGTCCAAACGTACTTGGAGATCGACGGATATGCGAGGGCCTCTCTCATTTATTGGACACATAGGATGAGGAATAAGGTGCCTACGGTTTATTCAGACCCATACGGACTTGTAAATAGATGGTATGTCTGATGATGCATTCCTTTATGCTGTATTCGTTGATCTCTGCTAAATATATATCTGTTTGGTGGCGGGGAATTTATTCTCTTTCTTAACACCCTTCTCTGAGATGTACGAGCTTAGAGGTTATATATTGGCATAAATCAATGGTATGGTATAGATTGACAATGTGGCATGCTGAGTTGCAAATGATCAAGGCTTTGTGTTGAAAAGCAGAGCCTTGTGGTTGATGATCAAAGCACAACTTTAATTAGCATAGCTTTGTGTAACGTTACTTCGCGAGTTTCACACCCCGGTATGAACCAAAAACGGGATAGTGACTGCATGGAAATGGACATATGTGAGTTCTAGCTACACGTAACGTCATGGTATGGAGCCCAGACTGTTTACTTATGTGGAAGTCACTTATTATTTGATGGAAAGGGAGGTGCCTCGGATATGATTTGAGTCCTTAGTGGCTCTAGAGTGGTCGACATTACTGGCCCATTTTAGAGGTTCGATAGAACTGGCTAACATATAGTTTATGGTATTGCCAATCATTAACGGATGACCGGCCATGTAGATCCAAGGGTTTCCCGTAGGTGTGATCCTGAGGCACTTGCTAGCGTGTCTCGAAATCGGTGAGGATAATCCCTTGCCTCGGTTCATAGATGGAAACCAAATTTCCAATACGCGATATTCGGTTTTAGTTGTAAATATTTATACGACGACGTAATGTAATGGTACCTACGCCAGCTATGATTAATACATTTATATTTGAAGTTGATTTCTTCACTTATAGTAATAATAAAAGATGAAATTTCGCGTATCAAGCATATTTGGCTATTATAAGGGAAAACTCTATCCTCGACTGCGTTCATTGTGTGATGGGACCTGAGTCTTGTAACTGCTTCATTTTTTTCAAAAAGCATTGCGTTGTTTTATTTTAAACTAAGATTCATGTGGAGTAAACCCGTTCCGTGTTATACGCCGTGGTCCCGTGATTTACCTAACTTTAAAATCAAGCTAATAACTATTTTGTTCTCGCACCAGGCCCATGACTGACCTGGAGTTTATTGTTTTAACCTAAACTCTGGGTGCCCCTATTTTCACATGGGCAGCTAGTAGTTTTGGTTTTGCAGACATTATATTCATAGGATCCTAGTTTACAGCTGAAGCGATATTCGAAAATTTTTGTATCCGTTTATTTCTTTCAATTGTTTTTGTATTATTTTTTCCACTTCATTGTAAATTTAAATCTCTGATATTTTTCAATGTGTAATATTTATTCATACTCTGTTATATTCTTGTACTCTTATGTAAACTGTTGTAATAAGCAATGAAATGTTCTTCTGTTTGAGTTCTGATTTTTCGTGTTCTCAAAGCAATCCAGGCTTTCCCGTATGGGCAAGTTTGGGTCGTTTTAAGAACAATTCAAGCGAATAATCAAAAACAAGGTATAAATTTCATACATCATATATATACATACATACATAGACTTTTATTTAATCTAATTTACCCTTTCCTATGTTGTACATAAAAATGTTGATATTTGATTTGTTTCAAATCTGAATACGTTTGAAATATCTACTTAGAGTGGAAATCCAAACCTATTAAAATAAATATAAATCAAATTTGAACCTTTTTATATCACAAACGCTTTTATATAAAAAGGATAAATCAACTAGAAGTCTATCACCCAAAACGTTCTTCATCCATAACCCAAACAAATTTACAAACCCAAACATTTATTGATAATTCTTGCGAAACATATATAAAAATAGGAGATTTGGCGGTTTTATAATTTGATATTACATCAATCCAAATCTCCCTAGGCATACTAATCAATACACATATCTACAAAATATAGGATATGCCTAAACATTTATTATTTCCACTGATAGTGATTTGACTGTATGGATACGGCGATGTATGCCTATAAGCTCTGAAAATCTTCAAGAATGAACTGGAATAAGAACTCCAATCCCTTAAAATATATATATGTATATATAATAATTAAACAATTAGGATTCTTATATATATAAATCTTATGATTCCAGATTCAAATCCTAATCAAATGTATAAGAAAAGAGAATAGAAAAGAAAAATAGATTTTTAGAGAGGAAGAAGAAAACCTACAATATATTTATCTTGAATCAATGGCAGAGTGGAGGCAGGTAGAAGAAGGAGGCTAGGTTTAGGTCTGAGGTCTAGGGTATTATTTATGGGTGTGTGAGTGTGTGTGAATAATAGTCATGGGATTATTTAGATTAAATCCTGGTTGTTTAAATTTATAAACTAACACCAAAACTTGGCTAAACTAGGCATTAGCCGCACTAAGCGGTTGACCGCTATCCTTAAAGGCGTTCGACCTCCTGGTCATAGATTTGCCGAGTGAACGTATTTGAGGGCTGGAAAGATTTTATTATATTAGATTATTTATTTCATTTATTTCTTGCATTTTAAACGTTATTCTTGTCCCCTGCTGTATACTGATATATGCACACAAATTCATATTGGATGGAATATTCCAATCACTCATTCATTGGTCATATATTATTCCATATATTTATATTATAAGTTGAATTTCAAACACTGTTACATATGTATTTAATGTACGACTCCTTTTAAGTGAAATTCTTTCATATGGGATTAGAATTTGACATATTATATATGAAAATTGATCAGAATTTCATCACGAATACAACTACGTTATTTTCGTGGCCAAATACCTGATGTTGCAAAATTCATTTTTTAGCACATTAATATATTATTACCTTATTGTTAATTTTGTTATTTATTATTATTAGTTTGTTTTAGGTATATTTTTACGGGATGTTACAATATGGCTAGAGACTATGATCGTCTATCTTGGATTTTTTTCATTCATGTTCTTCGAGCATTTGGCTTTCCCTGAACCTGTTATTGATCTCATCTGACATCTTATCTCTAATTGCTGGTTCATTGTCTTCATCAACGGATCAACTAAAGATTTTTTTTCACTTTTCGAAGGGGACTGCGCCAACGACCCGCTTTTGCCATCCCCTTTTTGATTGTTGCTAAAGCTCTGGCTAGTGGGATTCACTCCCTCACTATCACAGGGAAAATCAAATGTCTTGGATTAATTTTCATTCATGTTCTTCGAGCATTTGGCTTTCCCTGAACCTGTTATTGATCTCATCTAACATCTTATCTCTAACTGCTGGTTCATTGTCTTCATCAACGGATCAACTAAAGATTTTTTTTCCACTTTTCGAAGGGGACTGCGCCAATGACCCGCTTTTGCCATCCCCTTTTTGATTGTTGCTAAAGCTCTGGCCAGTGGGATTCACTCCCTCACTATCACAGGGAAAATCAAATGCTTTGGTATTCCCATTGGTCGCCCTGTCATTTCGTCTCTTTGTTTTTTCGATAGCATTGTGATCTTTTATAAAGGTTATTGACGGTCCATGAGTCTTCTTATTGCCTTTCTTCATAGCTACGAACTATGCTCTGGACAATTGGTTAATGCATCGAAGAGTTGTTTCATCCCTTCCATATTTAACGATCTGCTAAAGGTAGAATGGATATCTTCTTTCTTTGGATTTTGACATTCATCCCGTCTACTAATCTATCTTGGAATTGATCTCTATCGTGAGCACAAGTGCAATGCCCTTTTTGACCTCCTAACCGAAAAACCAAGATGTAAAATCTCAAGGAAGAAATTTGTTCTACTTTCACAAGCTGGTCGGCTAGTTCTTTTCAAGTGTGTGCTTGATTCTCTTGGGTTTCACGATTTTGGAGCCATGATGCCTACTGCATCCTTCTTTCGGTCAAATCTCCAGCTAGAGTCCTCCGTATTTGGGGAAGCAAGGATAATTATAGGAAACATTACCGGGTCACCTGGGATACGATCTATCTCCCCTGCCATGAGGGAGGTCTGGGTATGCGCAAACCCCAGGATGTGTGTATGGCGTATGCCTGCAAACAATGATCATGGTTTTAGGCTAATGATTTTTGTAGGTGGATTTCCTTCTTGTTAAGATTAGAAGATTGTTGTCAACTGACTTCATCAGGACCATATCTTATGCAGGTGAGATGTAGAAGCACATGAAGTCAGTCAGGTTATTCTCTAACCAGCATGGGCGTGGTTTTGATTGAAATGCTAAGCCTTTTCCCCTTAGGAGGACGTAAAACTCTAGTAGAGTTCCTATGCAGTGGAATCCAGATTTTCGCTTCATTTTAAGTGCATCCCGACTAAGGTCTTAATCCTGGTGTGGAATGTTCTCCATAACGGTCTCCCATTAAATGATAACCGCTAAAGGATTGGCATCCCGCTTGTTTCCCGTTGTGAACATTGCTCGATCAGCTAGTTTGAAATGCTTTCCCATTTTCTATGGGAGAGTGAGTCTGCCTTCGCTGTGTGGTATCACTTCGGGGTTCTTCTCAGTGCCCCTTTGCATCTCCCTTCATATCTCTGTGCCCTGCGCTTTTGGTGGCTGTGAAAACCCACCATACACCACTAGTTCTTACAGCTAAAAAATTGCACTGTACAAGCATCCGTCGATGTAAAGAGATCGTAAAGAGAAAGAAACAGTGGAAAGAAAGGGAAAAAGGAAAGAACGAAATGGAAGAGAAGAGGAAGAAAAGATAACACATAATATAAACACCATCATAGATACTGTCGTATATCTCATAGCGCATAAGATAACATATAATAATAACAACCTCAGATATAAAATAGGCAAGATAGTAATAACTATATAAACTAGATAATCATGGTTTACAGGCTCATACAGTTATATAGAACAGTAAAAGGGTTTATATATGAGATTAATATACCCAACAGGTAAACTTTCTCTAATAGAACACATAACACTGTCAAGGCTCCATAGTGTGACACGGTGGAATAAACAATAGTGATACAGGTATAAATATGTAAAACGTAGCCTCCTGCTAATCCGCCTGCGCAACTCCGAGCGATACTTGTAACTCTCACGTAGTCTGCTCATCCGCATCGTCCATGAAACCCAAGGTAATAAGAGGGAAATAAAATTTGGGTCATAAAAAAAACTGGTGTGAGCGATAAATAATTCTCAAAGTACTATAAAAGTCGTAACAATATATATGACACGAAGGGTATAAGGAATCATACTTTCGCTGCCCCTACATCCACAGAGTTTACACATAATAATTGATATATGCTATGCTATGATAAACATCAAATAGATAAAGTGTGATATATGCCTAAGCACCAAGTGGTGGTAAATTAGTAAACAACCATAGCATCCATCAACCATCCTCACACTCACTCACTTAGCGTGCAAAGCATATGGCATCAACCACTTCAGTCGCCTAATCAATAAAATCACTGGTAGGCCCCACCATATGTGCTCCACCTGACTATCACTATGCACCACTGCATGAGCTATAACTAATAACCCTACCTAGTTCACACTGCATTGTCTCTAGGGTCTAGGCCGATCATTCCACACCGCGTTGACTCTAAATCATCCTTGTGTCACTCTCTCTAAGGTGTACCGAAGTCACAAATACCAACAACCCCTTTGCACGCGTTCTCCGTAGTAGAATCCATCATTAGATAATCCATAAGATTCATATCTGAAGTTGTCTCAATATGGGAATTATCCATGACAGTCATTGTATGTCGTAGGGTATCATCATGTGTTTCCTATCTCTCTCTTCGACATTCCACTCAATAAGAATTAATATAATCTTTTCTGCATCTTGGATAAACCCATCCATCGTAGCATCTTCTTCTCCATCTTGGAACCATCATCGTCGAATGATGCATCACTGCGTAGAAGCACCACATCTTGTCCTAGGCTAAAGCCACTGATCAAAGAGCCATCATATTGAAATCACTATAAAATGAATCATCATATCTTGCACCTTGAAATCACATCGTCGTCGATGTCAAGTTGGCCAAAATGGAAAAAACAATAGTAATAAATATCGACCAGCTCATAGTAATCGATAACGGCTTGTTAGATCAACTATTTAACCAAAATTGGTTAAATACACATCTAAGGAAAATGTTTGGCATTCATTGTGAAGTCCAGGCCGTCGCCAAAAAGAAATGTCATCATGAAGAAATCCTTCTCTTGAGGCCACGATCACATTCTCTTTCCTCGGGTTGGCCCAACTCTGGCTCGACATAGTCGAATCAGATCCAGATTGGAATAGTCGATCTAGACTTGGTCACCTATATCCAGATCGACATAGTCGATACGGACTTAGTCGACCCGAATCTGAATCACATAGTCAATTCAGGATTGATCAAACTAGCTCTGGATCTACTATGTCGACCCGGACTTGGTCGAACCGGTATCCACTCGATCCTTCGACTTCTTTGATCCATTCAAGTCTTCAGATCTTCTGTCGATCTCCAATGCTGCCATGTTATCGAATCCATCCATGCACTCTAAGGCTCTGTCGAGAATATATCTTGCCTTTTTGAGTCTACCATCCTTTTGCGTACTATCAAGATACACCAACATATGCATTTAATCAATAGACACCCCAAATTCTAACGAACGAAATATTTCCTAATACTAAGTCGCCTGCGAACAACGTTTTAGACTAAATTAAGCAAACAAGTCGATCATTCAACTAATAGTCATACAAATCCTAAGCTAACATACCAAAATCCAAGACCATCCAATAGGATAGTTACAACCTACCTATAATAGCCAAGGTATAATATATGTCCAAATGGCTCAAGTCTAGCGACAGTGCCAAACTGACATATAATGGCGCACGATGTCGC
The DNA here is from genome assembly GCA_030737875.1 of Allium sativum. Taxonomy (NCBI): domain Eukaryota; kingdom Viridiplantae; phylum Streptophyta; class Magnoliopsida; order Asparagales; family Amaryllidaceae; genus Allium; species Allium sativum. The sequence continues at coordinate 137,282,533 of CM060912.1, forward strand.
ACAAATAAGTAAACATGATGTCCATATCAAATCTAATTAAATCACTATTAATCTCTTTTATTTACTAATTACTAGGTTCTCCTATCCTAGATATATTCTATTTTATAATTAGAAATCACACATACACATTAATAATGTCATATGCTACAACTACAGTATAGTGAGAGATAATATCACTCAACTCATTCAAATTAGTGCAAAGTTGTTCCATAGCATAGAGCTTGTCAATATAAGTCCAAGACAAGAAACCACATCCAAATTTGACATCGTATGAGAAAGATATCACATATATATGTTTCACAAATTAAATTAGACAATGTAATTAACTTGACGATAAATTAATTGGCTAATCACCTAGTTATTCACCTTCTTCTCTAATACATTTCCAGGTCACACTACAGGGAATAAAACCCACCAAAGACACCTCTTTCTCTCCTCCCTTTCTCCATCCCCAGTCCATGAAACGACGAACTGATTTCGGTATTGTTCTCCTCGTCTCGAGTGCTACCAGGCCATTCCCTTCATCTTGAACTCGCAAGCATCTTGCGTAATGCGACCAAAAATGACTTGTGCGGTCACAAATGTCGCATCCACGACTGGAGGTGTATACCCGAAGTAATTGTCATGGGGATATCTAGTTTGATGAGGGGAACCCGGTGCTACAATCCAATTTAAGAATCGATGCTTCTATTTAAAGAGAAGTAGAACCCTATTTCATATTTTGGACAACTATGGGTTTATTTTGAATGAATGGAACAACAAATTCTATTATAACGAGAAAATAAGATAGTGGGTCTACTTTGAGATTATTATTTTATATTCAATTGTCTCAAATTCTAATTGAAATATAACGCATGTTTTAACTTGCCACGATCAAAGGACTCATCCAATCACTATGAAGCTTGATGGCAGGAATCACTACAACAATACAGTAATGATGGTACAAGTTTCGTTGAAATCCGAGAGTGTTGCCTGAAACGACAATTTTACATGCATATCGAGATCATTATGAACAACAAATGGTCTGAACTCAAACTATAGCGATCCTTATATTTTTATTAATGTAACAAACCATATGAACTCAATGGAACTAATCTTGGGTACTAATTTGATCGTTTGTGAAAAATCACCTTTCTAGAACTGTCAATCGAATAATTAACGATCAATATTTAAGTAAAATATTTAAATATCTAATCGTTAAAATATTGTAACTCCCTACCCCGAGACCCACTCTAATAAAGAGCATTAACGAGTAATGATGTCTATTAGAGTGGAGAATAGGGCTGGTTAGGAGTGACCATCCGCAATCTTATATTAGACAAGTATCAAATACGTAAATTGGGTATATATGTCTTTTTTCTAACCTCAAGTGGATCGATGTACTCAATTCATCTAATATAAAACTATGATGGCTAAGGATCATATTCAGAACAAATTGCAATACATCATAGATGATAGATCATAGAACATAATACATATAAGCACAATAGCAGAATACAAAATATACATGTGCTACATACTCATATGGTTCCATTTGAACCATACCCATAATGTCTCAAAAGAATAAAGATACAATGACATAAATACAGCAATATACATATAAGATAAAAAAATTGAGAGATATAGTCCAAGAAGACTCAGTTATCCACGAATCAGTGCTAAGCTACGAATCTGAAACAACTCGGTCTGACCCGAGTATTACATACACATATCTGTTTAGCTTAAACATATCGGTAATAACATGATAAGTGAAATAAAATGTCAATAGACACAAATTTCTTTTCACAGGAAAAGAAATCTCATAATTATAGTTTTAACTAGAACAAAAATGCAATAATTCCTTTCCATCAGAAAGGAATATTAATACACTCGGGATAAGTTCAGGAAATTAATATACTAGTCACTCCAGAGGAACACAAATACAAACTTAGATATTTCCATCAACATAGATTACCCCAACTCTACAATTAGGGTAAATAATACTTTGAATCACATAAAGGTAGGATGGAAAATTAAAAAACAACATAAATCACAAGAATCACGGAACTCATGGAATGCAGTTAAGAGTTCAAATCATAGAAATCAAAAAACTCATGGAACTCAATTAAGAGTTCAAAACATAGAAATGAAATCAACATGTGTGTGTATATATATATATATATATATATATATATATGTGTGTGTGTGTGTGTGTGTGTGTGTGTGTGTAATAACAATAATCTCAAATGGTGAAATCATGGAGAAAACTCAAAATTAGAAAACAACTTAGATCGGATCCGATAAGATTACAATGGCCATGACAAGATCACTAACACAACCCCAAGCAGTTTTGTCTTAATTGACAAAGTCGCTAAGACCTTCCTCAATCAGTTTCTTCGGCTGGTAAGGTCGCTAACATCTCCCCAAGCAATTTTGTCTTAAATGACAATGTTGCTAACACCTCCCCAAGCAATTTTTTTTATCATGACAAGGTCATGTACTCCTTTCCTAGTTAGTTTTGTCCTAAAGGTCAAGGCCGCTGACACTTACCTCAAGCAGTTTTTTCATTTATCCATAGAACATGTCACAAACTCATAGATAATAACCCGAATAATGATAATTATACATCTCATATAACACGTTCTCATTTATCGGTTTACACACTGTAAGTGAGCTTCACATTAGAAATTACATGAACATTGGAAAATATGGAAACCACGATATGCGATAAAATACCAGAAGTAATGACTTCGATAGTCGAATCGGTAATTAACTAATCCTGTATACCTTCGTGTCCCATACCACGAGGTTTATGATATCGTTTAATCACCGACAAGCCAACTCGAAGGGTGCAAAAATGAATATTTTAGTATATATATATAAATACTTTGTTTGAGAAAACAAGTTCGTAAAATGATTTTAAAACCATGTGAATCATTTTATTAGAATCCTTTATAATTGTAAAATATAGATTTAATATTGCTTTGAGATGATTTTTATCTTAAAACAAAATATGAAAAACCATTTAGTCTCAAAGCTACAATATATATTGATGTTGGGAAACCATTTCATAAAAATGTGCGTGTGTCACAAATACACCAAATTTCCACATGGAAACATCATTTGCAAGCAACACAAAATTGCAAATCCAAGATGAGAATTTGCATACAATATTGGCTTGTCCAAATAGAATCAAAGCTCATCAAAATCCATTTTAGAATCATTAAAGCAATAAGGAAAACTCATCAAGATTCAAAAAAAATACGCATATCAATTCATATGCAAAAATCTGGAATTGCAACAAAATATGCTAGGAGAAAAGTTACAAACCCAGCTATGAAACCTTCTCTTGGTTCAACTTTCAGGTATGTTTTGAATGACCAAGCGTTCTCCAAATAGTCCGAAAATTGATAAACATAAACTAGAATAACATATCTTTCGATATGAAAAAGAATCACTGTATTCAGACATGATACAAGAAAGATATGGAGTCTCAAACTTGGACTCAGGCCATGTTGAATTCTGGCCGGGTCTGAAACCTTCTACAAATTCAATTTTCAGGCCAGATTTGAATGATTAAATGACCTAGAAATGGTTTGAAAATTTACAACCATGGAGAGAAACATTCAGGCTTTATAATGCAAGAAGAATCATGCAAATCAGATCAAAACCGAGGGAGATACAGTGCCTCCAAGTTGGAACCAGGCACTGGTTTCACCCTAGAAATTAGGTATGAATCACATCAAGAGATCAACTTGAGGTTAGTTTCAAGCATTCAAATTACCTCTAGATGAGTTAAAAATTGACTTGCATGTAGTAGAAAACTTTTGCTTTCTATCAGAATAAGAATTAATGAATTCCGACTAGAATTGAAAGAGTAACTCTCTCAAACATTGACTCAGGCCATGTTTGCAGAAACTTAGAAAACAAAATGTGCACAAGATAAAACCTGTGTTGGTAATTACTTTGTGACAAAGGTTTCAAGTATCAAACGAAAGAGTTTTTCTATGAAATTTTGGATAACTATGCTATAGCACGTGAACTAGCAATAGAAGTAAACCAGGCACTATATCGTCGTCGGAATTGAGAGGAAAAGACATGCAAAATGGCACTTAGACTTAGTTTCATAGAAACTAAAACATCAACAAGAATTCAACCAAACTTAATCTATGAATAAGTTATATGTTTAAACTAGAATGCATGAGTTAAAATCTCACCTTGCATGTATTACAATGATCTCCAACCTTTAGCTTGCCAAGATGATAGCTTTAAGCTTCCAAAACAGTACCCCATAATTTGCAGTTGGACTTGACATTTATTGATACTCTTTCACTTCATATTAACATGCCAAAATTTGATATTTTTCTCATGACACCATGTCGACATTCTAGTCAAAATTTAAGAGGATTTGGAGTAGTGGATATGTAGATATGAATTTTGGAAGTAAATAATTGGTTGCTATGTTTAACAAACAAAACCAACAAGACACTTAACTTCTAATAGGTTTTTTCCTACCCTACTCTCCAAATTTGCAAAAGTCATAAACGAAAAAATTGTTCATTATCAGAATATCTTTCTACTGAAGTAAACTTGAGGCAATTTGGCCTAGTAAATCAAAATTTATGGCCTCTGAAAATGAACAAATAATTTATGGCTTGAAAAAAAGAATAAATAAATCCACTCAATTCTCACAAATTTCCTCGAAAGCTAATCTTAGAATTGGCCAAAGTGGCTAAAAGAAAAGTTGTTCCATTCTTAAGCAGCTTTCCAACAAAATTAAAATCAATGAATTTGGATTAAAGTTTCGAAAGATATGGCATAAAAACTGAGTGTAGGTATTTCTGGAAGTAAAAACATACGATAGAAAATAGCTTTGCTTGCATGTGGATTTCGAAAATCATCATTTCGAAATCTTAAAAGTGATAGAATAAATAAATTCCTTGTTGAAATAACTTTCCAGCAAAAAATAGTCATCTTATTTTGCTTAGTATTTTTCAAATTATGGACGAAATAAGGAAGAAAGTTCTCCTTAGATTTTCTCAAGGTTACTCTAGTCTTTTTATTTTTTGAACATTTGTCCAATTTCTTTCATGCAATCTAACACATGGTCCCCTTAGTTGTCAAACATCTTTCTGTACATATTATTTTATTCTAACATGTACTTAAATTAGTTAATAAATAGTTATACAAATCAAATTAAAGTTTGTTTACACATGTACTCCAGAATCTGGGTTGTTACAAATACGAGTCGTTACAATGGTCTAGGGTGCAAGAGAAGGATGGGTCGTGGGCGCTCTATCATCTATTGCCTCGTTCCTTGTCTAATTTATTGGCACCTTTGGTGCACCAAAAATATTTGGTTTTCAACTGGGCCCCAAAGGTGCCTGGATGTATTATATGCAAGGTTAAAGTTGATGCCTATTTCGTTTTCAAGCCAGGCCCTTCTCAGGCCTCCTGAGTCCTGTGTTTGCTTCTATTTTTCGTGATCTCATTATTTCCCTAGGGTTGAGACCATGCATGGGGTTTGATTGAGTGTGTGTTTTTTAGGTTGTGGAGCACGTTTGCTCTTAGATTTGAGATCTTTTGGTATATGGTGTTGGATATTAGAGCTAGACCTGGATTGGATTCTTAATTAGCCCTTGGCTTTGAGATCATTGGGAAGTTGGCTTTGGATATCAATGCTGGGCTGGAACAGGGTTCTTGAGATGGATTTTTTCTACATATAGCATCTACTCCTTCCTTCTTTACTACAGGGAAAACTATATATCTTGATGCTCATAATCGTTGGTACTTCATCGGGAAAAGCAAGCCCTAACGGAATTATTGATGAAATAAAAGCATCATATCTACCTTCATTAAATCTTTCGATGAAATTTCCCAAATTTTAGTACTTGGAAACGTCAACACTTACCAATGATTTTATGATATTTTTTATGGAAAAACGAAGATTCTACGATTAACTTGGCAATACCAAAAAAAGAGATTCATGTAAAACGCTGTTATATTCGTCGGAAAAAGCCAACGAATAAGCGACCAGTTCAACCATTTTTTCTTTTTCCAATGGATTTAGCGACGAATTTCAACAAGATTGCAACCCAAAATTATTGCTTCATCATTTCCAATTATCACATTCACACTTTTTTGTTTCTACTCTCAACGAATAATCTTATCACATTATAACTTTCCTTTTCATTAATTTTATTTCTCAACAATAAATTATACACACATATGTTATGACATAAGCACTTCTCACTATTCTCAGTAATATATTGTCTGTGTTTATATCGGCGCATAAACATCTTAAGAAATCATACTACAAAATTCAGAAATTACATAGGAATTAACCAAAACAACATCAAGTACTAGACATATAATAATCTCATATAGTCAAAAATAGACAAGATAGAATGAAATATGTCATATACATTGTTACTTTGATGCCACATTTATAGTTAATTTTGATATATTTTACATGTGAAACAATCCTAAATGGCCTTAATTATGACAACAATAACTAAAGGCTAGAATAAACAAACATAAACTCAGGTACAATTCGAATTTAAAGGAGGGTCGAGATGTGTACTAACAAAGTATTTATCATACAAGACATCTAAGATTGCATTGTAGATTGAGAAAGGATATGATCTGCTTATGCATTTCATTCACCTTCACCAGCTCCCTATGTATTTGATTATATTTCATGTAACTGCTTGATTTCTTATTCCGTAGAAACTACATACTGCTTAATCTTGTGTTCCTAAAAAATTAAATTCGTGTCAAATGAGTCAGTTGCATGATTGTATACTATACATGAACTATGCAAAGTAATAATCTATTGTCTATTAAAAGTTTCAAAATGTAGAACTTGACATTTATATAGATCTACGTCAAAGCAACAAAAGGAATGGTTCAGCATACCACATTAAATTTGGATTTGGCATTGACACAGTTTCAGCAAATCCATACCCATTTGCTTCAGAAATGAAAACAATATGTGTGTTGTGTTCACTGATAAGCAGAGTTACCCGAGCAATTACGTTTTTTTCATGACAAGTTACTATGTTGTTATTTACATTGATGTTCTGGCCATTGTATATGAATATTTCTGATAACTTAAATGTTGATCAAAATTTGAACATATATTGACTCTAACTTAGTTTCTAATCATATTGTTATCTGTTTTATCATTTAATAAGGTTAGTAACCTTACTTGCTAAACCGACTAGACTATCAGACGATAATGATTTGACTTTAGTATCAGTCAAAATTTAAAGATATATTTTAATGATCATCATTGCGTTTCAAATAAAATCATGGCCAACGCAAAGATAGACACATGTATAGAAAAAAGTAAAGGTACTGAATATTTTTTTTTGTATTAGTTGTTAAGCAACATGATTGTTAATGATATTAGGTGGAATCAACTCCTGTTAAAATACTATAGAAAGCAAGAGAATATTATACTCTACTTATGTGAATAAAGTGTTGCTTTCTTCTAAATATAATATCTTTTTAGCACAATTCAAAATAATACATGCAAAAAAGTAGTAAATAGCAAATGAACTTTCAGACAAAAGAAATTAGACCATGAGAACTTCGTTAGATCCGAGTTCATTAAATTAGATTAACAAACATGCTACTATCAACTTACGTCGAGATTATATCAACGGTAATATTTCAAACTGAACTAAGACACCTTGTAGTTTGGCCCCCCAAAAAAGGAAGACTACTAGTATTTGCTTTTCAGAACATATAAACTCCCATGGTGGACAATAACAAATACGAGAGAGTGGATCTATGGATTGGATATGGAGGAAATTAAAAGTCACTGACAACATACTAATCGTAAACATATCGAATATGTGAATTATATAGTAACAAAACAGGTTAATAGATACATCCGTATATGAAATACACATTATTAATTATCCAAACTATATCAAGAAGGTAAGCCCGAACTAAAAACCAGAAGTCAAGAAAGAAAAATCACAGTATTAACTTAAACCTAATTGTATCATTGATTCTCCCTAATTACTATAAGGGAAAGTTTATTAATTTTGTTATAATCATGAAAACATTAAAGGTAGTATCCGCATAATATACAATGTAAGAAAGTGGAAAAACCATAATTCTCTACAAAGTAGTTGTATAGTTAATAACATTAACAAAGTATAAAATGAAAAAAAGATTTATTTCTACAAATAACTAACAAAATTATTTCTCTTAGCGAGGACCTGCTTAATTCCTTTTGAAGCTTGAGATCTTCGTAATACTTCTCAAATGACTATGGTCAATTATTGCAGAAGGCTAATTTTAATTTTCTTCCATTTATGTGATAATTAGAGCATTTTAAAATGCGAGATAAGGTAAAACTAATATGTCGGAACATATAATGAGATAATGCATTGATGATAAATTTTCAATGGGAAGTTTATAAGAGTTTCAATGAAAAGTAATGAGATAATTAACCATAATGTGACACTCCACCCTGAGACCCACATTAGTAAAGAACATTAACAAGTAGTGTTATCTACTAATGCGAAGAAAAGTCTGGTTAAGGGTGACCATCCATAGGTCTTGTATCAAATAAACATCAAGAGTATCGATAAATTACATCATATTTTTTTCCTCGTGGATCAAAACTCTTTATCTTTATTCAATACAATACTATAGTGGCTAGAAAGTAATCCAGAACAAACATGGTTAACTAATACAATGTACATCACCAAACAAATCACCCAACATCACATACATATACATATAATGTACAACATATAGTATCACAAAAGGTGGTATGCAACCACAATATACATCGAGTCCAAAAGAATAAGGCACATCAGCAGAGAACATGGATTGAATATAAAATCTACAACAAAATAGCTAATCTAAGTAGCCCAAAACTGAATGATCCAAAGCAGAAGCAAAAGGAAATGTACAACTACTAGAAATGTCTAAAAAAAGCTCAGTCTGACGCGAGAAGTAACACATACATGGGTCACACGATAGACAACTCTTTATCCAAAGAGTTGGATGATGGTATCATAAAGGGAATAAATCAAGTTAAGTTCGTACGTCATAAGTAAAAGGGTACACAAGTTCCTTGTGCTAGCACTAGGCCATGTATAATAATAACACAATCAACAAGTGAGTTCAACACCCAAAATCATCAAAATATCATCTGTAACTCAAGCGAGTTAAAACATCACTAAAGAAGCATCGTACTTCACCACTAAAAACCATATAATATGAATGGATTTAAAATCAAAATACTCATCATAATGTATGATTGTGAAGATCAATTCACAATCGCAAACACAAATTACAAAATAGACCCATCACAAAAAGATGCATGTGCTATCACAATATAATATAGCTCCCCCCGAGCTATAACATTGCTCCCACAAGCTTAGCCAGCAACTTATACATATTCAATTATGGGGCACGACGCTACGACCCCCTCTCCCCGACGACTGTATCTTGACCCCCCCCCCCCCTCGATCGAGTGAATACGTATATGACTCCCCCTGCTCAAGTGAATACGTATAGGGCTCCCCCTGAGTCTAGATCCCCTTCCCCCTAAAGCGAGTACTGGCTTGTCACAACACAATATGCATCATTGAATCATGGTCAATAACCTAAACAGTAGTAACTATGGGTCCAATACACATGCTCTAACTTTTTGGCTTACTAGCCGCTTATCAACTTCATAATGAAAACACAGAAATCACGAATCATAATCAACAATCTTAAATTAGACAATCCTGGAATTAACCAATCTCGTATATCGCCATGTCCCATACAATGGAATTTACATTATCATTTAATCTCCATTACGTCATCTCAAAAGGTGTGCAAATGTGTGTTTTATATATAGAAAAATACTTGATTTTCAGTTAAAACCAGTTTATAAAACAATTATTGGAAAATGTTTTTTTCTTTCAAAAATCCATACATATTTCAGAATAGGTTTTATACTATTTTTTTGAGGTCGTTTATTTATAAACCAAAATTGTAACTCATTTTAGCCTCAAAACTATAAAGAAATCGATAATTTTATATGTATATATGAGAGAGCTAGTTCAAAATTGTTTTCGTGTGCTCAATTTTCACTAAAACGCAGCATAAACTTCAACACATGAATTATAAGAATTTCCTAAAAATATGTGAAGTTAATCGGGCATTGAGTGGCCTGGTTTATTAAGTTCATTTGGCATGAAAACCATGGGTTTTAGCATCAAAAATTTCATCAAAACCAAGGGAAAAAGGCACAAAAATCACTAACAAAACACACGGGAGCACAGGCTTCTTGCCTGCATAAGAATACACAAGTGTCTTAACCTACACACCTAGGTGTTTCAACCCCTGGGTCAAGCCAGGGACGAAGTAGGTCAACCCACTTTACGCACTTTACCCCAGGTCTGAATCTTGCACATACCTCCTCTTTTGGATCATTTTCCGATAGCCTAACGACGTCGGATTGCACCGAAAATTAAAATGCATGTTCATAAAATACTCTTTAACAACATGCAAAAAGATTTGTATCAGAACCTTCAAAGACCAGAAAGAAATGGTAGCACAAATTTGGACTTTGGCAGTGATTTCAACATAAAAGCCAAATCAACAACAATACTTGAAAAGTTACGTATTTTTTCACAAAAACTTCAAATTGACTCAATTACCACTGTTAACTAGAGAAATGTGAGATTCACTCACCTTAGAAGAAATAACAACGAATTTGGCAAAAAATTGAAGTGATTTAGAGCTTTATTATTGAGCAGAATGCCTCTTCTTCGCTGTAGAAACAAAAGCTATAGCATGCAAAAAAAAACTTACTGTAAAAAGGGAAATCCTTAACAAAATAAAATAAAACTTGGATTAAATAAGAGTTTTAGATTAATTACCTGTTTCTATGTGAATTAAACAACAAACCCTTAGGTTTTTATGTGGATTTGAGGCAATAAGAATGAAAAGGAGAGTGGATTTCTTGTTTTCTTTGTTGTTGTTTACTGGAGTAGGAGGAAGTAAGAGGAAATGTATGTATTCCTCATTTCTCCAGAAGTTTTATTGTCTTAAAAAAGAAATTAGGCCTCTAAATGACCAATTAAGCCAATATCACTAAGTTCACCATCTACATACCTAATTAGGCCAAATAACACTAGTTTAGGCTACGTTAACAACTACTTAGCCTAAAAAGCCATGTTTTTCACCATTCAAAACCAAAATTTACGAATATTTACACTAATTGAAAAAATAAAAATTATACTAATGTTTATAAAACGTTTTTAAAGCTTATTAACTCTAAAACTTCATTTTACAACAAAATTTACAATTTACAATACATTTGCACTATTTGGACAAATTTGAACATTTTGTTTACACTTGAATAACTTTTACAATATAATTAAATTAAATATTTCAATTAACTTACTTTTAACACAATAATTTATTAAAACTTTATAGAACAGATATTTTCACATATTACACAAATATAAGCATTTTATTTATATTTGTGCAACATTTACAATCTATGTAACTTGATTATTATAATATCTTAGTTTTTAGCAAAATAAGTTGTTAAAGTATGGAAAACTGCACTTTCCACAATTATTATTAATTACAATAAGTTTTTACATATTTCTATATAATCAGTATTTCACATTCAAATAAAACATTTTCGATAAGAAAATATTTTGAAACTTTTTAAATCTTTACTACAACATACATTAACACTTGTTAATATTTTTAATTGCCAAATCATCAAATTTCATTCCAAACCTAATATTTCATAGTTTATCACCACTTTCACATTTAATTAACCGAAGCCTCAAATTTAATCACTTAAACGTGACTAAACCCACAACCAAATGTCAAAGCACCAATTTATTATTACCATGATTAATTAAGTCAATAATCAAGTTAATGATATATTCAACTTAATTACTACTTAACTATTTACATTTTAATGGTTAAATATCCTAGCAGGTAATTACCGAAAACTTAGGTTGTTGCGCATAAAGCATGCATTTTTGAGATTGCTTATACCCTTCAAGTAATATTATAAATATACAAACTAATACAAATTATGTCAAGCTATAAACAACCGTAAAACGAAAAAGTTTAAACAAATATAAATTATTAATACACGAAGTGTTGTATATTCAAGTGAAGCCTGGATGAGGTGAAACATATTATAGTATTCAACTTTAGTCAATCTAACCAATTTTACATTCTCTAGTTTAATTTGATATAACAAATATTAATATGTTTGACGTAATCAAACATAAGTTATCAAAGTTTAGTTGATAGATTTTTATCGTAAATTATAAATTATAAGTAATATGGTTTCTCATCATTAAACAGTTCATAATCATATTTTTTGGGAAAACAAACGGGTTACCTCTGTAGTAACGTGCGTTTACATATTAAGTGAGGTTTATAACATTGTATGTCTACATTAAAGTACTATAACATTATTAAAAAATATTATTCTTTATTGTAGATTTTTTATTTTACATTTACATTATGCAATATACTAATAATGTATAGCAAAATAATTAAAGTAAGACAATTGTTGCACAGTGAAACCTTAGAGAAAATAGATATATCAATATACCATTCACCTCTCAGTATTATAATTTTTCCAAAAAAAAGAAGTAAAAAATGATTGTTATGGTGCATAAAGAGTGTACATAAGTCGTAAGACTGACCTCTAAAGCTTTAGTTATGCAAGCATATTATTCTCGATTATATCATGGAGATCTATCCTTTGCAAGGATATGAAAAAAGGTAACACTCGTAGAAAAGAAAACTAAAATGTTAGGAGTTAGCAGAAATATAGTTATTGACACGTTTTTTGGTAAAGCTGTCACACATTAAGATTTTGGTTAGCGACACACTCAAGTCAATTCGTAAACACAAAGAAATTTGGTTTAAGTCGCGACATGTTCAGAAAAGGTTGGAAATGGCGTCGATTCGTAAAATCGTCATCGATGGACTTGGAAAAACTGACACAGTAAAGGTACGTGATCGACTTGGTCCGATCAGCTCAAAATGCTTGAGCGTGTCGATCCTATCACGTAGCAAAACTCATTGTGGAAAAATATAGGGTTTTTGGTATAAAAAAAAGCAGTGTTGCGCACTCAAAAGCAGCTTATCGGCATGGTACGATCATGAAAAATGTCTTCTGCGACTCATGACATTAAAATCTATCACTTAGCAAAATTCTAGTTTGGTACGTTCAAAATCAGGTGATCGACACAACATGAAAATCGTCGATTTTCATGTGTTCGTGCTTGGCTGATCATGTCTGGTAATTTGGTTGATCACATGGCTTGGCACGAAAAAATGGTTTGATCGGCATAGGAAAATGGCCAAAAACCATGTCTCCAACACTGGTCGGTCACTTGGCAAACTTGGCTTAGCAAACAACGAATTTTGTATCCTTAAATTTCTAATCAGATCTGGGATTCAAAATTACATGCCACGACTCTGCCCCAGCCCAAATTCTTTCGTATCCAACACATGGATCAGGGAGTCGAAATTGGGCTTGGTTAAGGGATTTGAAATGTTTCACATGAAATTTGGTTGAGCACTTCGGAGGGATTCAAAATATCCCTGTGTCTGCACCGTGACTTTTGATACAAAATCTGGGCCGATCAGGGGATTCAAAATTTATTTGTTAAATGCCAAGCGATCATAGCACGGTGTAAAATACATGCGAAACACCATTTTTTAAGTAATCAACACGTATTGGCCACACTATTATGGGATTCGAAATATCAAAAGTGGAAAATTGTCAGGATTTTTGGCAAATCAGTTTTTACCGTGTTCATCATGTGTTTTGGGCTGATCGACACGATTTCTCACTCAGGTTTCAGGAATTCGCGATTTTCAACATCGAGATGCAATTTTTTTGACATTACCTTGGTTTTTGACTCCAATTTTTGGATACGAAATTCGTATCCCTCAGAGATACGAAATTTGTATCCCTCAAAGATATGAAATTCGGGCTGAGATACCCTAAATTCACCTATATATACCCCCAAGCTTGGCATTGAATGGGGTTAGCTCATTGGCACTCTACCTACACTTTGGCATATGAGGTTGAAGCTCTAAGGCACCATTAATAGCTGCCTTTACCTTCCGCATGGATTTTGGACTTCTTTTGTACTTCTAAAAGTTGCACAAACATATTCCTACAATATATGGCCAATTACTTAGACTTTTCACTACTTTTGGACTGTTTTGGATATCTTTGGAATTTCTTGGACATTGAAGCTACTTTTTGGACATTACCCTGTATTTTTGCTTAAGGAAGAAGAAGAAGGACATTTTGATCAAAGTTTAAAATTAACAAATATTTTGTTGTTCTATATTAGCAATTTGCACACAAATATTGTCCGAACTTGTACAATAATAGTAATAACCTATTATATGATGAATGATTACTCTAAAGTGGACGTAGGAGTTAGTCCCAAACCACTGTAAAAAGCTGTGTTCTCCCTGCATTTCATTACTTTGGATTTGGATTATCGTTTTTTTCCAAAGCATATAATCTGGCGTTGGCATGCGCGAACAGCGATAATTACCCACGTCAACACTTTGGTGCGCTAAGAAGGGGGCGCATAGGCTTGACTTATTCTTTGAATTGGATTCTCAAATTTCTATTCAGATTTGGTTTTGGATTTCGATTTTTGTTTCAGTTTTTTACTTCGACTCTCCTGCTCGCTTTTCATCATGGTTAAGCGCAAGAAGTTCAACGCTATTGCTGAAGCTCAAGGTGCAGGAGCTAAAGGAAGTCAAGAACTTCCTTCGACTGGAGTGCCCTCAAATTATGTCACTCGTGATGATGTTGATAACATGATTAAGAACTTAGCTACAGATTTGAACGCTCGACTCGAGTGATAGGATGAAGCATTCACTACTTTTCTCACATGGATTGGGGATAGGATAAGAAATTTTGGAAGGTCGACTGACCAGGCAGATATTATTGGAAAAAGTAAAAGTGTTCCTCAAGCTACAAAGCGGGACTTGGGGGAAACCCCGTAAGCTAATTAGCAGGCCGACGGTGATCGTCGGACCACTACCAGTCCCGCTACACTCGGAGGCACCTCTAATCCCGACATCGCTCTAGTTTGTGACAATTTAGTTAGTCATGTTTTGGGTTCTGCCATTGGTAATGTGGTTCAAGCGCCAACGTGCGCAGCTTTGGATTATAGTTCTCCCATAGTTCCGGGAGTCAGGATTGAGCCTGATGCGGCTCCTCCGATTAGAATTTAACTGGATATTCTTATCGCTAATCAACCTATTTCGAATTTGGACTTAAACACTAGGGGCACTAGCGTCGCTTTGGATAATTTGAATCATTTGCTTGCTTTTGGTAATTGATCACAAATCGCGGATGTCATTTGTCGATTCACTCGAGGTGGTGCCTCATCTTCGGATATGTATTGTATTAATCACAGATCGTTCTCCTTGGATATACGAAATTTCCACAACCCACCGGACTTCAAACTACCGGTGTTGGAAGCTTATGATGGTCGATGGGAAGCTTATGATGGTCGAAAGGATCTGACTGCCCAGTTGATGAATTATGTTCATCATATGGAAGTCCTCTCTACTTAAGAAAATCTCGTGGAAATGTGTTTTCTGCTTTACTTGACTGATATTGTTGCTATGTGGTTCAGGCAGCTAGAGATGGACTCTATCACCTCTTGGAATGCTTTGGTTAGCAGTTTGTGGAACAATTCAGAGTTCACATCCTCATCCGAAAAGCGTTATGAATCTAACTGGTATTAAGAAGAAGTCCGGTGAGACTCTCCATAAGTTCTTGAAACGGTTTATTGTTGCGGTGGCTTAGGTCAATACACCCGACCCGTATATGGTTTTATTGCCATAGTTTCTAGTATTTTGGATAAGTCTGACTTCAAGACTTCATTGCATCGGGACCCACCGAGGGATCTCGGTGAGTTCAATTTTGAAGCTGAAAGATTTCTTCGAGAAGAGGATGCGAGAACTGACAAAGAAGTTAAAAAAGCAAAGGATTCTGATGCTAGTAGACCTCCTTCAGGGAATGATCGCAACATTGCTAGGAAGTAACCTCAGTTCTCGACTTATTCAGAACTTACTCACACCTCCACAGGAAATTTATTTGGAAGTTCATCCCAATACTCCTTTCAAGAAGCCTCTCTTAAGGAAGTCAACTCAAACGGAAAAGGACACTGGTCGGCATTCCTTGTTTCATGATCTAGATGATCATAATACAAACAATTGTCGACATCTCAGGGATATGATTGTGGAGCATGTCAGACGAGGAGAGCTGGCACAGTTTGTTCGGAATCAGACTATGGTGTCAAGATAGGCACAACCCCCTCATGGAAATTAAGAAAGGCCTGGAACCAACAATCGTCCCAGTGTCATTGTTATCAATTAAACCCCTTACTGGCTCTGATTTCTCGGATGCAATATCCCCGGGCATCATTATCTTGTGACTTGTGGATTCTAGTCTTCTGGCATTGTGGATATTTTGGTTCATTGGTTTTGGATTTTCTTGGTCTTTCGGAAAATGGTTTTGGCTTTTTGGTATCATGGATTTGGTTCTTACGGATTCTCTAGCTCTTGGTGATGGGCTTCCCACTTATGTATTTCTCACTTCTGGTTTTCCGCTTTTGGATTTCTTGAGCCTATGGTATTGGATCTCTTGAATTTCTCAGGGTTTGGATATTCGGGCACCGGCCCATAGATTTGGATTTGTAGGCTCTAACCCCCTGGATTTATCTCTTTTAGCTTTCTGGGTTGTAGATGGTTGAGTCGACCTACCCATGTATGGGAGTTATTATGATCCTTAGGCATTCTCTTTGCGTGACAATACATCATCACCCTCTAGTTACTAATAAAATGGATTAGTTCTAGCTTTCCATGGTCGTCTTACTCCAGCAAAGTCGTCTTTGAACATTTCTTGCATTCCTTGGTCGTCTTACTCCGGCAAGGTCGTCTTTGAACATTTCTTGCATTCCTTGGTCGTCTTGCTCCGGTAAGGCCACCTTGGACACTTCAGTTTATTCTTGGTCGTCTTTCTCCAGTAAGGCCACTTTGAACTTTTCTGGATACTCTTGGTCATCCTGCTTCGGCAGAGCCATCTTAAGATAACTCTGGTTTTGGAACTCGAACTGCTAAGTTTGGTTACCCATGTATGGGAACAAGCATCCCCAGGCATGCTCTTGGCAAACGGTAACCATTCACTCTCCCTTACGAATGAATTTGAAATCAAAGACAGCTAAGTCTGCAAACCCATGTATGGAGACAGGCGAGCCCCTAGGCATGCTCTTCACGGATGATGAACCGTTGGGCTTTCCTTTTGGTTTACTAAAAACTCCAAAGTATTATAACTTTAATAAGATTACTTCGCAAAGTAAGGACACTTTTTTGTGGAGTATGAAATCTAAAATTGTATTATAAACTTTAAGGACTCCGATCCATGGCTTGTCCTTGGTCGTTTTGCCTTGCAACGCCATCTTGGACCTCACCGGCTTATCCTTAGTCGTCTTACCCCAACAAGGCCATCTTGGAATTCCCTGGCTTTTCCTTGGTCGTCTTGCTTCGCAAGGCCGTCATAGACCTCACTGGCTCATTCTAGGTCATCTTGGCTCGGTAAGGCCACCTTGAACTCATATGGATATCTGGCTATATGGTTGTTGGTTATTAAGGATTTATGGGTTTTAGGTTTCCCCGATTTCTTAACTATGGATTTTCTTGTTTTTCAGGTTATTAGATTCGTGCAGTCCTCCGGTTATTCTGGTTATCTACAAAGCGATCATGGATTTCTGGTTAATACGATCCAGCGTGATCATGTTTCTTCGGTTTTCTGGTCATAGAAGTTCACCTCGGACTTCTCTTGGCTTTGGTTATTGGATTTTCGGTTTCTCACAAAGCACATCTTCCTTCAATCAAGCAAGACATGTTTTGATAGGGAAAAGTTTTGACTTGCTTTTTGTTAAAGATGTCATACATCAAGATTTTGGTTAGCGACGTGCTCAAGTTTTGAGAACGTCATCAGTAAATAAAAGTGATTTGGTTGAAGTTACGACATGTTCGAACAAGGTTGGAAATAGGGTCAATTCGTAAAACCATCATCAATGGACTTGGCAAAACCGGCATGGTAAAAATACGTGATCGACTTGGTCCAATCAGCTCAAAATGCTTGAGTGTGTTGGTCTGATAATAAGGCAAAACTTATCGTGAAAAATATATGGATTTTGGTAAAAAGCAGTGTCGCACACTCAAAAATAGCTGATCAGCATGGCACGATCACGGAAAATGGCTTGGGCGACTCACAGCATCAAAATCTTCTACTTGGGAAATTTTTGGTGAGGCACATTCAAAAATAGGGGATCGGCACATGAAAATCATCGATTTTCATATGTTCGTGCTTAGTTGATCACATATGATAAACTAGATGATCACATGGCTTGACATGAAAATAAATGTTGTAATCGGCGTGGGAAAATAGCCGAAAACCAAGTCTCCAACACAGGTCGATCACTTGGCAAACTTGTCTTGATAAACAACGAATTTCGTATCCCTAAATTTTGAATCAGATCTGGGATTCGAAATAACATGCCACAACTCTGCCCCAACTCAAATTATTTCATATCCGGCATGTGGATCAAAGAGTCGAAATTGAGTATTGCTGAGGGATTCCAAATGTGGCATGCAAAATTTGGTTGAGCATTTTGGAGGGATTCGAAATATCCCTGTGTATGCACCATGACTTTTGATACGAAATCGGAGCCGATCTGGGGATTCGAAATTTATTTGGCAAAATGCCAAGCGATTTTGGCACAGTGGAAAATACATGGGGATCATTATTTTTTACATAATCAACACGCATTGGCCACGCTATTCTATGATTCGAATTATCAAAAGTGGCAAATTACCATGATTTTTGGCAAATAAGTGTTTACCTTGTTGGTCATGTGTTTTGGGCCGATCAACGCGCCTATTCACTCAGATTTCATGATTTTCAACATCACGATGCAATTTTTTGACACCACCTTGGTTTTTCGACTCCATTTTTTGGGCGCGGATTTCGTATCCCTCGGGAATACGAAATTAGGGCTGGCATACTTAAAACTCATATAGAAATACCCCATGATTGGCATTCGAAGGGGTTGGCAAATTTGCACCCCTCTTACACTTCGGCATACGGGATTGAAGCTCTCAAGCACCATTAATGGCTTCCGTCTCCTTCCCTATGGATTTTGGACTTCTTTTGGACTTCGAAACATTGCACAAACATTTGCCTATAATAATTGGACAATTACTTGGACTTTTTCACTGCTTTTGGACTGTTTTTGATATCTTTGGAATTTCTTGGACGTTGAAGCTACTTTTTGGGCATTGCTCAATATTTTTTTCTCAATGTAGAAGATGAAGTGCATTTTATTCAAATATTAGAATTAACAAATATTTTGTTGTTTTATTGTAACATTGCACACAAATATTGTCTGAACTTGTACAACAATTGTAATCAACTATTACATGATGAATGATTACTATAAAGTGGACGTAGACTGTAACACCCCGTATTTTCTATTAACATTATAATAACAAATTAAACAATACTTAATTTCAAATATGAGAATTAAAGGAAACGGGTTACGCCATTGCGTTCATCCCGGAATTCTACTTGAGATGGAGTCCGAGTTTGCGTGAATTGGACTTCGTATGAAGAAGTTATGGCTTTCATAAGTTTTAGAAATTCAAATAAATTCAAACAGCTCGAAACTGGATTCAAAATTCAAAACAGAAGTCAGAAGCGGACTGGGCGGGAAAATTCCCGCTCAGGACCCAGGTCGACCAGGGGGTCTACCCTAGTGTCGACCCCTCCTTCAGGTCGTCCTGGGGGTCGACCTGCCCCCCCCCCTCCCCGGGCCAGATCTGAATTTTAATGACTTATGACTTGTTGCTGAGTCAATAGGGTTTCTGGATAGTTCTGATCTGGTCTGAATGGTTGTAGTTAACTCTAGGTTCATCTGACGGCTCTAATTAAATTGAAATTCTATATAAACAACCTAATACTCAACCTAAAATCACACAAAAATAATCTTGGAACTGTCATGCCATCAATAGAGAACTTGGAGTAGCCATCACCGCTTTCAATTCAAAGACGAGATACAAGCCTACATCAAAATCAAATTAAAACTAATCTAATTCAATGATCTACATCAAAGGTGAGCATTTCAACTTCATAATTCAGATTCCAGAAATCAAGAATTCCTTTTAGTTTGTAAGTTGGTTATTACGTAGATTTAAACGTTCTTTTAAATGGAATCATGACATGTCGTAACTCGAATATAGAATGATGCGTGTGTATAAGGTAAATAAAGTATGATTCTCATTTATCTTAAATTACCATTGCGATTGAACGTACCATATTGTATGTTATTGGAATCTATTATGATTGGGTAATGAACTTATTATGCCAACTTAGTGATGAACATGTCATGTTATAATTTGGTGATTACTTGCAAGTTTATGATCTAAATCACATGCCTACTTGTTAGATCAACATTTATGTATATTTAGAACTATGTTAAGTTGAACCAATTTATGTTGCTAGATTGGATTTGTGGCCCTCTTATGTTTTAACACATATAAGTTATCATGCTAAGTTGTGATTTAAATATGTTTATAGTAGCTCTCTTATGTTTTAACAGACATAAGTTATCATGCTAAGTTCTGGTTCAAAATTGTGTTTATATGTTAAACCTCCATGTTAGACCTATATCAAGTTTACATGATAATTAGATCCAACTTAGTCACAAGTTCACCCTTACCTGTTTAATTAAGTTAGTGATGATTCTATGCCAAGTTACACATGATAAGTTAAAAGTATGTTATTGTATGCTTATTTCATGTCCCTTGTTTGTTACCCTTTTTGTTTATGGGTTTGGGCTAATTTACTAGCCCAACATTTTATGTAATTTATGCGAACATACCACGGGGGTAGCGTTGGGAAAACATGAAAATTTCATGGCATAGATTTGTTCATGAAATGGTATATTTGGTATACCATTTATTGTGAGCATAATCAAAAAGATAATTATGGCATGATTAAATTAAGATTAATTACATATAGAATTAGACATATATAGAAAATATGTGAATTTAGAAAAGACGAATATGCCTAACCCGAGGTTAGAATGAGTTGTGGTGTAAAACTGCCCGGAACCAACCGGCACATCCAGTGACCACAACAAGACCTGTCTAATGTGGGTGTTTAGTGCATCAAGCCCAAAAACGACCCGAGTTAGACTGAGTTGTGGTGTAAAACTGCCTAGAACCAACCGGCACATCCTGTGACCACAACAAGACATGTCTAATGTGAGTGGTTGGTGCTTTAATGAACAAATTAAAGCTAAGTCAAGATTGGTAGGGTTAAGTCAATTAAGGAAACATTTAACCGATTCAGCATGTTAACTAAACTGATGGGTGGGGTTAGGTAAACTTGAAAACTTAACCAAATAAACATGTTGATTAGAAAACCGTAGTAACGGGGACCCATTTCAGCAGTAACCCACATAGATGTATCATGGTACCCTGAACTAGGCAGGGTGGGGCACAATTACTGGGCTGATTATAAGCGGTCGAAAACGTTGGCGGTTGGTGCGTCAGTGTAGTTTTCGACGGAGTACGGGCATGCACGTACTCCGAAGTGGAAAAAGCAGGCATGGGGCATCAGTAGTATACACTGTGCATCTTGAATCATGTCGACTTGCCACCAAAGGGACTGATACACCCCATGGTGAGACCAGCACAGGTATCTACAGTCAAGCGGGGCCAAATGACACAGGATATGAATGCATGCGAGTAGGAGCCGATCATTTAGGGGATCGTTCGTTATGAACACGTGTGGCTGGTTGAACCAATGGTTAGTAGGTGCAGAGACTATAGTAATGGGTACGATCACATGTTCGTCTTATCTTATATTAGGGTGTGGTCCTATGTTATGTTATTACTGTCATGATCCCTTTCCTTGTTTAAATATTAGTAATCACTGAACTTACCAAACTTATTGTCTGACCTATTTTCTTTCGTCCTCTTTTCTTCTGTCCCCCCACCCCAGCTCTACAGGGAGGGAATACTCCAGCTTAGTCGAACTCTTTGCAAGCTTCAAGAAAGTAGATGTATGATTGGGACTCTCTTACCTTTGCTATGGATTTTGGACACTACGCTTGGGGATTTATGCATTTTTATTTATGGTTTATGCTTCTTTATTAAATAATCAAGATGGAAATTATGATGTAATTGTATTGGAAGTTATTTTGATACAATTTGCTGTAATGCTTTTGTATTGAACCAAGTATGCAATAAATGTTTGATTTCCGCTGCTAATATTTATCTGTCTTGTAAAATTTTCTGTGTCTTGTACCTATAACCCTCCACCATAGTTAAGGCATTCCCTTTGTGAGTGAACTTAATGGAGGTGGGGTGTTTCACTTGGTATCAGAGCAAAGGTTTACCAATCAGATAAGAGTTTTTGAAAACTATTTTCAAAAGAAATATAAAGAAGCATTTTACAAGAAAAAGTGTTATTTTGTTTTAAAGGCATAATCCCCCAAAGCCATATGCCCTATCTTTCTATCCTTTGTTTTGAATCTTTTCTTTTTCGTTTTAGCATGTCTGGGAATCTTAACCTTCCAGAGGGTGTGCCAATACCTGGTTGGTTCAGGAGGTACTTAGAGGCTTGGGCCAACGATGCGGGCCCAACAGATATTCCAGCTGCAGCGGTTCCTCCTCCTCCTCCTCGTGCAAATGCTTTCTCAAAGATTTGTAGAGACATTAGAGCCATGGGTGGAAAGGATTTCAAGGGAACTGAATCATTCGTAGAAGAAAGGAACCGGCTCAAAGAAACTGAGGATCTATTCGTTATCTTCGAGGTGGACGATAGGCATAAGATACAGTTGGCAGTATGGTTACTCAAAGATGAAGCTTCCTATTGGTGGGAAATCACTAATGCTGAAAGACCAGTTGAAACATGGATGGATTTCAGAATGAGGTTTGAGATGAAATTCCTCTCACAAGCTGAACGAAGCTTACAAGTGGAGAAGTTCTTATCTCTTAAGCAAGGAAGTATGACGGTCAAGGAGTACATCAACCAATTCAATCAACTGGCCCGATTTGGACTGGATTTAGTGAATACTCCTCATAAGAAGGCTCTCCGTTTTGTCAAGGGATTGAATGATCCACTTCACAACTTGGCTATGACCATGTACCTATGGGGGCTACTTACGAGAGGTTAGTGGACATGGCACTCTTACATGAGGAAGATAAGGACAAGAAAGAGGCAAAAGTGGAAGTGCCTCAAGATAAGAAGGTGGAGGGGTCACAGAACAAGAAGGCTGATTCAAAGAAAGGTGGGAAGAACAACAAACCCCGTGACAAGAGAAAGTGTAATTTTTGTGGCATTCTTGCACATCTGGTCAAAGACTGCAGGAAGAAGAAAAATAAGATGGGTAGTTGTTTCCATTGTGGATAAACAGGACACATGGCTAAGGACTGCCCAAGGAAGTAAGGGCAGAGAGCTGGACCTTCTTCTGGAGGACAAGTTCACGCTCTCACGGCACCTCCGCAAGAACGAGGTAGAAATATTTCTGTCGAGAGTTTAGTTTATTTGTTTGATCATCGTGTTCATACACTATTTGATTCTGGCGCATCGCACTCATTTATGTCTACTGCCTTAGTTGAATCTCTGCACCTAGACACCAGTATAGTAGAGGATCCCTTGGTTGTTTCAAATCCAATTGGGGGCTCAGCTTATTTGTCAATGGTTTGTTTGGATTTGGAAATTTCTAATCTAAGTGTCAGGTTTAGATGTAATGCCTTTGTTTTGGGCTTCACGAGCTATGGGTTGATTCTAGGCATGGACTGGCTATCCAGTAATGGTGCCGTCCTCAATTGTGAAAAGAGAGTGGTTAGACTCATGACTCGCCTCGGTAACACTCTCGAGATCTCTTGTAATCCCGTGAATTCTGTTATGCTAAGTTATCTAGAATCTCTTGATGCATCTGTTGAGAACTTGCAGTCTGTAAAGGTAGTCCGTGAATACTCAGATGTGTTTGAAGAGGTAAAGGGCTTACCTCCGAAGCGGGAGATAGACTTCCGCATATACCTCATCGACAATGCAAAGCCCATTGCCTTACACGTTAGGCACATGGCTCCAAGGGAGCGGAAAGAGCTCAGCAAGCAAGTTAAAGAGCTCCTAGAAAAGGGGTTTATAAGGCGGAGTATTTCTGAATGGGGTGCTCTAGTAGTGTTCGCAACTAAAGCGGACGGTTCACTTCGCCTGTGCGTTGATTAGAGGGAGCTAAACAAGCTGACCAAGAAGAATAGGCACCCATTCCCGATAATAGATGATTTGTTTGATCAGCTTGTAGATGCATCGGTTTTCTCCCAATTAGATTTAGCTACCGGGTTTCATCAGCTAAGAGTGGCTGAAGACGGCATTGATAAGACGCGTTTAGAACTCCGGATGGTTTCTTCGAGTGGCTTGTCATGCCCTTCGGCTTAACAAATGCACCTGCATACTTCGTTGATTTGATAAGCAGAGTGTTTAGGGAGTTCCTCAATAATTTTGTGGTGGTCTTCGTGGATGATATTTTGATCTTCTCAAAGAGTGAGGAAGAGCATGCTCAGCACTTAAGGGAAGTCATGGATACTCTCCATGCACATCAGTTGAAAGCCAAATTCTCCAAATGCCATTTCTAGAGATAAGAAGTTAGGTTCCTTGGAGATGTGGTATCCAAAGAGGGGTTGGCTTTGGACCCCGTAAAGGTGGTTGCTATGCAAGATTGGAAGGTTCCGCGGAATGCAACCAAAGTCCGAAGCTTTCTCGGGCTGGCAGGCTTTTATCGAAAATTCATCAAAGATTTTGCGAAAATCTCAGCTCCACTTACAAGGTTGACAAAGAAGAACCTAGTTTTCTCTTGGGATTTGGATTACGATATTGCTTTCCAATGTTTGAAATGGGCTCTGACAACAGCCCCAGTTCTGACATTGCCTGATGGAAGCAAGATGTTTACAGTATACACAGATGCATGCAGCACGGGACTAGGCGCTGTTCTGATGCAAGAAGGGAAGGTAGTGGCTTATGGTGGAAGGCAGTTGAAAGTGCATGAGAAAAACTACCCAACCCACGATCTAGAGTTGGCAACCATCGTTTTTGCGCTTAAGTCTTGGCGCCATTATCTCCTAAGTGAGAAGTTTGAATTGTTTACTGACCATAAATCGTTGAAATACCTTTTCTCGCAGAAATATCTCAACATGAGGTAGCAAAGATGGATGGATTTTCTTACCTCGTATGATTTTGAGATTTCCTACACTCCTGGTAAGGGCAATGCAGTAGCAGACGCCTTGAGTAGAAAGAAACTGACCTTAAGCCCTCTCTTTGTAGAAAGGCAAAGCTTGGAGTACATAGCCAACTTTGACTTAAGGCCCTCCCTTGAATTTGTGCCTGGCCTATTAGCAACATTGGAAGTGCGGCCTACGCTTTTGGACTCAATAGGGACCGGGCAACGTGAAGACCCTCAGCTAGTTGATATAATAGATAAGCTGATTAGGGGCGAGACTTCGTGTCACCTCAATAGATACTCCATCGATGTTAAGGGATGGTTGAGATGGGATGGAAGACTATGTGTCCCACAAGCAAGGGATTTAGTGAAGAAGGTTCTCGAAGAGGCACACCATTCCAAGTTGACCATACACCCCGGTGGAGACAAAATGTACAAGGTCATAAAAAGGGTTTTCTTTTGGAGTGGCATGAAAAGAGATGTAGCTGAATTCGTCTCCAAGTGCATGATATGTCAGCAAGTCAAGGTAGAACAGAAGAAGCCTAGAGATTTGCTTCATCCTCTAGAGGTCCCACTGAGGAAATAGGATAGCATTTCAATGGACATTGTTGATGGGTTTCCTAGGTCAAGGAGGGGCAATACCAGTATTTGGGTAATAATGGACAGGCTCACTAAAAGTGCCCACTTTATACCCGTCAAGACTAGAAGGACTGCCTCGTCTCTAGCGTCCATATATCTTAAAGAGATAGTTCGACTCCATGGGATACCCTCTAGCATAGTGAGTGATCGAGATCCTATCTTCACGAGCGTGTTTTGGAAGGGTTTACAAGAGGCTGTAGGCACACAGTTATGCTTAAGCACGACCTATCACCCTCAAACCGATGGAAAGATGGAAAGAGTCAACAGAGTATTAGAAGACCTCTTGAGACTATGCATTCTTGACTTCGGAGGTACATGGGAGGATCATTTACCTTTGGTGGAATTCGCTTACAACAATAGCTACCGAGCCACCATAGGCATGGCGCCTTTCGAAGCGTTATATGGAAGACCGTGCCGGTCACCAACTTGCTGGTGGGAGTCCACAGACAAGCTCATACTTGGACCAGACATGATTAGAGAAACTTCAGAGAAAGTGGACTTGATACAAAGAAGAATGAAGACTGCCCAAGATAGACAGAAGTCCTATGCAGACAAAAGAAGAACCGACCTTGAGTTCAAAGTTGGAGACAAGTTGTTCCTTCAAGTATCTCCTTTGAGAAACGTCATTCGCTTTGGATCCGCAGGAAAGTTAGCACCAAGATTTGTGGGGCCGTTTTCTATCATTGAGAAGATTAGGAAGATGGCTTATAGGGTACAGCTGCCCGAAAGATTGGCTGGGGTTCATAATGTCTTTCATGTTTCTCACCTGCGGAAGTGCTTACATGAGATTGCGGAAGTGGTGGAACCAAGCATGCTACAGGAAGTAGAAGTTGAACTAGAAGCAACTGTGAGGAGAGTTCCAACCTGTATCTTGGGAACAGAAGTCAAAAAGCTATGCAACCGTGAAGTCAAGCTTGTCAAAGTTCAGTGGAGCGACGCCGAGGAAGACGCGACTTGGGAAACTGAGGACAGGATTCGTGCAGCCTACCCTTTTCTTTTTGAGGGTACATCTTGGACCTCTTTTTCCTTTAGTTTATGCTTATGTCTATCTTTTTAGGTATATCTCCTCGACCTTATCATTATCCTTATCCTTATCCTTAGGTAGAAACCTATTTGGATGTAAACATGTAACTGAAACATGTTATGGTTGATGGTTGCAAGTAGATTGCTAGTGGTTGCTCGTGGGTGCATATACACACATTAAGTATTAGATCGGCTCAGTCACTTTCATATTGCATATGCATCTATGTATTTGTATATGGATTGAAACTTTATGTGTTATCATATGGACGTTGCATTTGTATGATTGATGTGCACTCATGTAGGAAATTTTGAGTTGGAAAATTTGCATACATAATGGACTCATGGCGCTGATATAATTTGCATTAAGGAGGTCAACTTAATCAGTAGACCGCCTGATTTTGCATTAGATAAGGACATGTACACATACCATGCATATGATCATGAAGCATTAGAATTCTTTTAAGGACAATGGACGCCTGTGTTTGATGGTTGAGTATATGGGTGATGGGATGGTAAGATGTAAGTTCTTCTCTACTTGAAGATTTCGGGGATGAAATCCGAAAAGGAGGAGAGAATGTAACACCCCGTATTTTCCGTTAACGTTATAATAATGAATTAAACAATACTTAATTTCAAATATGAGAATTAAGGGAAACGGGTTACGCCATTGCGTTCGTCTCGGAATTCTGCTTGAGACAGAGTCTGAGTTTGCGTGAATTGGACTTCATATGAAGAAGTTATGGTTTTCAAAAGTTTCAGAAATTCAAATAAATTCAAACATCTCGAAACTGGATTCAAAATTCAAAACAGAAGTCAGAAGCGGGCTGAGTGGGAAAATTCCTGCCCAGGACCCAGGTCGACCCTAGTGTCGACCTCCCCCCTACAAGTCGACCTAGGGGTCAACCTGGGGGTCGACCTGCCCCCTGGGCCAGATCTGAATTTTGATGACTTATAACTTGTTGCTGAGTCACTAGGGTTTCTGGATAGTTCTGATCTGGTCTGAATGGTTGTGGTTAACTCTAAGTTCATACGACGGCTCTAATTAAATTGAAATTCTATATAAACAACCTAATACTCAGCCTAAAATCACAAAAAAAAACTTGGAACAATCATGCCGTCAATAGAGAACTTGGAGTAGCCATCACCGCTTTCAATTCAAAGAAGAGATAAAAGCCTACATCAAAATCAAATTAAAACTAATCTAATTCAACGATCTACATCAAAGGCGAGCATTTCAACTTCAGAATTCAGATTCCAGAAATCAAGAATTCCTTTTAGTTTGTAAATTGGTTATTACGTAGATTTAAACGTTCTTTTAAATGAAATCATGATATGTTGTAACTCGAATATAGAATGATGCTTGTGTATAAGATAAATAAAGTATGATTCTCATTTATCTTATTACCGTTGCGATTGATCATGCCTATATGTTTGTGGTGATGAACGTACCATATTGTATGTTATTGGAATCTATTATGATTGGGTAATGAACTTATTATGCCAACTTTGTGATGAACATGTCATGTTATAATTTGGTGATTACTTGCAAGTTTATGATCTAAATCACATGCCTACATGTTAGATCAACATTTATGTATATTTAGAACTATGTTAAGTTGAACCTATTTATGTTGCTAGATTGGATTTGTGGCCCTCTTATGTTTTAACACACATAAGTTATCATGCTAAGTTGTGATTTAAATATGTTTATAGTAGCTCTCTTATTTTTTAACACACATAAGTTATCACGCTAAGTTGTGGTTTAAAATTGTGTTTATATGTTAAACCTCCATGTTAGACCTATATCAAGTTTACATGATAATTAGATCCAACTTAGTCACAAGTTCACATTTACCTGTTTAATTAAGTTAGTGATGCTTCTATGCCAAGTTACATATGATAAGTTAAAAGTATGTTATTGTATGCTTATTTCATGTCCCTTGTTTGTTACCCTTTTTGTTTATGGGTTTGGGCTAATTTACCAGCCCAAAATTTTATGTAATTTATGCGAACTTACCACAGGGGTAGCGTTGGGAAAACATGAAAATTTCATGGCATAGATTTGTTCATGAAATGGTATATTTGGTATACCATTTATTGTGAGCATAATCAAAAAGATAATTATGGCATGATTAAATTAAGATTAATTTACATATAGAACTAGACATATATAGAAAATATGTGAATTTAGAAAAGACGAATATGCCTAACCCGAGGTTAGACTGAGTTGTGGTGTAAAACTGCCCGGAACCAACCGGCACATCCAGTGACCGCAACAAGACCTGTCTAATGTGGGTGGTTAGTGCATCAAGCTCAAAAAGGACCCGAGGTTAGACTGAGTTGTGGTGTAAAAATGCCCGGAACCAACCGGCACATCCAGTGACCACAACAAGACCTGTCTAATGTGAGTGGTTGGTGCTTTAATGAACAAATTAAAGCTCAATCAAGATTGGTAGGGTTAAGTCAATTAAGAAAACACTTAACCAATTCAACATGTTAACTAAACTGATGGGTGGGGTTAGGTAAACTTGGACACTTAACCAAATAAACATGTTGATTAGAAAACCCTAATAACGGGGACCCATTTCAATAGTAACCCACATAGATGTATCATGGTACCCTGAACTCGGCAGGCTGGGGCACGATTACTGGGATGATTATAAGCGGTCGAAAACGTCGGCAGTTGGTGCGTCAGTGTAGGCTCCGACGGAGTACGAACGTGCACGTACTCCAGAGTGGAAAAAGCAGTCACTCGGCATTAGTAGTATACACTGTGCATCTTGAATCGTGTCGGGTTGCCACCAGAGGGACTGATACACCCCATGGTGGGACCAGCACAAGTATCTACAGTCAAGCGGGGCCAAATGACACATGATATGAATGCATGCGAGTAGGAGCCGATCATTAAGGGGATTGTTCGTTATGAACACGTGAGGCTGGTTGAACCAATGGTTAGTAGGTGTAGAGACTATAGTAATGGGTGCGATCACATGTTCATCTTATCTTATATTAGGGTGTTGTCCTATGTTCTGTTATTACTGTCATGATCTCTTTCCTTGTTTAAATACTAGTAATCACTGAACTTACCAGACTTATTGTCTGACCTATTTTCTTTCGTCCTCTTTTCTTCCGTTCCCCTTCCCCAGGTCCACAGGGAGGGAATACTCTAGCTTAGTCAGACTCTTTGCAAGCTTCAAGAAAATAGATGTATGATTGGGACTCTCTTACCTTGGCTATGACTTTTGGACACTACACTTGGGGATTTATGCAGTTTTATTTATGGTTTATGCTTCTTTATTAAATAATCAAGATAGAAATTATGATGTAATTGTTTTGGAAGTTATTTTGAGACAATTTGCTATAATGCTTTTGTATTGAACCACGTATGCAATAAATGTTTGATTTCCGCCGTTTATATTTATCTATCTTGTAAATTTTTCTGTGTCTTGTACCTATAACCCTCCACCAAAGTTAAGGCATTCCCTTTGTGAGTGACCTTAACAAAGGTGGGGTGTTTCACTTGGTATCAGAGCAAAGGTTTACCAGATCAGATAAGAGTTTTTTAAAACTATTTTCAAAAGAAATATAAAGAAGCATTTTACAAAAAAAAGTATTATTTATTGACTGGTAAGCAGAGTAAATTCTATCTCTTAACTATTCGTCAAAAGTAGGTTAGGTATTTAAAAGTTCGAACATAAATCATATTGAAGCTTTAGATCAGCATTTATTAAGTAGTCTGTGTAGAATTCAATTCAAATTCAACAAGTTTCATAAGCTTTTCTGCACAATGAGAGTGGAAATTTGTTTTTTCAACAAACTTGTTATAGATTTTGTTTTTTTTTTCCTTTCTGAAAAAAAAAGGAACATAGTTTATAACATGCATTATGTTGTTAAAACTTATTGTTGTTAACTTATGAATGAAAAAGAAATATTCACAAATAACAACGTAAAATACAATGGTTTTAAACTAATAAATAAAGCAAGAAAATTAAGTTAGCCAATGCAAATCAAATCGGATAATGATAAAAATTATATTAATTATATATTTATAAATAAAGTAAATATTATCCATGTTGTATAAGAAAGAGTTTATCGTTTGTGCTTCTGGCGTACAAAGCTATATGATAAGCGATATCGGCAAAAGCGTTATCATCATCCACCCAAACCCAACCATAGACACCCTAATCGCTAACTATCCCTCTATACCTGCAACAGACACCCACTCCAGACCCATCTGTGCATGCTGTTGAAGTTGACATAAGTAAATTGAATGAAGTATCTTATTATCCCACATCGCCTAAAATTAAAAAAGTTAGATACGAGGAACAATATAACAAATGCTAGTATAATACTACAGTACAAAAACGAACAAGTTGCAAAAATTTATCGAAACAAATTAAATTACGAGGTTTGCTTTAGTAATTTCCTTAAACTTTTATTTGTAAAGTTTCTCAAGATACACCATATAATTTCTGCACGAGATTATAATGAATATGTCAACTCTATGATTTATATTAGAGTAACAACGATAGAAAATAAGAAAGAAGGAAGAAGTTGAATGTTGGCCATTTTATGACTAGGCCACGCAAATTCTAGATGGTCCCTTGTGAATAACGAAGTCAGGATGAATCGATGAAGAAATCCCGAGTCAAAGGGGGAGAACTTATGTATCAACAAACGGTGAGTGGGACCGGGTCGGTTCGGGGAACTGCAACCCGATCCCCCGCATACAATCAGCTAAGCTCCATAATACTGTCAGCAGGTCAGGTAGGGGTAATACTACCCGATCCACGTAGCACTTGAAAGCAGCTAAGATAGAACGTCCGACCGGGTTGGTGTACTCCATGTCCGATCCTATCCGGATCCACTATAGTGAAGAAGTTGATCCATGTTCCTAAAAAAGCGGAGTGGTAACCACCCACTAACCCCCAAAGCTGGTGCACTGGAACCACCTCAGTATGTCCGAATCCGAGATTTATGGGATGGGACCCACATGGCATCCGACCCGCCTGTACTGTCAACCTATAAATACACTAGAACTTGCTATTTTGAGGGATCATTTGGCATTCTAATTACTCAAACTTCACCATTAACAACATTTCCTTGTTTATTTCAGATTTTACTCTAAAGTCCTGAGTATAATTATACAGATTTAGAGAGATTTTAAATTGAACTTGTTAAGTTGAGAGACTATCAACGTTGTACTTGTAATCAATTCGTCAATCAAAGAACTACCAAGTGGACGTAGGCACATTAATGACGAACCACTATAAATCTTGTGTGTTGATTGCTTTTTATTTTTTTTCAAGTTATATTTCTCTTCAATTTCTGGTCAGTTGGGTGTTAGGACCACTTTTTGTTCTAATATTTTGGTGCTTTCACTGAGAAACTCGAATTCTCAACTTTTCGAATTGTCAGTCTACTATCTGGATCTTCAAGCCAAAGAGATAGTCCGCATTTTTGCCGTTTTTGAAGTTTTCATTGATTTGAAAGGACTCAGATTTCATGACTCCTAGAAAATGAAACAAACCGCAAACTTCCTGGGGGAATAACGCAAACAAAGGTTAGCGGAATAATGTGCAAGCACTCACCGCTACCATGTCATAAAGGGGCGGTTCGGAGCCGACCCAAACCGGAGAGTCCTCTGATATCCGACCCATAGGGGGTCCTGGTACCCGATCCGAAGGCTTAAATGTTGCCAGTGATACTCCTCCACCCCGAGCTGATAATGTTGCCACGATCCGACCCGGTGGCTCCACAACATACCGATCCAATAGGGCCTACCCGAATGAAATTGATGCTGGTGTTTCTACTCGAGCCGATACAAATGCTCTAACTTCAGCAACAACGACCAATAATCAACCCTCTAATTTTGCCCCGGTTTCATAGATGAATTTTTCGCGCTTGCTTGCTATGTTAGACAAAACTAATGACGCTTTACAGGCCCAAAGATGTAATAGTGTCGAAATCTGAAAGAACATGAATGCGATGACTAGGCAAATATATGAGCTTCATAGGCAGAGGACGCCTTCTCTGACTCATCGCCTTGTTGTAGACAACTCATCCTCCTCAAAAGAGAATGTGAGACCTCCAAGAAGGCCACATGAGTGACCTGAAAACCTCGAACAAATGATGTTTGGCTCATTGGGATCCTATGGAAACGCAGCTTATGTCTTAGGACCTGATGATTCCAGCTTAAGAGAGAAAATGTTGCTACTGATGCGAGGATCTCATGTCCTTCCCAAGGACCCAAATATCACTAATCCTACCCAGGGCCAACTTCTTCAGCCTACTCATCCGGTGAATGACCGAGATCGTAGGCGGCAAGGGAATTTTTCTCCTGCCAGGAACTAGAGAAAGTTATCCGAAGTCAGAACTAGGAGTGCTGGAAGAGCCAGAAGTGAAGAACCCAAGCCAACGTTAACCAATGCTGAAGTGTGAAGCTATGGTACATCAAATTATGGCAGATAACAGAGGATACAACAATAAAGATTAGGGCATTGATCGCAGCCATACACCTTTCACTGATGACGTTTTGAATTTTCATTTCCCCAGGCGGTTCAATCTACCCACTATGGATCGATATGGTGGAAGAACTGATCCAAGGTGGCATTTGATGAGATACTCTTTGTAGATGAACACTGTGACAGCTCCTAATTCTGTGTAGTGCAAGGATTTTCCGATATACATAGAAGATGTCGCACTGATGTGGTTCACTCGGCTTCCTCCTCGATCAATCTCCAGTTTCAGAGAGTTAAGCGAGAGCTTCATGAATCAGTTTCGACTCCACGCCCGAAAATCCAAGAGCGTCATCGAGCTATCTGTAATCAAACAAGCTTTTGGCGAAACTCTTAAATCGTATTTGGATCATTTCAATCTGGCAGTTAAATAAGTGAGTGACCCGCATGAGTAGACCATCCTGATGGCACTGATAGATGGAGCCAATAAAGATACTGAATTTGGGAGGTACCTGGACGGAAAACTACCGTTAAGTAGAGAATTGTCTTATGAGAAGGCTAATATTCTTCTATGATGAGAAGAGATATATGCCAACCGAAATAAAATCTGACATAACCCCAAGAGAAGATATTCAGAGCAACGTCGCCATCAAGTAATCTAGTGACAGCGCAGGAAAAGTTGGAGTGAATGTAGGAAATAAGAGTGGAGAAAGTGGCCGCCAAGGCAGGAATGGCAGCAAGAGAAGTAGGAATCGGAGAAACGAAAAGAGGCCTCTATTTCAATCTTTTGAGAATTACATGCCACTGAATGATAACTTAGAGAACATTTACTTTGATACCTACAATGTTGTCCAATATAAGAAGTCACCACCCAGTGATTCGACTGAAAAAGAGCATGAAACAGGGAAGTTCTGTCTATTTCACGAGACTTACGGCCACTCTACAAATGAGTGTCTCCATTTGAGAGATATTATGGAAAAAATTCTTTGGGAATAGAAGTTAGACGAGTATAAAGTTGCCCCTACATATAGAAGGCAAGGAGGATCATCCCCGAATCAGAACCAACCTGCCCCCAGACCTACTTCCCAGTAGAAAGGGAAAGGAATAGTCATCAATACTATGGTCCGAGGACCACATCCAGCTGGATTTAGCAATAGGACCATGGAACAATACGTTAATGCAGCTAAGCATCCAGAAAGGGGGAGTATAGTTCCCTTGAAGATACTAGTCTCGCGAAGCAACAGTAGACGATGACAGATGATGTTACCATCAGAGAGAGAAAGTAAGGGGATAGACCCCAACTGTAGAACCATTGGTAATAACTGCTACCATTGGTCTAGTTCTTGTACAGAAAGTCCTTATTGACTGTGGGAGTTCCGTCAACATTTTATTCAAAAAAGCCTTCGACAAAATAATATTGGAGGCTAAAGAATTGAAGCCATGCACGGGACGGATATGTGGCTTCAACGACTTAGCAACGACTCCAATGGGAGCAGTGGAATTGTCCGTGGAACTTAGAGAAGGAGATTGTAGGAGAGTGCATATCCTTCCATTTGTTGTTATGGATATTGATTCACCGTACAATGCTTTTTTGGGCAGACCGGTTCTCGTAGAGTTCAGAGCCTACATTGTGCCCTGGTGTTTATTACTAAAATTCCCAACCGAAGACGGGGTAGGAATGGTCCGTGGTGACCAAGTTAATGGAAGAGCCTACTACATGGCTGAGTTGAAAATGTTACGCAACGGAGATAGCATAGAACCGATGAATACCTACCCTCCCGCAAAGGAGGGTTCAGCATAACAAATAAAGGAGATGTTGTCGAGGAGTCACCCGACGATCTTCTTGAAGACATAGATCCCAGAGTGGATGAAGATCCAGAATGCAGAAGTGTGACACCTAATGAGGCAACTATAGACATTCTGATCAGTAACGACGACCCGACAAAGGTCTTGAAGATCGGATCTCCCTTGGATCCCTACCGAACGCAGGAGCTGACTGACTTTCTGTGGGCGAACCTGGGATGTGTTCGCTTGGACCCATGGTGATATGTGCGGGATTTGACCATTAATCATGAGTCATTCACTGAGTGTAAACCCGAAGCATCCTCTTGTAAAGCAAAAGAGGCGTATGTTAGGACTAAAGAGGTCGGCTGCCTTGAAAGAGAAAGTAGAGAAATTGAGAGATAATGGATTCATCAGAGACGCAACGTATATCGATTCGATATCGAACCCATTCCTTCTCAAGAAAGCAAATGGAAAGTGGCGTACATGCATTGATTGCCTGGATCTGAACAAAGCCTGCCGAAAAGATAGCTTTCCATTACCGAGAATTAGTCAACTTGTGGATTTAATGGCAGGACATGAACTTCTCTCCTTCATGGATGCATACTCATGTTACAACCAGGTTCCCATGCACGTTCCAAATCAAGAACATACTAGCTTTATCAATGATCTCAGACTGTACAACAATGTGGTAATACCCTTCGGATTGAAGAATGCTGGAGCGACATACCAACGCTTAGTGAACCGTATGTTCTACAATCAAATAGGGAAATCCATGGATATTTATGTGGATGACATGCTCGTGAAATCCAAGCGATCGTTCGACCACACGGCAGATTTGGCCAAGATGTTTGATATCCTCACACACTATGGAATGAAGCGAAACCCTTTAAAATGCTCATTCAGGGTGGCATCAGGAAAATTCCTTGGTTTTATCGTCAACTCGCGCGAGATTGAGATTAGTCCCGATCAGGTTGTAGCAATCAGGAATACTAGCGAGCCACGGAAGATCAGAGATGTACAAAGCTTAGCAGGGAAGGTTGCGACGTTAAGCAGATTTATTTCCAAGGCCATTGATTATACTGAAGCCTTCCAGAACTTGCTGAACCTTTTAGAGAAACCCCCAATATTGTCTAAGCCTATGGATCATGAAGATTTGTTTGTATACTTTGCGGTATCATCACACGCTATCAGCTTAGTACTTGTTAGCAAGGAGGATAAAATTCAGAGACCGGTGTACTATGTGAGCAAGAAATTGGGGGCAGTAGAACGAAACTACCCAAAGATAGAAAAGTTTACTTACAGCTTGTTGATCGCCTCTAGGAAGCTTCACCATTACTTCTAATCTCACTGAATTGTTATCTACACCGATCAACCGCACTGACAGGTCTTGTAAAGACCTGAAGCCTCGGGGAGATTGCTCAAATGTAATATCGAGTTGAGCCAGTTTGACCTTAATTTCCTCCCTAGAAAGTCCATATGAGGGCAAGCATTAACCGACTTCTTCCCTGAATTCACAATTCCTAAAGAGGATGTATTAGGTGAAGATGGTGGCCCCCCGAATCAAAAGCCGGAATCCAACACTTGGAAGTTGTACATTGACGGTGCTAGGAATGTTCAATGGTGTGGAACCGGAGTTGTACTAATAACCCCTAAAAGACGATCGATTTACTATGCTCAACGATTGGAATTCTCCACTACCAATAATGATTCTGAATTCGAGGCCCGGATCGTTGGATTGAAGCTCGCTAAGGAGTTGGGATTAGTGGCATTGGACATTTTTTGTAACTCTCAAATTGTTGTTCGTCAGGTTCAGAAGGAATTTCAGAAGGGACCTTGACTCGTAGCTTACCTGAAAAGGGTAGAGGAGTTATTGGAAAGCCTAGTGCATTACAAAAAATCCCATATTCCGCAAACAGAGAATCATAAGGTGGATAATTGGCCAAGTTAGCAAGCCCTGATAATCCGGAAGAAACAGAGATGGTCCCGATCGAGATACTAGAATATCCAACCACTGATCAGGTGGAAGCCGACCAGGTGCTGGAAAACGAACCAGAGAGAGTCATGAATGATGCCAATAAAGAACTTCCTACAGAGCGGAACACTGCCGACAAAAAAGTGTGAGAGACATGCCATCATTCGTAAAGCTTCAAGATATGTCATGCAAGGTGAAGTTTATTACCGATAAGGATTTTTAGTACCCCTCCTTCGGTGCATAACACATGATGACATCACACTTGTATTGAGATAAGTACACGAAGGTGAATGTGGAGATCACACCGGAGGTCAAACATTGGCAAAGGAGATACTATGGTATGACTACTTATGGCCTACCTTGAATTGGGATGCAGCTGAGTATTCACAACGCTGCGATAGGTGCCAAAAATTTGCAAAGATTCCCAGAGTACCTCCCAGCTAACTCAACACAATGGTGAGTCCGTGGCTGTTCGATGTATGGGGGATTGACATCATCAGGAGTCTTCCAATCACCAAAGGCGGGCAAAGTATGCGATCGTGGTCGTGGATTACTTTACGAAGTGGGCAGAAGCTGAACCATTAACCACGATCTCAACAAAGCGAGTGATTAATTTTGTTGTCAGAAACGTCATTTTCTGATTTGGGATTCCCAAAGTCATCATAACTAACAATGGAACCCAATTCAACAGCATTAAATTCAAAGATTTCCGCCAAAAATACAAAATTAAGAAGAGATATACCGTTGTAGCTCACGCACAATCGAATGGACAAGTCGAAGCAATAAACAAAATCATTAAGTCCATTATAAAGAAGCGACTGGAAAGAGCAAGAGCCATGTAGGTCGATGAATTACCCTTAGCATTGTGGGCTTATAGAACAACCTACAAATCAGCAATTGGCCATATTCCCTTCTCGCTTTCATTCGGATCAAAAGTTGTAATCCCAGTGGAGTTGGAAGTTCCCTCTCACAGAACAACATACTATGATTCATGACAAATAAAGCGCTTCTTCTCGAGTCCTTGGACATGGTTGAGGAAAAGAGAGACAAAGCATACTTGCTTGCTTCAAGACGTCGGCATTAGGTTGCTCAGTACTAAAACAAAAAGGTTCAAACTCAAACTTTTGAGCCAGGAAACTTGGTACTAAAACGAGTCTTCTCGGCCCCTACCTTCCTGGGCCCGAAATGGGTAGAACCTTACGTCGTCCGACGGAGGATCGACAAAGGAGCGTTCAAGCTAGCGACTGTGGATAGCGATGAAATC
Organism: Allium sativum; assembly: GCA_030737875.1. Lineage (NCBI taxonomy): Eukaryota > Viridiplantae > Streptophyta > Magnoliopsida > Asparagales > Amaryllidaceae > Allium > Allium sativum. Next base: position 137,321,002 of record CM060912.1, read on the forward strand.
CCCAGAGCGTGGAATGCCCAGCATCTGCGACATTACTTGACTTGAAATTGTATCGATTATTTTGTTTTATAAACTATATAAAAAGGCACGACTTGCCTAGAACAGTCTAGTTGATATAAACAAAAGATTATAAAGCGGACGTAGGCAATGATTTGTCCAAACCACAATAAAAATATCGTGTGTTATTTACTTTTCTTGCATTTATTTCTCTGTATTTTGTGCCTGTTTTGACCTTGGTTTAAGACATGGAGCTTGAATTAAAATCGAGTGCGAGAATGGCTCTCGAACCGGCGGAATCCCTCTCTTAGAAATAGAGTGTAGAAGGAAAGCTGGAGTAAATGGTATGATCGTTCGCCTGATCAACTCAAACTCTCTTGATCGGGGAGTGAGTATAAAAGCAAGCATGATCGGTGGACCATGATTAAAGACCGCCTTAGCCATACTCTAACCTAGGGTTACGGCAGGAGAGTATAAAGGCGCTGAGAGCAAGGGCCAGAGAAAAAGGGTTGCTTCCCCGCTGAAGGATTAGAGGCAAGATTGAAAGCTGTGCCCGAATTCGCCATTAAAGGATTGTGGGGAATGTAAGGTCGATCCTAATCAATCCTGAATAAACCATGGCCAGGCACTTTATTCAAGATTGATCGGGGGCATATACACATCATACCTGTTTATTACTTAGTTTAGTAATGTGACATCCTGTTTATTACTTAGTCTAGTAATCATTCCTTAATCTGTAGGGATGCTGAGTGGAAATCCTGGTTTGGCTTTTGATTTGATTTACTGTTTATTACTTGGCATTTTAATGTTTTGATTACAACTACATTTCATTGAAATAAATGATAAGCCTGCAAATATACACTACTACAAAAGTGGGCATATTCGACACTAATTTGTGTGCGTTGCATGAAATGTGTGGCGAAAGCTACGATTTCTTTGAGCTTCTGCAACAACATTCATATGTTGTTGCATTATACGTGGATGCACTGTTGCGGTGGGAATTCTAGTGTTTTGATGTGCAACACCAGATAAAAGCATAGCATTACATATATATAATCCAGCTCAGCGATCCGCGTTATCAATATATTAAAACCCCAACCGTAGATGCAAGATTAATCCAATGGTTCAAACCATCTGTTGGTCTGATGATCTTAACGATAGCCATCATCCAATCATTGACAGCCACGTCATTGCATTATTTTGAGAAATTTTGGCGCGATCTCCTCCCTTCACGAAATTGTTTTCTTCTCTATCATCTAATCGTTTTTCCCCCTTTTTACTATTAACAAAAATTTAAACCGAAATTCAAGTCAGTATCGCTCCTATCCTCGACAGCAAATTCTATTCTGAAAAGGTTGAAGCTTTGAAACGCTTTCTAGCTTTGATTGCTCAGGGCATTGACATCGCCAGTTTTTTCACTCAGGTTCAGTTTGTATAGCACTGTGAATTAGTTATGCTTATTATAGATTGGATTATGAGTAATTAGTAAGTAGTTTATTTGTTACATTTTGGAAAACCCATTCGCTTATGATTAATTAGTTGCTTGGACATCCCAAACTTAGGAAAACCCGTTCGCTTATGAGTGATTAGCCGGTGAAAGATTAGATTATGAGTAATTAGTTGCGCTTTGACCATTGATTTGGGATTTGGGATTATGCTAAGGTTTATTCGAAAATTGTACCCAGCAATAAACCATGAGAACCGGGCTATTGGCATGAAAAAGACATTGGTTTATTATAGAGGTCGAGCTAGTTAAGGAATGGGGACTTTACAGTCGAAAGTGATTTGCACTTTGCGTTCATTTACATTATCATATAATTGTATGCTTGAGGTTTTGTGATACAGATACATGTGTAGCACTGCGGTGTGCTTGAGGCTACCGATTTCCCGATCCGGACGAGTCGTTCACCCGTATCTTATAACACGCATAGGTATTTTCCATTTGATTTTGGAAACTACTCAATGTTTCGATTTTGTGATATGCACTGTGGTGTGTATGCACTGTGGTGTGTATGCACTGTGGTGTGTATGCACTGCGGTTTTGTGATACAAATACCCGTATCTAACACGCACGCACAAGTATCATAAGGCAGCATCAGTAGCTGTGTAACTTCCAAGTATAATACTATACACGCACAAGTATACACACACACACACAAGTATAATAAGGCAACATCGATCAGTTCATACCATACACATCCAAAAAATAACATACACATCAACATCCAAAAGTATCATAAAGTTAACTTAATATACATACACATCCAAAAAAGTTTGACATTATAGTAGCATCAATTCATACTAGATCAGGGTTGCGGGGCAGTGGAACTTCCAACTGATTCGTTAGGGCTTTGCGGCTGTGGGAGAGCCAGTCTGAAGTGATTAGCCACATGTGATGGACCCGCAGCATCAGGACAAGGGGTGAGGTAGTTTGGCCAGTCAAATTCCTGATTAACTTCTATATCTACCCACTGATCATTCCTCTGGTTCATTGGAGCTTGGTTATCAACATGTATGTCATGGGCGGCTTCCGGAAATAAGCTTGGCAAGGGGGGTAGCTCAGCAGCTTCTTGTATCATTGCATTAAATCTTTCATCTGAATCCATTTCCCATTCCCATCCGTAATGATGCAAACATGGAACCACCTCTTCCTCCCTATTGCTCAAAAAAAGAAGTTCAAGCCTTGTCCCAGGATGAGCATGGGTACAACGCTGAACCTTAATGAAGTAGACCTTGTTATTGATTTGAGCAGCAAAAGTATTGATATCGCCAATGCCTTCATAAAATTGCATTTTCAGGTAGAAAGATGTATGGTCATACTGAGACCAGTAACAATCGTCAATTGCAAGCACACGTCCCACTGGCTTCACTACTTCTTCAATAGCAGGAACATTACTCTTTAGGAACTCGGGAAAGCCATCAACTTTAGCCCATGATTCCACTTCTAACGCTGGTGAGGGCTCAAATTCTTCATCAGACCATGGTTGCAGGTAAATAGCACCACCAGGTTTTGTAAAAACTTTCAACATTAGGGCATGATCACGCATTCTGTATGATGGGCATGATACTAGAAAAGAGTTGTTGGGTATTACCCGTATAGGCCACGAATTATGATTGAGAGCCACCTTAAGAACGTTTTGAACAGCTTCGAAATTCCAATGTCCCTTAAGAACGGTGGCTGTGATGTATAGAGATGAGTCCATTGTTTTTTTTTTCTTTTTAAAATTTCGAAGATTGGGGTTTAGGGGAGATGGAGGAGATGATGTTCTGACGCTTGAAAGGATGTGCGAGGGACCCAATGGATGGTGTCAGGTAGATATGTGAACTGGAAATGCTTGCATAGAAGACGAAGCATACTCAATTCTATTTCTGATGAGGTGGCACGTAGTGACCAATGCTGATTGGTCAACTGTTATAATTGTATGCATAATTCACTACGATTTATAAGTTAATTAGACGGCCAAATGCACAGATGCATGCACACAGCACATATGCACTTATCAAATTAATAACTTGTAAATTCAAATTGCAGGATCTGAAATGACGAGGAGAGATACAGCCGGCAAGTGGAGGACCTGAAATGACATAGAGAGGTACAGTTTCTGGTTCATGGCATTACTACTTTGTAGAATGCACACTGATCGTATTTGTTAGCACTTGTATTTGATCGTATGTGTTATATATTTAAAGCGTTGAATTACCTATTCTTGAAGTTGTTCGAGCTTATTGTATACAACGAAGAAAACGGCGTACCTGATTTTTGAGTTTTGATATTTGGATAATTAAAACAATTGTTTTGGATGAGTTTCTTGTACAAAACCTGTATTGCAAAATTTTTAATCAAAGCATTGTATTTGCTATCTTCTAGTGTAGCATTTGTCTTCTTCTGCTGTTGCGTTAGCCTTTATTGATATTGCATTTCATGATAATGGTGTTGCATTACATATTGCAATAGTGTTGCATTAAATTAAATATAATTAATTACCCGTCGCACGTGGACCCCACAGCTTACGTGGATAGCTGATGTGGCATGTGACACATGGGCAGCTGACATGGAGAGATGACGTGTCGTGTGACACGTAGACAGCTGACGTGGAAAGCTGACATGGCCCCATTGGAAGCCAGGCCCTAACTAATGCTTAAGGCAACGCTGAATAGTGTTGCATTACATGCCAATAGTGTTGCATTACGGCTATAATGCAACGCTTTCTTTCCGTGGCTATAGATGGGAAAAAGCGTTGCCTTAGATAGCTAATGCAATGGTCGCGGATGCCACGCCCCCCTGGTGTTGCCTATTTGAAAAAAGGGGCTACTGCAATGCTTTTTTGATCTACGGCCACAGTAAAATAGTGTCGAATATGCCCACTTTTGTAGTAGTTATATGCCATTGCATTAAAACTACTTTATTTTCAAAAGTGCATATTAATACAAAGGAACTAACCAAAAGCACGAGGGCCTCACTCGCTACAATAACAGAAGGCCAGTGGAAAACAAAACAAAAGGGCTAGACAACGTTTCACTTGGGATATGGGGAAGACTTGGACTTCTTGGTGGCTTTAAGCTTCTCCTTCTCCTTTCTCTTAGTATCAGTAAGAATACTTTTTTTTTTCTTTTCTTGCCTGAGAGAGGTGCATTTGGATCAGTAGAGGATTTCTGAGCTAACTCTCCAGTGATTGACCAAGAAGAAAGCTTGACAATCAACTTAGACCCGGAAGCAATCGCTTGGATGGGATCAATGCTGAGGGGTTCTTCATTACCTTTGGCTTTCAAAAGCTCATCATTCTTTTCCTTTCTTTATGCCAAAGTCATGTTTTCAGTTTCGCCCAAGTCCCTAGTCACAACAACATCTTCGTCTTCCTCGTCCTCATTGCCATCGATGTCTTTTAAAGCATCAATCACATCTCTGTCCTTGGGAAATTCAACACTGGATGACATAATGGCTTTGTCAACAGCCTCTCCATGCTTCTCTTCAGTTTCCTCAGCAAGTTTTGCACCTAAAGAACGTGAACCAATAGTTATTAACTGGCGGGAGTACATGGACTTTTCAATTTTTTTCTCTACAATGCGATGATAGGCTATAATAGCTTTAACAAATTGAGGCGAGAAGGTGGAGATACCTTCAGACGATTCGTTAGCAAGAGTAGTAGAAGTTTCAGAGGTCGACTCGGTAATTGGAGAAAGGAGAGTTGTCTTTGGATTCCCTGGACGATCGGGATCATACCCTTCTGTTTTGATAACCCCAAGAGTGGCAGATGAAGAACTACAGCCGCCTTCGAGAATGTCCTTCCCTTTGGCTTGGCGCCTCTCCTCCGCCATAATTGCATGGATCAACCTCCTCCCTTTAGCCAAACGCTCCAGCTCCTCACCTCTTAAATATGTTCTCATAAGTTCTTCCTCATCAATAATGTCAACCTTAAGCCATCGCTTTTCGTCGTCAACGATCTGATCCCACACATCGACAAGAGTCATCAGATAATCTTTGATCCAACAAATTTCCCGAGTTCAGATCACTTAAGCAAAGAACTCAATCATAAGCTCACTATATTCATCCAAGTCTTTCTGGGCTTTGGCAAGATGCGCACTAGAATCAATAACTGATTTGATGGCAATGTTGGCATTCCCCTCGACTAAGACCGTCGTTTCCTCGGCCCCTGCTAACTTGGCCTCCAGACTAGCATTCTTCTTTTCTAGCTCTTCCTTTTCTTGTTCGAGGTGAGTACAAGATAGCTTGGCCTCGGTACTCTCTGACTTAGCATTCTCAATTTGCTTTTTTAAAGCTGCGCGCCCCTAACTATAAGAGTCAAGTTCGGTGTAGTATCGCTTCTACTATTCTTCATGATGCTTTTTATAATTCTCAGCATCACATTGTGCAAGGGCAAGCTTGGCCTATTCGTCCTCGAGCTCTTTCTCTGTGTTTTCTATAAACTTTGCATCATATTCAGCCATCTCCTTCATGTGATATACATCGTCTAACAAATTTCGGATGATCTTGGAAAGATTCCACAAATACTTGTGCATTTCCTTATATTGTTTGTCCACAAAGTCAATCTTAGCTTTGACTTCATTCGCCCAACATGAAGATACTGGCTCAAGGGCTGGAACGAAATGCATGTTCCTGAAATGATGATTTGGAAATTGGTTCCTCAGAATCTTCAGTTTAGCCTCATTCTCGGAGTCAAGTATCACGGGCCTCATTGTAGTGATATGTTTCGCCTTCTGGTGGGCACAAGATCCGTTTTTTTTCCTGCTTTTTGCCTAAATCCTTGGTTTTGTCCTATGGGTTAGAGTGCTTCGGTCATGGCTTTTCCTGAGAGTGTGATTCCTTCAGAAGAGTTGGAGCCTCAGATGGTGGCTTATCCCCTTCATGACGGTCTTGATAGCCCTCATACTTATCAGTAGCTGACTTGCGATGGGAATGAGAGCGTGAAGAAAGAGTAAGAGCGGTGTGAATCATAACATTTTCAGCTATCACTCCCGCGGGTGTCACCTCGGTCGTACTCAGTATCAAAATCGAACCTAGGCATGATTGGACGAATGTCTTTGATAGAATAACGACAACGAGGCATTTTATCTGCAAATCCAAACAAACAAATATTAGAATTCAGAACTAACATATTTCTTAAGTGTTGTGACGTGCAGTACTGGTACAGTATGTGTCCTAAGTGATCCCCCCGATTGACTAGAGCCTGGAGTTAGGCTTATTTGTGTGGTTTCTCCGGCTTTAGTAGGATTAACATCCTCCTCAGAGGTGGGAAAGAAGGAGCCTCTCCCAATATCCTGAGAAGCATAAAGGTCGTCAAGAAAAGGAAGATTGCTTAGATCCCTGATATGGAATCGTCTAGTTTAAGATCGTCAGCACAAGACTTAACCGGAGGTGGTGTCTTTGGACAAGTTTGCTCCTTGGGGTTAGAGGCATCTTTCAAATTAGTGCCTTCGTGATCATCCTCAGTGGGTACGTTTAAAGCTTCGTCATCTTGGATTGGCATTAAATAAGGACTTTTCATAAGTACAATTAGATTCTCCCCCTCTGTTGTTATTTTTTCTCCCAATTTTAATTACTAACTGGAGCTTGCATGTTCTTGACCTTTCGAACTCTACCCCCCTTTCAATTGAAGTTATAACTAGTCTGTCGGCTGGGGGCACATATACGTAAGCACTACCCCCCGTGGCCTATACTCCGACACATGACAAGAAGACGATGACGATGAAGGTATTCGTCAACCAAGCACTTTATGACATTTGAGAGATTTGGGTCACCGTTTAGTAGACGGCTCAGATGGCCCCAATATACTTGGTTTTCTTCCTTCTTCGTGTTCATAACTGCAAAAGAATAAGGCAAGTTAGAACATTAGCTACAATGATTAAAATATCAACATCAAAGTTTGAAGCTCACTCGACTGAAGCCATCGGCAAGCGCATCCAGTTTAACACTTGATGTAAAACTATTCAGGCTTTACATCTCCCACTTTTCTATATCCTTCGTTGACGATTTTCTGTTTTGGCGTGGATTCAAAATATACGAAAGATGGAGTCTCCTTTGTTCGATGTTTGAAGTGATAAAAAAGTTAATATCTTTGAAAGTGACCTGCATGTCTAATATTTCCATATATGTCATGTATAACGTATACAGATAAGCATAGGCATCGGGATGGAGTTGCATGGGGCAATCCACATTCGTCTCAGAGAGTCGACGACGAATGACAGAAATGGAGGAATGTCCCCTAGAAAACACATCAATAGGCTCATCGCCATGTACCTCTCTGCTGGACTATGAGGTTTGTCTATTTCAGTTGCTACTTTGGCTTCTTCCCAAGGGATTCCATGTTTTAAACATATGCGCTTAAGTCTGGGTTCATCGATTATTGAACGAAAAGAATCACTGGGTGCCTCTAGGATAGTTGCACTTCCAAATTCTTTGGGAGAATGATTGTCTCCTACTCCACCTTCCTCTTCCTCATCCATGGAAACCTCACTTCCGGATGATTCTGCGTTCTCGTTAATTTCTATCTCGAAGTCTGAGCCAACGCTGTCCCACTCCGGATCTGATTTGACGAGATAGTCTCAAGGTCGGGATTACTAGATGATCCTGGAACCGTGGTCTTCCCTGATAATCTTGGTGAGCGTCTTCCATACATGCCTGTTGTACTATCCAAGAGATGTCAAGGATTAGAATGTAGTTTGCCATGTACCCCCATATGTGTGTGTGAACTAATCTGTGCTAGTGTGTGCAAATGTTGAAATTAGAAGATATAAAGTAAGCAAAAAAGAAAGTAGTTGATCGATGTGTGATGAATAATTGAGCAGCCATATGTTTCACTAAGTCCAGAATGCTCAGTTTAATGGGCTTTATCCTAACTGTCCGCAAATCTGTAAGTTGTATTTGATTTTGGTTGAATTATATGCAAGATTTTGTCACAAGCCCGCATAATTAAGGTCCCTATTTCAATCAAGTTCAATGGTATGTGGTGATGCATATGATCCATGTTGAAAGCATGCGGGTCGGATCTGTATCTTTGGGTAAGGCGCATTGGGTCGGAGCGGAGTGATGAAGAATCTCCAGAGTGGTTAAGAGGAGATCAACCCAATTCGATCCGCTTTGGTATGCCTCGCTCCGTCCACTTAAACAACTCTTACCATGCTCTGACATTATCCAACCCGATCCTCCAGCCTTACTCCTTCCAGTCCATCGTTCTCATTCCTTTTCCACTCCACCAAATGTTGCATACCAATTAACTCCGTTATATTAACATAAGAATCAAGCTTACATGCCTAAACCCACAGCGCTGGGCATAATATGCTGGAATCACCACCTTGAAGAGACGATGACGACGTCGACTACGACAGTGGCGAACTAGAAGGCTCTAATATTAAACACTGAGGTCAGCACAAAAGAAATAACACAAATTGACACGACATTCAAGTATTGTGTAATCAAAATCGAAAGAAACAAAATTCCACACCCACCTTTAAATTGAAATAAAAGATGGAAAAGGTTCGTGGGATTTAGGATTTAGTGTTTTTGGTTTTGAATTGGGGTGATGCGATTCATGAAAGAAAACAAAGGAAAAGAAAGGATAGAGAGAGCGGTTTATATACTAATCCCTAGAGGTCGCTCGTATCCCCATGATTTGATGGCTTGAGCCAATCCAACGGCCGAATAGTTGAAATAGCCTGAAACCTCTCAATTTGAATGTCGTAATGGTTCGCGTAAACTCAATCCAACCCCATACTTAATTTTCGACCCCATCATTTAGTTGCAGAAGCAAGTCAAGGAGCTTCGGATTGAATGTAAGGCGGGCCGAATGAACTCGACCCGATTCTCCGCATGATTTCTGATCCGAAGACTTAGCCATGAAGTTGAACAAGATTGGGAAAAATGAGATTGAAGGAGGTCACTAATAATCATATGTACAAGCATATGCATAAAAGAAATTTAACAAAGGTAAAAGAATTTACCTGAAGACCTGTTTATGTCCCGGTTAATAGCTCAAATTTGATGAACACAACAGAAATAATTACGAATTAGACCTCGTATTTATACATGACACAAAAATCAGGAAATACAGTTTAACCAAGCGTCATGACTCTACAAACAGACATGACTATTGATTACCACCAGTTCAAGAACATATATGATTCCAAATTTCGAAACACGTCTCATTTCTAATAAGACGCACTTCAAGGGGACAAAATGTTGGCCTATTTCGTGACTGGGCCACACAAAATCCATACGGTCCCTTGCGAGTAACGAAGTAATGCTAAATCCATGAAGAAATCCTAAGTCAAAGGGGAGAACTTGTGTATCAACAAACGCTGATTAGGATCGGGTCGGTTCGGGGCACTGCTACCTAATCCCCCACACACAATCGACTAAGTTCCAGAATACTGTCAGTAGGTCGGGTCGGAGAAATACTATCTAATCACATAGCACTTGAAAGTAACTAGGAGAGAATGTCCGACCGGGACGGGGTACCCCATGTCCGATCCGATCTGGATCCACTATACTAAAGAAGTTGCTCCACGTTCGTACAAAAGCGGAGCGGTAACCACCCACTAACCCACAAAGTTGATGCGCTAGAACCACTTCGACATGTCCGAATATGAGATTTATGGGATGGGATCCACGTGGCAACGACCCGTTATGAGAGTACAACATTTCCTTGTTTATTTCAGATTGTACTCTAAAGACCCGAGTATAGTTCTACAAATTTGGAGAGATTATTAATTGTACTTGTGAGGTTAAGAGACTGTCAACGTTGTACTTGTAATCAATTCGTCAATCAAAAAACTACAAAGTGGACGTAGGCTCGTTAATGCCGAACCATTATAAATCTTGTGTGTTGATTGCTTTTTATCGGTTTTCAAATTATAATTCTCCACAATTTCTAGTCAGTTGGGTGTTAGAACCACTTTTTGATCTAACATTGAAATAATCGGAAGATTCATATTAGGTTTGCGCAGCTACTGTACTAAGGTAGTTGTTAAGAGTTCAAAGCCTTTTATCTAACTTTATGCTTCCAGGTCACAAATATTGTATTAAGTAAGCAATTGTTACATTTGCACTTACTAAATATTCAATTATGCTTCCAAAAGGAGATATCTAACTTTTCAGCACTATACACAATCAGAATCTTATCTCATGGTTTATATTTCACTACTAATGTCAATATTAACTAAAAGAGCATACCTCGTTTTTAGCTGTTTTTAAGCAATTTGCTTTATATTATACTTGCAAAAGCATGTCAATAATGCTAGTTTGTCCAAGATGCTTCTTCAACACCTAATCTTAACTCAATTATAAATGTAGGGTATAAATAAAGAGATGACAAAGAATGCAGGCCTAATTTTGAAATATCTTGGCATCCCAGCAGTTTCTAAATCATTAAATTATGAAGTACAACTAACGATATTGCAATTTCTTTCAAAACATAAAAATCAGAAATCTATACAAAGCGAATGCCAATGAACTAAAGCTGCCTTTTGGTCTAGCAAACTTTGAAATTTTGTGAATCACTTCAAATGAAAGTTGTACTTAAGTTTTAGACTTTTCGAAATGTGTAAAATAATCAAAATAGGAAATATGTATCAAAAGTTATGCACATAATGGTTCAGGTCAGTACCGCGAAATTCGCATTTCGGGACAGCGAACACAGTTTTTGCCAATTCATGTTTAATGCTTTATAAACTCCAAAATTTTGGAAAGTGGCAGACTTTGAAGTTTTTATTCATGTTATTGTTTAATTATCGAAAAAGGAATTGATCAAATCGAATTATTACATCTTGAGTTATAGCGTTATTAGGAAGCACAATAATCTCTTTTCTACTTTTTTGTTAAATTATCATCCCTTAAAAAATTTCCTCACTTCCATATTAAATTTGTCATTACTTCATTTCAAATTAAATATACAATTCACCTTCACTTCATAAGCTTGTAATATTTAGAGTTTCTTTTAAAATGTTTATTAACTCTTTTTATATGACCCTTTACTTTTAGATGTTATTACATCAGGCACTTAGGTGTAGATTACAAGAATAAGATAAATTCCAGGATATCACGAAACACCATAAAGGAGCAATAGACAATATAGGGAAGGTATTTCAAAAAGAAGGCAATCTTTGTTTTTACCGAGGTTTCGTTATAAATCTCTTGAAAACTATGCCTACAACTATCAGCACATTCACTTGTTGAGAGATAATTCAACGATTTTTGCAGAAAACTTTAAAACTAGACAATTTTAATTACATAATCACCACAATTTGTGGTTATATTGATGGATACCCAATTTTATTGACATAGATGGTATGTGTAGGCTTGCCTGACATGGAAGCTAGTTTTGTGGATGGATACATCTATTCTTATGCACATAAAAATATGATACAGCTAAGATTTTGCCTTGGTTATAACGATATAATATTAAAAACTTTGTTCTAGATGAACCGGTTTCATTATCATTCATGTCATAATGATTTGAAATTAAGAAAAGAATATCGAAACAACATATATAGAAACCTAAATAAAAAAATCAATAATTAGAAAGATGAAATTTAATAACATATCTGAAATCAAAGTGATATTTACCTAGAATTGAAGCAATCAAATGGAAATAAAAGAACATATAAGGAAACATAAATCAATCAATTAACAACAAAAAGATTAGTAGCATACCTAAGATTCACATTGAGAAAGATTCTTCTGTGCCCTACTATTCGCGTTTATATTAAAAGGAAAGATAATTTAAAGGAGGAATGATAGCAAAAATAATGGCTAGGGTTTTGATAGTTATTGAATGAGAAAGGATTGAATAAGAAAGGGAATCAAATAGGAAAGGGTATTGCGTGAGAAGATGAGAATGGTAAATAAATTTCTCATGTTGCTCCTAACTGAATAGGTGATGTACAAATAGGGGTGTAAATCGATCGGACTGGACCTGACAAAGGCATGTTCAGTTTCTATCCTAAAAAAATTGGATCGAACATAGACATGACAAAAAAAATTATTGAACAAATTCTTTTGTCACAATTTGTGTTATAAATAAAATCGATCGGACATGAACATATGTTTTTCGGATACGGACACAAATGGACCAGTAGGGCATGGCTATTTATATCATATTTTATACTTTTTAATAAATTTTCTCTTAACTATGTATTGAATTACAAGGAATTCAAACAAATTCGAACAAACACAGACTAAACATGATTTTTTACGTATAAAATTTATTTTCCTAACTTGTGTCCTAAATAAGAATCGGATGGACTCATACAGTCGTAATTCGGTAATGGACACGAATGAATGTCGTACATTTGTACAAAATTTACAGCCCAACGTACAAATTGTTTCGAATTGTGTAAGGTAACAACCCACCTTTTTTGCAATGGTTAAAGTCAACGATAAAACACACATGTCCAACTCAAACTATTCCAAAATAATGGATTGTAATTGGGTTTTGATACAAGAAAGAAATAAGATGATGAGAAACTAAACAATACACAGAATCTCATTGCAGAACAATAAAATATAATATTAACATATACAGTTTATGAAGCTACTAAATAATATTCACTTGATTGTTGTTTACAATATCAGAGTTTTTTACTTTAACATAACAATAATGTAGCGAAAATAAAATAGGATACATTGTCTTTAACTTCGGCATCGCGTTCAAGAATAAAAGTCTTCAGAATGCTTAAATGCTCAGTCTGATCCGAGCATAATGCAAAACACAACACTCCAGTCAGGATTTACATTCTTAATCAAGTAAATCAACACAAATGCAATACTTTTATGAAAAATTAACTAACTAAACAAGGAATATGTAAAATTTATCCAACATCATATTCTATATTATTAATCGATTAAGTTTAATATAAATTTCGTTATCATTACATTTTGTTTTCAATCAATTCGATATTCAAATCTGTGAAAACCCGTAACTTCCCCGTAAAGGAAAGTGCCGGATAGTTCGAGAACAAGCCACAACAGAACGCATACAGAAGAACATTCCATTGTATATTACAACAATGCATCAGATTACAAGAATATACAGAGTATAAATGAATATTACACAGAAATATCAGAGATTTAAATTACATTTAAATACATCGCAGCGGAAAATAATACAATACACAACTAGAAGAAGATATACAGATACAAAGCTTTCCGGATACCGTTCCAGCTGTAAACCAGGATCCTGTGAATATAAATCTGCAAAACCAAAACTACTAGCTGCCCGTGTCAAAATAAGGGCACCCAGAGTTTAAGTTAAAACAATAAACTCCAGGTCAGTCATGGGACTGGTGTGAGAACTAAAACAGTTATTAATCTTTGTTTTTAAAGTTAGGTAAATCAAGGGACCACGCCGTATAACACGGAACGGGTTTCCTCCCAAGAATACCAGTGCATAAAACAAACAGCGCAATGCTAAAAAAAGAAAAATGAAGCTGTTATAAGACCCAGGTCCCATCACACAATGCAACGCAGCCGAGGATAGGGTTTTCCCTTATAACAACCAAAGAATGCTTGATACGTTTTAAAACAAATCGTTTGATACTATTATAAGTGCATAGTGTATAAAACAACTTCAAATCATAAGTATCAATCATAGGCGGCATGAGCGCCCCATCCCACTATGTCGCCATACTAGGCTCTACAAATAAAACCGCAAATGTCACGTATTTGGAAATTGGATTTCCGTCTATGAACCGAGGCAAAAGATAGTCCTCACCGACTTCGAGACTGTCTAGCCCGAGCCTCAGGGTCAGAGCGCATCGACCCTTGGATCCTCAGGGCCGGTCCACCGATGTGGATTAAAATGCCTGAACATGCGTTTCCCCGCCCTTTGGGGCGTAAATGAGCCAACTAAATGACTCCATCGGTTCGAGAACGACCGATCAATCCGAGGCGCCTCGCAACAGCAACAACCACATAAGTCAAACTCGTCAGGGCGTGTAAAACCACTGACGCCACTTCTAGCTAGAAAGAAACGCATGCCCTCCCTGACGTCCTCTCCCGTTTTTGGTTCATACCGGGTGTGAAACACGCGAAGTAAACGTTACACAAAGCTACGCCACAAAGGCCTTGCTTTGATCATCACCACAAGACTTTGCTTTTCAACAGAAGCCTCGATCAATTGCCACTTAGGCATGCCACACAGGCAATTCACTCCATGCGATTGATATCCATCAATATATAACCCCTGAGCTCGTACGTCTCAGAGAAGGGCGTTAAGCAAGAGAATAAATTCTCCGCCGCCAAACAGATATATATTTAATAGAGATCAATCACACGGACTAAAATCCAATGTCAGACACACAGTCCATTTACAAGTCCGTTCTGGGTCTGAACGAAACCGGAGGCACCTAGTACCCCGCATATCCATCGATCTCCAAGTACGTCTGGACGATCACCAACTGTTTCCATCTTCTTGGGTGTACAGCCCAATCAAGATCATCAGTAATCACCCAAACGACGTGAAGACTTCCGGTCTTCGACCATCGTCTTCATCTTCGACTTATCGTCGTATCAGTTATTCAGAATGGGATAAACCCGGTCTTTCCGAATAACTCGCGTATACTTTAAATAAGTGCTACACAAACACAACATACGCCTCATTCCAATTCATCAGTCACTAACCGTAAATTAATCAAGAGAATAATTCCCCAAATATTAACCCCGAAGGCCGAAACCAACATCAGATCAATATCCAGAAAACCATTCTGCTTAGCTAACCGACAGTTAGTTTCTGATTTCACATTCATAGGGAAAGGTTCCCATTAATTTTATCCAAGATAAATTCCTGAATTTATTCCCTAATCTTCCTTTGAATTTCGATTCAACTAGTCGGAATTAGCGAACCTTACCGAAGTCATCATTGGTTTTAATTTCCCAATCCCAACCTATTCATCCCATGAAGTAAAACTGGTTATACTTCATATCTAACACCACGGTGTTATCGGTAAATTCAATTACCATTTCACGTTCAAATCTAATTAAAGATTTGACTAACGCCTGGAGCAAAACTGGTGATACTCCATTTCGATTATTTCAATCTAATTAAAGATTCATTAAAACTCCACTTAGTTTTAATCGTTAACTGGGTTAAAGAATCAGTGTCATTTAAAACACAGTTCACGATAAACCCAAAATCACATCGGGTTAAAGAACAAGTGTTATTTAAAACACTGTTCACGATAAACCCAAAAATCAATATCAATTCAATTCCAATTAAATATTATTTAATTGGTACACTTCATTAAATCTAAATAAAAAGATTTAATCATTTCTCAACTGGGTTCAAGAACAGTGTTAGTGAAGACACCATTCACGACAAACCCAAATCACATTTGATATTCAATACAAGGCAATGAATAGAAAATATATCGGCTTATATTCAATATCAAATTCTACGATTAACAAATGTCGTATTGGAAATAACGATATATATATATATGTATATCTTTCAAATTTCCATAACAACATCTGTATAATCACGAATTCCAACATCGAAATATTCCGAAGACAATTCGATTCAAATCCATTCCAATGCGATCATTGGAAATTTTGGTTATTTTCAAAACCCTTTTCGAATTCAATTTATTTATTTAAAAATAAATAGAATTATAATTCTAGTTCAAAACTAGTTCATTTCGATAAAAATCTATTTTTATCTTTTCAAATATGGAGTTTTTCATCCCAAATCTTCACAAATCATTTCTTATGATTTTACACAAATTATTACTATTTTTAATAATTTTATCAAGGCCCGTACAGTCGATTTCCATCAATGGCCATCGAACTGCACTTATAACGACCTTTTTTCAAATTTGATTTGGACATAATTCCAAATCCAACCGTTAGATTTCTAATTTCTAATATCCGTTAGAAAGCTCTTTTCGATACGAACCCAACGGTTCCAGTTTTAGGAGAATCCGACGGTCGGATCTCCCGTAATGCCCAATTGAAATAAATGGTCGAAATTCACGAACTGCCACGGCGCGGCGCGTTCTATTCAGGCCATTATATTATATATTTAATATATATAATATATATTTCGTCGATTTCTATTTAAAACGAATTATATAAATAGTTTAAAACTGTTTCAAAAGCAATTTCAACTTTCTTTTCAATTCAAATCAAAATTGAATTCTTCTTTATAAATTCGTTTTAAAATTCATTTCTATTCAATTCAAATTTCAATTCAATTTGAATTCATTTTCAATTCACTTTCAATTCAATTCATTTCGAAATCGTTTTCAATTCATTTCATTTCAAAATCATTTTCAATTCATTTCATTTCGAAATCGTTTTCAATTCATTTCATTTCGAAATCGTTTTCAATTCATTTCATTTCGAAATCGTTTTCAATTCATTTCATTTCGAAATCGTTTTCAATTCAATTCATTTCGAAATCGTTTTCAATTCAATTCATTTTGAAATCGTTTTCAATTCAATTCATTTCGAAATCGTTTTCAATTCATTTCATTTCGAAATCGTTTCCAATTCAATTCATTTCATTTCGAAATCGTTTCCAATTCAATTCATTTCGAAATCGTTTTCAATTCATTTCATTTCGAAATCGTTTTCAATTCATTTCATTTCGAAATCGTTTTCAATTCAATTCATTTCGAAATCGTTTTCAATTCATTTCATTTCGAAATCGTTTCCAATTCAATTCATTTCGAAATCGTTTTCAATACAATTCATTTCGAAATCGTTTTCAATTCATTTCATTTCGAAATCGTTTTCAATTCAATTCATTTCGAAATCGTTTTCAATTCAATTTATTTCGAAATGAATAAAATCGATATAAATATCGTTCACGTCAAAATGGCGTTAATCTAATCAACACGGCTTCATAAATTTCTATTTTCAAAATAGTTGTTATTATCAAAATAGTTCGTTCAACACATGACCAATCTCAATGGATGAGTACTGTCAACACATGAACTTTTATTTTATATTGATAAAGATGTAAATTTTATTACTAAAATATTTCGTTCAACACATGACCAATCTCAATAGATGAGTACTGTCAACACATGAACTTTTATTTTATAATATTCTTTATTTTTCAAATTGGAATGAGGCCCAATCAATTACCATATAAAGTTAATTATATGGATTTTCATGCATTACACACATATAATAGCATTGAAAAATAATCAACCATCAACCAAAGTGCACTACACTGTATAAGCATCAAATATAGATATCTAACGCTTATAACAGCCTGTCAATCAATCGATCGACATATTTAATCAATCAGGATGAGTGAACTTCAAATTTCATCCCAACACCCGTGTGGGGTTTCAAACAATCAAACGCATATTTTATTTGTGCTGTTGGGCGATGTGTAAAATTTATCGTCCCAATCAATGTCCTTCAAATAAGTGTACATAAACAAACCGTCCGGTTTGTAAATGAATATTTTATTTTATTCACTTTCACTATATTCACATTCACGTTAAAAATTATATTTTTAACGATAAAACATTTTATTCTAACATATGAATTTCTATTATTCATTTACACAATAAAATGATATTTTTATTTTCTAACATATTTTAGAAAATTTCGGCGGCATAACGGCACGATACTAGAAACGGGACGAGGCCTAGCCTTATCCCCGGTCTAGTGAAGGCCCACGCCATTCACACATCAATCAAATCAATTCATTTCACCACACTATTCAAACCAAATAATCTAACTAATTTTCAATCAAACAAACAAGTCCATGGTCTGTGGACGATTGTGTCGGGTGCTACTAAGCACCGTCTGCATCCTAGTATATATATATATATATATATATATATATATATATATATATATATAACTAGAAAATGAAATTGAAAGGTGAGAAATTCTAACAGATAGCTATCCTAGCTCCACGGCACTTCTTCGATAGAAAACTTCATCGCTATCGCATCTTCGTCATCTTCATTGCCCGTAGTCACTATAAATATAAGAATCACATTTTTATATTCTCTATTATATAAAAATCATATTTTTATCGCTAACTTCATATTGTGAAAATAGAATTTTCATCGCTATTTCATATTTGTAAAAATAGAATTTTCACTTCGTTATACTTTATATAAAAATCGAATTTTTACTATGCTATTCAATATATAAAAATCGAATTTTTACTACTATGTTATATAGATAAAAATTATATTTTTATCACGCTATTTTCTATATAAAGATTTCGCCTTTTTAAATTTAAAGATTTCACCTTTTTTTTAAATTTAAAGATTTCACCTTTTTTAAATCTCATTATAAAAATCACATTTTTATTTTTCTACACATATAAAGATGCTATTTTTAATATTCATACTTTATAAAAATTCTATTTTTAATATTCATACACATATAAAAATTATATTTTTAACTTCATACACATATAAAAATTATATTTTTAACTTCATACACATATAAAAATTATATTTTTAACTTCATACACATATAAAAATTATATTTTTAACTTCATACACATATAAAAATTATATTTTTACTTTGCTATACGAATAAAAATAATATTTTTAACTTGCTACTATATAAAGATGACTGAAATTAAACAAGGTTTTAATCTCTATACTAACTACCCAAAAGAAAAGAAAATAAATGAATAATAATTAAATGAAGAAAATAGACTTACAGCATTGTTTTGTTTTTTTTCTAAGAGGGTGGGGGTTCGCGTCGGGGTGCTGGAGCAGGGGGGGAACTGGTTCGCCGGAGACTGCTGGTGGGTGGCGGTCAGAGGGCGGCGCGGCGGTTGAACAGCGGAGGAGGGTGGTTGGAAAGGGGTGCGGTTTCGAGGGTCTCAGGCGCGTCGGTTTCAGAAAGGAGGAGGAGCGAGGTTGCGGGGGAAGAAGAGGGGGGGACGGAGGAGAAGAAGGCGCGGCGGTGGGCTCTGGCGATGGCTGCCATCGATCTGAAGAACTCGTTTTTTTTTTTCCATTCGATTGAAAATATGAGGGGGGGGCCAGAGTAAAAAGGGGGGGGGAAGAGATTTTTTATTTATTTATTTATTTAATTTATTTTATTTCAAAAAGTTGACTTTCACATATGACCTCTAAACGAGGCCCACCGCCTGTCGCCCATAGCGTTTCACCCCTATTCCGAACACTATGGGATATGTTTCGTATGTTGATTCGATCGATTGAATCAGTTTCCGTTGAATTAACATTTAAATCACCATATTGAATTTTAAACGTACATTTCAAATTACCGGGGTCACATACTAACTAGAAAAATTCCCGAAAAATATTTTTTAGCTTCGTATTGACGATACGGTCCTAACAAAACTAGTTTCGTCGAATTCTGAGACCGTTGGAAAAATGGCCAATTTCCAGTCGATTAAAATCAACTGAAACTGGTCAAATGCGTTTTCTTTTGCCACGCTCACATATTGATTCAGAAAATTATGAAATTTGGGACCTAGCAATAACTCGACATCACGGACCCAACAAAACTGGTTTCGTCGAGATCCGAGGTCATTTGCAAAATGTCCATTTTTAAGGGCCTGAATTCCATAGCGACTATTCAGAATTTCCAACTGGACATATCTATTGATTCCCGCTATGAAAATTTGATTTGTCGGATTCGCTGGAAAGATATTATCAATTAGATCCCATTATTTTTGGTTTCACTAAAATCCGGATTATTTTGCACCCGGTACATTCAATTGAAGTTTGAAATCGAATTATCGAACTACCGCGCCATTTTCAATTCTATTCATAATTATATATAAATATTTATATTCTAACGACGACGCGTATAATATATACGTTCGAATTCTATTCAAAATAAATTTCTCGTCGATATTATTTAAAATAATTCATTTTAAATAATCAAAATTCGCTAAAATTGCCGAAATAAAAATTTTAAACTGGCCCAGATTTTCCGGGTTATTACAAAATCCAAACCCAAATCCAACTTTAACTTCACCTATAGATAAAATTCCAAGTTTAAATTTCAATGTTACAAGACAAAAACTTCACATTTAATTTTGATTTCCTTATCACACTCATCTCATTCAATTGTTTTTTCAATCAATTTAGTTTTGAATTACTCTGATAGGAAAATAGACCTTTAATCGAAATAATGGGCTCAAACCCAAAGCAACAACAAGATCAAAGTGTACAACATTTACATTGCAAAGTAAAGACAAACAGTTCTAGAAATAGTCAAATGCAATATTTGTGTGTGTTTATGCAAGTGTTGTATCTGTTTCTAGACATACAAGTGTTATATTTGTTTGTGGATGTGTCGTGTAGTATTGTATTCCTATAATCAATATCTACTTTAACATCTGAATGCTATAAATCCATTACCAGAGAAATTGCCGAAACAAAGAGATAGAATAAGTGCAATATTAGTTTTAAATAAATGATTAATATTTAAGATAATATAAAATGATTTAATTGGAACATATAGAAAATAAAATAGAAAATTTAATATAATATAAAAGATTTTAATCTTTAAAGTTTTCGATTCTTTTTTTACCAAAAAGGAAGACATATATAAATACCAAAAAGGAGATAATAACCAATATCTGGTGGCGAACAAAAACGGTCTAGCATAAACTAGAACCCGTAAAAGCATAAAACACCACCCAAGAGAAAATATAAGCCCAATACAAAACTCGAGAACAACAAAGCCCCACTTACACTAAGACTAACAAAACAGAGAAAGAATCCAGCAACGCAAGCAGGGAACTTGAGACCATAGGGAAAAAGCGATGGAACTCCCCATATATCCAATCTAGAGAAAGCATCTGAATCATCGAGCACCAGCCACAAAAGTCACACACTCCGGTCAAAGTACCCAGCACCCACAAGCTGAATAGAAGCAATCCAAGAAGCTACAGACACACCATCCAAAGCTTCCGCTCTATCTCCCCAAAGCTGCAAAGAAACCAGCAGAACAAGAGAGCACCAAGAAAACCATCACAAATAGCAAGTTAAGCTAGAGCCTACACACGAAACAAATAAAATCAGCGAGGAGGAGAACAATCGAAGAGAACAACACCATGGGCCTATAAAAATTAAGCAAATCAACCCATATCAGCACGTGGAAAAAGGCCCAAAAAACATCGAAAATACGAGCCAAACTTTACGAGCGAGAACGAACGATACTAGTTCAATCTTTATATTCAACCGGCTTCTATGAAATCAAGTTTATATCTTTAAATCCAATCAATCTTTATATCTTTAAATCCAATAATCGACAAACTTAATTTTTATATTTGATCATAAATTCAATCATTTATTCTTAAAATTTAGTTTAATCTTTCATGAATAATTTTATTTAAATAAATCAAAAGTTCAAGTTTAAATCTCTATGTTCAAATCCTAATTCAAACTTAAAATCTCAAATTGAATATCCTAAATTGATTTACACAAACAGATAATATATAATAAATTTTGAGTACATATCCATTCATGAAATTATTCATAAACAATTCAATCAATTGTCCATAACAATTCAAACAATTTTTAATCAATATTTCATGAAATTCCAGAACAAATAGTCACAATATTAACTGTAGTATTATCAGTATTTCATGTGACATAACTTGAAATCAAATATTAATCTTGAGTGTGAGGCAAACCTTTTGTGGAAATGATGAAGAAGTGCAACAAACACGGACAACGGCCAAGCCTAAGTTGTGAATTTGAAATTGAAAATCTTTATCTTTTCTTTTAAGATAGAGGATGGAAAAAAATTAAGAAGAAGTGGATAATATGAATTTTTAGGGAAGAGGTGGTTGCATTGTTTTTTTTTTTATTTTTTATTTTGATATTTGGAGATTTTAGATATAAAGAGAAGTGAGAAGAAAATAGGAAATAATGGGCATAATTTTTTTCTGAATGAATTTCATATGTTGTAAAAAGTAAGTTTACATCTCTGACTGTAGTCTATTTAGAAGATGCTTTTCTTTTACATTTCTCACTCATACACACACATGTGTTAAGTAAGCCATGCGAATATCCCTTTTTACAAGTTAAAACTATTAAGTTACTTTATTTTTTTATTTTTGCATTACTAAGGACAAGTTCATCATTAAATTTGGGTATTGATACAGGTAAACATAGGAATTGGGATATTTATCCAATTTTATGTATTGAAAATATTTGTTCGAGTGACCTCTATGGTGAAAATCAAAGTGTCAACGGAAGCTGTCGATGATCCAGAAAAATTTGGTAAAGGAATTAGTCAGGTCTTGAGAATTCGAGTGTGTTTGGTACGGATATGTTTAGTGTTTACTTACTAATTTTGTTATGTTTCTTTTTCCATAATTCTTATTTTTACTTTTGTTCCAACTTTGTCCATAGACAATTGCCTTTTATATCTACATTTGATTTAGTATCGTGGCAGTGATATTTTTGAATAAATAATATACATATGTTTTTTTTTCAAATAAATAAAAGAAACCCAATATATAGGAGATAGTTGTATTGAAAGAAAGGCAATGATGGTGTGTCAATTTCTATTAACATTTTCTTATTCGAAATTCAAAATTGTAGATAAAAATTTTCTACTTTGGTTGGAACTTACTTCGCCATCATGTTTCCTTTTAGGATTAAGAATGGTTTATCTTTCCACTTTTAGACTCAACTCCCATGTTTTGTTTGTAAAAACGAATTTAAATAGGCATCACTATTTGTTTAATTATATACCAAAATTGAACTTACTCATACTGATTTTTTGATATATATGAGCATTATGTTTGAATGGCTATTGTCATCATTTTCTTTTAAAATTATTCTTTATTTATTTGTTTGTTTTCAATTAATAATTACCAAGCTTTAATAATTAAAGTCAATTTTAATATAGATATCAACAACCAGTAAAGAATGTTTACATTTCCATAGTTTGTTTACTACCACGATTTGTATATTATTGTACAACTTATAGTATATTTTTACCATTTCATTTTATCTTTCAAATCATCAATTTATCCTCCAACCCTAAATCAAATTTGAACATTCACTTTTCATTACTGATAAGCTCAATTAGCTAATATACTATACATTTTACTGTAGTTGTGGTCGTTGGATGAGTTTTACATAAATTTCATTTTCCTTATTTCCAAAGTTCATCGGCCTAAAATGTGCTCTTCTACTAACTCTACATATAATGTCTTATTTGAAATGCTTTAGTTTATTCTGCTATAATCCATTATTACTTCATGCTTGCTCAAGTCAGCTGGGTCTTCCTGATCAGTTCCATTAGACTTAAAATGCATCTATTATATCTTAAGTTTTCATGTTCCTCTACTCTAGACATCAAAAGTCAACCAAAAAAACAATGTAGGTTATAACGATATTCAAAATTCTTAACCTTAAATCGAAGTTAATTCAATAAATTTCACATCATAATCATATAATCTAAAAAAATACCAAGGTTTTTCATACTCTTTTCTATGATGGAACTAATATATACATATATATAAGTAAAACTTCTATTTGTTTGAAATAGCACCTTTCATTTATTTCATATTTTTGTTTTTCGTTGGTAGTTTTCAGAACTTATTATTCGAACTGCCCTATTTTAAACCTTTTTAAATTATTGATCAGAACTAATAAAACCACAATTTAAGATGGAAAGAAATATCTTATTGATAATGTCATACCACGTTCACTAAGGATAGCACTATATTTTTGTAATTAAAGCAACTCCATTATTTTTAATTATTATCTTAATAAAATCATATCAGATTTGATTCACAATGCTAATTTAATTAACATTACAATGTACTGGCCGATGTCTACATTCTAACGAGATGATCCACGACCTGCTACAATATATTCAAAATATTTTGATCGATTTCCGATTTGTTGAACTATTTATATATTGACATTAATTATATAAGTTATAAATATTGGATTTACTTTACCAATAACATAGTAGGGAGACATTATGTATGAATATTTGAGGAGTTTTGACGATAGCCTCAATAGCCTTCACTTACTCATGTGATTGGGTGAATTCTTTTATTTTAACAATCATGATTGTAGGTCCTAGAATTTTGTCTGATTAAGTCACAAGTATGAGCAAGATAGGAGAAGAGGACAATGATTAAAATGCCTCAACTTACTTTTTATTGGAACATTGATATGTATGTTGCATTTTTATTTCAATTAGGTTATATTCTCTCTTAACCTGAATTTATGCATTATTTTAATATATTGAACACACTGATGTATTCCCACTTCTGATTCATCACTATAACCATTTTCTTTATATTATACCGTATGGTGTATGACCACTCAGTTTAGATGCTTATATTATATCATGTACTAAGTTTGTTGCTATACTCGTTTAATACAAAGGTTAGTTGAAATAGAGAGTGATAGCAAATCCTATTTACTCATTTCAGCCACGCAAATGTAGGTTGGCATGTTTTCAACCAATACTGTGGATAAGTAGACCCGTCAAAATATAACCCTACCCATATACCCAACCCATTTTACCTTAGTTGCAACCCTGTTGTGTCAATGCATTTTTTTATTAAATGGGTCATAAAAGGATTGATCCATTTTAAAAAGGGTTACAAATGGGTAACTCACTTACCTATTTAACTCTTCCTATATACGAAGTCACTATTTTTTGTTTAAACTATGGTAACTTTTTTATACTACATTGAAACCAAACGAGACTTCAATCGATAAACTCCCAACTAAATTACAGACAGTATGGAACACTCGGATGTTTCATCGTGGGAACAGATACTGCAGTCCTCCAAGGCGACTACCGATTGTACTTAGAAAATAACATGCTATATTACCATATTTGAACTTTACCTACAAACGAAATCGCTATTTTTTTAAACTGCAGTAATTTCTTTGTACTGCCTCGGAACCGGATGAGACTTCAACCGATAGATTCCCACCTAAATTACGGACAGTACGAAACACTTGGACATTTTACCCTATGTCTAAACATTGTAGTTATCCGAGGTGACTACCAATTGTACTTAGAAAATAATAGGCTCCCACATTTTAACTCTACCTACATAAGAAATCGCTATTTTTTTTGTAAAAACTGCAGTAATATTTTTATACTTCCTCGGAATCAGACGAGACTTCAACCGGTAGACTCTTACCTAAATTACAGACAGTATGGAATACTCAAATGTTAAGTCCTGTGAACGAACATTCTAGGTCCCCAAGGTGACTAATAGTTGTACCTAGAAAATAACATGTCCGGTAATGAGATTGTTGAACATGTCTGATAATGACATTGCTAGTAAGTTTCCAAATTCTTTAAGACAGACATGAGATAATGAGATTATTGGCAATTGATTATATTCTTTGTATATTAGGCATTTGAAGAAAATATAATAGATTGCCTATCTTAGTCTAGTAGTTATATATTTGATTGAATTTAAAATTTAATAAAGTAAAATGTCTTAGTCAGATATTGGTTTTATTGAACTTTTTATGTGCTTTTAGTTTCGTTTTCCTTTCCTTTATAGTGTTTTATTATTTAAGTCTATGAAAAGTGATCTAAAATACCTGACTATATATGCACACTATGCATATTTATTCTATTTTGGTGCTATCAATATATTTTTATTAGTTGTTAATTTAGACCATGATTTTCTGTATTTTATGCTAACTCTGAATCTTCATTGTTTCAAAATCACCTGATAAAACTAATCATGGATACAATATTCTCTCTCCACCATCATTGTATCTTATAACTATCACTTTAGCCGTACGTTAATTTTTCATGTTGTATCTTCATTTTAGCCATTTAATTTTTAGAACATGCTTTGATGGTTCTTAATATATATGGATACAGACAACTTTTGATTATGGTATATTGCATTTCTATTGCTTGGAATTGAAAAAAGATATCTACCTTGCTTAAAAGACCATTACAAGGTTTATAGTATATTCCTCATCATGTTATACAGTCAAATATGGCATTTTCTTTGCTTTTGCACAATTAAAATAAATATTTTTACTTGACATTCTAATTATAATTGTTCTTTCCACCTCAGCAAAAACTATGTGGAACACTTGGTTATTTAAAAAAGACATGAGAAGCAAACTTAATTTATTAAGACAGCCAAAACCTTTTTTTTTTTAGCTCACCATTCCCTCCTTTATGTTTGTATTATTGTTACTTCAATAATGGGCATGGAAATAGCTTACGCTGTGATTTTTATAACCAAATTTTGCCTATTTTGGTTAATTAATTGTTAAAAATTAAGTTCCATCCTTCATTCAAAATGACTAAACACATATATTTTTCGTTTAAAACTCCTACTTCTATAATACATAATTTTCAAAAATTTCCTTTATTTTTTTTCCTTTTTATTGTCTTTTCTGCAATTTTTTCCCAACATGCAATCATTATTTAATCTCACATTGCCTGTATATCACAGGACTATTTTTTGTGAAATATAAATACATAAATACAACAAATAACAAAGTCAACATTTCATCTACAGTTTTCATGACCTGCACGTTTTTTAAGTTGGGTTTCTTAGGTTTCTCTTATATATGAGTTTCAATACTAGAAAATGTTGTTTTAGTGATGGGAAATTCCATCTCAATTCCTTCACAACAACTTTATTTTGCAATGGGTTTGTGATGGACTTTAACCTTCCAATTCATTTGGTGCTGGATCGTCACGGAATGATTAGTGATAGAAAGTCAACTAATTTTGTGATGTATTTGTCATGGTTCATAGCAAACCTTTCATTTTTCTATTTTTTTTGAATGTATGTAAAATTATTTCAAATCTCCATCACAGATCCATAACAAATTGCTATGGAATATTATTGCAATTTTATTTATCTATAATAAAGACCAAAAAATGAGACATCCATCACAAATTCATTGAATTTTTTTTGCTAAATTGTTATGGATTTGCTACTGAACATTTATTCTTTCAAACAATAAATTATTAAATATATTTTATAATTATTCATTACAAAGCTATGACAGATTATCATGGATTAGCATCAGATTTATCATGGACAATTATTATTCTTCAAACCAATAAACCATAAAATAAAATATAAAACTCTCCATTGCAAACACATTACAAATTAATATGGATCAGTAATGGATCCGCAATGAATTTCCAATATTTTACTAATCAGCGAATTAACTAATTTAATATGAAAAAACCAATCAAAAATCCAACGAAAATCCATAACAGCTTGCGAGGGAATTTTGTTTCGGTTTACAAATCCACTGTAAATCCATCACATAATCAATGACTATTATGCATTTTCTCAGGAACGTTTTTAATACAACCTGAAGTGCATATACATGTACTGTTTCTTTGCAATATCTCTCATAAAATATTCCATTGGAAAACATGAAAATGGTACAACAATATAGACAAAGATAACAGATATAAAACAACAAGTATTCCTGATGCAAATACAATACCAAAATACAAAGTTGACACCCCATGTTCAAATAATAACAAAAAATAACTGTTGTATAAACTATAAAATATATGTTAGATTTCATCTAGGCTACAATAAGAGATTAGATATGTATACATATATTACCTAAAATGTATATTGTCTAAAATAATGGATGATGTACCTAAAATTATAGAATATCACGATGAAGGGGGATGAGTGGTCCGTGATAATATTTGCTCGATTTGCATCAATCTATTATTTTGGCGCCTCGCGGTTCATCATGTCAAGTCAGTGCTCCACCTCAATATTTCGGCATTCCTCCTCAACATGGTAAAGCCTCTCCTCAGATAGCCGGCCGATCTCCTTTCCTCGAGCCTTGATTAGATCCATCTCCTCTTGCATGGTAATTAACTTAGCTAGTAGTTCACCTTCTATTGTCATATTCTTGACAACCGTTATCGTTCATCATCATTCTTCGTCTTTGTGTCGTGGATGATCCCGTCTACAATATGAAAACTATGTAATTAATAGACAAATATTATAGTAGGCAGGCATGTAAATTTTATAATGGCCAGATAGGTAAATATTATAATGTCTAGACATGTAAATTGTCCCCCTTTATGTGCATATAATATGTTTGTTGTGTCCAAACTTGATCAATGATACAATTTAGAACCTATACAAATGTGTTAATCCATGAAATATGGTTCTAAAATAGGTCATTACCATTTCCTAAGGTCAGGTCGTTATCGGGTAAAATATCGGGTCATACGCCTTAGACCGTTTAAGTCTTATAATAGATAAAAGTGTGGTCACAAATTCAAGTCATTACAATTAGGCCGCAGGACTTCACACTGTTAATTCTCAAAGGTAAGCCAGGTCGCTACTTCATCGGGTCGTTAGGCCGTAGCTTGTGTCCTAAAGGAAAATAAGAGAATTAGGTCGTAACCAACTTAAGGGACCAGGTCACAATCAACTCAAAGCCTTAGGTCGCCAGATTTAGGTCGTTGCTTGGGAGACACAACATGTATTAGGCCGTAGTCGCTCTAAGACATCAGACCGCAGTTAGCCCCGAGCGTTAGATCGCATTCAGAAGGAGGAGACATCAGTTCGCTGCCGCTCCAGGTCGTAATTGACTCAAGTCAGGTCATTCCGACGACCTAAAAGCCTACACACCCCATTTTCAGTTCTCTCCTATATAAAACCACTCCTATAAATACCCCATGGCTTCCACATTTTGGGGGACCGATTCCTAGCCCCACGAAGTGCTTCCCAATTATTCTCTCCATCATTCCAAGCCATCCTAAACTCCATTAGAGTTCATTCAATCTCCGACCCACAATCTTATCCTACATAGAATCAACAGAGACCATTTGAATGCGAAGTTATGGAAGATTCATCCCATTAATCTCCACAACTCCAAAGATCTAAGGATTTTCATATCAAATTTGAGAGATTAAAGTGAGAAACTTGTAGAAAAAGAGAGAATGTATGAGATTGAAAAAAGTGTGTACTTTGTAATCATTAAAATGCTAATGAAATTAAAGTGGACATAGGTCAAATTGATACCGAAACACTTTAATTTTCTGTGTTCTTATTGTTTTTCTTGTGTTTGTGCTCCAATTTAGTAGATCTAATTACTTGTGAAATGTATGCATCCTCTTCGGAGGTGTTTGTGCCATTTTTGGTATAAACACTTTTTGGCACCCACCGTGGGGACACGTTCACATTCTGAAGTCTAAGTGCTTTGTGGAGGTAGTGAAGTTGAAGCCTATTTCTACAATAGATTCTCCAAATCTAAGATCCAGGCCAATTAACGAATTATCTTTGAAGTTTAGAAAATTGCCTGACATAATGTCATCGAAAAAGCCACTGACTAGTAAAACCATCATAGCTACGACCTCTGAAAATGCAGCGGATGATCCTATTACTCCGTAGACTAATTTTAAGGTTGGAGAATCCTACAATGCAGGAGATGGCATAACTAGAGAAGATATGGATAAAGCTGTCCCAGGTTTGACGCAACAAATCGAGATTTTTACTACCTCCATGACGAAAAGGCTAGAAACTCTCTTTGCCCTCCAAGCCGCCATGGCAAAAGTTACTACTAATGCCACCCATGTTGAAGTTGCTAATTCTTTCGCCATATGTCCAAGTCGAGATCAATTCCTTCATGAGGTTGATGATTCAGATGGGACCGATCATGAAGATTCAAAGCCATATGCTCGGAACAATACTTAGAGAGGAACTTCTCGGAAAGCAGCTAGTTCCGCCAAAGGGGCACTTCCCTGTGAGGGAGGCACAGGGCCCCTTATCCATAGCCGAGATCATTTTCTTAAGCGAACATCTGTTGAAGTTGACGGCGTCTGCCCCGCGGATCAACGCAACGAGAAGGAGCTTCTCGAAGATATGGTCCGGCAGATCATGAAGGAAAGTGTTGACCGAAATGATGACAAAAAAGAGTGGGAGTTCGCTCCATCTAAAACTCCACTCATAGAAAGGATCAACTTGATCAAGTTCCCACGAAAGCTTAATCCGCCGACTATCTAAGCTTACAACGGGGCTGGCTATCCTAATTTGTTCTTATACAAATACGATCAGCACTTGGATGGTGCCAGAGCCACATATGAACTTAAATGCATGTACTTCCCTATGTATTTGGAGGGAGTGGTCTCTCTCTAGTTTACCAAGCTTCCACCGAGATTGGTAGGGAACAATTCAGGCTGAAATCCACAAAAGTTAAAGATGTGATGTCGTTGAACGACATGGAGCAAAAGCCCGGAGAATCAGGTAAAGCCACCCTCACTTGATTTAACGTCGCAGCAGCCGAAGTTTCGGATCCAGAGGCGCTTCTAGTGTTAATGGTATCGAAGATCGCCAAAATTAAGAAATCGAGGTTTGAAAGATGGATCAAAATGAAAAGGCCTGATATCTTAGAGAGGTTCTACGCAAAAGCTAAAGAATATATTGATGTGGAAGATGATCCTTCCTTTATGGATGTCGCTAAGGATACCACGGTTCTGCTAAAGAAGGACAATGACGTTCCAAGTGGCCAGAAGAATAATGGGTGCCAAAAGCGGGAAATGATGCTAAAGATAATCGAAATGGAAAGAAGTTCCGCTTCTTCAAATCTGTAGAGCTAACCCCATTGACGGAAACTCTGGAAAACATTTTTATGGCCACCAAGGATACTGAGGACTATCCATAGCTGAAGGCTCAGAAAGTGAGCGATAATCAAGCAAATTCCGGGGGATTCTGCCGCTTCCACAATCAACCTGGTCATAATACAAATAAGTGCAAGCATCTAAAAAACTTGATTGAAGAACTAATCAGGAAGAATCGTATGTAGCAGCATGTGAAAAAGAAACAGTTTGTCAATCTTTCCCAAGCTACCCAAGAAAAAATGTATCTGGATCAGGGGAGAAGGCCCCGACACCGATTAATCAAAGGCTAGTAATCAACACCATTTCCGGGGGTCCTCACCCAGCAGGGGAAAGTCGGGGAGACATCAAGAAGTATGCTTATGCACTCAAAAATACTTCGAGGGATGAAAGGTGCTAGGTTCTGAACAATGCCATTTCCGTAAAACAACAGAAGACTTCATTTGAGGATGTCATGTTCAACAAAAAGGATAAAGAAGGAATAGTTGCTCCAACCCAAGACCTTATGGTGGTAACTGTTGGAATGGGCTCAACAACTGTGAAGCGTGTCCTCGTTCATTGTGGAGCTTCGGTGAATGTACTGTTCAAACAAACTTTCAGTAGAATGAAGCTTTCTTTGGAAGATGCGCGAGCTTGCCAAAGAAAATTCATGGGTTCACGGGGGAACCGAAGCAACCTATTGGGTTTATCGATCTACCTGTGAAACTTAGAGATGGAGAGAGGAAAGTTACTTTGTGCAATCCTTTGTTCTGGTAGAAGAGCCATCAACATATAACGTTTTTCTAGGTAGGCCATCTCTGGCAGCCTTCAGAATCATACTAGCTCCTTGGTGCCTGATAATGAAGTTTCTGACTGATAAGGGGATTGGGGTAGTCAAAGCAGATCAAGAAGTTGCCAAAGAATTCTATATCAATGAGATGAGATAAGTGATCAAGAAAGACAAGGGAAATGACGTGGGGGCTCTCCTCCACATTCGCGATAATGCCATATAGCAATTAGGGCATGGCTCATGTACTGGCGAGTATAATGGGGCCCAAAAGGAGATAGATCTAAGTAAAGCCTGTATAGTGGAGGAGCGAGCGGCGCCAGCCGAAGTCACAATTTCGATTCCAGTTCATGATAAAGATCCGGATAGAGTATTAAAGATAGGTCTCAGCTAGGCCTGAAATTGCAAAAAGAATTGATTATGTTTTTTAAAGCTAATCTCGACGTGTTTGCTTGGATCCATTCTGACATGTGCAACATATCCCCTAGAGTGGAGGTTCATGCACTCAACATAGACCCAAGCATCACTCCAATTAAGCAGAAAAGAAGGATTTAGGGCCAGAAAGGTCAGCTGCACTCAAGGAAGAAGTGGAAAAACTTAAAGAGAATCACTTTATATGAGACTCTACATATCCTTCCTGGGTCTCGAATCTTGTACTTGTGAAGAAACCCAATGACAAGTGGAGAGTATGCATCGATTACTCCGATCTTAATAAAGCACGTCCCAAAGACAGTTTCTCATTGCCTAGAATCGGCTAGCTTGTCGATGCAACAATGGAGCATGAAATTCTATCTTTTATGGATGCATACTCAGGCTATAATCAAATCATGATGCATTAGCCTGACCAGGAAAACACGAGCTTTATTATAGATGTCGGTTTGTATTGTTATAAAGTAATGTCGTTTGGTTTGAAAAATGTTGGAGCGACTTACTAAATCCTCGTCAATTTCATGTGCAAAACTCAAATAGGTAAGACTATGGAAGTGTATGTAGATGACATGCTGGTAAAGTCCAAAAGAGATACCGATCATCTAAAAAGCTTGGCCGAGATGTTTGATAATCTGAGAAAATACGCCATGAAACTCAATCCTCTCAAATGTCTGTTTGAGGTCACATCAGGGAAGTTTCTTGGTTTATGGTAAATGCCCGGGGAATCGAAGCCAAACCTGCATAGATTACCGCTTTGAGAGAAACGCGAGCACCCAAAACAAAGAAAGAATTACAATGTCTAAATGGGAAAGTTGCTTCCTTGAATTGCTTTATTTATAAGGCAACAGATAGGCGCATTCCTCATTTTGTTGCTCTAAGAAAAGTAAGGAGAGACTTCTGGTGGACTCCGTAATGTCAAATTGCTTTTGAAGAGTTAATCAAGCATACGGAATCACTACCAATGTTGTCCAAGCCTTGAGACAGTGAAAACCTATTCTTATATCTGGCAGTTTCATCTCATGCATTAAGTGCTGCTTTGGTCAGAGAGGATTTGAAAATTCAAAGGCCAGTGTATTATATTAGTAAGAGGCTGTCAGGGGCAGAATTAAACTATCCTAAATTGGAAAAGCTTTGCATACTGCCTGCTCATCGCCTTTAAAAAGTTAAAGCCTTGTCCAGTCTCACCCCATCAAAGTTATCACAGACCAGCATTTGAAGCAGGTCCTATTCCGTCCAGAGACTTCCGGAAGATTATTGAAGTGGAACATCGAACTCAGTCAATATCATATCATTTATCATCCGTGAAGAGCGGTAAACGGACATGCCTTAGTAGATTTTGTCGCTGAATTTATGGATAGAGGTAATGACAGGGAGGAAACCGTCATATTGGTCACTCGATGGAAGTTATTTGTCGATAGTGCTATGAACGAATATTGCTCAACGGCAGGAGTAGTACTTGAGACTCCTGAATAACATTCATTATGTTATGCCTTGAGATTAGAATTTCCATCCACAAATAACAAAGTAGAATATAAAGCCCTGATTGCTGAATTGAGAATCGCAACAGAGCTGCAGTTAAAAGCCTTACACATTTTCAGTGATTCATAATTGGTAGTATGTCAAGTCAAAAGAGAGTTTCAAGCTAAGGGTGGAAACTTGCCAGCTTATCTATCAAAGGCTTGAGAGCTACTCGATTACTTTGAATACTACACTATCTCACGCATTCCTTGAGAAGAAAACTTAAAGGCTGATTCACTTGCGAAGCTCGCCAGTATGACGGATGAACAGTTGCTAGGGATAGTGCCAGTTGAAGTTCTTTCAAATCCTAGCACTGATGACCGCCGATATAGATTGGATTCTGGAAATTGCCACAGAGCCAGACTCCTGGATGACTCCAATCAAAGATTATCTCCTCAGAGATGTGCTCCCGGATGATCGGAAAAAGAGAATAAAGCTACTTAGAAAGGCTCTTATTTATCTTATTTAGGATGGTCGGTTATACAGGCAAGACTTCTCTATGCCTCTGCTCCATTGTATCACCAAAGAGGAATCAAAAGCAATCCTAGCAGAGTTGCATGAGGGTGAATGTGGAGGATATACTGGTGATCAAACACTAACTAGGAAAATTCTGCGATACGGTTACTTCTGGCCAGACTTGAACTTAGACTCCATGACTTACACTAAGAAGTGCGACAAATGCCAGCGATTCGTGAAGATCCCAAGAGCACCATCCATTGAATTGACCCAAATGGTCAGCCTTTGGCCATTTTCTGTCTGGGGCATCGATCTAATCGAAGTATTGCCTACTGCAAAATCCAGTTTCAAATATGCCATTGTAGCTGTCGATTACTTCACTAAAGGGGCTAAAGCAGAACCACTGGCCACAATCACCTCAAAGAAAGTTATCAACTTCGTCTTGAAGAATATTATTTACAGGTTTGGTGTTCCCCAAAAGATAATCGCAGACAATGGGACACGGTTTGAAAGTGAGGAATTTAAAGAATTCTGCACTTAGTACAAGATTTGGAAGAGCTTTGCAGCAGTGGCCCATCCGCAGGCCAACGGGCAGGTCGAAGTAGTAAACAAGATCATAAAGTCTACCATCCAAAAGCGTCTTGAGAAAGCTAAAGGTGGTTGGGTTGACGAGCTTCCACTTGCACTATGGGCTTATCGCACCACTCATAAAACTACGGCTGGGCACACTTTATTTTCCCTAGCATTTGGATCTGAGACCATGATCCCGGTAGAGCTGGATGTTCCCATTGACCGCTGGATTAACTTCAACCAAGATGAGAATAAGAGACTATAGCTCGAAGCGCTTGATCAGCTCGATGAAAGAAGGAATGAAGCAAAACTCAGAGTTGCTGCTCATCAAAGAAGGATTGCAAGATACTTTAACTCTAGAGTCAAATAAAGGACCTTTCAGATCGGGGATCTTGTATTGAAAAGAGTGATGAAGGAGACATGCATCTTTGGGACGAGTTGGGAAGGACCTTTCATTATAAGTCAAAAGCTTTTAGATGGAACCTTTAAGCTAAAAACGACGGATGGCATTTAAATTCCCAGGGCTTGGAATAACAACCATCTCCGCCGTTACTTTACCTAATTTTTCATTCATTCTTTTGTAAAAAATTTAAATAATTTTCATCCATTGTAATCAAATTTTGTACATACAAATGAAAGTAGTAAAGTTGCTTGCCTGAATCGTACATTTTCAAACTTTGTTTAATTATTCAATGTTGCTAAAATCGATTTTGATTACAGGCCATCGAACAATTGCCCACCAATAACCCGATAAGACCTGGTGACTTTTATAGCAAATCCCAATGGGGACAACTCAAGTAACAAGTTTCATAAACACCATTCGCAATAAGTATGAAGGTGTAATGAACTGCCTTGCAACATATAAAGGCCACCAGGAGTCAGACGGTTAAAAGGCACAACGTCAAACTTAAAAGACAAAGTATTGCCAGTTCCACCAAAGGGGCATCTCCTAAAAAGGGAGACCAAGGACCCTAGTCCTGTTAATAGGATAGCTTGTTACAATGAGCATTCAGTAATAGAACTGGCGTCTACCCCGTGAAACTACGCAATAACGAATCCTCTCATAGTAAAATTAATCAGAAGTCCCAGCTAAAGGGGGGAATGAGTTCAATCCTTACTCTGAAAGGTCTGAAAAACCAGGATTAGAAAGTCGCATGTTTGAATTCATCAAAACAAAAGACCTCTTCGGAGGCAAAAGACCTCTTCGGTGGCACTCGATTAGTTCATTAGTGTCTACTGATCACAGACTCGGAAATCGGCGGGCTTCAAAAGACCTCTTTTGAGGTACCCGATTTGTTCATTAGTGTCTGCTGATCACAGACTCGGTGATCGGCGGGCTTCAACAGATCTCTTTGGGGGCAAAAAAGCTCTTCGGAGGCATCTGATTAGCTTGTTAGTGTCTGATCAGCTCGGACTTAGCGATCGGCGGACTCAAAAGACCTTTTCGAAGGCATCCATTAGTTCAGCTAATGATCGAGAATCTCGAGTTGCGACGATTTATGGATCTAAATGACCTCTTCAGAGGCGTCTAATTAATTCGGTTAGCACCTTATTCATTCAGACCGCGATGAATGTTGGGCTTTAACTAAAGACCACTCTCGAGGCACCCAATGAAATCATCGACGCTAGAATACATCAGCCTAGTTTAGACGAGATTCTCCTATGACTGAATTAACTAGTCGGAAAATAGATAAACATTAAGCCAAAAATATAAGACTTCTCAAGTAGGGGTACAGAAACGAGAAATTTCCTTCAACAAAAAGGCATGAGCTTGATTAACTAAGCTAAAATCCTTAACTAATGAGCAAACTAAGAAGCTCCAATTGCAATGGTGAAAGCAATATACTTAGCCATTAAAACAGGAGCTACCGATGTTTTAGCCATAACCAAGGAACTCTACTATAGTTGATCACATCCAACCTAAAAAGTCTGTAACGACCATTGGTATGGGGGCACCACCACCGCATTAAGACGAACCAATAATGCTCACGAAACATACCACAAGCTCGCCACAACTTCATACCAAACAAAAATAACTTGTAGTGTAATTGTGAAAAGAAACAAGTGCAAAATGCAAATAGAAAAGTACGATAAAGCTAAAACAAAAAGTACAACAAGAAAAGCACAAATTCATCACATCAACAACAACACAAGTCAAATACAAGAGTTTCAAACACGAATACGCATAAAGTGATAAGCGAGGATCGACACTCGCATGTACAACCAGCCTAAATGTAGTATGTAAAAGGAAACAATAAAAAGTAAAGCAATCTAGTCACAAGCACTAAGTCTTTTTATTTCCATTCTTTAAGCCACTTGACCTTAGAGATAGTTTGGTGGAAGAAGGAGGAGGTGCATCAGCTGACTGGTTCCCGTCTTTGACTCCTATACCACTAGGACTCTTGGGAGAAGATAGAACAATAACTCCTTTCTTTTGGACAACACACTTTCCTCCTTTGCGCCTCGAAGATGACAAAGTCTTAGTTTTCTGATTCTCCCGGTCCTCAGCATCTTTCTCTGGGTTCTCATCTGCATTGTCGGAATCTTCAGCCTCATCGCTAGGGATATAGTCAGCGTCATCATCCAAGTTAACAAGTGCACTAATCTATGTGTCTTGTGATCCTGGAGTCCGAGCAGCAAGTAAGGATGCTTAACCAGAGGAGGTGTAACAACTGGGGCAGGAGAAGTCGACACCAAGGTCGAATCAGTAATGATAGCCTCAGTCATCGTGTTGCCCACATCAGAAGAAAGTTGTGACGAGACTAAGCCTAATGCAAAGGTGCAATGAGCATGGAATTCAAGAGATCCAGGTGAACTAAAAAGAGAATCCAAGTATGATATAGTTTGGTTAATCTCAGTTTTACCTGGAACTTGATGATTTCTATACTCAACTTTGTATTTGTCTTCATTATCGTCATCATCCCCTTCGCCATCTCCATTATGCTCCTCAATAATATCTTCTTTGGCAGTGTGTTCCTCAGCAACTATATCCTTCTCTTTGAGAGCAGTAGAAGGATTAATAGGAGTTTTAGAATTAGAGGCTTCGACATTAATGGAGTAATAGGGGCATCGATATTGGCTATATCCTGAGCTTGTCCCCCAAAGGTTCGGCTCCATCACTCAATAATCCTCGCTTTTTCATTAGTTGTATCTTCACCTCGGTCAGGGCTTCACGAGACTCTTCATCTAAGAGGGTTTGCAAGAGGTAATCTTCATCTTGATCACCTTCTGCATGTTTAAGTACATGCTCCCAAATGAGGGCTAAAGTCAGTGTGAAGTCATCTCCTAAGTAGTGTAAACTCCCGTGACTCATGACGTTGAAGGCGTAAAATCTAAATAAAGTAGCATTGGCATCATCCACATTATCTTGAAGATCTTTTTCAGCAGCTGCCTTAGTAGTTAAAGCCTTGATCCTATCCTGCTCAAGAAATTCATTCTTAGTTGTTATTACAGAAATAGACAAACTCTGAGAAGAGTTAATCTCATGAAGCTTGGCATTTTCTTGTTGATATGTCACGGAGGTATTCTTTTATGTAGCTAGTTGGGATTCAACAGCTTGTTGGGCAGACTGAGCATCTTTGACTTGCAGCTTAGCAGTGGTAATCTCTTCTTTGAGCCTCCTATTTTCAACTTCTAGCCCTTCCAACTCTGTGTTTCTTTTCGCAAGAGATGCAATGGTAGCATCTTGGGAATCTAGAACTTTCTCCCACTTAACCTTGTCATTCTTAAAAGTGGAAATATTATCAAGATTTACTCCGTTAAGTCTTTGGAGATCTTCAGCGAACTTGTACCACCGACCCAACTACTAATCAGCCCAACTTCTGACTGCGACTAACTGTGTCTCAAGCTGGCTTTTGGCGGTATCCAACTATGTAAACATACGGTCTTTCAAGTTTTCTAGTTCTCTAAGTATATCCCGTCTATTAGATGGATATATATCCAAGTAGAAGTACAGCCCTTTTAAGCACCAACCTTTAAATCATTCAGCGAGAGCGGTGTTTGCTGGTGCAGTTCATGGTAGGGCCTATTAATAATCGCTTGAATTTCGGTAGAAGAAGCTACAGACGAAGTTTTTCTAGTAATAATGGGAAGTTTATCTAGTCTAGGGCGCTTTTGAGAACCATCCTTGCCCTGACCATCCTTGTCTCGCTTCCTCCGGCGGCTCTCTTCATCGTGACGATCATCATACTGATCGTCATGTTAATAATCATGACGATCGTCATATTTGCCTCGGTCATCATGAGCACCTCGTTTCCCTTCCTCTTCATCTTCTTGATCTTGGTAATAATGCCTCCACCGCCTTTGTTCATCGGTCGATTCATACTCATGAGCTTGTGGAGACTTGTGTGAAGGTTGCAGATATTGAGAATGTTGAGGTTGTTGGGAATGTTGCGATTGCCGTGAGTGACGGAGCTGTAGGAGGTGCTTCAGATTGTAATGAATGGGATTTTGTTTAAATCTCTATAATAGTTAACCTTGCATTTCTGAACTTGAATAAGCCAAATCAGGGTTTCGGTACTTAAAGTAGAAAGTGTTGGAGTAAACTATAAAGCTTATGCAATGAGTCAGAAGCTTACGGATGAAAAATATTCTCTAATGAAAATCTAATAACGAACCGATCTTAAGTGGTGAATCTAAATCAATCCCTATGTCCTAAAGCATTTTTCCTGGTAGAGGAGTTGAAGCTACAATTATGTCAACTCCTGTTTTTGTGACTTGGGGTTTAAGCTGTTGAGTAACAATCTAACATGAGAGATCCTTCGCAGAGTTAAGATCGCTTAATGTTTTAAAGATACCTGTGGAGCTTTCCTCATGAGTACCTGCATTGATGAGCTTTTCGCTAACATTTTAACCACCTAAATTGCCTCATGGAGTTGTCCTAACTTCCCTAGTTTGTTCAATTTCCTTTACAGGATACGGGGTGGTATCATCGTTCTTGACTTGTTCAGTAGAAATCATAAAATTTTACCCTCACGCTGTCTAAATTCTTTCTCCTCAATATAGGACAGTTTAGATTTAAGGGGCGATTTGTTGCTGCCAGCAGGATCTAAGCACTTTTTCAATAAAGATTTATCGACTTGGCTTTGCGCTGCATTGTCATCTCCAGAACCATCATCTGGTGCCATGGTTGTATACTTGGATGTCGGGGGTGCTCCTTTGGAAGGGAATTTACTAAAAAAATGAAGCAAACCGTACTTGTAAAGGGACTCCTCATTTATTATATATATTTTCCATCTGTATAATTCACCGGCGGCTTGAATAGATTCATAAATGGGTTTATAAAGAGCAGCATCTTTGTCATTGATGGGTGCCGGTACAACTGCAAATGGGAAAATAAAAGGTCACAATTCATGACCTATAGGGAATAAGATAAGAAATTATTTGTGGAAAGAATATTCACCTCCTTCTGTCTAATTCCCGCGAAAGGTCCCGGGGCGGCGAACAAAGAAAATTTGAGTAAGGAATCCCGAAATGCTCTCCAGTAAATCACGTACGAGTTTCCAGTTCCGAGCGCCCTCAACACGAATAATAGAAGGAGTGCCTTTCCTCTTCTTAAAAGAACAAAAATAGAGAATCTCTTGAAAAGTAGACTCACGTTCCTCTGCGTACCTAGCAATTACATAAAGCCCTAATACTATGGCTTAGCCAATGGGGTGAAGTTGAAAAGGGGCGATGGCCATGCGATTTAGGAATCGCTCTAAGAAAGGATTAAATGAAGGAACCACGCAGCTCGCTAACATGTGTTGGTTAACGGCTACATATCCGGCTGGTGGTTGATCCGTGAAAACGCCCTCAGCCGGCAATACTGCATCGGTAATAAGGATATCATACTGGCCACATAGGTGTTCAAATTGATCCTGATTTAAAGTATTGAATTTCCTTTTCGGAGGCGAAACATTAAGAGGGCGAAGTTCTGTAAAAAGTGAAGCAGGAACCTGATCAAGAACTGTAATTGTTGCGATGTCAGGAGCAGTAGTAGAAGAGGTGTCAATCTGATCAGAAGAAGTTCCTTCGGTTTGAAGGCGGGATTGCTGCCTAGTAGTCTTTCTACACAAATATATGTTGTATATAACGTTGTTGTATACACAATTATATGATTTTTGTTTGATGATAACAACCAAATATATATTATTATAAATGTGTTAATAACTGTACTGTTCTATATATTCATTACAGATAGGAATATAATATTTCTGTTTAAATAAAATACAACGGTACAAAAATTTAAATATTCACACAGTGTTTTATTTGAATAGGATATTTTATTTCAATATCAAACAGTACAGTTTTTTACAACTCCATTTATTTGAACACTTCACTGATACAATTCATTTCATTTTTCATATACAAAACTCCTTGTTACATCACTCATCACTCAGTTATATATATATATAGACTCATATTCACATGTATACATTTGGACACTTATACACATTGTTCACTGATACATTCTTCAGTCTTCAATCTTCTGCCAGCTTCACTGTCAGCCCAATCATAGTCAGTCCAGTCTTCATACCTGTCACATGAAACATAGAAACACACAGTACACTGCAATAGAAATAATACTGAACACATGTGAATATAATTTTTATTTTTAAAATTTTATTTGCCTCAGTTTTCTGGTGTGTTTCTCATCATTTTTCATGACTTGATCTGATCTGTGTCTAGCTAGTTTGTATATGAACAGGGACAGAAAATATTGTCTGATGGCTGCATATACAAACGTGTATATTTATACACGTGTGCACTACCACGCCAATCGGTGTGCGGCAGTGGAGCAGTCACATGGACCAAGCTCGACACAGTGCAAATGTCAAAGTCAACAAAGCATGATTCAAGCCAACAAGGAGTAAAATTGGTCGAGCATGACATCTTTTAAGTAAACATGGCCGAGCAGCAACAATATTGTTTCAGCATAACTCAAATATTATTCAAGTTTCAAGTGATCAAGCGTAACACATGCAAGCAAGTACAAACAGCAATGTTCAAGAAAGCAGCAAAACTCAAAGTGAACAAGTGGACAGGAGATTACAAGATGGTGCAGCAAAACTCAAGTGTTAACATGCACAGTTACATGGCAATATGGAATATGTGTGGAGCATGGCAGCTATACAATGGTGGAACAGTATGTGACAAAGCAAGAAATGAAATCATGGTGCAGCAATGTGCATGGAGATGTGAACACAATTCAAACTGCTATGGCAGTGTCAAAATGGCAAAAACAAGTCAGCATGTACACAAGTAAATGGTTGAAGACTTGTCAAGCATTGGTCGAGACAACTCATCAAGTTTCAGGTTCATGTATACATGAAATGGATGGTGCAAGTTCAAAGACATATGGTCAAACATAATGCAATGTAATGAATCAGCATGGTAGCGCAAAAAGAAGCATGGAATCAAACAAATACATGGTGGCAGTTTTCATATACACAAGTTTAAGTGCAACAAGATCAAGCACTACAGCAACAACATCCAAGTACGAGTGCTCGAAACAGCATGGTTAAGAATGCACATGTAAAGAATGGCTCAGTGGGACATACACAATAAATATCTCAGCAACAATGGGACAAAGAAATTGGACATATGCACATGTTGTTTCAGTCTAGATTTTCAAGTGTCAAAAGAAACACAAGTGCACAATGAAGCAATGCAAGCATGTTCACAAGAAGACACAGCATTAGAGAAGAAGTGCAGCTACATGAATACATTTCAGTTCATCATGGTTCAGTACAACTACAACAACATGTTCAAGCAACATTAGTAATGGTTCATGTTTATGCAATTTTTTTTAAGCAGTGGATCAACTCAGGTGAAAACTAACCATACACAAGTGATACTGCATATATACACAGCAAAGAACTCAAGGGGACAATGCATACATGTATGCACAGTAGTGATGGTATATACACAGCATGGAAACAGCATATCTAAATCAGAGTGGCATATATGTTTTGCATGAACTAACATATAGTGCAGTACAGATCAAATCTGGGTGAAGCATGATTGGTCAAGCAAGTGATTCTTGTACATATAAATGTGTTCAGCATGAAGGCATGCAGAAATCATGTGATGAAAATCAGAATAGCAAAACAGTTTGAATTAATGATTTCAGAAATCAGAATATACTTTGAGGCAAGGTTCAATATTTTTTAGTGGTG
The DNA here is from genome assembly GCA_030737875.1 of Allium sativum. Classification (NCBI taxonomy): domain Eukaryota; kingdom Viridiplantae; phylum Streptophyta; class Magnoliopsida; order Asparagales; family Amaryllidaceae; genus Allium; species Allium sativum. The sequence goes on from CM060912.1 coordinate 137,363,957, forward strand.
CTGTTTTTCCAGAAATGAAATTTCTCAAATGGATCATTTTTGGCAAAAGTTAAATGTGGAAATTCATATACATTTCAAGGCAATAAAACATTCCAGAAATCATGCATGGGTTCGAACCAGTGGACCACAATATATTTTATTTCCAGAAGTCGAGGATCAATCTCATCATTCACGGCCTTTAAACAAGGCAACAAAATTCAAATTAAGTCGAGAGCAAATCAAGAAGAGGAAACTCGAAAATCAGGGACAAATCTTTCAACAAAATCTGGCCAAGCCATTTATGGTGAAATCAGAGTTGTATAGGGTTTTCTAAATTACCCTATAAGTTCACACCAATTCATCATCGGCAAGTAGTGAGAAAAAAAGACCAAAAACAATTCAATCGAAGATCGAAAAAAACCCACAAATCAATTCAAGCATTCCAAAGCAAAATTGAAAAAGAAATTTCAGAGGAACTCACCAAATTTTGTTATTGTTTTCGATCATCGGTATTCCAACTCGAAGCGTCAGAGAGCCACACAGTTTTGAGCATCAAAGAGGAATCTTTTCAGATCAATATCAAAATCAATTTGGGATTCAAATCAAAAACCCTAGCCGCCATTTATTTTCTCCAGTAAAAGAAGAACAATCGGGCAAAAATGAATAGCAGTTGGCCCGGCCGACATTTCTAAATAAAAAGGGGATGACCCCATATTTTATTTCCTAAGGGTTTTTATTTATTTACCTTTGTTTTGTTTTTGTTTTTTGTTGTTGTTCTTTTTGTGTTGTAAAAACCAAATGAACAGGTTCTAGAAGTCTGTAAAATTTCTAGGGTTCCAGTCAGGGTGTTGACTGGCAGTCCACTAGAGTCTGTAAATTCTAGGGTTACGAGTTACAGGGTTTGTAATTCAGGAAATCTGATCTAGGGGATTGGATCAGTCTATGGTTTTGAGCGTAAGGTTAGAATAGGAGCAGGGTTTGCGAGTGTACGTGGTCTTGTTTGCGGGATCTGTTCTATCACCTAGTAGAAACCATAGAAATGCAGCAGTAGGCAGGGTTATGCCGAAGCTGGTATATTTGTGTGTGATTTATTTTCTGTATTTCTGTTTCTGCTATATTCTGTGATCTGTTTATTATTTAAATATCCTGTCAGTTTTTTTCATTTCTGTTAAAAACTGTGATAAACCCTAATCACCCCCCCTCCCCTCTAGGGTTAATCTAGATCCAACAAGTGGTATCAGAGCAGGTATTCTGTTAACTCTAGAGAAATGGTGATTCCTAGTTGTCAGTCGATAGGGAGTCAGTACAGTTCATTTCCAACTATTTTCGATGGAACAGATTTTTTAAACTGGAAATCCAAAATGGAATTTTATTTAAAATCTGTTAATATTAAATGTTGGAATGTTGTTACTATGGATTTGATAGTGTAGATATTACTTCAATACTCGTGCTATGAAAATTATATTTGATTATCTTAGTACTGAACAGTTTAATCTTCTCTGTCATTGTTTATCTGCACATGAAATCTGGGATACTCTCAATACAAAGTATGGAAAATCTGACAACAGCTCAAAATCCCTGAATGTCAACTCAGATTCAGATCTATGCTTAACAACTCATGCAGATGAAACTTCAGATGAATCAGATGATGGAGAATCAAAAAATGCTGAAATAGAAAATTTCTCATATGAAGATCTGGTTTACATGTGTCTTGATTTAACGAAATCTGTTGATAAACTCCAACTGAAAAATAAGTCTCTGAAATCTAAGAACTTTGAGTTGACCAGCAAAATTGATGATTTGGAATCACAACTTGAATATGTTAAAAATTCTTCAAATTCTGTTTGCAAAAATTGTTTGAAATTGAAAACCAATCTTGTTCATCTTAATAAAAATATTCAAAAATTTGAAAATGAAATTCTGATTTTAAATGGGAACAAGATTGAGTTATCAAATTTGAATAACCTTCTGCAAAAGGAATTTGAAAATTTTAAAACAGATATAAATTCCAAATTTGAAATTGCTGAAAAGGAGAACTTGTTAAAATCAAATTTGATTTTGAAAGAACTTGAAAATGAGATTGAAAAATCCAAGAATTTTGAGTCTGAAAAACAAAAACGATTTGAACATGAAATTTCTGAATCCCAAGCCAAAATTAAATTGCTTGAAAATGAGAATTTGGTTTTGAAACAGTCCAACGCTGAACAGAAGATCGCTATAAATAATTGCTCAAATTTACTAAAAGAAAATAGCGATCTAAAATCCAAAATTCAACGATTAGAATCAACTTTGGATAAATTTTCTAATGGGGAAAAATCGTTGAATATGCTGTTACAAAACCAAGTTTCTATTAGAAATAAATCTGGTCTTGGCTTTGAGAAAAATGATGTTTTTGGAAAACAAAATTCAATTGATTTGAAAAATCCTTTAGACTGCTTTGGAAAGAATCGATATGGAAATTCAAACTCTGATAATCGCAGAGGATTTTTGAATCATAAACATGATGAGAATTTGTTTTATAATAATCTATTTGAACAATCCTGGATCCCAAAAAGGAATAAAACAAAATTTGTTAAATTCAAACAGATCTGGGTTCCTAAAGGTACAAAGGTGAATTCAGATGGGTTGTTGTATAAACAAGTTTGGGTACCAAAATATGTGAATAAAACTGTGAGTGGTTTTACAAACTTTGTTAGACCACTCGATCCCCTAAACCATTAGGTACCTGAGGAGGCTGAGGAGCTGCTGTGCAAAAAGAGAAACTGAATTCAAACTGCTTCATATCATGGAATCATTCACAGCTCCTTATCCAAGTCTGTTGAGTTAGAGATTCTGATATACACTGAATTCTGGTATGATCTCTAAACTCACCTCTGTAAATACTTTCTGTTTTGATTTTTTTTTTGTTTTGTTTATTTCTTCTTCTTCTCCCTTATATCTCTTTCTTCTGCCTATTCTGATTTGATTTATCACTACCATATTTTTTGTTGTGCTTCTAGAATTGCAGTATTCATGATATTCTAGAAATTTGTTTTGCGTGTGTAGAACTCTGATATTTTTAATCATTTCTAGATACTGATTTTTTTTCTGCAATTTTTTTGAAGTTCATTTTCTGTTTTCTGAATTCCTAACGGTGTTGATGTATTCTTGTCATATCTTGAACACTGTTAATATGAATTCTAAATTTTTTTGAAGATCTGAAAAACGATTGAAATCTCACACATCTCTGCTGTTCTGAAGTTCTTCTAATTCATTTTAGAAAGGCTTGAAAATTTATACTCATTACAGCACATTATCATTTCACAGTTGTGATAATCTCATTGGTTTTTTAGATTGGTTTGGATATATTTTTTACCTGTCTTGAATCAGTGATACATCTTGAAATTTCATCATTATTCATGATTATTATGATTGAAATTAGTTTTTGTTTGAAATCATTTGAGATTACAGATATTTTGAATATCACACACCACTTAAAAATTGAAATTACCAATATTGTGTGAATAATTCTTTATATCTCAAACTTGACATTGTTTCAAGTGATTTCAAATAAATATTTTTGGATCATGAATTATCTTTCAAACTTGATGTAAATATGCTGAAAAATTCTTTGGGATTGTCAGAAATAATTTGGAAAAATTCTTTGAGAAATCGGTCTTGAAACTCGTTGTTATTCCATGGCTAATTATATCTGTTTGTTTAAACTCATTTGAAATTATTGATTTACTGAATCATACACACATCTTGAATGTGAAACTAATAATCTGGTGTGATCGATTCATTGAATTCTGATATCTTCATATTCATCAAATGGTTTTAAATAAACGGTATTTTTTTAAATCTCGGGTCATGAATCATCATCCTGACAAGTATGATTTGAAACTATGTTCTGTGTTGCTCTGATACTGTTTTGAAAAATGTTTGCTTTGGAATCTCATGCTTGCTGCTCTGATACATTTGCAATTATCTCGTCTGTTTGGGCTTGGTACTTAATAATTTTTTTTGTCTATGACATTCTTGTTCAATATCATGTTAAAATTCCTCGTAAATAGAGACACCAAGTGGTATCAGAAGCGCCTTATATTTGTCTCACCCATCTGTACTTAGATTCAAATCTTCACCATGTATAAATCCACACACTCTTTTGGTCTTGTACACATTTTTCCCTCTTGTCGTGTATAGATCAACATATTTCTCTTGTATTTGATTTTCAATTTTAGAATTATTTATTAATTATTCATTCAGAAATTGAAATCAATATCAAAATTGAACTGTATTTGTAATTCATCAAAATAATTATCAGATTTTGAAATTGTGATGAATTGTGACTGCATTATATTTCACAACAAGAGGAGATTTTTATTTATATTTTCATGATAGTTGAACATGTATTATAATATCTCTGAACTGTCAATTATTTCATGACCATCTTCATTACCTATCATCCTTCTGCCATCCGTTATGATTTTATATTAATGTGGAGAGTTTTTTATTCAGTGAAAATCATCTTGTGTTTAAAACAGTGAAAATTATTTGTGATAGAAATGGGACTATATTATTATTCAGAATTAGTGATAATTGAAAATTTTCAATAATCCCGGTACAGTCGAGCTTATATCATAATATAATTAATTTAGAAATTTATTTCACAGTCCATTTCTGTCATTCATATTGGTTTCATATACCGAGGAGATTTTCCTTTATAAAGCTGAAAATGATAAAAATATAATTAATATATAAGAGTGTCTCTAACCTCATTTAAAAATCCAAGCTCTAGTTATGCATGGTTATGAGACGTCTTATAATTTAAGCTGCAACTGATCCCATTTAAAAATCCAAGCTCTGGTTATGCGTGGTCAGTGTGCTCTTAAATAAAATAAAAAATAAAATAAAAAGAAATAAAGTGCTAAAAATAGAAATAAATTTGAAATTCTCCTCTGAGTATAAAAACCAACCTATCAATCCATCTTCTAATCTGTGAAATGTGTTAAAATTTTATGACGTATTATGATTTGTTGATTGACACGTATTAGGATTTGAGATTATTCGATTTTCTCACTTAAGTTGAATTAATTAATTATAGTCCAAATCCGTCACTATTTTTTTGTGCTCCTTATTTTTATAAAAATCCTTTGAAAATAATTGGAAATGAATTTTTTTTATAAACTCTCTCTATTTTATATAAAATTCATCGTATATCCGTCATTCTCTACAATGTGAAATACGCCACCTGTTCTCAGAATATTATGATTTTTGTTTGACTGATTAAGATTTATGATAACCGTTCTTCCTCTTATGCTGAATTATGTTTTTAGTCAATTTTCATCTATATTTTAATTTCTGTATCCTTTTGATGATAACAAAAGGGGGAGAATGGGTTGAGATTTTGATTTATGAGTGAATATTTTATAAATATTTTTAATTTTGGAAATTTATTTTTTCTTATTTTTAATTTTTGGAAATTTATTTTTTCTTCCTTTTTTCACTCATGCACAGTTATAGGGGGAGTTTAGTTGTAGGGGGAGCATTCAAATAGGGGGAGTTTCTGTTGTTCACTGTAAAACACATTTATTATATTCAAAATCTTAATATTTGTTTGTCATCATCAAAAGGGGGAGATTGTTGTATATAACGTTGTTGTATACACAATTATATGATTTTTGTTTGATGATAACAACCAAATATATATTATTATAAATGTGTTAATAACTGTACTGTTCTATATATTCATTACAGATAGGAATATAATATTTCTGTTTAAATAAAATACAACAGTACAAAAATTTAAATATTCACACAGTGTTTTATTTGAATAGGATATTTTATTTCAATATCAAACAGTACAGTTTTTTACAACTCCATTTATTTGAACACTTCACTGATACAATTCATTTCATTTTTCATATACAAAACTCCTCGTTACGTCACTCATCACTCAGTTATATATATATATATATAGACTCATATTCACATGTATACATTTTGACACTTATACACATTGTTCACTGATACATTCTTCAGTCTTCTGCCAACTTCACTGTCAGCCCAATCACAGTCAGTCCAGTCTTCATACCTATCACATGAAACATAGAAACACACAGTACACTGCAATAGAAATAATATTGAACACATGCGAATATAATTTTTATTTTTAAAATTTTGTTTGCCTCAGTTTTCTGGTGTGTTTCTCATCATTTTTCATGACTTGATCTGATCTGTGTCTAGCTAGTTTGTATATGAATAGGGACAGAAAATATTGTCTGATGGCTGCATATACACACGTGTATATTTATACATGTGTGCACTACCACGCCAATCAGTGTGCAGCTGTGGAGCAGTGACATGGACCAAGCTCGACACAGTGCAAATGTCAAAGTCAACAAAGCATGATTCAAGCCAACAAGGAGTAAAATTGGTCGAGCATGACATCTTTCAAGTAAACATGGCCGAGCAGCAACAATATTATTTCAGCATAACTCAAATATTATTCAAGTTTCAAGTGATCAAGTGTAACACATGCAAGCAAGTACAAACAGCAATGTTCAAGAAAGCAGCAAAACTCAAAGTGATAAGTGGACAGGAGATTATAAGATGGTGCAGCAAAACTCAAGTGTTAACATGCATAGTTACATGGCAATATGGAATATGTGTGGAGCATGGCAGCTATACAATGGTGGAACAATATGTGACAAAGCAAGAAATGAAATCATGGTGCAGCAATGCGCATGGAGCAGTGAACACAATTCAAACCGCTACGGCAGTGTCAAAATGGCAAAAACAAGTCAGCATGTACAAAAGTAAATGGTTGAAGACTTGTCAAGCATTGATCGAGAAAACTCATCAAGTTTCAGGTTCATGTATACATGAAATGGATGGTGCAAGTTCAAAGACATATGGTCAAACATGATGCAATGTAATGAATCAGCATGGTAGTGCAAAAAGAAGCATGGAATCAAACAAATACATGGTGGCAGTTTTCATATACACAAGTTTAAGTGCAACAAGATCAAGCACTACAACAACAACATCCAAGTACGAGTGCTCGAAACAACATGGTTAAGCATGGACATGTAAAGAATGGCTCAGTGGGACATACACAATAAATATCTCAGCAACAATGGGACAAAGAAATTGGACATATGCACATGTTGTTTCAGTCTAGATTTTCAAGTGTCAAAAGAAACACAAGTGCACAATGAAGCAATGCAAGCATGTTCACAAGAAGACACAGCATTAGAGAAGAAGTGCAGATACATGAAAACATTTCAGTTCATCATGGTTCAGTACAACTACAGCAACATGTTCAAGCAACATTAGTAATGGTTCATGTTTATGCAATTTTTTTAAGCACTGGATCAACTCAGGTGAAAACTAACCATACACAGGTGATACTGCATATATACACAGCAAAGAACTCAAGGGGACAATGCATACATGTATGCACAGTAGTGATGGTATATACACAGCATGGAAACAACATATCTAAATCAGAGTGGCATATATGTTTTGCATGAACTAACATATAGTGCAGTACAGATCAAATCTGGGTGAAACATGATTGGTCAAGCAAGTGATTCTTGTACATATAAATGTGTTCAGCATGAAGGCATGCAGAAATCATGTGATGAAAATCAGAATAGCAAAACAGTATGAATTAATGATTTCAGAAATCAGAATATACTTTTAGGCAAGGTTCAATATTTTTTGGTGGTGCTGTTTTTCCAGAAATGAAATTTCTCAAATTGATCATTTTTGGCAAAAGTTAAATGTGGAAATTCATATACATTTCAAGGCAATAAAACATTCCAGAAATCATGCATGGGTTCGAACTAGTGGACCGCAATATATTTTATTTCCAGAAGTAGAGGATCAATCTCATCATTCACGGCCTTTAAACAAGGCAACAAAATTCAAATTAAATCGAGAGCAAATCAAAAAGAGGAAACTCGAAAATCAGGGACAAATCTTTCAACAAAATCAGGCCAAGCCATTTATGGTGAAATCAGAGTTGTATAGGGTTTTCTAAATTACCCTATAAGTTCACACCAATTCATCATCGGGAAGTAGTGAGAAAAAAAGACGAAAAACAATTCAATTGAAGATCGAAAAAAACCAACAAATCAATTCAAGCATTCCAAAGCAAAATTGAAAAAGAAATTTCAGAGGAACTCACCAAATTTTGTTATCATTTTCGATCATCAGTATTCCAACTCGAAGCGTCAGAGAGCCACACAGTTTTGAGCATCAAAGAGGAATCTATTCAGATCAATATCACAATCGATTTGGGATTCAAATCAGAAACCCTAGCCGCCATTTATTTTCTCCAGTAAAAGAAGAACAATCGGGCAAAAATGAATAGCAATTAGGCCGGCCGACATTTCTAAATAAAAAGTGGATGACCCCTTATTTTATTTCCTAAGGGTTTTTATTTATTTACCTTTGTTTTTTTTTTGTTGTTGTTCTTTTTGTGTTGTAAAAACCAAATGAATAGGTTCTAGAAGTCTGCAAAATTTCTAGGGTTCCAGTCAGGGTGTTGATTGGCAGTCCACTAGAGTCTGTAAATTCTAGGGTTACGAGTTACAGGGTTTGTAATTCAGGAAATCTGATCTAGGGGATCGGATCAGTCTACGGTTTTGAGCGTAAGGTTAGAATAGGAGCAGGGTTTGCGAGTGTACATGGTCCTGTATGCGGGATCTGTTCTATCACCTAGTAGAAACCATAGAAATGCAGCAGTATGCAGGGTTTTGTCGAAGCTGGGTATATCTGTGTGTGATTTATTTTCTGCATTTCTGTTTCTGTTATATTCTGTGATCTGTTTATTATTTAAATATCCTGTCAATTTTTTTCATTTCAGTTAAAAACTGTGATAAACCCTATTCACCACCCCTCTAGGGTTAATCTAGATCCAACATTATACTTGTTCATAAATGTGTCATAGGTACACATTCCTTAAGTAAGAAATATTATAAGGAATTTTGTAAACCATAGCGAGGCTTGAAATCTACCATCCGTCTTATGTTGATTAATCGGTCTCAAGCACCGCTACGAACTTAAACTAACAAGTGTTGTGTGTGTACGAGCAAGAATTGACAGACTATAAACTTTTAAGTAAAATGATTATGTACACACGCATCGTTTAGGTTAAGTCTTGAAGTTGATTGTGATACGATTTATTACCTATCTAATCCATTATCGAAATGGGCAACCGATAACGACGTATAAGTCCAAAAGCATACAATTGCTTGTCGCAAACAGGACACAAAAGGTGTTTTATCCTTAAAGACAAAAAATGGCTTTGTCAAGTTCTGGAATGCTCATATATAACTAGTGTCAAAATATAACTTCAAGCATTGACGGGAAAGTCTCGTAATGACCTAGAGGTCAGGTAGCTTCACAACCTAAAAACTCAAGATGCAACAACGTGTCAGAAATTCAGATCATGATAGTTTGGAGCTTGGGTCATTCAATGACCTAAGAAGAAAGTCAGGCCATTCCAAAGACTTAGGTTGATCAGCATACTAAAGACTCATGCTCAGGTCGTTCGAAGTGTAACGAACTAGAAAATTTGATGCTCGAATTTTCTACACAAATACATCCCGTGTCCAAACTCGAGTACCGAAATTCTAGAATGTTATAGAAAGAAGTTAGAGGGTGAGATAAGAAAGAAAGAAATATTAGAATAGAAGACAAAGAAGAAGACAATATCAGAGTCTCATATCGCAACATAATAAAATATAATATAGAAATAAATCTTTATCGAAAAATTGAAATAATACTTACAATTTATTAGAGTACAACGACCATTCAATTCATTTGGACAGTTATAATAGTCTCTCCTCATTTACAACACATAGCGGAATAATATCTACATATATATCATACATCTGAACTCTTCCAGCTTGTATCCTGAAGTCCGTATCATCTTACCCTGAATTTGTACAACTCGGTCTGACCAAAACGGGTCTGACCAGAGCATTACAAATGCCACAGGTCAGTCTGGTGAACCAACGTGAGAAAAACTCACTAAATTATTGGTATCATCCATCTAGATTATAATGTTAAAAATCTTTCGAAAAATGGATAACCGTAAGACCAATCCACACATAAACACGGACGGTTTTTACCTTACGATAACCCAAACCATTTTAAAAATCATAATTATTTTGATACTATAATAATGTCTAAATACAAATAAATATCAATCTAGCAGAACTGAAAGAACCCGTAACTTCCCCGTGAAGGAAAGCACGAATACTTTGAGAACAACACACAAAAGGACGCATACAAAAGAACATTTCATTGTTATTACAACAATTCCATCAGATACAAGAATATACAGAGCATAAATGAATAAATTACATTCGATAAATATCAGAGATTACAATAAATGACATAGCAGCGGAAAATAATACAAAAGCACAACTAGAAGTGATACACGGATACAGAGCTTTCCGAGCATCGTTCCAGCTGTAAATCAGGACCCTGTGAATATAAATCTGCAAAACCAAAACTACTAGCTGCCCGTGCGGAAAATAGGGGCACCCAGAGTTTAGGTTAAAACAACAAACTCCAGGTCAGTCATGTGACTGGTGTGAGAACTAAAACAGTTATTAATATTGGTTTTAAAGTTTGGTAAATCAAGGGACCACGCCGTATAACACGGAACGGGTTTCCTCCCAAGAATACCAGTGCATAGAACAAACAGCGCAATGCTAAATAAAGAGAAATGAAGCTGTTATAAGACCCAGGTCCCATCACACAATGCAACGCAAGCCGGAGGATAGGGTTTTCCCTTATAACAGCCAAAGCATGCTTGATACGTTTAAAACACATTATTTGATACTATAATAAGTGTATAGTGTCAAAACAATTTCACATCATAAATATCAATCATAGACGGCATGGGTACCATATATCATGTCGCCGTACTAGTTCTACAATTAAAACCGCAATACACGTATTGGAAATTGGATTTCCGTCATGAGTCGAGGCAAGGGGCAAGCTCCTCTCCGCGTTCGAGACACTCTAGCAAATGCCTCAGGACCCCACTTTGATCCTTGGAATCGGCTGGGCCGGTCCTCTCTTACTTTTGAGGATTGGCAATTCCTGAACACACGTTTCCCGGTCCTTACAGACCTATATCCGAGGTGTCTCGCATTCCAACAACCACACAGGTGAAAAGTATATAAATGTCAGGGCTGGTAGGTCACTGACACCACCCTAGCTAGAAAGAAACGTCGTGCTCTCTCAGTGGTCCATCTCCCGTTTTTGACTCATACCGAGGTGTGAGGCTCGCGAATCCACGTTACACACAAAGCTACGCCACACAGGCCTGCTTTGATCATCAACCACAAGACTTTGCTTTTCAACAGAAGCCTTGATCAATTGCCACTTACGCATGCCACATTGGCAATTCACTCCATGTGACTGATGTCCATCGATATACAACCTCTGAGCTCGTATGTCTCAGAGAAGGGCGTTAAGCAAGAGAATAAATTCTCCGCCGCCAAACAGATGTATATTTAATAGAGATCAATCAACACAGAATAAAATCCAATGTCAGACACACAATCCATTTACAAGTTCGTTCTGGGTCTGAACGAAACCGGAGGCACTTTCCTCGCATATCCATCGATCTCCAAGTACGTCTGGACGATCACCGACTGTTTCCCTCATCTTGGGTGTACAGCCCAATCAAGATCATCAGTAATCACCCAAACGATGTGAAGACTTCCGGTCTTCAACCACCGTCTTCATCTTCGACATCTCGTCGAATCGGTTATTCAGAATGGGTATAAACCCGGCCTTTCTGAATAACCCACGTATATGATAAACAAATGTTACACAAACACAACAAACGCCTCATTCCAATTCAGAATATTCTTTTATTCACAAAATCACATTCTTAGGGAATTGTTCCCATTAATTTTATCCAAGATAAATTCTTCTAAATTTATCCTATAATCTTCCTTTGGATATCATTCAAACTGGTCGGAATTAACGAACCACACCGAAGTAATTATTTATTTTATTTCCCAATCCCAACCTATATATCCCATGGAGAAAACTGGTAATACTCCATATATAACACCACGGTGTTATCGGTAAAATTAATTACCATTTCACGTTCAAATCTAATTAAAGATTTAACTATCGCTTTGGAGCAAAACTGATGGTACTCCACTCTCGATCACTTTTCAGATTTGATAATTTAAATTATCAATTCACTTTTCAATCTAATTAAAGATTCATTAAAACTCCACTTAGTTTTAATCTTCTCAAAAATCAATATTCTGCCTTTAACTGGGTTAAAGAACCAATGTCATCAAAAACACGATTCACGACAAACCAAATCACATTTGATATTAAATACAAGGCTCTGAATAGAAAATATATCGGCTTATATTCAATATCAAATTCTGAAACCAACAAATATCGTATTGGAAATAACGATATAAAATATCTTTCAAATCCCCATAACAATATTTGTATAGTCACGAAATCCAACATCGAAATATCCCGAAGATAATTTCGATTCAGCTCCAGTCCAATCCACGTATTGGAAATTATCGATTATTTTCAAAATCACTTTCAAATTCAATTTATTTATTTTAAAAATAAATTAATTTCAATTCTAGTTCAAAACTAGTTCATTTCGATAAAAATCTATTTTTATCTTTTCAAATGTGGAATTTTCCAGCACAAATCTTTCCAATTCACATATTATAATTTAACACAAATTATAGATATTTTTAATAATTTTATCAAGGCCCGTACGGTCGATTTCCAACAACGGCCATCGAACTGCACTTACAGCGACCTTTTTCGAATTTGATTTGGACATAATTCCAAATCCAACCGTTAGATTTCAAATTTCTCATATTCATTGGAAAGCTCTTTTCGATACGAACCCAACGGTTCCGGTTTTAGGAGAATCCGACGGTCGGATCTCCCGCAATGTCCGTTTGAAATAAATGGTCGAAATTCACGAACTACCGCGGCGCGGCGCGTTCTATTCAGGCCATTATATTATATATATAATATATATAATATATATTTCGTCGATTTCCTTTTAAAACGAATTTTATAAATCGTTTTAAATTCGTTTTCAAAACCCTTTCAACACTACATTCAATTTCAAATCGATTTGATTTCAATTCAATTCGAGTTCATTTCGATTCAATTCAAATTCTAACTCGTTTCAATTCAATTCAAATTTATTTCGAAATCGTTTTCAATTCAATTCATTTCGAAATCGTTTTCAATTCAATTCATTTCGAAATCGTTTTCAATTCAATTCATTTCGAAATCGTTTTCAATTCAATTCATTTCGAAATCGTTTTCAATTCAATTCATTTCGAAATCGTTTTCAATCCAATTCATTTCGAAATCGTTTTCAATCCAATTCATTTCGAAATCGTTTTCAATTCAATTCATTTCGAAATCGTTTTCAATTCAATTCATTTCTAAATCGTTTTCAATTCAATTCATTTCGAAATCGTTTTCAATTCAATTCATTTCGAAATCGTTTTCAAATCGATATAAATATCGTTCACGTCGAAATAACGCATCTCTAATCAACACGGCTTTATATTTTTCAAAACTCCTTTATTCTATCCAACAAATGAATATTTATCCCATTCAACACATGAATCTATATTTCTTTCATCACACGACTAATCTCAACACATGAGTACTGTCAACACATCACTATTTTTGTTATGTAAATTTTTTTATAAAACTATGGTATCTATCGTTTGATTTTAATTAGACTTCTACTAGGAAGTAGTTCTAATTTTAAATATGATAAAGATGTAATTTATTTATTATATAAAATATTTCACTCAACACATGAACATCGTCAACACATGACTATTTTTATATTCAACACATGAATTTTCTTTTATAATATTCATTATTTTCCCGATTGGAATGAGGCCCAATCAATCACCATATAGTGTTAATTATATGGATTCCATACAACACATGTATATAATAGCATTGAAAAATAATCAACCATCAACCAAAGTGCACTACACTGTATAAGCATCAAATATAGATATCCGACGCTTATAACAGCCTGTCAATCCACCGATCGACATATTTAATCAATCAGGATGAGTGAACTTCAAATTTCATCCCAACACCCGTGTGGGGTTTCAAATCAGCAAACACACATTTTTGTTTGTGCAGTTGGGCGATGTGTAAAATTTATCAACCCAATCAATATCAGTCAAATCAGTGTAAATAAACAAATCGGCCGATTTGTTTATAAATATTTATTTATTCACTTTCACTTTAAAAATTATATTTTTAACGTCAAAAATATTTATTTCAACACTTGAATTTCTATTCAGTTCATTTACACAATAAAAATGATATTTTTATTTTTCTAACATATTTTAGAAAATTTCGGCGGCATAACGGCACGATACTAGAAACGGGACGAGGCCTAGCCTTATCCCCAGTCTAGTGAAGGCCCACGCCATTCACACATCAATCAAATTCACCAAACCATTCAATTTCAATTCAATTAATCTAACCAACTACACAATCAAACAATTTTCAAACAAGCCATCCATGGTCTGTGGATGATGGGTGTCGGGTGCTACTAAGCACCGTCTGCATCCTAGTATATATATATATAACTAGAAAAGAAATTTTGAGTGAGAAGTTCTCACCGATAGCTATCCAAACATCTTGACTCTTCTTTGATGGAAATCTTCGCCATTCTCGCCCATTGTCGTCTTCGTTGCCCGTAGCCACTATATATATAAAAATCGAATTTTTATTTCGCTATTCAATATATAAAAATCGAATTTTTATTTCAAAGTTCAATATATAAAAATCGAGTTTTTATTTCAAAGTTCAATATATAAAAATCTGATTTTTCTTTCGACTCAATATATAAAAATTGCATTTTGACTTCGCTATTAAATATAAAGATTATATTTTTATTATTCTTATGATGTAAAAGTTATATTTTTATCACTTTAAAAATATAAGAATCATACCTTACTTCTTCTACTTAACAAAAATCCCGCCTTTTCTATTTTTTTTAAAATATGATCTTTTATTTTTGCAAGTTCAAACCTTTTTCTCTTAAAAGATAAAAACCTTAAAAAAAACAGTTTTAAAACCCTAAAACCATCAGTTTTTAATTCTTTAAAAATGCAGTTTTTATCTTTTTTTAAAAATGCAGTTTTCATTTTCTTTTCAAAACAGTTTTTGTTTTTAAAACTCTTTTATAAAAATGCAGTGTTTACCTTAGTTAAAATGCAGTTTTTATTTTATAACTAAAAATCTGTTTTTAAACTCTTTAAAAAAAATCAGTTTTAAACTTAAATTAAAAATCAGTTTTAAAAATCAATTTTTAAAATTCTATTTATATAAAATAAAAATAAAACAAACAAAAACAAAAAAAAACAAATAAATGAAATAAAATAAAAAAAATAAAAAAATAAAAAGACTTACGGGGGGGGGGGCTGTGCTGGTGGCGTCTCGCCGGCGGTGGGGGTTTCCAGAGGCGGCGCCGGAGTTAGAGAGGGAGGCCTGGGTCTGTGGCGTCGATCGATTGGCTGAGGGGGGGGGGGTCCGCGGTCGTGGGGGATTTCGTCGGAGGGGGCGGCGCGTCCTTGGTGGGTGTCTGGGCGGTTTTGGGTATGGGGAGTCGCGGGTTCAGCGAGGAGGAGAAGGGGAGGTGGAGGAGGAGGGGGCCACGCCCTAGTGGCAGCGCGCCGAGGGGGGGGGGTCGCGGCGGTGGTCGATGCCGCGCCTCCTTCCGTCGTTCGCTTCAATTCTTTTTTTTTTTTTTTCGATTTTCTGATTTGATTTCTACGGGGGGGGGGGGGGAGGGCCTGGTTAAGGGAAAGAGGAGATAGAAATTTTTTTTTATTAATTTAATTAATTAATTATTTTCTTTTAATTCAAAAAGTCAACTTTTTCAATCGACCTCTAAAAGAGGTCCACCGCCTGTCGTCCCTAGCATTCTACCCCCATTCCGAACACAATGGGATATATATCGCAAGCTGATATGATCGTTTGAATCAGTTTCCGTTAAATTTACATTTAAATCACTATATTGAATTTTAAACGTACATTTCAAATTACCGGAGTCACATACTAACTCTAAAAATTCTCGAAAAATATTTTCTAGCTTCGTATTGACGATACGGTCCTAACAAAACTAGTTTCGTCGAATTCTGAGACCGTTTGCAAAATGGCCATTTTTAAGGGCCTGAATTCCATAGCGACTATTCAGAATTTTCAACTGGACATATCTCTCAATTTTTAAAGTGAAATCTCAGTTTCTTACATCCGTTAGAAAGATATCATCAATTAGATCCTAATGTTTTTGGTTTCACTAAAATCCGGTTTGTTTTGCACCCGGTACATTCAATTGAAGTTTGAAATCGAATTATCGAACTACCGCACCATTTTCAATTCTATTTATAATTATATATAAATATTTATATTCTAACGACGACATATATAATATATACGTCGAATTCAATTCAAAATAAATTTCTCGTCGATATTATTTAAAATAATCTATTTTAAATATTCAAAATTCGCTAAAATTGCCAAAATAAAAATTTTAAACTGGCCCAGATTTTCGGGTTATTACAAGAACGCTTCCATCTCACGCTCTACATATATAGTATACAATCAAAACCGCAGGTGCTTATTGGAGATTGGATTTCCAACTATGACAAGGTATGGAACCAGCTTCCGATAGTGTATCTCTAGAGGGAAATACACTGGGTTCAACAAGAACGTCTTGCAACCCAGCCCACACATGACCGACCACTCATTTATATTGAGTTTATCGAATATATTGTCACCTTATGGTTGGTACCAACATAAACATTCCCGGGAGATACAGAAGTGAAAAGAAGAATAAATAATGATTTTTCTCTAGATGGTGACAATACACCCTAATGGGGGCAACCCACATAGCCATGCTGCCTACTCGATTTTTGTCATTTCCCGGTTGTGAGGCTTGAGGTTTAAAATTTATCCTTTCAGATCATCTGGCCATCATTCACTTTGAATGCCACATTGTCAATTCCGCCGGATATCACTAGTTGATGTCCACAAAAATATTCTAGTGTTAAGCTAAGAGAAGTGCTCCTCTCCACCATCAACCAAAATACGTTTGAGGAAATCAATGTACGTGGTCCTTTGGAAATACTCTGTCAGACATTCGTCCATACAAGTTGTCCTGGGACTGGACAAACCGAATGCACTCTCCTACCACATCCTAGGAATCACCCTATGAATAAGTAGTGAGTAGTCCTTGCAATCCGTCGATTTCAACCATGATAGGATCACCATTAGAATATCTATGGGCGCGACTCTAGAGACTCCGATAAGTAATCCTTTCGCTTTTGAAGATTCACGGTCTTTATTGCTCCATCCTCAATCAGCATCTTCTACGTATACGTATTAATTGGTTCGGAATGGTTTTCGGATATATTCGATCCCGGTCTTTCCGTACCAACAATCGTATTAGGCCAGATTTGATAGTCGGTTATTTAACTATCAAATAAAACAACCATTCATCCATAAAAGAAAATTGAATTCGCTAATTAAATATCCATTTTACATTTAGCCTCCTTGTTCGTTAAACTTAAATTCTCTTATTTTCCAATAGTTGGAATACTTATTTCTCTTCTTATATTAATATAAGAATGTTCGAAACCCCTTCAATTTAAAATACTTTTAAGACGTATCTCTCATTTTGGTCATTAGTCACTTACCGTAAACTAGTAAGAGAATAATTCTCTAAGTGTCAACCCCGAAGGCCGAAACCAACATCAGATCGACACTTAGAACATTATTCAACTCACTAATCCCCAGTCAGTTTCTAGTTTCCTAAATTCCATTTCTTAACTTTTATCGAATAAAAATTCCAATATCCATTTTTATTTCAAATGAGATATTCACCTCAACTTATATGAAGTTTGATTACATTCAAATGATTTCATTCAACTTATACACTTAGATGAACTATAATTAAATCTAGACCATTATAATGTTACAACTTTATATAAAGTTTTAATTAAATTCAAACTATGTTATAAACTTATATATATACTTGTATGAAGTTTGATTATAAGGTTGATTAAACATTACAACTTATACGAAATTGATTCCATAAATAAATTTCATAAACATATTATAGTTTTAACAAACTTCATTTCATTTCTAACATATTCATATGTATATATCATTTGTAAATTCTTACTATTCAAAATTATTATCTAATAACCTTATATAAATTTGTTTAATATAATCTATATTATATTATTCAAATTTATCTTGCCTAAAATTCCATTAGCATTTACAAATTTAAAAACTGATCCTAACAAAATTTCTATTTTGCTTAAATCCCTATCCACGTTACCCATGTATAATATTCCTTAATACACTTCATTACTCGACTTCTTTAGTCGATTTGATTTCTTACTTGCACTTCAAGTTTAAAGTCTATTTATAATCATAATTATAAATTTATCTCATATAATCTCTTTTATAATTTTCCTTGGAACTATAAAATTCAAATCCATTTAAAATATAAACTCGATTTCCAAATTTCCTCCAAATTCCCACTCAAACCATATTTTTCCCAAAATCCTCAAATGGTTATCGTTTCATTTCTTTATAAATGTTTGTTTATAAAATCGCCTCATTAACACATTTGTTTTAAACAAATCTTTCCTTTAAATCGTATTTATAATTCGGATTTCAATTGAACATTTCTATTTAAAAATAAATATTTTCCCTTGAGACAATTTCAATCTATTTTAAAAAATAGTTTATTTTTCGATTCCCATTTCTTTTTCCAAATTCCTACATACTTCACATTTTCCTTAAATCCCTCAAATAATAATCCCACTTCTTATAATGTCGTTTCTAAAATCACTTCTTCACGATATTTGTTTAAAAAAATATTTTCTTTTAAATTCTTTATAATTTGGATTCTAACTAACCATTTTTATTTGAAAATAAATATTTCCCTTTGAAATTCTTAATTTATTTAAATTTCTATTTTGAAATCCATATATTATTTATGATATTCAGAGTATCCAAAATCAACGATCAACGTTATTGACACAACTAAATATACCATAAGCTATCACAAGTTATAACACACATCATATAAGAGCATATATGTAAAAACAAATAATTCAAATGCGAGGAATCCAGTTGGATCCCTCCAACCTTTTTTTTTCTTGCATCCACATATGCTAATCAACAATAATAATACCCATCCTGCTTCGAGGCAGGATATCGCGGTACAGAAGGTCATCCACTATATATATTGTGGGACGTATAGGGAAATCATCCGCTAAAGGTACTGCGGGCATCCGCTAATTGTACTACAGGAATCCAACCACCAATCAACAATACTATTATTATATAATATTATCATATAATATATTCACTTCATATCAATCAATTATTTACAAACCAACAATAAAATAAATTTTGAACTATTAAAAATAGTTCCCAATAATTTAACTGAGAGAGTTTAAGTCATCTTGATATTTCCGTGATGAATATCCAATTAAAGTCCATATTATTGCGTCTACCGATCGTCTCCATTATCTCGAATAAATATCACCTATGATTATTTGTTTATTTTATCGATTATGTATTCATTTAAATTGACCACTAACGAATAAATAAATAAATTCTATGAAAATTAGTTTACGTTAGAAATGTATACCTTATTGTCTACTCTTGTCTAAGACGCTTTGACCTTTCTCCTAACCGTATCACCAACGGACATCCTCCGATTGACCAGAATAACTCCTCCAATGCCAGTCCCTTTTCACCACAATTGAGCATCCATATTCCAAACAAATTACTATCTGAACCCTCCAGATATTTTACTGCTGATCACACAGTCACGTTGTTAAGTTTAAGCTCACTTTCAGTCACGTTGTTAAATTTAAGCTCACTTTCAATACAACCAATCCAACATCCCACTGTAGGCACCCAGTCATCCACTTCCCCATGGATTACAGTCTCGAACTGCTTTTACCGTCCCCAAGTTCATCATGTTCAACATCAATAAATCAAACCCAAATTCACAGTTTGCTCCTCAAAATTTCAGCGTCCAAACTCCTATATTCATATTCATTTTTAACTCGGTTAAACTAATAAAAACGCAAACTAAACTTTTAATTCCCACTGCTAAATCCAATTTCAATATCCAAACTGTTATTTAAAATCGAATTCAGGGCTTACCCATTTTATCCCATCGCACCTCACAAATCGACAAAAATAACGAGCTCCACTTCTACCTAATTTAGTTCGACATATACTAAACTCCTCCACCATGTCGAACTTCAATCTCAATCTATCACGCAATCCCTTTTGAATCCATGCCCGTACTCCCAGTTACCATCACCCTTTTGCATACTTCAACACAACTGGAATCCCCATGCTAAAACTCAAAATAAACCATGACAATCCCTTTTTAACCCATTGCATTTCAAAGGTTGGGTCCCTCAAAAAAACCCGAGAACAAACTGGCAATAGAGCCTCCCTTTTCTGATTCGCGACTACCTCCAGTTCGATTCGAGCTTCAGAGGGTATTTTGATTTGATTTGCAGTTTTAATGGTCATCGAGCGCTCCAAGAATCATAGTGATTTTGGAATCGAGATTTTGATTTTTGATTTCACTTTTTTTAACAGTGGTTGGTTTTTCCATGATTAATAGAAGAGGAAAAAGGAAATGAACGAATGAAGTGGATTGCTTGAGAATGGGACGAAGGCAGTGGTTGATTTATAGTATCGAAGCCAAGGATAAGAACAACGTCCAATTCATTAGGGAGTAGGAGTAGAGTAGGATTTCAGTACCATTTCTGAAGGCTTCGTGGAGAAGGAATTGCTTTAGTACCATATTGAAAAGAGAAGATGGAAATTTTGTAGAGTAGTCTGTGTTTAGGTCGTCACCTATATTAATATTTATTATAATTATTTAATTAAACGCGGTGACTTAAATTAAAACACCATGCGGTTCTGAATTCCTATTTAAACGCAACAAAAAACATTCCTAGGGTTCTAACAATATTCTGAACACACTAGAACAGTTTCCACGGTCTAATTTGACCATATACATAAGTTATTACATTAAATTGATAATTTAACATTTGATTTAATATATATTGACTCAAATTAGAACAATTCTATTGAAAATAAATTCTCATTATCAAATATATTTTCAAACTGAAATTATACTACTTTCAGAATAAACTAATATGAATTTAAATCTCGATATTATATTCTCCAGTTAAATCAATATTAAATTGATTTAAAATCGATTTATTTTATTAAATAAATCGTTACGGCTTATATACGATCCCATAGTGACTATTTCAAAATTTGATTTGGCCATAACACTCAATATAAAATACAAAATCTCGATTTTTCTCTTTTATCACAAAATTATAGTTCCATAGATTTGAACGCTTCTTGTTTAAATGGGATCTGACGTATAATGGATCTTGTACACTCAACTGAAGTTCAAAACTGAATATTACGAACTACTGCACCATTTCGAGCTCGTTTTAATTTAATATATATATATATATATATATATATATATATATATATATATATATATGTGTGTGTGTGTGTGTATACATATACATATATATATATATACGTTTCAAACTTCGATTAAATTAATATAAAGTCTATTTATATTCCGAATTCAGTATATAAACTAATTTAAATATTCAAACGTAAATCGATAAAAATGCGAGATGTTACACGAAGGTTCAGAAGTTTGGTTCGTTCAACGACCTAAGGAGAGGTCAAGCCGTTACAAGCTAAACTATTCAAAGCTCATGTCGCATAAGACTTAAAGGAAGTTAGATCGTGAGCTTTAGGTCGTAGGTCATGAAAAGGTTCAGAACCATAGGTCGTTCCAATCAGGTTATGAGCTCATGGGTCATAAGTTAAGCAAGGCCATATGACATCATTGGTTGGAACTTGGATCGTATTCCAGCCTATAAGTTCATATCGTTCCCCAGTCTGAAGCTTTAGGTCGCGTGTGCAACCTATGGCATAGTGTGGTCTACAACCTGATTCCAAAAACGCGTGGAGACATCCAAGCACACAAAGGACATTCAAACAACATGGGTTTGTTTACAGCTATGGTTGTCATACAATGATTATCACATAAGAACCCAAACAGATGCAATGGTTACCATGTGAAATCCCAAACAAGTTAGAATGTCACCAACAAAGGTAGTAACCGATCAAGTGCCATTTTTAGTCCAATATGACATACCACATTGACATAAACAGATTACACGTGTAGATTTCTAACTGTGATTTTCTAATGTATGCAATAACGAGAGCATAACATGGAATCATAAAATAGTTCAGAATTTCAGAGTCGCAAATCTGGTCGATAACTTATCTACAACGCATCATGTTATCAAGTTCAAACCAAAGCAAAAATATATCAAATGCAATGTTTGAATCCAACCATGATGAATAACACGATTATTGAATCTAAACTAATTACAAATTAAATTATCAGATACAATCAAATTAAAAGGTAGTACGCATCTGACCTCAAACTCAAACTACAATTGATTCTACTCCTAAAATTGAATCGGATTTCAGAATCACAAAAGAAAATAATCAAAATTCTCTACTCCACAAAGCAAAACTTCCAAATTGAATCAGAAAACCCTAGAAACTAAAAGACAATTCAACAAGAAAAATAATAAAGGGTTTTACTACTTACTTTTGCTGATTAATTGTTGGAAATATTTGAAATTTGACTCTGAAGCTCTCGGAAATATTTGATAGTGTCGAGTCTAAGGGAAGAAACCCACGATTTGAATCCATTTTGTTGTTGAAGGGATAACGTTCAGTTTAACCAAAAACCGAAACTCTGATGAACGTAGGCGAGGAAAATATGATTGCCGATGGGAGCAATTAAGTTGCGGCAGCGAGATTTTGAGTCTAATGGATTTCTCAGTAGCAAGATGCCATTAATAATTTTTGATTTGAGGAAGATGGAATGAAAAGTGAGCGGTCACGACATGATGCAAAGTATAAGAGGCGTGATTAATGAGCCGGACCCGACCCGACAACGAAGCCCAAGCACGACCTAATACTGCATGAATAGCGATGACCTAACAAATCATATCAAAGTCATCTGGGTACAACAATTCAAACTTTAAGGGGAAAATATCAATTCATGAAATATGGTTCTGAAATAGGTCGTTACCATTTCCTAAGGTCAGGTCATTATCGGGTCAAATAGTCGGGTCGTATGCCTTAGGCCGTTTAAGTCATAAAATAGATAAAAGCATGGTCGCAAATTCATGTCATTATAATTAGGCCTCAAGGAATTCAGACCTATGATTCTCAAAGGCAAGCCAGGGCGCTGCTTCATCAGGTCGTTAGGAAGTAGTTCGTGTCCTAAAGGAAAAGAAGAGAATTAGTTCGTAACCGACCTAAAGGACCAAGTCGCAATCAAATAAAAGCCTTAGGTCATTGGATTTAGGTCATTGCTTGGGGGACATGACATATACTAGGTCGTATTCGCTCTGAGACATCAGACCGCAGGTAGCCCCGAGCGTTAGATCGCATTTAGAAGGAGGAGACATCAGGTCGTTGCCGCTCCAGGTCCTATCCGACTCAAGTTAGGTCGTTCCGATGACCTAAAAGCCTGCACACCCCATTTTCAGATCCCTCCTCTCCACAACCACTCCTATAAATACCCCATGGCTTCCATATTTTGGGGGAATAATTCCTAGCTCCACGAAGTGCTGCCCAATTGTTCTCTCCATCGTTCCAAGCCAACCTTACCTCCATTACAGTTCATCCAATCTCTGATCCGCAATCTTATCCTACATAGAATCATCAAAGACCATTCGCATGCGAAGTTATGGAAGATTTATCCCATTAATCTCCACAACTCCAAAGATCTAAGGATTTTCATATCAAATTCGAGAGGTCAAAGAGATTAAAGTGAGAAACTTGTAGAAATAGAGAGAATGTATGAGATTGAAAAAAGTATGTACTTTGTAATCATTGAAATGCTAATGAAATCCTCTCTTATAGTGGACGTAGGTAAAAATTGAGACCGAACCACTTTAATTTTCTGTGTTCTTATTATTTTTCTTATGTTTGTGGCTCCAATTTAGTAGATCTAATTACTTGTGAATTGTACACATCCTCTTTAGGGGTGTTTGTGCCATTTTTGGTATAAACAACATGAATCTTGTCAAGCTAAGTTACCGAATAAGAGATGAATCTTGTCAAACTAAGTTAACATTTGTATTCTTAAATGGTAGAATATGACTATATTATGGTTGTATATTGCACATATAATATTGTACTGAATTATTCATTTGTGTAACGACCCGTGTTTTTCGACCATTTGAATATGAATATTTAAATTAGTTTTAAATATTATATTGGGAATATTAATGGAATTTAGTATTTAATTCGTTATTAAAAACGAAGTTGAACGTTATAATTTATATATATAATATAAATCGAGCTTGAAAATGGCGTGCAGTTCGTGAAATGAAGTTTTGAACTTCAACTGAGAATACAGAATTCGATTTAAATCGGATTTCTGTGAAACAAGACACGTTGGAACCGTATTGACGATAATTTTCATATGAAAGAGAAAAATCCAGATTTCGTGTTATAGTTTGATAGTTATGGCTAAATCAAATTTTGAAATAGTCGCTATGGAAAATCGTTATTAAATTATAAGCCTTTAAAATGGCCGTTTTGCAGAGGGACTCAGATTTCGACGTAATCAGTTTCATTAGGACCGTATCGCTAAGTTATTATTAGAAAGTCAAACGGCGTGGCAAACAGATGTCGTATGTGACCACGGTAACCGTAAACGCCCGTTCAATTTCTATAGCGCGTATTTAAATAAATAAAGAGATATTCGAATGTAACTTGAGCAGATGATCGAATTAGGCCACGAAACCAGTTCCGTTGAGTTCGTATCGTCGATTAAAGTCAGGATAGGTATATAGTTTGTTATTTTTAGAGATCGAGAAATTTGGCGTTAAAAAGGGTAGGGCGGTTCAGGGTAAAAACAGCCTATCAGGCAAACAGTCTCAGAATGCGACGAAACCAGTACCGATGGGTTCTTATCGAAAAGTTATTATCGATGTTCGCAGTTTCAAGTTGATTCGATTTATCTGGTGACCGTGGAAAATTTAAACGCGTGTTCATTTCTGGTTTTATAAAGGAAATTTTTTCATACGATGTCGGATTTCGACGAAACTTGTCCCATTGGATCCGGAATATCTTTTTAAACTAAGATTAGCATTTTAATCAGTAGACAGAAATCATTTGTCGGGGATTTATTGCGTTACTTTACAATGAAGTTTCGCAAATATTATTTTATAATATATACACTCTATATATATATACGGCCTAGACCCAACCTATCTTCTTTCTTCTTTCATGCTGAAGTAACGCACATGCCTCCTGTTCTTATCCTATCAAAGTCTACAGTAGCCTAACTTCTCATTTCATTTCAAAGGCACGGCTACTTGCCTGAAGCCTACCTGCCCTAACCTTGAAACCGTGCCGACAAAGCTACCGAAATAAAGAAATATTTTCCAGTAGTTTGCTCCCCACGTAATTCTCTCCTATATATTGACTTCTCTCCATTCGTTCTCTTGTGGTAAGTACAACCGAAGCTTTCCTATTATTTACAAAATCTCCTCTCGTAAAAAAAAAAAAAAAAAAAGAGAGAAAAGAAGAAATAAGGAACTGGAGCGAGAAGAGGAAGAAAGCAGTAGGAGGGGGACGTGGGAAAACTGTGGTGTGGAGGAAAGAAGCAAGACTTGAGTGGAAGGCGAGGTTGAGCGTGGTGCTTGAAGTAACGGGAAGGGAGCAAGGCGTGGACCAGAAATGAAGTGAACGAGAGGGATAAGGAGGTGGACTCAAATGGGTTACAACATCTGGAAGCGAACAGACCTAGGAAGCAAACGTTCAAGTTCCGCATGATCTTATTTTTGACGTAAAGGGTAATTTCGTGACCTAATTATAATTAAGTATAACCAATCCAAATTAAAACAAATTGTTTAAATACAATGTATAACCGAATGGATTTTGATCTATGCATGGAAGGGGATGGGTTCCAGTTGAAAGAGCAAAGAAGAATAATGGTGGAAGCTGGACGGACATGAGGCGTTGGACATGATGTAGGCAGTATTCGGGTTGAGGAGCAAATGATCTGGTGGTTTGACTGTATCCAATTGTAGTTAACATTTACATTTTATTTTTGTTTTATCTTAATGCTAGTTAACTAAAATAAAATCTTATATATAAAAACATGAATCTGAGCACGTGGTCATCAGGTGTTGAATAGTGGGAACATGAGATAAAGATAAGGGGAACGAAGGGTAGCTATTCGGTCAATTTTGATAAGCACAACGTAAACCATAAAACCAAGTTATAATTTAACTTATTTAGTTCTATTTTAAATGATAAACTAATTGTAGAAATAAATCGTCACAGGTTGGTTTACGGTTAAAAAAGGAGCAACGGTTAATAGTGTGAAAAAGAAAATCTATCGGACTTTACCATTTAAAAATGTAATTAATAATTAATTTTAAGTTAAGGAACATTTAGTTTTAATTGAAATAGTGTAGCCTTATATAGTTAATAACTTCTTGTTACGTAACCAGAATTGGAGGAATTAACTTGCGTTGGAATTGTAGCGATAGACTCAACATCTTGGAACTGTTCTGGACGGAGTTGGATGCAGTGGGAATTAACAATTAAATTAAACTACTGTTTAATTTGATTGTAATCGGACCTTTTCAACCGCAAATCAAATCAAGGTGAGTTAAACTCACTCAGTTACCCTTTTTTTATATTTTATATAAATTGGGTATTTTTATTTTGTGTGCTCTGCTTGCCAACGGTTGACTGTTTTGCTAGTTATCTGCTTATCTGTTGATTTAACTGATGAAATTAAACTGTGTTTAATTTCAGTGAAATACCAAATCGTTATTTTTAACGATTGGTTTCCATAAAGGTAACTTGCCTTATTGGTCACGTTTATTTTATAAACGTGTTTTAAATGGTTAAATTGTTTGCATTGCTTGTGGTTGATGTTAAATGGTCGTTATTCGTTGTTATCAGTTAAATGAAAACTGAATAATCTGGTTTGTGATAACCATTTGAATACAGGGAAGAACAGGTTGGAGGGATCCAACCGGATCCCTCAAATGTATTTTTATTTTCATATTCTCATATATGAACTGATCTGTTTGTGTGATTGATTTGATGGTTGATTATTGAATGTTCAACATCTATTAGTTTAAAAACCAATGGGTGATATTGGTTGGGTATTTGGCAGCGTATGGCCAATAAAATCAATCGTTTTATAGATAGTGATTCACAGTCAGGTGAGTCAATAGAGGTGAAGTTATAAAATGCATTTTATAATTGGAGATAGATTTTTGAACAGATTATTTTGAATAAAAGTTATTCAAGAGAAACAAATAAATATTTTATTTATGTAAGACTTTAAATTATTTTTAATTGATTTTATAAAGCAAGTTCCGATGTAAATCAGATTGATAAGTACGAGATAGGAAATAAAATCACATAGTTAGAATTGGATAATCGTTTTGTTAAGAAAACCATTAATGGGATTTATTTAAATTAATTATATAATTAATTAATTAATTTAAAGTGAGAATTTATTTGGAATGGGCTAACGAGATAATCAAGTTGAGTGAATTAAATCGACATTTTGAATTTGAATTGATTATCGAATTAATGTGTTTTTGGATTAAATATCGTTTAAATGTAGATATGGTTTTGAAAAGGGTTTAAGATAAACCAGGATTTATAAATGAGTTTCAAAGTGTAAATCGTTAATATTGAATTAACGTTATTTGAAAATGAAATCAAGAGGGGAATTTGAAATAAGATTTCAAAAGTGGGGAATGGTCGAACAGATTTGAAAGAAGATTGGAAATAAATGAATATGGTTAAAGAAGTGAGTTATAGGGTGGTATAACTAAAACCCAGTTATAATGGAATGTATTTCGAGATGGAAATAGGAATATTGATTTTGTGATTACAACTGATATTCATCTGAGGATAAGAACGTTGTTTGATCAAGGTCTGAGAGGTAATTAAAATACCCCAACTTGAACGACATCGGGATTATCTGAAGATGATATTAGTTGGCGATCGTAAAAGAGGTTCATGATAAGACAACGAATGTTTTGAAAGGGGAATAGAATGGAAATTGTATATGGTTATAAAGTATTTTGCTAAAGTATTATAAAGTAATGGTTCTGAGGACATTAGTATATAAAAACATAGTTATTCGGCTAAGTTGCCATTTCGTACGACTGCTAGCGTAATTCGCAGGGCTGCAGATAGCCTACGGCGGTCGGATGTTTCCTGAGGGAATCCGGCGTAACCATTGTGATCGCTGCGATCTAAAGTCAAGCGAATGGAATTAAGTCGAATACCAGTTAATCAATTGGAGTTAATCGATTAGAGATAAATCGAATTAGAGTTATTCAAACATCGTATTTTTGAATATTAAAAGAGTTGGAGTTTTTAATGTAACAAAAGTAAACCAGTTTGTTAAAGGCCAGGTGATGCTGAATACTTAACCAGTGAACTCATTGGAGTGTCATGATTGAAACACTGTATATTTTGATAGTTAAAACACCGACTATCAAATCTGTCCAATACGAGTGTTGGTATGGAAAGACCGGGATCGAATTTATATTCGAAAACCATTCCGTCCAACAAATACGTGAAGATATCAGAAGATGATCGAGATGGTGCTGTGAAGACCGTTGATTTTCATAAACGGAAGAACCACTAATATTCTCTGCCTGGCAAGCAGAGATAAGCTGTGATTCTGTCGTGGTTGGATTCTACGGGTTGCAAGGACTTCTTGCTACTGATCCAGGGGGTGATTCCTATATTGGATGCAGTAGGAGAGTACCTTCGGTTCATCCTGTTCCTGGGTGACATGTATGGACGAGTGTCTGACAGAGTATTTCCAAAGGGTCACGTACGTTGATTTCTTCAAACGTACGATAGTTGTTGGCAGGGAATTGCCATTCTCTAGCTTTCAGCTAGAGTATTTTTGTGGACGTCAATTAGTGATGTCTGACGGATCTGACTATGTGGCATTCAAAGTGAATGATGATCTGGTGTTCAAAAGTTAATCTAAGCCTCAAGCCTCATCAACCGGGAAAGGACAAAAATCGGGCAGGCAGCATGGCTATGTGGGTCGCTCCCATTAGGGTGTATAATCACCTATCTAGAGGAAGTCCTATTTGTTTCTTAAATCTATGTTTCGATGCTGCCCCTTTTCGGGAGACGGTTGCTGATCCCAACCGTCGGTGATATACATTCGATACACTCAAGCGAAATGAGTGGTCGGTCATGTGAGGGCCGGGTTGCAAGAAGTTCTTGTTGAACCCAGTGTATTCGTCTCTAGAGATACACGAGTAGGAAGGTGGACCCATACCTTGTCAAGTCGGAATCCAATTCCCAATAAGCGCCTGCGGGTTTTGATTGTATACTATATATGTGGAGCGTGAGATGCAAGCGTTCCACTAGATTGCTATTTACTTGTATTTAGACATTATTATAATATCAGACAAGATATTGGTTTCAAAACTGTTTTGGGTTATCGTAAGGTAAAAACCGTCCGTGTTTATGTGTGGATTTGGTCTTACGATTATCCTTTTCTTTTGAAAAGATTTTGAACTTTAAAATCATGATTGGATGATTTACCCCTATACTGTGCGAGTTTATCTCACTCTGGTTCACCAGACTAACCCGGTGTTTTGTAAATGCTCGGGTTAGACCGGGTTGTACAGGTTCAGGTTATCGACTGCTATGAAGAGACGAGCTGGAAAAGTCCAGACGTATGATATTACTACTATTCCGCTGTGTGTTGTATATGGAAACTGGCTATTATAACTGTCCCATGGTATGATGTACTATGATACTGTAAGTATTTTAAAGCTTTCAATAAAGATTATTTCTGTATTATATTTTGTTCCGCTGCGATGTGAGACTCTGTGTGGTGTTTCTTCTTCTTCTTCTATTCTAATATTTCTTTCTTTCTTACCTCACCCTCTAACTTCTTTCTATTAATGATCTGGAATGTTCGATGTCTGAATGGTCAACATGGTAGTTTGATGTTGATTTTCGCAGTCGAAAATCCCAGTTCGTTACAGTGGTATCAGAGCTATTGGTTAAGTAATTACCTTGGCTCTGTGGCGTGACTCAGTGGAGATGGGGTTAGTAATACCCTAGATTGAGTTTGAGTGTATATATATGAGCGCGTATTTGTAAATTGATATCAAAACTGTTTATATTGTGTTGATTGGTTTGTCGAGTAGTTTATGAATTCTGGTCGATACAGTAATGCAAACTGTGTCGATAAGTGTTTCTAAACTCTTGAACAGAATAATTCGACACAGTATGTTTTTGAAAGAGGGTAAATGAAATAATTTTACCCAAATTATATTTTGATATAAAGAAAGTATATATATTTGAAGTATTATAAGTATATTGGATGTATTGGTTGATTAAAATTGAAATGGTTATATAAATAAACCATTAGAATTCGTATTATATAAAATCAGATTTATTAAATCTGAAATTAAAATCAGAATTGGAATTAAAATTCCCAAAAGTGGGAAAGGTGTTGTAAATAAACTTGGATTGAATATATGAGATTTTAAAATCCTGGGAGATTTTAAATTGTTTACAAGCATCGTGAATTTTATTTTGAAATAGACTTCAAAATGAAAGTGTTTAAAATTGAAGTTTTGAAAAGATATATTATTGAACTCACTTCAATAGCTGGAAAATAGATTCTGATGATGTGCGCGCCATTATCGGTGTTCACTTTCGAGTTCTAAGTGACGGATTACTACCAAAAATCTTGTTTTGAACTGCTTTGAGAAAAAAACAAGTTGTTTTGAATCCTGAAAAGAAATATTAATTTTCGAAAGAGCTACTTTTTAAAAACTCCCAGGGAAAGTGTTTGAACAAGAACAAGATTAAATCGAATTTGTGAAAGCAAATATGAATTGAATTGAAACCAATTAACTAGAAATTGAATCGGGATATAATATATCAAGTGGAATCAGATTTGGAATTGGGAGACAGGAATATGAAATGGTGTTGGACTGGTAAGTTAAGAGTTGGAATTGGTAATGGATGGAAATTGAATTAAGAATGGGATCTGGCTTGGACGCGTGAATGATCGGGTTTTGAAGATAAAATTGGAATTTTGTTTGGGAATGCATTTGTATACGCTGACAGGGTGGCAGACGGGAAAGATATAGTGATATGCCCGACAAAAAGGTACACGTTTACTTTATATGGGATTGGTGATTTATCAGCCTATTGGCAAGCCGCTTGGCTGTTTTATTTTCTTTTGGATTGGAGAAGGCCTAGAAAGGCGAGTTGTAGTTGTACCGATTGAGCTGTACAGAGGAGGTGCTGGCAAAAAATTTCGGAAATTTAAGGTGTTAGAAAATTTTCAATATTTTTGAAAATATATATTAATTGTATTGAATTGATTTTGATTTAAAATAAATTCGATTTGAAAATTTATGAGTTTATAACGTTCTTTCTTACCTTAGCAATTTCGAGGACGAAATTATTTTAAGGGGGGAAGAATGTAACGACCCGTGTTTTTCGACCATTTGAATATGAATATTTAAATTAGTTTTAAATATTATATTTGGAATATTAATGGAATTTAGTATTTAATTCGTTATTAAAAACGAAGTTGAACGTTATAATTTATATATATAATATAAATCGAGCTTGAAAATGGCGTGCAGTTCGTGAAATGAAGTTTTGAACTTCAACTGAGAATACAGAATTCGATTTAAATCGGATTTCTGTGAAACAAGACACGTTGGAACCGTATTGACGATAATTTTCATATGAAAGAGAAAAATCCAGATTTCGTGTTATAGTTTGATAGTTATGGCTAAATCAAATTTTGAAATAGTCGCTATGGAAAATCGTTATTAAATTATAAGCCTTTAAAATGGCCGTTTTGCAAACGGACTCAGATTTCGACGTAATCAGTTTCATTAGGACCGTATCGCTAAGTTATTATCAGAAAGTCAAACGGCGTGGCAAACAGATGTCGTATGTGACCACGGTAGCCGTAAATGCCCGTTCAATTTCTATAGCGCGTATTTAAATAAATAAAGAGATATTCGAATGTAACTTGAGCAGATGATCGAATTAGGCCACGAAACCAGTTCCGTTGAGTTCGTATCGTCGATTAAAGTCAGGATAGGTATATAGTTTGTTATTTTTAGAGATCGAGAAATTTGGCGTTAAAAAGGGTAGGGCGGTTCAGGGTAAAAACAGCCTATCAGGCAAACAGTCTCAGAATGCGACGAAACTAGTACCGATGGGTTCGTATCGAAAAGTTATTATCGATGTTCGCAGTTTCAAGTTGATTCGATTTATCTGGTGACCGTGGAAAAATTAAACGCGTGTTCATTTCTGGTTTTATAAAGGAAATTTTTTCATACGATGTCGGATTTCGACGAAACTTGTCCCATTGGATCCGGAATATCTTTTTAAACTAAGATTAGCATTTTAATCAGTAGACAGAAATCATTTGTCGGGGATTTACTGCGTTACTTTACAATGAAGTTTCGCAAATATTATTTTATAATATATACACTCTATATATATATACGGCCTAGACCCAACCTATCTTCTTTCTTCTTTCATGCTGAAGTAACGCACATGCCTCCTGTTCTTATCCTATCAAAGTCTACAGTAGCCTAACTTCTCATTTCATTTCAAAGGCACGGCTACTTGCCTGAAGCCTACCTGCCCTAACCTTGAAACCGTGCCGACAAAGCTACCGAAATAAAGAAATATTTTCCAGTAGTTTGCTCCCCACGTAATTCTCTCCTATATATTGACTTCTCTCCATTCGTTCTCTTGTGGTAAGTACAACCGAAGCTTTCCTCTTATTTACAAAATCTCCTCTCGTAAAAAAAAAAAAAGAGAGAGAGAGAAAAGAAGAAATAAGGAACTAGAGCGAGAAGAGGAAGAAAGCAGTAGGAGGGGGACGTGGGAAAACTGTGGTGTGGAGGAAAGAAGCAAGACTTGAGTGGAAGGCGAGGTTGAGCGTGGTGCTTGAAGTAACGGGAAGGGAGCAGGGCGTGGACCAGAAATGAAGTGAACGAGAGGGATAAGGAGGTGGACTCAAATGGGTTACAACATCTGGAAGCGAACAGACCTGGGAAGCAAACGTTCAAGTTCCGCATGATCTTATTTTTGACGTAAAGGGTAATTTCGTGACCTAATTATAATTAAGTATAACCAATCCAAATTAAAACAAATTGTTTAAATACAATGTATAACCGAATGTATTTTGATCTATGCATGGAAGGGGATGGGTTCCAGTTGAAAGAGCAAAGAAGAATAATGGTGGAAGCTGGACGGACATGAGGCGTTGGACATGATGTAGGCAGTATTCGGGTTGAGGAGAAAATGATCTGGTGGTTTGACTGTATCCGATTGTAGTTAACATTTACATTTTATTTTTGTTTTATCTTAATGCTAGTTAACTAAAATAAAATCTTATATATAAAAACATGAATCTGAGCACGTGGTCATCAGGTGTTGAATAGTGGGAACATGAGATAAAGATAAGGGGAACGAAGGGTAGTTATTCGGTCAATTTTGATAAGCACAACGTAAACCATAAAACCAAGTTATAATTTAACTTATTTAGTTCTATTTTAAATGATAAACTAATTGTAGAAATAAATCGTCACAGGTTGGTTTACGGTTAAAAAAGGAGCAACGGTTAATAGTGTGAAAAAGAAAATCTATCGGACTTTACCATTTAAAAATGTAATTAATAATTAATTTTAAGTTAAGGAACATTTAGTTTTAATTGAAATAGTGTAGCCTTATATAGTTAATAACTTCTTGTTACGTAACCAGAATTGGAGGAATTAACTGGCGTTGGAATTGTAGCGATAGACTCAACATCTTGGAACTGTTCTGGACGGAGTTGGATGCAGTGGGAATTTACAATTAAATTAAACTACTGTTTAATTTGATTGTAATCGGACCTTTTCAACCGCAAATCAAATCAAGGTGAGTTAAACTCACTCAGTTACCCTTTTTTTATATTTTATATAAATTGGGTATTTTTATTTTGTGTGCTCTGCTTGCCAACGGTTGACTGTTTTGCTAGTTATCTGCTTATCTGTTGATTTAACTGATGAAATTAAACTGTGTTTAATTTCAGTGAAATACCAAATCGTTATTTTTAACGATTGGTTTCCATAAAGGTAACTTGCCTTATTGGTCACGTTTATTTTATAAACGTGTTTTAAATGGTTAAATTGTTTGCATTGCTTGTGGTTGATGTTAAATGGTCGTTATTCGTTGTTATCAGTTAAATGAAAACTGAATAATCTGGTTTGTGATAACCATTTGAATACAGGGAAGAACAGGTTGGAGGGATCCAACCGGATCCCTCAAATGTATTTTTATTTTCATATTCTCATATATGAACTGATCTGTTTGTGTGATTGATTTGATGGTTGATTATTGAATGTTCAACATCTGTTAGTTTATAAACCAATGGGTGATATTGGTTGGGTATTTGGCAGCGTATGGCCAATAAAATCAATCGTTTTATAGATAGTGATTCACCGTCAGGTGAGTCAATAGAGGTGAAGTTATAAAATGCATTTTATAACTGGAGATAGATTTTTGAACAGATTATTTTGAATAAAAGTTATTTCAAGAGAAACAAATAAATATTTTATTTATGTAAGACTTTAAATTATTTTTAATTGATTTTATAAAGCAAGTTCCGATGTAAATCAGATTGATAAGTACGAGATGGGAAATAAAATCAAATAGTTAGAATTGGATAATCGTTTTGTTAAGAAAACCATTAATGGGATTTATTTAAATTAATTATATAATTAATTAATTTAAAGTGAGAATTTATTTGGAATGGGCTAACGAGATAATCAAGTTGAGTGAATTAAATCGACATTTTGAATTTGAATGATTATCGAATTAATGTGTTTTTGGATTAAATATCGTTTAAATGTAGATATGGTTTTGAAAAGGGTTTAAGATAAACCAGGATTTATAAATGAGTTTCAAAGTGTAAATCGTTAATATTGAATTAACGTTATTTGAAAATGAAATCAAGAGGGGAATTTGAAATAAGATTTCAAAAGTGGGGAATGGTCGAACAGATTTGAAAGAAGATTGGAAATAAATGAATATGGTTAAAGAAGTGAGTTATAGGGTGGTATAACTAAACCCCAGTTATAATGGAATGTATTTCGAGATGGAAATAGGAATATTGATTTTGTGATTACAACTGATATTCATCTGAGGATAAGAACGTTGTTTGATCAAGGTCTGAGAGGTAATTAAAATACCCCAACTTGAACGACATCGGGATTATCTGAAGATGATATTAGTTGGCGATCGTAAAAGAGGTTCATGATAAGACAACGAATGTTTTGAAAGGGGAATAGAATGGAAATTGTATATGGTTATAAAGTATTTTGCTAAAGTATTATAAAGTAATGGTTCTGAGGACATTAGTATATAAAAACATAGTTATTCGGCTAAGTTGCCATTTCGTACGACTGCTAGCGTAATTCGCAGGGCTGCAGATAGCCTACGGCGGTCGGATGTTTCCTGAGGGAATCAGGCGTAACCATTGTGATCGCTGCGATCTAAAGTCAAGCGAATGGAATTAAGTCGAATACCAGTTAATCAATTGGAGTTAATCGATTAGAGATAAATCGAATTAGAGTTATTCAAACATCGTATTTTTGAATATTAAAAGAGTTGGAGTTTTTAATGTAACAAAAGTAAACCAGTTTGTTAAAGGCCAGGTGATGCTGAATACTTAACCAGTGAACTCATTGGAGTGTCATGATTGAAACACTGTATATTTTGATAGTTAAAACACCGACTATCAAATTTGTCCAATACGAGTGTTGGTATGGAAAGACCGGGATCGAATTTATATTCGAAAACCATTCCGTCCAACAAATACGTGAAGATATCAGAAGATGATCGAGATGGTGCTGTGAAGACCGTTGATTTTCATAAACGGAAGAACCACTAATATTCTCTGCCTGGCAAGCAGAGATAAGCTGTGATTCTGTCGTGGTTGGATTCTACGGGTTGCAAGGACTTCTTGCTACTGATCCAGGGGGTGATTCCTATATTGGATGCAGTAGGAGAGTACCTTCGGTTCATCCTGTTCCTGGGTGACATGTATGGACGAGTGTCTGACGGAGTATTTCCAAAGGGTCACGTACGTTGATTTCTTCAAACGTACGATAGTTGTTGGCAGGGAATTGCCATTCTCTAGCTTTCAGCTAGAGTATTTTTGTGGACGTCAATTAGTGATGTCTGACGGATCTGACTATGTGGCATTCAAAGTGAATGATGATCTGGTGTTCAAAAGTTAATCTAAGCCTCAAGCCTCATCAACCGGGAAAGGACAAAAATCGGGCAGGCAGCATGGCTATGTGGGTCGCTCCCATTAGGGTGTATAATCACCTATCTAGAGGAAGTCCTATTTGTTTCTTAAATCTATGTTTCGATGCTGCCCCTTTTCGGGAGACGGTTGCTGATTCCAACCGTCGGTGATATACATTCGATACACTCAAGCGAAATGAGTGGTCGGTCATGTGAGGGCCGGGTTGCAAGAAGTTCTTGTTGAACCCAGTGTATTCGTCTCTAGAGATACACGAGTAGGAAGGTGGACCCATACCTTGTCAAGTCGGAATCCAATTCCCAATAAGCGCCTGCGGGTTTTGATTGTATACTATATATGTGGAGCGTGAGATGCAAGCGTTCCACTAGATTGCTATTTACTTGTATTTAGACATTATGTAACACCCCGAAAATTCTATAACGGTGAAATTCATGAATTAAAGTATAATCAAATTCAAATCAAAGAACTAAGGGAAACGGGATACGCCATTGCGTTCGTCTCGGAAAAATACGCGAAATAGAGTCCGAGTTTTCAAAAAACGGAGTCCGTATGAAGAAGATATGGCTTTCGGAAGTTTTGAATTAAATTTAAAATTCAAACAGAATAAAATAATAATTTGAAATGGGGCCCAATGGGCCAGGCGGATAAAACACCCGCCTAGCCACCCAGGTCGACTGGGCTGTCGACCTGGGCTACCCATGTCGACAGGGCTGTCGACAGCCCTGTCGACAGGGGTGTCGACCTGGTCGAGCCCAGTCAACCTGGCTGGCCAGGTCTGTGTTTGGCCGATTCTCAGTGGTCTGCTTTGTCATTAGGGCTAGGTGGCGGGTTTTTATTGGTCTCTCTTCCTAATGAATGGCTATGATCTAACCTAGCAACATCAAGGGTCCTAATCAATTCCTAACCTCTATATAAACAACCCTAGACTAAACCCTAATCTATTCATTCAAAATAAGATTATAGCCGCCATGTTGCTGAGGAACGACAAAGAGTAGCCGCCAACTAAAGAGAGGATTAGGGAGAAAGTTCTAAGGCCTAAAGCAATTCAAGCAACCTAAAGCTAATCAATTCAACAAAGGAATTTGCGTCTTCAATCCCTAAACTAGAGAATTCATCAAACCATTGTAAGTAGAGTATTACTTTGGTATAAATAAACAACTGTGTTGATGTGTATGCTTGAATTGTGGCAATGGAAGTAATTCATATTTGTGCATTCTTATCAATTTATATACGTTTGGATTATGTTATTCATGTTATAAAGAACTACATGCGGTAGTTCTATGCAAGTAAACGTTTGGAATATTTCGCAAATTATGTAATCTATGTTGAAGCTACATGTATGTAGTTGATTGAAATTCATGCAAGTTTGGGCTTTGTGATTATGCCATCATGATGTATATTTTTGTGCATAAATCATTTTGCAAGTAACAAGTTTGGTTGTTATAGTTCATATGAAACTATGTTGGAATTTTGATACCATAATCCATGTATTAAGTCATGCTTTTGCAAATTTATGAATATGGCTAGGCCTTGAATGGTATTTGGCATAATTGGAATCCATGATTAAGTCTATCTTGTTTATATGATGACATATATGAGACATGGCTAGGTTAGACTCAAAAATCCCTTTTTGCAAGTTTTAAAGCAAACACCATGTTTAGGAATATTTATGCATAAGTATGTTTATACCATCGTTATGTGATTAGGCTTAAATCATGATTAAGTTGAATTATGCTATGTTCATGCTAGAAGTATTTTATGCCATGCTTATGTTTGACAATATGCCATGTTTATGCTAGAAGTATTTAGGCCATGCTTATGTTTGACATTATGCCTAAATAAGAATATAGGTTCATGTTGTAGTTAAACCTATGCAAGTTTACATGCCTTGATTTATGTCACCTATGTTTTATGACCGACATACATGTCACCACTATGCAAGTACACCGATTTCTATTATGTATTTTCCAACGTCATATGCAAGTTCATGCGCTCACTTTCCCCTCTTTGTGTATACGCCATAAGCCTCCCCTTTTCGCATGGCTAAATTGGGCTTTAAAAGGCTAAGCCCAATATATATGAACGAACGTGTAAAACGGGGGAAAATAACGTTGGGTAAAAATTAATTAATGAATGAAAATATAAAATAGAAGGGCCCAAATTCAAGTATGGGTTGGGCCCATGATTGGTGTAACCTTTACATCATGAACTTAATAATGGGCCGCAAATATTTACATATAAATAAAGAAGAATGACAAGATATGTAAATGTAGAAAATACGATGTGTTTAACCCGAGGTTGGATTGAGTTGTGATGTAAACCTGCCCGGAACCGCCCGGCTGTCCAGTAGTCACAACAATACCTATCCAATGTGGGAGGTTAAACATGGAGCCCAGCAAGGACCCGAAGTTAGACTGAGTTGTGGCGTAAGACTGCCCGGAACCAACCGGCAACAGGCAGCCACAACAATACCTGTCTAATGTGAGAGGTCATGGCCTTAATAAGACAATTAAGGCTGAGTCAGGATTGTTAGGATTAAGTGGACTAAAGACTTAATCAAAATGGAACATGCTAAACTAAACGGACTGGTGGGGTTAGGTTAGGAAACACTTAACCAACTTAGCATGTTGGCTAGAGATAGAAAACCTAGTAACGGGGGACCCTTTTCAGCAGTAACCCTAAAAGGTGTATCAGGATACCCTGAAACTAGGCAGGGTGGGGCACGGTTACTGGGCTGATTGTAAGAGGTCAAAGCGACGGCGGTGGTGTAGCAGTGTAGGTTCTAACGGTGTGCGGGCGTGCACGCACTCCGGCGCAGAAAAATAAAGCACTGGGCACCAGTAGCATACCTGTGCACTCTAAGGTTGTGTCGGGTTGCCACTATGGGACTTGATACACCCCATGGTGGGACCAGCATAGGTAACTACAGACATCGGGGGCCGTAAGACACATGTAACTATGCGAGTAGGAGCCGATCATCGTAGAATGGATCACATCACCCAGATTTTGGGGTGCAAATTGGAAACTAGTTTATATGGGTTCAGAGATTAACATGGGGTACGATAGTATATTCGACCCTAGATAACTTAACCAAGTTTATAATGTTGCCCACTTCCTGTTTTACTTATCATACCCAGTTCTTTATTCATAGACAAAGTAGTACTAGACTTACTCAGGCTTTATGTCTGACTCTATTTTCTTTCGTCTTCTTTCTTCCGTTTCCCCCCCCCCCCCCCAGGTCCTCAGGGAGGGAACACAGCAGCTTGACCAACCTCAGCATCCAGCTTGAAGAAGAGAAATGTATTGCTTGGACTTTCCTGTTTTGAACTATGGCTTTGGACAATCCACTATGGGGCTTTGGCAGTTTGTCTATGTTTTATTTATGCTTCTTTAAAAATAATGTACTCAAGACAGATTATGAAGTGTTATGTTATGTTTTTGGAAAGGATGTTGTTGTAACACGTATTTGACTTTATGAAATAAAGTTTGTTGTTCTTCCGCTGTTTACAAATATGTGTTCTTATATCTGTCTTGTATATCTGTGACTTGTACTTATAAACCTCCACCAAAATTAGGGCATTCCCTTTGAGAGTGACCCTAACGGAGGTGGGGTGTTTCACATTATTATAATATCAGACAAGATATTGGTTTCAAAACTGTTTTGGGTTATCGTAAGGTAAAAACCGTCCGTGTTTATGTGTGGATTTGGTCTTACGATTATCCTTTTCTTTTGAAAAGATTTTGAACTTTAAAATCATGATTGGATGATTTACCCCTATACTGTGCGAGTTTATCTCACTCTGGTTCACCAGACTGACCCGGTGTTTTGTAAATGCTCGGGTTAGACCGGGTTGTACAGGTTCAGGTTATCGACTGCTATGAAGAGACGAGCTGGAAAAGTCCAGACGTATGATATTACTACTATTCCGCTGTGTGTTGTATATGGAAACTGGCTATTATAACTGTCCCATGGTATGATGTACTCTGATACTGTAAGTATTTTAAAGCTTTCAATAAAGATTATTTCTGTATTATATTTTGTTCCGCTGCGATGTGAGACTCTGTGTGGTGTTTCTTCTTCTTCTTCTATTCTAATATTTCTTTCTTTCTTACCTCACCCTCTAACTTCTTTCTATTAATGATCTGGAATGTTCGATGTCTGAATGGTCAACATGGTAGTTTGATGTTGATTTTCGGAGTCGAAAATCCCAGTTCGTTACAATTTGCATGTTGACTGTGCCAGGGATTTAAAGTTCACTGAACAACAGTGAGAAGATTAGGATATATAAGACAAGAATTTATAAATAGCAATCAAGATTAGTCATTTAATTTCTCTTTTTAATTGAAAACATTGTACAATGTCATAAATATCAATTTATGCAAACACGAACTCTATTAGAGTTCATCAGAAAAATGCAATAAGCATATTCATTTGCATTGCGTCAATTACACTGAAAATGCTTACGGGATCAGGCAGGTTTTCACTAGAATAAGCATGTCCTTTGCATTTAGTAGGGTAAGAGCATGAAAAATCGCTATTTGTTACTCTCGGGGAACCTCGCCAACATCCTCACCGATCTCTGCTCTTAAAGTGACCAACCTTTCGTTATAGGCTGTATGATACTTAGCCTGAATTTTTTTTATTTGAAGATAAATTTGTCACATGCAGCACTAAAGAAACTTTAAATTTTATAAGTAATACATGAAATTCATCAGCTGGTAAGTCAACCCACATCAGAACAATAAATGTCAGGTCATATACCATGGTGATTTCTTTGTTATTTATAATATGAGACTACTCAAATATCTCGAATTGTGTAGGTATTCTGCTTGAAACTTGGGCCTATAATAAATTTCCCAACTTGAATAATTTTCTAACTGTAACCCGAGTATAATAAATTTTTATTGCGTATGATTGATAGCCTAAGATATGTACTCATTGCAACCACTAAAACAGAAAAGGAAAATTTTAAAAACATTTTATGATCCAAACGAATTTGGTCTTAATTAGTGTTTGTGTCTATGATGATCTACAAAACTCTTTAAATGAACACTGTAGAACAAATTCAAGCATATAATCCTTTTAACATTTTCACATAACGCTTTGCCAAAAAAACATTTTCACATAAGTTACAACAGTAAACGTGATGATTGATAAAAATATAGCTTAAGAAAGGAAATGTAAGATGAAAAATTATTATAGTGTGAAAAGAATAAGGATTATAAGCTAACTGTTTTTTTGTATTCAATGAATATCATGTTTCTAATAAGTAATTTTTATTTGAACTTGCAAGACTCAATTAATACATACTAGGAATGACAACAAATTCCTTATTTTGTGGCATACTACTAAGAACAACACGTTGCTGACTTGAGAAACATAATCTACACAAGGTCATTTGGAATAAGATCAAAAGGTCATTTTAGTTCAGTCCAGTTTCATATCATCAAACCGACCTGGGAGGTTTTCCTACTATAATTTAACCGACCACTATTGAGATTTACCTACTGTATGGGACCCTAAATCAAACCCTCTGAAGTCATTAATTTTCGGTTGGAATAACTTAATTTCGCGTTTCCTCCTTTCTCTCCTCCAGTTTTTCTCCTTTTCTTCCTCTACTACAAAAATCTGCATGGATTTCTTGAAGTGACTTGGTCTTTACAAAAGGCCTCTGTCATAAAAAGATACTGTAACTTTTATACTGATTTGTGATGTAATTGCAAAATCAAATGGTAAAAATGAACATTTGTGTGTGAAACTCATCCAGTATATTTTCTAAGATAGCAGTTCCTGTGATGGTGTACTACGATTTTTTTTTTCTTTCTCTTCATTACCAAGCATAATATTTATTGATGTTGCCACCTTTTTATTTGGTTTTGAATTTGTTATAAGCTATTACTTTTCTACTATTTTTGTGTGCATATATTATGCTACATCGACTGCATTAGCTATTATTGGGAGATCAAAATCAGTAACTGCATGGCTTATATTTTATTTTACCTAGTGCGCTCTTATGTTTTTTTTAATAATTTTGACACATATCTTATTGTTCAGTTCTCATTCTTTGAATGTGAACTAAATGAAGGTCACTTCCATAACTTTTTAAAACTTAAGAATCTTCTCTGGACTATTTCTGTAAAATTAAAATTTCAAGGAAAAATAACAGATTTTTTTTCTTGGTAAAAATCAATATAACTGACCAAAAAGTCAACAGATAAATTTCTGGTCAAGGTTATTAAGGGACGATTGGCCAATTCAATCGAAGAATAATATTGTAACGACCCGGGGAATTTCGACTCCTCGAATTCCAACAATAATTCATAAACCGGTATTACTTGCCAAAACTCAAGTATCGAAAACGCCAGGTAGTTAATTGAAAGAAATTAGTGGGTGGGATAAGAAAAAAAGAAATATTAAAATAGAAGAAAAAAAAGAAGAAGAAGAACAAGACAACAACATCAGAATTTCACATCGCAGCGGAACAAAATATAATATAGAAATAAATCTTTATTGAGAACTTTGGAATAAAACTTACAATCATCAGAGTACATCAATACATCTGGACAGTTATATTAATTTGTCCTTAATACAACACACAACGGAACACACACCACATATATACGTCTGAACACCTCCAGCCCGTCTTTTGAAATCCATAGCATCTTAAACTGAACCTGTAAAACTCGGTCTAACCTGAGCATTACAAATGCCGAATCAGTATGGTGAACCAGAGTGAGAAACCCACTAAGTTTATAGGTATCATCCAACTTGATTTTTAAGTAAAAATCTATCCAAACGAAAAAGAAAACCGTAACACCAATCCACACATAAACACGGATGGTTTCTTACCTTACGATAAACCAAAACATTTTGGAATCATATCTATTCTGATATTATGATAATGTCTAAATACAAATAAATAACAATCTAGCTGAATGCTTGCATCTCACGCTCTACATATATAGTATACAATAAAAACTGTAGGCTCTTATTAGAGATTGGATTCCAACTGGCAAGGTATGGGATCACCTTCCGACAGTGTATCTCTAGAGAGGAATACACCGGTTTCAATAAGAACATCTTGCAACCTAGGCTAAACTTGACCGGCGATTCACTTCACTAGAATGTTCCGAATATATTGTCACCTTACGGTTGCTAGCAACATAATTGTTCCCAGGAGAAACAAAAGCGAAAAGAAGAACAAATATGAATATTCTCTAGATGGTGATAATACACCCTAATGGGAGCGACCCACATAGCCATGCGACCTACCCGATTTTATATCGTTTCCCTGTTGATGAGGCATGAGGTTTAAACTTATCCTTCAGAACAGCACGTCTCCATCCACTTTGAATGCCACATCGTCAGATCCGCCAGAAAATCACTAATTGACATCCCCAAAAAATACTCTACTTGTTAAGCTAAGAGAAGTGCACTACTCCGCCATCAACTATGGTACGTTTGAAGAAATTAACGTACGCGATCCCTTTCGAAATACTATGTCGGAGATCCACCCATATAAGACATCCAGGAACAGGATGAACCGAAGGTACCCTCCTAACATATCGTAGGTATCACCCTATAGATCAGTAGTGAGTAGTACTTGCAATTCTGTAGATTTCAACCACGACAAAACCCCGGTATATCTCTGTGTCGACTCAGAGATTTTAAGTGGTTCTTCCATTTATGAAGATCTACAGTCTTCGATTTCTCCATCCCGATCATCATCTGATATCTTCCATATATTCGTATTTGCTAGTCGGAATGGTTTTTGAATATAAATTCAATCTTCGTCTTTCCGTACCAACATTCATATATGCCAGATTTGATAGTCAATTATTTAACTATAAAATAAACAACCATTCAATCTTAAAATGAAAATACAATTATTACTTTAGTACTCATCATTTGGCTTATTTAATTGAAAATAATTAAATAAACGGTTAATTTAAATATTCCAATATTTGGAAAACAACGTTACACTTCATACTTTAATATACTAATAATCGCAAAACCACTTCATTTTAATACTTAAAAAAATATACTATAGCTATATCCAATATTACATTTAAATACTATTTGCAACACATTTAACATAGTGTTATTCATTAACTATAACAAGGAAACCAATTTAACTTATTATTCGTAAAACAATCACTACAAAAATCCCTTT
Organism: Allium sativum; assembly: GCA_030737875.1. NCBI lineage: Eukaryota > Viridiplantae > Streptophyta > Magnoliopsida > Asparagales > Amaryllidaceae > Allium > Allium sativum. Next base: position 137,408,684 of record CM060912.1, read on the forward strand.
ATGTTTCATTACTTGAAAACAAGAGCCCAAATTTATATTTTAGAATAAAACCATTCTAATTCGCATTTCCATACTTTGAAATATAACATTAGGTTTTCACACAAACTCGTTTTCATTTCCGTTATTCTGGAAATCTCATTATTTATATACTTAAATCGTTTATTTCCTTTCTCTTTGGAAATGTCTTTTTATCTCTTCTCCATCCTTCTATTTCCTTTTTACTTTGGAAATATCTTTTTATTTCTTATCCATGCATTTTTGTACTTCATCATTCATTAGTCCTTGACCGTATATTGGTAGGAGAATAATCCATTAAGTATCAACCCCGAAGAACGAAATCAACATCAAATTAACACTCAGAAAATCACTCAACTCAACCAATCTCTGGTTAGGTTCCAATTCTTATCTTAACTTGTTAACAACCCATTATATTTCACTTGTAATCCATTCAACCAATTTCCACTATGAAAATCTCATTTTAGTTCCATCCATTTCACTTAATTTCATTATTAAGTCTCACCCATTTAAAATCTATGTTTTGACTCCACATCTCTTTTACAAATCTTATTTATAAACTCAGGTTTAATTTAAATACCTTTTATATCTCGATTTGTTTCTTACTTAATCCAAATGTTAAGTAAACATTTTATTTAAGCTATCGTATTCGCTTAAATATCTTTATAACTTCATTATAAAAACTCGGGTTTAATAAAAACCTCGTTATAACCTCTTTCCAAAACTGAACTATATTATATTATAAAATCGATTACTTACATAAATGATCTTCATTTAAAAAGAAACCTCTTAAATTAAAATAATATTTCACTTCAACATTAACTACTGTAAAATTAGTTAACTGCTTTATTAACCAAAATAAATAATAAATTTCTTTTTAAAGCCTTATTAAAATATAAATGCTATTCGTTAAACTATTCCATTTGATTAACTAAAAGTAAATTAAACAAATAACCAATTCCACTTAAAATAGTTGAATTAGTCAATTCACCCCATGATTATCTTGTTAGTCAAATTCCCATTTAATTCTTCCTTTAAATTAATTAATAAAATTATTAATTTAAAAATTCCCATTTAATTGTTTCTTCAAAACAATTTATTCAATCGTTAACCCTTAGGTTAGCGTCTACTCACATTCTTATAAATCTTATCATCATAAGAATTTGCTTTATAAAACCATTTAACAAATGCTTATAAACTTAAACAATAATAGTAAATATAATTTCCTTTTAATAAACTTCCATTCAAAATGATAGATTAAGAAATCTATCTTCAGTTGTAAAATAATTTTTATAACTTTATTTCTGTCGATTCACCTAACGGTAAACCGATATTTAAAAACAATTGATTTTTAAGCCATCTGCCTCCAATTACTTAACCAATATTACCCATTGGTTAATATCATAACAAATGTTGAATTACGATTCAACAATCTATAAACAAATCAATCATCTAATCAGGTTGGTCATACAATTCATATAATGGTAATATGAAAATAAACAATAAATTTGAGGAATCCAGTTGGATCCCTCCAACCTGTTTTTCCCCTACAACCTAATACATTACCTCAAATAATATTATACAATTCAATAAACAGATGTAATAATCAACAATAAATAAATAATGGTAACCCAAGCATCCATATTATAATTTAATACGTTTATATTATTATAAATGCAACCAACAAGGTAAGTTACCTTCTTTGGTAATAATCGTTAGAATAACGATTACATTTCATCTAAACTAACATTTTAAATCAATCAATCCATCTAATATATAAATAATATTTAGCACACAGTTATCAACCATAGCACACAAATTAAATCTCGACTTATATAAAATATAAGTGGGTAAAAACTGAGTGAGTTATACTCACTTTGATTTCATTCGTTGAAATGGTTCGGTTACGGTTAAATTAAACAGTCGTTTAATTTAACTGTACACTCGGATATCACCGTCTCTGTCCTAAACAGCCCCATAATGTTCTATTCGTCAATATGATCCCTTTGTAATTTATTTTGTAAAATTATGTTCACTAGATAAAAAGATATTAGCATATTAGTCAAATGATTCTAATTAAATTATTTAATTACCTAATCTCAGCTTAAACATAAACTAATTACTTTGGTATATAATTCGCCAAAACTTTGACCTTTGTTTGAACTAATCTTTTTTGAATACTGCTTAGAAACAAATAGGAAGCCGATCATTGGTCTTCTAAACACCCAAACAACCGACGCGTTACTATCCAATTTGTTCGATCCATTTTGAACCTTCATCCCAGGCCCTTTTGTTTCCATCGTTGGTTACACAAAAACAAGATGCTCCTTTTTGTTTTGCATGCAACTCCCCACGTTTTTTATTCAATCCATGTTTTCAAATTATGTCTATCCTTTTGTATTTCGTCCTCGGGCCATTGTTTTCCCGAAACCCTTGCTGCCAAAAAGAATCCGACCATTGCGCCTCAAATGCTCCACCAGAGCTTCATCAGGATCTGCCACAAGCTACGCCATCATGCCAATGTCATGCGCCCTGAGTTGCAGGAAACTCAACGCTACCGACTGCTCTCAAATCCACTTTGAATGTCACTGCTGTTCAAAACCGTTCCGGCCGCCACGATGCTCAATTCTCAATCACCACCGGTCGAAATGATAAACCTACACAAGATTGAGACTTTTCATGTTGGAGAGTTTGGATTTTGATCGATGTATATGGAGAAGAATGAAGAAATTGATTGGCACCTCTCTGCCATTGAAAATGAGCGTGGCAGCTCTTATACGGGTTGATCACAAACAAAGGAATTTAGGGTTAGGTTTAATGTTAGGGTATTTATAGGGTAGCCATTTAATTAAAATAATATTATACGAAACTTAACAGCGAAGTGTCATGCAACTCGTAATCCTAGCATAGAAAAATATTCCCGACACGATGGGTGAAACGACCTAAACTCGCCCTTACGGGAAAGCCGGGATTGAGTTGAGAAAACAACAAATCAGAACGCAAACAGAAGAACATTTCATGGCTATTACAACAATTACATCAGAGTACAAGAATATAACAGAGTATGAATAAATATTACACTTTTGATAAACATCAGAGATTTACAAATTACAATGTAGCGGAAAAATAATATATAACACAACTGAAAGAAATACACGGATACAGAGCTTTCCGAATATAGCTTCATCTTTAAATCGAGGATCCTGGAAAATAATAATCAGCAAAACCCAACTACTAGCTACCCGTGTGGAAAATAGGGGCACCTAGAGTTTAGGTTAAAATAATAAACTCTGGGTCAGTCATGTGACTGGTGTGAGAACTAAAACAGTTATTAGCTTGATTTTAAAGTTAGGTAAATCATGGGACCACGCAGTATAACACGGAACGGGTTTATCCCCCATGGATACAAGTGCATAAAAATAACAGCGCAACGCTAAAGAGAAAAATGAAGCTATTATAAGACTCAGGTGCCATCACACAATGAACACAGTCGAGGATAGAGTTTTCCCTTATAATAGCCAAATATGCTTAATACGAGAAATTTCATCTTTTATTATTACTATAAGTGAAGAAATCAACTTCAAATATAAATGTATCAATCATAAGCGGTGTAGGTACCATTATATTACGTCGCCATATATATATATATATATATATATATATATTCCCAACTAAAACCGAATATCATGTACTGGAAATTGGGTTTCCATCTATGAACCGAGACAAGGGATTATCCTCACCGATTTCAAGACACACAAGCAAGTGCCTCAGGATCCCCCGCACTGAACCCCATGGATCTTCATGGCTGGTCATCCGTCAATGATTAGTTATACCATAAACTATATGTTAGCCGGTTTAATCAAACCTCTAAAATGGTTAGTATGTCAGCCATATCCATCAGCCCCGTAGTAACCGATATAATATCCATCAGCCCCGCAGTGACCGATATATTCGAGGTACCTCGTCTCCTATCAAGTAATAATAGTATGCAACATCCACATGTGTAAACAGTCTGGGCTCCATACCATGACGTTACTCGTAGCTAGAACTAACATATGTCCATTTCCATGTAGTCAATATCCCGTTTTTGGTTCACACCTGGGTGCGAGGCTCGCAAATTAACGCTACACAAAGCTATGCTATTTAAAGTCATGCTTTGGTCATCAACCACAAGGCTCTGCTTTTCAATAAGAGCCTTGATCCTTTGCATCTCAGCATGCCACACAGACAATTTACGCCATGCGACTGATATCTATCGATATATAACCTCTAAGCTCGTACGTCTTAGAGAAGGGTGTTAAGAAAGAGAATAAATTCTCTGCCACCAAACAAATATATATTTAATAGAAATCAATCAACACATAATAAAATCCAATGTCAGACACATATCCATTTACAAGTCCGTTCTGGGTCTGAACGAAACCAGAGGCACCTTATTCCTCGTCCCATATGTCCAATACAGAAGAGAGGTCCTCGCATATCCGGTCGATCTCCAAGTACGTCTGGGCAATCACCACTTATTACCTTGTCTTGGGTGTACGGCCTAATCAAGACATCAGTAATCATCCAAACGATGTGAAGACCTCCGGTCTTCAACCACCATCTTCATTGTCGTCTTATCGTCGAATCAGTTATTCAGAATGGGTATAAACCCGGCCATTCCAGATAACTCGGCAATATTATAAATAAGTGCTACACAAACACAACATCCTCCTCATTCCAATTCAGAATATTCTTTTATTCAAATATTCACATTATTAGGGAAAGGTTCCCATCAATTTTATCAAAGACAAATTCTTTTAAATTTATTCTTTAATCTTCCTTTGGATATCAATTCAAACTAAATTAAGGTTTATCCAACTAGTCGGGATTAACGAGCCATATCGATGTAATCATTTGTTTAATTTCCCAATCCCAACCTATTCATCCCAATGGATCAAAACTGGTAGTACTCCATATCTAACACTACGGTGTTATCGGTAAAATTTAATTACCATTTCACATTCAAATCTAATTAAAGATTTGACTATCGCCTGGAGTAAAACTGGTGATACTCCATTCTCGATCATTTCCCAAATTTGATAATTTAAATTATCACACTTCAATCTAATTAAAGATTCATTAAAAACTCCACTTAGTTTTAATCTTCCCAAAAATCATTATATAATGATTATCAAAATTCAGGAAATAAATCCTATCTTTAATTGGGTTAAAGAACCAATGTCATTTAAAACACAGTTCACAATAAACCCAAAATCACATTCCATTAAGTATGGAATCTTTGAGGAAAACATATCAATATATATAATCGATATAAACTTCCATATCCAAATAAGCATATAAATGGGATAACGGCAAAGCCTTTTAAATTCCATATATAGTAACAGTCTTCCTCCACAGAAGTTCACTTCGATTATTTCCAAATCGAATTCCATTCAATTCCAATTAATTTTATTAAATTGGAATCCTTTACTTTGGAAAATTTCCATTAAATCTTAATAAAAATATTTATAAATTCCAAATTACATTTCATTGTTATTCGGGTTAAAGAACAAATGTCGTTTAAAACATCGTTCACTATAAACCCAAAAATCCAATTCTTTTATTCAATTCCGATTAAATATAACTTAATTGGAAAACTTCACTAAATCTCCATTAAAAGATTATTCTTTTCTCAACTGGGCTTAAGAACATTGTTATTTAAGACACCGTTGACGACAAACCCAAAATCCAATTTGATATCAAATACAGGGCTCTGAATATAAATTATATCAGCTTATATTCAATATCAAATTCTGAAATCAACAAATATTGTTTTGGGAATAACGATATATATATATATATATATCTTCCAAATTCCTCAACAATATCCGTATAATCATGGAAATCTAACATCAAAATATTCTGAAGATGATTTTCATTCAAATCCATTCCAATTCATATATTGGAAATTCTGGTTATATTAAAACCCATTCTCGATCAAATTTATTTATTTAAAAATAAACGGGATTATAATTCTAGTTAATAACTAGTTCATTTTGATAAAATATACTTTTATCTTTTCAAATATGGAATTTTTCATCCTAATTCTTTCGAAATCATTTATTATGATTTTACACAAATTATTGATATTTTTAATAATTTTATTAAGGCCCTTTCAGTTGATTTCCATAAACAGTCATCGAACTGCACTTACAACGATCTTTTCCAAAATTGATTTAGACATATTTCCAAATCCAACCATTAGGTTTCAAATCTCTTATATTCATTGGAATGCTCTTTTCGATACGAACCCAACGGTTCCGGTTTTAGGAGAATCCGACGGTCGGATCTCCCATAATGCTAGCTCGAAGTCAATGATTGAAATTCGTGAATGGTCGCTGTGCGACGCGTTCAATTCAGGCCACATATTACATATATTTCGTCGATTCTCATTTAAAACGTATTTTACAAATTGTTTTAAATTCGTTTTAAAAACGATTTCAACTTCATTTTCAATTTTAGATCAAAATTGAATACTCCTTATCATTGTAATATATAAATGATAATATTTTCAAAATATCAGATATTGAAATCATTTCCTTTTCGATATCCATTATAAAAATGTATAAAATCGATATAAATATCATTTGCGTCAAAATGACGCAAATCTAATCAATACGACTTCATATATTTCAATATTTTCGTGTCCATCCAAAATCGGACATCAAAATCATATTTTGATCCTTTACATAATATTATTTTAAAATATTAGTTATTTTAAAATATTCGTTATTTTAAAATATTCTTTATTTCTGAATTGGAATTAGACAAAATCAATTACCATATACTTTTAGTTATATGGATTTCAACATCACATGTATACAACAATAATGATAAACAATCATTAAAAATTCATACAACATCCAGAGTGCATTTTACAACTGTATAAGCATTAAAATAAATAAATAACGCTCATCATAGCTTGTCAACCCATCGATTTACATACAACTAAATATTGGGATTAGTGTATGTCCAATATCATCCCAATACCCGTGTGGGGTTTTCAAACAACAAATACTGATTATTATTTGTGTAGTTGGGCGATGTGTAAAATTTATCGTCCCAACGGGTGTACATAAACAAATCGTCCGATTTGTAAATGAATATTTATTTTCAATACAAGACCATTTTATATGGTTCATATAATCAAATAATTTTTTTTATTGTTCAAATATTTTATTCCATACATGAATATTTTATATATTTTATTCATTCAATAAAAATGATAATTTTATTGTTCAAATATTTTATTCCATACAAGAATATTTTATATATTTTATTCATTCAATAAAAATGAAATTTTTATTGTTTAAATATTTTATTCCATACAATACAATCAACAACCACAATACAGTCCATTCAATTCAAACAAAAAATCATGGTTTGTACAATAAATGGTGTCTGGTGCTACTAAGCACAATCTGCATCCTATTATATATTTTACTGGAAAATAAATTGAGTGAGAAAGATTTCTCATATTGGTTTCCACTCCATCATTCTTTATCTAAAGATTTCAATGCTGTTCGAGTTCAAATTTGCCTCAAATTCGAATTTGCCCCATTTCTGTTTTGGTCAGTTCCATAGTGAAGCTCCGTTTCCACGATCCCAACAAAACTGATTTCGTTTAATTTTGATTTCATATAAAGAAGATACACTCGTTTATATATTTAATACATTAAAATAATAATTAAATTAATTAAGATTTTGAACCTCCCCAAATTACCCTCTCCTTCTCGTTCTTTTCAGGCTTAATGCCGATTGAAGAAACCCAAGTTCGTCGTCTAGGGTTGGAAGTCGCGCCACCCTTGAACCCTTAGCCGTCGATCGAACCATGCCACTCCGTCGCCCTTCCCGTGAGCCACCTCCACCTGCCACCATGACCATCTCGATGGGGCCCTCTATGCGGAAACCGACTGCGAACGACGGAGGTTCTTGGCTCGTTTCCCCCCAATTTACAACTCCATATAAGATCTTAACTGTTCAGTTTGTAGTTCTCTGTAGATCTACATTCTTTGCTTTATAAATTTGGAATTTAATAGCATGGATTTTGTGAAAAATCATGAATAAATTATGAGCGGTTTTGGCGGTTCAACGTTTGGTGGCGGCGGCTGAATAGAGGAAGAGAGGGTAGGGTTTTTAAGGATATTTATATAAAATTTATTTTATTATATTTAATTCTTTTAATTCATGAATAACTTGTTAATCAATCTGAACTTCAAGTTAAACCCAATGACTGTCGCCCTTGCTAAATACCCACATTCCAGATACAATGAGATATGTTTCTTAAGTTCATTCGACTGTTTTGATCAGTTTTTATTTAAATTAAAATATAAATCAATATATATTTAATTTAAACATACATTTTAATTTACCGGGATCACATACTGACTCCAAAAATTCCAAAAAATAAATCTAGCTATGTTATGATGATATGGTCCTAACAAAACTAATTTCATCGAAATTGGAGACCTTTTGAAAAATGGCCATTTTCTGGTCGATCCAAACTGACTGAAACAGCCAAAACACGTTTTCTTTCGCCCTGCTCACATATTAATTCCAAAAATTATGAAAATTGGAATCTAGCAATAATTTGACATTCCGGATCCAACAAAAGTGGTTTCGTTGAAAATGGAGGTCATTTGCAAAATGGCTATTTTTAAGGGCCATATATATATTAAAATATATATAAATTCATAGCGACTTTTCTAAATTTTAAACTAGACGTAACTTTCAATTTATAAAGTGAAATCTTGGTTTCTTACATTCGTTAGAAAGATATGATTAAACAGATTCAAATATTTCTTGTTTCGTCCAATTTTGACTTATATTGAATTCTATATATTCATTTGAAATTGGAAATCGAATTTTCAAGCTATCGCGCCATTTCAGGCACGTTTTATAATTAAGATAAATTTATTCATTCTAACTTCGTTAAAAATAAATTTTTAGTCATTATTATTTAAAATAAATCATTTTAAATATTCAAAATCCATTAAAATTGCTAAAATAAAATTTTTAAATTGGTTCTGATTTTCCGGGTTGTTACAATCTCCCCCACTTAAAAAAAATTTCATCCTCGAAAAGGAACGGAGCTGAAAGTTGTTTAACCAAGCAACTCAACTTTCATTCTAGCTTTCATTCTAAGAATTTCAAATTTTTCAAAAATATGGCTAATACCTTAAATTTTTGAAAAATTTCGCCATAACCTCCTTTGTACGGGGAGATCTTTAAAACCGCAACTAGTCTCACAAGGCCTTCATCAATCCAAAAGAAAACGAAAAGGATAAGTGGCTAGCCAATCAGCTAATAAAATCATCCAAACCCAAGAAAATAGTAAACATGTACCTATTTGTCAGGCGTACAATTTTATTCCCTTTGTCTAGCCTCCTTGCTATGACCTGTTCACACATATATATATATGTACATGTATGCAATCTCAACCAAGTTTCCATTTAATTTAATCATTAAATTCTGTATGGCTTAATGGTTCAAAATTTTAATTAATCTAACAAGACAATCAGCAATCAATTCGTTGATTATCGTTTCAAAAACATAAATTGGTATATATACTAAAAATCCATTTTTGATCCCAAATAACAACAGATAACCATATCTAAGTTTTGGTTCTCACACCAGTCAATTGGAAATATATAGTTATCTCACTTTCGAAACTCGAACATAAATTTTGATGATGTACGTTGTGACGGCCCGCCTCGCACCAGCCTGCATTTCCTCCAAAAGTGCGCTGTACACATGCCCGACTAGCACAAGACGGTCGTCAGAAGAAAGGAAAGAAGGGGACGAACTAATCAAAGAACCTGTAGAATGTCTCACAGCGCATGGAATAAAATATAATAATAACGTACTTGACATAAAACAGGCGAGACAGTGCATAAGCTGATAACTAAAACCAACATAAATCTCAAAGCAGCGGAAATCCAAATACAGCTTATTACAATTTTCCAAATTTACTGTCTCTAAACAAAAGAGAGCTAAAGTAGAAGATACACCAACAATGCCCAAGCAGTGATCTTCAACAACACAGGGAGAATATTATGTATATTGTACGTGGAAGCCTCCTGCTCGTCTCCGGATCATCTACCCGTGCATCACCAGCTAACCTGTCTCTAGTCTGCTCGTGTGAGCACCCAGAGTAATAAGAAGAGACATAAAACTCTGGGTCAGACATAAAGCCTGGTATGAGCGATAAGCATCTAAACAGGGAAATAACAGGTATACTAAACCATACCTGAACCTGGACCTGCAACCAAAGAGTTAGTACCACATACCGTACAATACTCCAAGGTGCCATAATAATTAGTGTAAGAATACGGGGGTGGGGTGTGCATGTCAAAATGATAGCAACAAATCGTCCATAACAACCATCCTCACACCTCTCACTCAGTGCCTAAAGCGTACGACATCTACCACTTTGGAACACTAGACAAACTGAGGTAACGACGAATCCCGACTTGTAGAAACCCTGCTGTGACCAAGCCAAACACTTGGAGTCATGACCAAACATTTCAATGACCCACTTCATTGGTCATAGCCCTTGGTTCTACCAATGCCATAATGGCCCTGAATCCGCCTTCGTACCTCCTACCATAGTGGTCCAAAGCTATAGGTGTCGATAACTCCTTAGCACGCGTCCCGCAGCAAAGCCCAATCATGAAGTGAACTCGTTGATTCCCATCTGAATCTTAAGCTCTAACTTCTCATTTGGACTTCCTTTGCATCTCGGGTTTGGTCGAATTGGAGTGGGTCTTCAGAAGAGTTGTCGCGCAATAGCAGCTCTAGAATTCGGTTCGGGTCGGTAGTCGTTATTCTCGTCGGTTCGGGTCGGTCCTCCTTGTCATCTTCCCATTCGGTTCGGGTCGGGTTCTTTACTTCGGGTCGGGTCGGTGTCCTCCTCCGGGTCGGGTCGGGTTGCTGTTTTCCTTCGAGTTCATGCTCCCCCTTCGATCAGCTTCCTCGTTCCCCATCTACTCCGATCCGATCCGATCCCTTCGTCTTGCTCCAGTCGTAGCCTCCCATTCGTGAGTCGATCCGATCTGGCCTCTATTATGCTTCCGATCCGATCCGCTCCCTCTTACTCCGATCCGATCCTGCTCCATAGTTCCGATCCGATCCCCCTGTCCACTCCAACTCTAAGTAAACGGCCTTCCTTCTCGCCAAGTTTCTTCCAGTGACAAGTCCCCATCCAGTTCGGTTTCCCTTGGTCAGTTCCCTAGTCCGATCCGACCCCTTCTCCGATCCGAACCGGTTCGGGACCTGCACACTTCTGCAACTTTCCAGCGAGCTTTCTACGCCATTCGACGACGTTTTCGAGCAATTTAACTATTCTAATCAATCATGGAACATACCATAGAGTCATAGCAACATGTAATAGCAACCACAAACAGCAAACAATAATTCAAATGAATCAAAATGGATCAAAAGTAGCTAAAACTTCATATTTTTCCCTTAAGCACTCTTAATCATGTTTAAGCATACAATTAGCAAAACACATCGAAATTATCTCAAATTTCTAACAGAGCCTTAAAACATTATTTTAGAATTTTAAGAATTTTTCCAGAATTTATTTACGTATAAATTCGCTAATCTTCACTAATTACCCTTAATCAACCGTAATTAGTGTCAAAATGATGCTATCACTCACCTTGGCCACAAATGAAATTCTCAGAACTGAAACTCCTCTGATTTGGGGCGAATACTGATGTCTAACAGCGGCTCTAACCTTGCTTTGGTGCTTTTTCTCCTTAATTTGGTGTTGCTAAGCCTAATCTTCAATTAGAGAGTGATTTGGGGTGTTTTAGATGTAGGAAGCCATTACTAATGTCTCAAGGAGGTTTGTGGCGGCTCAAAACTGAAATGAAAGTGATAACCTAACCCTAATCAGACCTCCTATACCTCTAAACCCGAAATTCCCCTTGGGCCTAGCTGCTAATCACCCGGTTAAGCCCAATTAAGCTGTTTTTAACCATCTGAAACTTGTTTCAGCCATATCTCCCAAACGGTAAGTCCGTTTGGCTAATGTGACCACTCTACGGAAAGAGAAACTATCATTCAAAGCCAATGGAAGTGGTTTCAGGTCAAAATTCATTTCCAGTCAAAAGTTATGGCCAAAACAGTGCCAACTAGGGGTAAAATGGTCATTTAAAAATCGGGAAAAATCATGAACATGGGAAATGACCCCAATAGTCGTCTCCCAAAGTTACGCGACCATACGACTTCGTATGTGAAAGAAATAAATATTCTACGATCCTATGATGCGTAGAATGCGGGTCGTTACACTCTCCCCCCCCCCCCCCCCTTAAGAAATTTCGTCCCCGAAATTCCTTAACCCCAAAACATACAAAGGATCCCGCATGCCTAACAACCATATACAACAACAATCAAACATGCAAAACAAGCAAACAAGCCTATCCTAGCATGCGGAAAAACTAAATCGAAGTCAAAATCTTACCAGACAAAGAGTTCTGGATACTTCTTCCTTACGTCCTCCTCTGTTTCCCAAGTACAATCACTCTCGTCCTCGCTCCACTGTACCTTGACTAGCTTCACCGCCTTCCTTCGAAGTTGCTTCATGTCGTACTCGATAATACGGGCCGGCTTGCGGTTCCCAACCGCCTCGGGTTCTACTTCGAAGTCCTCTAACTGATCAGGTGAAATAGTCATATCTGAGTCGTGAACGAACTTCCTTAGTTGGGAAACATGAAATACGTTATGAACTCCCGCCATCTTCTCTGGTAAGTCAATTCTATATGCCAAATTCCCGACTAGTTCAAGAACAGGGAATGGGCCAACAAACCTTGGTGCCAACTTGCCTCTCCTGCCAAATCGTATTACGCTCTTCAACGGAGAAATCTTGACAAACACCAAGTCACCAACGGAGAATTTTAAGTCTCTTCGCCTCTTATCAGCATAACTCTTCTGCCTATCTTGGGCTGCCTTCATTCGTTGCTGAATGATCTTGATCTTATCTGAAGTTTCCCTCACCACATCTGGTCCAAGCATAAACTTCTCGCCAGTCTCTATCCAACATGATGGTGAGTTACACGGCCTTCCATACAAAGCTTCAAACGGAGCCATACCGATACTGGATTGGTAGCTATTATTATATGCAAACTCTACTAGATGCAAATGGTCATCCCATGATCCACCAAAATCCAATATACATGCTCTCAAGAGATCTTCCAAAATACGGTTCACCCTCTCCGTCTGGCCGTCGGTCTGAGGATGATATGCGGTCCTGAGATGTAACTCTGACCCTAGAGCCTCTTGTAAGCTCTTCCAAAACCCACTAGTAAACAACGGGTCTCGGTCGCTCACAATGCCTTTAGGTACTCCATGAAATCTCACCACCCACTTCATATACAATTCCGCTAACTTAGCTGCCGTTCTTGTCGATTTGACTGGTATAAACCTTGCACTTTTAGTCAGTCGGTCTACAATCACCCAAATGCTATCATGTCCCGATCTAGTCCTTGGTAAACCATCGATGAAATCCATCGAGACTTGCTCCCATTTCCATTCGGGAATTTCTAATGGCTGTAACAAACCACTAGGCTTCTTTTGCTCGGCTTTAACTAGCTGGCAATTCATACACTTGGATATAAACTTCCCAACGTCTCTTTTCATTCCCTCCCAGTAGTAAGTCTGCTTCATATCTCGATACATCTTGTTACCGCCGGGGTGTATAGTCAATTTTGAGTGATGACATTCTCTAAGCACTTCAGCCCTCAATCCATTGACATTGGGTACAACAAGCTTTCCATTCTTTCTAAGCCATCCATCTCGATCAAGCCCATACTTGTTCATCTCCTCATCGATTCCCATCTCTAACTTGGAGATGATTTCCAATAGGTTAGGATCGTCCCTCTGACTAGAGCCGATCCGCTCAATCAAAGTGGGTCTGACCGTCAAACTCGCTAACATTTCTGGATCCAATTCGCACTTTGGTCTGAAATCAAACCCCGCGATAAACTCCAGTTGCTTCCATTCAAGGAACATAGCCCCTAAGCTGGCATGTCTTCTACTCAATGCATCAGCCACCGCATTGCCCTTTCCTGGTGTGTATGCGATGTCAAAATCATAGGAAGCTAAGAACTCTAACCATCTCTGCTGACGGAGATTTAAATCCTTCTGGGAGAATAGATACTTTAACGACTTATGATCTGTAAACAGCTCAAATCTTTCTCCCAAGAGATAGTGTCTCCACATCTTTAACGCGAACACGATTGCTGCCAATTCTAAATCATGGGTAGGGTATCTTCTCTCGTGCGGTTTCAATTGCCGACTTGCATAAGCTACAACCCTACCGCCTTGCATCAATACAGCACCCAGTCCGGTACCACAGGCATCCGTGTATACCGTCATCTCTTCATCCCCCTTAGGAATGACTAACACTGGTGCGCTTGTCAACTTGTCCTTTAGACTTCTGAATGCATTCTCGCACCTTTCATCCCAGACAAAAGCTTGATTCTTCTTTGTCAACTGAGTCAACGGTGCTGCTATCTTGGAGAAGCCTTGGATAAACTTACGATAATATCCCGCTAATCCCAAGAAACTCCTTACATCTGTTGCGTTCTTGGGCGTAGGCCAATCCTGTACCGTAGCCACCTTTGCTGGGTCCACGGCAATACCGTTCTCTGATACAACATGGCCCAAGAACCTCACTTCCCTCTTCCAGAAGTGACACTTAGAAAACTTTTCTTTCAATTGGTGTTTTCTCAACACCTCCATCGCTACTCTTAAATGTTTCTTGTGTTCTTCCTCTGTCCTCGAATAGACCAAAATATCATCCACGAACACAAGAACAGACTTATTCAACTGATCTCTGAATACCCTATTCATAAGATCCACAAAATATGCCGGGGCATTAGTCAGCCCAAATGGCATAACCAACCATTCATAAAATCCAGACGGCGTTCGAAATGTCGTTTTAGCTATACTCTCAGCTTCCACTCTAAGCTGATGAAAACCTGTCGCGAGGTCCAACTGAGAAAATACTCTCGCGCCACTCAACTGATCAAACAAATCATCTATCCGCGGTAGAGGATACTTGTTCTTCCTCGTCACTTTATTCAACTCGCGGTAGTCTACACACAAACGAAGGGAACCATCCGCCTTGGTAGCAAACACAACTGGTGCTCCCCATTCAGAAACACTCCTTCTGATAAATCCCTTCTTCAAAAGATCGCTGACTTGCACCTCGAGCTCCCGCTGCTCTCTTGGTGCCATACGACGAAGTGGCATCACTATAGGTCTGGCATCTTTTACCAAATCAATACGAAACTCAATTTCTCGGTGTGGTGGAAGTCCGGTCACTTCTTCGAAAACATCCGGATACTGGCCAACCACGGGCAAACCTGACAACTCACTATGCGGAGTGTCGAGGGAGTTTAGAAAACTAGCCAATACCCCCTTACTGGGTAGACCACCAAACACTATCCTCCGCCCATCATCCGCTCTAGCTGTCACCAACAAGCCCTCACAGTCTACCACCACCCCGTATCTTTGGAGCCAATCTACTCCCAAAATAATGCCAAACCCAGTAAAGCCCAAAACAAAGCAATCACAAACAAACATGCATCCATGACTCGATAAGACCACATTACGACAAATCATGCTAAGGCTAGTAGAACCACCAATCGGGTTTGTCGCTACTAAAGGTCTATCGACAATCTCGGGTTCCAATCCCAACCTATCTACCAGGTCACTAGATATGAAAGAACTGGAAGCTCCGGTATCAAACAAAACTCTAATAGGTACATCATAAACAGAAAGCATACCTTGAATGACGACACTCTTTCCCTTCTCCGCCGCAGTTGGGGCATTCGACGAAGAAGGAATAGCATTAAGAGCATATGCTTTCACCATTTGCTTTTCCTTAGGGGGTTGCGGACACTTGTCCTTGTGATGTCCCATTTGGCCACAGTTGAAACACTTCCTATCTGCTGGCTTGGCCCGACAATTACTAGCATAATGGCCCTTCCTACCACAGCTGAAGCACTCCACATCTTGCTTATTCTTTTTCTTCTGGCCATCCTTAGCCTGATTCTGCTTTCTCTTATTCTGGGAACCACCTTTGCCTCCACCACTAGCTTGTGGCTTTGGCTCTTCTGCGGATGCAACTTCAGTCTTCGGCTTAGGGTAGAGACTTTCTGACCTTAACGCTTTCCCCACAATCGATTCAAACGTCTCATCGATGTGGTTAATAAGTTTTTCCCCCAAGTATTGATCCAAACCAGTTATGAATTTCTCATTCTTTTTCTCGACAGTATCTATAAGAGATAACCCATATTTTGACAAGGTGTCAAATTCAGCAATATACTCCGAGACAGCCCTGCCATTCTGCTTGAGCTCCAAGAATTTCTTAAACAACATTGACTTCTGAGCAGCTGGAATGAACTTCTCACTAAAACGAGCCTTAAACTGCTCCCAAGTAATCTGATCTTCGGGAGTAGCTGCCTTTATAGCATTCCACCAATTCATTGCCCGCCCTTGCAGCTGACGGGACGCTAGCTTTCTCTTCATCGCATCCTCGATACCCAAATCCTCGAAGATACGTTCGCAACTATCCAACCAATCTTGAACATCCGTAGCCGACTCCGTTCCGTGGAACGGCTTCCCACCAAGGCTAGTATAATCCTTATTCAGCTTGGCGAAGTCGACTCTTGGCGCCTGCACTATTGGACCACCACCATTTCCACCATTGGGAGCTGCCCTCTGCACATCTCTAAGCATCTCTCTCATGAGGTCAGTAAACATCGTCCTCATGTCAGCAGCAATCCCATTATTAGCTCCCCTACCAGCACCTCTAGTATCTCGGCTCATCGTCAATCTGAAAAAGGAAATGATTAACGACTCCATAGTGGTGCTAGTGCAGTACGACTTCATCCTTATCTACTAATAGTATATATATATATATATAGCTTTTTAAAAACCAAAGTAATCACAAATACGCGCTCTCATATACGTATTATCTCTCCCTAGTGTCTTTCCCTAGGTTAACTACGCAACCTAGAGCTCTGATACCAAGTGTGACGGCCCGCCTCGCACCAGCCTGCATTTCCTCCAAAAGTGCGCTGTACACATGCCCGACTAGCACAAGACGGTCGTCAGAAGAAAGGAAAGAAGGGGACGAACTAATCAAAGAACCTGTAGAATGTCTCACAGCGCATGGAATAAAATATAATAATAACGTACTTGACATAAAACAGGCGAGACAGTGCATAAGCTGATAACTAAAACCAACATAAATCTCAAAGCAGCGGAAATCCAAATACAGCTTATTACAATTTTCCAAATTTACTGTCTCTAAACAAAAGAGAGCTAAAGTAGAAGATACACCAACAATGCCCAAGCAGTGATCTTCAACAACACAGGGAGAATATTATGTATATTGTACGTGGAAGCCTCCTGCTCGTCTCCGGATCATCTACCCGTGCATCACCAGCTAACCTGTCTCTAGTCTGCTCGTGTGAGCACCCAGAGTAATAAGAAGAGACATAAAACTCTGGGTCAGACATAAAGCCTGGTATGAGCGATAAGCATCTAAACAGGGAAATAACAGGTATACTAAACCATACCTGAACCTGGACCTGCAACCAAAGAGTTAGTACCACATACCGTACAATACTCCAAGGTGCCATAATAATTAGTGTAAGAATACGGGGGTGGGGTGTGCATGTCAAAATGATAGCAACAAATCGTCCATAACAACCATCCTCACACCTCTCACTCAGTGCCTAAAGCGTACGACATCTACCACTTTGGAACACTAGACAAACTGAGGTAACGACGAATCCCGACTTGTAGAAACCCTGCTGTGACCAAGCCAAACACTTGGAGTCATGACCAAACATTTCAATGACCCACTTCATTGGTCATAGCCCTTGGTTCTACCAATGCCATAATGGCCCTGAATCCGCCTTCGTACCTCCTACCATAGTGGTCCAAAGCTATAGGTGTCGATAACTCCTTAGCACGCGTCCCGCAGCAAAGCCCAATCATGAAGTGAACTCGTTGATTCCCATCTGAATCTTAAGCTCTAACTTCTCATTTGGACTTCCTTTGCATCTCGGGTTTGGTCGAATTGGAGTGGGTCTTCAGAAGAGTTGTCGCGCAATAGCAGCTCTAGAATTCGGTTCGGGTCGGTAGTCGTTATTCTCGTCGGTTCGGGTCGGTCCTCCTTGTCATCTTCCCATTCGGTTCGGGTCGGGTTCTTTACTTCGGGTCGGGTCGGTGTCCTCCTCCGGGTCGGGTCGGGTTGCTGTTTTCCTTCGAGTTCATGCTCCCCCTTCGATCAGCTTCCTCGTTCCCCATCTACTCCGATCCGATCCGATCCCTTCGTCTTGCTCCAGTCGTAGCCTCCCATTCCTGAGTCGATCCGATCTGGCCTCTATTATGCTTCCGATCCGATCCGCTCCCTCTTACTCCGATCCGATCCTGCTCCATAGTTCCGATCCGATCCCCCTGTCCACTCCAACTCTAAGTAAACGGCCTTCCTTCTCGCCAAGTTTCTTCCAGTGACAAGTCCCCATCCAGTTCGGTTTCCCTTGGTCAGTTCCCTAGTCCGATCCGACCCCTTCTCCGATCCGAACCGGTTCGGGACCTGCACACTTCTGCAACTTTCCAGCGAGCTTTCTACGCCATTCGACGACGTTTTCGAGTAATTTAACTATTCTAATCAATCATGGAACATACCATAGAGTCATAGCAACATGTAATAGCAACCACAAACAGCAAACAATAATTCAAATGAATCAAAATGGATCAAAAGTAGCTAAAACTTCATATTTTTCCCTTAAGCACTCTTAATCATGTTTAAGCATACAATTAGCAAAACACATCGAAATTATCTCAAATTTCTAACAGAGCCTTAAAACATTATTTTAGAATTTTAAGAATTTTTCCAGAATTTATTTACGTATAAATTCGCTAATCTTCACTAATTACCCTTAATCAACCGTAATTAGTGTCAAAATGATGCTATCACTCACCTTGGCCACAAATGAAATTCTCAGAACTGAAACTCCTCTGATTTGGGGCGAATACTGATGTCTAACAGCGGCTCTAACCTTGCTTTGGTGCTTTTTCTCCTTAATTTGGTGTTGCTAAGCCTAATCTTCAATTAGAGAGTGATTTGGGGTGTTTTAGATGTAGGAAGCCATTACTAAGGTCTCAAGGAGGTTTGTGGCGGCTCAAAACTGAAATGAAAGTGATAACCTAACCCTAATCAGACCTCCTATACCTCTAAACCCGAAATTCCCCTTGGGCCTAGCTGCTAATCACCCGGTTAAGCCCAATTAAGCTGTTTTTAACCATCTGAAACTTGTTTCAGCCATATCTCCCAAACGGTAAGTCCGTTTGGCTAATGTGACCACTCTACGGAAAGAGAAACTATCATTCAAAGCCAATGGAAGTGGTTTCAGGTCAAAATTCATTTCCAGTCAAAAGTTATGGCCAAAACAGTGCCAACTAGGGGTAAAATGGTCATTTAAAAATCGGGAAAAATCATGAACATGGGAAATGACCCCAGTAGTCGTCTCCCAAAGTTACGCGACCATACGACTTCGTATGTGAAAGAAATAAATATTCTACGATCCTATGATGCGTAGAATGCGGGTCGTTACATACGTACTATCAACAGTATCATCTTCGGGCGACTAGAGTGTGATTCTAATCTATCTAGTATATTTGAGGCTTCGAATACACGTTAGTTACGCGTATATTCAAAATCTTCGTATACTCGATTGTCCAAAATCAATTTAAAATAAATATTCAAATACGTATAATATGATTTAAATTTTCAAAACAAAGTTTGTTTTCATTTTTATTTTAAAAACAACACTCTTCGAACTCAGTCTAGGATGCTACTGATCCTATCTCTAATGAGTTATTCTTATTGGATATTACGAATCCAATATCTAATGAATTATTTTGTTCGGTTCTAATGTGTCTTATTCTCGAGCTCTGTAAACCAAAGCTCTAATACCAACTGAAACGACCCAAACTCACCCATATGGGAAAGCCCGGATTGAGTTGAGAACATGACAAATCAGAACGCAAATAGAAGAACATTTCATGGCTATTACAACAATTACATCAGAGTACAAGAATATAACAGAGTATGAATAAATATTACACTTTTGATAAACATCAGAGATTTACAAATTACAATGCAGTGGAAAAATAATACATAACACAACTTAAGGAAATACATGGATACAAAGCTTTCCGAATATAGCTTCAACTGTAAATCCAGGATCCTGGAAAATAATAATCTGCAAAACCCAACTACTAGCTTCCCGTGTGGAGAATAGGGTCACCCCGATTTTAGGTTAAAACAATAAACTCCAGTTCAGTCATGTGACTGGTGTGAGAACTAAAATAGTTATTAGCTTGATTTTAAAGTCAGGTAAATCATGGGACCACGCCGTATAACATGGAACGGGTTTATCCCCCATGAATACCAGTGCATAAAAATAACAGCGGAATGATAAAGAGAAAAATGAAGCTATTATAAGACTCAGGTCCCATCACACAATGAACGCAGTCGAGGATAGAATTTTCCCTTATAATAGCCAAATATGCTTGATACGCAAAATTTCATCTTTTGTTATTACTGTAAGTGAAGAAATCAACTTCAAATATAAATGTATTAATCATAGGCGGCGTAGGTACCATTATATTACGTTGCCATATATATATACAACTAAAACCGAATATCACGTATTGGAAATTGGGTTTCCATCTATGGGCCGAGGCAAGGGATTATCCTTACCGATTTCGAGACGCACTAGTAAGTGCCTCAGGACCCCCCACAGTGAACCCCTTGATCTTCACGGCCGGTCATCCGTCGATGATTATTTATACCATAAACTATATGTTAGCCAGTTCTATCGAACCTCTAAAATGGTCAATATGTCGACCATATCCATCAGCCCCGTAGTGACCGATATAATATCCATCAGCACCGCAGTGACCGATATATCCGAGGTACCTCGTCTCCTATCAAGTAATAATAGTATGCAACATCCATATGAGTAAACAGTCTGGGCTCCATACCATGACGTTACTCGTAGCTAGAACTGACATATGTCCATTTCCATGCAGTCACTATCCCGTTTTTGGTTCACACCTAGGTGCGAGGCTCGCGAATTAACACTACACAAAGCTATGCTATTTAAAGTCGTGCTTTGATCATCAACCACAAGGCTCTAGTTTTCAACAAAAGCCTTGATCCTTTGCATCTCAGCATGCCACGCAGACAATTCACGTCGTGCGACCGATATCTATCGATATATAACCTCTAAGCTCATATGTCTTAGAGAAGGGTGTTAAGCAAGAGAATAAATTCTCCGCCACCAAACAGATATATATTTAATAGAAATCAATCAACACATAATAAAATCCAATGTCAGACATGCATCCATACAAGTCCGTTCTGGGTCTGAACGAAACCTGAGGCATCATATTCCTCATCCCATATGTCCAATACAGGAGAGAGGTTCTTGCATATCCGGTCGATCTCCAAGTACGTCTGGACGATCACCATTTATTACCTTGCCTTGAGTGTACGACCCAATCAAGACATAAGAAATCATCCCAGATCACATTCAATTGCCTAATTTATTTCCGAAATTAATTAACTCCCATTTTATAATCCAAATTCTGATTTTCATTCCAAATTTCATCCAATTCATCTTCACATTTTATTTAACTTATTTTTAAGTTAAATTCGAATTCGTTTTAATTCCAAATTAAAATTCTCGTTCACAAATTCCATATGTGAAATCTCGTTGGGTTATATTAAACCATTCAAATTTTTAATCCAATTTGAATTCTATTCAAATCAATCAAACAAATCAATATCTAAATAATTTGATAGAATTATTTCTTTTCTATACAAAAATATAATTTGGTAAAATTATTTCATTTACCCTCATCATAAAACAATATCGTGTCAATTTCTAGTTCAAATTTGAAATAATCAATTAACACAACATAAAACATTTTTATATAAAATATACAAATACGCGCTCTCGTATATATACAATCAACTCAATATAGGGTATTACTTATCCCATCTCTATTGTGTTACGCCCCAGAGCCAAGGTTATTACTAAAACTTATGCTCTAATACCACAGTAACGGCCCAGGGAATTTCGACTCCTCGAATTCCAACAATAATACATAAACCCATATTACTTGCTAAAACTCAAGTATCGAAAACACCAGATAAACTAGAGGATGAGATAAGAAATAAATATTAGAATAGAAGAAAAAGAAGAACAAGAAGAACACAACAACATCAGAGTCTCACATCGCAGTGAAACAAAATATAATATAGAAATAAATCTTTATTGAGAACTTTGAAATAAAACTTACAATCATCAGAGTAAATCAATACATTTAGACAGTTATAATAATATGTTCTCATATACAACACACAACGGAACACACACTAGATATATACGTTTGAACACCTCCAGCATATCTTCTAAAATCCATAACATCTTAACTTGAACCTGTAAAAACCGGTCTGACCTGTGCATTACAAACACCGAATCAGTCTCGTGAACCAGAGTGAGAAACACACCAAATTTATAGGTATCATCCAACTTGATTTTTAAGTGAAAATCTTTCCAAAAGAAAAAGATAATCATAAGACCAATCCGCACATAAACCGGTTTTTACCTTACGATAACCCATAACATTTTGAAATCATATATATTCTGATATTATGATGGCGTCTAAATACAAATAAATAACAATCTTGCAGAATCCTTCCATCTCACGCTCTACATATATAGTATAAAATCAAAACCGCAGGCTCTTATTGGATATTGGATGCTAACTGGCAAGGTATGGGACTTCCATTCGATAGTGTATCTCTAGAGAGGAATCCACCGGGTTCAACAAGAACATCTCGCAACCCTGACTAAACTTGACCGGCCATTCACTTTGCTTGAATGTTCCGAATATATTGTCACCTTACGGTTGCTAGCAACATAACCGTTCCCGGGAGATACAGAAGCGTAAAGAAGAACAAAAATGAAGATTCTCTAGATGGTGACAATACACTCTAATGGGAGCGACTCACATAGCTATGCGACCTACCTGATTTTATACCATTTCCTGGTTGATTAGGATTGAGGTTTAAACTTATCCTTTATAACAGCACATCTCCTTCCACTTTGAATGCTACATTGTCAGATCCGCCAGAAAATCACTAATTGACGTCCCCAAAAATACTCTAGCTGTTAAGATAAGAGAAGTGCACTACTCTGCCATCAACTATTGTACGTTTGAAGAAATAAACGTACACGATCCCTTCGGAAATACTCTGTTGGACATCTATCCATACAAGTCATCCAGGAACAGGATGAACCGAAGGTACCCTCCTACCACATCCTAGGTATCATCCTATAGAACAGTAGTGAGTAGTCCTTGCAAATCCGTAGATTTCAACCACGACAAAACCCATGTATATCTCCCCATCGACCCATATATTTTTAAGTGGTTCTTCAATTTAAGAAGATCTACGATCTTCGATTTCTCTGTCTTGATCATCATCTGATATCTTCTCTGTTTTCGTATTTGCTGTTCAGAACTGTTTTCGAATATAAATTCGATCCCGATCTTTCCGTACCAACAATCATATAGGACAAATTTGATAGTCCGTTATTTAACTATCAAATAAACAACCATTCAATCATAAAATAAAAATAGATTTACTCACTATGCCATAAACGGCCTAATGCAATGAATTTGTAAGGTGTTGTCAGCCAAAATGTCCCGATAGCTATACTATTTTGCTCTTACTGCAACGTTTTATATTTAGTGTTACCTTAGCCATTAAAATGTGCTACTCTAGATACAAAAGTGTAACACGATGCAACATTCTATATAGTGTTAATACAGCAGACCTTTCCATGTACTACATGGCGATCCGCACCATTAGTTAAAAAAATATCTGAAACGACCCAAACTTCCCCTTTCGGGAAAGCCAGGATTGAATTGAGAACACGACAAATCAGAACACAAACAGAAGAACATTTCATTACTTATTACAACAATTTACATTAGAGTACAAGCGTATATCAGAGTATAAATACATATTACGAATTGGAAATACAATATCAGAGATTTAAAATTGCATAGCAGTGGAAAATAATACATAAGTATAATGCAGAGCAGAAAATAACAACTGACACAACTGAAAGAGATATATGGTTACAAAGCTTTCTGAATATAGCTCCAGTTGTAATCCAGGATCCTGTGAATAAAATATCTGCAAAACCAAAACTACTAGCTGGCCGTGTGGAAAATATGAGCACCCAGAGTTTAGGAAGGAACAATAAACTCCAGATCAGTCATGGGACTGGTATGAGAACTCAAAACAGTTATTAATTTGATTTTAAAGTAAGGTAAATCAAGGGACCACACCGTATAACATGGAACGGGTTTACCCCCAAGAATAACAGTGCATAAATAAACAGAGCAATGCTAATTAAAGAAAAATGAAGCTATTATAAGACTCTGGTCCCATCAAACTATGCAACGCAAGCCAGAGGATAGAGTTTTACCTTATAATAGCCAAATATGCTTGGTACGCAAAATTTCTCTTTTATTATTACTATAAGTGTATAGTGTAGAAATCAATTTCGAAAATAAATGTATCAATCATAGACGGCATGAATGCCCCATCCCACTATATCTCCATATATAGGTTTATAATTAAAACCGCAAGGCTCGTACTGGAAAGTTGGATTTCCATCATGGTGGCTCCTGATTCGAAAGATCTATCACGTAGTGCAATACTCAACGGCTTACGTCCCAGCTAGAGAAAATACCGTAATGCACAACCACACTATATCTAGGATATCAAGTATCTCCATGACTTATGTCCCGTGCATGAGAAAACGCCACTTACTCTACCCATATGGGAATCAGGAGGTGTGCCCTATCCCTCTGAGCGTGAAGCGACCACACTCAGCTCATCTCGATCGACCGAATCCATACTAATATCGAAAGCATACTGATCTGACCAACAGTTCAGCATCATACATATATGTGTCTTGCTCAAATTATAGCTGGTGCCATCTTGCCTCATATTTGATTACTGCTCGACCATTTTTTTATGCTTACATTTGTACTCTTGAATTTCTTTGACCCATGCAAAAGCTAATGCCTTCATGGTTTACCTATAGTCTTGTTGACTTGTGTTGTTGTTTGCCTTTGACCGGGGTGGAGGCTCGCGAGGTCCCGCTACACAAAGCTATGCCAATTAAAGCTATGCTTTCATCATCATCCACAAGGCTTTGCTTTTCAGAAAAAGCCTTGATCCATGCATCATAGCATGCCATATTGTCAATCTATACCATAACGTTGATTTCTGCCAATATATAACCTATGAGCTCATACGTCTCGGAGAAGGATGCTAAACAAGAGAATAAATTCTCCTCCACCAAATAGATATATATTAGTAGAGATCAACGAACACAGCGTAAAGGAATACAACGTCATACATACCATCCATTTACAAGTCCATTTTGGGTCTGAACGAAACCGGAGGCCCTTATTCCTCGTCCCGTATGTCCAATACGGGAGAGAGGCCCTCGCATACCCGAACAATCAACAAGTACGTTCGGACAGCCACCACTGTAGCCCCTTCAAGGTAGCTACTCCAATAAAGGACATTAGTAGCAACTCATCCATTCGATGTGAAGATCGTCAGTCTTGCACCATCTTCAATCGCTTCGACTGTTAGTCGTCGTATTCATGATTCAAAATGGGTTAAAACCGTACTTTCCGAATAACTCGCATAATTTATAATCAGGTGCGATAAAAACACATCCTACGCTTTATTCCAATTCAGAATATTCTTTTATTCATATATATACATTTTTAGGTAAAGGTTCCCACCAATTTTATCAAAGATAAATCCTTTTAAATTTGTTCTTTTTAATATCAAAAATCATTACTTAAGGATTATTCCAATTTAAGAAATTAATCTTATCTTTATCTGGGTTAAAGAACTAATGTTATTTTAAAAACACAGTTCACGATAAACCCAAAATCATCTTCCATCAAAATGGAATCTACACGGAAATTATAACAGCATATAATCTATATAAATTCTCGTAACAGACTAATAATATAAATAGAATAACGGCAAAGCCTATTAAATTCCATATAAAGTAACAGCCTTCATTCCCAAAAGCTCAACTCGATTATTACCGAATCGAATTCCATTCAATTCCAATTTAATATATTAAATTGGAAAACTTTACTTTGGAAAATTCCCATTTAAATCTTAATAAAAGATTTATAAATTCCAAATTATTTCTTCACTGTTAATTTGGTTAAAGAACAAATGTTATTTAAAACATTGTTCACGATAAACCCAAAATCCAATTTCAATTCAATTCCAATCAAATATTAATTAATTAGTAAAATTTCCAAAATCTTAAATAAAAAATTTATTATTTTCTAAACTGGGTTTAAGAATAGTGTTATTAAAGACACCATTCGCGATAAAACCCAAAATCCAATTTGACATTAAATATAAGGTTCTAAATAAAAATTGTATCGGCTTATATTCAATATCAAATTCTGAAACCAACAAATATTGCATTTGGAATAAGGATATATATGTCTTCCAAATTTCTCAAAAATATATGTATAATAATGGAATCCAATATCGAAATATTCCCAAGATAATTTCCATTCAAATCCATTCCAATTTATTCTTTGGAAAATTCTGGTTATTTTAAAACCATTTTCAAATCCAATTTATTTATTTCTAAAAATAATTAAATTATTATTCTAGTTAATAACTAGTTCATTTCGATAAAAATATATTTTTATCTTTAAAAAGTTGGAGTTTTTCATCAAAAATCTTTCCAAATCATTATTTATGATTTACATAATTTTTACACATTTTTAATAATTTTATTATCGCCCGTATAGTCGGTTTCCAATAACGGCCAACAAACTGCATCCATAACGACCTTTTCTAAAATTGATTTGGACATATCTCCAAATCTAACCTGTAACGACCCATATTTTTAGCCGTTGAATTCTGAATATTTAAATTTGTTTTAAATATTTTATTTGAATTATATATAGGAATTTATAAGGAATTTATTTAATAAAACGATATTTAAACTTATAATTTATTATATAATTTAAAACGAGCTCGAAACAGTCGCGGTAGTTCGTAATTTACGATTTAAAACTTCAACTGAGTATACAGGATTCGTTATAAGTCGGATTTCTTTAAAACAAGAAACGTTTGAATTTATTGAACTGTATCTTTCTAATGGAAGTGAAAAATCAAGATTTCGTTTTAAAATTGTAAGTTACGTCCAAATCAAATTTTCGAATAGTCGCCATGGAATCGTATATAAGCCCTAACGGTTATTTAAATATATTTAAATACCGGTCTTCAATTTGGACAAGCCCTTTGAGACATAGTTATAATTTAATTTTTAGAATTTTATAGTAATTTTTAATTAATTAAATACATAACTTTTTATTTGGAGTACTTTTCACCCTATATCAATATTTTGGGATTTCATAATATAAGTTAAACTACGAGATATAATTATATTTTTGGGATCGTGGTACCTCGGTGGACACGGCCGTACTCTTATTTCTGTCCACGGCAATTTGTACGCAAACGAAGTTTTATAACAACTTGCCGTTAAACTCCATTTTATAGAATTTAAATAAAACATATATATAAAAATATTTTGCCCTGTACTTAGTTTAGTTACCCTATGTGTTGCGCCACCCTACATATGTATACATCCCTTCACTGACAAGTTGTTCCCTACCGTGATGAGAAAGATTTTTCCTAATGTTTCATCCAAAATATTAAATGTGTGTCTGCTAAGCTATCGAAGTCGTGTGTTCCAAGCTATCGAAGCCGTGCGTGCCACAGTATTTTTGCTTTTAAAAACTGGACTCTTTCACCATCATTCTCAAAGCCGAGAATAACACATGAGAGGAAACCGGAACTTCAAAATTCAATTAAAAATCAAACCACAAATTCCAAAATCAATAACTCAACTGAAAATTCAATCGTGAGTTCAATGGGAGTTTGGAGAGGGTGGTGGTCCACGTTTGGGGCACCGCGAGAACCTGGACGCGACTACAGATCGCGAGTGACTGGATTGGTCTTGGTGGTGTGCCATTTCCAGGCGAGATTAGAGGGGGCGGAGATGTTTCAGTGGTAAGTGTGGGCTGGCAGTGGATCTCCTCTCGCGATGGTGGAGGAAGTCGGCCTAAAGTAGTGATGGAGCAGGATTAAGGAGTTAACACGATCGTGGTTTTTGACGTATTCAAAGATGGTTAAGGGAATGGAGACTGATAGAGGTCTGGTGATGGAATCTGGTAGGTGGTGGTATATAAATGGTGACAAGTTGGTAAAGGACTCGCGTACTAAAAAATTTGAGGTATCGAGAAAAGGGGATTTTGGTGGTCTATAGGGTGTGGCGTCTTCAAAATTTTCACAGCTTGTCCAACGAGCTTCTTCCTTGGCATGTAGACTATTCTCTCTTGGACATACATATCCTGTCATTATTTCAAGCTATCAGTGACTCCTTTTGTTCTTTTACTGATAGTTATTATTTCATACACTTCCATGTTACTAACAACTATCGTTTCACGTCTTTTGTGTTTAAAAATTCAATGGTTACGCTCCCTCTATAATATACAAATTCTACCATGATGATTACACTGTTTAAATTGGCTTCCGTGTTCACCAATCGGGGAATGATAGAGAAGCAGTTCGAGTTTGATCAATAGGTCTGGATTTCAGAACGTCACGATAGAGAAGCAGTTCGAGTTTGATCAACCATTGGGGAATGATGGGAGCTGGTTGATGTTATGTTGTTGATTCTCAACGGTTTGGAGTGGGGAAGTTTTGAGAGGTAAATGATTTGGGTTTTTACAATGGGAAGTCTTCGGCAAAGCCAACGGTGATAGACAGTGAAATTCCGGTCATCTGAGTTTAGCAATAGAGGCGTTTCTCTTATATTGGGTTCGTTCATGTTCTGTAGGAGGTGGCGATCGAAGTATTTGGGGAAGGGTTACGTTCACTGCAAAGAAACAACTGTTATAGTTGGTAAGGAACAAAAGTTTATATAGAGGGAGAAACATTAATACGGCCAAATCGGGATTTAAGAATAATTAAGCTATAACTTAATAGTTAATTAAATAATTAATTAAGTCATTAATGTCCGTTACTTTATTCATACTTGTAATGATCATAATGAATTCATACCTTAACAGAATGCAATGAAACTAGTTACGTTGGAATCAATACAACGAGAACTACATTATGGAACTAACATGGCTGAGAACAAATCAGTTGGAATTTAGTGATAAAATCAAATGCCCGGTTGATTTTAAAATGAAATGAAAGCAGAATCGTCAACTGCAAACCAAGGTGAGTAAACTCACTAACTCTGCCTCGTTTATATTTCTATATAAACGAGTTTTAAATTTATTTTATACCGTGTGATGGTTGATTGGTTGAAATGGTTGATAAAATTGGTTGAAATAGTTGATATAGATATATCGTTGATCGATTATCAGTTCTGTTTACTATGATATCTCATATTGATGTGATTAACATCTGTGGATGCAGGAAAATAGGGTGGAGGGGCCCAACTGGGTTCCTCAACGTTTATATTATTGTTTACATATATTTTCGTTATATGATGTGATATGTATTCTATGATTGATTTTGTTGTCACTGGCCCTATAAATTTTAGTATTTAAATGCTATAAAATATTTTCGAATATGGGAAAAGGAGTTTGGGATTTAAAAAGAAAGTTTATTTCCAAAAATAGAAATTTACTTTCAAATAAAATTGAAAGTAGAAATACGTTAAATGAATAAAACATGAAGTTGTTTATAAATGAGTTTGTAACTTAAGTGAATTATTAATCATTGGATAAACTAAAATATAAATTCAAATTTGAATTTATATGAAAAAGTGGAAAAGGGTTTTGAAACCAATATTTGGGAATGAGATTAAACTTAGCAATTATTAAGGAAATTTAAATGAGATTTTATATGATTGAAATAAAAAGGAAATAAGACTTATATAAATAATTCCGAATAGGAGTTATAAAAATTGAGTTTAAGAGATTTTTATAAGTATGAATCAAATAGTATATAAAGGAATATATTTACGATTAAAGTGAATAATGGTTTAAAGGAAATATTTTGCAAATGAAATATCTATAAAGGAAATTTAGATGATTTGAAATATGAACCCAAACTGGAAATTGAGTAAAAAGGGAAATGGGGAATCGTTAAAAGAAAACGATGAGTTTAGTTCAAGATTCAGAATATAAAATAACTCGTGATAAAGTTCATATATTGGAATGGATATAAAGGAACTGAAAGAATAAATTCAATAGTGAATTTGAAATTTGTATTTACCTGAAATGGTAAATAAATTCTGAAGTTCAGAATATGAATCGAATATAGAGTATTCGAATGAGAGTTATTTATTGGAATTCGATTATATCGAGTTTAGGGAAGTAGTTATTTTACTTTCCGTTTGAAACAAAATTAATAACTTAATTATTTATTTATTTACTTATTTATTTATTTAAATAAATAAATACAAGTTGCATTTTGATAAACCAAATATTTTTAAATAGCGATTTTAAACGTTGCTGTTATAATAAATGTTTTGTTAAATCTAAATAGCAAATTTTAACGTTGCCGTTATAATAACTGTTTTGTAGGGATCTTAACGCTATTATTATAAGTGTTCTATAGTTCTACACAGCGATTGTAACGTTGTTGTTAAAAGCAATGTTTTATAAATCAAATATTTGGAAAACAGCGATTATAACGCTACCGTTATAATTAATATTTTTTGTAAAGGAAGTATGTTTTTAGATTGAATCCAAGAGTCGCATAAGCGATGGTTTGTTTAAAGTTGTGAGCTTTGACTATTTCAAAGTTGAGAATGTGGTTCAATTAAGGTCTGAGAAGTAATTATACCCCAACTTGGTTGACTTCATGATCGATGGAGGAATGGTTAAGGTTCGATGGTGAAACTTGGTTAAGCAATATGGTTAGCTAATAAATGATTAGTGGGTTGAGTTATAATAACGATGTTTTATAACATCGCGTTAATTTGAAATGTTTTCGCAAATAAAATATGAGTTATTTTCTATGTGTAGAAAATGAAATGAATTGGTCAACGAGGAATTAAGAAAGGGAATTCGGATATATTTTCCGATATTAATAATGTATATCTTCTGAATATAGAAAATAAGGATTTGTGAATATTTAGAAATATTTTCTAACTGAAATAAGAGATATTTTCTCGAATAAAGGAATTATAATATTAAAAATGTTTTTTTTTAAAGAACCGAGAGGGGAAATCAAGCTTCAAAGAATACAAAAGATGGGAAATGATAATTGTAAATGATAATATAATAAGGAATTGATTTAAAGGGGCCAAATGTTGATTTATGATTGATCGATCGAATTCCTACCTGGAAATAAGATCGTTGGTTGCACACTTATTTTTCTTTGATAGTTAAATCACCGACTATCGAAGTTTTTGACCATTTTTTCATCGTCAATACGGAGAGACTGGGATCAGATCTAGTATCTGAAAACCACTCTGTATGGAAGTTAGCGTTGCGATTGAATATGGTGAAGAAAATTGAAGACGGAATTATGCAAGGGCTATCATGTTTACGAGATAGTACCTTCGGTTTGTCCAGTCCCAGGACAACGTGAATGGACGAATGTCTGACAGAGTATATCTAACGGATCGCGTAAGTTGATCTCTTCAAACATACTTACGTTTGGTGGCAGAGGAATTCGTTTCTCTTAGCTTTATACCCGTGGTATTTTTGGAGAAATCAATTTGTGATTTGGTGGGTATGACGATGTGGCATTCAAAGTGAATGGTGGCCAGATATTCTGGAAGATAATTCAAACCTCAAGCCTCACAATCGTAAATTGACAAAAATCGGCCAGGCAGCATGGCTATGTGGGTCGCACCCATTAGGATGTATAATCACCTATCTAGAGAAATTCCATTTGATTCTTTAATCTATCGATGCTGTCCCTTTCGGGAAACGGTTGCTGATCCTAATCGTTGGTGATATACATTCGATACACTCAAGCGAAATGAGTGGTCGGTCATGTGTGGGCCAGGTTACAAGACGTTCTTGTTGAGCCTAGTGTATTCGCCTCTAGAAATACACTATCGGAAGGTGGTCCCATACCTTGTCATGTTGGAAATCCAATCTCCAATAAAAGCCCTGTGGTTTTTTATTTTATATTATATATGGAGTGTGAGATGCAAGCGTTCCGCTAGATTCTATTTATTTGATGTAGACATTATTATAATACCGCTGGATTTGATATCAAAAATATTTTGGTTATCATAAGGTAAAAACCATCCGTGTTTATGTGTGGATTGGTCTTACGATTATCATTTCTTTCGAAAGGATTTTGAAAGTTAAACAAATGGTTGGAGTTTACTAACACCAGTCCCATGACTGACCCAGAATTTATTTTTTGTTTTCCCTAAACTCTTGGGTGCCCAAATTTGTATAGGCATTCAAGTAGTCGGGATGTTGTAGACTCACTTGGAGGTGTTCGAAGCAGTAGGCTTCATCAGTTGGCTATAGGCTATCATATTTTCCATTGTGTACTATGTTGTAACTGGGAACAGGAGTTTATAACTGTTCCAGGGATAACTATTGTGCTCTGATGATGGTATGTATATACAATCACTGATTTGTATTTCAAAAGTTATGTTATATAATATATTTTATTCGTTCCGCTGTGAGTTTGTGATCTTCGTTTTTCTTCTATTCTAATATTTCTTTCTTTCTATTCCTCATCCTCTAAATTATTTCTAATAATGATTCGTGTTTCTGTGCAATTTGGGTTGGACGTGCGGTGTTATTAATCTTCTCAAAGAGTACGCAAATTCGGTCCATTACATTTGGTATCAGAGCTGAAGGTTGAGTAGTAACCTTGGCTCTGTGTAGTAACTCAATAGATATGGGGATAGTAATACCCTAGTTTGAGTTTGAGTGTATATATACAAGTGAGCGTATTTGTAGATTTGATATAAAATTTGTTTTATATTGTGTTGACTGGTTTGTTGAGTGGTTTATGAATTCTGGTCGATACAGGATGTACAACTGTATCGATAGGTGTTTCTAAACTCTCGAACAGAACAATTCGATACAGTATTGTTTTAAAATGGGTAAATGAAATAATTTATCCAAAATTATTTTGATATAAAAGGAATAATTTTTGAAGTATTATATATGAATGTGTTGATTGTTATTACAATCAAATGGAGTTATAAAATATTGAAATGGTTATGTAATTTGTATATGGATAATGTGTCCAAATAAGATGAACTGGAATTGAATTCAAATCAAATTTTGGAAATTAAAATCTCGGTTGATTAGAAATATTTTCTGAAGTATTTTTAAAAAAGTAATATAACATTACTTTGAAGGATTTTTGAATAAGAATGATTTTAAGTGGATTTTAAAGGGATTAAGCACTGAAATCACTTTCGTGACGAGAAAATAATTCTGATAATGGGTCGCGACATTATCGGAATTCATTTTTGAGTTTCTGAGTGACGGATAGCTACCATAGTAATTTTGGAATGAAAATTTTTGTTTGAAAAGGAAATGATGATTTAGAAATTCAAATGTTTTAAATTGAACTGATTATAAATATATGTATATAAATATATATGATTTCAAACAAAATTGAAATAAAACCCGGGAACTTGAATCCTGAAATTAAAGTTGAACTTGTGTAAGTTAAATAAATTGAAATGGTGTAACGTCCCATAATTTTCAGTATATTTAAATTTCAATTTAAATTAAATAAATTGGAATATATAGGGAAAATAAAATTTTGTGTTAATTTTTAATGATGATGAGTTTTTGAATGCAGTATAAATAAATTTTAAAATTTAGTTTATACTTAGAATTGTTGCAATTTGGAAATTCATATTTTTTTTATTTAAATGATTTGAGTTATTTAGTTTATAATGGAAATTCAAATTTAATTGGATAAATGGAGAATTCTAAGTTGGGAAATAATAACTGAAATTCAAATATAGTATCTACAATTTAACTGAAGTTAAATTGTTTAATGTATAATTGGAATACAATTTTAAATTGATAAATAATAAAATTTGGGAACTTAAAATATGTGAAATTTGATTTATAAATTTATTTAAGTTATAATTTGATTTAAATGGAATTTAATGAATATTCAAATATTCATTTAACTGTTTTAATTCAATTTGAATATCTTATTAATTAATTAACAGTGAAATTTAACTATTTTTGCGACTGTCTCGGAATTCGACGAAAGTGGCGCCATCGGAACCGAAACGGTAAATTATTGTAGAGTTTCAATCTGCGTTAAAATCCGGCTTACTGTTTGATCGTACGAGAGAAAATGTGAACGAGATCAATGTAAACGGATAATTTAGTGTTCCTCATATCTGGGCCTTATATATATATATGAATAAAACCCCATATCCATCTCATTCATCCCATTCTTCACTACGTATACCTTCCTCCATCAGATTTCTTTTTTCCAATGGCCGAAACAATTTTTTTCAAAACCCTAGAAAGCAAAAATTCAAACTTTATAATCGAATCTCTCCAAACCATAGCATATTATATATCAGAACGAAGCTCTCGACGATACGAAGCTTCTGGTATGATCAGTTTCGACATGCATGGCCTGTAGTTGCCGGAAACTACGGTCAAAGTCTCTAAATTCGAAACCCTAAAGCTAAGTTTGGGGGTTTTTTAATCCGGCAACCAATCGCAAAATCGGGCTTCTGGGTATTGTAGAGATCGACCATACGAGCGTTTTGGTGGTGGCCGGAGGTTGTATTGTTGAGTGTAGCGCCGGATTTTGGTGGTGGAAAGCTCGAAATGGAGGAACTAGGGCTGAGGGTGGACGTGGCTGGGGTTGACCGGAGTTGGTGTGGTGGGGATCATTGGATGCGGCTCGGAAGGAGCTTCCATTTGAGGGTGGCCGCTCGACCTCCGGTGGTCGGAGTTCACGGGAATCGCTGGTCAAAGTTAGGTGCGGTTGGGTTCTTTCGTGCGTGTTTTACTGTAGTGAGAAAGTGAGGGAGCGGGAAGATGAAGGTGGGTGTGCTGACGTGGCGGAATTCATGTGGGTGAGGTTATTTTATTAATTTTTATATAATTGAAATTCAGATGGTAAAACACTGATAACTTCTTCATATTAACTCGGATTTGGACGCAGTTTGTTGCGTTGGGATCGTGGCGGAATTGCGGACGTTTTGGCACTAACCTGGCTGCATTTAGAGACTGTGAAATATTGGGCTATGGTTGGACGTTCGATCCACTAAGGACCCAAAGGTGAGTGATTTTCTCACTCACGAAATACTGAATTATTCCCATATTTATTGAATTACAGTATGAAATAAGTTTGGTTGCATGGTTGTGTTGGATTGTTGGTGTGTTGTTTCAATTTGACATGCAAGTGTGTTAACATGCAATTTAGGTAATGATTAGTTATTTAATTTAATTTAAATTTCTAAATTAAAACTCGAACCCTTGAAAAATCATGAAATAGTTTAATGCTGATCTTTTGAATGAAATTGTGTGATGGATGTTATTTGAAATTTATTACTGAATTTATTGTGACATTTTAATGCTCCTTATTTCAGTATATTGTAATGCATGTTGATTTTTTGACGATAAATCCCATTTACCCTTGATGTTACGGGCATCTAACGAAATCGGGATTTATCGGTAAAATAAATTAAGAACACGGAGTGAAATGATAGATCTCTGTGACCCTGATTTGGATTGAAATGATAGACCCATCCCTGAAATATCGAGAAATTAAATTTAAAATCGCTTGGCCATTGGGTAGATGATTATATACAGACATCGGTTGGTTAAATGATTTTAAATACTTGAAATTTTATTTGATAGAAATTTCCCTTTTAAAAGAATGTACCGATACTCGATAATTCAATTCTTTAAAGATTCTGAACCGGGAGGTTGATTAAAAAGGGTTCAAGGAATTTTCCAAAACAAAGTGGAAATATTTAAATTGGGATTTGAATACGATTTATGAGTTGGATTAGAAGGAAATAAATTCTTATGTAATCTGGTTTTGGTAAATTTGGAAATCGAGGGTATTTGAGTTGTTTTAACTCAGTTTGAATATATATTTGAACTCTAGAAATCAAATAGTTGTTTTGAACGGTGTTGAAATGAGATATGGAATTAAATGAACCCCATTGAGATCGTAGCATAGATTCAAGTATTAGAAATTTGGAAGGAAGGAAAGATTTTTGATTAGAGAAATTTATTAAAAAAAATATTTATGCATTTGATTCCAAATAATTATTCTTGCTTTAAATTTATTATTTACCTTTACTTATAACTAATGTATTTTAAATAAAGTTTTCTTGTAATTCATTTTTCAAACTTTTCTAGTAACCTTATTTTAAGTATATAGATAATATTTAAATTACTGATTTATTTTTAATTATTATATTCTATATATATCTATATATCATTTATATAACATTTATTATTATTATTATTATTGTTTTATATATACGTTTATTTACAAGTATTTTTGAAATCTATAAATTCCTTCCGAAAGGAAATGCTTGAGTTTGAACCGCCGGTTCAAATGGAGTTGAGATAAGAATCCGTGATAATTTGAAGTCTTTGAGATAAATTATATTCTATTTGAATATAAGTCGTTTGTGAAATATTATGTGATTATAATATAATTATATGAAATATATTCTAGTTTTAGAATATAATCGGCTCGGGTATGATTATGATATGTTGATATGAAAATTTTATTCGCTTGAATATAAATTGGGTTCGAAACAGAAGATGATATTTTGATATGAAAGCGAACCTTTATCAAATATAAAAGAACCGACCGATGTGTAAGATGTAAGCGTTGGTTGTTAAAGAGACCGGAGTCGACATAAGGCATACTCTCTGTCAGTGTCGATACAACTTTGACAACTGTGAACGTTATGACGTATCCAGATTGAGTACAATGACTTGGAGGCGATGATTGAATCGAAGAAGTTGATCGATGACGAAATAGCCCTGACCTTCGGGTCAGAATTGAAATGACTAAAACAGGAGCTATACCGTGACTAACTGAGGTAGCACCTTTGATCGGACACACTTCTTCGATACTATTTATATGACTATGATGATGATGATTTGGGCCCATTTGATTTTGTGATTATGGGAGTGTGTTCCGAGGTGGGCGGTAGTGGCTGTTATGCGTTACCACCGGTCCGGGAGTGCAATTGGTAGAATCCTACCCTGGGCATTGCCTCGAGTGCCTTGTCATATATATCCATATCGAGCCCCATACGATTTTTGATTTAGCATTGCCTTCTATGGAGTGCCCTCTGATAACACCAGTACGGTGAATTTACGGTACTGTATAGACTGTTGATGCCTATAAACAGCGTAAGGGTAATATGGTAATCCCGCTTACACTATTTTCAGTATTTATACTTTATTGGATAGACACTATCATAATAGCGTATTATACTATGTATGTATTAGTTTAACGGATCCTCGAGAGATGGGAAAACCCGTAACATCTCTTGAGTTACTGCACCATGACACTGATATTATTTCGTATTTTAATTTGACTAATATGAGAATGATTTAGTGCTGATCCGAGTGTTTGTTGTGTTTTCTTTTTATGCAATACGCTCGGGTCAGCAGATGTTGCGGTTAGCGAAGATTCCCTTGCCTTGGAGGACGAAGACGAAGTTTGGCGTATATATCTATTATGAGTATGGTTTAACCACTGCATTTATTTCCGCTGCTTATTATGTACATCCGTATGTATATGTAACTCTGATAATCATTGAATGTTATAATCACAGTATACATTTCAACTGCTATTTGTTTATTATATGTTGTCCTTCCGCTGTGAGATTCTGTTATTGTTTTTCTCTTCTTTCTTTCTTTTTCTTCTTTTCCCAATAACTACCTGCATTTGCGATTTGTTTGGGTCGACATGTGTGGCTTATTGTCGATTTGAACGGTTAAAAATTGTTATGTCGTTACAGTGGAATTAAATGAACCCCATTGAGATCGGAGGATAGATTCACGTTTTAGAAATTTGGAAGGAAGGAAAGATTTTTGATTAGAGAAATTTATTAAAAAAAATATTTATGCATTTGATTCCAAATAATTATTCTTGCTTTAAATTTATTATTTACCTTTACTTATAACTAATGTATTTTAAATAAATTTTTCTTGTAATTCATTTTTCAAACTTTTCTAGTAACCTTATTTTTAAGTATATAGATAATATTTAAATTACTGATTTATTTTTAATTATTATATTCTATATATATCTATATATCATTTATATAACATTTATTATTATTATTAGTATTTTATATATACGTTTATTTACAAGTATTTTTGAAATATATAAATTCCTTCCGAATGGAAATGCTTGATTTTGAACCGCCGGTTCAAATGGAGTTGAGATAAGAATCCGTGATAATTTGAAGTCTTTGAGATAAATTATATTCTATTTGAATATAAGTCGTTTGTGAAATATTATGTGATTATAATATAATGATATGAAATATATTCTAGTTTTAGAATATAATCGGCTTGGGTATGATTATGATATGTTGATATGAAAATTTTATTCGTTTGAATATAAATTGGTTTCGAAACAGAAGATGATATTTTGATATGAAAGCGAACCTTTATCAAATATAAAAGAACCGACCGATGTGTAAGATGTAAGCGTTGGTTGTTAAAGAGACCGGAGTCGACATAAGGTATACTCTCCGTCAGTGTCGATACCACTTTGACAACTGTGAACGTTATGACGTATCCAGATTGAGTACGATGACTTGGAGGCGATGATTGAATCGAAGAAGTTGATCGATGACGAAATAGCCCTGACCTTCGGGTCAGAATTGAAATGACTAAAACAGGAGCTATACCGTGACTAACTGAGGTAGCACCTTTGATCGGACACACTTCTTCGATACTATTTATATGACTATGATGATGATGATTTGGGCCCATTTGATTTTGTGATTATGGGAGTGTGTTCCAAGGTAGGCAGTAGTGGCTGATATGCGTTACCACCGGTCCGGGAGTGCAATTGGTAGAATCCTACCCTGGGCATTGCCTCGAGTGCCTTGTCATATATATCCATATCGAGCCCCATACGATTTTTGATTTAGCATTGCCTTCTATGGAGTGCCCTCTGATAACACCAGTACGGTGAATTTACGGTACTGTATTGACTGTTGATGCCTATAAACGGCGTAAGGGTAATATGGTAATCCCTCTTACGCTATTTTCAGTATTTATACTTTATTGGATAGACACTATCATAATAGCGTATTATACTATGTATGTATTAGTTTAACGGATCCTCGAGAGATGGGAAAACCCGTAACATCTCTTGAGTTATTGCACCATGACACTGATATTATTTCGTATTTTAATTTGACTAATATGAGAATGATTTAGTGCTGATCCGAGTGTTTGTTGTGTTTTCTTTTTATGCAATACGCTCGGGTCAGCAGATGTTGCAGTTAGCGAAGATTCCCTTGCCTTGGAGGACGAAGACGAAGTTTGGCGTATATATCTATTATGAGTATGGTTTAACCACTGCATTTATTTCCGCTGCTTATTATGTACATCCGTATGTATATGTAACTCTGATAATCATTGAATGTTATAATCACAGTATACATTTCAACTGCTATTTGTTTATTATATGTTGTCCTTCCGCTGTGAGATTCTGTTATTGTTTTTCTCTTCTTTCTTTCTTTTTCTTCTTTTCCCAATAACTACCTGCATTTGCGATTTGTTTGGGTCGACATGTGTGGCTTATTGTCGATTTGAACGGTTAAAAATTGTTGGGTCGTTACATTTGGTATCAGAGCGATGGTTGGCGATAACCTTGGCTCTGTTTTGGAATTAACTCATTAGAGATAAGGTAGTAGTGCCCTAGAATGAGTCTGAGTGATATGAGAGAGCGTACTTGTATTTTGATATAAATTGGTTTATATTATGTTGAGTTGTTCTATTGAATATTTATGGATTCTGGTCGATATATGGGACGCCATAGAATCGATAGGGATCTCTAAATAATCGAACGGAATGATAGATATAATATGGTTTCGATTTTTATTTTTAAAATATATCAAATATATATTATTGGTTCAAGTATGTATGTATTCGTTTCAGTAGGTGGTAATGTTAAGTTATTACCTATTATGGTTGATTATATAATAATTATAATAAGGAAAATTTAATGTATCTAGAATATATTTGGAATGGAATACCTGTAGGTATAATTGGGCGAAAAGGTTGTGATTGAAATGGAAATGAACTTGAAACTTGATCCTGGGTGTTTTCGAAGATAGTTTGCTAAAGTTTGAAATAATATCGTATGATAAGAAATAGTTGGAAATGGTTTCAAAAGAAATAAGTGTATAATCCCTCCTCGGAAATCAGAAATGACTTCGATAATGAGTGCACGCATTATCGACGTTCATTATGAAGTGTCTAAGTGGGGGAGACCACTCCGTACTTTCATTACTTGTTTGAAAAGAATTTTGGATCTAATTTCATAGGGTATGTAAAATGGACTTTTGACTTAACCAGAATTGAAATTTATTTGTTTTGTTAATTAAAGTTTGGATTTCAATTTATGGTACGTTTCTATAAATTTCATAAATACATATGTATTTTAAACTTTGTTAATAACCCGGAGTCAAGCATTTGGGTTCGTCTTAATTAATGGTATCAACTTGAGTACTAGAGTAAGTCCATTCATTAGAACTTTGATTTTGAACCAAGGAATGGACTTAAATATTTTAAGAAGGAGGAATCGTCATTTAACGCTTAAACGGGGACAATAATTTAGTTCAAACAAACTCCAAATCGGTCGATAAAGGTGTTAAAAGAAATTGAAAATTTACCACGGAATATAAGTCAACCAAAATCGACTAGAATAAAGTGGAAACTTTGTTGTGTAAATAAATTGGCAATGGGTCTTGGATTGGAATAATTGATAAGTGGATTCAACTAGTTCGAGAAGAAACAAAAGAACTCAGGTTAGATGATAAAATCTAAATGGTCGATAAAGTAAATTTGAAGGGAATAAATGGTGAGTTAGAGTACGTGAGAATGAATATATATAGAAAATCTAAATGGGTTAAATCTCATTTGAACGATATATCAAACATGAATCTAAGTGTGGACGATGGAATGAATGGAATATAAATCATCTTGTCGTTTGAATATAACTTGGAATGGTAGAGTAATCTAGTTAAACAAAGTTAACTTAAGAATCGAATAATAATGGTTTGAGAACTAAGTATAAAAATTGGAGTCTTGAATAGTCCTTAATTCAACTCATGATTTGCAAATCAATAAATAAGTTGAGTTAATAGAATAGTTTAATTTAAATGAAATGGGAATGAGTGAATAAGGTATAAGAAATATAAAACCAAGGTTCGAATTGATTAAATTGGGATATCGAGAAATTGGAGCTAAGTCGATTCATTGAAGTTAAATGAAATAGAATTGAACCAAAAGAAAACTTGGAAATATTTAAATGGTTAATTTAGAACCAAACGTAAACGGATGAAAATGAGGTGAGTAAATGATAACTGGAATGAATAACAATCGAGACTAACTTAAATAGAAGATTATCGAGTATGAGCAAACGGAGCGATAATCGATTGAATACGAGTGAGATTGAGTATGAATATCTTGAGGCAACAAGAGGGTAAGTCATAAACTTCGTCGACTGAAATGAATCGGAAATATGAAAAGTTATAGGAAATTTAAACTGAGGTTGGATTTATAAAATTCGAATATCAAAAGAGTTGGGATTAAATGCATTAAATTAAGTCGAAGGACTAAAATTAGTGGAAGTGAACTTGAAAAGTTAGATTGGTCGATTGGAACTAAATATAAATAAGGAATAAGGTTAATAAATTTAGTAAAGGGAAAGAAACTTAAGAAATGAGTTGGAGCCGAGTCAAGTGAATCGAATCTATAAGAGTAACTTAGAAGATCGTATAAAGATCGGTTAAGAAGTAGTACTT
Source organism: Allium sativum (assembly GCA_030737875.1). NCBI lineage: Eukaryota > Viridiplantae > Streptophyta > Magnoliopsida > Asparagales > Amaryllidaceae > Allium > Allium sativum. The sequence goes on from CM060912.1 coordinate 137,450,953, forward strand.
AGAAAATAAAATAAAATAAATAAGAAATGAAATTGGAGAATCGATCCATGAAAATGAATTAATGATTTAGTATGATCAAATTAGTTCGGGAAATAACATGACTTCAAGTTTAACTAAAGTTATACTTGTAATGAAACGGGAAATTGAATGGAGGTATGTCGGGAAGGAGTAAGCGATTAAATAAGAATCCATTTCTTGAGCAATGAAGTGATAACATTTTGAAGTGTTTAAGGTTTGCAAAATTTTGAAATCGGAAAGGTTGGAACTACCAATAAAAATGAAGCGAGGTTAATGCAAAAATCTGAAATATACGTTAAGCTGAAGTAAAATGAGCATAACTTTTGAACGAATGATCGAAATTCGATGATTCCAGACTCTTCGAAAGCCTTATAAACTGAGCTAAAACTTTCGTTCATAAAGCCATATCGAATTCCTATGTTTACTAAGCTAGAATGCAAGTTTTAGTCGTAGTTGTATGTGCAGGAAATTTAAAACCGAAGCATATGTGCATATTGTTTTGACCATAACTTCCTAACCGAGCGTCGGATTTTGATGTGCGAGTACAATTCGGAAAGGCCAGAATCTGAACTAAAACTTTTCCCTAATATGCTTGTTGAAATTTTGCTACCTAAATGACTAAAAGCTGAGTTGAACAACTCAGATCTGCATTTTTCTGTGTATGGGCTGAGGTGTTCGCCTTCACTAAAATAGTCATAACTTTTGAACGAATTGTCGAAATTCGATGAATCTGGACAATTCGGAAAGCTTAAAAGAAATGCTACCACTTTTTCCTATGTGTTTTAGTCAAATTCCATCATTTACAGGGTGATAATCGATGATTTGTTTGCTGGTCTGTCATGAATACTATAGTTTTGTGGTTAAAATGTCGATGATATGTTGTGAAAGTGATATGCATTTGCTATTTAGTGGATATATGTTTGATTCTCATCTATATGTGAGTATGTAGCAGGTGTAGGGAAGTCGCGCTACGCTTCGGAGCTCGCTTGCGCTGAACGCTAAATGCTAAGGTAATAGAAATGCAAATAAACGCTAAAAGAGGTACGTATTTGGGGTTATATAAAGTTTGGTGGTTTTGTTTTGTTTTCCCCTGGTTCAGGGATGCCTCATCGATGATGAGATGTATATTATGGTTTGATACATATCGGGATTTTTCTCGGGCCTCTCCGTACAAAGGAGATGCTGCCGAAAATTTTCCGTGATTTCAGGAATTAGAAAATTTATGGGGTTTTACAACTATATACTTATTTTATAAATATTATTTTATAAGTCTAAATTTGAATGTATGATTTGGTTAATACCTCATTTCATTCTCTTTTCGAGGACGAAAAGATTTTAAGTGGGGGAGAATGTAACGTCCCATAATTTTCAGTATATTTAAATTTCAATTTAAATTAAATAAATTGGAATATATAGGGAAAATCAAATTTTGTGTTAATTTTTAATGATGATGAGTTTTTGAATGCAGTATAAATAAATTTTAAAATTTAGTTTATACTTAGAATTGTTGCAATTTGGAAATTCATATTTTTTTTTATTTAAATGATTTGAGTTATTTAGTTTATAATGGAAATTCAAATTTAATTGGATAAATGGAGAATTCTAAGTTGGGAAATAATAACTGAAATTCAAATATAGTATCTACAATTTAACTGAAGTTAAATTGTTTAATGTATAATTGGAATACAATTTTAAATTGATAAATAATAAAATTTGGGAACTTAAAATATGTGAAATTTGATTTATAAATTTATTTATGTTATAATTTGATTTAAATGGAATTTAATGAATATTCAAATATTCATTTAACTGTTTTAATTCAATTTGAATATCTTATTAATTAATTAACAGTGAAATTTAACTATTTTGGCGACTGTCTCGGAATTCGACGAAAGTGGCGCCATCGAAACCGGAACGGTAAATTATTTTAGAGTTTCAATCTGCGTTAAAATCCGGCTTACTGTTTGATCGTACGAGAGAAAATGTGAACGAGATCAATGTAAACGGATAATTTAGTGTTCCTCATATCTGGGCCTTATATATATATATATATATATATATATATATATATATATATATATGAATAAAACCCCATATCCATCTCATTCAGCCCATTCTTCACTACGTATACCTTCCTCCATCAGATTTCTTTTTTCCAATGGCCGAAACAATTTTTTTCAAAACCCTAGAAAGCAAAAATTCAAACTTTAAAATCGAATCTCTCCAAACCATAGCATATTATATATCAGAACGAAGCTCTCGACGATACGAAGCTTCTGGTATGATCAGTTTCAACATGCATGGCCTGTAGTTGCCAGAAACTGCGGTCAAAGACTCTGAATTCGAAACCCTAAAGCTAAATTTGGGGGGTTTTTAATCCGGCAACCAATCGCAAAATCGGACTTCGGGGTATTGTAGAGATCGACCATACGAGCGTTTTGGTGGTGGCCGGAGGTTGTATTGTTGAGTGTAGCGCCGGATTTTGGTGGTGGAAAGCTCGAAATGGCGGAACTAGGGCTGAGGGTGGACGTGGCTGGGGTTGACCGGAGTTGGTGTGGTGGGGATCATTGGATGCGGCTCGGAAGGAGCTTCCATTTGAGGGTGGCCGCTCGACCTCCGTTGGTCGGAGTTCACGGGAATCGCTGGTCAAAGTTAGGTGTGGTTGGGTTCTTTCGTGCGTGTTTTACTGTAGTGAGAAAGTGAGGGAGCGGGAAGATGAAGGTGGGTGTGTTGACGTGGCGGAATTCATGTGGGTGAGGTTATTTTATTAATTTTTATATAATTGAAATTTAGATGGTAAAACACTGATAACTTCTTCATATTAACTCGAATTTGGACGCGGTTTGTTGCGTTGGGATCGTGGCGGAATTGCGGACGTTTTGGCACTAACCTGGCTGCGTTTAGAGACTGTGAAATTTTGGGCTATGGTTGGACGTTCGATCCACTAAGGACCCAAAGGTGAGTGATTTTCTCACTCACGAAATACTGAGTTATTCCCATATTTATTGAATTACAGTATGAAATAAGTTTGGTTGCATGGTTGTGTTGGATTGTTGGTGTGTTGTTTCAATTTGACATGCAAGTGTGTTAACATGGAATTTAGGTAACGATTAGTTATTTAATTTAATTTAAATTTCTAAATTAAAATTCGAACCCTTGAAAAATCATGAAACAGTTTAATGCTGATCTGTTGAATGAAATTGTGTGATGGATGTTATTTGAAATTTATTACTGAATTTATTGGGACATTTTAATGCTCCTTATTTCAGTATATTGTAATGCATGTTGATTTATTGACGATAAATCCCATTTACCCTTGATGTTACGGGCATCTAACGAACCCGGGATTTATCGGTAAAATAAATTAAGAACACGGGGTGAAATGATAGATCTCTGTGACCCTGATTTGGATTGAAATGATAGATCCATCCCTGAAATATCGAGAAATTAAATTTAAAATCGCTTGGCCATTGGGTAGATAATTATATACAGTCATCGGTTGGTTAAATGATTTTAAATACTTGAAATTTTATTTGATAGAAATTTCCCTTTTAAAAGAATGTACCGATACTCGATAATTCAATTCTTTAAAGTTTCTGAACTGGGAGGTTGATTAAAAAGGGTTCAAGGAATTTTCCAAAACAAAGTGGAAATATTTAAATTGGAATTTGAATACGATTTATGAGTTGGATTAGAAGGAAATAAATTCTTATGTAATCTGGTTTTGGGAAATTTGGAAATCGAGGGTATCTGAGTTGTTTTAACTCAGTTTGAATATATATTTGAACTCTAGAAATCAAATAGTTGTTTTGAACGGGGTTGAAATGAGATATGGAATTAAATGAACCCCATTGAGATCGGAGGATAGATTCAAGTATTAGAAATTTGGAAGGAAGGAAAGATTTTTGATTAGAGAAATTTATTAAAAAAAATATTTATGCATTTGATTCCAAATAATTATTCTTACTTTAAATTTATTATTTACCTTTACTTATAACTAATGTATTTTAAATAAATTTTTCTTGTAATTCATTTTTCAAACTTTTCTAGTAACCTTATTTTAAGTATATAGATAATATTTAAATTACTGGTTTATTTTTAATTATTATATTCTATATATAACTATATATCATTTATATAACATTTATTATTATTATTATTATTATTATTTTATATATACGTTTATTTACAAGTATTTTTGAAATCTATAAATTCCTTCCGAATGGAAATGCTTGAGTTTGAACCGCCGGTTCAAATGGAGTTGAGATAAGAATCCGTGATAATTTGAAGTCTTTGAGATAAATTATATTTTATTTGAATATAAGCCGTTTGTGAAATATTATGTGATTATAATATAATTATATGAAATATATTCTACTTTTAGAATATAATCGGCTCGGGTATGACTATGATATGTTGATATGAAAATTTTATTCGTTTGAATATAAATTGGGTTCGAAACAGAAGATGATATTTTGATATGAAAGCGAACCTTTATCAAATATAAAAGAATCGACTGATGTGTAAGATGTAAGCGTTGGTTGTTAAAGAGACCGGAGTCGACATAAGGCATACTCTCTGTCAGTGTCGATACGACTTTGACAACTGTGAACGTTATGACGTATCCAGATTGAGTACGATGACTTGGAGGTGATGATTGAATCGAAGAAGTTGATCGATGACGAAATAGCCCTGACCTTCGGGTCCGAATTGAAATGACTAAAACAGGAGCTATACAGTGACTAACTGAGGTAGCACCTTTGATCGGACACACTTCTTCGATACTATTTATATGACTATGATGATGATGATTTGGGCCCATTTGATTTTGTGATTATGGGAGTGTGTTACGAGGTGGACGGTAGTGGCTGCTATGCGTTACCACCGGTCCGGGAGTGCAATTGGTAGAATCCTACCCTGGGCATTGCCTCGAGTGCCTTGTCATATATATCCATATCGAGCCCCATACGATTTTTGATTTAGCATTGCCTTCTATGGAGTGCCCTCTGATAACACCAGTACGGTGAATTTACGGTACTGTATAGACTGTTGATGCCTATAAACGGCGTAAGGGTAATATGGTAACCCGCTTACGCTATTTTCAGTATTTATACTTTATTGGATAGACACTATCATAATAGCGTATTATACTATGTATGTCTTAGTTTAACGGATCCTCGAGAGATGGGAAAACCCGTAACATCTCTTGAGTTACTGCACCATGACACTGATATTATTTCGTATTTTAATTTGACTAATATGAGAATGATTTAGTGCTGATCCGAGTGTTTGTTGCGTTTTCTTTTTATGCAATACGCTCGGGTCAGCAGATGTTGCAGTTAGCGAAGATTCCCTTGCCTTGGAGGACGAAGACGAAGTTTGGCGTATATATCTATTATGAGTATGGTTTAACCACTGCATTTATTTCCGCTGCTTATTATGTACATCCGTATGTATATGTAACTCTGATAATCATTGAATGTTATAATCACAGTATACATTTCAACTGCTATTTGTTTATTATATGTTGTCCTTCCGCTGTGAGATTCTGTTATTGTTTTTCTCTTCTTTCTTTCTTTTTCTTCTTTTCCCAATAACTACCTGCATTTGCGATTTGTTTGGGTCGACATGTGTGGCTTATTGTCGATTTGAACAGTTAAAAATTGTTGGGTCGTTACAAATGGTAAAAGAGAATAAAATGAATTGGAATCTAATTTAAGGTAAATAAAATTGGGTTGTATTAGAAATAATTCCGAATGAAATTAAATGAGGAGAAATGCTGAGATTCGAAATATTAATATGAATTCGACCTATGTATAAACAAGTTGAATATATATTGGATGCTGATGTTTGAAATTAAACTGTGATGGAATTGAACTCAAGCAGAATAAGAGGGTTGATTTTTGGAAACAGAACTTGGTTTGGATTAGTGAATAGAAGTGAACTAATCAGAAAGTTAAAGACCAAAGGTTGGATTGATTAGAACCAACTGGTAATGGATATATGCATGCTGAGCAGATATTGAATGGAAGCAAATGCAAGAGGTAGAATTATACCCGACAGAAAGGTACATGTTTACAATATTACTTGGGTTTGATGATTTTATGAGCCTATGAGGCAAGCCACTTGGATTTTTGATTTTCTTTTGGATTGGAGAAGGCCTAGAAAGGCGAGTTGTGGTTGTACCGATTGTGCCATGCAGAGGAGATGCTGTCGAAATTTTTCAGAATTTAAAGTGTTAGAAAATTTTCAGAATTTTTGAAAATTTTCGTTAGTAAGAATAAATTAATATTTTAACTGAAATAAATTGGTTCAGTTAAACTGAAGTTAAGAATTGAACAAAAAGTATTTTTGGACCTAGTTAATAGGGTATGTAACATCTTTTTCTACCTTAGCAATTTCGAGGACGAAATTATTTTAAGGGGGAAGGAATGTAACGACCCGGATTTTTAGCCGTTGAATTCTGAATATTTAAATTTGTTTTAAATATTTTATTTGAATTATATATAGGAATTTATAAGTAATTTATTTAATAAAAAGATATTTAAACATATAATTTATTATATAATTTAAAACGAGCTCGAAACAGTCGCGGTAGTTCGTAATTTACGATTTAAAACTTCAACTGAGTATACAGGATTCGTTATAAATCGGATTTCTTTAAAACAATAAATGTTTGAATCTATTGAACTGTATCTTTCTAATGGAAGTGAAAAATCGAGATTTCGTTTAATAGATTGTAAGTTACTCCAAATCAAATTTTCAAATAGTCGCTATGGAATCGTATATAAGCCATAACGGTTATTTAAATATATTTAAGTATCGGTCTTGAATTTGGACAAGCCCATTGAGACGTAGTTATAATTTTATTTTTAGAATTTTATAGTAATTTTTAATTAATTTAATACACAAATTTTTATTTGGAGTACTTTGCACCCTATATCAATATTTTGGGATTTCATAATATAAGTTAAACTACCGATATTATTATATTTTTGGGATCGTGGTACCTCGGTGGACACGACCGTACTCTTATTTCTGTCCATGGCAATTTGTACGCAAACGAAGTTTCATAACGACTTGCCGTTAAACTCCATTTTATAGAATTTAAATAAAACATATATATAAAAATCTTTTGCCCTGTACTTAGTTTAGTTACCCTATGTGCTGAGCCACCCTTTATATGTATACATCCCTTCACTGACAAGTTGTTCCCTACCGTGATGAGCAAGCTTTTACCCAACGTTTCATCCAAAATATTAAGTGTGTGTCTGCCAAGTTATCGAAGCCGTGTGTGCCAAGCTATCGAAGCCGTGCATGCCACGATATTTTTGCTTTTAAATACTGGACTCTTTCACCATCATTATCAAAGCCGAGAATAACACACGAGAGGAAACCGAAACTTCAAAATTCAATTAAAAATCAAACCACAAATTCCAAAATAAAAAACTCAACTGAAAATTCAATCGTGAGTTCAATGGGAGTTTGGAGGGGGTGGCGGTCCACGTTTAGGGCACCGCGACAACCTGGACGCGACTACAGATCGTGAGTGACTGGATTGGTCATGGTGGTTGTAACGTCCCGCATTTTGAACGGTTTGAATTTGAATATTTAAATCGGTTTAAATATTGAATTCATAATAGAAATGGATTTATATATTAATTAAAACGAAGTTGAACGTATAAAAATGTATATAAATTATAATCGAGCTCAGAACGACCCTGCAGTTCGTAATTTAACGTTCTGAACTTCAACTGAGTGTACCGGACTCGTTTTGAATCGGATTTCTTCGAAACGAGAAATGTTGGAATTTGTTGAACTGTATCTTTCCAACGTAAGTGGAAAATAGAGATTTCGTCGTATAGATTGCAAGATATGTCCAAATCAAATATTCGAAAAGTCGCTATGAAATCGTATATCGACCGTAACGGTTTATTTGAGATAACTAGATATCGGATTCGAATTTGAACAAGGTTCTTTTGGGATATAGTGATAAATTAATTTTTAGAATTTTACTGTAATTTTTAATAAATTAAATACGCAACTTTTTATTTGGAGTATTTTGCACCCTGTATCGATATTTCGGGATTTTAAAATATGAGTCAATCTACCGGTATTATTATATTTTTGGGAACGTGACACCTCGCTGGACACGACTGTATTCTTATTTCTGTCCATAGTCTTTTATAGGTGAACGGAATTTTACGTAGTGGACACCCTTCAAATCTAAACAAAACAAATATGCACACAACACTAAAATATCTATGTCTAAATCAAAATAAATATAAATAGAATATGAAATTTAGCTTTAACAAAGGTGTACAAATTTATATGGGTACAATTGCGGATCGCATTCATGCACGTGAGACTAAGAATGAATAAGAAGACAAAGTAACATGGAAAGAAACGTTTATATATTTTCAAGCTTCACAGCTAAGCTATGTAACCCATACCCACGTATAACCTAACCATACATTGGAGGAAAAAACATGACTGAAATTATCATACTCCTAGCCTACCCTATTGCCTAGTGCGTTATGTATAAGCAGGTAAAACCATACCCTCCCTCATGCCTACCTAGGTACTAAATGCTTAAGAGTTAAGCTTTCAAAACAATATATATACAACTCAATAAAAACCCGAGCCTCAACACTCTTCTCTAAATTTATAACATCAGTTCTCCATAATAAAACTCGAACACCGAAAACAAATACAAAATGAAATCAATGAGAATACTGGGTGTGTTTTGAGCGAGTTCTGTGCGAGAGAGTAGAAGGAGGAAGAGCTCTCAAAGGGTGCACTTTACTTATGAACTAAGCTTTTACACATATTAAAATACAAAGACTATTCTATAATCTCACCTACCGACCAAGGCATTTATTCACGCATGATGGACACACAGTCATTCATTTTGACCACACAAAAGACAAAAGTACAAACCCATTCTCCTCAGAACACGTAGACCATATTCCTACCATATACCTTGTTTTCTTAGCAATGAAGGAATCACTCTCTATATATACGACCGAATGACATCGTTTTCGATCTTCCATTTTTATTCTGCTATTAACACTCTGTGCCATTCCATTTTCTTTCTACCAAGCATTCTTCCCTCATTCTTTCAGCAAAACAAAGAAAAAAATAGAGAAGCAAGCAGTTTAAAACGGTTTGTGTTCATGAAGTTGGAAATGGCGGAGGACTAAATGCTATATACACATTATGCTACTACGGCCAAGTCACCGACAAACCAAAGAAAATCATATAAATTCCAAACTGCACATATATAAGTTCGTATGGGGTTCGTATGGGTATTCAGTAAGGGTAAGCTCTCTAACATAGTGACAGTTCTCGAATGAGGGAACTGGCTTAGACGTTAGCAGCTTGTTTTGAAGTAAAGGAGACGCAAGGAGCTATTGACCATGGAAGGAGACGGACGTTGTGGCTTGCGTAAAACTGTTGGGGTGAGTAATGAATATTAGAGCGTCTGTTTCCTAGGGTAAGAAGATGGTGCAGGCGCGTAAATCGACACGGTTGGAGTGGAAGGACCGAGAATACTTAGGGGAGGTGTTGATACTGTTTTTAATGGAATGTTAAATACTGGAGGAGCTCGCGTTGCTTTTAATTATTGGGCTGAGTTTATATTATAAGCAAGGAGGGACAGGAGGCTTGTGAAGTTTTATGGGTATGTGATGTTCTTGGTCGGTCAGCATGGAGTTGCTGTGATCGCAGGGCGTATGATGAAGTGAAGAAAGGAGGACGCAGGAGACTGGAGAAGAAGGTTATGAAGTTTGATGAGCTGAGTTCATCGAATGGTGCTGCTGTTGCAAGGTCAAGGGGGGACGTTGAAGGGCGAGTGTTGATGGAAAGGTTGGCCGATTAAGTGGAGGAAGACTTGCGTGGAAAGGTGCTTGATAACAGGATGGTGGCAGGCTTTTAAAACAGTGAAATATAAATGGCTAAATGTTTGGCCATTTGAACGTTTTAGAGTAGCAGGTCACTTTCTTATTCAAAGAAGAAGAGCGAACAAGGTTTTGATAATTCTTTATTTTTTTGGGTAGAGAAATTGAAGGGATACAAAAGGCGTTAAGTTATGGTTATAGTATTCTTTGTGGAACCATGCATAACAGGGTTTTTACGTGTATGAGGTAAGGGGGCACTGCTACCGGGAGGTCTTCCAGATGCAGCGTGAGGGTGAGTTGTGATATTGGTGAATAAAATGGGAACAGGTACTATGCCTGTACATGACTATAGCAGTAGACTGTTTGGTAAGCAGGTGGAAGTGTATGTGGCACATAAACGAACGCACATAGGTGCTGTAGTGCACTCATGATGGCGGAACCATAAACGAGTGGAGGAGCAAGGCTTGGTGCTGAATCAGTTTAGGGTGTGCAAGGAAATGCGTACGTGCATGAGCTCGGCAAGGATGGAATTACGTGTACAAGAGGTTGCGCCTAAATAATATGAAGCAGAAGATGATAAAGGTGAACGGGAGGTGAAATTAACGTGAGGGGACACCGGAATTTATAAAACAGTGAAGAGAAGTTGATGGCGTTGTCTCATCAAAAGTTGTACGAAGAGAAACGTAAGAAGTTACAAAGTGAAGAGACAACGGATGACGAGTGAAAATGGACACTGTGGAAAACAGACGATGTATGCAGCCTGGACTGTATGGAAATGAGGAACGAACCGAGAAGCATCCAGACCGTACGACGAGCGCTCTAAAGTAAAGATGCTTTGATTAGAGTTAACGCAAATCGTTATTTAACGGTTAACGCGCCAAAGTGAGTAAAATCACTCACTCTGATCTATTTTTATAATGATATTTTAGTGTTGTTTAAATGCTGTGTGATGGTCAATTAGGTAGATTACCAGTAAATTGGTTGAATATTATATACCGTCACATATGTATACACCATCGGTTGGACACTGATTCCATCGATTGAATATCCCCTAGTATAGAGTTAGTGTAAATTGTGTTGACTGACATCTGTGGATGCGGAAACCGGTTGGAGGAATCCGACCGGATTCCTTGATAATTATATGTACTGTTTGTTTTGTATGAACCCGAATTATATTTAAAACCCCATGTGAATATTGATGTTGAACGGAAATTCAACATCTGTTTCGATAAATCAATAAACGATATCAATTTAGAAAGTGGCGACAGTCGACCGTAAACCCATCGTTTTGTTAAGGAGTTGATTGGCCGTCAGGCAAATCAACTAAGATAATTATAAAAAAAATATTTTTATAATTAAAAAGAAGATTTAAATTTATAATAGAAGTTCTGTTATAAACCAGTATTTTAGAGTTCGTTTTTATAAAATAAATAAAAACGATTATTGATATTTAAATAAGTTTATAAGGCACAAATTATCTGATGATTAAGTATTTGGATAATTATATTTAAGATAAACAATTTATAACTAGATTAATCATATTAATCTAATGTTGAGAAGTAATTAAAATCAGTTAAAGAACTTACTGATGGAATGAAGTTGATTTAATCAACTGTTATTTGGGAAAATGATTATTAGATTAATTGGTCTTTAATTAATCTAATAAAACAATTTAGAAATAAATTAATCCAAATTAATGAGATTTAATTACCTTTTGTTTAAGAAGTTATAAGTAGAACTGTGGAACGGAAAAACGAAGAGTTAATGTTTATATAAATGATCAAACACTAGGGATTTCAAAATAAAGATGTGGTATTATAAAACCATATTCCAAAATAAAACAAGGAGATACAATTTAATGTATATTATAAGAAATAAGGAGTTTAGAGTTACGAACGTATATCTGTTCTAAGATAAGAACGTTGTCGATCAAGGTCTGAGAGGTAAATAGAATACCCCAACTTGAACGGCTTCACTATTATCGAGGAACGATAATAGTTTGTAACGGAAAGAGATGTCAAGATGTGTATAAAAGGAATACGGCAGCATATTGCCAGTCTTAGAATTATAGCAATAAAATAATGTTGTTGATAAGATAAGTGTGACTGTTATGTCAAGATTAGTTATAACAAAGAATATTACAGCGTATGACAAGTTGAACTATAGCAATAAAATAACGCTGTTGATAAGGTAAGTGTGACTGTAATGTTGAGATTAGTTATAAGTAAAATATTACAGCGTATGACAAGTTTAGAACTATAACGACCAATTAACTGCTGTTGATTAGACTTAAGCGTGACTTTTATATATAGCAGCACTTCCTAGGAAATGAAGTAGTTTAGTTGAAATCCACTTATTCGAAAGTGAGAAATAACGATGTCGTAAGAAAATATAAGAATCAGTTTTAGAAAGAGAAATTGGAGAATCGTGTTAGAAAACAATGACAGCATTTCGATGTTCGAAATGTGATTAGAATTTAAACCGTTACGATTTGGAACTAGAATTCGACGATGTCGAATGTATTAAAAGTAACTATTTTCAGGGATTATAATCTGATAGAATAATTAACATTTAGTTTTAAACAAATAAATGTTAATAGGATAGGAGTCAGTATTTAGTTATAAACTTGATATCGATTTGATAAGAAGTTGTCTTAGAAAACAGAGTTTATAAAGTGGATTGGGAATATAAAGTATGAAAGAGGTTTCGGTAAACGAGATAAGTATTACTTGAATAAAGAGTTAATTGATAAAGGTATTCAGATTTCTATAACAGGAATGGTATTCACATTTTTAAGTGAATTATGTTTTAAAAGTAAACGGTTGGCTGATTAAAATATTTATAATGAAATTGGAAATATTTTCCAATGAAGATAGGGTATACGATCCAAGTGTAGAAACCAAGGAATGTGAAAAGAATGAAAATGCTTCGAACGTTAATAACGTATGTTTCTGGAACATGAAAGAATAAGAGTTTATAATAACTGGAAATGTTTTCTAAGAAGTATGAAAAGGCTAAAACGGGATTTGAGAAATATCTGGTAAGATATGGGAATTCGAATAATAAAGTCGAACGTTAAATAAAAAGTGCCCGTGATTTTGTGATGTTAGTGTACATGGAATGAATGTTATTTTTACTTCGATAGTTAAATAACCGACTATCGAAGTGTTTGACCATCGTTGTCAATACGGAGAGACCGGTTGGATATATTATCCGGAAACCACTCCGTATAGGCATAAGCGCTGCGAATTAGATTTGCTGAAGATAATTGAAGACGGAGTTAAATGCAAGGGTCGTCCCTTTCTAGAATAGTGTTTTGTTTGTCCAGTCCCAGGACAACTTGTATGGACGAGTGTCTGACAGAGTATTTCCAACGGTTATGCCGTTGATTTTACGAATATACCAAGTTGGTGGGGAGAAGGTAACTTCTCTCTATTCTACACCCAGTGTGCATTTGTGTAATCAATGTGTGATTACGGATTTGACGATGTGACATTCAAAGTGAATGGTGATCAGATGTTCTGAAGATAGACGTAGCCTCTAGCCTCACAACCAAGAAGTGACAGAAGTTGGGCTAGGCAGCATGGCTAGTTGGGTCATCCCCAAGCAGGGTGTATTGTCACCGATCTAGAGAAAATTCATATTTATACTTCTTTTTGATTCTGTATCTTCGGATGATGGTTGGATGGCCTACAACCGAGGTGGCAATATATTCGCGACACTCAAGCTAAATGAGTGAGCGGTCATGTGTGGCCGGGTTGCAAGACGTTCTTGTTGAACCCTAAGTGTATCCCCTCTAGAGTACACTATTCAGAAGGTGCTCCCATACCTTGTTTGTTGGAATCCACTCTCCAATAAGCGCCCTGCGGTTTATGATTTTGTACTATATATATGTGGAACGTGAGATGCAAGCGTTCTGCTACTTGGATAATTATTTGTTTAGACATTATCATAATATCATTGGTTTTGACATCAAAGTATTTTGGTGTTATAGTAAGGCAAAAACCGTCCATGTTTATGTATGGGCTGGTCTTACTATTATCTTTTCGTTTCAAAAGGATTTTCAAAGTTAAACAGTATAGTTGGAATTTACTCACACCAGTCCCATGACTGACCCAGAGTTTATTTTGTTGTTTTTCCTAAACTCTTGGGTGCCCAAATTTTACCGGCCAGTCAAGTGTTTCAGGCTTTGCAGATTCACTTGGAGGAGCTAAAGGCAGGAGGCTCCACTATTAGTTATTAGAGATTATATTTCCGCTGTGATGTATACCATGTATTATACTCTGATATGATATGTAAGTACAAATTCAGACTTTGTATTTCAAAGTATGTGATATAATAAAGATTATCATTCCGCTGTGAGATTCGTGCTTACTCAGATTCTGATGTTCAGTGAGTTCTTCTTCTTCTTCTATTCTATTAGTTCTATCTTATCTTTCTCACCCTCTTAATTCTTCTATTAATGTCCCGGTATTTTCGATACTCGAGAAATTGACAGTGTATTTATGTTGATTTTCTGGGTCGAAAATCCCGCCGTTACAGATGGTATCAGAGCATAAGGTTAAGTGATTACCTTGGCTCTGTGGCGTAACTCAATAGAGATGGAGTTAGTAATACTCTAGATTGAGTTGAGTGTATATATATGAGCGCGTATTTGTGATTAATATAAAAACTATTTTATATTGTGTTGACTGGTCAGTCGAGTGGTTTATGAATTCTGGTCGAAACAGTAATGCAAACTGCGTCGATAGATGTTTCTAAACTCTTGAACAGAGTAATTCGACACAGTATGTTTTGAAAAGAGGGTAAATAAAATAATTTTTACCCAAAATATATTTTGCTATTAAAGAAGTATATATCTTGAGAATATTATAGTATATTAGATGTCTGATCATTATTATGATCAAATAAGACTTATAGTTGAGTTGGTTATATAAATAACCAAAAGAAATATTATATAAGTATGATATGCAAAATCAGATGAGCTGAATCTGAATTGAAAACCAGAATTGAAATAAAACTCTAGAAACTTGGAAAAGAATTGAAATTGAATTTGAATTAAATATATGGGAATTTTAAAATCCTGGGAGATTTGAAATTGTTTTCCAAGTGCTGTGAAAGATATTTAGAGGAAATTTTCAAATATAAGTGTTTAAATATGAGTTTTGAAAATGATATAGTATTGAACTCACTTCGATTGCTGGAAAATAATTCCGATGATGAAGCGCGCCATTATCGGTGTTCATTTTCGAGTTTCTAAGTGACGGATTGCTACCAAAGATTTTGTTTTAATTTATTGTGAGGAAACAAGTTGTCAGAAATTCAAAATGTTTTGAATTATATATGATTTCAAACTGATTTGAAATAAATCCCAGGAATTTGAATTCTGAAATAAGAATTTAACTTATGGAGTTAAAATGGTAAAAATAGAACTTAAACTAAGATAAACAAAATTGGACTGAATTTGGAATGATCCACAATGGAAATTGTAAAAGAGAAATATTGGAGATTCGAGTTATTAATCGATTCTTGAAGAATAAGAATCGAATTTTGAATTTGGAGATACGGATAACTGATTTGAGGAAAAAATCAGTAAATGGAATTGGAATTGAAATAGAACTTTGGTTTAGTAAAAGCGAATGATTGGATTGGAGAATAAGTTGATTAGAGTTCAGATGGAAATGTTTGGATATATGCTGGTTTGATAGCAAATGGCAGAGATAGAGTTGAATGTCCAACAAAGAAGGTATACGTCTATATACGAGTATGAGATTTTTATGAGTCTATTTGGCAAGGCATTTGGCTGTTTAATTTTCTTTTGAATCGGAGGAGGCCCAGAAAGGCAAGTTGTTGTAGTCCTGAATAAGCCATGCAGAGGAGATGCTGGCGAGATTCTCTGAAAATTTAAGCTGTTAGAAAAGTTTCAGAATTTTGAAATTCCTCGAAATAAGAATGAAATTAATATTTTAAATTGGAATTAATCAGTTCAGATGAAACTGAAATTATGAAGTAAACCAAAAAGATTTTAAACCTGTTAATAACAGAGATTGTAGCATTTTTCCCTATCTTAGCAATTTCGAGGACGAAATTATTTTAAGGGGGAAGGACTATAACGTCCCGCATTTTGAACGGTTTGAATTTGAATATTTAAATCGGTTTAAATATTGAATTCATAATAGAAATGGATTTATATATTAATTAAAACGAAGTTGAACGTATAAAAATATATATAAATTATAATCGAGCTCAGAACGACCCTGCAGTTCGTAATTTAACGTTCTGAACTTCAACTGAGTGTACCGGACTCGTTTTGAATCGGATTTCTTCGAAACGAGAAATGTTGGAATTTGTTGAACTGTATCTTTCCAACGGAAGTGGAAAATAGAGATTTCGTCGTATAGATTGCAAGATATGTCCAAATCAAATATTCGAAAAGTCGCTATGAAATCGTATATCGACCGTAACGGTTTATTTGAGATAACTAGATATCGGATTCGAATTTGAACAAGGTTCTTTTGGGATATAGTGATAAATTAATTTTTAGAATTTTACTGTAATTTTTAATAAATTAAATACGCAACTTTTTATTTGGAGTATTTTGCACCCTGTATCGATATTTCGGGATTTCAAAATATGAGTCAATCTACCGGTATTATTATATTTTTGGGACCGTGACACCTCGCTGGACACGACTGTATTCTTATTTCTGTCCATAGTCTTTTATAGGTGAACAGAATTTTACGTAGTGGACACCCTTCAAATCTAAACAAAACAAATATGCACACAACACTAAAATATCTATGTCTAAATCAAAATAAATATAAATAGAATATGAAATTTAGCTTTAACAAAGGTGTACAAATTTATATGGGTACAATTGCGGATCGCATTCATGCACGTGAGACTAAGAATGAATAAGAAGACAAAGTAACATGGAAAGAAACGTTTATATATTTTCAAGCTTCACAGCTAAGCTATGTAACCCATACCCACGTATAACCTAACCATACATTGGAGGAAAAAACATGACTGAAATTATCATGCTCCTAGCCTACCCTGCTGCCTAGTGCATTATGTATAAGCAGGTAAAACCATACCCTCCCTCATGCCTACCTAGGTACTAAATGCTTAAGAGTTAAGCTTTCAAAATAATATATATACAACTCAATAAAAACCCGAGCCTCACCACTCTTCTCTAAAGTTATAACATCAATTCTCCATAATAAAACTCGAACACCGAAAACAAATACAAAATGAAATCAACGAGAATACTGGGTGTGTTTTGAGCGAGTTCTGTGCGAGAGAGTAGAAGGAGGAAGAGCTCTCAAAGGGTGCACTTTACTTATGAACTAAGCTTTTACACATATTAAAATACAAAGACTATTCTATAGTCTCACCTACCGACCAAGGCATTTATTCACGCATGATGGACACACAGTCATTCATTTTGACCACACAAAAGACAAAAGTACAAACCCATTCTCCTCAGAATACGTAGACCATATTCCTACCATATACCTTGTTTTCTTAGCAATGAAGGAATCACTCTCTATATATACGACCGAATGACATCGTTTTCGATCTTCCATTTTTATTCTGCTATTAACACTCCGTGCCATTCCATTTTCTTTCTACCAAGCATTCTTCCCTCATTCTTTCAGCAAAACAAAGAAAAAATTAGAGAAGCAAGCAGTTTAAAACGGTTTGTGTTCATGAAGTTGGAAATGGCGGAGGACTAAATGCTATATACACATTATGCTACTACGGCCAAGTCACCGACAAACCAAAGAAAATCATATAAATTCCAAACTGCACATATATAAGTTCGTATGGGGTTCGTATGCGTATTCAGTAACGGTAAGCTCTCTAACATAGTGACAGTTCTCGAATGAGGGAACTGGCTTAGACGTTAGCAGCTTGTTTTGAAGTAAAGGAGACGCAAGGAGCTATTGACCATGGAAGGAGACGGACGTTGTGGCTTGCGTAAAACTGTTGGGGTGAGTAATGAATATTAGAGCATCTGTTTCCTAGGGTAAGAAGATGGTGCAGGCGCGTAAATCGACACGGTTGGAGTGGAAGGACCGAGAATACTTAGGTGAGGTGTTGATACTGTTTTTAATGGAATGTTAAATACTGGAGGAGCTCGCGTTGCTTTTAATTATTGGGCTGAGTTTATATTATAAGCAAGGAGGGACAGGAGGCTTGTGAAGTTTTATGGGTATGTGATGTTCTTGGTCGGTCAGCATGGAGTTGCTGTGAGCGCAGGGCGTATGATGAAGTGAAGAAAGGAGGACGCAGGAGACTGGAGAAGAAGGGTATGAAGTTTGATGAGCTGAGTTCATCGAATGGTGCTGCTGTTGCAAGGTCAAGGGGGGACGTTGAAGGGCGAGTGTTGATGGAAAGGTTGGCCGATTAAGTGGAGGAAGACTTGCGTGGAAAGGTGCTTGATAACAAGATGGTGGCAGGCTTTTAAAACAGTGAAATATAAATGGCTAAATGTTTGGCCAGTTGAACGTTTTAGAGTAGCAGGTCACTTTCTTATTCAAAGAAGAAGAGCGAACAAGGTTTTGATAATTCTTTATTTTTTTGGGTAGAGAAATTGAAGGGATACAAAAGGCGTTAAGTTATGGTTATAGTATTTTTTTGTGGAACCATGCACAACAGGGTTTTTACGTGTATGAGGTAAGGGGGCACTGCTACCAGGAGGTCTTCCAGATGCAGCGTGAGGGTGAGTTGTGATATTGGTGAATAAAATGGGAACAGGTACTATGCCTGTACATGACTATAGCAGTAGACTGTTTGGTAAGCAGGTGGAAGTGTATGTGGCACATAAACGAACGCACATAGGTGCTGTACTGCACTCATGATGGCGGAACCATAAACGAGTGGAGGAGCAAGGCTTGGCACTGAATCAGTTTAGGGTATGCAAGGAAATGCGTACGTGCATGAGCTCGGCAAGGATGGAATTACGTGTACAAGAGGTTGCGCCTAAATAATATGAAGCAGAAGATGATAAAGGTGAACGGGAGGTGAAATTAACGTGAGGGGACACCGGAATTTATAAAACAGTGAAGAGAAGTTGATGGCGTTGTCTCATCAAAAGTTGTACGAAGAGAAACGTAAGAAGTTACAAAGTGAAGAGACAACGGATGACGAGTGAAAATGGACACTGTGGAAAACAGACGATGTATGCAGCCTGGACTGTATGGAAATGAGGAACGAACCGAGAAGCATCCAGACCGTACGACGAGCGCTCTAAAGTAAAGATGCTTTGATTAGAGTTAACGCAAATCGTTATTTAACGGTTAACGCGCCAAAGTGAGTAAAATCACTCACTCTGATCTATTTTTATAATGATATTTTAGTGTTGTTTAAATGCTGTGTGATGGTCGATTAGGTAGATTACCAGTAAATTGGTTGAATATTATATACCGTCACATATGTATACACCATCGGTTGGACACTGATTCCATCGATTGAATATCCCCTAGTATAGAGTTTGTGTAAATTGTGTTGACTGACATCTGTGGATGCGGAAACCGGTTGGAGGAATCCGACCGGATTCCTTGATAATTATATGTACTATTTGTTTTGTATGAACCCGAATTATATTTAAAACCCCATGTGAATATTGATGTTGAACGGAAATTCAACATCTGTTTCGATAAATCAATAAACGATATCAATTTAGAAAGTGGCGACAGTCGACCGTAAACCCATCGTTTTGTTAAGGAGTTGATTGGCCGTCAGGCAAATCAACAAAGATAATTATAAAAAAAATATTTTTATAATTAAAAAGAAGATTTAAATTTATAATATAAGTTCTATTATAAACCAGTATTTTAGAGTTCGTTTTTATAAAATAAATAAAAACGATTATTGATATTTAAATAAGTTTATAAGGCACAAATTATCTGATGATTAAGTATTTGGATAATTATATTTAAGATAAACAATTTAGAACTAGATTAATCATATTACTCTAATGTTGAGAAGTAATTAAAATCAGTTAAAGAACTTACTGATGGAATGAAGTTGATTTAATCAACTGTTATTTGGGAAAATGATTATTAGATTAATTGGTCTTTAATTAATCTAATAAAACAATTTAGAAATAAATTAATCCAAATTAATGAGATATAATTACCTTTTGTTTAAGAAGTTATAAGTAGAACTGTGGAACGGAAAAACGAAGAGTTAATGTTTATATAAATGATCAAACACTAGGGATTTCAAAATAAAGATGTGGTATTATAAAACCATATTCCAAAATAAAACAAGGAGATACGATTTAATGTATATTATAAGAAATAAGGAGTTTAGAGTTACGAACGTATATCGGTTCTAAGATAAGAACGTTGTCGATCAAGGTCTGAGAGGTAAATAGAATACCCCAACTTGAACGGCTTCACTATTATCGAGGAACGATAATAGTTTGTAACGGAAAGAGATGTCAAGATGTGTATAAAAGGAATACGGCAGCATATTGCCAGTCTTAGAATTATAGCAATAAAATAATGCTGTTGATAAGATAAGTGTGACTGTTATGTCAAGATTAGTTATAACAAAGAATATTACAGCGTATGACAAGTTGAACTATAGCAATAAAATAACGTTGTTGATAAGGTAAGTGTGACTGTAATGTTGAGATTAGTTATAAGGAAAATATTACAGCGTATGACAAGTTTAGAACTATAGCGACCAATTAACTGCTGTTGATTAGACTTAAGCGTGACTTTTATATATAGCAGCACTTCCTAGGAAATGAAGTAGTTTAGTTGAAATCCACTTATTCGAAAGTGAGAAATAACGATGTCGTAAGAAAATATAAGAATCAGTTTTAGAAAGAGAAATTGGAGAATCGTGTTAGAAAACAATGACAGCATTTCGATGTTCGAAATGTGATTAGAATTTAAACCGTTACGATTTGGAACTAGAATTCGACGATGTCGAATGTATTAAAAGTAACTATTTTCAGGGATTATAATCTGATAGAATAATTAACATTTAGTTTTAAACAAATAAATGTTAATAGGATAGGAGTCAGTATTTAGTTATAAACTTGATATCGATTTGATAAGAAGTTGTCTTAGAAAACAGAGTTTATAAAGTGGATTGGGAATATAAAGTATGAAAGAGGTTTCGGTAAACGAGATAAGTATTACTTGAATAAAGAGTTAATTGATAAAGGTATTCAGATTTCTATAACAGGAATGGTATTCACATTTTTAAGTGAATTATGCTTTAAAAGTAAACGGTTGGCCGATTAAAATATTTATAATGAAATTGGAAATATTTTCCAATGAAGATAGGGTATACGATCCAAGTGTAGAAACCAAGGAATGTGAAAAGAATGAAAATGCTTCGAACGTTAATAACGTATGTTTCTGGAACATGAAAGAATAAGAGTTTATAATAACTGGAAATGTTTTCTAAGAAGTATGAAAAGGCTAAAACGGGATTTGAGAAATATCTGGTAAGATATGGGAATTCGAATAATAAAGTCGAACGTTAAATAAAAGTGCCCGTGATTTTGTGATGTTAGTGTACATGGAATGAATGTTATTTTTACTTCGATAGTTAAATAACCGACTATCGAAGTGTTTGACTATCGTTGTCAATACGGAGAGACCGGTTGGATATATTATCCGGAAACCACTCCGTATAGGCATAAGAGCTGCGAATTAGATTTGCTGAAGATAATTGAAGACGGAGTTAAATGCAAGGGTCGTCCCGTTCTAGAATAGTGTTTTGTTTGTCCAGTCCCAGGACAACTTGTATGGACGAGTGTCTGACAGAGTATTTCCAACGGTTATGCCGTTGATTTTACGAATATACCAAGTTGGTGGGGAGAAGGTAACTTCTCTCTATTCTACACCCAGTGTGCATTTGTGTAATCAATGTGTGATTACGGATTTGACGATGTGACATTCAAAGTGAATGGTGATCAGATGTTCTGAAGATAGACGTAGCCTCTAGCCTCACAACCAAGAAGTGACAGAAGTTGGGCTAGGCAGCATGGCTAGTTGGGTCATCCCCAAGCAGGGTGTATTGTCACCGATCTAGAGAAAATTCATATTTATACTTCTTTTTGATTCTGTATCTTCGGATGATGGTTGGATGGCCTACAACCGAGGTGGCAATATATTCGCGACACTCAAGCTAAATGAGTGAGCGGTCATGTGTGGCCGGGCAAGACGTTCTTGTTGAACCCTGAGTGTATCCCCTCTAGAGTACACTATTCAGAAGGTGCTCCCATACCTTGTCTGTTGGAATCCACTCTCCAATAACCGCCCTGCAGTTTATGATTTTGTACTATATATATGTGGAACGTGAGATGCAAGCGTTCTGCTACTTGGATAATTATTTGTTTAGACATTATCATAATATCATTGGTTTTGACATCAAAGTATTTTGGGGTTATAGTAAGGCAAAAACCGTCCATGTTTATGTATGGGCTGGTCTTACTATTATCTTTTTGTTTCAAAAGGATTTTCAAAGTTAAACAGTATAGTTGGAATTTACTCACACCAGTCCCATGACTGACCCAGAGTTTATTTTGTTGTTTTCCCTAAACTCTTGGGTGCCCAAATTTGTACGGGCAGTCAAGTGTTTCAGGCTTTGCAGATTCACTTGGAGGAGCTAAAGGCAGGAGGCTCCACTATTAGTTATTAGAGATTATATTTCCGCTGTGATGTATACCATGTATTATACTCTGATATGATATGTAAGTACAAATTTAGACTTTGTATTTCAAAGTATGTGATATAATAAAGATTATCATTCCGCTGTGAGATTCGTGCTTACTCTGATTCTGATGTTCAGTGAGTTCTTCTTCTTCTTCTATTCTATTAGTTCTATCTTATCTTTCTCACCCTCTTAATTCTTCTATTAATGTCCCGGTATTTTCGATACTCGAGAAATTGACAGTGTATTTATGTTGATTTTCTGGGTCGAAAATCCCGCCGTTACAGTGGTGTTCCATTTCCAGGCGAGATTAGAGGGGGCGGAGGTGTTTCAGTGGTAAGTGTGGGCTGGCAGTGGGTTTCCTCTCGCGATGGTAGAGGAAGTCGGCCTGAAGTAGGGATGGCGCAGGATTAAGGAGTTAATACGGTCGTGGTTTCTGAAGTATTCAAAGATGGTTAAGGGAATGGAGACTGATAGAGGTCTAGTGATGGAATCTGGTAGGTGGTGGCATATAAATGGTAACAAGTTGGTAAAGGAATCGCATATTAAAAAATTTGAGTTATCGAGAAAAGGGAATTTTGGTGGTCTATATGGTGTGGTGTAAAAACCCGGAAATCTGGGCCAGTTTAAAATTTTTTATTTTGGCAATTTTAGCGAATTTTGAATATTTAAAATGAATTATTTTAAATAATATTGACGAGAAATTTATTTTGAATATAATTCGAATGTATATATTATATAGATCGTCGTTAGAATATAAATATTTATTTTAAATTATAAAAGGAATTGAAAATGGCGCGGCAGTTCGATAATTCGATTTCAAACTTCAATTGAACATACCGGGTGCAAAACAAACCGGATTTTAGTGAAACCAAAAATATTAGAATCTAATTGATAATATCTTTCCAATGAATCTGAAGAATCGAAATTTCATAGTGGGGATAAAAAGATATGTCCAGTTGAAAATTCTGAATAGTCGCTATAGAATTCAGGCCCTTAAAAATGGAAATTTTGCAAACGACCTCGGATTTCGACGAAACCACTTTTGTTGGATCTGTGATGTTAAATTATTGCTAGGTTTCAAATTTCATAATTTTTCGAATCAATATGTGAGCGTGGCAAAGGAAAACGTGTTTGACCAGTTTCATTTGATTTTAATCGACTAGACAATGACCATTTTTCAAACGGTCTCAGAATTCGATGAAATTACTTTTGTTAGGACCACATCGTCAATACGAAGCTAGAAATAATTTTTCTGGAATCTTAAAAGTCCATATGTGGCCCCGGTAAATTGAAAGGTGCATTTAAATTGAGTATGTAAAGATTTATATTTTAAATTTGAAGGAAACTTAGCGTAACAGCCGAATTGGCTTACGATACATATCCCATTGTGTTCGGAATTGGGGTAATTAGCTATGGACGACAGGCGGTGGGCCTCTTTTAGAGGTCAAATGAAAAAGTACCTTTTTGAAATATAAATAAATAAATTAAAATCTCTCTCCTCTCCTTATATTGGCCCCCCATTCTCTTCAAATCAGAAATCAAAAAAAACCTAGCCTACCGATCGCGACCCCCCCAGGCGGCGCTACCGCCGCGCTAACCCCCCCTGGCGGCGCTGCTGCCGCGCGATACCCCCCTCTCTCCTGTCGCGCGATACCCCCCCTCTCTCCTACCGCGCGATAACCCCCCTCCTGCTGAGTGGCGTGACCCCCCTTCCTCCTAGTGCTGCGGCCGCTGCTTCTTCCACCCTATTCCGACGCCGCACCGCCCCTTCCTGGCACCACCGCCACCTCCATTTCCTCCAACCTTTAACTGTAAGTGTTTATCCTATTTTATTTACATATATTTTTATTTTTCAGTGTTTAAGGCGGTAAAAATATGATTTTTATAGGATAGAGAATATAAAAAAAATCGATTTTTATATATTGAATAGCAAAGAAAAAATTCGATTTTTATATATTGAATAGCGAAGTAAAAATTCAATTTTTATATATTGAATAGCAAAGTAAAAATTCGATTTTTATATATTGAACAGCAAAGTAAAAATTCGATTTTTATATATTGAATAGCAAAGTAAAAATTCGACTTTTACATATGTAGAGAATACGGGCAAAGAAGGTGACAAGAGGCAAGAACAGCGAAGATTTCTACATAAGAAGAGTTGTGGGATTGGATTAGCTATTCTGTGAGAATTTCTCACCTTTAATTTATCTTTCTAGTTGAAATATATACTAGGATGCAGACGGTGTTTAGTAGCACCCGACACCCATCGTTCAGAGACCATGGACGGCTTGTATGCTTGCTTGTTTGATTTTGATGTGTAGTTGATTGTGTGATGTGAAATGAAATAAAACATTTATATAGTTAAAAATATTTTATAGTTAAAAATAGAATTTTAAACGTGTATATGAAATTAAATGAAAATAAACAAATCGGACGATTTGTTTATATACACACATTTGACTGATATTGATTGGGACGATAAATTTTACACATCGCCCAACTGCACAAATAAAATCTGTGTTTGATTGTTTGAAACCCCACACGGGTATTGGGATGATATTTGACGTACACTAATCCCGATTATTTAGTTGTATGTTGATCGATTGATTGACAGGCTGTTATAAGCGTTGAATACTTATATTTGATGCTTATACAGTGTAGAATGCACTTTGGATGCTAGTTGATTATTCATCGTTGTTATTGTATACATGTGTTGTAGAAAATCCATATAATTAACATTATATGGTAATTGATTGGGCCTCATTCCAGTTTTGAAATAGAAATATTTGAAAAAGAAATATTTGAAATAGAATGTTTGAAAAAGAAATATTTGAAATAGAATATTTGAAAAAGAAATATTTGAAATAGAATATTTGAAAATAGAAATATATGAAGCCGTGTTGATTAGATGGACGCCATTTTGACGTGAACGACATTTATATCGATTTCACTCATTTTATAATGAATATCGAAAGTGATTTCAAAATTTGATATTTTGAAAAGAATTGAAATCCGAATTAAATTGAATAGAGATGAATTCGAATTGAAATTGAATATAAATGAATTCGAATTGAAATTGAATATAAATGAATTCGATTTAAATTGAATAGGAATGAATTCGAATTGAAATTGAATATAAATGAATTCGAATTGAAATTGAATAAATGAATTCGATTTGAAATTGAATATGAAGTTGAAACCGTTTTGAAAATAAATTTAAAACGATTTATAAAACACGTTTTGAAAAGGAAATCGATGAAGTATATATTATATATGTTATATATATAATATAGTGGCCTGAATAGAACGCGCCGCGCCGCGGCAGTTCGCGAATTTCGACCATTAACTTCGAATGGATATTGCGGAAGATCCGACCGTCGGATTCTCCTAAAACCGGAACCATTGGGTTCGTATCGAAAAGAGCTTTCTAACGAATGTGACAAATTATAAATCTAACGGTTGGATTTGGAATTATGTCCAAATCAAATTTGTAAAAGGTCGCTGCAAGTGCAGTTCGATGGCCGTTGATGGAAATCGACTGTACGGACCTTGATAAAATTATTAAAAATAGTAATAATTTGTGTAAAATCATAAGAAATGATTTGTGAAGAATTGGGATGAAAAACTCCAGATTTGAAAAGATAAAAATAGATTTTTATCGAAATGAACTAGTTTTGAACCAGAGTAGCAATTTATTTATTTTCTTAAAAATAAATAAATTGGATTTGAAAATGGTTTTGAAAATAACCAGAATTTCCAATAATTGAATTGGATTGGATTTGAATCGAAATTGTCTGTGGAATATTTCGATGTTGGATTTCGTGATGATACAAGTATTGTTAGGGGAATTTGAAAGATATAATTATATCGTTATTTCCAATACGATATTTGTTAGTCGTACAAGTTGATGTTGAATATAAGCCGATATATTTTCGATTCAGAGCCTTATATTTAATATCAAATGTGATTCGGGTTTGTCGTGAATGGTGTCTTCATTAACACTGTTCTTAAGCCCAGTTGAGAATAGATTAAATCTTTTTATTTGGATTTAATGAAGTGTATCAATTAAATAATATTTAATTCGAATTGAATTGGTATTGATTTTTGGGTTTATCGTGAACCGTGTTTTAAATGACACTGATTCTTTAACCTGATAATTAATGGAATGTGATTTTGGGTTTATCGTGAACCGTGTTTTAAATGACACTGATTCTTTAACCCAGTTAAAGATTAAAACTAAGTGGAGTTTTAATGAATCTTTAATTAGATTGAAAAGATCGAGAATGGAGTACCACCAGTTTTACTCCAGGCGATAGTTAAATCTTTAATTAGATTTGAGCGTGAAATGGTAATTGAATTTACCGATAACACCGTGGTGTTAGATATGAAGTATTACCAGTTTTACTTCATGGGATAAATAGGTTGGGATTGGGAAATAAAATAAATAATTACTTCGGTGTGGTTCGCTAATCCCGACTAGTTTGAATTGATATTCCAAGAAGTTTAAAGGATAAATTTAAAGAATTTATCTTTGATAAAATTAATGGGAACCTTTCCCAAAATATAAGAATATTTGAACAAAAGAATATTCTGAATTGGAATGAGGCGTATGTTGTGTTTGTGTAACACGTATTTATTATATACGCGAGTTATTCGGGAAGACCGGGTTTATTCCATTCTGAATAACTGATCGACGATAAGTCGAAGATGAAGACGATGGTCGAAGACCGGTGGTCTTCACGTCGTTTGGGTGATTACCGATGACCTTGATTGGGATGTACACCCAAGAAGATGGAAACAGTTGGTGATCGTCCAAACGTACTTGGAGATCGATGGATATGCGAGGTACTAGGTGCCTACGGTTTCGTTCAGACCCAGAACGGAATTGTAAATGGACTGTGTGTCTGACACTGGATTTTAGTCTGTCTGATTGATTTCTATTAAATATATATCTGTTTGGCGACGGAGAATTTATTCTCTTGCTTAACGCCCTTGTCTGAGACGTACGAGCTTAGGGGTTATATACAGATGGATATCAAACGCATAGAGTGAATTGCCTGTGTGGCATGCCTAAGATGCAAATGATCAAGGCTTCTGTTGAAAAGCAAAGTCTTGTGGTTGATGATCAAAGCACCGCCTGTGTGGTATAGCTTTGTGTAACGTGAATTCGCGAGCCTCACACCGCGGTTGTGAACCAGAAATGGGAGAGGACATCAGGGAGGGCATGCGTTTCCTTCTAGCTAGGGTGGTGTCAGTGACCTACCAGCCCTGACATTTATATACTTTTCACCTGTGTGGTTGTTGCTGTTGCGAGGCGCCTCGGTTTGATCGGACGATCCGGGTCCGATGGAGTCATTCGTTGGCTCATTTACACCCCAAAGGGTGGGGAAACACAGTGTTCAGGCATAATAATCCACATCAGTGGACCGGCCCTGACGATCCAAGGGCCAGTTGCGGCTGTTCCTGAGACACGGGTTAGAGTGTCTCGAATCGGTTGAGGACTATCTTTTGCCTCGGTTCATAAATGGAAATCCAACTTCCAAATACGTGACATTTGCGGTTTTGATTGTAGAGCCTAGTATGGCGACATGATATGTGGTACCCATGCCGCCTATGATTGATACTTATGATTTGAAGTTGTTTTATACACTATACGCTTATAGTAATAATAAATGATTTGTTTTAAACGTATCAAGCATTCTTGGCTATTATAAGGTAAAAACCCTATCCTCCGGCTTGCGTTGCATTGTGTGATGGGAACTGGGTCTTATAATAGCTTCATTTTTCCTTATTTAGCATTGCGCTGTTTGTTTTATGCACTGGTGTTCTTGGGAGGAAATCCGTTCCGTGTTATACGGCGTGGTCCCTATATTTGCCTAACTTTCAAAATAAAGATTAATAACTGTTTTAGTTCTCACACCAGTCCCATGACTGACCTGGAGTTTATTGTTTTGACCTAAACTCTGGGTGCCCCTATTTTGACACGGGCAGCTAGTAGTTTTGGTTTTGCAGATTTATATTCACCGGATCCTGGTTTACAACTGGAACGATATCCGGAAAGCTTTTTATCCGTATATCTCATTCTAGTTGTGTATTGTATTATTTTCCGCTGCTATGTAATGTATTGTAATCTCTGATAATTTTCTGTGTAATATTTATTCATTTATACTCTGTATATTCTTGTATTCTGATGAATTGTTGTAATATACAATGAAATGTTCTTCCGTCTGCGTTCTATTTTGTCGTGTTCTCAAAACAATCAGACGTTTCGAACGGTCTGGGTCGGTTTAGCGACTGATTCAGATCGAGCGAAATTCCTTTTCGCTACATGTGGCATCTTCAAAATTTTCACAGCTTGTCCAACGAACTTCTTCCTTGGCATGTAGACTATTCCCCCTTGGACACACATATCCTGCCTTTATTTCAAGCTATCGGTGACTCCTTTTGTTCTTTTACTGATAGTGATTATTTCATACACTTCCATGTCACTAACAACTATCGTTTCACATCTTTTGTGTTTAAAAATTCAATGGTTATGCTCCCTCTATAATATCCAAATTCTACCATGATGATTACACTATTTAAATTGGCTTCCGTGTTCACTACTCGGTTATTCTCAAATAGGTCTGGAGTTCAGAACGTCACGGTAGAGAAGCAGTTCGAGTTTGATCAACCATCAGGGAATGATGGGAGCTGGTTGATGTTATGTTGTTGATTCTCAACGGTTTGGAGTGGGGAAGTTGCGAGAGGTAAATGATTTGGGTTTTTACAATGGGAAGTCTTCGGCAAAGCCAGCGGTGATGGACAGTGAAATTCCGGTCATCTGAGTTTAGCAGTAGTGGCGTTTCTCTTATATTGGGTTCGTTCATGTTCTGTGGAAGGTGGCGATCGAAGTATTTGGGGAAGGGTTACGTTCACTGCAAAGAAACAACTGTTATAGTTAGTAAGGAACAAAAGTTTATATAGAGGGAGAAACATTAATATGGCCAAATCGGGATTTAAGAATAATTAATCTATAATTTAATAGTTAATTAAGTAATTAGTTAAGTCATTAATGTCCGTTACTTTATTCAGAATTGTAATGATCATAACGAATTCATACCTTAACAGAATGCAACGAAACTGGTTACATTGGAATCAATACAACGAGATCTACATTATGGAACTAGCATGACTGAGAACAAAGCCGTTGGAATTTAGTGATAAAATCAAATGCCCGGTTGATTTTAAAATGAAATGAAAGCAGAATCGTCAACTGCAAACCAAGGTGAGTGAACTCAATAACTCTGCCTCATTTATATTTCTATATAAACGAGTTTTAAATTTATTTTATACTGTGTGATGGTTGATTGGTTGAAATGGTTGATAAAATTGGTTGAAATAGTTGATATAGATATATCGTTGATTGATTATCAGTTCTGTTTACTATGATATCTCATATTGATGTGATTAACATCTGTGGATGCAGGAAAACATGTTGGAGGGGCCCAACTGGGTTCTTCAACGTTTATATTATTGTTTTAATATATTTGCGTTATATGTTGTGATATGTATTCTATGATTGATTTTGTTGTCACTGGCCCTATAAATTTTAGTATTTAAATACAATAAAATATTTTTGAATATGGGAAAAGGAGTTTGGGATTTAAAAAGAAAATTTATTTACAAAAATAGAAAATTATTTTCAAACAAAATTGAAAGTAGAAATTCTCAATCGAAGACAAAAATCACGGAATCAAAATCACAAAAAAAAATCAACTGAAACAGAAACCCTAGAAAACAAAAAATTGTCGAACAACAAAAATCCATTGTAAATCACAAGTGAATTGAATAAAAATATTTTTCAAACGATGGAAAACACAATTGAAGAAGTCGAAATTGTTGAAATAATTTTTTCGTGATTGGAAATGTTTTTTTTTCGTTAATAGTTCGTAGGTATCATTTTTCTATTTTTTTAGGTATCATTTTTCCTATTTTAACTTTAAAATATAGCAGCAGTTTTTAGGTATCATTTTTCTATTTTTCTACGTATCATTTTTACTGTAGTTTATGTGTTATGTTAAACATTACATCAGTTTTAAGGTATCATTTTTATACTTTTTAAATTATCGTTTTTAGTGTAATTTCTCTGTTATGTTAAACATTACTGCGGTTTGAAGGAATCATTTTTATATTTTTTAAGGTATCATTTTTAATGTAATTTATGTGTTATGTTAAACATCATAACAGTTTTAAGGTATCATTTTTATATTTCTTAACGTATCATTTTTACTGTAGTTTATGTGTTATGTTAAACATCATAGCAGTTTTAAGGTATCATTTTTATATTTTTTAAGGTATCATTTTTAGTGTAATTTCTGTGTTATGTTTATATACATCTTTTTTTACCTATAATATTAAAAAACTGATATCCATGAACTGTGAATATGAGAAAAACTTTAGCTTAGCCCTACCAACTTATAAAACTGATAACAGAACAAAAAAATCACATGAAAAAACAATTAAGACAGTTAAAATAGTAAAAATGATACTTAAGAAAATAGGAAACTGATACCTAAAACCTGATTCAATGTTTTGAAGTAAAACTAACGGAAAAAATGTTTACATCAAAGTTTGATTGAATAAAATGAAATTAGTTCGACTGAGTTAAAAAGTTGATGCAACAGTATAACTGCAAAATTAATACAACAACAAAATCACATGGAAAAAACACATAACACAGTTAAAACATGAATACTGATACTTAAAAAAATAGAAAACTGATACCTACAAACTGCATCAATGTTTTAAAGAAAAACTAATGCAAAAAATGTTTACATCACAGTTTGATTGTATGAAATTAAATAAATTCGACTAAGTTAAAAAGTTGATGCAACAATATAACTTCAAAATTAACACAGCAATAAAATCACATGAAAACACCACATAACATAGTTAAAACAATAAAAATGATACCTAAAATATTATAAAAATGATACCTAAATACTGATGTAATGTTTTGAAGATAAAAAAAAATTATATCACAGTTTGATTGATTAAAAAGAAATAAGTTCGACGTAGTTTCAAAGATGATACAACAATATAACTTCAAAATTAACACAGCAACAAAATCTCATGAAAAAACATATAACACGGTTAAAACGGTAAAAATGATACATAAAAAAATAGTAAACTGATACCTAAAAACTGCTGCTATGTTTTAAAGTTAAAACATGAAAAATGATACCTAGAAAAATAGAAAAATGATACCTAAAAACTGCTGCTATGTTTTAAAGTTAAAATGGGAAAAATGGTACCTAAAAAAATAGAAAAATGATACCTACGAACTGCTATACTATTAACGAAAAAAAAAACATTTCCAATCATGACAAAATTGTTTCAATAATTTTGACTTCTTTAATTGTATTTTCCATCATTTGAAAAATATTTTTTTTCAATTCACTTGTGATTTCCAATGGATTTTTGTTGTGCGACAATTTTTTTGTTTTCTAGGGTTTTTGTTATGAGCGATTTATGGATTCGAATTTTTGGGTTCGATTGCAATTTCGAATCTAATGTCCTTTTGATTTTCATGATTTATGAATTGTTATGGATTCAAATTTTTGTGATTTTTGGGTTCAATTGTTTTAAAGATGGAGCGGACGTGAATCGGGAGCAGAGGAAGAAGAAAAAAGCACACGTGAAGAAGAAGAGAAACGGTGAATTGTCCTTCTGAGTAAAATTTTAATGGGTTGTCCTTATGGATAAAAAGGCCTTCACTTTTGTCCTTGTAAATATTTTCCAGATATTTAACTGTAAAATAATTAGAGTGAGAAAGAGTTCTCACATTGGGTTCCACTCCGCCATGCTTTATTGATGGTTGTTTTAACTAAATTTAATCAGCTGTTTAATTCAGTCAAAAATTCTAACTTGCTCCAAATTGGTTCTAGTCAGTTCCATGTTGTAGAGTTCGGAAAGACGATTCCAATGGTCTTGAAATCATCAAATTCTGATCTGTTTCAACAAGTTATCATATTTTAAACTTTAAGTAATTTAATTACATAATTAACTAAATAATTAAGGTTTTATTTGATTAACCTTCCTTTGTTATTCACGTTTGTTGCCTTGGAACCGCCATTGATCTGGAAATTCACCCATGCACGCGCCTGGAGGCCTTTCGTCGCTAATCAGAAGCTGCCACGCCATTGAGCACCCCGCCGCCGTCGAACTCCCTCCACCAGGTCGAATTCGCCTGACTGTGGTGGCCCCAAATCCTTTCGAAACGGATGTCGTTTGGAAGAGGAAATCGGCTACATGGATTCGAATTACCCATCTCCACCATTGAACAGGTGGATCTCACGTAGATCTACAGTTTTGCTTTTATAAGTTGATTGAATTGTTGAGCGGATTTAGATAACGGGGAGGAAGAAGATTCGAAGAACATCGGCCTTCGATTTCGCAAACAGGCAGCTCATTTTTTCTTAATGGGAAAAACTAGGGTTGGCCCTTTTATATAAATATATTTAATATTATTTTAATTTCCAAAAAGTAGGTTTTTGTATCCAAACTCCAAATCAAACGCAACGACTGTCGCTCCTGGCTAAATACTCTCATTCCGAACACAATGTGATATGTTTCGTAAGCCAATTCGACTGTTTCAAATAGTTTTCATCAAAATTAAAATATAAATCAATATATATTGAATTTTAATATACATTTTAATTTAACGGGACGACATACTGACTTCAAAAATTCCAGAAAAATAAATCTAGTTATGTTTTGATGAAACGGTCCTAACAAAACTAATTTCATTGAATTTGGAGACCATTTAAAAAATGGCTATTTTCTAGTCGATTAAATTCAAAATGAAATTACCAAACACGTTTAAGTTCACCACGCTCATATATTAATTCTAAAAATTATGAAAATTGGAATCTAGCAATAATTTGACATTCTGGATCCAACAAAAGTGATTTCGTCGAAAACGGAGGTCGTTTGCAAAATGGCTATTTTTAAGGGCAATATATTATATTAAAAAATATATAAATTCCATAGCGACTATTTTAAAATTTAAACTGGACATAACTTTTTATTCTCATTATGAAATCTGAGTTTTCCACATTCGCTAGAAAGATATAATTAAACAGAATCAAATGTTCTTGGTTTTACTGAAATTCGATTTATATTGAATTCTGTATATTCATTTGAAATTTGAAATCGAATTTTCAAACTACTGCGCCATTTCAGGCTCGTTTTATAATTAAAATAATTTTATATGTTCTAATTTTGACTAAATAAAATTTTAGTCGTTATATTTAAAATAAATCATTTTAAATATCTAAAATCCATTAAAATAGCCAAAACAAAAAATTTAAATTGGTTCTGAAAATCCGGGTTGTTACAATCTCCCCCACTTAAACTCTTTTCGTCCTCGCAAAGGAACGGAGCTGAAAGTTGTTTAACCAACCAACTCAATTTTCATTCTGGCTTTCGTTCTTCAATTTTTCAGTTTCTAGGAATTTTCTAATTTCTCAATGGCTAACACCCTAAATTTTCGAAAAATTTCGCCATAACCTCCTTTGTACGGGGAGATCTTTAAAATCGCAACTTGCCTCACATGGCCCTCATCAATCCAAAAAAAAAGAAAAAGCCAATCGGCTCATAAAATCATCAAAACCCAAGAAATACAGTAAACATGTACCTATTTGTCGGGCATACAATTTTATTCCTCTTCTTAGCTTCCATGTTATGACCTGTTCATACATATATATGTGCATGTATGCAATTTCAATCAATTTTCAGTTTAGTTCAACATTAATTCAATTTGACTAAATTTACCATTCATTCTCATATTGGTTTTATTAGTTGAATTAATAATCAAACATCACAACCAGCAATCAATTAGTTGTTTAAATTTTCAAACATATATAACTTTTATATATTCAAAAATCATATTTTTGATGCCAATTCACAACAATAAACCCTATCTATGTTTTGGTTCTAACACCAGTCAATTGGAAATATATAGATATCCCACTTTCGAAACTCAAACATAAACTCTGATGATGTCATGACAATCATCAGAATCATCCCCGGGCGACTAGAGTGTGATCCTATATCTACCCAGTATATTTGAGACTTCGAATACATGCTACCTAGACATATATGCAAAATGTTCATATACTCGATTGTCCAAATAAAATATAATAATATACTTAAATACGTATAATAAAATTTAATTTGGTTTCATTATATTTAAAAGTAACACTCTTCGCACTCGTTCTAGGATACTGCTAACCCCATCTCTAACGAGTCATTCTCATTGGATATCACTAATCCAATTTCTGATGTATTCTTTCGTTCGGTTCTAATGTGTCTTGTTCTCGAGCTCTGTAAACCAAAGCTCTGATACCAATTGAGACAACCCAAACTTCCCTATAAAGGAAAGCCCGTATTGAATTGAGAACATGACAAATCAGAACACAAACAGAAGAACACTTCATTGCTCATTATAACAATTAAATTAGAGTACAAGAATATAACAGAGTATGAATAAATAATATACATAACAAAAATATCAGACATTAAAATACATTTTATAGTAGTGGAAAAATAATAAATAACACGATTGAAAGAAATATACGGATACAGAGCTTTCCGAATATAGCTCCAGCTGTAAACCAGAATCCTCTAAAAATAAATCTGCAAAACCAAAACAACTAGCTGCCTGTGTGGAAAATAGGGGCACCGAAAGTTTAGGTTCAAACAATAAACTCCAGGTCAGTCATGGCACTGGTTTAAGAACTAAAATAGTTATTAACTTGTTTTTAAAGTAGGGTAAATAAAGGGACCATGTCGTATAACATGGAACGGGTTTACCCCCAAGAATACCAGTGCATAAAATAAATAGTGCAATGCTAATTAAAGAAAATGAAGCTATTATAAGACCCAGGCACCATCACACAATGCAATACAAGATGAAGGATAGAGTTTTCCTTATAATAGCCAAATATGCTTGGTACGTTTTAAAACAAATCATTTTGTTATTACTATAAGTGTATAGTGTTAAAAACAATTTCAAATATAAATGTATCAATCATAGACGGCATAGTACTCCATCCCACTATGTCGCCATACTAGGCTCTACAATTGAAACTGAAATGTTGTATTCGAAATTGGATTCCATCTATGAACCAAGGCCAGGGATCGTCCTTTCGATTCAAGACAATCTAGCACCATGTCTCAGGGTCAGAACGCATCGACCCTTGGAGCGTCAGGGTCAGTCCACACTTACGTTAGTGGATTAATAATTCATGAACAATACGTTTCTCTGACCTATGGGGCGTAAATCTGGTCAGTATGTCGACCATGTCATCCATCGGCCCCGTACTGACCGATATATCCGAGGCGCCTCGCTATCCATCAAATAATATGCAACATACACATGAGTAAAATGTCTGGGCTCCATACCATGACACCACTCCTAGCTAGAAGGAAACGCATATCCTCCCTGAGGTCCTCTTCCGTTTCTGGTTCACACCGGGGTGTAAGGCTCGCGAATTAACGGTATATACAAAGTTATGCTATTTAAAGTCGTGCTTTGATCATCAACCACAAGACTATGCTTTTCAACAAAAGCCTTGATCATTTGTATCTCAGCATGCCACACTGACAATTCACGCCATGCGACCGATGTCTATCGATATATTGCCTCTAAGCTCGTACGTCTCAGAGAAGGCTGTTAAGCAAGAGAATAAATTCTCCGCCACAAAACAGAAATACATTTAATAGAAATCAATCACACATAATAAAATCCAATGTTAGACACACATCCATTTACAACTTTGTTCTGGGTATGAACGAGACCGGAGGCACCTTATTCCTCGTCCCATATGTCCAATACAAGAGAGAGGTCCTCGCATATCCGGTCGATCTTCAAGTACGTCTGGATGATCACCACTTATTACCTTTTCTTGGGTGTATAGCCCAATCAAGAATCAGTAATCATCCAAACGATGTGAAGATCTTTGGTCTTCAACCACCGTCTTCATTGTCGACTTTTCGTTGAATCAGTTATTCAAAATGGGCATAAACCCGGTCTTTCCGAATAACTCGCGTATCTTATAATCAAGTGCTATAAAAACACAACCTACGCCTCATTCCAATCCATAATATTCTTTTATTCAAATATTCATATCTTAAGGGAAACGTTCCCATTAATTTTATTAAAGATAAATTCTTTTAAATTTATTTTTTAATCTTCCTTTGGATATCATTTCAAAAGATTTCATTATCTTTTCAGTTCTAAACCAAATTAAGGTTTATCCAACTGGTCGGGATTAGCGAACCTTACCGAAGTAATATTTATTATTTATTATCCCAATCCCAACCTATTCATCCCATGGAGCACAACTGGTAGTACTCCATATCTAACACTACTATGTGATCGGTAGAAATTAATTACCATTTCCTGTACAAATCTAATTAAAGACTTAACTATCGCTTGGAGCAAAACTAGTGGTACTCCATTCTCGATTACTTCCCAAATTTGACAATTTAAATTATCATATTCACATTTCAATATAATTAAAGATTCATTAAAACTCCACTTAGTTTTAGTCTTCCAACAGTCATTATTAATGATTATTTAACTTTGGAAACACAAACATGCCGCATCGACAATCTACACCGTACCACTGATTTCTGTCGATATATAACCTCTAAGCTCGTATGTCTCAGAGAAGGGTGTTAAGCAAGAGAATAAATTCTCCACCACCATACAGATATATATTTAGTAGAGATCAACAATACAATTCGAAATACAATGTTAGACATGTAATCCTTTCTTTAACTGGGTTGAAGAACCAATGTCATTTAAAACACAATTTACAATAAACCCAAAATCACATTCCATTAATTAGGGAATCTTCACGGAAAACGGATCAAAATATAATCGATATCTATTTCTGTATCCGAATAATAATATAAATAGAATAACAGCAAAGCTTTATAAATTCCATATATATTAACAGTCTTCCTCCACAGAAGCTCACTTCGATTATTACTAAATCGAATTCCATTCAATTCCAATTTAATATATTAAAATGGGCAACTTTACTTTGGAAAATTCCATTAATCTTAATTAAACAATTTATAAGTTCCAAATCACATTTCATTATTAATTTGAGTTAAAGAATGAATATTATTTAAAACACAGTTCACGATAAACCCACAATCAACTTTCATTTCAATTCAAATTAAATGTTAATTGTAACAACCCGGAAATGCGAGCCAATTTAAAAATTTTAAATTGGGGAATTTAGCGAATTTTGATTATTTAAAATGAATTATTTAAAATAATAACGACGAGAAATTTATTTTGAATAGAATTCGAAAGTATATTTTATATAGATCGTCGTTAGAATATATATATTTATTTTAAATTATAAAAGGAATTGAAAATGGCGCGGTAGTCCGATAATTCGATTTCAAACTTCAATTGGAAGTACCGGGTGCAAAATAAACCGGATTTTAGTGAAACCAAAAATATTAGAATCTAATTGATAATATCTTTCCAACGAAGTCGAAAAATCAAAATTTCATAGCGGGGATAAAAAGATATGTCTAGTTGAAAATTCAGAATAGTCGCTATGGAATTTCGGCCCTTAAAAATGGAAATTTTGCAAACGACCTCGGATTTCGACGAAACCACTTTTGTTGGATCCATGATGTCAAGTTATTGCTAGATGCCAATTTTCATAATTTTTCGAATCAATATGTGAGCGTGGCAAAGGAAAACGCGTTTGACCAATTTCAGTTGATTTTAATCGACTGGAAATTGGCCATTTTTCAAACGGTCTCAGAATTTGATGAAACTAGTTTTGTTAGGATCGTATCGTCAATACGAAGCTAGAAAATATTTTTCTGGAATTTTTCGAGCCCGTATGTGACCCCGGTAAATTGAAATGCGCGTTAAAATTCAATATATAGAGTTATATGTTGATTTTGACGAAAACTGATCGAAATGATCGAATCAGCTTACAATACATATCCCGTTGTGTTCGGAATGGGGGTAATTAGCTATGGACGACAGGCGGTGGGTCTCGTTTCGAGGTCGAAATAAAAAGTTACTTTTTGGGATTTAAAATAATATAAAAATATATTAAATATATTTGGTCAACGCCTATATCCTTTCACCCCCTTTCCAACTCAGAACCATCGAACAGAAATAAAAAAAAGGGGGAAAACCACTCGTGCCCTTTGCCGCCCGTCGCTCCCTCACCCAGAGACGCCACCGCCATCGGACGCCGCCACCCACCGCCGCTACATCGGGCGCACCCCTTTCTGACGATCACCTCCTTCCTCAGCCCCTCTTCTCTCCCCAACGCGAACCCAAACCCCTAAAAGCCCTCCAATCCGCCGCCAGTCCCTACCCCGACCACCCACCACCACCTCTTCGATCCCACACCACCCTACTCCGCCAAGTCAGCGTGTTATAGGCCCCTCTTCGACTGAAAACCCCTTTTTCCTCTAGAAAACCCGCTCCACCACTGCCGCTACACCCTGCCACCACGCCACCCACCTGTGAGTGCCTCCACCGTGAACTCCAGCAAGCCTCGCGTTATCCCGAGCCCTCCTTTTGCCTCGAACGAACACTGTAAGCTTTATATTTCTTTTGTTTTATTTATTTAATGCCATTAAAAATGATTTGATTTTTCTTTTTTATATAAAAGACTGGATTTTTAAACTATAAAAGGTTTGATTTATAAAAAAAGTTAGGATTTTAAAATAAGAAAAGCTTAGATTTTTACCAAGTAGAAAGGTAGGATCTTTTACATGAAAGATTATATTTTTATTTAATATGAAGTTTAGATTTTCTTTTAAATAAAGGTTATATTTTTATAGAGAGAAGTTTGTATGGTTAATCAAAAAGCAAGGTTAAAAATATGATTTTTTATCATATTTGAAATATAAAAATACGATTTTTATATAATAGAGAATATAAAAATATTACCTTTATATATGTGGCGAAATAAAAATATGATTTTTACTTAGGTAGAGTATTAAAAAGAGGGTTTTTGTTAAAGGAGAAATATAAAAATATAATTTTTATATAGAAATAAACGTTGTAAAAATATATGAAGTAGAAATAAAAATATATTTTTATTTATTGAAATGAAGTAATAAAAAATAATATTTTTTATTATGAACAGCATGAAAAGGACCGCATTGGAATTTCAAAGGAATCCAGACGGTCCAGCAGTTCAACAGCAAAGCATGGCGGAGTGGAACCCTCTGTGAGAACTCCTCACCTTTAATTTATTTCTAGTTAAGATATATACTAGGATGCAGACGGTGTTTAGTAGGACCCGACACCCATCGTCCACAGACCATGGACGGCTTGTATGCTTGTTTAATTGATTTTGATGTGTAATTGATTGTGTGATGTGATGTGAAATGGAATAAAATATTTTATAGTGGAGAATATTTTATAGTTAAAAATAGAATTTTTATCGTGTATTTAAAATAAATATTTATAAACAAATCGGAGATTTGTTTATATACACTGATTTGATTAATATTGATTGGGACGATAAATTTTACACATCGCCCAACTGCACAAATAAAAATCTGTGTTTGATTGTTTGAAACCCCACACGGGTATTGGGATAAAATACGGCATACACTAATCCCAGTAATTAGTTGTATGTCGATCGATTGATTGACAGGCTGTTATAAGCGTTAATATCTATATTTGATGCTTATACAGTGTAGTGCACTTTGGATGATGGTTGATTATGTATCGTTGCTATTATATACATGTGTTGTATGGAATCCATATAATTAACTTTGTATGGTAATTGATTGGGCCTCATTCCAATTTAGAAAACAAAGAACATTATAAAATAAAGGTTCATGTGTTGACCGTACTCATCCATTGAGATTAGTCATGTGTTGAACGAAATATTTTAACAATAAAATTTACATCTTTATCATTATAAAATAAAGGTTCATGTGTTGACCGAACTCATCCGTTGAGATTAGTCATGTGTTGAACGAAATATTTTATCAAAAACTTTTACATCTTTATCACATATAGAATTAGAAACTAATTGGAAAATAGACAAGATGGGTGGTCTCCTGGATATTGATCTAATGTTGGTTTCGGCCTTCGTGGTTAATATTTAGGGAATCGTTCTCTTACTAATTTACGGTTGGAGTCTGATTTGAAATCAAACGAAAGATACCATAATTTTTATAAAATATATTAAATAATAAAACGAATTCGAATTGAATTGAATATATAACGAATTCGAATTGAATTGAATATATAACGAATTCGAATTGAATTGAATAAATAACGAATTCGAATTGAATTGAATATATAACGAATTCGAATTGAATTGAATATAAAATGAATTTGAATTGAATTGAATATATTTAACGAATTCGAATTGAATTGAATATATAACGAATTAGAATTGAATTGAATTAAAAAGAAAACGAATTCGAATTGAATTGAATTGAAAAGAAAACAAATTCGAATTGAATTGAATTGAAAAGAAAACGAATTCGGATTCGAATTGAATTGAATTGAAAAGAAAACGAATTCGGATTCGAATTGAATTGAAAAGAAAACGAATGCGAATTGAATAGAAGATAAATTCAAATTGAATTGAAAAAGAATTGGAATAAAATAAAAATCAATTTGAAATGAATTCAAATTGAATTGAAACGAATTTAAAACGAATTTATAAGGAAAAAATCAATTTTGATTTGAATTTGAAAAGGAAGTTGAAATTTTTTTTGAAACGAATTTAAAACTATTTATAAAATTCTTTTTAAATAGAAATCGACAAAATATATATTATATACATAATATAATGGCCTGAATAGAACGCGCTGCGCCGCGGCAGTTCATAAATTTAGACCATTGATTTCGAATGGACATTACGGGAGATCCGACCGTCGAATTCTCCTAAAACCGGAACCGTTGGGTTCGTATCGAAAAGAGCTTTCTAACGAATATTAGATATTTGAAATCTAACAGTTGGATTTGGAGATATGTCCAAATCAAATTTGGAAAAGGTCGTTGTAAGTGCAGTTCGATGGGCGTTGTTGGAAATCGACCGTACGGGCCTTGATAAAATTATCAAAAATATCAATAATTTATGTAAAATCATAAGAAATGATTTGTGAAAGATTGGGATGAAAAATCCCACATTTGTAAAGATAAAAATAGATTTTTATCGAAAAGAACTAGTTTTGAACTAAAATTAAAACCCAACTATTTTTAATATATATAATTGGAATTGAATTAGAATTGATTTATGGGTTTATCATGAACGGTGTTTTAAATAACATTTGTTCTTTAACCCGATAATAATTAGAATGTGATTTGGGTTTATCGTGAACTGTGTTTTAAATGGCATTAGTTCTTTAACCCAGAAAAAGGAGTCTTAATGAATCTGTAATTAGATTGAAATATGAATTGATAATAAAATTATCAAATTTGGAAAGTGAGCGAGAATGGAGTATTACCAGTTTTGCTCCAAAGCGATAGTTAAATCTTTAATTAGATTTGAACGTGAAATGGTAATTAATTTTACCGATAACACTGTGGTGTTAGATATGGAGTATTACCAGTTTTGCTTCAAGGGATGAATAGGTTGGGATTGGGAAATAAAATAAAAAATCACTTCGGTGCGGTTCGCTAGTCTCGACTAGTTTGGAAAACCATAATTTGGTTTGATATGACATCCAATGGAAGATTAAAGAATAAATTTTAAAGAATTTATCTTTGATAAAATTAATGGGAACCTTTCCCTAAGAATGTGAAATTTAGAAACTAGCTGTAGGTTAGTTAAGAAGAATGGTTTCCTGGGTATTGATCTGATGTTGGTTTCGGCCTTGGGGTTAATATTTGGGGAATTGCTCTCTTACTGATTTACGGTTAGTGACTAATGAATTGGAATGAGGCGTATGTTGTGTTTGTTTAACATTTGTTTATAATATACGCGGGTTGTTCGGAAAGGCCGGGTTTATACACATTCTGAATAACTGATTCGACGATAAGTCGAAGATGAAGATGGTGATTGAAGACCAGAAGTCTTCACATCGTTTGGGTGATTACTGATGATCTTGATTGGGCTGTACACCCAAGATGAGGGAATCAGTTAGTGGTCGTCCATACGTACTTGGAGATCGATGGATATGCAAGGAAAGTGCCTCCGGTTTCGTTCAGACCTAGAACGGACTTGTAAATGGATGGTGTGTCTGACATTGTATTCCTTTATATTGTATTCGTTGATCTCTACTAAATATATATCTGTTTAGCGGTGGAGAATTTATTCTCTTGCTTAAACGCCCTTCTTTGAGACATACGAGCTCAGAGGTTATATACTGGCAGAAATCACTGGTACGATATGGATTGATAGTGTGGCATGCTGAGATGTAGTGATCCAGACTTTTATTGAAAAGCAAAGTTTGGTGGATGATGATCAAAGCGCAGCTTTAATATAGCATGGCTTTGTGTATAGCGTTGATTCGCGAGCCTCACACCCCGGTATGGTGGTAAACTGATGGTTTGATCAGTATACTTTTTTGTGGATGGGCACCTTAGTGGTGTCATGGATTCGGTCGACCGAGATAAGCTTAGTGCTCAGAGGGATAGAGTAAGCAGTGTTTTCTCTCGCTGGGACGTAAGCCGCGGTGATACTCTGGTCCCAAAAGTGCAGATGTGCAGACGGTGTTTTCTCTTGCTGGGACGTAAGCCGTGGAGAATTGCACTACGCGATCGATCTTTCGAATCAGGAGCCACCATGATGGAAATCCAACTTTCCAATACGTTTATTTCGGTTTTATTTATAGATCCTAGTATGGCGACATAGTGGGATAGGGCGCTTATGCCGTCTATGATTGATACTTATGATTTGAAGATGTTTTATACAATATGCACTTATAATAGTATCAAATGATTTATTTTAAACGTATCGAGTATTCTTGGCTATTATAAGGTAAAAACCCTATCCTCCGGCTTGAGTTGCATTGTGTGATGGGACCTGGGTCTTATAATAGCTTCATTTTTCTTTATCTAGCAATGCGCTGTTGTTT
The DNA here is from genome assembly GCA_030737875.1 of Allium sativum. Lineage (NCBI taxonomy): Eukaryota > Viridiplantae > Streptophyta > Magnoliopsida > Asparagales > Amaryllidaceae > Allium > Allium sativum. The sequence continues at coordinate 137,494,653 of CM060912.1, forward strand.
TATGCACTGGTGTTCTTGGGAGGAAACCCGTTCCGTGTTATACGGCGTGGTCCCTTGATTTACCTAACTTTGAAAATAAAGATAAATAACTGTCTTTGTTCTCACACCAGTCCCATGACTGACCTGGAGTTTATTGTTTTAACCTAAACTCTGGGTGCCCTTATTTTGACACGGGCAGCTAGTAGTTTTGGTTTTGCATATTTTTATTCACAGGATCCTGGTTTACAGCTGGAACGATATCCGGAAAGCTTTGTATCCGTATATCTTTTCTAGTTGTGTATTGTATTATTTTCCGCTGCAATGTATTTAAATGTAATTTAAATCTCTGATATTTCTGTGTAATATTCATTTATACTCTGTATATTCTTGTATTCTGATGGAATTGTTGTAATAGCAATGAAATGTTCTTCCGTCTGCGTTCTATTTTGTCTTGTCCTCAAGGTAATCCGGGCTTTCCTTATCGGGGAAGTTACGGGTCCTTACATTTGGTATCAGAGCTTTGGTTTACAAAGCTCGAGAACAAGACACATTAGAACCGTACAATAGAATTCATCAGAAATTGGATTAGCAATATCCAATAAGAATGACTCGTTAGAGATGGGATCAGTAGTATCCTAGAACGAGTGTGAAGAGTATATTTTTGAAATGAAAACAATTTTTGTTTTGCAAATTTAAATCAATTATTCGTATTTGATTATTTATTTGTATTGATTTGGATAGTCCAGTATATAAAGATTTTGCGTATACGTCTGATCCGCGTGTATTCGAAGTTTTAATATACTAGATAGATATAGAATCACACTCTAGTCGCCCGGGGATGATACTGATAATTGTGATCACATTACCAGTATTTATGTTCGAGTGACGAAGGTGGGCTTTCTATATATTTCCTATTGACTGGTGTGAGAACCAGAATTAGATAGGGCCTACTGTAGTGATTTTGCATCAAAAATGTGATTTTTTGACTATGTATCAAAGTTATGAATTTGAAATGATAATCAACAAATTGATTGATGGTTGTGTTGTTTGATTATGGCTTGATTAATTAAAATTTTAACCATTTAGCCAAATTGACCAAAAAGTGAATTGTATTGAAATTTGGTCGCATTTTCTTGCATATACATGTACTTACATTGAACAGGTCATAGCAAAGAGGCTAGAGCAGAAGAATAAAATTGTTTGCCCGACAAATAGGTACATGTTTACCATAATTTACTGTTTTGTTTGGGTGATGATAATTTTATGGGCCGATTGGCTAGCCGCTTGGCTTTTTCTTTTTCTTTTTGAGATCAGAAGGCCTGTATGACAATTTCGGGATTTTCCCGGTGCTCCTGGTGCAGGGGAGGTTATGGCGAAATTTTTCGAAAATTTAGGGTGTTAGCCAAATTTTTGAAAAAATTTGAAAAGTTCTTAGAAACTGAAAAGTTGAAGGACTTAAGCTGTAATGAAAATGCTGAAAGTTGAGTTGATTAATTAAACAACTTTCGGCTTCGTTCCTTTTCGGGGACGAAAAGTTTTAAGTGGGGGAGATTGTAACAACCCGGAAATGCAAGCCAATTTAAAAATTTTAAATTGGGGAATTTAGCGAATTTTGATTATTTAAAATGAATTATTTTAAATAATAACGACGAGAAATTTATTTTGAATAGAATTCGAAAGTATATTTTATATAGATCGTCGTTAGAATATAAATATTTATTTTAAATTATAAAAGGAATTGAAAATGGCGCGGTAGTTCGATAATTCGATTTCAAACTTCAATTGGAAGTACCGGGTGCAAAATAAACCGGATTTTAGTGAAACCAAAAATATTAGAATCTAATGGATAATATCTTTCCAACGAAGTCGAAAAATCAAAATTTCATAGCGGGGATAAAAAGATATGTCCAATTGAAAATTCAGAATAGTCGCTACGGAATTTCGGCCCTTAAAAATGGAAATTTTGCAAATGACCTCGGATTTCGACGAAACCACTTTTGTTGGATCCGTGATGTCATGTTATTGCTTGATGCCAATTTTCATAATTTTTCGAATCAACATGTGAGCGTGGCAAAGGAAAACGCGTTTGACCAATTTCAGTTGATTTTAATCGACTGGAAATTGGCCATTTTTCAAACGGTCTCAGAATTTAACGAAACTAGTTTTGTTAGGATTGTATCGTCAATACGAAGCTAGAAAATATTTTTTGGAATTTTTCGAGCCCGTATGTAACCCTAGTAAATTGAAATGCGCGTTCAAATTCAATATATAGAGTTATATGTTGATTTTGACGAAAACTAATCGAAATGATCGAATCAGCTTACGATACATATCCCATTGTGTTCGGAATGGGGGTAATTAGCTATAGACGACAGGCGGTGGGTCTCGTTTCGAGGTCGAAATAAAAAGTTACTTTTTGGGATTTAAAATAATATAAAAATATATTAAATATATTTGGTCAACGCCTATATCCTTTCACCCCCTTTCCACCTCAGAACCATCGAACAGAAATAAAAAAAGGGGGAAAAACCGTTCGTGCCCTTTCCCGCCCGTCGCTCCCTCACCCAGAGCCGCCGCCGCCGTCGGACGCCGCCACCCGCTGCCGCTACCTCGGGCGCACCCCTCTCTGACGATCCCCTCCCTCCTCAGCCCCTCTTCTCTCCCCAACGCGAACCCAAACACCTAAAAGCCCTCCAATCCGCCGCCAGTCCCTACCCCGACCACCCACCACCACCTCTCCGATACCACACCACCCTCCTCTGCCAAGTCAGCATGCTATAGGCCCCCCCCTTCGACTGAAAACCCCCTTTTCCTCTAGAAAACCCGCTCCACCACTGCCGCTACACCCTGCCACCGCGCCACCCACCTGTGAGTGCCTCCACTGTGAACTCCAGCAAGCCCCGCGTTACCCCGAGCCCTCCTTTTGCCTCGAACGAACACTGTAAGCTTTATATTTCTTTTGTTTTATTTATTTAATGCCATTAAAAATGATTTATTTTTCTTTTTTATATAAAAGACTGGATTTTTAAACTATAAAAGGTTTGATTTATAAAAAAAGTTAGGATTTTAAAATAAGAAAAGCTTAGATTTTTACCAAGTAGAAAGGTAGGATCTTTTACATGAAAGATTATATTTTTATTTAATATGAAGTTTAGATTTTCTTTTAAAAAAAGGTTATATTTTTATAGAGAGAAGTTTGTATGGTTAATCAAAAAGCAAGGTTAAAATTATGATTTTTATCATATGTGAAATATAAAAATATTATTTTTATATAATAGAGAATATAAAATATTACCTTTATATATGTGGCGAAATAAAAATATGATTTTTACTTAGGTAGAGTATTAAAAATAGGGTTTTTGTTAAAGGAGAAATATAAAAATATATTTTTTATATAGAAATAAACGTTGTAAAAATATATGAAGTAGAAATAAAAATATGTTTTTATTTATTGAAATGAAGTAATAAAAAATAATATTTTTTATTATGAACAGCATGAAAAGGACCGCATTAGAATTTCAAAGGAATCCAGACGGTCCAGCAGTTCAACAGCAAAGCACGGCGGAGTGGAACCCTCTGAGAGAACTCCTCACCTTTAATTTATTTCTAGTTAAGATATATACTAGGATGCAGACGGTGTTTAGTAGCACCCGACACCCGTCGTCCACAGACCATGGACGGCTTATATGCTTGTTTGATTGATTTTGATGTGTAGTTGATTGTGTGATGTGATGTGAAATGGAATAAAATATTTTATAGTGGAGAATATTTTATAGTTAAAAATAGTATTTTTAACGTGTATTTAAAATAAATATTTATAAACAAATCGGAGATTTGTTTATATACACTGATTTGATTGATATTGATTGGGATGATAAATTTTACACATCGCCCAACTGCACAAATAAAAATCTGTGTTTGATTGTTTGAAACCCCACACGGGTATTGGGATAAAATACGGCGTACACTAATCCCAGTAATTAGTTGTATGTCGATCGATTGATTGACAGGCTGTTATAAGCGTTAAATATCTATATTTGATGCTTATACAGTGTAGTGCACTTTGGATGATGGTTGATTATGTATCCTTGCTATTATATACATGTGTTGTATGGAATCCATATAATTAACTTTGTATGGTAATTGATTGGGCCTCATTCCAATTTAGAAAACAAAGAACATTATAAAATAAAGGTTCATGTGTTGACCGTACTCATCCGTTGAGATTAGTCATGTGTTGAACGAAATATTTTAACAATAAAATTTACATCTTTATCATTATAAAATAAAGGTTCATGTGTTGACCGTACTCATCCATTGAGATTAGTCATGTGTTGAACGAAATATTTTAACAATAAAATTTACACCTTTATCATATATAAAATTAGAAACTAATTGGAAAATAGATAAGATGAATGGTCTCCTGGATATTGATCTGATGTTGGTTTCGGCCTTCGGGGTTAATATTTAGGGAATCGTTCTCTTACTAATTTACGGTTGGAGTCTGATTTGAAATCAAACGAAAGATACCATAATTTATATAAAATTTATTAAATAATAAAACGAATTCGAATTGAATTGAATATATAACGAAATCGAATTGAATTGAATATATAACGAATTTGAATTGAATTGAATATATAACGAATTCGAATTGAATTGAATATATAACGAATTCGAATTGAATTGATTATATAACGAATTCGAATTGAATTGAATATAAAACGAATTCGAATTGAATTGAATATATATAACGAATTCGAATTGAATTGAATATATAACGAATTCGAATTGAATTGAAAAGAAAACGAATTCGAATTGAATTGAATTGAATTGAAAAGAAAACGAATTCGAATTGAATTGAATTGAATTGAAAAGAAAACGAATTCGGATTCGAATTGAATTAAATTGAAAAGAAAACGAATTCGGATTCGAATTGAATTGAATTGAAAAGAAAACGAATTCGAATTCAATTGAATAGAAGATAAATTCAAATTGAATTCAAAACGAATAGAATAAAAATCAAATTGAAAAGAATTGAAATTGAATTGAAATTTGAATTGAATTGAAATGAATTTAAAACGAATTTATAAGGAAAAATTCAATTTTGATTTGAATTTGAAATGGAAGTTGAAATTGTTTTTGAAACGAATTTAAAACTATTTATAAAATTCGTTTTAAATAGAAATCGATGAAGTATATATTATATATATAATATATATAATATAATGGCCTGAATAGAACGCGCCGCGCCGCGGCAGTTCGTAAATTTAGACCATTGACTTCGAACGGACATTACGGGAGATCCGACTGTCGGATTCTCCTAAAACCAGAACCGTTGGGTTCGTATCGAAAAGAGATTTCTAATGAATATTAGAAATTTGAAATCTAACGGTTGGATTTGGAGATACGTCCAAATCAAATTTGGAAAAGGTCGCTGTAATTGCAGTTCGATGGCCGTTGTTGGAAATCGACTGTACGGGCCTTGATAAAATTATCAAAAATATCAATAATTTATGTAAAACCATAAAAAATGATTTTTGAAAGATTGGGACGAAAAATCCCACATTTGTAAAGATAAAAATAGATTTTTATCGAAAAGAACTTGTTTTGAACTAAAATTAAAACCCAACTATTTTTAATATATATAATTGGAATTGAATTAGAATTGATTTATGGGTTTATCGTGAATAGTGTTTTAAATAACATTTGTTCTTTAACCCGATAATAATTAGAATGTGATTTGGGTTTATCGTGAACTGTGTTTTAAATGGCATTAGTTCTGTAACCCAAAAGAAGGAGTCTTAATGAATCTGTAATTAGATTGAAATATGAATTAATAATAAAAAATTATCAAATTTGGAAAGTGAGCGAGAATGGAGTATTAACAGTTTTGCTCCAAAGAGATAGTTAAATCTTTAATTAGATTTGAACGTGAAATGGTAATTAATTTTACCGATAACATGTGGTGTTAGATATGGAGTATTACCAGTTTTGCTTCATGGGATGAATAGGTTGGGATTGGGAAATAAAATAAAAAATTACTTCGGTGTGGTTCGCTAATCTCGACTAGTTTGGAAAACCATAATTTGGTTTGATATGACATCCAATGGAAGATTAAAGAATAAATTTTAAAGAATTTATCTTTGATAAAATTAATGGGAACCTTTCCCTAAGAATGTGAAATTTAGAAACTAGCTGTAGGTTAGTTAAGAAGAATGGTTTCCTGGGTATTGATTTGATGTTGGTTTCAGCCTTCGGGGTTAATATTTGGGGAATTGCTCTCTTACTGATTTACGGTTAGTGAATAGTGAATTGGAATGAGGCGTATGTTGTGTTTGTGTAACATTTGTTTATAATATACACGGGTTGTTCGAAAAGGCCAGGTTTATACCCATTCTGAATAACTTATTCGACGATAAGTCGAAGATGAAGACGATGATTCAAGACCAGAAGTATTCACATCGTTTGGGTGATTACTGATGATCTTGATTGGGATGTACACCCAAGATGAGGGAATCAGTTAGTGGTCGTCCAAACGTACTTGGAGATCGATGGATATGCGAGGAAAGTGCCTCCGGTTTCGTTCAGACCTAGAACGAACTTGTAAATGGATGGTGTGTCTGACATTGTATTCCTTTATATTGTATTCGTTGATCTCTACTAAATATATATCTGTTTGGCGGCGGAGAATTTATTTTCTTGCTTAAACGCCCTTCTCAGAGACATACGAGCTCAGAGGTTATATACTGGTAGAAATCAGTGGTACGATATGGATTGATAGTGTGGCATGCTGAGATGTAGTGATCCAGACTTTTGTTGAAAAGCAAAGTTTGGTGGATGATGATCAAAGCGTAGCTTTAATATAGCATGGCTTTGTGTATAGCGTTGATTCGCGAGCCTCACACCCTGGTATGGTGGTAAACTGATGGTTTGATCAGTATGCTTTTTAGTGGATGGGCACCTTAGTGATGTCGTGGATTCGGTCGACCGAGATGAGCTTAGTGCTCAGAGGGATAGAGTAAGCGGTGTTTTCTCTCGCTGGGACGTAAGCCGCGGTGATACTCTGGTCCCAAAAGTGCGGATGTGTAGACGGTGTTTTCTCTTGCTGGGACGTAAGCCGTGGGGAATTGCACTACGCGATCGATCTTTCGAATCAGGAGCCACCATGATGGAAATCCAACTTTCCAATACGTGTATTTCGGTTTTATTTGTAGAGCCTAGTATGGCGACATAGTGGGATGGGTCGCTTATGCCGTCTATGATTGATACTTATGATTTGAAGATATTTTATACAATATGCACTTATAATAGTATCAAATGATTTGTTTAAAAGTATCAAGCATTGTTGGCTATTATAAGGTAAAAACCCTATCCTCCGGCTTGCATTGCATTGTGTGATGGGACCTGGGTCTTGTAATAGCTTCATTTTTCTTTATTTAGCATTGCGCTATTGTTTTATGCACTGGTGTTCTTGGGAGGAAACCCGTTCCGTGTTATACGGCGTGGTTCCTTGATTTACCTAACTTTGAAAATAAAGATAAATAACTGTCTTTGTTCTCACACTAGTCCCATGACTGACCTGGAATTTATTGTTTTAACCTAAACTCTGGGTGCCCTTATTTTAACACGGGCAGCTAGTAGTTTTGGTTTTGCAGATTTTTATTCACAGGATCCTGGTTTACAGCTGGAACGATATCCGGAAAGCTTTGTATCCGTATATCTCTTCTAGTTGTGTATTGTATTATTTTCCGTTGCGATGTATTTAAATGTAATTTAAATCTCTGATATTTCTTTGTAATATTCATTTATACTCTGTATATTCTTGTATTCTGATGGAATTGTTGTAATAGCAATGAAATGTTCTTCCGTCTGCGTTCTATTTTGTCTTGTCCTCAACGTAATCCGGGCTTTCCTTATCGGGGAAGTTACGAGTCCTTACATTAATTAATTGGTAAACTTCTCTAAATCTTAATTAAAAGATTTATTTTTTTCTCAACTAGGTTTAAGAACAGTGTTAATGAAGACACCATTCATGACAAACCCAAAATCCAATTTGATATTAAATATAAGGCTCTGAATAGAAATTATATCAGCTTATTTTCAATATCAAATTATGAAACTAACGGATATCGTATTGGGAATAACGATATCTGTATCTTCCAAATTCCCATAACAATATCCGTATAGCCATGGAATCCAATATCGAAATATTCCGAAGATTATTTCCTTTCCACTCAAATTTATTCATTGGAAAATTCTGGTTATTTTAAAGTCATTTCAAATCCATTTTTATTTCTTTAAAAATATTGGATTATTATACTAGTTCATTTCGATAAAAATATATATTTATTTTTACAAACATGGAATTTTTCATCCAAATTCATTCCAAATCATTTATTATGATTTTACACAAATTATTAATATTTTTAATGATTTTATCAAGGCCCGTATTGTCGATTTCCATAAAAGGTCATTGAACTGCACTTACAACGACCTTTTCCAAGTTTGATTTGGACATAATTCCAAATCCAACCATTAGATTTCAAATCTCTTATATTCATTGGAAAGCTCTTTTCAATACAAAACCAACGGTTCTGGTTTTAGGAGAATCCGACGGTCAGATCTCCTGTAATGTCAATTCGAAGTCAATGGTTGAAATTCACAAACGGTCGTGGCACGACGCGTTCTATTCAGGCTATTTAATATATATATATATATATATATATTATATATTTCATCGATTTCCAATTAAAACGTATTTTATAAATCATTCATAAATTCATTTTAAAACGGTTCTAACTTCATTTTCAGGTTTAAATCAAAATTGAATATTTCATATCATTATAATATTAAAATGATAATATTTTCAAAGTATCAGATTTTGAAATAATTTCCTTTTCGATATTCATTATAAAAATGAATAAAATCGATATAAATATCGTTCACGTCAAAATAGCGCATATCTAATTAATACGACTTTACACATTTCAATATTTTTGTGTCCATCCAAAATCAGACATCAAATTCATGTTTTAATCCTTTACTGAATATTAATTTAAAACTATACAGAATATTAATTTAAAACCATATTGAATAATATTTGAAAACTATACTATATATTATTTGAAACTATTCGCTATTTCTAAATTGGAATCAGACTCAATCAATTACCATATAAATATATTTATATGGATTTCCATACATCATATGTATTCACAATAATGATAAATAATCATTAAACATCCACACATCATCCAGAGTGCATTCTACCATTGTATAAGCGTTAAAATAAATAAATAACACATATATAGTCTGTCAACCCATCGATTGACATACAACTAAATAATGGGATTAGTGTATGTCAAATATCATCCCAACACCCGTGTGGGGTTTCAAAAAACAAATACTATTCATTATTTGTGCATTTGGGCGATGTGTAAAATTATCGTCCCAATCAATATCAGTTAAATAGGTGTACATAAACAAACCGTCCGATATGTAAATGAATATTTATTTTATTTCAGGAGAATTTTATACAACGTATACAAATAATTTATATATTGCATATATAAATAATTTATACAACGCATATATATTTTTTATTTACTCCATTCTCAATATCACAATCACAATACACAATACAGTCAATTCAAACAAACATCCCTGGATTGTACAATAAAAAGTGTTGGGGGCTACTAAGCCCCATCTGCATCCTAGTATATTTTTAACTGTAAAATAATTAGAGTGATAAAGAGTTCTCACATTGGGATCCACTCTGCTATGATTTATTGATGGTTGTTTTAAATAAACCAAAACCGGCCGTTTAACTTGCTCCAAATTGGTTCTAGTCAGTTCCATGTTGTAGAGTTCGGAAAGACGATTCCAATGGTCCTGAAATCATCAAATTCTGTATCTATTTCAACAAGTTATCGTATTTTAAACTTTAAATAATTTAATTACATAATTAACTAAATAATTAAGGTTTTATTTAATTAACCTTCCTCTATTATTCACGTTTGTTGCCTGGAAACAGCCGTCGATCTGGAAATTCACGCACGCGCCTGGAGGCCCTCCGCCGCCAATCAGGAGCTGCCACGCCATTGAGCACCACGCCGCCGTCGTACTCCCTCCACCTGGTCGAACTCGCCTGAATGTGGCGGCCCCAAATCCATTCGAAACGGATGTCGTTTGGAGGAGGAAATCGGCTACATGGATTCGAATTAGCCCATCTCCACCGTTGAACAGGTGGATCTCACGTAGATCTACAGTTTTGGTTTTATAAGTTGATTGAATTGTTGAGTGGATTTAGAGAATGGGAAGGAAGAAGATTCAAAGAACATCGGCCTTCGATTTCCCAAAGAGGCTGCTCATTTTTTCTGAATGGGAAAAACTAGGGTTGGCCCCTTATATAAATATATTTAATATTATTTCAATTTCCAAAATGTAGTTTTTGTATCCGAACTCCAAATCAAACCCAACGACTATCGCCCCTAGCTAAATACCCCCATTCCAAATATAATGGGATATGTTTCGTAAGCAAATTCGACTGTTTCGATCAGTTTTTGTCAGAATTAAAATATAAATCAATATATATTGAATTTTAACATACATTGTAATTTACCGGGGCCACATACTGACTCCAAAAATTCAGGAAAAATAAATCTAGCTATGTTTTGACGATACGGTCCTAACAAAACTAATTTCGTCGAATTTGGAGACCATTTGAAAAATGGCCATTTTCCAGTCTATTAAACTCAAACTGAAATTACCAAATACGTTTACATTCACCACGCTCATATATTCATTCCAAAAATTATGAAAATTGGAATCGAGTAATAATTTGACATTCCGAATCCAACAAAAGTGGTTTCGTCGAAAACGGAGGTCGTTTGCAAAATGGCTATTTTTAAGGGCAATATATTATATTAAAATATATGTAAATTCCATAGCGACTATTTTAAATTTTAAACTGGGCATAACATTTTATTCCTGCTATGAAATATGAATTTTTCACATTTATTAGAAAGATATAATTAAAAAGATTCAAATGTTTCTGGGTTTACTGAAATCCGAATTATATTGAATTCTGTATATTCATTTGAAATTTGAAATCGATTTTTCAAACTACCGCGCCATTTTAGGCTGGTTTTATAATTAAATTAAATTTATACATTCTTACTTCGACTAAAATAATTTTTTAGACTTTATTGTTTATAATTAATCATTTTAAATATCTAAAATCCATTAAAATAGCCAAAATAAAAATTTTAAATTGGTTCTGAAAATCCAGGTTTATGCAGATATTATGTTGATTGCGGTGAATATATTTGGATATATGTTGTTTGTCCATTGGCATGTTTCTTGTTCGAGTGCTTGTGTAATTAATCTATCCATCTTTTGAACATGTATAGTTGTTAAAACATTGATTCATACACACAAATATACATGCATATATTAATATTCATATCTATGTGTATAAATATGTAGTTGATCTATCCATCTTCTAGTTCAATGACCACTCAATCAATTTCTACTTCAACTTCAACAACAGCGGTGGGAAGTAAGCATTGCCACCACAAAATCAGAGCGAAGATGAGGACTGTGATTGTAGGGTCGAATGCGGGGAATCAGTATTTTAATTTCTCCATGTGGCCTGTAAGTATAAATTAAGTATTTTTGGTTGCTTTGTCGATTATCGTATTTTTCAGCGATGTTTTAGTCTAGAATTTAACATATCTGCAGAATGACCATTATGGGTATTTTATATGGCACGACGAAGTGTATGAAATCAATAGCAATGCTGAAATGGAAGATACTATTGTTAAATTGATGGCAAAAGAAAATACTAAATTGCAATTTCTCATGAAAAGGAGAAACTTGAAGACAAGATGCTGAAGCAAAAGCAAAAGAGGGAAAAAGCCGATGAATTTGTGGCCGATATGAAGGTAGAGTTGGCCTTAATGTGCAACAAAATGTGGAAAGCACGAGAAAGGAGAAAAAAATTTCTTTGCAAGAGCTTTACCTATGTCCTGGATCATGTTTGGGGATGTTTTTTGTATACTTATGGAAATGTAGTGCAGTGAAATACCATCTAAGTGAAATAGCATTTATGATCAGTTTTTCTTCATAATTTTTTTTCATATTTCGTCGTTTTGGAGTAGTTGATGATGAATTGTAATGTGTACTATTGTATGGTTCGAAACGAATCTACTAATGGTGTTTTATGCAAGTGGGGTATGTGATATTATGCAAGTAGCTCTAATACTATTGTATGTGGTATTATGCAAGTAGCTGTCGTACTATTGTATCTGGTATCATGCAAGTAGCTCCCTAAACAAATTCAGAAATTTGATATTTATAGCAACATTTTTTGATGTTTCTATAGACACCAAAGGATATTGCTGTAGACCTAAATAGGGTTCTACTATAATAATATTTTTTTTGTTGTTGTAGATAGTCAAAATGTTACATTCGAGATCTGCAGCAACGATGAAACTTGCACCACCCTAAAACATTGCCAAAGAGCCATGCCAAAAATTTTTGGGCCTGTACCAACAATTTTTTTCCGTTGCGTTAGGCCGTTTATGGCGTAGTGACTGGTTTATCACTCAGCATCATTTGGCTTATTTAATTGAAAATAATTAAATAACGTTAATTTAAATATTCCAATATTTGGAAAACAACATTACAATTCTTACTTCAATATACTAATATTCGCAAAATCACTTCATTTTTATACTTAGAATAATATACTATAGCTATATCCAATATTCCATTTAAATACTAGTTGCAACACATTTAACACAACGTTATTCATTAACTATAACAAGGAAACCAATTCAACTTATTATTCGTAAAACGATAATAACGAAAACCCCTTTATTTTTCATTACTTGAAAACAATAGCCCGCGCTTATCTTTTAGATTAAAAACCCTTCTAATTCTCATTTCCTTACTTTGAAATATAACATTACGTTTTCGCACAAACTCCTTTTCATTTCCGTTACTCTAATTTTTTTATTATATATATACTTAAATCTTTTATTTCCTTTCTCTTTGGAAATATCTTTTTATCTCTTCTCCAGTCTTCTATTTCCTTTTAGTTTGGAAATATCTTTTTATTTCTTATCCATGCATTTTTGTACTTCAACATTCATTAGTCTTTAACTGTAAATTGGTAAGAGAATAATATACTAAGTATCAAACTCGAAGACCGAAATCAACATTAGATTAACACTCAGAAAATCACTCAACTCAACCAATTTCTAATTAGGTTCCAATTATTATCTTAACTCATTATCAACCCATTATATTTAACTTGTAATCCATTCAACCATTTTCCACTTTGAAAATATCGTTTCAGTTCCATCCATTTCACTTAATTTCATTATTAAGTCTCGCCCATTTAAAATCGATGTTTTAACTCCACATCTCTTTTATAAATCTTATTTATAAACTCTGGTTTAATATGAATCCCTTTTATATCTCGATTTCTTTTTACTTAATCCAAATGTTAAAGAAATATTTTATTTAAGCTATCGTATTCACTTAAATCTCTTTATAACTTCATTATAAAAACTCAGGTTTAATATAAAACCCGTTTATAACCTCTTTCCAAAACTCAACTATATTCTATTATAAAATCGATTACTTACTTAAATGATCTTCATTTAGAAAGAAATCTCTTAAATTAAAATAATATTTTACTTTAACATTAACTACTGTAAAATTAGTTAACTACTTTATTAACTAAAATAAATAATAAATTTTCATTTAAAGCCTTATTAAAATATAACTGCTATTCATTAAACTATTCCATTTAATTAATTAAAAGTAAATTAATCAAATAACCAATTCCACAAAAATAGTTGAATCAGTTAACTCACCCAATGATTATCTCGTTAATCAAATTCTCATTTAATTCTTCTTTTAAATTATTTAATAAAATATTTAATTTAAATATTCCCATTTAATTGTTTCTTCAAAACAATTTATTCAACCGTTAACCCTTAGGTTAGCGTCTACTCACATTCTTATAAATCTTACATTATAAGAATTTTCTTTATAAAACCCTTTAATAATTAATTACTTATAAACTTATCTAATAATAATAAATATTATATTCCTTTTAATAAATTTCCATTAAAAATAATAGATTTAAAAATCTATCTTCAGTTTCAAAATAAATTTTACAATTTCATTTCTATCGATTCATCTAACGGTAAACCGATATTTAAAAACGATTGATTTTTAAGCCATCTACCTCAAATTACTTAACCATTATTACCGATTGGTTAATATCATAACAAATGTTGGAATACGTTTCGACAATCTATAAACAAATCAATCATCAAATCAGGTTGGTCATACAGTTCATATAATGGTAACATGAAAATAAACAATAATTTGACGAACCCAATTGGATCCTTCCAACCTGTTTTTTCCTGCATCCGAATATGTTACCTCAAATAATAATATTCAATTCAATAAATAGATGTAATAATCAACAATAAATAAATAACAGTAATCCAAGCATCCATATTATAATTTAATACGTTTATATTATTATAAACATAAACAACAAGGTAAGGTACCTTGTTTGGAAACAATTGTTAGAATAATGATTACATTTCATTTAAATTAATGTTTAAATCAACCAATTCATCAAATATATAAATAATATTCAACACATAACAAACAATTATACCCAATAGTACACAAATTAAATCACGACTTATATAAATTATAAGTGGGTAAAAACCGAGTGAGTTATACTCACTTTGATTTCAATCGTTGAAATGGTTCGGCTACGGTTGAATTAAATAGTCGTTTAATTTAAATATAAACTCTAGCTATCACTGTCTCTGTCCAAAACAGTGCCATAATGTTTCGTCAATATGATCCCTTTATAATTTATTTCGTAAAATTTTGTTTACGATATAAAATGATATTGGCATATTAGTCTAACGATTTTAATTAAATTATTTAATTTCCTAATCTCATATTAAATATAAAGTAATTACTTTGGTATATAATTTAGCCGATTATATTTTTTCCCATTTGTATTCTTTTCATTCCCCTCTGTAAAAATAGATATGCCATGTCCTAAAACTTTGACCTTTGTTTGAACTACCCTTGTTCAAATACTGCTTTGAAACAAATAGGAAGTCGATCACTGGTCTTCTAAACACCCAAACAACCTACGCGTTACTATCCAGTTTGTTTGATCCATTTTGATCCTTCTTCCCAGGCCCTTTTGTTTACATCTTTGGTTACACAAAAGCAAGATGTTACGTTTAGTTTTGCACGCAGCTCCCCACGTTCTTTGTTCAAACCACATTTTCAAATTATGCCAATCCTTTTGTATTTGTTTACAATGCTTCAACCTCATGCTATCGTTAGTTCTAGAAACCCTTGCAGCCAAAAAGAATCTGACCACTACACCTCAAATGCTCCACCGGAGCGTCATCAAAAACTACAACCAGTTGCGCCTTCATGCCAACGTCCTACGCTATGAGTTGTAGGCAATTTGTAACACCCCGTATTTTCTGAGAATATTAAAGTAATGAATTAAAGAATAATTAATTACAAATGTGAGAAATCGGTGAAACGGATTGTGCCATTGCGTTCGTCTCGAAATTCTGCTTGGAATAGAGTCCAATTTTTCGAAAATCAGACTTCGTATGAAGAATTTATGGCCCTCGGAACTTTCAGAAATTTATATAAAACAATTCATAAAATTAAATACCAAGGCAGGTCGACCTGGGGGTCGACCTACCCCAGGCCAGGTTGACCAGGGGGTCGACCTCCCTATATACAGGTCGACCTGGGGGTCGACCTCCCCCTCGGGTCAGATCTGAAATCTGACGTGTTTCTTTGTGTGACGATCTGCTGTGTCATTAGGGCTTGTGTGGCAAGTTCTGGTTTGATCTCTTAGCATTGAATGGCTTTGATTTACCCTGGGTTGATCTGACGGCTCCTATTAAATCAAACTTCTATATAAGCAACCAAAATCTAAACCCTAAGCCATACAAAAATATTCCTAAGACCGTCATGCTGTCAACACTCAACTTAGAGTAGTCGCCATTCTCATTCAACTAGAAAGCAAGTTAGGAATTACAAATCAAATCAAATTCAACTAAGAGAATTCAACGTTTACAACAAATGAGAGCTATTCAATTTCAGAATACAGATCCAAGAAAACAAGACTTTTTTGTAAGTCCTGTTATTATTTAGATGTGAATGATTAAAAGTTGTGATTTGTAGTAAAATGAAAACTAGAGTAATTCCTAGTTGTAAGATAATGACGATGCTGATTTATGCCTATTCTTGCAACGATTCTATCGTATATGCTTGTGAGATTATTGTGGCTATATGTTGATGTTAAACCAATCGTATATTATGTAAATTTGGTGACTTTTAATGTTATGTAACTTGCAAGTTGTTTAGATCTATGTTTATTGAATCATGCAAGTTGTTTAGATCTATGTTTATTGAATCATACAAGTTATTTAGATCTACATTTAGATCTATGTTTATTGAATCATGCAAGTTATTTAGATCTATGTTTATTGAATCATGCAAGTTGTTTAGATCTACATTTAAATCTTTGTTTATTGAATCATGCAAGTTGTTTAGATCTACATTTAGATCTATGTTTATTAAATCATGCAAGTTATTAGGCTAGGACATGTATTATGTTTAGATCTACATTTAGATCTATGTTTATTGAATCATGCAAGTTGTATGGCTAAGACATGTATTATGTTTAGATTCACATTTAAATCTATGAAAAGTGGATCCAAAATTTAAGCTCATATTTACATGCCTTGTTAAACTTGTGTAAAACCATATGCTTAAGATTCATTTTTGTTGGATCCAAGATAAAAGTTCATATTTACATGCCTTGTTAAAACCTGTGTAATTCCGTATGTTTAAGTTTCATGATTATTGGATCCAAATTATAGTTTACATTCACATGTCTAGTTGAACTTGTGCAATTCTATATGCTTAAGGTTTATGTTCATTAGACCCAAAATAAAAGTTTGCATTTACATGCCTAGTTGGATTTGGGTAATTTTGTATGTTTAAGACACATGTTAATTAGATCCAAAAATGCAAGTTCACCTTTATATGACTAATTGGAATTATGTAGTTCTATGTAAACTCCCATCCATATGCTTATGGTTCATGTTGATTAGATTCAAAATTGCAAGTTCATAATTAAATATATATTTATTCTATGCCAAATTTATGTGACATATGTTGGATCCATATTATGGTTGTCTTGAATGCTACGTGTCTCTTCCTTTTCCCCTCTTGATTTTGAGTTAGGCTAAATTGCGAAGCCTAACATTCTATGAAATTTATGCGAAAGTTTAGCGGGGGTAACGTTGGGAAAAACATGATGTTAGATGTTATTGGCATATTTTAAATGATTAGTGGCATTAAAATGGTATAATTTATATACCTAAAATTATGAACATGATTTAGAGAGAAATTGGGCATGACTTGAATGACAATAATTTACATATAAATATAGAAGGTAAGTATGTAAATTTAGAAAAGACAAATATGCCTAACCCGAGGTTAGATTGAGTTACGGTGTAAGACTGCCCGGAACCGCTCGGCACATCCAGTAACCGTAACAATATATATCTAATGTGAGAGGTTAGTGCATCAAGCCCAAAAGAACCCGAAGTTAGACTAAGTTGTGGTGCAAAACTGCTCGGAACCGCCCAGCACATCCAGTAACCGCAACAATGCCTGTCTAATGTGAGTGGTTGGTGCTTTAATGAATGAATTAAAGCTAAGATAGGAACGGTAGGGTTAAGTTAATTAAGGTAACACTTAACCAATATAACAAGATGAATGACTAGGGTTAAGTTAATAGGAAACACTTAACCAGTATAGCATGATGAATGGGTAGGGTTAAGTGATAAGAAACACTTAACCAATATAATTTGATTTGTGGTAAGTTAAGTTTAAACAAGAGGGCAACACTTAACCAATACAACTTGATTTGTGGTAAGGTTAAGTTAAAACAAGAGGGCAACACTTAACCAATATAACTTGATCTGTGGTAGGGTTAAGTTGACACAAGAAGGCGACACTTAACCAAAGTAACATGAAAAGTAGGTAGGTTAAGTTAACTTGAATTGATTGATGACACTTAACCAATATAGCATGATGAACATGAGGGGTTAAGTTAATAAGAAAACACTTAACCAATATAACTTAATGAACGAATGGGGTTAAGTTAATAATAAACACTTAACCAACATGATACAATGAATGGGTGGGTTAAGTTAACCTGAATGGACAACACTCAACCAATATGACATAATGTGCGGGAGGGTTAAGTACATATCGGGTTGGTGGGTAATGTTAGTAAATATAGGCCCACAAAACTTAACCGTTTAATAAACATACTTGAATCAATGGGAGGGTTAAGTACATCTCGTGTAGGTGGGTAATATTAGTACATATAGGCCCATAAACTTAACCATTAAAAAGACATGCTTGAATCAATGGGAGGGTTAAGTACATATCGGGTTGGTGGGTAATATTTGTATATATAGGCCCACAAACTTAACCAATAGGAAACCCCAGTAACGGGGAGCCATTTCAGTAGTAACCCACATAGATGTATCACGGTACCCTGAACTAGGCAGGGTGGGGCACGATTACTGGGTTGATTATAAGCGGTCAAAACAGCGGCAGGGGGTACGTCAGTGTAGGTTACGACGGTTTACGGGCGTGCACGTACTCCGGAGTGGGAAAAAGTAGGCATTAAGTACCAGTAGTTATACACTGTGCATCTTGAATTGTGTCGGGTTGCTGTCATAAGGATTGATACACCTTATGGTGGGACCAGCATAGGGTATCTACACGCAAGAGAGGGCCGATTGACACAGACACATGGAACATTAATGCAAATAAGGAGCCGATCGATAGGGTAGTAAGGGTACATCTAACAAGTTCATGGCAATTAGGCTGATTAAGGTGGAATCCTCACGATAGATGTACAACTGAAGGCTACCACAATTACAGGGGTTGGGATCACGTTATCATTTTATACATATTACTAGTTGGAACACTAGTTAGGTGGTGCAGAGAAGTAAAATGGGTGCGATAGCATATTCGGCCTTATTATCTTATTTCTAGGGTGATGTCCTAGATTCAGTTTATTCATGTCATAACCTTTTCTTGTTTACATGCTAAATAATCACTGGACTTACCAGACTCATGTCTGACCCATTTTCTTTCGTCTTCTTTTCTTCCGTCCCCCCCCCCCCCCCTCGTTCCACAGGGAGGGAATACTTCAGCTTAGATCGTATTGCTTTGGACTCTCTCTTCCACTGCTATGGCTGGTTCACGCTTTATTAGGGAATATCATTGTTATTTTTATGCTTCTTTTATATTTGGAAGTTTTTGAATCAAGAAAGAAGTTCTATGTATTACTTTTAAGTATGATTGAGATAACTGTTGTAAAAGCTTGATTGAACCATATTATTTATAAAATGACTTTATTTTCCACTGCTTTATTTGCCTGTCTTGTAATTTATCTGCGTCTTTTACCTAAAATGCTCCACCAAAGTTAAGGCATTCCCTTTGTGAGTGACCTTAACGGAGGCGGGGTGTTTCACTTGGTATCAGAGCTGAAGGTTACCGGATCAGATAAAAGATTTGAAAAATTATTTTCAAAATAGTTTTAAAAGAAGCATTTTCAAAAGAAAAGTTTTGTTTTAAAGGCATATTCCCCAAAGCCATATGCACTATCTTTTAATCCTCTGTTTGAATCCTTGTTTCCTTCTTTCCTGAGTCTCCGGGGCTCCTGGCTTTCTCGGAGGTACCCTCATCGCGACACGGTTCCATAGGCTTGATAAGACTACGATATTTTTCAAAGGGCGAAGAAGTGCCCAACTTCCATCTATAGTCACTTCAGCTTCAACTGCAGCTAATTTTCTTTCGAGCTTTGTAGGATTTTCCATGCGATGGAGGCAGCTTTCAAGAGACCTATCAACAAGTTACACAAGGATGGTAAAGATAAGAATGAGGGAGTTTGGCTAAGGAGCACAACCCAAGGATGAAGAACTCATGGATATAGACTTGGTTCACAGAGGGGAGGAAAGAATAGTAAAACCTAAAGACAAGAGGAAATATCTTTATTATGATATAACGGATTGTATAATTAAGGGCAAGGGCAAAAACAAATGACAGGATTTTCAGGAGGTTAAATGCATGATCTCACCGCCAGCATACCTGAGAGAAAGATAGTAAAGTCTAGTTCTTCTTTTTGATCATCCTGTTAGTACTCTTTTTGATTTTAGCGCTTCACAATCATTTATATCTGCTTCCGTAGTTGAGTCTCTGCACCTTAGTACTTGTAGAGTAGAAGATCCCATTATTGTCTCAAATCCAGTTTTTGGTTCGGCTCATTTATCTTTGGTTTGTAAGGATTTGAGATACTTGTGTTTTTGGTTTCATGGACTATGGGTTGATTCTAGGCATGGATTGATTAGCCAGTAGTTGTGAAACGAGGGTAGTTAGACTTTTTACTTGCCTCGGGAATACCCTCGAGATTTCGTGCGATCGCGACGGGATTAGTTAGGCTTAGCTACCTATAATCACTTTATGTATCTATCGATGATTTTCGATCCGTTGGAGTAGTTCATGAGTACGCAAGATGTTTTGATTAAGGTTAGGGGCTTGTCCCCTAAAACATAAGGTAGACTCCCACATATATCTAGATGACAATGCAAAGCCAGTTATGCGATCAACGATAGTTTTGGAGCAAGATTGGCGACGATAGCTAGAATCTGTTAAGTGCTCAATTGTTTGGTTGTTTTGCTAATATCATCTCATGTAAATCGTCCAAATTCGAAGGAGGTATTCCTTGGGTGATTGTCTGATATTGGTGTAGGCCTTTGGGGCTTGTACTTGAGGGATGTCAAGTTCGACTAGGATGGTTTACATGAGAGATATCGACCCTCAGATTTGTGACATGATGGATAAGCTAAGTAGAAGAGAGACCTCTAATCATCTTAGTATATACACTTGGTATCTTGGCTCACACCTGTTTATCTTGGAAAGATAGTTCGACTACATTGGATATCCTATAGCATAGTAAGTGATCGAGGTCCTATCTTTACTAGCGAGTTTTGGAAATGGAGGTCAAGAAGCTTCGCAACTGTGAAGTTAAATTAGTTAAGGTACAGTGGAGTGAAGATCAAGAAGACGCGACGTGGAAGACTGAAGATAAGACACGCGCATCATACACTTTTTCTTGAGGGTATATCCTTGATCTCTTTTTCTAGGAATTCTATGCATGTTTGTTTCTATCTTTTTAGGAATATCCTCTAGGTCATATCTTCAATCCTTAGGTAGAAGCCGATGGATATAAACATGTGTTTGAAACATGTTATGATTGGTGGTTGCAAGTGGTTGCTAGTGGTTGCTCGTGGATGCATATACACACATTAGGCACTAGATCGGCTCAGTCACTTTCATATTGCATATGCATGAGTGAATTTTTATACATATGAACTGAAACTTGATGTGTTATTATATGGATGTTGCATTTGTATGAATGATTGTGCACTCATGTAGAAGTTATAAAGTACGATTAGGAATAATTGCATACATGATGGACTCATGGCATTGACATAATTCGCATTGAGGAGGTCAACTGAATCAGTAGACTGCCTGATTTTACATTAGATAAGGACATGTACACACACTTTACATATGATCATGAAGGAATTAAAAATCTTTTTAAGGACAATGGATGCATGTGATTGAATGGTTGAGTAGATGGATGTTGGATGTTAGGATATATGTTCTTCCTAACTTGAAGATTTCGAGGACGAAATCCTTTAAAGAGGGGAGAACGTAACACCCTGTATTTTCTGTGAATATTAAAGTAATGAATTAAAAAATAATTAATTACAAATGTGAGAAATAGGTGAAATGGGTTGGCCATTGCATTCGTCTTGAAATTCTGCTGGGAATAGAGTCCAAGTTTTCGAAAATCGGACTTCGTATGAAGTTATGGCCCTCGGAACTTTCAGAAATTTATATAAAACAATTTAGAAAATTAAATACCAAGGCAGGTCGACCTGGGGGTCGACCTACCCCAAGCCAGGTCGACCAGGGGGTCGACCTCCCTATATACAGGTCAACGTGGGGGTCAACCTGGGGGTGACCTCCCCCTCGGGTCAGATCTGAAATCTAACATGTTTCTTTGTGTGACGATCTATTGTGTCATTAGGGCTTGTATGGCAAGTTCTGGTTGGATCTCTTAGATTTGAATGGCTTTGATTTACCCTGGGTTGATCTGAGGGCTCCTATTAAATCAAATTTCTGTATAAGCAACCTAAATCTAAACCCTAAGCCACACAAAAATATTTCCAAGATCGTCATGCTATCAACACTCAACCTAGAGTAGCCGCCATTCTCATTCAACTAGAAAACAAGTTAGGAATTACAAATCAAATCTAATTCAACTAAGAGAATTCAACGTCTACAACAAAGGAGAGCTATTCAATTTCCGAATACAAATCCCAGAAAACAAGACTTTCTTTTGTAAGTCCTGTTGTTATTTAGATGTGAATGATTAAAAGTTGTGATTTGTAATAAAATAAAAACTAGAGTAATTCCTAGTTGTAAGATAATGAAGATGCTGATTTATGCCTATTCTTGTAACAATTCTATCGTATATGCTTGTGAGATTATTGTGGTTATATGTTGATGTTAAACTAATCATATATTATGTAAATATGGTGACTTTTTCATGTTATGTAACATGCAAGTTGTTTAGATCTACATTTAGATCTATGTTTATTGAATCATGCAAGTTGTTTAGATCTATGTTTATTGAAACATGCAAGTTGTTTAGATCTATGTTTATTGAATCATGCAAGTTGTTTAGATCTACATTTAGATCTATGTTTATTGAATCATGCAAGTTGTTTAGATCTACATTTAGATCTATGTTTATTAAATCATGCAAGTTATTAGGCTAAGACATGTATTATGTTGAGATCTACATTTAGATCTATGTTTATTGAATCATGCAAGTTGTTAGGCTAAGACGTGTGTTATGTTTAGATTCACATTTAGATCTATGAAAAGTGGGTCCAAAATTTAAGCTCATATTTACATGCCTTGTTAAACTTATGTAAAACCATATGCTTAAGATTCATGTTTGTTGGATCCAAGATAAAAGTTCATATTTACATGCCTTGTTAAAACCTGTGTAATTCCATATGTTTAAGATTCATGATTATTGGATCCAAATTAAAGTTAACATTCACATGTCTAGTTGAACTTGTGCAATTCTATATGCTTAAGGTTTATGTTCATTGGACCCAAAATAAAAAATTTCATTTACATGCTTAGTTGGATTTGGGTAATTTCATATGTTTAAGATCCATGTTAATTAGATCTAAAAATGCAAGTTCACCTTTATTGACTAATTGGAATTGTGTAGTTCTATGTAAACTCCCATTCATATGCTTATGGTTCATGTTGATTAGGTTCAAAATTGCAAGTTCATAATTAAACATATATTTATTCTATGCCAAATTTACGTAACATATGTTGGATCCATATTATGCTTGTCTTGAATGCTACGTGTCTCTTCCTTTTCCCCTCTTTATTTTGAGTTAGGGTAAATTGCGAAGCCTAACATTCTATGAAATTTATGCGAACGTTTAGCATGGGTAACGTTGGGAAAAACATGAAGTTACATGTTATTAGTATATTTTAAATGATTAGTGGCATTGAAATGGTATAATTTATATACCTAAAATTATGAACATGATTTAGAGAGAAATTGGGCATGACTTGAATGACAATAATTTACATATAAATATAGAAGGTAAATATGTAAATTTAGACAAGACAAATATGCCTAACCCGAGGTTAGATTGAGTTACGGTGTAAGACTGCCCGGAACCGCCCGGCACATCCAGCAACCATAAAAATATATATCTAATGTGAGAGGTTAGTGCATCAAGCCCAAAAGAACCCGAAGTTAGACTGAGTTGCGGTGTAAAACTGCCCGGAACCGCCCGGCACATACAGTAACCGCAACAATACATGTCTAATGTGAGTGGTTAGTGCTTTAATGAATGAATTAAAGCTAAGACAGGAATGGTAGGGTTAAGTTAATTAAGGTAACACTTAACCAATATAACAAGATGAATGAATAGGGTTAAGTAAATAGGAAACACTTAACTAGTATAGCATGATGAATGGGTAGGTTTAAGTAATAAGAAATACTTAACCAATATAACTTGATTTGTGGTAAGGTTAAGTTAAAACAAGAGGGCAACACTTAACCAATATAACTTGATTTGTGGTAAGTTTGAGTTAAAACAAGAGGGCAACACTTAACTAATATAACTTGATTTTCGGTAGGGTTAAGTTGACACAAGAAGGTGACACTTAACCAAAGTAACATGACAAGTAGGTGGGTTAAGTTAACTTGAATTGATTGATGACACTTAACCAATACAACATGATGAACACGTGGGGTTAAGTTAATAAGAAAACACTTAACCAATATAACATGATGAACAAACAGGGTTAAGTTAATAAGAAACACTTAACCAAAATCACACGATGAATGGGTGGGTTAAGCTAACATGGTTGGACAACACTTAACCAATATGACATAATGTGCGGGAGGGTTAATTATATATCGGTTTGGTGGGTAATATTAGTAAATATAGGCCCACAAAACTTAGTTGTTTAATAACCATGCTTAAATCAATGGGAGGGTTAAGTACATATCGGGTTGGTGGGTAATATTAGTAAATATAAGCCCACAAAACTTATCCGTTTAATAAAAATGCTTGAATCAATGGGAGGGTTAAGTACATCTAGTGTAGGTGGGTAATATTAGTACATATAGGCCCACAAACTTAACCGTTAAATATACATGCTTGAATCAATGGGAGGGTTAAGTACATATCGGGTTGGTGGGTAATATTTGTATATATAGGCCCACAAACTTAACCAATAGGAAACCCTAGTAACGGGGAGCCATTTCAGCAGTAACCCACATAGATGTATCACGGTACCCTTAACTAGGCAGGGTGGGGCACGATTACTGGGCTGATTATAAGCGGTCAAAACAGCGGCAGGGGGTACGTCAGTGTAGGTTCCGACGATTTACGGGCGTGCGCGTACTCCAAAGTGGGAAAAAGCAGGTATTGAGTACCAGTAGTTATACACTGTGCATCTTGAATCGTGTCGGGTCGCTATCATAAGGATTGATACACCTTATGGTGGGACCAGCACAGGGTATCTACACGCAAGAGAGGGCCGATTGATACAGACACATGGAACATTAATGCAGGTAAGGAGCCGATTGATAGGGTAGTAAGGGTACATCTAACATGTTTATGACAATTAGGGTGATTGAGGTGGAATCCTCACGATAGATGTACACCTGAAGGCTACCACAATTACGGGGATTGGGATCACGTTATCACTATATACGGATTACTGGTTGGGACACTAGTTAGGTGGTGCAGAGAAGTAAAATGGGTGCGATCGCATATTCAGCCTTATTATCTTATTTCTAGGGTGATGTCCTAATTTATTCATGTCATAACCCTTTTCTTTTTTACATGCTAAATAGTCATTGGACTTACCAGACTCTTGTCTGATCCATTTTCTTTCATCTTGTTTTCTTCCGTTCCCCCCCTCCCCAGGTCCGTAGGGAGGGAATACTTCAGCTTAGATCGGATCATTTCCATCTTAAAGAAAGTCGATGTATTTCTTTGGACTCTCTGTTCCACTGCTATGGCTGGTTCACGCTTTATTGGGGAATATCATTGTTATTTTTATGCTTCTTTTATATTTGGAAGTTTTTGAATCAAGACAGAAGTTCTATGTATTACTTTTAAGTATGATTGAGATAACTGTTGTAAAAGCTTGATTGAACCATATTATTTATAAAATGACTTTATTTTCCGCTGCTTTATTTGT
The DNA here is from genome assembly GCA_030737875.1 of Allium sativum. NCBI lineage: Eukaryota > Viridiplantae > Streptophyta > Magnoliopsida > Asparagales > Amaryllidaceae > Allium > Allium sativum. The sequence goes on from CM060912.1 coordinate 137,520,639, forward strand.
CTGTCTTGTAATTTATCTACATCTTTTACCTAAAATGCTCCACCAAAGTTAAGGCATTCCCTTTGTGAGTGACCTTAACGGAGGTGGGGTGTTTCACAACTCGGCACCACTGGCTGCTCTCAAATCCACTTCGAATGTCACTGCTATTCAAAATCATTTCGGCCTCCACGGCGCTCAGTTCTCAATCAGCACCGATTGAACTAATAGACCTCCCCAAGCTTGAGACTTTTCATGTTGGAGAGTCTGGATTTTGATCGATGTATACGGAGAAGCATGAAGAAATTGATTGGCAGCACTCTGCCGTTGAAAATGAGGGTGGCGGCTCTCATACGGGTTGACCACGAACAAAGGAATTTAGGATTAAGTTTAAAATTGGGGTATTTATAGGTTAGCCAATTAATTCGAATAATATTATAAGAAACTTAACCGCGAAATATCATGTCAAAACCACCACATACGATCTCCAATCGAGATGAAACTCATAATCCAAGCATTGAAAAATATTCTGGACACGATAGGACAGGTTTCGCGAATTTCGAGGTCACTCGTAAAAATCCCTTTATAATTCATAGGTGAAAATCACACGTTTAAATTTCCTACGATCATAAAATAAATCCAAATAACTTGAAATTTGAAACACTACAACACTTAATCATTACGCTATTTTGGACCCAAAATTATCCGGACTTCAAAAATAAGAAATAGTATATCTATTCTGACTCTAAAGGTCAATACAAATTCAACGGAATTGATTTCATGGCTTAATTCGATTGTTATCTCAAGTTATCAATAAATTCCTTTCAAATCAATTTAAATTTATTAAATTAATCATTGTTATTTATAAACGATTCCATAGCGACTATTTTAAAATTTGAATTGGACATAACTTTGAATATATAATATGAAATCTTCAATTTTCTCTTTCATTAGAAAATTATAATCAAACAGATTCAAACGATTTTTGTTCCACAGAATTCCAGCTTTTATCGGATCCTATATATTCAATTGAAGTTCAAAACTCAATATTACGAATTATCGCGACATTACGAGCTCGATTTATAATTTAAATATAAATTATATGTTCATTTATCGTTTATCAAATGAATTCTGAATTATAAATCCATTTCTAATTCGAAATCAATATTTAAAATAATAAATTAAATTAAATATCTGACAACCCGAAAATACGAGATGTTACAAATATGTTTCTTGTGCACTTACCAGACAAGTGAGCCTTGAAATTTCCATTAGATACATGTTCAGAAAAGCCTTTTTTTTACAAATTCACATATTTAATTTAACTATCCTTGGATTTTGCCAGCTTCTATTTTCGGATTTTTGATCCTCTAGGTATGCTTAATTTTTCTTTTTCCACTCTTGAATATTTAATTCCGTTATGATTTATTTCGGTTTTACTTGCTTCTACATGGATTTCTTAAAGTGACTTGGTCTTTACAATAGAGTTCTATCATGAAGAGATATTGTAACTTTTATATTGATTTTTGATGTAATTGAAAAATCCTATGGTAGAAATGAAAGATTGTGTGTGAAACTCACACACTTTATTTTCTAAGGTAGTAGTTCCTATGATGGTGTACTATGATTTTTTTCATTCTGTTCATTTCCAAGCATAATGTTTATTGATGTTACCATCTTGTTGTTTGATTTTAAATTTGTTGTAAGCTACTATTTTATTACTATTATTTTGTGCATACATTATGATGCATTGACTACATTAGCTATTACTGGAAGATCAAAAGCAGTATTTGTATGTCTTGTAATTTATTTTATTTTTCTTATGTTTTTTTAATAACTTTGAGACATATTTTATTGTTTCAGTTCTCATTCTTTGGCTGTGAAATAAATGAAGGTCGCTTCTGCAAAGTAAAAATTTCAGGGAAACATAACATATTTTTTTCGTGGTAAAAATCAATATAATTAACCAAAAAGTCAACATATAATTTTCTGATCATGGTTATTAAGGGACTACTGACTAATTTAATCTAAGAGTAATATGTTTTTTGTGCACTTACCAGACAAGCGAGCCTTGAAATTTCCATTAGATTCATGTTCGTATATGAGAAAGATGGTATAAACGCTTGAATCATCTTATGAAGAATCGATGCAATGGCCCAAGAGATAAACTAAATTTGGATGCCTAAGCTTTGAAAATAAACCCAAACTAAGCTTAAGTTTTTTTTGAATTTGTTTAGGAGGGAAACTGACTAGAGTCGTAAAACGCTCTCTTGTGCACTAGCCTGGTCCGCGAGCGTCATATAAGTGGCTGATCTCAACGTATGCACATGGTAAGCTCTTAGCAAGCCATTCCGAACAAAGTTTATGGTTTCTTATTTAGTATTTTATAAACAATGATAAACATCGTATGGAAATGTATGTCCCATTCCCTAGTCTTCCTTTCAATAGCTGCAAAAGCATTTAACAAGGATAAACTGATTTTTTTTCTTTTCTATTTCTTATAAAAGATAAGCTCAGTGAATAAAAAATTGCAAATACTAACATACCTTTCCAATGAATCCCTCTCCAATAGATGATGCCCTATAAAAATTTCTTGTTGCTTCTCTTGATTCCTCAAGAGAAAATACTCGATAAGCAGGCAAAGATGATGCTCCAAAATTTGTATTTTCAGTTCTGTATCCTGCGATGATGTCGACATTAGGTGTATAAGCAAGTTTCTTGCAAGATGCATAGCAATAAATTCATCAAAAAAAGATGATAGCAACATAATATGGACATGATGTCAACTACCAGTAATTTGTGGTAAAAAAAGGAAAAAGTTAAAGTGCTTTTCTATTCCATGGATTGAGCGATAATTTTTTTTTTTTTTTTTTTTTTTAGCTCCGTTGTCCCGGTATCCAAATTTTTAACAATTTAGAACCAATTTTGAAACCAGGTTGGAGATGAGAGTTTTTACTTTTCTTTGCTCAAATTAGAGTCAATCTATTGCTAAGCCATATAATTATAATTTTTGATCTTTTTTTTATTATTGTTTTGGTCTGTGTTTTTTTAGTTTGGTTTTCAGTCATAAAATATAGCATCAAATATCATATCAAAAATGATCAATAAATGAGAATATCCAGTTGGTTTGATAATTTTGGAAACATTTTAGATCATAGAAAATAAAACTGATGTTAAAAATAAAAGGAATACTTCATAAAATTGGGAAAAGTCATATTTGGAAACAGGTTAAAGCATTTGTTATAACACATATTTAGAATTTTTTATTAATTATGAATTATTATATAGAAAATGTTGTTTTTTTAGAATTTATACCACGTGATATCAGTGATATGCTCCCAAGGTGTGGAGAATAATGCAAATGTTGGCAAAATTGACTAACAAAATGGTTTTTAGAATCCTAATACAGACACTAGCATGGATATGCACACACTTCTATGCACTTTTGATTGAATAACAAATCAACATGTAAAACTGTCTATAACTAAAAATGAAGTTATTGGAGGAAAAGGTTGTCGTTGATGTCATGATCATTGATAGCTATTTCTCTTTTGAATATTTCTATTTCAGTCCTAAAAAAAGAAAACATATTGTTTTCTTTTGTGTTGCAAAAGGAAATACCTAGTATTTATATTCATATAGGTCCCCAAGTGTAATTTTGGTTTATTAATAATTATTGCTTTTGTGTTGCTAAAGTTTATAAATTTTATGTTAATGAACCCAAATTTCATATATAATAGCTAAATTTTTCTTTCTTTTATAGATGGAAGCATACCATGTAATCATCTTTTCTCTTGATATAATTTATTAATATGGTTTCTTTCCATTCATTTGTTGGCTGTTGTTCTTATTTCCAATTTATTTATTGTTGAATTAATTTTTTTCTGATGGTTGTAATCAACATATAATTTTGTCAACAGTGGTTTAAATAAATATTATTAAAATCTAAGTTTTGTCTGGTTGCCTTATAGAATAAGTTTTTTAGTCTTTTTTAAACATTCCACATAGTATTGCTTTAGACAAATATGTGATAATGCATTCCAGTGACAACTGTAACAATTCACTTGTATTTTTAAATATTTTCCATATCAGCCTCAAGTACTACAAAATTCTTGCTTTTCTTGACATTGTTTATTACTTTCTTGATAGTAAATAGGATTTCTAGCAGATATTGGGATTGTTTTGCAGTAAAACCAACAAGGGAAAAAACCCACCTTGCAAACTATTAACAATTTAGAACAAATTTGAAACTAGGTTGGAAATGAGAGTTTTTAGTTTGCTTTGCTCAAATTAGAGTCAATTTATTGTTAGGCTATATAATTATAATTTTTTATCCTTTTTTTATTGTTTTGGTCTATTTTTTTTTCAGTAATAAAATATTGATGAAGAGTTGAACAGAAGGATACATTTTTTATTCATGAATCGCAATTATATAAAGTTACAAATACATGCAGTCAATCTTTATCATGATATGTATTTTATTTCAATGACATACCATATACGGATGGCTAAGATGAAAGACCGATTTTGCTAACCAATGTTGTGAAGGAGGCACGTGGTAGTGGCTTAGTGAGGGCATTCGCATGCTGGTCATTAGTGGAGATGTGAGAGATCCTCAAATTTCCACTTTGCATATTTTCTCTGACAAAATGGTTATCAATCTCAGATGCTTCATTTTAGAATGAAAAACCGGATTAGCACTCACATATGTTGCTCCAGCATTATCACAATAGATGACTGGACAGAGAGTGAGGTTATGACCAAGCTCCTTGAATAATTTTCCTACCCAAAGAATTTCGGCAGTAGCATTTTCCGTTGCCCTGTACTCGTCCTTGGTAGATGATTTAGCTCTTGTACGCTGCTTCTTTGACGTCCATGAGATAGGATTCTTGCCTAAATAGACTATATATATGCTAATGTAGAAATGTAGTCATCTTTGTCACAAGCCCAATCCACATCAAAGTAAGCATGGAGAGTGAGAGGTGAATCTTTATGTAAAATTAAACCCATATTAGATGTAACACTTAGATACCGAAGAAGAAGATGTAGATATTGCATGTGTTCCTCAATTGGATGTTGCATGTATTGAGCTAACTTGTTTATTGTGAATGCCACATCAGGCCTTGTAAGACTTAAATATTGTAAACTACCTATTAACGTACGATACTCAGTCGGATCGTTGATAAGGTTTCCATGTATAGTTAATGGAGGATGAGTTGCTAATGGTGTTACAACTGGTTTTACATCATCCATGTTAGCTTTACACAACATATCAACAACATACCTCTTTTGACTCACGAAAATACCTTTTGGATGAGGCACTACTTCCACTCCCAGGAAGTAAGACAACTCTCCAAGGTCTTTGAGTGAGAAACGTATTGCCAATTTTTTTATAAAAGCTTCCAGTGCTTGAGTTGCATTACTTGTAACAATAATATCATCCACATAAACCAACAGATAGATGATGTCGCCATTTTTGGTGAACAAGGTGAATCAGAGACCATATTCTTCAAGCCCAACTCAATTAAATATTGCCTTAATTCTTTATACCAAGCTCTTGGAGCTTATTTTAACCCATGCAGTGCCTTGTTTAATTTGCATACATGTGTTGGATGTATGGGATTTGTGTAGCCAGGAGGTTGTATGGTGTATACATCTTCAGTGAGTGTGCCCTGTAGAAAAGCATTGTTTATGTCAAGTTGGCGCAATGACCAACCTTGAATAACGGCAAGTGAGAGCATAAGCCGGACCGTGGCGGGTTTAACTACAGGGCTAAAAATTTCACCGTAGTCAATACCAGCTCTCTGATTAAAACCTTTTGCAACATAGCGAGCCATATACTGAATAATGTTGCCAACCTTATTCTTTTTAATTCAAAAAATCCATTTGCATCCCACTACATTTTGTGATATAGATGAAGGTACAAGATCCCAAGTTCTATTTTTCACCAATCCATTAATCTCTTCATCCATAGCTTTACGCCAAATAGGGCTTTTTAATGCTTGGGTGATATTTTTTGGGATCTACATTTCATTGACCTCCGCATTTAAATTCGGTTTACTGGTAGGTTTCCTAACGCCATGTTGAAGTCTTTTGGTCATTTAAGGAGAATTTACAGGATTGTTGGGTGTTGAATATGTAGATGTGGATATATCGATGTTTGACTGACATAAAGTAGAGGAAAGCTCGGCAGTGGTATTAGGAGGTTGAGATGATTTTATTGTGGACATAGGAGATGAAAGAGGTGAAGTGGGGAATGAGTAGGAGGAGTGCAGGAAGGTGAGTTAGTCTGCAATGAATGAGAGGAGGAAAATTGAGTATTTGATAATATAGACAATGTGAGAGGTGCCCATTGTTCCACTAGGTCAGACAAGGAGGCAGTTGAATTTTTAAGTTTAGAAAAAGGAAAGAATTTCTCTTTAAGTGAACATGACGAGAAACATAAACACAGTTATCTATGCAGAATATTTCAATCCTTATCAAATATAGCATAAAATATCATATCAACAACGATCAATATATGAGAATATCCACTTGGTTTGATAATTTTGAAAACAAGTTAGGTAATTGAAAATAAAACTAATGTTATATAAAAGGTATACTTCATAAAAGTAGGAAAAGTCATATTTGGAAACGGATTAAAGCATTTGTTATAACACAGATTCAGATTTCTTCTATTAGTTGTGAATTATTGTATAAAATTAAGAATTTGTACCATCGGATATGCTCCCAAGATGTGGAGAATAATGCAAATGTTGGCAAAATTGACTAAAAAATGGTTTTTGAAATCCTAATACAGACACTAGCATGGATATGCACACACTTCTATGCACTTTTGGTTGAATAACAAATCAAAATGTAAAATTGTCTATGACTAAAAATGAAGTTATTGGAGGATAAAGGCAGTCATTGATGTCATGATCATTGATAGCTATTTCTCTTTTGAATATTTCTAATGGTTTATGAAAACTGGCAAGGGTTGTAAACTCAATTTGGTTTATCTATAAATACATTATCACGACACCATAAATAGTTCACCAAGTGCTCTTTTGTAAAATTAGCATGCTTTGAAGACTCTTTGACATCCCCAGAATACTTGATAATCATTTCCTTCATTACTATTAATGGTCTTGCTGGCGGTTTTGTATGGTGTGTGTATGCGTGTGTTTCAAGTATATGGAGAGATCCATTTTCTCTAAGTTTGTAGACCCTACATGCCAATACTAACCCTCTATATTATTTTTGTCTATGATGAATTATACAAGGTAGCTTTAAAGGGACAATAGATCCCTTTTTTCTCTCTTTCTACACGTACACAATATCTCGCATGCATGTGTAAGTGTGTGAACGGAGCTACTAAACCCTTCTTTATTACATCCCATCTAAACCCATTCAATTTATCGGACTACACAAGTCGAAGTTGAATGAAAATTTGCACATACATTTTTTATATCTACAAGATCAATTTGAACAATTGTAGCAACCCTCCCCCAAACCTTCAAAAACCCAAGTAGAAAAAAAGAAAAACGAGTCCAACGTTAAATAAATGTTTCACACTACAAGACACATAGTGGTTTGCGATGGCCATAAGCCGTCGGAGACCATCGCAAGCCCTCGCTATTTAAGTCATCGCCAACAGGAATAACAACGGGTTGAGCGACGGTTCCGTCACTTGTTTAGCAACGGCTTGTAGCCACGTGTCATCTTGCATGTAGTTTATTTTATCGGTAAGCGGTTGTAAGCCATCGCAAAACGTTACAAAAATGACGTAGCTAGTCGTTGCTAGCTGTCACTATGTGATGACCAAATTGCCGTCAATAGCCGTCGCAAATATGAAGCAAAAATTTTACAGCACACAATAATTCCTTTTCATCAAGCCACACGACAACAATTCAATCCAATAACCAATACCACACCACTATCATCCCATCAATTCACCAATACTCATCAGCAATCAATTCATCATAGCATACGATCGTCAAATATATCAAAAAAAACCCATCATAACATATCAGCGTTCAAATAACGTTATACATACCAAAACACATCATACCATTGTCCACAAACTGTCATACATGTCCAAACACATCATATACCATCGTACATGCATCTAACGTATAAAAAACCAAGTACATGTACATACCATAGCATAAGTCAAAAAAATGAGCACCTACACTACTCATCCTCGTTTTCGTCGTCTTCTTCTTCCTCTCGATATACAGAAGAATCTTCTCCCTCTCCTCCCTCCCCAGGCATAAACCCATGCTCCTGAAAGTAAGTTGCAATGCGCTCGTCTATTTCCTGTTGCATCTGGGTTTTTCGCTAGTCCATCGTCTCATTCATCTTCTCCTGCATCCGAAAAATAGTCGCCTCCTCCATCGACCTCTTATAACCACGCTGAACGACCTGCGAAATAATTAAGTTCACATTAAAGTTATTTAAATATATTTTTACTAGTTTATGTTAAACATGTATATAGTTAGCAATAACATTTGTTTTTCTTAAGTAGAATTGTCAAATATAATACCAATACACGCGTATATATCGCACATATTTTATCATGATATTTATAAACCATCGTGATTGTCGTAATTTATGTCTAAAAAAAGTCTTACCTCCTGATTGTCGAAACCATATCGCCTTCCTCGAGTAGGCGGATCAGTGATAGAATGTCATATGCTATCAGACTCTTCAACTGTGAGCTCCTCTCCAGTAGCCTTTATCACTTTAGCAGCCTCTACATCATACTTCCCCTACAATAGCAATATAATTTTAAGACAAATTGTAATGACCCGCAGTTTTCAGGGATATAATAATTATTTAATTTAATTATTTATAAAGTGATTTAGAATTCAAATAGTCGTTTAATTAAATTATATTGAATATTTAATTAGAATAATAAATTAAATAATATATTTATTCTGAAATAATTAGAATTGGCCGAAATGGCGATATTGTGTGAATTGGGAAGTTCAAAAGATGTAATTCAGTTTAGAATTGAAATACGATAATGAATATATTATAATAACGTCAGTTGAACGTATAATTATATTATAATTATAATCGAGCTCGTAATGGCGCGGCAGTTCGCTATTTGGTGATTTGAACTTCAACTGGACGTACAGGGTTCTTTTTAAGTCGGATTTCTGTGAAACAAGAAACGTACGGAGCTGGTGAAGTATATTTTTCTGATGGAAGAGAAAAATCGGGATTTCGTCGTGTAGATTTTTAGTTATGTCCAAATTAAATATTCATAAAAATAGCGGTATATTCATTCGTGGCCATAATGGTTATTTAAAAATATCTGAATATCGGGTTTGAATTTAGAAGAGATTCTTTTGAGACATAGTGATAATTTAATTTTTAGAATTTTATGGGAATTTTTAATTGATTAAATACGCAACTTTTTATTTGGAGTATATTGCACCCTAAACCAATATCTTGGGATTTCACAATATGAGTTAAACTACCGGTATTATTATATTTTTGGAATCGTGGGGCACTGCTCGTCTCACGGGTATTTTTAATTTTGTCATTGGCAGTTCATAGAGGTACAAAATTCTATGAAACCGGTACCCTAAGTAATATCTAAAACTAACTGTAAATACAACACTCACCAAAAACATTCTGCGGTCAAAATTCAAAGACGTGGCCAAATACTATCCACCGCCACCCCTTATAAAAATAACTACCCTATATAAATACACTATCCATTCTTGTAAACCTAAGTATCCCATTTTCTCCGATCAGAACATTTCGTAGCCGCTACCACACTTTTTTATCAAACCAAAAATCGCCAACTTCAGAAAATTCTAGGAATTCAAATAAAAATCTGCAAAATTAAATGATCCAATCTACAAGACGCGGGGATCGAGAGCTTTAAGCTCCTAAAATTTTGTCGATGTTTCCTTCTTCTGTACTGGTGAGCAGAACTGCTGTTGGAGGTGAGATCATGGGGGGAAGCGTTGTACGCGGTGCAGGCTTGCAGCGGAGGACGGTGAGGTATACGGCGAGTTGGAGGAGCTGAAATATGCTAAAGACTGCGATGAACTGGGAGTCACAAAAAAACAGAGGGATTGGGCGAGATGATTGAACTGGGATGGGTGTTCTTGTGAGTAATGGATTGAGTGGAGGTTTGGATGGGAATCTTTACTGGGCGTGCGTTCATGGGGAGTGGAGTTGGAAATACTGGAGTAACATAGAGGAGAAGGACAGAAAACTGTAGGGGTTGGTTCTGTGTACAGGGATTTGCGAAATGGAAACAACTATACTGGAATAGATCATCACAAGAGGAAGATAGTCGGTTATGCTATATTGTCTGGGGAGGATTGAACTCAAGTTTTTGTCCATGGCCATTTGTTCTACTACTTGCGTATGATATAGGAGCTGGATAAATGGAGGTATGATTTTGTAGAGATTTTGTAGGAGGACAACATGGTAATGTTGTTTTGAAATTGTATTGAGTGATGAATCAGTGAAATGGGTGAAGGCAGTTTTTGAGATGAGCTGTTGTATTTTTGAAAACTAGCATGGAACGAGACGGGGATATGTTGGTCAACGCGAGTGCAAAGGGAGTGAAAAGGGGAAGGTGGAAATATTGGAGTTCGGTGATTCGATAAAGAAATATCTTGGGGGAGATGAGTTTTAAGCGGGTCGGACTATTGAGAGGGGTATTGGGCCAGTGAAGTATAAGAATTCAGTCAAACGAGATCCGTCAGGGTCATATGAACGGCAACTACAAATGGAACTGACTGGGAGTGAACAGGAGCTCATTACAATTTATAGCGAAATAAATTGCCTGATCCGAACCAACGACCGTAACGCGTTATGTAACGATTACGGACAATGTGAGTAAATCTCACTAACTCTGAACAGTTTATATTTTCATGTTGTATTTTTAGAACTGTTAGATATTGGCTGATTGACTGTGTGTTGACTGTTTGATTTAACTGCTAGTCAGTTAGTTGAATTTCTATATTGATTCTGTTTAACAGAATATATCATATGGAACTGAAAGTGATGTTGATTTTATTGTATAACATCTGTGGATGCAGGGAAACCGGTTGGAGGAATCCGACTGGATTCCTCAACAGCTATTTTATTATTTTCATATATTGTGATATATGATGTAGTTTATAATCTGTTGTTGATTATATGTGTATGGACGATATTTGACATCATGACTTGATATGTTAAACACCATAACATACCGGAATGTGAAAAGGGGGAATTTTCAAATGGTATTTGGAAATAAAATATTTATAAAATCAAAAGGGTTTTATAAATGAAATGTTTATAAATGAAATAATTATAAATAGAAATCTGTATAGGTGAAATTATATAGAAATGGGAAATCTTTATAAATGAAATATTTATAAAGAAAAGGGAATATTTATAAAATCATAAAATCTTATAAATGAGATATTTATTGGTTAAATAAATAGGAGATGTTAAACGAGATACTTACTTTTTAAGTAAATAAGTTATAAAAGAGATATTGACTTAGGAAATAGAATAAGTTATTAAAAGGATTATTTATTTGTTAAATAAATAGAATAAGAAAGGATCATTTATTTGTTAAATAAATAGAATAAGAAAGTAGATATTTATTTGTTACATAAATAGAATAAGAAAAGGAGATATTTATTTGTTAAATAAATAAGATAAGATATAAGGAATATTTATTTAGAAAATAAATAAGATATTTATAAAGGAAATACTTAGGATAAATAAATAAGGTTAATAAAGGAAATATTGGGAAAGGCATTTAGAAATAAATAGATTATAAAGGAAATATTTATCTTTGGATAAATATATATATATAAGTCAGGACTTATATATGGAGAAAATAGATAAAGGGAGTATATTAATTTATAAATGGTATTTTTAAATTAAGTAAATTTTTATCAACGGATAAATAAAATATATATAAGTCAGGACTTATATAAAGAAGTAAAAATCAATTTCAACATCGACATCTGAAACTGAATAAGGACGAAGAGTTAAACCAGTTAGAGTTAACCAGTTAGAGTTAATCGGCTAGAGTTAAACCAGTTAGAGTTAAACAGTTAGAGTTAATCGATAGAGTTAAATAGAACTAGAGTTATTCAAATGGAGTTAATCGAATTTAGTTTATTCGAATAGATTTGAAATGAGTTAATCGAATTTAGTTATTCGAAGAAGTAAATCGAATCAGAGATATTCGAAGTGAGATAATCGAATAGTAGATATTCGAAGTGAGATAATCGAATAGTAGATATTCAAAGTGAGATAATCGAATCTGAAATTTGCGAAGTAAGTTGATCGAATCTAGTCATTCGACAGGAGTTAAATCGAATAAGATTTATACGAAGAAAGAGATTATCGAATATAAGTATTCGAAAGTAAGCAAATCGAATATAAGTTATTCGAATAAGAGTTAATCCAGTAAGAGTTATTAGGTTGAAGTTATTCAAATAAGAGTTATAGATTAGAGTTAACCGAATAGGAGTAAATAAATTAGTTGTCGTTATATTATTCGAGTTAGGAAATAAAAGTCATATTAAAGATAATATATTTCGGATGCAGGAGATTATAACACCATTGTTATAATCGCGTAAAACTTGTAAAAGAAGGGGGTTCGTAAATAGAATCCGAGGGTTCGTAAGGAAGTGTTAAAGAGTTAAAAAGGTGAATCTTATCTATTTTGAGATTTGAAAGGTGGTTCAGTTAAGGTCTGAGAGTTAGTGTTAGATCGAAATTTGGACCTAACACCCAAATTGTTATGAATGTTATAGAATTTCAAATGAAGAACGAGGAAAAAGAAAATAACACTCAGAATTTATAGTGGTTCGGCGTTAACGAGCCTACGTCCACTTTATATATTATTGATTATGCTTTGAAAGCTAATACAACAAGGATTTCTCTCAATATTTCAGTAGTTTGACAACAATGGCGGATTCAGTACGCAATATTGCCAAAAAGATCCCAAAAAATGCCAAGCTCTGGGCTATTTATAGCCGATTTTGTCAGGCGGGTCGTGATAACACGTGGCACAGATCCCGAGAACATCGGATCGCATCGCCACCGTTGAGGAAATGGTCAAATTAGTCGTTGCGGACAGGTGTCGCGATCTGCTTGAAAATCGGATCATGCAGATGGGGAGAATTGGTCCAGATGACGGTTAGGGACACGTGTCGCTAGATCCTTGCGATTCGGATCACTGGAGACTAGTTCGCGCTTGAATGGGACAGAGGTTTCGCCATGCACCAAGGGATCGGATCGGTTCGCTCTGGGCAACAATATAAGTTTGGATCGGATCGCCTGGATGCGTCGTTCGCTGATGAGACGGGGGTGATTCGTCGAGACGCGATCCTCGGTGGGCGAGACGATAGTGTGCGATCCGACGGTGGTCGAGACGATGATGCGCGATCCGATATTGGGCGAGACGATGGTGCGATCCATTCCTCCGCGTCCTTATATATCGTGGTTTCATGCTTTCTTCTTATGAATGATCCTGGATGGCTTGGTCAAAAAGCTAGCCAACACTTTGCCCCCTCGAAGTATGTTTTATCGAAGATGGAACATGCTTCGAAGCTATAGAATCGTCTTTTCATAGCGAGTCGCGAATCAGTGATCAATTCTCTTTCCGAGATTTTTCAGTCTTTATTCCTGAATTTATTGACTCGTTTCGCGGGGTCGAGTCGCGGTCCGTTAGAGAGATATTCGTTCCGCTCTTGGGTGTGCACTTGGGCCTCGGAACGAAACGGGCTTCTCCTCGAATCGTGGTGGGCTTTTGGTTCGCGGCCCACTGGTCTTTCGTGGATCGAGCAGGACAAAGAAGGGGAGACAAACGGTCGCCCCTCTTTGAATATATAAGCCGACCCCCCCCCCCTCTTCACTTTCCTTCTTCTTTCTCTTTGTCGTATCGTTTCGCCTGCTCCTTCGAGGAACGAACCCCAGTATTTTGAACCTTCAAACATCCGATCACTTTCCCAATTTTTTAGAAAGGTAATTCCACTGAAGACATCCTTACTTGTTAACGCTACTGTTTCACGAACTTTTCCGAATAATTTGTGGAAAAAACCGATGGAAATTTGCGATCTTTGGGGAATCCATCGAGACACCATGGCTGATGGGCGTGGAGCTTGGAGTTCAGGGTGAGAAGAAGAGACGGAAAATAAAAGATGAAGAAGAAGAGAGGAGGCCGGTTCGGATCGTGGGCAAGGAGGGGAGAAGATGAAGACGACTAGCGAGACGGAAGATCGTGGTGGCAGCAGAGGCGCGTATCGTGGGTGTCGCAACGATTCGTGAAGGAGCGATTCATTTGGTCTGCGATCCAAAAAGAGGCGATCCCTCTGCTTTGCGATCCAAGAGGAGCGATCCCTCTGCCTTGCAATCCAAGAGGGGCGATCCCTCTGCCTTGCGATCCGACTCCTAGCCGACGATGCAGAGAAGTTTCAAACTTTAATCAACGCCTAGTCGCCATAAAATTCTGAACAGTTAGGATAGAGCCTTGACGTTGGACTTTCTGGACTAAATGACCACATAATTTGACTGCATACGACGACTAATATTTTGATGATCTTGATTGCTTTCACGCTTTATTTTTAATGCACACACGAGTACACACACCCGTACTTGCACACACGGGGGACGGGTAGTGTTAATCTTATTGTTCATATTTTCTCGTCTTAGCAGCAATGTCGAATGATCACTCTTCTTCAAGATCCGTGACAGAAGCGGAATCCGAGATTCCTGAACAGTACAACCCTGAAATTCCTCCAATCAATCCGGGAGGTGAAGATTCTGGATCTGAGTACGAAGCCACAGAATCAGATCCGACAGAAAGTACTTCATCCAGCAATGATTCTGAGACTGATGAGCGAGCTCCTGACGAGATCCCAGGCGCACTCGGGATAGATAAATTTTCTGATTCTTTAGCATCCAAGCTTGACGAGATAAAACTTAAAAGAATCTGCTTAAGACACGGAATTCCTTGGGACGATGTGTTGACGCCTGGAAGCGAAGATAGACCCCACCTAGCACCGGAAGGGTATATGGCGATCAGTCGAACAATGTGTCTAGTAGGAGCTATTCCTCCGTTTCCTCCGATCGCCATCGAAACTTTAAGACGGCTAGGTATTACTCCGATGCAGCTTCATCCAAACGCCTACGCATCTCTATACTCTCTATATGTTGCATATGCGGAGATCCTACACGCCGAACTTAAATTCGGAGATCTGGTGTTCTTCTTTCTTTTCAAGCACCGTTCTTCGGCAACTCCAAATTTCTCTTTCTTTGAATCGGTTGCGAATAGGAAAGTTCTGTACGACGGATACAGCAACATTGGGGATCCTAAGTCCGACTGGTTTTATATAAGGAAACAGGCTAGATGCTCACGAAGATGGCTTAAATCAAGTAAACTTTGATCACCTAGTCGAATATCTTGCTCAAGGAGTTTAAGTATTAACATTCTTCCGCTTTTTCCTTTGTCTTAAACAGATCACATCTTCCCGAAAACGGAGGGTCCGTTATACAACCATCGGTTATCTATTCTTCATCAAAGCAGATCCGACTTTTTAAGGATTAAAAAATGCATTACTGATGACAATCTTCATAAGCATCGTCTTCTAGACAGAAGATTTGGACTTGGGACCGGCGACAAACCTTATAAGTATGTGCCCCCAACGGAAGGAGAGGGAACTTCGCAAGCGGCAGAAACAACTAAGTTTCGCAAGAGTCCTTCTCCGATAGCCATCCAAGACGATGAGGACCTGAACATATACAGAGGGGATGAGGTCCGCGATGACGTGTCCAAGGAAATTCCTATCTCTGCTCCAATTGAAACCGTTGCTCCCGATGACTTGACAGAAGAGCAATTATTTGACGAGCTGAATAAAATCCCTCTACCCGATGTTGTATATACAGAAAAAGACTTTGAAGAGGGGCCTTTCTTCCTTGCTCCTGAAGAGATCAGTGTTCCAACTAGAGGACGAGAAACTGGTCAGACGAGCCTGTCTTCGGGCACGGGTCTGTTAGGGGGAATTATATAGGATGCACACATCACTCACACTATCTGACCCTGCACTCTTATATCGTGGGTATTCAAAGTTTTAATATGCTCTTTTCTTTTTTGCAGGAACGATGTCCCGCAGAAAATCTTACTCATATCGTTCCCTTCGTGAGGGCACACCCAGTCTTCGTCCGGATACTGAGCGCTCTCGTGGTCCTTCTCACAGGCCGACTTCCTTGCAACCTCGATCTCCCCCAAAATCGACCTCTACCAAACCTTCCAGTCTCCCAGCAGTTCCTACAGGGGGAAAGAAGCTTCCTAAAGAGTTAACTCCTCCAAAGAGTTCTCCTTCTCACAGCCGGTCATCCAAGAGGCATCACGAATCTAAAGATAGGGGCAAGGATTTGTCCAAAGAGTCTGAAAAGGAGAGAAGTGATGTTGTTCCTTCTAGTCAGCCAGAGTTGGCTCCCCCAGGGTCACGGGATTACATGCATGGTTCCGAGATCCAAGCCAGGTTGGAAAAGCTTCGGGAACAATTCCCAGACATATTCTTTGACCGGATGACATTTGTTCCAGCCTTGGAACCGGTCCCCAAGAACTGGGATAGCGAAGTTGTCGGACATATCCGCCATGTTGCCAGGCAATATGAGATGATGAAAAAACATGCGGTCAACCTTTCGGAAGTCATCCAAACACTCGAAATAGAAGCACACAGATCTAAAGCAAAACTTGAAAATAACGAAAGGGCTAGGACAAAATTGGAGAAGGACCTGGAAGATGCTCAGGCCCAGCTCGCTTTAGCACGGAGGGACGCTGAAAATTATAAGACTGAATTAGAGAATGCCAAGCAGCGCTTTCATTCAGAACTGGACACCAATAGCCAAGAGAAAATGGCCTTAAAGAAGGAGGTTGAAGATCTCAAAATGGCCAACATCGAGTTGAAAACAGCGCAAGGCCATTTTGAAACTGAGAAGGCTGCTTGGGAGGCAGAGAAAGCGAGTTTAAAAGAGAGTTTGGCTCTGGCTAAAGCAGAAAAGGTGATTTTGAACGACCAGGTCTCGGACGCGGAGAGAAGGGCAGCCCTTGCCGAAAAGAACATTGAAAGTGCCATTGAATTGGCCACTGCTTCTAACAACAAGCTCCTTGCAAGAGAGAAGGAGATTGAGGGGTCTGAAGAGATGATTTTCGATTTTCTTGGCCAGGTTCTCAAAACTCGTAACATCTCGTGGATCCCAGATTACCATCTTACTTTGGCCAATTTATGGGATGCCATTGTGGAGGGCGAAAAACACAGATTGGGGGTCGAAGAGATCGATGAGGATGAATTGATGAAGAGCATCCTAAGAGACAATGAGCCTGAGGACCTGGCAGAGGGTCGTCGCCTAATCCTGGCGGAAATGGAAAAGGAGAGAACCTTGGCTAAAGGTAAAAGCAAAATTGACGAAGGTTCCAGTTCCGCCGCGAAGCCTAAAACCTCCGGAGTTGAGGAGTACCATCCTGATGATCCGCTAATCCCTCTGGGCCTAACTCCCGTGGTTGTTGGAGCCTCTGGAACTACTCAAGAGGGAGCATCTGCTGAAGGTATCTCTCTCTTTTCCCCGCAATTTGTTAAAACAATTGCGAATTGTCGTTGTCTGGCAGAACAACCAATTGAATTAGTAATGTGTGTTCCTCGTAATACAGGTGGCGAGCCCGTCGACAAGGGTGCTGAAAAAGCGAAAGAAGCAGAGAAGGAGGCTATCTCACAGGGTGCCGGTGCTGATCTATCAAGACAGGCTGAGGCCACAATAGCAGAAAGAAGCATTCCGGCCCCTAGCACTGATGTACCCACAGATGCTGAGACTATCGAAGCTTTGAAAGACATGGATGGTCGTCATGTAGATGACGAAGAGTAGATTATCGGCACCAGAAAGGCCGACGATGATGACGAGGAAACCTTGGCCAACCGAAAAGCCAGACAGGAGAAAGAGTTGGCTTCAAAGAAGGTGGGAGATGAGGCTTTGGACGTAGTCCCTCTTGCAGAATTCGATCCCAAAACTGGGATGATTGTGAAAATCCAGCCCAAATCCATCAGCCGACAGCTTCACTTCTCAAACCCCGATGACTTCCCAGCTTCCCTCTCTGGTAGAAGCAAGAGGAAAGAGGTGGAAGAGGAGACTTCAGAGGAGTCGATGTTCCCCTCATAGACAAGCGGAAGAGGAAAAAGGGGATCCATCTGAAGCTGACAAGGATAGGATGGAGAGGCAGAAGCAAGAGAAGAGGTCAAAGTGTAAATAGGATGTTTGTTGTTTGTTGATATTTTGTCTTTAGGTTTTCCACTGGCCAGGAAGTGTAATTGTGAGACTGGCCCTCACCTTCTTGTCTAGGCTGCTTTTCACTTTGTTGATTCTCAGTACATAAATAAAAGTTTATCTCTTTTTGCATCCTTATGTACCTGTATTCAAATAAACTTTCCATGCTTAATCATAGGCCATCTAATAATAATTAAAAATCAGTCAAACAACAGATAGCCAAGGAAAAATTTTCATGCTGCGTTGCTATTTTAAAGCTCAGTATATGTATATGAGTATATGTGCTCCCAGTCAGCTGCTATCATAGCGCCTGACAGGGGTTTACTTAAAAATTGGTTAGCCTTGTTGGCAAATTGCCCCCTTTTTCTGAGTATGGGGGACTCAGAAGATTTCATAGGATAATTGTTCTTGTGGCACCGAATTTCTGACACCTTTCTCAGTACTTAATTACAGACTCCTTTATACTCTCCTGATGGTTGCCAAGGTTAGAGTTTGAATTCAGTAGTTCAGTCGGTCCCCGATCCTTTAGCAGGGAAAAAGTTCCTTCTCAGCGCTCAATCGGAGACGCTTTTATACTTTCTCTCTCTCTGGAGAGTTAGAGTTCGAGCTCAGCGATTCACTCGCTCCCGATCCTTCAGCGGGAAATGAGCTCTTTCTCAGCGCTCAATCGGAGACGCTTTTATACTCTCTCTCTCTCTCTGGAGAGTTAGAGTTCATGTTCAGCGACTCATTCGCTCCCCGATCCTTCAGCGGGGAAGGAGCTATTTCTCAGCGCTCAATCAGAGACGCTTTTATACTCTCTCTCTCTCTCTCTCTCTGGAGAGTTAGAGTTCGGATCAAGCAGTCTGCAATCATGCGTGCTCATCAAACTCATCCTAGGTGTATACTTTAACCCATGCTCCGTGGATTAAAACCAGTCGGACAAACAGTCGGAGCCTTTGCCAAGGCTTTGGGTTCCTCCGATTAGTCTACGGGTGGAACGGTTGGCACCGGACTTCGGGTACCTGCATTATTCACATTGATTTTCATAAAAATAAACAGGCAAATAAATAAAGATGCAATAAAGGCAAGTGACACACAGTATTTTTATAGTGGTTCAGTCGAATCATGACCTACGTCCACTTTATAATCTCTTGCTTTAAGGACTCAGACTATTCTGGGCAAGTCATGCCCTGTACATAGTTTTTTAACAAAGCAAAAGAATCAATTTGAAACTCTCATGTTAAATATGGCCGTAAATGTTGGGCATTCCACACTCTGGGGATTTCCTTTCCATCTACGGTTGCCAGCTTGAAGGTTCCATTATCAAGCTTGCTCAGAATGGAGTACGGTCCTTCCCACTTCGCTCCCATATGAGTTGGGGGTGGGAAGACACGCTTCAGAACCAAGTCTCCGGGTTCCCATGTTTGGGCGCGAACCTTTTTGTTGTAATATCGGGGCGACCTGTTGTTTGCATCTCAAGGCACGCAGGTCTGCTTCATCCCTCTTTTCTTCGATCATATCCAGGGACTCAAGGAGCAATTCATTATTGGTCATTGGTTCATAATAAGTCACCCGATGAGAAGGTACCTTTATCTCGACCGGGATGACTGCTTCCGTTCCAAAAGCAAGGGAGAACGGGGTATGTCCTGTTGCCGATTTATATGTTGTCCTGTAGGCCCATAGCGCCAAGGGCAATTCATTAGCCCACATGGCTCTAGCCCGCTTCATTCTTCTTTTCAGAATGGACTTAATTACTTTATTTGCCGCTTCGACTTGTCCGTTCGATTGTGGGTGCGCCACTGAGGTGTACCGATTCTCGATGTGGTATTTTTGGCAGAAGTTTCTGAATTCAGCACTATCGAACTGAGTTCCGTTGTCTGTTATTACAATCTTTGGAATCCTAAATCGACAGATAATGTTTCTCACGATGAAGTTGATCACTCGTTTAGTTGTGATTGTAGTTAGCGGTTCAGCCTCGACCCACTTAGTGAAATAATCTATGGCCACAATAGCGAACTTTGCTCCGCCCCTTGCTATGGGGAGACTTCCTATGATATCAATTCCCCACATAGCGAAAGGCCATGGACTCATCATTGTTTTTAACTGACTTGGAGGCGCTCAAGGTATCTTTGAAAATCTCTGGCACGCATCACATCGCCGTGCATATCTTACTGCATCCTTGTTTATGGTAGGCCAGAAATAACCATGCCGCAATACCTTTTTTGCCAAAGTTTGCCCTCCAGTGTGGTCGCCACATTCGCCTTCGTGGACTTCTTGCAGCACACGTTTAATGTCATCGTGGGCTACACACCGAAGGAGGGGCATTGAAACCCTTGTCTATAAAGAACTCCGCCTTGCAGAACGTATCGGGCGGCTTTACGAATCACTTTACGCCTCTCGCTTTTCTTGGTCGGAAGCGTTCCATCCATTAGGAAATTCTTTACAGGGGTCATCCAGGACTCCCTTTCTGGTTCCGTCTCTAGTACTAGGTCGATTTCCATCTGATCTATGCTAGGGGACCGAAGTACTTCAACGGGGGCTAGCCCAGTCACTTCAGGATCGTCAGAACTAGCCATCTTTGCCAACTTGTCTGCCTGATGATTCTCTGACCGCGGAATATGAGATATGCTGTAGTGATCAAAATCATTCAGCAGTTCTTTCACTTTCTTTAAGTATAAAATCAATCTTGCACTTTTAGCTTGGAATCTTCCAGTGACTTGATTCACAACTAACTTGGAGTCGCAGAAGATGTTCAGCTTTGTGACTTCTAGTTCCTTTGCAATCTTTAATCCGGCTATCAGAGCTTCATATTCGGAATCGTTGTTAGTGGCATGAAACTCCATTCGGATTGCATAGGTTATCAATCGTTTCTCGGGGGTTTCAAGCACTATTCCAGCGCCGGATCTTTCGTCGTTCCTAGCACCATCAGTATACAATCTCCAGGCATTAGGATCGAAAAGTAACTTTGAAGGATCAACTTCCTCGTTTGCTATATCTTCCTCAAGGACAGTGAACTCTGCTATGAAGTCAGCTATCACTTGCCCCCGAATTGATCGTCTAGGCTGAAAGTTCAAATCAAATTGACTTAACTCAATATTCCATTTGAGTAACCTTCCAGATGCCTCCGGTCTCTGTAGAACTTGCTTGAGTGGATGACCGGTGTATATGGTGATAGGATGTGCCTGAAAATAGTGCCGAAGTTTTCTAGAGGCAATCAGTAAACTATAAGCCAACTTTTCTATCCGTGGATAATTACGCTCTGCTGCTGTCAATTTTTTGCTCACATAATACACAGGTCTTTGGACCTTATCCTCTTCCCTTACCAATGCTGAGCTGATCGCATGGGATGACACTGCCAAATACACGAATAAATCCTCGTGATCTATTGGCTTAGATAAAATTGGAGGTTTCTCCAAGTGCCTGAGCAAATTCTGAAATGCTTCTACGCAGTCAGGTGTCCATTTAAAGTGGCGTTTTCCTCGCTTTATTAATTCAAAGAAAGGGATGCACTTATCCGTAGCCCTGGAGATAAATCTGCTTAGCGCGGCCACTTTTCCGGCAAGGCTTTGCACATCCCTAATCTGCCTAGGTTCCTGAATGTTTCTGATTGCCGCGATCTGGTCTGGATTAATCTCAATACCACGGGAACTGACAATGAATCCCAAGAATTTTCCAGAAGCAACACCGAACGAACATTTGATCGGATTGAGTTTCATTCCATACTTTCGAAGAATGCCGAACATCTCTGCCAAGTCAGTAGTGTGTTGAGAAGATTGCTTGGACTTAACCAACATATCGTCGACGTATACTTCCATTGTTTTCCCGATCTGGTTATAAAACATCCTGTTGACCAAACGCTGATATGTAGCGCCCGCATTCTTCAAGCCAAAGGGCATCACCACATAATAATATAATCCCAGATCAGTGATAAAACTAGTGTGCTCTTGATCTGGAACATGCATCGGAATCTGGTTGTATCCTGAATAAGCATCCATAAATGAGAGAAGCTCGTGACCTGCCGTCGAGTCTACCAACTGGTCAATCCGAGGTAACGGGAAACTATCTTTTGGACAGGCTTTGTTCAAATCCGAGAAGTCGATACACGTTCGCCACTTCCCGTTGGCCTTCTTTACCAGAACTTGATTGGAAATCCAGTTTGGGTAGGTCGAATCTCTGATAAATCCATTACTCTTTAGCTTTCCAACCTCTTCTTTCAAGGCAGCGGACCTCTCTGGGCCCAGCATTCGTCTTTTTTGCTTTACTGGAGCATGTTTAGGGTCAATGCTCAAGGAATGGCTCATGATTGATGGGGATATCCCACACATGTCCGCGTGGGTCCAAGCAAATACATCCAAATTGTTTTTAATAAATCCATCAATTCTTTAGCAAGATTCGGACTTAACTGGGATCCAATCTTAAGGACCTTCTCTGGGTCACTGTCATCGATCGGTACATCCACAGTTGCCTCGTTGGGAGTCGCCATTCTGCCCCCGGGTTCTTGATCCTCTCTGGGATCTATATCCTCGGGCATCTCTCTGGGCGACTCTCCAACGATTATCCTCTTTGGTTGCTATAAGGTCTCCGCCCCCGAAGGGGGAGAGGTGCCTTTAGTTTCGATATCCCCTCCATTGCGAAGTAACTTTAGTTCGACAACATAACACGCTCGTGCAGCAACTTGATCCCCTCTGACGATACCAATGCCAGCTTCTGTGAGGAATTTCAATAACAAGCACCAGGGGGCTATGCAGGCTCTGAACTTTGCGAGGGCCGGTCGGCCCAAGAAGGCATTGTAGGGAGATTCAACATCCAAAACCACAAAGGGAAGGATTCTCACTCTCTGGCGTTCTCCTTCCCCAAGTGTAACTGGTAACTCTACATAACCCATTGGAGCGGTGGATGCTCCGTTGAATCCACGGATCCATCCTTGGCAGGGCTTCAAGTCTTTTATTTCGAGATTCATCTGGTCAAAGGCCTTTTTGAAAAGAATATTAACGGAACTCCCGTTGTCCACCAGAACCTTATGAACAGTGGCTGGCCCAATGGGTACCGTAATTACAAGTGGGTCTTCAGTTGGAGCATGGACTCCGATGCTTTCTCGTTCTCGGAAAACAACATCATCGGTCATCATCTTCTGCTGCTTCACCGGGGTACTGTCCTCGGGGTTGCTACATTCCCCTACCTCGAGGTGTTGTTTGGCCGCATTGACGTATTGATCCAATGCTTTGGAACTGTGCCCAGCGAGATAAAGTCCTCCGATCACGGTATTGATAACAATATTCTTTCCTTTTTGCTGAGCAGTCGGCCTAGCATCAAGTTGATTTTGGTTCTGATTCGGGGCCTGCACTGCTTGCCCCCTGTCCCTGGGCGTTACTCTGTATTCATCTAGCTTTCCTTCTCGAAGCAGCCTTTCGACTACATCCCTTAGGTGACGACATTCATTCGTCGAATGGCCGTGAATCTGATGAAAGAGACAAAACTTCCCTGTTTCACGCTCTTTCTCTGTCGACTCTCTGGGAGGTGGCCTCTTATTCTGGAGGACTTCGTACGCATCCATGAAGATATTTTCCAGAGTATCACTTATTGGTGTATAACTTTCAAAGCCCTGGGACGAGTCCTTCTCTGGGAGTCGTTCCCTCGGCCCCTCTTCCGGTTGTTGCCGTTACCATTGTTATTGTTGTTACCTGGCTGGCGACCACCCTGATTCTGATTTCCGACGTTAACTTCAACTTTCCCCGAGCTGTCTCCTGTCTGTTTGATGGCGACATTGCTCTGAATTTCCTCCTTATCAGTTGTTTTAACCTTTCGGTTCGCATATACCTCTTCCCGGCGTAAATGTACGTTGGCTTTCTCGTAGAATAACTCTCTAGTGTGGGGCGGTTTGCCTGCCAGGTACCTCCCGAATTCAGTGTCCTTATCTACTCCGTCAATCAGTGCTGCGACAACGGTCGGTTCATGAGGATCTTTAACCTCAGTAGCGGCCAAATTGAAACGATCCAGGTACACCTTTAAACTCTCGCCTGGTCGCTGTTTGACAAGGAACAAATCGAT
This sequence comes from Allium sativum, assembly GCA_030737875.1. Lineage (NCBI taxonomy): Eukaryota > Viridiplantae > Streptophyta > Magnoliopsida > Asparagales > Amaryllidaceae > Allium > Allium sativum. The sequence goes on from CM060912.1 coordinate 137,544,930, forward strand.
CACACTTTTTGTCTTCTGTGCGTAGATACGGAATTGTTCTACGAACTTCTCGCTCAGCTCCCTGAAGCTAGAAATCGACCTCGCCGGCAGGCGAGTAAACCATAACAAAGCCACGTCCTCTAGGAATATGGGAAACGCTTTGCACTTAACAGCGTCAGAGGCTGCGGCAGCGGTCATCGACCAAGAGTATCTCATTAGGTGCTGGACAGGATCAGATCTACCCGCATATCAGTTCATTTGTAGCATATTGAAACACCTTGGAAAAGTCGCATCCAAAATATCATCAGTGAAAGGGGTGTGACTGCGGTCGATCCCCCAATCTTCATTCCGCTGTCCACAGCTGTCTGCCAGAATCTGGTGGACCATGGCTGCAACATTTGCACTGGTCAAAGGAGGTTCAGGGTCAGTGCCTCTGGCCCGACGAGGTTCTCTAATCTCTCTTCGGGAAGCAGTCGCAAAATCCGGGGCTCGAATAGGGCTTCGCTGCCCCCTGTTATCATGAGTATGCGTGCGGCGATGGGGCTGAGGTGGTCTGTTATGCACAGGACTGTTCACATCTCGAGTCCTGAGAGCCGTTGCTTGACCATTCAAATTACGGTTCGAGGGCCCGGCTTCTAGCGCTTCTTCTTCCTGTGAGGGCAGGGTTCCGAACCGAAGCTGTTCTATGTTTTCGGCTCTCTCATACGGTCGTCGCGGAGGTCTCGGCGATTCTTCAGACGAAGAAGAATATACTGGGGTGAGTGGACGAACCGGCGATGTTCTTTGCCTTGCTAGCTCATCAAGTCTTCTATCCATAGCCGTCAAATTTTGCCGCAGGATGGAACTTTCCTGCCTTTGGGCTGCCAACTCATCAAACAACCTATCCCACATTTCGGCGAAGCGAGAGAGGTCCCCCTCAGTGACAGGAGCAGCAGGATCATATTAGTCATCATCACTCTCTCTTATGTGCAAAGAGCTCGAACCGGGTCGAGCAGAGGTTCCAGGACGATAGGAGCGGGTCATAGGTTCCTTTCCAGGTCGAGTTGTAGTTTGATCATCAATTCGGATAGCTGCGGTTCGTGGATGGCGACTCGCTGCGCCCCCCTGAGGTCGACTCGTGGTCGTGGTACGCGGAGGCTGTGAGGCGTTAACTCGGGATCGAGTAACAACCCCTTCAGCGGCCTGGATCGTCTCATTCTCATCGACTCGGAACGCGGTGTCTTCATCGGATCGGTTCGCCCCCTGTGCTCCGCGATCCAGAGTTTCTTCGTTGCCCAGTTCGTGCACACTCTCTTCAATCGTTTCGTTGGTCTGTGAAGCTTTAGATCTTTTTCCAGCCATGATATCAGAATCGCTGGAATCTTCAAAGAAGTGAATAGTGAAACTTTAGGACTGAGTTTCTCAGTGAAAGCACCAAAAATGTTAGATCGAAATTTGGACCTAACACCCAAATGGTTATGAATGTTATAGAATTTCAAATGAAGAACGAGGAAAAAGAAAATAACACTGAGAATTTATAGTGGTTCGGCGTTAACGAGCCTACGTCCGCTTTATATATTATTGATTATGCTTTGAAAGCTAATACAACAAGGATTTCTCTCAATATTTCAGTAGTTTGACAACAATGGCGGATTCAGTACGCAATATTGCCAAAAAGATCCCAAAAAATGCCAAGCTCTGGGCTATTTATAGCTGATTTTGTCAGGCGGGTCGTGATAACACGTGGCACAGATCCCGAGAACATCGGATCGCATCGCCACCGTTGAGGAAATGGTCAAATTAGTCGTTGCGAACAGGTGTCACGATCTACTTGAAAATCGGATCATGCAGATGGGGAGAATTGGTCCAGATGACGGTTAGGGACACGTGTCGCCAGATCCGTGCGATTCGGATCGCTGGAGACTAGTTCGCGCTTGAATGGGTCAGAGGTTTCGCCATGCACCAAGGGATCGGATCGGTTCGCTCTGGGCAACAATATAAGTTTGGATCGGATCGCTTGGATGCGTCGTTCGCTGATGAGACGGGGGCGATTCGTCAAGACGCGATCCTCGGTGGGCGAGACGATAGTGTGCGATCCGACGGTGGTCGAGACGATGATGCGCGATCCGATATTGGGCGAGACGATGGTGTGATCCATTCCTCCGCGTCCTTATATATCATGGTTTCATGCTTTCTTCTTATGAATGATCCTGGATGGCTTGGTCAAAAAGCTAGCCAACAGTTAGCTATACACCAACTTGATTGACTGCGTTTTTAATTAAGAAATGGTTACGGTTCGAGTGAGAAGTGGTTAAGTGGATTTAGTAATTTAGTATAGTGGTTTGAGTCGTCATCGCAATATAGTTTTAAACATCTGTTTAAAACCCAATTAAGAAGTTTTGGAAATGTTTTCCAAACGAGAATCAGAAATGTTTTCTGATAGTAGAAAATAAGAATTTAGAATATATGGAAACAGGAGATAAGTAAATTTACGAAATAAGGAGATAAATGTTGAATGATGATTGATCGATATAATTTCCTCCTAGAAATAATATCGTTGTTTGAACACCTGTTTTTCTTTGATGGTTAAATCACAGACTATCGAAGTTTTGACCTTTTTAACATTGTTAATATGGAGAGACCGGTTGGATTATTAACCAAAGAACCACTCTGTATTGGCATAAGCGTTGCGAATCATATATGCCAAAGAAAATTGAAGACGAAGTAAAGTGCAAGGGCTATTGTATAAGCCTTAGATACCACTGCCTAAGATGGATGTACTGAATAGTGCCTTCGATCCATCCTGTTCCTGGATGACTTGTATGGATGAATGTCTGATAGAGTATTTCCAGAAGGTCACGTACATTGATTTCTTCAACCGTACCAAGAGTGGAAGAGGAGAAGGAAACTTCTTTAGCTGACACGTAATGTACTGTTGTAGACGTCAATTAGTGATTTTCGATGGATCTCACAATGTGGCATTCGAAGTGAATCTGATGTGATGATAAAGCGTAACCTCAAGCCTCATCAACCGGTAAATGACAGAAATCGGGCAGGTAGCATGGCTATGCAGGTCGCACCTATTAGGGTGTATAATCACCTGATCTAGAGTTTCATTTACTTCATAAAAAATATTGTTGATGTTGTCCCATTCGGGAAATGGTTGCTGATCCCAACCATTGGTGATATACATTCGATACACTCAAGCGAAATGAGTGGTCGGTCATGTGTGGCCGGGTTGCAAGATGTTCTTGTTGAATCCAGTGTATTCCTCTCTAGAGGTACACTAGCGAAAGGTGGTTCCACACCTTGTCATAGTTGGAAATCCATTACCTAATACGTGCTTGCCGTTTTGATTGTATACTATATATGTAGAACGTGAGATGAAAGCGTTTCTGCTAGATGATTATTATATTGTGGTTGATAGACATTATTATAATATCAAAAGGTTCTTGATATAAAGATAATTTGGATTCTCATAAGGGAAAAACCCGTTCCATTATACGGCGTGGTCTTATGAGATATCGTTTACTTGTTCGAACTATTTTAAACTTTTTTACTCATACCAGTCCCATGACTGACCCGGAGTTTATTATGTTTTGTTTTCCCTAAACTCTTGGGTGCCCATTTTTGTACAGGCATTCAAGTAGTCGGGATTTACAGATACATGAAGAACTGGAGCAGGAGGCTTCAGGATTATATGGCTATTATTATTCCGTTGTGTTGTACTTGAAAAATGATTTGCATATGCAAGTAAACCTTTTATTTCAAGTTATGTTATATTTTATTCGTTCCGCTGTGAGATTCGTGTTTACTCTGATGGTGTATGTTCTTCTTCTTCTTTTATTCTAAGTTTCTATCTTATCTTTCCTCACCCTCTAATTTCTTTCATTAACTTTCTGGTATTTTCGATGTTTGGTTAGTCATCATTGAGTTTATGGCGATAACCAAAGTCAACAAAATCCGGGTCGTTACAGTTGGTATCAGAGCCTAAGGTTAAGTTATTACCTTGGCTCTATGGCGTGACTCGATAGAGATGGGGTTAGCAATACCCTAGATTGAGTTGAATGTATATATACGAGAGCGTATTTGTTATTCCATATAAAATGGTTTTATATTGTGGATATTTATTGGTTGAGTTGTTTATAAGTTCTGGTCGATCAGTTTGATCCACTGTATCGGTAAGAGTTTTATAAACACTTGAATATGATGAACCGACATGGTATATTTTTGAAATTAATATAGTATAATTGGTTGTGTTGGTTGTTAGTATAATCGAATGAGATAATAAATAGGTGAAATGGTTATAAATAACTATCAGAATTCATATAAGTAAAGTTTCTGAAATAAGATGAATTAAATCTCAAATTTAAATCAGAATTGGAAACAAGAGCAAGGAAAATTTAAAATCCTGGGAGATTTTAAATTTGTTTGGAAGCATTGTGAACGGTATTTTGAAATGTTTTTCAAAATGAAAGTGTTTAGAAATGGTTTTAAAAATGATATAGTATTGAACTCACCTTGATGACTAGAAAATAATTCCGAGGATGGATCGATACATCGTCGGTGTGACTTTCGAGTTCCTAAGTGACGGATTACTACCAAAGATTTTGTTTTGGAATTGTTTTGAGAAAACAAGTTGTTTAGAAATTCAAAGGTTTTGAATTGGTGTTATGATTTCAAATTGATTTGAAATAAACCCGAGAATTTAAAATTCTGAAATTTAAATTTAACTAATGAAGTTAAATAGATTTAGAAGGTAAAAGTGAATAAATAAATTTGAATTTAACTTAGACAAAGTTAAATATAATCTGGAACGGAATTGAATTGATAGGTTCAGGATTTGGAATCAAGAAATTGATTTGAGTTTGATTAAGATGACAATGGTATATACTAAGTTGTTCACAGATGGAAGGGATATAGTGATATGCCCGACAAAAAGGTACAAGTTTATATTTCATATGAGTTTGAAATTTATGAGCCGAATTGGCAAGCCGCTTGGCTGTTTGATTTTCTTTTGGGTTGGAGAAGGCCTAGAGAGGCGAGTTGGAGTTTGACCGATTGACCAGTACAAAGGAGGTGCTGGTGAAATTTTTCAAAAAGTTAAGGCATTAGAAAATTTTCAGGATTTTTGAATATTTTCGTTGATAAGAATTAATTAATAATTTAATTGAAATTAAATTGGTTCAGTTAAAACTGAAAATAAGAAGTGAACAAGTAAATTCTAACCAGTTGATAGGGTTTGTTTTCTACAATAGCAATTTCGAGGACGAAATTATTTTAAGTAGGGAAGAATGTAATGACCCGCAGTTTTCAGGGATATAATAATTAATTAATTTAATTATTTATAAAGTGATTTAAAATTAAAATGGTCGTTTAATTAAATTATATTGAATATTTAATTAAAATAATAAATTAAATAATATATTTAAATCTGAAATAATTAGAATTGGCCGAAATGGCGATATGGTGTGAATTGGGAAGTTCAAAAGATATAATTTAGTTTAGAATTGAATTACGATAACGTATATATTCAAATAACGTCAGTTGAACGTATAATTATATTATAATTATAATCGAGCTCGAAATGGCGCGGCAGTTCGCTCTTTGGCGATTTGAACTTCAACTGAATGTACAGGGTTCTTTTTAAGTCGGATTTCTGTGAAACAAGAAACGTATGGAGCTGGTGAAGTATATTTTTCTGATGGAAGAGAAAAATCGTGATTTCATCGTGTTGATTTTTAGTTATGTCCAAATTAAATATTCAAAAAAACAGCGGTATAATCATTCGTGGCCATAACGGTTATTTAAAAATATATGAATATCGGGTTTGAATTTAGACAAGGTTCTTTTGAGACATAGGGATAGTTTAATTTTTAGAATTTTGTGGGAATTTTTAATTAATTAAATACGCAACTTTTTATTTGGAGTATGTTGCACACTAAACCAATATCTTGGGATTTTACAGTATGAGTTAAACTACCGGTATTATTATATTTTTAGAATCGTGGGGCACTGCTCGTCTCACGGGTATTTTTATTTTTGTCGTTAGCAGTTCATAGAGGTACGAAATTCTATGAAACCGGTATCCTAAGTAATATCTAAAACTAACTATAAATACAACACTCACCAAAAACATTCTGCGGTCAAAATTCAAAGACGTGGCCAAATACTATCCACCTCCACCCCTTATAAAAATAACTACCCTATATAAATACACTATCCATTCTTGTAAACCTAAGTATCCCATTTTATCCGATCAGAACATTTCGTAGCCGACACTAAACTTTTTCCTCAAACCAAAAATCGCCAACTTTAGAAAATTCTAGGAATTCAAATAAAAATCTGCAAAATAAAATGATCCTATCTACAAGACGCGGGGATCGAGAGCTTTAAGCTCCTAAAATTTTGTCGATGTTTCCTTCTTCTGTACTGGCGAGCGGAACTGCTGTGGGAGGTGAGCTCATGGGGGGAAGCGTTGTACGCGGTGCAGGCTTGCAGCGGAGGACGGTGGGGTATACGGCGAGATGAAGGAGCTGAAATATGCTGAAGACTGCGATGAACTGGGAGTCACAAAAAAACAGAGGGATTAGGCGAGATGATTGAACTGGGATGGGTGTTCTTGTGAGTAATGGATTGAGTGGAGGTTTGGACGGGAATCTTTACTGGGCGTGCGTTCATGGGGAGTGGAGTTGGAAATACTGGAGTAACATAGAGGAGAAGGACAGAAAACTGTAGGGGTTAGTTCTGTGTACAGGGATTTGCGAAATGAAAACAAGTATACTGGAATAGATCATCACAAGAGAAAGATAGTCGGCTATGCTATATTGTCTGGGGAGGATTGAACTCAAGTTTTCGTCCATGGCCATTTGTTCTACTACTTGCGTATGATATAGGAGCTGGATAAATGGAGGTATGATTTTGTAGAGATTCCGTAGGAGGACAACATGGTAATGTTGTTTTGAAATTGTATTGAGTGATGAATCAGTGAAATGGGTGAAGGCAGTTTTTGAGATGACTGTTGTATTTTTGAAAACTAGCAGGGAACGAGACGGGGATATGCTGGTCAACGCGAGTGCAAAGGGACTGAAAAGGGGAAGGTGGAAATATTGGAGTTCGGTGATTTGGTAAAGAAATATCTTGGGGGAGATGAGTTTTAAGCGGGTCGGACTATTAAGAGGGGTATTGGGCCAGTGAAGTATAAGAATTTAGTCAAACGAGATCCGTCAGGGTCATATGAACGGCAACTACAAATGGAACTGACTAGGAGTGAACAGGAGCTCATTACAATTTATAGCGAAATAAATTGCCTGATCCGAACCAACGATTGTAACGCGTTATTTAACGATTACGGACAATGTGAGTAAATCTCACTAACTCTGAGCAGTTTATATTTTCATGTTGTATTTTCAGAACTGTTAGATATTAGCTGATTGACTGTGTGTTGACTGTTTGACTTAACTGCTAGTCAGTTAGTTGAATTTCTATATTGATTCTGTTTAACAGAATATATCATATGGAACTGAAAGTGATGTTGATTTTATTGTATAACATCTGTGGATGCAGGGAAACAGGTTGGAGGAATCCGACTGGATTCCTCAACGGCTATTTTATTATTTTCATATATTGTGATATATGACGTAGTTTATAATCTGTTGTTGATTATATGTGTATGGACGATAGTTGACATCATGACTTGATATGTTAAACACCATAACATACCGGAATGTGAAAAAGGGGAAATTTAAAATGGTATTTGGAAATAAAATATTTATAAAATCAAAAGGGTTTTATAAATGAAATGTTTATAAATGAAATATTTATAAATAGAAATCCGTATAGGTGAAATTATATAGAATGGGGAAATCTTTATAAATGAAATATTTATAAAGAAAATGGAATATTTATAAAATCATAAGATCTTATAAATGAGATATTTATTGGTTAAATAAATAGGAGATGTTAAACGAGATACTTATTTATTAAGTAAATAAGTTATAAAAGAGATATTGACTTAGGAAATAGAATAAGTTATTAAAAGGGTTATATATTTGTTAAATAAATAGAATAAGAAAGGATTATTTATTCGTTAAATGAATAGAATAAGAGAGGAGATATTTATTTGTTAAATAAATAGAATAAGAAAAGGAGATATTTATTTGTTAAATAAATAGAATAAGAAAAGGAGATATTTATTTGTTAAATAAGTAAGATAAGATATAAGGAAATTTATTTAGAAAATAAATAAGATATTTATAAAGGAAATACTTAGGATAAATAAATAAGGTTAATAAAGGAAATATTGGGAAAGGCATTTAGAAATAAATTGATTATAAAGGAAATATTTATATTTGGATAAATAGATATATATATATAAGTCATGACTTATATATGGAGAAAACAGATAAAGGGAGTAGATTAATTTATAAATGATATTTTTAAATTAAGTAAATTTTTATCAGTGGATAAATAAAATATATATATATATAAGTCAGGAATTGTATAGGGAAGTAAAAATCGATTTCAACATCGACATCTGAAACTGAATAAGGACGAAGTGTTAAACCAGTTAGAGTTAACCAGTTAGAGTTAAACCAGTTAGAGTTAAACAGTTAGAGTTAATCGATAGAGTTAAATCGAACTAGAGTTATTCAAATGGAGTTAATCGAATTTAGTTTATTCGAATAGAGTTGAAAAGAGTTAATCGAATTTAGTTATTCGAAGAAGTAAATCGAATTAGAGATATTCGAAGTGAGATAATCGAATAGTAGATATTCGAAGTGAGATAATCGAATAGTAGGTATTCGAAGCGAGATGATCGAATCAGAAATATTCGAAGTAAGTTGATCGAATCTAGTTATTCGACAGGAGTTAAATCGAATAAGATTTATTTGAAGAAAGAGATTATCGAATATAAGTATTCGAAAGTAAGCAAATCGAATATAAGTTATTCGAATAAGTTATTCGAATAAGAATTAATCCAGTAAGAGTTATTAAGTTGGAGTTATTCAAATAAGAGTTATAGATTAGAGTTAACCGAATAGGAGTAAATAAATTAGTTGTCGTTATATTATTCGAGTTAGGAAATAAAAGTCATATTAAAGATAATATATTTCGGACGCAGGAGATTATAACACCATTGTTATAATCACGTAAAACTTGTAAAAGAAGGGGGTTCGTAAATAGAATCTGAGGGTTCGTAAGGAAGTGTTAAAGAGTTAAAAAGGTGAATCTTATCTATTTCGAGATTTGAAAGGTGGTTCAGTTAAGGTTTGAGAGGTAGCTATACCCCAACTTGATTGGCTGCGTTTTTAATTAAGAAATGGTTACGGTTCGAGTGTGAAGTGGTTAGGTGGTTTTAGTAATTTAGTATAGTGGTTTGATTCGTCATCGCAATATAGTTTTAAACATCTGTTTAAAACCCAATTAAGAAGTTTTGGAAATGTTTTCCAAACGAGAATCAGAAACGTTTTATGATAATAGAAAATTAGAATTTAGAATATATGGAAACAGAAGATAAGTAAATTTATGAAATAAATAGATAAATGTTGAATGATGATTGATCGATATAATTTCCTCCTGGAAATAATATCATTGTTTGCACACCTGTTTTTTTTATGGTTAAATCACAGATTATCGAAGTTTTGACCATTTTAACGTTGTTAATATGGAGAGACCGGTTGGATTATTATCCAAAGAACCACTCTGTATTGGCATAAGCGTTGCGAATCATATATGCCAAAGAAAATTGAAGACGGAGTAAAGTGCCAGGGCTATTGTATAAGTCTTAGATACCATTGCCTAAGATGGATGTACTGAATAGTGCCTTCAGTCCATCCTATTCCTGGATGACTTGTATGGATGAATGTCTGACAGAGTATTTCCAGAAAGGTCACGTACATTGATTTCTTCAACCGTACCAAGAGTGGATGCGGAGAAGGAAACTTCTTTAGCTAACACGTAATGTACTGTTGTAGACGTCAATTAGTGATTTTCGATGGATCTAACAATGTGGCGTTCGAAGTGAATTTGATGTGATGATAAAGCGTAACCTCAAGCCTCATCAACCGGTAAATGACAGAAATCGGGCAGGTAGCATTGCTATGCAGGTCGCACCTATTAGGGTGTATAATCACCTGATCTAGAGTTTCATTTACTTCAAAAAAAAATATTGTTGATGTTGTCCCATTCGGGAAACGGTTGCTGATCCCAACCATTGGTGATATACATTCGATACACTCAAGCGAAATGAGTGGTCGGTCATGTGTGGCCGGGTTGCAAGATGTTCTTGTTGAACCCAGTGTATTCCTCTCTAAAGGTACACTAGCGAAAGGTGGTTCCATACCTTGTCATAGTTGGAAATCCATTACCCAATACGTGCTTGCGGTTTTGATTGTATACTATATATGTAGAACGTGAGATGAAAGCGTTTCTACTAGATGATTATTATATTGTGGTTGATAGACATTATTATAATATCAAAAGGTTCTTGATATAAAGATAATTTGGATTCTCATAAGGGAAAAATCCGTTCTGTTATACGGCGTGGTCTTATGAGATATCGTTTACTTGTTCGAACTATTTTAAACTGTTTTACTCATACCAATCCCATGACTGACCCGGAGTTTATTTTGTTTTGTTTTCCCTAAACTCTTGGGTGCCCAATTTTGTACGGGCAGTCAAGTAGTCGGGATTTACAGATATGTGAAGAACTGGAGCAGGAGGCTTCAGGATTATATAGCTATTAGTATTCCACTGTGTTGTAAGTGTTGTACTAGAAAAATGATTTGTATATGCAAGTAAATCTTTTATTTCAAGTTATGTTATATTTTATTCGTTCCGCTGTGAGATTCGTGTTTACTCTGATGTTGTATGTTCTTCTTCTTCTATTCTAAGTTTCTATCTTATCTTTCCTCACCCTCTAATTTCTTTCATTAACTTTCTGGTATTTTTCGATGTTTGGTTAGTCATCATTGAGTTTATGGCAATAACCAAAGTAGACAAAATCCGGGTCGTTACACAAATGCTATAAAATTTACTTATATACTGTGATATGAATGAATATGAAATATTTTAATTTATACGGATAAGCATATTTACCATTATACGCGCACTCTTCGGATTCCCCCACTCATACGTAACATTTCCTTCTTCATCGTGTGCTCCACCGCATGTGTATGTCAAAATACGTCTGCTAGCGAATGCTCTCTTCCGTGCTTTATAAACTGAGTAAATATACAGTAATAAAATTATTAGAGATAAGACTGGATTATATACACTAAATTTTTACCTGAACATGCACTACAAATATTTAAAATTTATACCAAATCCCTTTTATGCTGTTGGAATGATTTTGAGTCACCGTGGTGTAGAGCAGGATTCTTTTCTCTATTTGCTTTATTTTTAGCTGCCGCTTTCTATTAAATTTGATACTCGATGATGTAAAATAGTACAATCAATATTATAAATGTGAATATTATCATTATATCTTACTTTAGCATCTTCCGTCTCCCGGTACTTTTGAAAGCCTTCCCAAACATCATCACTCATAAATTGAGGCTTTTTCCTATTTTTCTTGGCCCTTGAAATTGTCTCTCGATAATATAACGATCATCACTGATAAATTGAAATTGTATCAGATGATTATAGATTTCCGTTTTGTATAAAAATGAATACCCATATAACGATCGTATACAACATTTGTCGGATGAGGCCAAATTTATCTAAGGGGTTCGCATAAGTAGTCAAAAAATCATTCAACCTAAGTTTAAACCAAAAAAACAATTCAAATGAAAAAAGCGCACTTTTTGCGCTTTGGGCTTTTTTGCGCTTCACTAATAGGTGCGCGTTAAACTTCAAAAAGACCCCTCAGTTGTGTCTTGCGCCTTTTTTCGTCTACGCTCGCGCGTTAACTACATAGCGTCTATATAATATTTTTCAGTGCTTTCAATTTGTAAAATAACATGACAATGAAAATTATGAAGTATAAATTAGTTTTAGTTATTTTTAGTTAATTTTAGTCTAAAGTATAAATTATAAAGTTAATTTTAGTTAATTAGCTTCGATTTTTGAAAGATAAGCTTACCTTGCAAGTTTGTTAATATAATAGCAACAAATTTGTCAATTTTAGTTTGTTAATATTATAGCAACAAACTAAGCTTTCAAGTTTGTCAATTTTAGTTAATATTATAGCAACAATTTTTTTTTTTTGGAATATTACAAATGCATTCTTCAAATTTGTTTGGACCGACTAGTCTTGCATCCGATGGTGACATAATTAACAGTGCATGCATAAAGGGACATCATTACACCGTTTCAATAGTCATAACCAAGTTACTACCGCTAAACAATCACATTTACTTTATTTTTTCTCAAATGATCCTACAACACAACCAACGTAAGCCCAATTACATACATGATAATCGTCGTTTTCATGCTCCTAAATCAAGTACATATGTGATAATCAACAATTTCAACCTCCTAATCAATTCCACTTATTCCCAAATCAATGTATAACAAAATTAACATCATATGCATCTCACAAGAAAACCAATTTCATATCCATAAACAATCAATTTACATTCCTATATAAACATACAAATTAACCCTAAATAACCCTAATTAAACATGAAATAGGGTTTAGAAGACATACCGGCACAATTTGAGAGGATTGGAATGGATGAAATTGGTGCAAGGGGCGACGACATAGCAGCAAGGTTTTTTTTTCTTTTCGTGAAAGCTGAAGTGAATTGGGGAAGAAAGGCTCGACAGTTATTATCCAGAACCGTGCAACGGCTAGCGACTGACGCTTCTTTAGCCGTTGCCCTAGGTTGTTGCAAAATGTAGTCTTTCTAGTAGTGTCAACTGTTGATATTGGCTTCATTTGAGCATGTTAAAAGATTTGAAATGATTTCATTTTCTATTTACATAATGTTCATAGTGTAGATTTGAGCATCTGCAAATAGGAAAAAAGGAAAACGAGTCCGAGTCCAGCGTTGAATAAATGCTTCAACTGTTTATTAGTGGAATAATTAACAATTCACAGTTCACTTGTAGAAGACATGCAAGATCACTTTGACACATGAATACGTTTTCTCCATTTTAATGTCATTAAAGATGCTTTGTGCACTTATCAGTTGAATGCAAACATCTAATGAATTTGAAGGACACGATGAATTGGTGCTGTGCAACTGGTTATGGATTATGTTCAAGTAGCCTCTTTAACCCATATTTTAATTTTTTTCATTGAGCTTTATAAAAGTTCTCATGTTCTGATTTCTTCTTATGGTATTTATTTAAGTAAGATTTTTAACTGATTTAATATAAAAAAATCTGCAGAAGACACAAGTATTTAATTACCTAAGGGAGTGAGACTTCAGGTCGAAGTTCTAGTGGAAGCCTTACATTTATCTAGAGTTGGATATTTCAATCAGGTAGATCACTACAGTGGAGCCTAAGAAAGGTGCAGTTAATTGGAGGCGGCATATGGTGCTTTGTGATTTAGCTGCCGAAAGGAGACAACATTGGAGTTCCATATAGCAGGTTGAAATGGAGCTATGATGATGGAGATTACGTATTGGGATGGATTGCAATAGATTCAAGGACAGTGATGAAGCAATACTTATGCAATATAAGAAACCGGTCTTATGATTTGTAATAACTATACAAGGCACGAGCATGCTAATTGTTCAAAATAGATGTTATGTCATATTTGCATTGAATGTATTGGTAACAAAAGTTTCTTGCACGAAGTGCTAAAATTATATATAAAAAAAGGATACAAGGATTTACAATATTATATGTATGATTGTATAATATTGTATATATATTATTGTATGCCATGTTCATTGTGTGTCTATAATAATGCATACAGAAAGAGCTATATCTATGTAATGTTTCGATGTCACTGTATCAGGTTAAGTTTACAAATACAATCAGCAATCCATGCATGCTAGAAATTTTGCTTGTTTTTGCACTTCATGATTGCATATATAATGAAGTGATATATTATACATAATAACCAAGTATTTTTGAACTTCAAATGCAAATACCAATCAAGTTGACAACATAGAAGTAGCAGGAGAAAATTTTGAATGAATAAACAGGAAAGGACAAAGCGTTGGGCCCAAATTTGAAAACTTCTAAAACACCATTTATCCAAATTATTGTTGTGATATGTTAATTTTTACCTAGATAAAATTTTCTTATTACTCTCTCCCCTCTAACCTATTACAATTTTTTTTTTTTTTTTTTTACTAGTTTAGCAAAGTTAGGATTTGCAGATGCCAATTTTGGAATGCACACATCCAATTTTTTTTAAATAAAATTGTTCTGGTGCGAAATTAAACTGCGCAGGTGTAATTTAAGAATAAAAATTTGAAATTGACATAAAATCTAGTAGTTATGACAGACTGGTTTTCTCATATGATAAACAACCCAATTTGGGTGATAATGTTAGTCTTAATCATTTTAATTTATATCATACGTACATTGATAATATCATGTCAATTAGTTATTTACTTTTTTCATACATAGTTTAATTTTTTTTTTAGTGTATTTGCTTACATGACTCATATTAAGACTCAACCACTATGATATAGAACCTTCAAGATATGCAATAAAAAGGTGATTGAATCTTCAACATCAGGCAATTAGCGTGAAGCATGCCAACAGAATGAATATACATGTAATTTGGGATAAAAAAAAATATATTAGCCACTACAACAAAAAAACACTTTTCGCAACAGGCAAAATCTGTTAAAGTAGGTCTACTGCAACAGTAGGGCTGTAAATTTTGTTCGAATGTCCGACGTCCTTTCGTGTCCGTGACCGAAATACGTCCGCCCGAGTTCGTCCGATTTTCATTTAGGACACGAGTTAGGACAAGAAGATTTGTACGAGAAAAAATCATGTCCGGTCCGGGCTCGTCCGAATTCGTCCGAATTATTTGAAATTCGTCGTATAGTAGAGAGAAAATCTAGTAAAATGTACAAAATGTGATATAAATAGCCATGTCCGACCGAGTCCGACTAGTCCGATCGTGTCCGTGTCCGACCGATTTTATTTAGGACACGAATTAGGACAATGAAATTTGTCCGAGAAAAAATTTGGTCCGGTCCGTGTTCAGTCCGATTTTTTTTAGGACAGAAACTGAACATACCTCCGTCCGGTTCGGTCCGACCGATTTACACCCCTATGAAACAGGCCAGCGCCCGTGTGCATAGCCGAAGTTGCCAAAGGTCTGCAACAGTTTTCACCCATTGCAATAAAACGTTGCCGTATACTTTTTTGCAACGGGATTTTGTTGTTGCAACAGCTACTTTTGCAACAACAAATGACCATTGTAAGCCCATATTAGGCATCAACAAATAAGATACCACAACTATTTTTGACAGTTGTAGTAAGTCAAATTACAACAGTTATTAACCGTTGCAATAGGTAATTTTGCAACAGCAAATTGCCTGTTGTAAATTTTTAGCAGATAGTGATACCACAACTATTTTTGATAGTTGCAATAAGTTCAAGTACAACTGCTCTTTACTGTTGCTAATGACTCAATTGCAACTGGCAATTGTAGATACTACATTCAATTCGTCAATATCTGAATTCGATAATTTACTGTAGTAATAATAAGACATATTACGAAGAAATACAAATACATTCGAAAAGACATTGACAAAACAATAGATTCACTAACTTTAGAACATTCCAAAGATTAGTTGAAGTTACATTCCAAAGATTAGTTGAAGTTACATTCGAAAATTAGCGTAGTAACAAACGTGATCCATACATAATATAAATGCATACTATACCAAAAATTCCAAAATATTGCATAACATAACATCTAAAAGCTAAGCAGCACATATTACTCTAGTGAAATGAAATCTTTGTGCCACGCCACGGTTGTTCCAACGGCCTCTTTAATGGTGTACATCTCTGATTAGGCCTTAGTAGAAAAGCTTCAGGATCCAAGGCTACATTAACCCATACCTTCTAAAAGCAATATAGTGCACATTAAAATTCTAATTTTAACACAAATAGTGAAAGCAAAGACCAACATACTAAAAATAATGTGGATTAGAAAGATAGAAGTTGTGAAAGTTTCTATGTGTCTCGCATCTTATTTATAATGAAAGTTGAGCAATACAAGAAAAATATCATAAAAGAAACCTGAAAACCATAAATAGTTTAACTAGCAAAAACAATACAGCTTGCACACAATTTGTAGAAGATAAACATATAATATTGCTGCATATATACTTGCTTATAGCATTTCAGACGATTAATTAATATTAATCGATAATTATACTATAATTATGAAGGTCTTGGATCATCTCTGCTCTAATAATGAAGGGTTAACCCATTGATAATGAAGTACGTTATTTGTTCAGATTTGTTAGTGCAGTTGTGCCACATTAAATAGAAAATGCTTCAGTGCTCCTCCATATGTGACATGTTCAAATGTTTGTAAAGATTTTTTTTTTGACTTGCAGTTGAATTTTTTGTAAGGTAGGTGACGTACTGAATTCTATGTTCTGTCAACTAATAATATAATAATAAATAAACTTTAAGCTATATTAACATGACAAGCTTTTAACTTGCAAGCATATAAAATCGGAACACTTACTTATTTGACGAGTTTATATCTTACGGTATGAGTAACTGTACAAATTCCATTTTTCTTAATAAAACCACATACTACCCAGAACACTAAGATGAAGGTGATATCACATATTTAACCCATACCTTCCAGAAGTCCTACCCAAGTTTCATAAAGTGTACCGAAGCATTCGGATTGGTGCTCGCGATCGTTCCTTCTGCAACTATGTTCTTATTCAAACCCAATAGCTTGCACTTCCTTTTTAACAAACTTTCAGGACTTTTGCTATTTTGACGATCTTCAATTTTCACATTATTACTTTCATGGTATGACTACAAAAAAAGGCTAAAACAGAGCTAAAACAGAGTTGAAAAGACTACTGAAATTTTCGTTTCCGTCAACTTTTTAATAATACCATGCCAAGATCTAATTATTCAGTATAATGCAATATGGTTAAAAAAAATTTGAAAGGACTACCAAAAATATATTTTTTGCAATATTTTACCTGTGGTTGCATTTCAGAGTTTAGTTTTTGAACAGATCATGTAATGAAAAATGAGTTAAAAGATCTTGCTTATGGATGTGAGTGTGTGTTTGCCAGTATATATGTATGTGCATATACGTATTTTTCTTGGTTTTTTTTTAATTGCCTTTTGTGAACATATTTATTAATGAAAAGAGCGAGTATGCAGGTATTAAAAGCTTAAAGCTACAGAATATTATAACAAAGATAGTTTCTCCTCTGTAATGCCGTGGTACACACATTTGCAAGCCAAAGTTATGCTCTTTGAGGCCTATCCATATTACATAAAAAAAATGAGTATAGGTCAGTGGTTACCCTGACAACGTAAAACCATCTACATGTTGTGTAATATTTACAAGCTTGTAGGAAGATATGAAACCTATTTGTAAGAAATTATATGTGAGGAACCTTGAAAGGTAGAGAGAGGTATTAATGCATAGTGAAACGAATGACAAATCGACAAGACATGTCCTTTACAGTACGTGTATAATTTCTCCAAACCTATGACTGTTGGACATATTTAAGGATGACTGTGGTCCTAGCAAAAGAACAAAAGAGCAAATCTATATAAGTAGTATCTCATGATAATGATTCAGGGATGAAACCATGTGATTTCAACATAGAGCCTGAAGTTAGGTTTCAAAATACTGAATTGAAATACTTAACAATAGGGTTTGCTAAATAATTTTTGGATCAGAGAAGAAAGACTCAAATAATGGTGCCAGGTTTGTAAATGTTACAAACTGAATTTTGCAGACATGTACGTACGCGCAACATTTGCAATGTTACGACCAAACCTAGAAAAACTTCTTGGATTCTGCACTGATGAATCGCATAGGCTTTTAGTCTACGAGTATATGAGCAAAAGTTCACAGGATCAATGGATCTTCAATGATGAGAAGAAGAAAGAACTCAACTGGGAGATGAGAAGAAGCATCATACTCCAAGTAGCCAAAGGACTTGTATATCTCCATGAAGATTGCGATCAGATGATAGCGCACTTGGGCATGAAGCCTCATAACATTCTTCTAGATGAAGATTTCAATGCTAAAATATCTGATTTCGGACTAGCTAGATTCATCGACGGAGATCAAAGCCATTGAGTACAGGTATGAAGGGAACAATAGGATACATAGCTCCAAAATGCAAGCATTCGAGGGTCACCATTAAAGTCGACGTGTACAGTTTTGGGATTGTGTTGCTCGAAGTTGTGAGTGGAAGGATGGTCGTGGATTATTCGCAGAAGGACACAGATGTGACACTATCAAAAAGTTTTACTAAGTTGTGTTGTCACTATTGGTGCAATATCAAAAATAACCGAGCCAAACACCATTAGAATAGAACCATCAAAATATCTTTCGAAATCAAATCATATATTACATGTGGCGTATGAGTATGAGGAGTCTCCGAATGTGGTGCATTATCGATCCTCCTTTCATTCAAGTTCTGTAAAATGTATGATGTTAGATACTATAACTTACTGTAACATATCATATATTCATAAATAGGGCTAACTATCTATAACTTACGATAATGACCAATTTAGTTAACTCTTCTACTTTAGCCGTCAAGCTAGAAACTTGGTTTTCCAATACAGACACCTTTTTTGAATTGCTTACATGAATACCAATTCGAGATGGTACAATGCCAAAGCCTAGTCCTCTCACTCTTCCCTTATGCTCGGTGCCAAAAACCTTCGACACTCCATCTTCACCTATCGATGACATTCCCTGAGAGCTACGAGTGCTACTGTTATGCCCTTTTATCTTAGCTTGCATATTTCTGTAAAAAAAATTCCAACATTAATAAATGAAATATATACTAAATTAAGAACAGTCAGCATGCAGATTGCTTGAGTGCTACTGCTAACTATCTAGATATGATGTAAAATCTAACTTTTAATTATTTGTGAGATATAAACGGTCAGAATCTACTGGGGAACCGATTGAATTTGACAAGCATTTTTAACTGCGTCCGACGGAAAATAAGAAAAAGAACTTGTAGCTTTTTAGAAAACAAGGCAAAAGGATCCAACACAAAGCTTGTCATCAACTGCACATATATTTCCTACGTAGACATAACTACAGAAGCTACACGTTATGTATCAGCTGAGATTGGTACTGTGATACAATGTGCATAACCTTGTAATCCATCTTCATGAATAGTACTTGCCTCGATAGAAACACCACTAATAAAAAATGTTGGAATTGCCGAATCATCATAAAGTATTGTTGGAATCAGTTATTGGAATTACATGGTTATCCAGTGAACGGTTGACTTCGAAGCAACCACAAATTTGTATTTTTATTATTTCTCTATTCTATCACATGTGATGTGGGTGTGTACGAAGTGGCGTGTATGTACTTATACGACAACGTTACCGCTAATTCATCAATAACGTATTTGACCTAGTTCTCATATTTGACTGTACAAGTACGCATGTATCTAAATGTACATATATTATATTTATATGTTTATTAATGTCTTGTTTTCTTTTTCTTTCTTACTTTCTTTCTTCTTTTTCCTTTTTTTCTTTCTTTTTTTTTCTAATTTATGCAATGGTTGTTATTACATCATTATGTATTCAAACATAGATATGAGTCGGTGGAAGTGTGAACGGCGCCCCATGAAGGTGAATAGATTCAAATTTTTCTTAGACTCGCATCTCCTAAAACTCTATCATAGATAGATGAATTCAAACTTTAGACATTCCTGTAACACATCATTTAAAATATTGGTGATTGATAATTTAGATATATCTTTTATGAACACGGATTAAAACAGTAGCAGTTGGTAATGTAAAAGAAAAATTATATTGCTCATGATGGCTGACGTTATTCAGGTCAATATATGCTCAAATCGATCCCTTATAACTCATATATATTAGTAAACTGAATCTAAGCATCTTATAATAGACATATCTAAGTCTTAGGAAGGTTGCAGATTATTCTGCTGGTTGCTTATCTGTGCAGAGTTAAATAACGCAATGCAAAGTAACCATTTATTGTACAACACAAAACAGAGTAAAAATTGCCAGCTTTCTTGTTGGCTTATTAATTGCTTGAATAGTTTTTATTCTTTAAAATGGCATATATAGGCATGCTAGAATAATGAATCCGAAAAAACATCAATTTTTTTGTGGACCCACTCTATCTACATAAACTTGCTACCACACATTCGTTACACACGTGGCTTTGACAACATAATGACACAACTTAAGGGATTTTTTTTTAACCATGTTCAAATTAGCAAAGAAATATATCAAATCATGTTTACAAATGTAAGATTGAACTTTAAAAAAGTGCAGTTCAGTTTTTTATCAACATCAGAAATATCCAGCAAAACAATCAGAACTGAAAAAGCAAGTTAAACATCATAGGCAAATACACTTTAGTCAGCCAAAAGAGGCCACAAAACTACTTTTATGTATATTCGGTTACGCTGATCTACAGCCTGACATATGAACTATCTACAAAATATAACTTTCTAATCAATCACTAAAAGAACCTGCCTTCAATAAAGAATTTTCTTCTGTGCACTACATTATGGCCTACCGTGACCATAACCATGTAATCCAGTGAATGGATGATTTTTTATTGTTGGAATGGTCATAACCATGTAATCCAGTAAACTAATGTGTACACTATAATAGCGACTATATTGTTGAAATTGCATAAAATCCTTTGACACTCTTATTCATATGATCATAAAGTATTTCCAAATAATAAAAAATATTTATGGTATCAGTTATTCACCTCCAGAATCATCATATTCATCACATAAAAGAGAAAATGGAAGCATATATGTAACAAAGTTACAATATTACTATAAATAAATTCTTACAATGTAGTTAGCCACAATAGAATTCGGCGGCTTTCCGTTTTTTTTTTTTTTTTTTTTTGGTGTGGGCTTTGCACCATAGATCGTCTCGGCTAACATCTGATGTTCCACTTTCCATTTTCTACCAAAAAAAAGTAAGAAACAAAGAATATATATATATATATATATATATATATATATATATATATATATATATATATATATATAATGGATGTAAACATAACCCAAATATGCATTTTCTTACCATTTCTTCTGCTGACTTTGTGTAACCCTTTCTACCCATTGTGTGTGGAGTTTTGTTTTTATCCCTAATTGCTTTGAATTTATTGCAATTAGCTACACAAGACAATTTTGTTAGTAAAATGTAATTTACATTTGAATTTATAACTGATAAAGCTTATTACCTCATAGTTTTCTGACAGATTTTTCTTTACAAAGTCATTCCACTCTTTATTACTCTTTATATTAACTGGTTTAAGCATGGCTAACCTAGAAGAAGAGCCGGGAGAAGCAGACACCGATTTAATAGCAAAAACTAATCTCGATTTTGACTCTTTCCATCGTGCTCCCATCATCTGAAACAACAAGGCCTTGTAAACTGCATCTACCTTGAATCTTGTCTGCATAGCAGAAACAGCAATAAAACATCATCATATTATTGAAAGACTCCATGATGTGTTCATAGTTTCCTTTAGGAAAAAAATAAAAATGTATAACTAACAAAATTGCTTTGCATGTTCGTTAGATTTAATTTTCTAATGCCATCGATAACAAATGCGTAGATACTGTATAAATCCAAGTGAAAATAGGTTCAATGGCTAACGTTATGTAACTTTTTTTTAAAAAAGTCAAGTTTATGATCAATATGATTGAGTTCATTCTCTGGATCCGAACTCATTTTCGTTCTTTTTTAAGAAAATAGGTTCAAGGGCTAGCATTATGTAATTTTTATTTTTAAGAAAATAGCAATAATTGTTTAGAATTTCCAATTTAATGTTATATCTAACATAGTTCCCACAAAAAGAAATCAACTAAGGTAAAATACAAAAACAAATAAAAATATAAAAACAAAAATCACAATTGTCATACCTGTATACAAGTCCATAAATCATCCTTTAGGTGCTTGTTGACTTTTCTCTACTCACTAATGGTCATAGGAACCATTTCCCTTACTAATATACCGATGTAAGATGACAAGTGACGAGAATTGACACTTACTGGTTGACCTAAATCATTAAATTCCACTTTAAGCTTCTCGTCAGGAATCAAGGAAAATTTCTTCATCGTCGTCCTTCCTCTTCTTTTCTTGGTCGGCTCTAGTTGACAATCTTCACTGCAAACATCCGGGTCCATGGCAGTAGACGTGTCAGCTGAGTTTGGAGTAATATTCGGAGATGGGTTTGAATTAGGGCCAGGAGAAACATAAAAAGGCTGAATTTCCTTGGGTTGATGCTGAATTTCCTCGGGTTGAGGCTGAACAGGACATGTGATGGCCCTCCCTGCATCAACCGAAATTTTCAATGAAATGCGTTGTGTCGATGTCCAACTAGCACGGGACGGTCGTCAAAGGAAAAGGGATTTGAAACTATGAATCATCAAAGAACCTGTAGTATATCTCACAGTGCGTGGAATAAACTATAATAATAACATAACTTGACATCAAACAGGCGAGACAGTGCATAAGCTGAAACTGAACTATAACCATCAGAGTAGCGGAAATCAAAATACAGCTTATTACAACTTCAAAATACTGTCTCCAAAGCAAAATAGACAAGGTACACTACTAATTCCCAAAGCGGTGACCATCAACAACACAGGGAGAATATATGTAAATAGTACGTGGAAGCCTCCTTCTCGTCTCCAGACAGCTACTCATGCATTACCAACTAACTTTTCTCTACTTTGTTCGTTTAGGAGCACCCAGAGTAATAAGAAGAGACAAAATTCTGGGTCAGACAAAAGTCTGGTATGAGCGATAGCAACAAAACAAAACAATAATAGGTATACATAACCATACCTGAACCTAAACCTGCAACCAAAGAGTCAGAACAACACGATGTACAATACTCAAAGGTAACACTAACATATGATGTCAAATAATGGGGAGGGGTGTGCATGTCATGGTGATAGCAAACATCAAACATAGCAATCATCCTCACGTCTCTCACTCAGTGCGTAAAGCATACAATATCCACTCCTTTGATCACCAGAACCATTTGGGGCCTTGATGGAGCTCGGCTCCATCCAGACCTTACTACGACCACTTTTCCCATGGGGGTCGTGATGGAGTTCGACTCCATTAAACTTTGACCCTACCACACTTGTCCATAATCAATTCCCCTCCCATCAGTAGTGAATCAAAGTTGTTGATACCGATAACCACTTTGCACACGTCCCGCAGCAAAGTCCAACTCATAAAGTTAACTCGTTGGTTCCCATCTGGATCCTGAGTAATAACCTCCCATTTGGACTTCCTTTGCATCTCGGGATTTGATCATCATCTTGGTTCGATCTCCACTCGGTTCGTGAGTCATGAAGTAGGCAGTTCAGTTCGTGGCACCCTCTCCAGATCGGTTCGGGTCGTGGTTCATGACTGGGTTCGGATCGGCCTTCCTCGGTTCGAGTTGGAGCTTCGGTTCGTGGTGCATAGTTCCCCGGGTCGGTTCGGACATCATAGTTCGTGATAGTCCACTCATGGTGCTTCAATTCGTTTTGTGAGTGCTCCATGGTCCTGTTCGTCTCATGGCTTCCAGCCCGTGACACTCCAGTTCGATTTGGAGCAACAGGTTAGTTCGTGATAGTGTTCCATGGTTCGGCTCGTGATGGTGCTCGAGGACTTCATGCAGGCGGTTCGGTTCGGGGGAAATGACTCGGTTCGTGATGGTGTTCCACGATTCCGCTCGTGATGGTGGTCGAGGACTTCATGCAGGCGGTTCGGTTCGGGGGAAATGACTTGGTTCGTGATGGTGTTCCACGACCCCATGGGCGATCCGATCCGGCCCTCAATCTCCCATCTGATCTGAATTCTTATGCCACTTCCAACGAGCTATTTACGCCCCCACGACGGCGTTTTCGACCATTCTAACTTCGCTAGACAATCATAAAACACTCCAAGAAGTAGTAATGACATATAGGATCAATCAACAAGGTCAAAACATCAAGCACATAGGTTATTATAGATTGAACATACCTAAAACCCATGGTTTTCCCTTAATCATGTTTAACCATACCTAATGATAGGATTAGCAAACTTACTCCAAATTAACCCAAATTTACACCAAAGGCATAAAATAATATTTTGGAATTTTTACATATTTTTCCAGATTTTTATCATGCATAATTTCGCTAATTATCAATAATCATCCTAATTAGCCGTAATTAGTGTAAAAACATGCTAATCACTCACCTTAGCCACACATAAACTTTTAGATCTGAAACTCTACTGTTGTGTTGCGGTTTCCAATGCAACACAACAACTCCAACTCTGATTTGGTGCTAATCTTCCTTGATTTGGTGTATATTAAGCTAATACGCGATTAGAGAGCGATTTGGGATGAATTTAGAAGATGGAGGTCATTGCTAGGGTTTCAAGGATGTAAATGGCGGCTGGAAAAATGATAAAACCTGAATTTCCAAACCCTATCAGCCCTCCCATAACCTAATCCCGAAATGGGTTATGGGCTTATTCAACTAATTACCCTATTAAGCCCGTTTAAGCAGTTTTTCACTTTACGAACCTTATTTCAGCCATAGCTCCCAAACGATAAGTCCGTTTGGCTAATTTGACCACTCTACGGAAATGTAAACCATCATCCGAATCAATGGAAGCACTTTTAGGTCAAAATTTCTTAACAATCAAAAGTTATAGACGAAAAAAGATTCGCCAGGAGCAAAACGGTCATTTGAAAATCGACAAAAATCGTGAACATGGGAAATAACCCCAATAGCCGTTCCCCAAAGTGACACGATTATACGAATTCACATGTAAATGAAAAAAATACTCTATGATCCCTCGATGCGTAGAATACGGTTCGTTACATTCTCCCCCGTTAAGAAATTTCACCCCCGAAATTCCTTAATCAAAACATACAAAGGGCCCCGCATGCCTATCAGCCATTTACAAACAATCAAACACACATAATAACACAACAAGTCTATCCTAGCATGCAGAATAGCTAAATTGCAATTAAAATCTTACAAAGCAAAGAGGTCTGGATACGACTTCTTATGCTCTCCTCAGTCTCCCAAGTACAATCATTCTCGCCCCACCGGATCTTGACTAGTTTCACCGTCCTCCTTCGAAGTTGCTTCGTATCGTATTCGACGATACGGATCGGCCTGCGGTTCCCAACCGCCTCGGTTTCTACTTCGATATCATCCATTTGATCCGGTGAAATAGTTGTATCAGGGTCGTGCACAAACTTACTTAGCTGGGAACATGAAACACGTTATGAACTTCCGTCATCTTGTCAGGTAACTCAACTTTATATGCTAAATTCCCAACTTGCTTGAGTACTGGGAATGGACCAACAAATCTTGGTGCTAACTTGCCTCTCCTGTCAAATCGAATCATGCTCTTTAATGGAGAAATCTTAACAAACACCAAGTCGCCAATGGAGAATTTCAAATCTCTTCGCCTTTTATCAGCATAACTTTTCTGCCTATCTTGGGCAGCCTTCATTCGCTGTTGGATAACCTTGATCTTATCTGAAGTTTCTCTTATTACATCTGGTCCAAGTACAAATTTCTCACTAGTTTCTAACCAGCATGATGGTGAGTTGCACGGTCTTCTGTACAAAGCTTCAAATGGAGTCATACCAATACTGGACTGATAAATATTATTATACGTGAACTCAACCAGATGCAAATGGTCATCCAATGATCCTCCAAATTCCAATATACAGGCCCTTAAGAGATCCTCTGATACATGATTCACCCTCTCTGTTTGACCATCGGTTTGAGGGTGGTATGCGGTATTGTGATGTAATTCTGACCCTAAAGCCTCTTGTAAGCTCTTCCAAAACCCACTAGTAAATAATGGATCTCGGTCACTCACAATGCCTTTAGGTACTCCATGAAATCTCACTACCCATTTCACATACAGTTCTGCTAACTTAGCTGTCACTCTATTCGACTTGACTGGTATAAACCTTGCACTCTTGGTCAATCGATCCACAATCATCCAAATACTATCATGGCCCGATCTAGTCCTTGGTAAACCGTTAATGAAATCCATTGAGACTTGTTCCCATTTCCATTCGGGGATTTCCAATGGTTGTAACAAACCACTAGGCTTCTTTTGCTCGGCTTTGAATAGCTGGCAATTCATGCATTTGGATATAAACTTCCCAACGTCTCTCTTCATCCGTTCCCAGTAGTAGCTCTGTTTGATGTCTCAGTACATCTTATTACCACCGGGTTGTATAGTCAGTTTTGAGTGATGACATTCTCTAAGCATTTCATCTCTCAATCCATTGACATTGGGTACAACTAGTCTCCCATTCTTTCGAAGCCATCCTTCGTGATCAAACCCATACTTATTCATCTCCTCACTGTCGATTCCCATCTTTACATTGGAGATGATTTCCAGTAAGTTAGGATCGTCCCTCTGACTGGAACCAATTCGCTCGATCAAAGTCGGTCTGATCGTCAAACTTGCCAACGTTTCTAGATCCAATTTGCACTTAGGTCTGAAATCATATCCTGCGATATATTCCAGTTGCCTCCATTCTTGAAACATAGCCCCCAAACTGGCATGTCTCCTACTCAAAGCATCAGCTACCGCATTACCTTTCCCGAGTGTGTATGCGATATTGAAATCATATGAAGCCAAGAATTCTAACCATCTCTGCTGACGACGGTTTAAATCCTTCTAAGAGAAAAGATACTTTAATGACTTATGATCGATAAACAACTCGAATCTTTCTCCCAAGAGGTAATGCCTCCACATCTTCAATGCGAAAACAATCGCTGCCAATTCCAAATCATGGGTAGGATATCTTTTCTCATGTGGTTTCAATTGCCGACTAGCATAGGCTACAACTCTACCTCCTTGCATCAGTATAACACCAAGTCTGGTACCACAGGCATCCGTGTATACCGTCGTCTCTTTGTTCCCCTTAGGAATTACCAACATTAGTGCACATGTCAAGTTTTCCTTTAGACTGTTAAATGCATCCTCGCACCTTCCGTCCCAAGAAAAAGCTTAATTCTTCTTGGTCAATTGAGTTAACGGTGTCGCTATTTTGGAGAAGTCTTGGATAAACTTACGATAGTATCCAGCTAACCCCAAGAAACTTCTTACGTCCATTGCATTCTTGGGCGTAGACCAATCTTGCACCGTAGCCACTTTCGCAGGGTCCACGGCAATACCATTCTCTGAAACAACATGGCCCAAGAATCGCACTTCCCTCCTCCAGAAGTGACATTTAGAAAAAATTTCTCTCAATTAGTGTTTCCTCAACACCTCCATCACTATCTTCAAGTGTTCCTCGTGTTCTTCCTCTGTCCTTGAGTAAACCAAGATATCGTCCACGAACATAAGAGCAAACTTATTCAATTGATCCCTGAATACACTATTCATAAGATCCACAAAATATGCTGGTGCATTGGTCAACCTGAATGGCATGACCAACCTCTCATAGAATCCGGACGGCGTCCGAAATGCCGTTCTAGGTAAACTCTCAGCTGCTACTCGGAGCTAATGAAAACCAGTCGCGAGATCTAACTGGGAGAATACTCTCGCTCCATTCAACTGATCAAACAAATCATCTATCCAGAATACTTATTCTTCCTAGTCACCTTGTTCAACTCGCGGTAGTCCACACGTCCACACACAATCGAAGGGAACCATCTGCCTTAGTAGCAAATACAACTGTTGCTCCCCACTCGGAAACACTTCTTCTGATAAATCCCTTCTTTAAAAGATTGCTTACTTGCACCCCGAGCTCTCGCTGCTCCCTTGGCGCCATACGACGAAGTGGCATCATTATAGGCCTGGCATCTTTCACTAAATCAATCTGAAACATGATCTCTCAGTGTAGTGGAAGTCCGTCCACTTTCCCGAAGATGTCCGGACACTCGCCAATAATAGGCACATCTGACAACTCATCATGCGGGATGTCGAGGGAATTTAGAAAACTAGCCATCACCCCATCACTAGGTAGGCCACTAAACAGTACCCTCCTCCCATCGTCCACTCTAATGGTCATCGAAGACCCTTCACAGTCCACCACCACCCCCATACCTTTGAAGTCAATCGACTCCCAAAATAATGCCAAACACCGTAAAGCCCAAAACAAAGCAATCACAAGCAAACAAACATCCATGACTCGATAATACCAAATTACGACAAATCATACTAAGGCTAGTCGAACCACCGATCGGGTTCGTCACAACTAAAGGTATATCGACAATCTTGGGTACTGATCCCAACCTATCTAACAGGTCATTATATATGAAGGAATGAAAAACCCCGGTATCAAACAATACCCGAACAGGAACGTCATAAATAGAAAGAGTACCTTGAATCACGACATTCTTTCCTTTCTTCGCCGCAGTTGGTGCATTCGACGAAAAAGGAACAGCATTAATAGCATATGCTTTCACAATCTACTTCTCTTTAGGAGATTGTGGACATTTATCCTTGTGATGTCCCACTTGGTCGCAATTGAAGAATTTCACAATATGTTTCTCTTTAAGCATCTCTCTCAAGAAGGTAGTAAACATCATGTAACACACCACCTCCATTAAGGTCACTCATAAAGGCAATGCCTTAACTTCAGTGGAGCGTTTTTGGTAAACAGACACAGAATATCACAAGACAGATATAAAAAAAAATTGCAGCGGAAAATAAACAACTTTATTAAATCACCAAAATAATTTGTTACATAATACCATGAGTCATAAAACCATTACAACAAAACACTTCTGTCTTATATCATCAGAGTACATAGGTATTTAAAAGAAAAACATCATTCCCCATATTAAAGAGCAAGCCATATAAGAGACAGAGACTCGAGCCATACTTCAGAAGTAGCTCGTAGAAGATGATATCCAAATCCAGACTAAACCTGGGTGTTTCCTCCCTGAGAACCTGGGGGGAAACGGAAGAAAAGAGGGGAAACAAACTAGGTCAGACATACGTTTGGTGAGTCCAGTAACTTTTAGCCAGTAAATAAATAAAGGTAAACATGACAGGCATACAAAGTGGATAAGAGGATTCACGGTACAGATGGCAGGTATGACAGGACAAATAAGGTAAGATGTATGCTTCACTACAAACTATTCCGCACTGTTACTAGTCAAATCAAGATGGGATAATCCCTTCCGCTAATCATAATAATGATAACGATGGTGGTAGTTTCGTGTATTCCTAGCTGCTGCAATAGGTGCCGCCTGCTCCAATCTCAACTAATCGTACCCACTACCACCCTACCCCACAATAAATTGGTAGACTTAGGGCACACATCCGGGTACACCCTAACCACTACCCTAATCGATCGGCTCCCTACTCTGTAGATACTTTGTGCTAGTCCCACAACTAGGGGGTATCACTTCCCTAAAGTGGCAACCTAAGATGTGCACAATTATACCTACTAGTGTCACGGTCGTCTTGTCCCCCTCTGCCCGGCCCATTCACGCACATGTCCCCGGTCGGTTTGCGTAACCCACACCATCCATCTCGTTTTGGATCTCTTACAATCAATCAGTAAGCGTGCCCCTTCCCCGCCTAGTATGGATTTCTTTACTTTGATACCCCTCCGGGTTACTGACTGAAATGGGTCCCACACAACATGATACAAGCTCTCCCCTATGTCTTGTATCCCCACTAGGTTTTCTACTGACTATGTATACCATAAGGTGTCTTTAATTACATAGCCCTTAATCAGTTATGCGTACCTATAGGTGTCTTTAATACATAACCCCTATTCTACCTATCGGTTATGCGTATCTATAGGTGTCTTTAATACATAACTCTATTTATTCCCATTAGTTATGCGTACCCCTAAGGGTGTCTTTAATACATAACTTTACTATTTTGCCCCGTTTATGTAAACCATTAGGTGTCTTTAATTACATAACCCTTTTTATCCGGTTAAGTTTGTGGGCCTATATATATTAATATTACCCACCTATCCTTCAGTTGTACTTAACCCTCCCACTGATTTAATCTTATTTATTTAATGGTTAAGTTTGTGGGCCTATATATATTAATATTACCCACCTACCCATCAGTTGTACTTAACCCTCCCACTGATTTAATCCTATTTATTTAATGGTTAAGTTTGTGGGCCTATATATATTAATATTACCCACCTACCCATCAATTGTACTTAACCCACCCACAATCCAACTCGTTTTACTTAACCCTAACTTATGTCTATCATCATACAGTCCATATGTATTAAGTTAGGTTAAGTAGTCTTTAATCAGCATTAATTAATTATCGAGACACCTAATCGTATTCCACAAGCCACCCAAGGCACCCACTTAATTCCACTTGCCACCCAAGGCACCCACTTAACCTCTCATGTCCCACTACATGTTTATCTGGTTAAGTGTTTCTTAATTCATTAAGACCGTAACCTTATAAAGACCTCCCACATTAGGCTGGCATTTGTGGCCGCTGGATTTGTCGGGCGGGTCCGGGCAGTCTTACACCACAAAAGAGCCTAACCTCATGTCTTAGACGATTAATTACTCCTAATTAATCATCCCCCAATTTGAATTACTTTCCCTATTCAAATTATCAATTAATTCCAAATTTAACTATGGCCATAATTGACTCAATTATGTCCATCTATTTATGGTATGTAAAATCATACCAATTTCATCACAAATTTATTTTATGCCATTTAAGGCATTTATGCCAATTCTCAATATTAAATCTTCAGACTTCAATTGCTTAAACATTCCTCTTTTGATTAATTAAGTTAATTAATTAATCCCTTCTTTTTTATAGGTGTCAATACCTATCTTATTAATAATTTGAATTTCCTATCCATAAATGGTCATATTCAAATTATACCATTTTTACCCAATTTTACCCATGTCATGATAGGTAATTATTTATATGTTTCCCTACTAGAATCATGTGTCCAATTTACATAATCACTATGTAAATTATGCCTATTACAAATTCCCCTTTTCCCCGTTTCTTAACTAGCGTAAGCGTTTGCGTTTTCGGCGTCATCGAGGCTACAAGATAGCCTCGCCATAACAATAAAATTAAGGGAATGACAAGGTGATCATTTTCAATACAACTTTTGGCATAATCATGACAATTAGGGAAAATGACACGATAACTTCGCATATAATTATGATTCTCAACATAATTAACGACTTACATAGGTTCATGATTCATAACATAACAAGTAGCATAGATTCATGAATTAACAACGTAACAACTTGCATAGGTTCATGAATTCATCACACAATAACTTGCATAGGTAACTTGCATAGGTTCATAGTTTGTCAACATAATAACTTGCATAACTTCATGATTCACAACGATAATGAACTTGCATCATTTCATGATTCACAACAATAATGAACTTGCATAATTTCACGATTCACAATAATAAGGAACTTGCATCATTTCATGATTCACAACAATAATGAACTTGCATAATTTCATGATTCACAATAATAAGGAACTTGCATCATTTCATGATTCACAACAATAATAAACTTGCATAACTTAAAACAACATATACCCAAATCATAGTCTACCGTGATTCACTTTTATTTATTTAAACCTAAAAGTGACTAGAACTCACCGAAAAAGGGGTCTTGAGTTCTGGGATCTGAATTCTGTAATTGATTAGCGTTCCCTTGTTGTAGACAATTTCGTTGTTGTAGTTTTAGGCTTGATTTGATTTGAATTGAGTTGCTTACTTTGCTTTTAGTTGGTGGCGGCTACTCTAGGGTTTGGAGTGACAACATGATGGCCATTGATCTAATTTTGATTTGATTCTAGGGTTTGAGTCTATACATGTTTATATAGAATTTCATTTTAATTATAGTTGTCCGATGATCTTAGGGTTAATCAAAACCACTCAGTCCGGATTAGAACTATCCAGAAACCCTAATGACTCATTAACTAGTCAGAAATGACTCAGCACTGACTCACTGTTCGAATCAGAGCCTCAGAAATCCGTGCAGGTTTTTACCTCGGCCTAGGCGCACCTGCCAAGTGCGCCAGTGCAACTTTGCATGGGCGCACTTCCCAGCAATTTTGTTCTGGCGCACTTCCCAAGTGTGCCAGTGCATTTTGGCTCGTTTCTGGTTTTTTCTGCCTAACTTCATTCATCCATATCTTCTTCATACGGTATCCGTTTTACGCAAACTCGGCTCTATCTCAAGCAGAATTCTGAGACGAATGCAATGGAACGACCCGTTTCCCTTAATTCCCTCATTTGAAATTAAGTATTCTTAAATTTAGTTAATCTGATTATTCAAAAATTCGGGGTGTTACATTCTCCCCTACTTAAAGGATTTCGTCCCCAAAATCTTCAAGTTAAGAAGAATGTGTCCTACCATCCAATCACCTATCTACTCAACCATCAAACATAGGCATCCATTGTCCTTAAAAGATTTCTAATGTCGTATGAACATATGCAAAAAATTGTGTGTATATGTTCCTTATCTAATGTAAAATCAGACGGTCTACTGATTCGGTCGACCTCCTTAATGCAAACTATGATAGTGCTGTGCATCCATTATGTATGCGAAAGAATCCTATTGATACATATTATTTCTACATGTGTGCTCAACCATTCATCAAAATGCAGCATTCATATGATAACACAACCATTGTTCATCCATCAACCTAAATATGCACACACATTTATATGCAATATGAAAGTGATTTGAGCCGATCTAGTGCCTAATGTGTGTGTAAATGCATCCACAAGCAATCACTAGCAAACACTTGCATCCACTTGCAACCATCAAATATAACATGTCTCAAACACATGTTTACATCAATGGATTTCCTATCTAAAGGTTGAAGATTCGGCTGATGGGATACAAACAAATGATATAACTAAAACAAAAGCTCTGTTCCCATTTGACATCGGTTAAGAGAATAATTCCCTAAGTCTCAGCCCCGAAGACCGAAATCAACATCAGACTGACACCCAAAGAATTACCCTCATTAAACAATGTCAAAACTGGAGATCTACTTCATGCTTCGAGTAGAAACCCCTATGCTTCAGAAATATCCAGATGCTTACAGACCACTGTTATAGATCATATTACAGAACGATCCTCAGAAAGCTAAGCATAACAGACCCTTGCGGGTCACTAGAAACTTTGGGGGTCTTCATATGACAAGTTAGAAGCTTAACGACCCTCCTCTCAAAATGTAGAACGGCCCTCTACATAGAAAGTTGGTCCATTTAGAACCAACCCATAGCCCATAAACTTGAGCACACAAATGTCACATTCAAATTTTTGACGCCTAACACAGATAATTTCAAACCCCTACAAATCACTAATAAGTTAGCCGAGCCACCAATGGGGTTTGAAACAACTACGGGATCAGAAACAAGACTAGTATTAAAGTGCAGAGTCTCAATTACAGAATCAAAAAGAGTTTTAGCTTCATAACCAGATAAGGAAATTAAACCTTCTACATAAATTTTCCTATCCCTATCCTATCCATCAGCCGCGAGAGCATTCGCCTATCCTACCAAAGGAAGAGATTTTAGACAAAGGACCGAAGGATACTACATATGGCTTTTCGGGGAATGTTTTTCAAAACAGGCTTTCCTTTTTGAAAATACTTTCTTTTAAAACCTTTTGAAAAATATTTCCAAAACTTTTATCTAATCTGGTAACCTTCAGCTCTGATACCAAGTGTAACACCCCACCTCCATTAAGGTCACTCACAAAGGGAATGCCTTAACTTCAGTGGAGCGTTTTTGGTAAACAGACATAGAATATCACAAGACAGATATAAAAATTTTGCAGTGGAAAATAAACAACTTTATTAAATCACCAAAATACTTTGTTACATAATACCATGAGTCATAAAACCATTACAATAAAACACTTCTGTCTTATATCATCAGAGTACATAGGTATTTAAAAGAAAAACAACATTCCCCGTATTAAAGAGCAAGCCATATATGTAACAACACGTATTTTCAATAAACTGTTATAACATAAATCGAGGCAGAATTTAATTCAAAAATCTGAATCAAGGGAAACGGGCTATGCCATTGCGTTCGTCTCGGAAAAATATGCGAAATAGAGTCTGAGTTTTCGAAAATCGGAGTCCGTATGACCCAGTTAAGGCCCATTGAAGTTTTCAGAAATTTCCAAGTTAAAAACAGATTTAAATTTCAAATTAAAAACAAGGATTAGGGCTAATTGGCGTCAGGCGGGAAAACTCCCGCCAGGACCCCCATGTCGACAGGCATGTCGACAGGGGTCTTAGGGTGTCGACTGCCCTGTCGACAGCCCTGTCGACACGGGGTGGCCGGGCAGTTTTGCCTGGCGCACCATTTTGATTTGGGACTTGGTCTTGTGGCTTGGTTCTACAGAATTCCTAAATCTGACGGACCTAAACTAACCTAGGGTTAATCCTAGGGCTAAAAACACTCTAATCTTCTATAAATAAGCCTCTAATCCTACCCTAAAACCCCATTATTCATTCTAGCAACCAAACTATGTCAAATTGAATTCTCAAATGGCCTCCACCTAAAAACCCTAGCCTCCACCCTCTTCAAAAATCATTTCTATTAAGATTTTGATGTTCATACAAGCTTTTCTAAGTTGTATGAATGATCATTAGCTTGCATACATCATCAAGTTGCAAGCTTTATTTGCTAAGCTAGAGTTTTAGGGATTTTTGTTAATTGGAGCTTTGTTTTGGGGTTTTATATGCTTGCATAAAGGGCTTCTCAATATTTATTAGTAGATTTGTGTCTTCATAATATTTGTAAGCCCTCTTACCTTCATTTTAGAAACTCTAAAGTTAATATGTGATGAAAGTTGGGATTTATGCATGTTTAATAAGTTATGCATGCTTATGCGAGTTCACTATGCTATGTTATGCATGTTTAATGAGTTATGCATGCTTATGCGAGTTCACTATGCTATGTTATGCATGTTTAATGAGTTATGCATGCTTATGCGAGTTCACTATGCTATGTTATGCATGTTTAATGAGTTATGCATACTTATGCGAGTTCACTATGCTATGTTATGCATGATTAATAAGTTATGCATGCCTATGCGAGTTCACTATGCCATGTTACACATGTTTGATAAGTTATGCATGTTCACTATGCCATGATTTGCAAGTTTAACAAGTTATGCATGTTTATGCAAGTTCACTATGCCATGATTTGCAAGTTTAACAAGTTATGCAAGTTCACTATGCTAAGTTATGCAAGTCCAACATGTTATGCATGCTTATTATGATATGTAAGATTCATCATGTATGTTGTGCCAAGTTCCCTCTTTCTATCCTTTATGCGTTATGACGAATATGTAAGCGATAGAATGACATTGGGGGGGTTTTTGGGTAAAACTTAAAATACATGAAAATATAAGATTGGGAATTTACCTATTAAGTTAGGTCTACCCCTTGGGAATTTACCTATTAAGTTAGGTCTACCCAAGTTAAACTTGTAATTATGTTTGAAAATAAAGTGGACATGACACTTAGAAAACATGTGTGGCCAACTCGAGGTTGGGTTGAGTTTGTAGCGTAAACCTACCCGGAACCGACCGGCTTAACTAGTTGCTACAAACAATAGGACCCAATGTGAGAAGTTGGTCATGTGTACCTGGCACCCGAGGTTAGACCAAGTTGTGGTGTAAAGCTACCCGGACCCGCCCGGCTTAACTAGTAACCGCAACAAAGTCTAATGTGAGAGGTTAAGGTACATTTAAATTAATGCCTCGTAATTAGGGTTAAGTCATGGCCCACTAATACTTAACCAATTTTGGGGATACGAGGGATTAAATGGGGTTAAGTGGTGAACTGTTGGTTACACTTAACTAATTTAATCCATGATTAGTGAGGGGTTAAACCACACTTATCCCTCTTAGAAAACCCTAGCAACGTGGTCTGTTCCAGCAGTAATCCCAGTTTGGTATCATTCACAACCCTAGAGGCTAGGCTAGGGCGGGGCATGATTACTGGACTGATGTAAGCGACCAAAGCGACGGCTGAGTGGTACAGCGGTGCGGGTCCAGGCGGGCTACGGACGTGCACGTAGTCCGGTGTTGGACAAACTCGAGGCACGGGTACCAGTTGATTTAGACTGTGCATTATTGCTTAGGTGTCTGGGGTTGACACCCGAGGGCTTGATACACCCGAGGGTGGACCCAGCACAGTCTGACTACAACCATATGTGGGCCGTATGGACACCAACACTTGACGTGTTAGGTTTATAAGGAGCCGATCGACTAGACCGTTGGGCTGGACCTTGCATTAAGGTCACCTCATGCTATTGGGCCAAAGTTTGGGCTGAGGGATCAATACCTGTTATGTTAGTTTGCTAGTACACTGTTGTGCAAAGCTTAATCTCCTTTATGTGATGACACCTTTATCTATTACCAGTATGTTCATCTCAGTTTCCATCATGATGTTAACTTTATTAGTTTATAGACTGATCGTAGTAGGGCTTACAAGTCTTTTTGACTGACCTGTTTTCTTTCGCTTCTTTTCTTCCGTTCCCCCCCCCCCCAGGTTCTCAGGGAGGGAACAGTGGTGCTTAGCTTGGATCGATTAATTGTTCGCTGGATAGCTCATGTATGTCTGGACATTGAGCTCGCTATGGTTTATCACTTTTATTTTTGGGGATAGCACTATGTATTTCAGTATTTCTGTTTATGTTGTACTAGACATATTTATTTTGGCAGATGACTTTATGATGTACTAGACTTGTTCCGTTTTGGTTTGAGATATTCCGCTGTTTTATTCTCACTTACTCTGTTTTACATATATATTTATGTTCCTGTTCTGCCTTGATATATCATTATGCATGCTTACCCAGTTCTAACGCCCCCCAGAAGCTAGTGCCACCGAAAGAGTGACCCTAGCGGAGGTGGGGTGTTACAAATTTGGTATCAGAGCATATGGTTTACAAGAAAGAGCAAAAAGTTTTTAAAAAGACTTTTGAAAAATTATTTTCAAAACAAGTATAAAGTATTTTCCAAAGAAAAGTCTAGTATTTTAAAAGGGCTATTCCCCAAAAAGCCATTAGCGTTATCCTTCGTTCCCTTGACCTAATCTTATCTTATCCTTCGTTTCAGTATGGCCGAGGATCTTGCCATCCCGGATGGAGTAAATGTGCCACTCTGGTATAGGAGGCTTCTAGAAGCTAGGGCGGCAGCCGGCCCCGCA
Source organism: Allium sativum (assembly GCA_030737875.1). Classification (NCBI taxonomy): domain Eukaryota; kingdom Viridiplantae; phylum Streptophyta; class Magnoliopsida; order Asparagales; family Amaryllidaceae; genus Allium; species Allium sativum. The sequence goes on from CM060912.1 coordinate 137,582,220, forward strand.
AACCCTACTCCCACTCCTCCTCCTGTAGTTGAGAATCCTCTCCCTAATGTCCCTCCTCCGGTGGTTCCTGTTCCCCCTCCTCCAGCAGTTAATATTCCTCCTCCCGTTGCTAATGTTCCTCCCCCTCCCGTTGCTGAGGCTCCTCTTCCTCCTCCTCCCCCTTAGCATCCTCAGGTTGAGTTCACGAAGGTTTGTAAAGACTTCAAGGCGATGGGAGGCAAGAATTTCCTAGGCACGGAATCTTTTGTTGAAGCTAGGAATTGGCTGAGAGACACTGAGGACTTGTTTGCTATCTTTGGGATTGATGACGAGAGGAAGATCTTATTGACAGTGTGGCTTTTGAAGGATGAAGCGGCCTATTGGTGGGAGGTCACCAATGGGACGAGGCCCGTTGAGACTTGGGCCGATTTGAGGGCTAGATTTGTGGCCAAGTTTCTATCTTCTGCTGAGGCGAATTTACAGATGGAGAAGTTCATTGCATTAAAGCAAGGTGATATGTCTATCAAGGAGCATGTGAACAAGTTTAATCAGCTGGCCCGTTTTGGTTTGGATATGGTAAACACTACTGAGAAGAAGGCTCTTCGATTTGCTAGAGGGTTGAATGAGCCGCTGCAGGGCTTGGCGATGTCACATATTCCGCATGGAGCTACTTTTGAGAGTTTAGTCAATATGGCTCTACTTCAGGGAGATGGGAAGAAAGAGGTCAAGACGAGTGATACTCAAGCAAAGAAGACTGATTCTCAAGGCAAAGGCAATCAAAGTGGTCAAAGCAGCCAGGGGAATCAGGGCAAGAACAAGAAGGGGAACAACAACAACAACAAAGGCAAGGGAAATTGCAATTACTGTGGTGTGCCTGGACACTTTGCTAAGGATTGTAAGTGGTGGATGTTTTTCCTGTGGTAAGGCTGGACACTTCAGCAAGGAGTGCCCGAAGAAGAAAGGACAGGCTGGACCTTCAGGAGGGCAAGTTCATGCTCTCAATACCGCTCCAGCTCCCGATCGAGGTAGTGTTTCTGTTGAGAACCTTGTTTATGTTTCTGATCTTCCAGTTCGTACCTTGTTTGATTCTGGTGCATCACATAGCTTTATTTCATCTGATCTTGTTGATAGCTTGCACCTTAGTACTAGCTTATTGGATGATCCCGTTTGTGTTTCGAATCCCATTGGGGGTTCTGCTCATCTATCTATGATATGTGAGGATCTGAGGATCTCTATACTCAGTGTAGAGTTCTTGTGTAGCGCATATGTTCTTGGTTTCAGGGGATACGGATTGATACTGGGCATGGATTGGCTGTCCCGATATGGAGCCATTCTTGATTGTGAGCATAGGGTTGTGAGGCTTGTGACTCGCCTTGGCAACACCTTAGAGATTTCATGCAACCCGAAGAATCCCGTCATGTTGTGCTATCTTGAATCTCTCGACTCGTCAGAGGAAGCCCTTCAGTCTGTAAGGGTGGTCCGAGACTATCCAGATGTTTTTGAAGAAGTTAAGGGGTTGCCCCCTAAACGAGAGATTGATTTTCGCATTTATCTGGTGGATAATGCTAAGCCTGTTTCTTTGCCCGTTCGGCACATGGCTCCGCGTGAGAGACGGGAGCTCAGCAAGCAAGTAAAGGAGTTACTTGAAAAGAACTTCATCAAACGAAGTATATCCGAATGGGGAGCGCCTGTGGTGTTTGCTACTAAGGCAGACGGTTCTCTTCGACTCTGTGTGGACTATAGAGAATTGAATAAGCTGACTAAGAAGAACAGACACCCGTTACCGAGGATCGATGATCTCTTTGACCAGCTTGTTGGTGCTTCTGTTTTCTCTCAGCTTGATCTTGCTACTGGGTTTCATCAGCTCAGAGTGGCTGAAGATAGTATAGACAAGACTGCATTCAGAACTCCAGATGGATTCTTTGAATGGCTTGTTATGCCGTTCGGTTTGACGAATGCACCCGCGTATTTCGTGGACTTGATGAGTAGGGTGTTTCGGGAGTTCTTGAACAAGTTTGTCGTGGTCTTTGTGGATGATATTCTGGTCTTCTCCAAGGATGAAGAAGAGCACGCGAGGCATCTTGTAGAGGTGATGGATACGCTTAGAGCGCATCAGTTGAAGGCCAAGTTCTCCAAGTGTCACTTTTGGAGAAGGGAAGTTAGATTCCTCGGGCATATCGTATCCAAGCAAGGCTTAGCGGTGGATCCCGCTAAGGTGGTTGCAGTTCAGGATTGGAAGACTCCAAGGAATGCAACCGAGGTGAGAAGTTTTCTAGGTCTTGCGGGTTTTTACCGGAAGTTCATCAAGGACTTCGCGAAGATATCCGCTCCTCTTACTAAGTTGACAAAGAAGAACTTAGTTTTTGCTTGGGATATGGACTGTGAGCTTGCTTTTCAGAGACTCAAGAGAGCCCTTACCTCAGCACCAGTTCTAGCTCTACCCGATGGTGGTAAGATATTTACCGTGTATACTGATGCTTGTGGCACGGGATTGGGCGCCGTTCTGATGCAAGAAGGCAGAGTTATATGTTTTGGTGGTAGGCAACTTAAGGTGCATGAGAAAAAGTATCCTACTCATGATCTAGAGCTGGCAGCGATTGTATATGCACTCAAGGCTTGGCGTCATTATCTTCTGGGAGAGAGATTTGAGCTGTATACTGATCATAAGTCTTTGAAGTATCTCTTTTCGCAGAAGGATCTGAACTTGAGGCAGCAAAGATGGATGGAATTCTTGGCGTCCTATGATTTTGATATAGCCTATACCCCTGGCAAGGGGAATGTTGTAGCGGATGCGTTGAGTAGAAAAAGGTTGACACTAAGTCCTCTATTTGTTGAGATGAAGAATTTAGAGTTCTTGGCAACCTTTGATTTCTCTTTGGCGATGGAGTCGGTGACCGGTTCTTTAGCATCTCTCGAGCTCAGGCCTACCCTTCTAGATCAAGTTGGGGCTTCGCAGAAGGAAGACCCTCAGATAATTGAGATTATGGATAAGCTGATTCGAGGGGAGACATCTAGTCACCTTGCTCGATATTCTATAGATGATAAGGGTTGGCTGAGGAGAGACGGAAGGCTTTGTGTGCCGATGGTGGGAGACTTGGCGAGGAAAGTTCTTGAGGAAGCACATCGCTCCAAGTTGACTATACATCCAGGCGGTGATAAGATGTATAAAGATATGAAGCGCATTTTCTTCTGGCCTGGAATGAAGAAGGATGTCGCGGAGTTTGTCTCTAGATGTATCGTTTGTCAGAGAGTAAAAGCTGAGTCGAAGAAGCCCGGTGGGCTATTGCATCCTCTAGAGGTCCCGCTATGGAAGTGGGAGAGTATTTCTATGGACTTTATTGATGGGCTTCCGAGGTCAAGGAAAGGAAATACGAGCATATGGGTCATTGTAGATAGGCTTACGAAGAGTGCTCATTTTATTCCAGTAAAGAGCAAAAGGACCGCATCTGGACTAGCATCAGTATATCTTCGTGAGATAGTACGACTACATGGAGTCCCTTCCAGCATAGTCAGTGACCGAGACCCCATCTTTACTAGCCAGTTCTGGAACAGTTTGCAGGAAGCTATGGGCACAAGGTTGAACCTGAGTACGGCCTATCACCCACAAACGGACGGCAAAACAGAAAGAATGAATAGGGTACTTGAGGACTTGTTGAGGCTTTGCATTCTGGATTTTGGTGGTGCTTGGGAAGACCATCTTCCTCTTGTTGAGTTTGCATATAATAACAGTTATCAGGCGAGCATAGGGATGGCACCATTTGAGGCTTTATATGGGAGGCCGTGCAGGTCACCCACATATTGGTGGGAGACTACAGATAAGCTTATACTTGGACCCGACATGATTAGAGATACATCCGAGAAGGTCGAGTTGATCAGAAGAAGGATGAAAGCGGCCCAAGACCGACAGAAATCCTATGCTGACAAGCGGAGATCCGATTTGGAGTTTGATGTTGGGGACATGGTTTTCGTAAAGGTTTCTCCTTTGCAGAATGTGGTCCGATTTGGAGCTGTTGGGAAGTTAGCACCGAGATTTGTTGGACCCTTCCCTATCATAGAGAGAATTGGGAAGATGGCTTATAAAGTGCAATTGCCTGAGAAGCTGTCCGGAGTGCATAATGTCTTTCATGTCTCACATCTCCGAAAGTGCCTACATGAGTCCGCTGAGGTGGTTGAACCTAGCATTCTTGAAGACATGGAAGTAGAGAAAGAGGCAACTTTGAGGAGAGCTCCGATTCGTATCTTGGGGACAGAGACCAAGAAGCTAAGCAATCGTGAGGTCAGGTTGGTGAAGGTTCAATGGGGTGAAGCCGAAGAAGACGCAACTTGGGAAACCGAGGAGAAGATGCGTGGGCTTTATCCATTCCTTTTCGAGGGTACACTCTCAATCTCTTTTCTTTGTTAGCATATCTTTCTCTTTGCTATCCATGTTTATCTAGTTATCGTGCTAATCTTGTCATGAGAACCTTAGGTAGAAACCCTTTGGATGAAACATGTGTTTGAGACATGTTATGTTTGATGGTTGCAAGTGGTTGCAAGTGTTTGCAAGTGGTTACTCGTGGATGCATGATACACATTAGGCACTAGATCGGCTCACACACTCCTCATATTGCATGTGCATGAGTGTTTATGCTTATTCTTGGATGAAATTTGTATGCAATCACATGGATGTTGCATATGGATGTATGATTGAGCACGCATGTAGATATTATACATTATATTAGGGATTTGCATACATATGGATACATTTCACTAACATATTTTGCATTGATCTTTGCATTAGATAGGTACATATACACACACTTTTGCATATGTTCATACAGCATTTAGAATCTTTTAAGGACAATGGTTGCTCGTGGATGATGTTTTGAGTAGATGGATGTTGGATGGTAGGATACGTTCTTCCTAACTTGAAGATTTCGGGGACGAAATCCTTTAAGGAGGGGAGAATGTAACAACCCGTATTTTCAATAAACTGTTATAACATAAATCGAGGCAGAATTTAATACAAAAATCTGAATCAAGGGAAACGGGCTATGCCATTGCGTTCGTCTCGGAAAAATACGCGAAATAGAGTCTGAGTTTTCGAAAATCGGAGTCCGTATGACCCAGTTAAGGCCCATTGAAGTTTTCAGAAATTTCCAAGTTAAAAACAGATTTAAATTTCAAATTAAAAACAAGGATTAGGGCTAATTGGCGTCAGGCGGGGAAACTCCCGCCAGGACCCCCATGTCGACAGGCATGTCGACAGGGGTCTTAGGGTGTCGACAGCCCTGTCGACACGGGGTGGCCGGGCAGTTTTGCCTGGCGCACCATTTTGATTTGGGGCTTGGTCTTGTGGCTTGGTTCTAGAGAATTCCTAAATCTGACGGACCTAAACTAACCTAGGGTTAATCCTAGGGCTAAAAACACTCTAATTTTCTATAAATAAGCCTCTAATCCTACCCTAAAACTCCATTATTCATTCTAGCAACCAAACTATGTCAAATTGAATTCTCAAATGGCCTCCACCTAAAAACCCTAGCCTCCACCCTCTTCAAAAATCATTTCTATTAAGATTTTGATGTTCATACAAGCTTTTCTAAGTTGTATGAATGATCATTAGCTTGCATACATCATCAAGTTGCAAGCTTTATTTGCTAAGCTAGAGTTTTTGGGATTTTTGTTAATTAGAGCTTTGTTTTGGGGTTTTATATGCTTGCATAAAGGGCTTCTCAATCTTTATTAGTAGATTTGTGTCTTCATAATATTTGTAAGCCCTCTTACCTTCATTTTAGAAACTCTAAAGTTAATATGTGATGAAAGTTGGGATTTATGCATGTTTAATAAGTTATGCATGCTTATGCGAGTTCACTATGCTATGTTATGCATGTTTAATGAGTTATGCATGCTTATGCGAGTTCACTATGCTATGTTATGCATGTTTAATGAGTTATGCATACTTATACGAGTTCACTATGCTATGTTATGCATGATTAATAAGTTATGCATGCCTATGCGAGTTCACTATGCCATGTTACACATGTTTGATAAGTTATGCATGTTCACTATGCCATGATTTGCAAGTTTAACAAGTCATGCATGTTTATGCAAGTTCACTATGCCATGATTTGCAAGTTTAACAAGTTATGCAAGTTCACTATGCTAAGTTATGCAAGTCCAACATGTTATGCATGCTTATTATGATATGTAAGATTCATCATGTATGTTGTGCCAAGTTCCCTCTTTCTATCCTTTATGCGTTATGACGAATATGTAAGCGATAGAATGACGTTGGGGTTTTTTTTGGGTAAAACTTAAAATACATGAAAATATAAGATTGGGAATTTACCTATTAAGTTAGGTCTACCCCTTGGGAATTTACCTATTAAGTTAGGTCTACCCAAGTTAAACTTGTAATTATGTTTGAAAATAAAGTGGACATGACACTTAGAAAACATGTGTGGCCAACTCGAGGTTGGGTTGAGTTTGTAGCGTAAACCTACCCGGAACCGACCGGCTTAACTAGTTGCTACAAACAATAGGACCCAATGTGAGAAGTTGGTCATGTGTACCTGGGACCCGAGGTTAGACCAAGTTGTGGTGTAAAGCTACCCGGACCCGCCCGGCTTAACTAGTAACCGCAACAAAGTCTAATGTGAGAGGTTAAGGTACAATTAAATTAATGCCTCGTAATTAGGGTTAAGTCATGGCCCACTAATACTTAACCAATTTTGGGGATACGAGGGATTAAATGGGGTTAAGTGGTGAACTGTTGGTTACACTTAACTAATTTAATCCATGATTAGTGAGGGGTTAAACCACACTTAACCCTCTTAGAAAACCCTAGCAACGTGGTCTGTTCCAGCAGTAATCCCAGTTTGGTATCATTCACAACCCTAGAGGCTAGGCAAGGGCGGGGCACGATTACTGGACTGATGTAAGCGACCAAAGCGACGGCTGAGTGGTACAGCGGTGCGGGTCCAGGCGGGCTACGGACGTGCACGTAGTCCGGTGTTGGACAAACTCGAGGCACGGGTACCAGTAGATTTAGACTGTGCATTATTGCTTAGGTGTCTGGGGTTGACACCCGAGGGCTTGATACACCCGAGGGTGGACCCAGCACAGTCTGACTACAACCATATATGGGCCGTATGGACACCAACACTTGACGTGTTAGGTTTATAGGGAGCCGATCGACTAGACCGTTGGGCTGGACCTTGCATTAAGGTCACCTCATGCTATTGGGCCAAAGTTTGGGCTGAGGGATCAATACCTGTTATGTTAGTTTGCTAGTACACTATGGTGCAAAGCTTAATCTCCTTTATGTGATGACACCTTTATCTATTACCAGTATGTTCATCTCAGTTTCCATCATGATGTTAACTTTATTAGTTTATAGACTGATCGTAGTAGGGCTTACCAGTCTTTTTGACTGACCTGTTTTCTTTCGCTTCTTTTCTTCCGTTCCCCCCCCCCCACCAGGTTCTCAGGGAGGGAACAGTGGTGCTTAGCTTGGATCGATTGCTTGTTCGCTGGATAGCTCATGTATGTCTGGACATTGAGCTCGCTATGGTTTATCACTTTTATTTTTGGGGATAGCACTATGTATTTCAGTATTTCTGTTTATGTTGTACTAGACATATTTATTTTGGCAGATGACTTTATGATGTACTAGACTTGTTCCGTTTTGGTTTGAGATATTCCGCTGTTTTATTCTCACTTACTCTGTTTTACATATATATTTATGTTCCTGTTCTGCCTTGATATATCATTATGCATGCTTACCCAGTTCTAACGCCCCCCAGAAGCTAGTGCCCCCGAAAGAGTGACCCTAGCGGAGGTGGGGTGTTACAATATAAGAGACAGAGACTCGAGCCATACTTCAGAAGTAGCTCCTTGAAGATGATATCCAAATCTTGACTAAACCTGGGTGTTTCCTCCCTGAGAACCTGGGGGGAACGGAAGAAAAGAGGCAAAACAAACTAGGTCGAACGGCTGGTGAGTCCAGTAACTTTTAGCCAGTAAATAAATAAAGGTAAACATGACAGGCATACAAAGTGGATAAGAGGATTCACGGTACAGATGGCAGGTATGACAGGACAAATAAGGTAAGATGTATGCTTCACTACAAACTATTCCGCACTGTTACTAGTCAAATCAAGATGGGATAATCCCTTCCGCTAATCATAATAATGATAACGATGGTGGTAGTTTCGTGTATTCCTAGCTGCTGCAATAGGTGCCGCCTGCTCCTATCTCAACTAATCGTACCCACTACCACCCTACCCCACAATAAATTGGTAGACTTAGGGCACACATCCGGGTATACCCTAACCACTACCCTAATCGATCGGCTCCCTACTCTGTAGATACTTTATGCTGGTCCCACAACTAGGGGGTATCACTTCCCTAAAGTGGCAACCTAAGGTTGCACAGTTATACCTACTAGTGTCATGGTCGTCTTGTCCCCCTCTGCCCGACCCATGCACGCACATGTCCCCGGTCGGTTTGCGTCGCCCACACCATCCAACTCGTTTTGGATCTCTTACAATCAATCAGTAAGCGTGCCCCTTCCCCGCCTAGTACGGAGTTCTTTACTTTGATACCCCTCCGGGTTACTGATTGAAATGGGTCCTACACAACATGATACAAGCTCTCCCCTATGTCTTGTATCCCTACTAGGTTTTATACTGACTATGTATACCCTAAGGTGTCATTAATTACATAGCCCTCAATCAGTTATGCATACCTATAGGTGTCTTTAATACATAACCCCTATTCTACCTATCAGTTATGCGTATCTATAGGTGTCTTTAATACATAACTTTATCTATTCCCATTAGTTATGCGTACCCCTAAGGGTGTCTTTAATACGTAACTTTACTATTTTGCCTCGGTTATGTATACCATTAGGTGTCTTTAATTACATAACCCTTTTTATCCGGTTAAGTTTGTGGGCCTATATATATTAATATTACCCACATACCCTTCAGTTGTACTTAACCCTCCCACTGATTTAATCCTATTTATTTAATGGTTAAGTTTGTGGGCTTATATATATTAATATTACCCACCTACCCATCAGTTGTACTTAACCCTCTCATTGATTTAATCCTATTTATTTAGTGGTTAAAATTGTGGGCCTATATATATATATTAATATTACCCACCTACCCATCAGTTGTACTTAACCCACCCACAATCCAACTCGTTTTACTTAACCCTAACTTATGTCTATCATCATACAGTCCATATGTATTAAGTTAGGTTAAGTAGTCTTTAATCAGCATTACTTAATTATTGAGACACCTAATCGTATTTCACATGCCACCCAAGGCACCCACTTAATTCCACATGCCACCCAAGGCACCCACTTAACCCCTCATGTCCCACTACATGTTTATCTGGTTAAGTGTTTCTCAATTCATTAAGACCGTAACCTTATAAAGACCTCCCACGTTAGACTGGCATTTGTGGTGGCTGGATTTACCGGGCGGGTCAGGGTAGTCTTACACCACAAACGAGCCTAACCTCGGGTCTTTACAATTGTTACACATTTAATTTATGCCTAAGACCTCCTACATTAGACTGGCATTTGTGGCAGCTGGATTTGCCGGGCGGGTCCGGGCAGTCTTACACCACAACAGAGCCTAACCGCGTGTCATAGATGATTAATTACTCCTAATTAATCATCCCCCAATTTGAATTACTTTCCCTTTTCAAATTATCAATTAATTCCAAATTTAACTATGGTCATAATTGACTCAATTATGTCCATCTATTTATGGTATGTAAAATCATACCAATTTCATCACAAATTTATTTTATGCCATTTAAGGCATTATACCAATTCTCAATATTAAATCTTCAGACTTCAATTGCTTAAACATTCCTCTTTTGATTAATTAAGTTAATTAATTAATCCATTCTTTTTTATAGGTTCAATACCTATCTTATTAACAATTTGAATTTCCTATCCATAAATGGTCATATTCAAATTATACCATTTTTACCTAATTTTACCCATGTCATAGTAGGTAATTATTTATATGTTTCCCTACTAGAATCATGTGTCCAATTTACATAATCAATATGTAAATTATGCCTATTACAAATTCCCCTTTTCCCCGTTTCTTAACTAGTGTAACCGTTTGCGTTTTTGGCATCATCGAGGCTACAAGGTAGCCTCGCCATAACAATAAAATAAAGGGAATGACAAGGTGATCATTTTCAGTACAACTTTTGGCATAATCATGACAACTAGGGAAAATGACACAATAACTTCCCATATAATTATGATTCTCAACATAATTAACGACTTACTTAGGTTCATGATTCATAACATAATAACTAACATAGATTCATGATTTAACAACGTAATAACTTGCATAGGTAACTTTCATAGGTTCATGAATTTATCACACAATAACTTGCATAGGTAACTTGCATAGGTTCATAGTTTTTCAACATAATAACTTGCGTAACTTCATGATTCACAACGATAATGAACTTGCATCATTTCATGATTCACAACAATAATGAACTTGCATAATTTCACGATTCACAATAATAAGGAACTTGCATCATTTCATGATTCACAACAATAATGAACTTGCATAATTTCATGATTCACAATAATAAGGAACTTGCATCATTTCATGATTCACAACAATAATAAACTTGCATAACTTCAAAGAACGTATACCCAAATCATAGTCTACCACGATTCACTTTTATTTATTTAAACCTAAAAGTGACTAGAACTCACCGAAAAAGGGGTCTTGAGTTCTGGGATCTGAATTCTGTAATTGATTAGCGTTCCCTTGTTGTAGACAATTTCGTTGTTGTAGTTTTAGGCTTGATTTGATTTGAATTGAGTTGCTTTACATTGCTTTTAGTTGGTGGCGGCTACTCTATGGTTTAGAGTCACAACATGATGGCCATTGATCTAATTTTGATTTGATTCTAGGGTTTGAGTCTACACATGTTTATATAGAATTTCAATTTAATTATAGCCGTCCGATGATCTTAGGGTTAATCAAAACCACTCAGTCTAGATTAGAACTATCCAAAAACCCTAATGACTCATTAACTAGTCAGAAATGACTCAGCATTGACTCACTGTTCGAATCAGAGCCTCAGAAATCTGTGCAGGTTTTTACCTCGGCCTGGGCGCACCTGCCAAGTGCGCCAGTGCAACTTTGCATGGGCGCACTTCCTAAGTGCGCCAATGCAATTTTGTTTTGGCGCACTTCCCAAGTGTGCCAGTGCATTCTGGCCCGTTTCCGGTTTTTTCTGCCTAACTCCGTTCGTCCATATCTTCTTCATACGGTATCCGTTTTACGCAAACTCGGACTCTATCTCAAGCAGAATTCCGAGATGAACGCAATGGCACGGCCCGTTTCCCTTAATTCTCTCATTTGAATTTAAATATTCTTAAATTTAGTTAATCTGATTATTCAAAAATTCAGGGTGTTACACATCGTCCTCATATCAGGAGCATTCCTATTATTGGCCCCTGAACCCGTACCCCTCGTTTATCGACTCATCGTCCAATCTGCAAAGAGAAAACGATTAACCATCTCCATAATGGTGCTAGTGCAGTGCGACTTCATCCTTAGATATACTAATAGTATATATATATAGCTTTTGAAAACCAAAATATCACAAATACGCGCTCTCATATACGTATACTATCTCTCCCCGATGTCTTTCCCCTAGGTTAACTACGCAACCTAGAGCTCTAATACCAAGTGTGACGGCCTGCCCCGCACTAGCCGACATTTCCAATGAAATGCGATGTGTCGATGTCCAACTAGCACAGACTGTTGCCAAAGGAAAAAGGGTTTGAAACTATGAATCATCAAAGAACCTGTAGTACATCTCACAGCGCATGGAATAAAATATAATAATAACATAACTTGACATCAAACAGGAGAGACAATGCATAAGATGAAACTGAACTATAACCATCCGAGTAGCGGAAATCAAAATACAGCTTATATCAACTTCAAAATACTATCTCCAAAGCAAAATAAACAAGGTACACTACTAATGCCCAAAGCAGTGACCAACACAGGGAGAATATATGTAAATAGTACGTTGAAGCCTCCTGCTCGTCTTCGGATAGCTACTCGTGCATAACCAACTAACATGTCTCTAGTCTGCTCGTTTAGGAGCACCCAGAGTAATAAGAAGAGACATAAAACTCTGGGTCAGACAAAAGTCTGGTATGAGCGATAGCAGCAAAACAAAACAATAACAGGTATACATAACAATACCTGAACCTGGACCTACAACCAAAGTGTCAGCATAACAAGATGTACAATACTCTAAGGTAACACTAAAATATGATGTCAAATAATGGGGAGGGGGTGTGCATGTCGTGGTGATAGCAAACATCAAACATAGCAATCATCCTCACGTCTCTCACTCAGTGCGTGAAGCATACGATATCCACCGCTTTGATCACCAGAACCATTTGGGGACTTGATGGAGCTCGGCTCCATCCAAACCTTACTACGACCAGTTTGCCCTTGGGGAATCTGATGGAGTTCGGCTCCATACAACTTTGACCCTACCACACTGGTCTAAATCAATGCCCCTCCATCAGTAGTGAATCAAAGTTATAGATACTGATATCCCCTTTGCACACGTCCCACAGCGAAGTTCAACTCATAAAGTTAACTCGTTGGTTCCCATCTGGATCCTGAGTAATAACCTCCCATTTGGACTTCCTTTGCATCTCGGGATCTGGTCATCATCTTGGTTCTATCTCCACTCGGTTCGTGAGTCATTAAGAAGGCGGTTCGGTTCGTAGCATCCTCTCCAGAATGGTTCAGGTCGTGGTGCCTCACTGGGTTCGGATCGGCCTTCCTCGGTTCGAGTTGGAGCTTCAGTTCATGGTGCATAGTTTTGCGGGTCGGTTCGGACATCGCAATTCGTGACAGTCCACTCATGGTGCTTCCGTTTGGTTCATGAGTGCTCCATGGTCCTGGTCGGCTCGTGGCTTCCAAGTTGTGATACTCCAGTTTGGTTCGGAGCAACAGGTCAGTTCGTGATGGTGCTCCACGGTTCGGCTCGTGATGGTGCTCAAGGACTTCATGCAGGCGGTTCGGTTCAGGGGAAATGACTCGGTTCGTGATGATGCTCCACGGTTCGACTTGTGATGGTGCTCGAGGACTTCATGCAGGCGGTCCGGTTCGGGGGAATGACTCGGTTCGTGATAGTGTTCCACGACCCTATGGGCGATCCGATCCGGCCCTCCATCTCCCATCCGATTTGAATTCGTACGGCACTTCCAACACGCTATTTACGCCATGCGACGGCGTTTTCGACCATTCTAACTTCACTAGACAATCATAAAATACTCCAAGCAGTAGTAGTGACATATAGGATCAATCAACAAGGTCAAAACATCAAGCACATAGGTTATTATAGATCGAACATACCCAAAACCCATGGTTTTCCCCTTAATCATGTTTAACCATACCTAATGATAAGATTAGCAAACTTACTCCAAATTAACCCAAATTTTCACCAGAGGCATAAAATAATATTTTAGAATTTTTACATATTTTTCTAGTTTTTTATCGTGCATAATTTCGCTAATTATCACTAATCACCTCTAATTAGCCGTAATTAGTGTAAAAACATGCTAATCACTCACCTTAGCCACAAATAAAATTTTAGATTTGAAACTCTACTGTTTTGGCGCGGTTTCCACTGCAACACAACAGCTCCAACTCTGATTTGATGTTAATCTTCCTTGATTTGGTGTGGATTAAGCTAATACGCGATAAGAGAGCGATTTGGGATGAATTTAGAAGGTGGAGGCCATTGCTAGGGTTTCAAGGATGTAAATGGCGGCTCGAAAAATGATAAAACCTGAATTTCCAAACCCTATCAGCCCTCCCATAACCCTAATCCCAAAATGGGTTATGGGCCCATTCACTAATTAACCTATTAAGCCCGTTTAAGAAGTTTTCACCTTTCGAACCTTGTTTCAGCCATATCTCCCAAACAGTAAGTTCGTTTGGCTAATGTGACCACTCTACGGAAAGGTAAACCATCATCTGAATCAAATAGAAGTGGTTTTAGGTCAAAACTCCTTACCAATCAAAAGTTATAGACGAAACAAGATTCGTCAGGGGCAAAAAGGTCATTTAAAAATCGACAAAAATCGTGAACATTGGAAATGACCCCAATAGTCGTTCCCCAAAGTTACACGACCATACGGCTTCGCATGTAAATGAAACAAATATTATACGATCCTCCGATGCGTAGAATACGGGTCGTTGCAGCACGCTTGCGAGGAGATCTTCTAACATTAGTGTTTAAAATCTAAGCAGCCAATTTTCTCAATAGACCCATCTTCATGAATAGTACTTTCCTCGATAGAAACACCACTATTTTGTGTAGACTTCTCATACTCTTTTGTATGAAAGTGTCGACCGTTAATAACATAGCCGGTATAAGATATTATTTGATGGCGAGGTCCATACGAAAGCCAGTTTACTATTTTGCTAACATTCGATGTTTGTCTATCATCTTTAACCTGAAAAAAAACATAATAGTATATAAAAAATACTTCTACCTCAAAGTTATCTATCTCAAACAAAATTTATAACACTTTCAACCTTTTTTCCAAACCACTCACTAAATGACTTTGAATGCAGCTTTGAAAGTTCTGCATCATCTCGTGAAAGCCGAGGATGCAAACTTTTTAGCTCTTCCTTGTGCATTCTGTACATGAAAATGCATGAATCAAAAATTAAGTTGTTTCAAATATAATAGTTGTATTAACTTTATACTTACTCTATGTACGGCTCCACTTCTTCGGTATCGAACAACACATACCGATGAGCAGCATTGATCACATCCTTGGCGACTACCATAGGTTTTCCTTTAGAGATAGGGCGTCCCTCAAGTATGGAATCACTTTGTTGCACTTCATTTCTATTTCTTATTTTCCCAATTTCTAACCCATCTTTAATATATTCAGCACAATGTTTCATGCACTCTTTGGAAGAATAGCGCTCAGCTATGCACCCTTCGGCCTGAGCTTGATTTTTAACATATGCTTTCAATGTTTTCATATACCTATAATCAAAATGCATACATAAAATGCCCCCATAAATACATGCACCATTAACTACTTTAAATACTCATGTTAAAAATTTACCTCTTATACGGATACATCCATCGATAATGTACTGGACCACAAATTCGTGCTTCTCTCCCTAAATGTACTCTCAAGTGAACCATGATATCAAAAAAGGAAGGAGGGAAGAATCTCTCAAGATCGCATAGTGTTACCGCAACCTGAATCTCGACGAATTCTAATTTATCTCTATCAATCACTCTTTGATAAATGTCGTTGTAAAAAGAACATAATCAAAGTAATGCATTCCTTGTTGCTTTGGGCAGAAGTCCTAGCAGTGATACAAATAATAGTTGTTGCATCAAAACATGATAATCATGAGACTTCATATTTGAAATTTTATCTTGTTTTGCAAAGCAATTTCCAATATTGGAGCTATATCCATCAGGCACTTTTAAATTCCTCATTCTATAGTAAAATATCTATTTTTCTTGGTCAGTTAAAGTGCATGGTGCAGCTGGAAGTAGCACTTTGCCTCCTATATCTATGGGATGTAACTTTTTTCTAATACCCATTACTTCTAGATCTCTACCTGCATTGACATCATCTTTTGTTTTTCCCTTTAATATCAAGTAATGTGCTAAGAATGCTTTTACCAATATTTTTTTTCAACATGCATTACATCTAGATTGTGATGCAAAGTAAGTGCCTGAAAAAATAAAAATAATTTCATGTAAATTCCTAATGATAAAGTACTAGATACTTTGATAGATAAAAATTTTAATTTAAAATTTACCTCCCAATAAGGCAAATCAAAAAATATCGACTTCTTCTTCCATATCTGATTTCGGTTTTTCTTCCCATCTCCCCTTTTCCTTTTCTTTATTTATATCCCTTTCTCTTCCTCCTTTGGCTTTTTTCCCCATTTATTACAAATATCTTTAATACAATCGAAGATTTGAGCATCGGTTTGTACTAGAGGCCTTTGTCTATTCTCTACAGTTCCATCAAACAAGTTTTTCCGTTGATGATGCTCATGATTAGGGTCAAGAAATCTCCTATGACCCAAGTAAGCACACTTCCTACTAAAAGGCAACCATGTCGAGCAATTATTGACGCCACAAACAGGACATGCTCTCTTACCCTTTACTATGCAACCTGCTAGATTTCCATAAGCTGGAAAATTACTTATTGTCCACATTAAAATGGCTTTTAATTTGAATTCACTACGACTATACGCATCATAAGTCTTTACCCCTTTGTCCCATAATTTTTTTAGATCATCAATAAGTGGTTGCAGATACACATCGATTTCATTTCATGATTGTCGTGGCCTAGGAATTAATAAAGATAACATCAGATTGTCTTTGTGCATACAAACCCATGGAGGAAAGTTGTACGCAACAAGAAACACAGACCAACAGCTATATTTACTGTTCCAATTGCCAAAGGGATTAAAGCCATCACTTGCAAGACCAAGCCTTAAATTTCGTGAATCAGATGCAAAAGATGGATTCATCCTGTCAATTGTAGCCCACTGAGAAGAATCCACTGGATGACGTAATTTATCATCTTCACTGTTATGGTTGCTATGCCATCTCAATTGCTTTGATGTTTCTGAGGACGTGAACATTCTTTTCAATCTAGGTATTATTCGAAAGTATCTCAAAATCTTCATAGGTATTTTGGCATCCTTTTTGTTTGTCTTTGTCTTGCTTTTTTTTCCAACGAGACTCGCCATATTTAGGACAAAAATCACTATG
This sequence comes from Allium sativum, assembly GCA_030737875.1. NCBI lineage: Eukaryota > Viridiplantae > Streptophyta > Magnoliopsida > Asparagales > Amaryllidaceae > Allium > Allium sativum. The sequence continues at coordinate 137,599,044 of CM060912.1, forward strand.
TGCAAGCTCTTTCCGAAATAGACAACAATCATTCACACATGCATATATTTTCTTATAGCCTAAACCAAATGATTTAAGCGGCTTCTTTGTTTCATACGTGGAATCAGGAAGCGTGTTTTCTACAGGCACATATCCTTCAAAAGTTTAAGGAGTTTTGTAAATGTTGTGTCAGTTAAACCGTTTTTATCTTTGTGTTTATAAAGAAGTATTGTAGCTGATAGCTTTGTGTAGCTTGCACACCGAGATACAAAGGAATTTCAACATTCTTCAGGATCTCATTAATCCCTTTTCCATGTCTTACATTAGCATGACCTTTCATCTCCTCATTACATATTTGTTTATCTAAGTACATTTTATATGCATCTAAAACTTCATTACCTTGATTACCTTCATTTTGTGAAGGACGTTCTTCCCCGTGAAAAATCCAAACATCATATGTTGGGTCAAATCCATAACAAATTAAGTGTGACACGACATTCCTTTGTGATTCCCTGTTAAGATTCCGACATTCTAAGCAAGGACAAATAATTTTCTTCGTATTTCCCTCCCTTTCTGCATGCCCATATACAAAATTCCAAACAGTTTGCTTATATTCTTCTGTCATTCTATAAAACATGAAGATATTGGTAATCATTCTTAAATAACTGCAACTATGAAACTAATAACCAAAACTAACAAAACCTTAGTAGCTAGATCCATGTTTTGTCCATCTTGATGATCCTCTAATATCTTAGTCTTTCCTAAAAACCTGAAATTCCCAAAATTAATCAATGGTGTGAGTGATAAATGGGTAGTCAGAACCTAAAACCCTTTCAACCTCTAAAATGAGCCATGTTTTACCTGCAGTCTAGAATATTTATCTTTTGTACTTAAAACCTGATTCGACTAAATTTAAAAAAAACTAATTCTTGGTTCCTAACTAAAGAATATAGAACTTTGGTTTAGTTGATTGTGCACGTAAGAAAACTACCAGCATAATTTTTTTTCATCTTTATGGAAAACCTCCTATGCTAGTTAAATTCACTCCAAGTCATAGCCTCTTGGAATACTACTGATATTAGGGAGACCAGTAGAACTTGCGCATTATGTATTTATGTTGAATTCTGGTGCATAAACACGCAAATTGTGCACATGATACACAAACATAATCTCTTTGATGTTTTCCATTTGATGTTCAAGCGGGATTGAAATAAGATTGGAAAAGTATAAGTATTAATTTATACCATGATCAAATAATTAATTTTTCATTTTTACCTAGGTTAGGTCGCTGCTTAGATATATATTTCATCTCTCCTTATATAACACTTTTTTCATTTTAATTTATAAATTAATAATTGAATAATATACACTCACCCACATTAACAACTGAAGATACAAGCAAACATGTTTGATGCAGGTGTGATAATCTTTAAAAAATGTAGCAAAATTAAAAATGTGTTGTGAACAGAAGAGTGGTTCAAACTGATAGTTAAATGTGCACTGAGTATATTCAAGTCATAGTTGATATAACATGTATCAAGCTCATGTGTTCTAAAAGATCTGGCAATAGTTTATCCAGTTGGTTGTGCAAGTTTGCAAAATATAATTAAGAACATATGAATTAGGACTATCTACATGGATGAACGTGTTTGTTAAATAAAAGATTAAAATGGTAACAATTTGTTTTAATATACATAAGATAGAACAATGGATATAGATACACGTAAATTTCAAATTTACATGCACGGATGCTATTTTTAATTTTAGAATGTGCTTTTAAATTTACATAATTTTGTAGTCGTTAAAGCATTTTACAACTATTAACTAAAATGTCTCAAAAAATGAAATAAAATCAAGGTGGATATTATATATTGGAGTGTGTTATGATAATAGTGTATTATTGGAAAGAAATATGGTTACAGTGTTTTATTTGATTCTGGGAAGACGAGTCTAAGTAAATATATACTAATACAATGACCAGCTAGCAATGTTTCATTTGCATTTTGGCAGGCTTGCATTTCAATGAAATTAGTTTTTCATATAGACTAACTGTCATGCCTCCCAAAGATTATCTTGTTGAACATTGCACACATTAGGAACATGAAACTTCCTACTACTCTTAAGTGGAAGCAAAACTCCATTCCATATCAGGAATCAAGATGCTTATATAACATGCTAACAGTAAAGAGTATTTAACTTCATTATCTCAAGAGTACTCTTTCCTTTCAAGTTATATCTAGCAAAAGGTTAATAAAATTCTCACAGAGACCGATCTTTGCTGACATGGTCCCAAAAAACATGTGAAAACAGTAAAGATCTCCGATTATTTTCCGAAAAGGTTTGCATTTATATTTTAACTAATAACATAGGCCTTAGTTCTGAATCTTTTAATGATTTTAGTTTACGAATATATGCAAAGCTAATTATAAATTCCATGAAATGTAACATCCCATATTACCATATATATTTTCCCTTCGGTTCATTAATTAACAAACACAGTAATTTGCGGTAAAGCTGCTTTAGCTTTGTATTAAAACTTCAAAGTTTGCTACGCTTAATACTGGTTTGTTCACATAAATCATTCTTTGAAACATTCTTATATACCATTACACGGTTTTGAGACTTTATTTTTTTCATCTTCAATTTGTATTTTGATTAAGTTTAATGAAAAAAAAAATTGATTAAGTTTAATAAAACAACAGCAAAGTCATAAATCCCAAACAAGTTGGGGTTGGTTAGACATGGAACCCAAAAATAAAAATAAAAAGGAGTTAAAATCTTCCGTAAAAGTAAAATAAAGGTTTGAAAAAGACAAAAATGAAGTTTAAAAAGTTTCGAAAAAAAAAAAAGAATTAAAATCTTCCATAAAAGTTAAATTAAAGTTTGAAAAAGACAAAAACGAAGATTAAAAAGTTTAGAAAAAAAAGAAAAAACCTAAGGTTCTGGTACATGGATTGCTAACTTCCATGCACCCCTATCTGAAGCCATTTCTTCAGATATACTCCAATTCCTTAAGTCTCTTTTTACTATCTCCACCTATGTCATTTTAGGTCGGCTCCTACCTCTCCTTGGGTCTTCGGCACGGCCTATAATTCCAATGCGCACTAGTGCATCGTGCGGTCTTCGTTGGAGATGTCCGAAACATCTCAAGCGGTGTTGGACTAACTTCTCTTCAGCAGGTGCAACTCCAAGTTTGTCCCGAATATCATCATTCCAAATTCGATCTCGTCTGGTATGCCCATGGCTCCAACGCAGCATACGCATCTCTACTACACTTATCTTTTGGACGTGTTGCCTTTTAGTAGGCCAACATTTTGCACCATATAACATCGCCGGCCTGATTGCTGTTCTGTAGAACTTTCCTTTAAGCTTTTGAGGGATCTTCCTATCACAAAGAATGCCATATGCAAGTCGCCATTTCACCCATCCCGCTTAATTCTAAAACTAACATCCATATCAATCTCCCCGTCAAACTGCAACATAGATCCTAAATATCGTAAGGATTCTTTCTTAGGTACTACTTGACCGGCTAGGGTGACATATCTGTTATCTGACCTGACACCGCTGAAATCACACTTCATATACTCCGTTTTAGTTCTACTAATCCTGAAACCCCTCGATTCCAAGGTCTCCCACCACAACTCCAATTGTCTATTAACCCATATTCTACTTTCATCAATCAGCACAACATCATCAGCAAAAAGCATACACCAAGGAATCTCCCCTTGTATACCTTTTGTGATTTCATCCATCACAAAAGCAAAAATATAGGGACTCAAAGCCGAACCTGATGTAACCCTATGTTAATGGGAAAGTCAGTGGTCTCACCATCACATGTCCTGACACTAGTCCCCGCCCCCTCGTACATATCCTTAATAAGGGTAATGTACTTTGATGACACCCTCTTCCTTTCTAGCGCCCACCACATAACCTTCCTCAGTACTCTGTCATAAGCTTTCTCCAAATTGATAAAAAACAATGTGAAGATCTTTCTTCTGCTCCCTGTATCTCTCCATAAGCTGTCTAATCAAGAAAATCGCCTCAATAGTTGACCTTCCAGGCATGAAACCAAATTGATTCCTAGAGACACTTTTCAACCTCCTCAAACGTTGTTCGCAGACTCTCTCCCAAAGCTTCATTGTATGACTCATAAGTTTAATTGCTCTGTAGTTTGTGCAACTTTGAATATCTCCTTTATTCATGAAGATTGGAACCAAAATGCTTCTCCTCCACTCATCTGGCATCTTGTTAGATTTGAAAATATTATTAAACAACTTAGTTAGTCAGATTATCTCTGCATCTCCAAAGCATTTCCACACCTCGATAGGATTGTCATCAGGCCCAACCGACTTGTTTGTGTTCTAGTTCTGCCACTGCCATAGTAATTTATTTGACCGACATTAAAACAACTTCGACATTGAAACAAAATTGAGAACAGCTTCTACATTAAAACAAAACAGTTTCATACATAATAGTTCCATACTGATCTGAGAACAGCTTCTACAGTAAAAAAAAATAAAAAAAATTGAATCTTAAATTCGTTTAATCACTGATTTGAACAGGATGGGGATTAATCGAAATCGAGCAAACAATTACAATGAAGGAAAAGTAGTGTTTGAATTTTACCTGATACCAGAACGCCGGCACGAAGTGGATCGATTTTGAGACTGGAGATTGAACGTCGGCATGAACTGAGAGCTCCTGCACGGATCGATTGAATGAGATGTCGAATGGCGGCGGATCGATTGAAGACGGAGGAAACGTGGGATCGCAAACTAGGGTTAAGAAGTGGAAAGCGAGGAAAGGAGATCGATAAGTTTCAAGCAACAGAAGGGTTAAAAAAATAAAACGCGTTACTACATAGTGGAGAGATCCTGGACCGATGACATTTGAAATTTAATAATACGTTAGGTATATTTTTGAAATTGAGTACTGCTGTACGCGTGACTAATTGCATAGGATTTTTTATTAACTCTTGCTTATATTTATTTTAAAATCAAACAATAATAACTTCTAAAATTATATGGGAACTAAATTATGGTTATCAAATATCATACATTAATAAATATATTAATTAGTAATAATTATCCCACATTAATATATGGTTATGTATCAAATAATAATAATTTATTATATTATGCTAATTACTTATTAAAATATAACTCATTATTTACTAATTTTTATCGATTGCTTGTTATTTTCGAACTATAACCGAATGTTAATCATATAATTTTCAAATATATATATATATATATATATATATATATATGTAAACTACTACGCTTATACTTCTTATATTACAACCGGATATTACTTGGAGAAAAAATAATTTTCAAAAGTACGTTATTCGCAACAGGCTTTACCACTTGCAAAAAAAAATTACAGTTATCGCAAGTGGTAAAGACAATTGCTAAATATATATTTCTTGCAACTAGTTTGAAAATGTAGTTGCAAATAATATTTCTGTTGCAACATGAATGGAAGTGCAGTTGCTAAAAGTATGTTTTTTCAACAGGTACGAAATCGTTGTTGCAAAAAATATGTTTTTCGCAACAGGAAGAATAAGCATGTTTTTAAATCTTATCTATTGCAACAACAACAAAAGGTCTATTGCTAAATATCATTTACTGCAACTGTCATTTGAAGCCTGTTGCAATAGGGTATTTTTCTTATAGTGAGCTAAGCATTTTTATTTAATGTTACTGTTTGTAATCATATTTTTCTAAAATGCAGATATGTTAATTTCCGGCCATATCGGTTAAGATTGAATTACTGGTTTTAATGAAGCAACAAACGAAATTACAGGTTAATAAAGAATTGTTATGGATACCTCATCCTTCACTACGCCATAGATGGCCTACGCCAACCCCAGAGAAATGACGCAGTAGGTGCCAAATAGTGTTGCTGCAGGCAAAAAATGATCTGTGGCAACACTTTTTTGGGGTTGCCTTTTGCCGCGTTGCCTTAGAGTCAAAGGCAACACATTTTCGATCCTAAGGCAACATCAGCACAGTTGTTGCCGCATGTGCTAAATTTACAAAAATGTGGGACCCACTATAATCTGTGACCCGTGTTTACGGAATCGCCACGAAAATCTGTAGCCCGGGTCCACAGAATCCAGTTGTGGGGCCCACATGCATAAATTTATAGCAACAATTTTGCCATCCAATGGCAACACTATATCATAGCTATGGCAACATTTAACATCACATACTGCAACATTATATCATATATATGGCAACATAACATCAAACTGAAATTTACAAAGAACTTTTTATTTCAAATTAACCAGGGAACACTAGTACGTAGTCAACTACAAAATAACAAAACGTAGCCACAAAGTTCAATTTTACAAACATTTCAAAAACAAACACACAGCAAGTCCTAAATTCATGTTTACATAAAACTAAAACAGTTTCAAAATATAGCACAAGCCTTCAATGCGTTCAATGCCTCTACTGCATCGTACCTCTAGTGCCTTCATTAACAAAAGTTCTTGAAAATCCTCATCACTGCCTCCTTCACCTGCATACATAAGTTGCATTTCAGCACAAAATAAGAGGTATGCATGCCTGAATTGCATTTCAGCACAAAGTATGATCATAGTATAACTGAGTTTCCTTTCAGCACAAACTGAGTTTCATAACTGAATTCCATTTGCATCAGTATAACATAGCATACTGATCTAAACAATGTGTATAAAAGTGTACTGATCTAAACAATGTGTGAGTTACATAACTGATCTAAACAATGTGGATACAAGTGTACTGATCTAAAACATAACTGAGTGACATAACTGATCAATGTGTATACAAGTGTATACTGATCTAAACAATGTGTATACAAGTGCATACTAATCTGCAATGTGGCAAAAATTATCACTAATCTACAATGTGGCAAAACTTAAAATTATACCTGAAAACTGCCCATGCATGCTATTTCATGTTACTTCACTGCTCTACATTGCCATAACAACACACAAAAGAACTCCAAACATGATCCAAGATATAGCTAAAGCTTTTGCAAAGAATTTTTCTCCTGTCTCGTGTTTTCCACAGTCAATGCGCATTAGGGCCAACTCTTCCTTCAAATCTGCCACCAATTCATCGGCTTTTACCCTCTTTTGCTTTTGCTTCTGCAGCTTTTCTTCAATTGTCTTCTTTTCCATGAGCAATTGCAATATAGTCTTTTCTTTTTCCATCAATTTAACACTAGTATCATCCAATTCAGAATTGTTGTTGATTTCGTACACTTCGTCATGCCACATAAAATACCCGCAATCGCCAATCTGCACATACATTAAATTCTCGAGTAAAATCCACAAAAAAAAAAAACCTAATTTATACTTACCGGCCACATGGAGCAACCAAAAAACTTCTTCCCCGCATTCGACCCCACCTTTACAGTCCTCAACTTTGCTGGGATATTGTGGTGGCAGTTCTTTCTCGCAGCCGCTGTTGACGAATTTGAAGTTGAAATTGATGTCCGCGTCATGCAATATTCAGTGATATCCGCAGTCCTGAAACATCAATTACATTCCTGAAACATCAACATAAAACAAATTTGTGACTGACGTGTACTCTTATAAGTACCAACAAAGATTGCATAAATGTGGATATGATAAATGCACTGTGTACTATATGACATCTAACAAGGCTAAATAAACAAACACTTACGATTAAGGGCCTTGAGAGCGAAAGTGCCTCTCTGAATTTGGCATTGTCCCATAGTGCCCAGTGGAACATTATCCGGCGAACTTTTGTGCTCAAAAGCATTGTCACATTCTACCTCCATTCCCCGGACAATGTTCCACCAGGCAGTATGGTGGACAACAAAATCTAACACCCAAAGAATTACGATTTCTACTTGTGCTCACAAGGTGGAATGATAGGCACAACCCAAAGAAGTACTTTTGTGAAACAACATATTTAACGATGTAGGTTTGAGGAAAAAAGACTTAAATGGCTAGGGAATCCCTTCATGTTAAGCCTAAAACAGATTAGCCTAAAAAATGAATGTACAGACTGACGAAGTACAACACTATGGATCATCGAAAAAAGATAAGTTAAGATCAAAAAATTCGTTTACAGTACCTTAGGGTAATGAAAGTAGATCAACATCGAAGCAATTTCATGCAAAATCGGATCTTTATTTGGTAGCGAACAACGTAATTAGTGGTTGCCTCGTCGAATTTTGCTGCAGTGATAACTAAAATGATAGGAGAAGGAAGAAGAGGTTTTTTTTGAGAGGAAGGCGAATTTAGGGAAGAAGAAGGGCAACAAGAATTGGGATTCCCTGCGATATGAATTGGGATTTTAGTTTAGGGTTCGAACGATTTAAGGTTGAAAGTGGAAAAGTGAAAACAACGATAATTATTTTATTATTTTTTAGCGGTAAAATGAAAATTTAGGGAAAGATAGTTCGGTCAATTTTCTCAAGTGAAGACAACGCGAATTATTTTACAGCGGGAAAATGAAAATTTGGGTAAAAGATCGCTGCTGTGGTGAAGGAAATTAGATTGATGTGGATCACTAATCTGGACCGTTGGATATTGTTGACGCGGATTACTAATTTTATTCACGTGGCTACTGCAACACATGTTGATATCTATGGTAACACATTGAAACGTGCGTTGCAATAGACAAAAAACATCATAGCAATGGCAACATTGTAGCTAGCAACACCATGGGTTTTCGTTGCGATATGTCATCTATGGCGTAGTGCTTTAAGGGTTGATATTGCCCATATTGAGTACATAGAACAAAATAAAATAAAAGATCACTATTATGTCACAATCCATCATTGATTGTTCAGCTGAATTAATTTACTTGTTGAAACAAATATCAACAATGACAGAGTCCAACATTTAATTTTATCTTTAGTTTTTTTTTTTCCTTTTCATTTTACCAGTTTCATCTTTTAAAACGACAATAGCACTTTTAAGTGATTCTTTTTTATAACTTAGTTCAATAATTTGTGATTATTTATTGCATCAACTCTTGCATGGAAATGTACAGGTTAAACTTTGCATGGAAATAAAGGAAAAAGATAAAACTATACCGGTGCTAAGACAACTCAATTTGAATCCAAGCATACCGGCCTCGATTTCACAATTGATTGTAAACAAAGATATGGACTTTATGATTTGCAGGAATGAATAAATAATGTCATTTTGACAGTGCATTTGATCATTATATCTAGGAATGTAACTTTGAGAACAAAAAAAAAACGGTTGTAGTTTTGGAAAGAATGCTAATAACCTGATTAAATATTGCATCTACTAGGCTTTTGACGAGGTTTAAGTAACTCCAATAGGATTATGATGGTAACATGCAAAAAAAGATGCATAATGAATGGCATACTCACAAATTTATCGAAGTCATTGAGTTAAAGTGATGTAGAAGGCAAAATATGATCTTTTGGATTTGAGAAGGAGAATGCAAATTACTTTTTCTCTGTTAGTTTTACGGAAGAAGAAGATGGCCAAAGGAGAAGATATTCAACATAACATTTTAACCAACAAAGATATTTCTGCAACAGAAGATGTAATAAACCACGTTGAATACTGAGCTTGGTATAACGCCTACGAAGAAGGATATTCATTTATTCTAATTAATTAGTTTCCTCCACAAATAGGTCCAATTAGTTTGTATTTTTGATAAGTATGGCTATAAAAAAAGGGTAAACTTCTTATTTCAATCGAAATAGACATCTAAAACTTATCTTTAAAAAACATTGTTTTGACATCGTACATTAATGCGATAAATTAATTATTTAACATAGTTGGATACAACATTGGGTTAAATGATTGAAAATCAAAAATGATATATTTGTTAACGTTATTCTTAAGATATATAATTTACGCAAACAATCATGTAAACAAATTATGGACTTACTTTAATTGTTAGATGTAAAATGAAGAAGTAAAATATCATTGCAAATATCCTTGGCAAATCCATTGTAGGTTCTAATAATATTTTGACATATATGCCATGATTTTTTTTTTATAATTCTTTCTTTTTTATTTTCTTTTATTCTGCTGTATATACATCCATCACAAAACTGTGACACATGTATTTATGATAGATGTTTCCAATAAATTTTGAAACATAATTATACATTATTCAGAAAAGTCCATCATAGCAAATTTGTCACAAACCTATATTGGATTTTTTATTCGTAATTATTAATACATCTCTTATATTTTCTTAAGCAAAAAGCAAAATATAAATCTATGATAAACTTGTGATGGATTTCTTATGATTTATCTATTTTTATTAAAAAAGTTAACCGGATGTTACATCACAAATCCATAGTAAGTCTACATAGAAATTACTACAGGGTTTTGACTTCTTGCGTGACAACAATATTTTACTTAATTTTAACATAAAATTTAGTGACTTTTTAACCATCAATGACAACTCCATAGCTGATTTGCAATGAATTTTCCATGTGATCTGTGACAAATAGCATTTGACATCACTTTTCCTTTTTTTAAAGCAAAATTTAGCTATGATTTCCATATCCATGACTAATTTACCACGGATTTGTTAAGGATTCATGTAACATCACAAAAAATATGTTGGTCAACAGAAAAAATATATTTGAAAAAAAAAAACTCTCATAAAAAACAACTAAGATCTGTCTTAAATCCAACACAATTATGCTAGGAATTTTTCCGTCCTAACAGTTATATCATTATAACAGCATTTTCCAGTAGTGTTATGAAACTAAGAATTTCTTCACATTAACCAGTTTGAGCTTGCCCTTTAAGTTTCACATTACTCCCTTTTTTATATGACTAATTAATAAAATATGAAATGATATCCGTATTATATTTTAGGTTCTGCCATCCAGTTAAGTCTACTCATTGTATATGTTTTACATAAGTTTTTTCCTTAATTCTATTAAGTTCCATAATTCCAGTCTCCAAAAATAAAAAAAATTGCTCCAAATATAAGGCAAATCTCCTTATGTTCATAATTGCTTGTTATGGCTGTAATCCAAATTTTTTTTGCCACTAATTTGATTTGAAACTCCCCAGTTTTAGTAGCCTGCATCATTGCAATTTCCAATTACAGAGTTTATTTTTGGTATAAAATTCGAAAGTAAATTACAGAGGGAGAGAGAACAAAGGGAAAGAAATGAATATTATTAAACTAATTAAGTAATAATCGTAAGTTATGAATTATAGGAAAGAATTATAATTCACGCGTTTCCCATAAATCCATTACCCCTTTCTCATCGTAAGTTATTTATATCCTCTGTTTCTCATCGTCAAAACTTATTTATATCTTCATCGTCGTCAAAAGTTCCTCGTCTTCTAAACGTTACAAAACAATGGCTTATCTTCCTGTGGTTTGCTTTGTATCATTTATGGCTCTGCGTCGTCAAAACTTATTCGCTAATTTGATTGTCTGGTCTGTACAAATCATATTTTAATACTTTCACATGTTACTAGTAACAAAAGACGTGCAAACAAAGGTCAGTTAAAAGAATTCTTTTCATATGATACTAAAACATTGTTGCTTAAATACTAATAACTTTTCTTTTTCTTTTTTCAGATAAAATTGACTCTTCTTACGGTAGAATCATTGCTTATGATGATACTTGCCAGCTTGCTGAATCCTGATGAAGCCAGCAAGAAATACCAGGATGTTGCCCTTGTGCTGCTTCCCAGCATGATGGCGCAGACACTGTCCTTCCACATTGAAGATGGTCGTGATCGTGAGAAAAAAGCAAGAATTGCCAGTTTGATTAAAACTGTTGAGGAACAAGCAGAACAGATGAAAGAACTTCATAACCACCAAAATGACGTTGGCGGGCGAGCTCATACGCTTTAAATCAGGAAAGAATCTTTCTGAATAGGAGCAAGACAGAGTTGTTTCTTAGTGTATTCTTTTGCATGCCTTTTAAATTTGAATTTGATCTAAACTTTGGTATGTATTTCTGATTTATGTTTTGCTTTGAGCTTGGTGGACTTAATTGCCAACGATGAACTGTTTTTATAGGGATTGATTCCCTAAATTTTCTTGTATTTACTTGCTCCGTTGAATATTTCAGATGATTTTCTTGTCCTTTTGATTTTCATGCTTGTTCAAGATATAATTTGTAGTAGCAGCCTGCTATGTGCTAGCTGCTGGCCATACTAATGTATGAAAATGCTAGCTGCTAGCAAATATTTTTAATTTATACATTATTTTCAGTTTATACAAAGATTAAAAAAAAATTGAAAATATTTTTAAGTTAAGGGTTATTCTGTACCAGCCACTTATCAGATTCTATTCATCTTGGTGATTGGATTGATTTGGTATTTTTCAATAATATAGAATACAAATATTTGTTACTAATAATTAGTTGCAATGTCATTGCTCATAAAACAAATTCTGTTTAAGACATAGAATCTATTTAATATACCAGTTCTGAAAATTAAAAATGTTATCTGTTTGTAACGGTGCATTAATGTGGGGATTAATTTGTCCTGATAGATCAATTTGTGATAGAATAGCCTTCTAGTTTGCCATCATCACATTGTGAGGCATCATTCAATAAAACATTTCTTCACCGGGTTGCATCCATTTCCGAAAGGATCCTCTCTGCTAGTGAGTACTCTATGCTACGCACACGGGCTGTGTAAACCAAAGGGTATGGTAGTTGTAACGTTGTCCAATTTAGTTACATTGTTGTATAACTATTTTGTATAATTTTGATTTTGTTTGTAGTATAAAGCAACCTGAGCTAACATAACCATAACGTCCAAAGGTGAGGAAATGCAATGAGCGATGATGGTCGTCGGTTTAATCCATTAGTCTCCATATTTCCTACTTTCTATTATGTCACTCATTGTCACAGTTGAAATCACTAATTAAACTACTCAAAGGAATACGTCTAGTATACATTACCTTTAAGATTAACAAAATGTGATTTAATAACGCATTGTCATAGTTGAAAGTTGAAACCACTAATCAAACTACCCAATGGAATATGTCAACTATACATAACCTTTAAGCTTAACAAAATAAGAATCTAACACAAGTTATAGTAAATTTCAGTAATAGATGAAGTCATATGATGCTAAATAGATACAAATCTGTTAGAAATCAATATATGAATGAAATTTACTTTAGTCCCACATTGCCAAAGATAAGATAAGATGTGTGTATATATGTCCATTCCCCATTCCCTATATTGGCCCTTAGGGTCAGGTAATTTTGTGCGAGGGGGAGGACCTACATCATGTGAACCAAACACACACGCGCGTCGCCTGCCCGTCCGACCGAACCGGGTCGGGCTTGGGCTTGGGCCCAGTAAGAAATCTTATTTTTTGCTTCGAAAAACAAAGCAATTTTCGAACTTTTTTTTGGCACGAATGCGAATGCGGGTGCGACCCGTTGGAATCAAGCGGGTGCGACCCGTTACAATTCAAATGAGCGGACGCGTTCCTTTGAATTCAAATGACAACGGACGCGGTTTTTTCAAACGGGTGCGACCCGTTAACGCATCCACTAGAAAATTATATATACAATGATTCTGATCAAATCGTTCACCGAATTAATTTTCTTCTTCTTCCTCCGTTGTCTGATTCCTCGAATTACTACATCTCAGCCAGTGCATACTCGCTACAATCTCGAGCAGATTCTCGTCTGTTGTATCCTGGGAGGCTTCGACTGAAAGTCTTAAGGAAACTGTGCGATACAGGCCTCAGACGAACTCGGTTAGGTTTCAATTCTTTGTTGTTTACCTTTCATTGTGTATACAGGATAATTCTGTATATTGGACCAATACTGTGGTATTGGTTAATTTGTGCGCGGTATCATACTGGCACTGTTTGACAGACAAAATTCTTCTGTCGCTGAATTGATTTAAGTGCAAATCAGTTTACTTTAAACAGACATCAGTACTGATTCTAATTTGAAACTCTTTTATTCTGTTACAAATTAGAAACAGTAATATTCTGTTTCAAATTCTGTGTTGCGAATACAGACTGAATAACATCTTAAGACTTTCCCTGTTTTTGACAAAACAGAGATGGCAACAGAGCAAACGACGCTCAAAGCTGGCAATTTGAACAAACCAGAATTGTTCAAAGGAGAAGGTGATGATTTTCTGACATGGCAGAATCAGATGCTGTTCTATCTCACCACCCTTGGCTTGCAAAAGTATCTTGAAGAAGATGAACCGGTGCCGCCTACACCAGGAAATGCCAAGGATGCACCAAAGCATGATGGTCCGTCTATTGATGCGTGGAGGCATTCGGATTTTTTATGCAGAAACTACATTCTCAACTGCCTAGATAAGGTTTTGTACAAAGTTTTCCAACCCATAAAGACTGCAAAAGCTCTCTGGAATGCTTTGGCTACAAAATACAAGACGCAGAATGTGAGTTTGAAGAAGTTCATCGTCGACAAGTTCATGGACTACAAAATGGTGGACTCAAAGTCAGTGACTTCTCAAGTGCAAGAGTTGCAGATTATTATCCATGAGATGGAAGCAGAAGGTCACAAAGTTGGTGAATCATTTCTGGTTGAAGCAATTACCGGAAAGTTGCCACCATCTTGGAGAGACTACCGCAACTACTTAAAGCACAAAAAGAAGGAGATATCCTTACAAGACCTCATCGTCAGATTAAAGATAGAGGCAGATAATCGTGGAGTCACTCAATCTAAAAGTGAAGAGGCGCTTGTTACTGAAGGGTCAAAGAAAAAAGGGCACTTCAACAAAAACAAGAAAAGAAAGGCGCCAGAGGACAAGCAGAATAACCAGAAGAAGTCCAAGAAATTCAATGGTCATTGTTGGGTTTGTGGCAAGACTGGTCATCAAGCAAAAGAGTGCAGACACAAGAAAAAGAAAAATTCGGAAGCAAATGTGGTGGACAACATGGACATCAATGAATCCAATTTTTCAGGAGTTGTGACCGAATGCAACTTGATCCAGAATTCTGCACAATGGTGGTTGGACACGGGTGCTACTAGGCATATATGCTCTGATAAGTCCGTCTTTTCAACCTACACCAAATTGGATCAAGATGAGAAACTCTATATGGGCAATTCATCGGTTTCCATGGTTGAAGGCAAAGGAACAGTCACCCTCAAGTTCACTTTTGGGAGGACTATTCGTCTGAATGATGTCCTTCATGTTCCAGAGATCCGCAAGAATCTCATTTCTGGGTCCATGCTTTCGAAGAAGGGATTCAAGATGGTCTTCGAGTCAGACAAGATGGTTCTGTCCAAGGCAGGAATCTATATAGGAAGGGGTTACTTGTGTGATGGCCTATTTAAGGCAAATGTAGCCGTGATCGGCAATAATATGTATTCTGATAATGCTATGAATAAAAAGGAAGTTTCTTATATCGTTGAGCATGAAACTTTATTATGGCATGATAGATTAGGACATATTAATTTCCGAAAAATGAAAAAACTTGCAAATTTAGAGTTAATTCCTAAATTTCAAGTGGATAAAAACTACAAATGTGAGACATGCGTAGAAGCAAAAATGGTTAAGAAACCATTTCATACTGTTGATAGAAGCACCGAACCACTAGGTTTGGTACATACTGATTTATGTGATTTCAAATTAATACCTACAAGAGGTGGGAAAAAGTATTTTATCACATTTATTGATGATTATACACGATATTGCTACGTATATCTTTTAAACAGTAAAGATGAGGCAATTACATCGTTTATAAAATAGAAAGCTGAAGTAGAAAATCAGCTTAATAAGAAGATCAAGATATTGAGATCAGATCGAGGTGGAGAATATGAATCGCCGTTTGAACAATTCTGTGCAGAAAATGGAATAATTCATCAAACGACAGCACCATATTCGCCACAACAAAATGGCATAGCCGAGAGGAAAAACAGAACGTTAAAAGATATGATTAATGCAATGCTTTTAACGTCTGGTTTACCGACGAACTTGCGGGGGGAAGCTTTGAATATGTCTAATCACATATTAAACAAAGTTCCTCACAGTAAAACGGAAAAAATTCCATATGAGTTATGGAAAGGACATCTACCAAGCTTCAAATACCTCAAAGTGTGGGGGTGCTTGGCAAAGGTTCCTATACCGCCTCCCAAGAAGGTCAAACTTGGACCAAAAATAGTAGATTGTTATTACTTAGGGACAGCCCAAAATAGTAGTGCATATAGATTTTTGGTATTCAAGTCTGATATAGATGATATCCATGTAAATACAATCATGGAATCAAGAGATGCTTCATTCTTTGAAGATGTGTTTCCACACAAAAGAAATGAAGGAAATAATGTCCCCAAAAGGACACGAGAAGAATCAAATAGCCCACATGAAGATGAAACTCATCGTGAAGTTGATGAAGTTGAACCAAGAAGAAGCGTAAGGGCCAGAACATCCAAATCATTTGGCTTTGAGTTCCTCACTTACGTACTTGAACATGAACCTCAAACATATAAAGAGGCCATGTCATCTTCTGAATCTTCGTATTGGAAAGAAGCAATCCAAAGTGAGATTGATTCAATTCTAAGTAATAAAACTTGGGAAATTGTTGATATTCCACCTGGAATAAAACCAATTGGCTGCAAATGGATTTTCAAGAAGAAAATGAAAGCAGATGGCTCTATCGACAAATATAAAGCCAGATTAGTAGCCAAAGGATATCGTCAAAAAGAAGGAATAGACTTCTTTGATACATATTCACATGTTACACGAATAACCTCAATAAGAATGTTAACAGCAATTGCATCCATCTATAATCTAGAAATTCATCAGATGGATGTAAAGACGGCATTCTTGAATGGAGATCTCGATGAGGAAATCTACATGGAGCAACCCGAAGGTTTTATATCCAAGGGAAATGAAAATAAGTCTGTAAATTGGTAAAATCATTATACGGACTCAAACAAGCTCCAAAACAATGGCACGAAAAATTTGATAGTGTCATAATGCAAAATGGTTTTCGTATAAATGAATGTGATAAATATGTTTATTATAAACAAATTGGACAATCATATGTCATGATTTGCTTATATGTGGACGATATGTTAATTTTTGGTCCTAACATAAAAGTTATAGAGACCATAAAGAAAATGCTGATCAACAATTTCGATATGAAAGATTTAGGAGTTGCAGATGTTATTTTGGGAATCAAAATAATAAGAACCCCTAATGGAATTGAATTATCTCAGTCACATTATGTTGACAAAGTGATTGAAAGATTTCAAGATCTTGGGATTAAAGGAGTAAAAACACCTTTTAATCCATCAGAAGTACTACATAAAAACACTAATGAGAGTGTAATGCAACTGGAATACTCTCGTGTAATAGGATGTCTAATGTATCTTATGAATTGCACGAGACCAGATATAGCCTATGCAGTAAGTCGACTGAGCAGGTATACAAGTAATCCAGGAAAGGAACACTGGAAAGCACTAATGAGAGTGCTCGGATACTTAAAGAATACCACAAATTATTCTTTGCATTACGAAAAATATCCAGCTGTATTAGAAGGATATAGTGATGCAAACTGGATTGCCGATTCAGAGGAGTCAAAATCCACAAGTGGTTATGTTTTTACTCTAGTAGGAGCAGCAGTATCATGGAAATCTACTAAGCAAACATGCATAGCTCGATCAACGATGGAATCTGAGTTTATTGCTTTAGATAAAGCAGGCGAAGAAGCAGAATAGCTTCGTCACTTCTTAGAAGATATTCCACTTTGGCCTAAACCTGTAACGGCCATATGTATTCACTGCGACAATCAAGCAGCGCTAAGTAGAGCGAAAAACTTTGTTTATAATGGCAAATCTCGCCATATTCGAAGACGCCATAACACGGTTAGGCAGTTACTCTCAAATGGAACTATTTCCATAGATTATGTGAGAACAAATGATAACCTAGCGGATCCATTTACAAAAGGGTTATCACGAGAGAAAATTGACTGCGCATCGAGGGGAATGGGTTTAAAAGCCTAAACCAACAAGAGTTATCTTATACGGAAACCTATCCTAGCGACTGGAGATCCCACGGACTAGGATCAATAGGCAAACTAGTTCTGAATAACTCAAGATGTAATGCATTTAATCCTACTCCATTCCTATGGTGCACAATATAAAATGCATGCCTACAGAAGTTTCACAGGTTAAAGCTATGCTTTTTAATGATGACCATATCTTGTAAAATAACAAGTGGGGTATATGTAGGATACTCCTAATGGTAGCGATCACCTATGTTAGTGTGAGCTGGGTCGGCTCTATGAGAATATTAAAGGCTTATATTCTCTATATACACTCGCAGAACCAGAAAAGTGTTTCAGGACCAAAATGAACACAACCAAGAGATTGGGTGATAAGGGAAATAATGTTTGTTAAACTTATTGTCTGGTTATACAATAACGGCTGACGGTTCAAGATGAAATAATTCACCGATTAGCCAAGTATATCCAATGAGTTTCAACTAGGGAAAGTTCAAAGTGAAATATCTACTTATCCTCAATAAAACATTATTCCATATGTAGTCTGAGATATTACACTTTGTGTGGGGAAAAAAGTATATTATCATTCATGTGGGGGATTGTTAGAAATCAATATATGAATGAAATTTACTTTAGTCCCACATTGCCAAAGATAAGATAAGATGTGTGTATATATGTCCATTCCTCATTACCTATATTGGCCCTTAGGGTCAGGTAATTTTGTGCAAGGGGGAGGACCTACATCATGTGAACCAAACACACTCGCGCGCGCGCGTCGCCCGCCCGTCCGACCGAACCGGGCCGGGCCGGGCTTGGGCTTGGGCCCAATAAGAAATCTTATTTTTGCTTCGAAAAACAAAGCAATTTTCGAACAGATTTTTTTTTTGGCACGAATGCGAATGCGGGTGCGACCCGTTACAATTCAAATGAGCGGACGCGTTCATTTGAATTCAAATGACAACGGACGCGGTTTTTTCAAACGGGTGCGACCCGTTAACGCATCCACTGGAAAATTATATATACAATGATTCTGATCAAATCATTCACCGAATTAATTTTCTTCTTCTTCCTCCGTTGTCTGATTCCTCGAATTACTACATCTCAGCCAATGCATACTCGCTACAATCTCGAGCAGATTCTCGTCTGTTGTATCCTGGGAGGCTTCGACTGAAAGTCTTAAGGAAACTGTGCGATACAGGCCTTAGACGAACTTGGTTAGGTTTCAATTCTTTGTTGTTTACCTTTCATTGTGTATACAGGATAATTCTGTATACTGGACCAATACCGTGGCATTGGTTAATTTGTGCACGGTATCATACTAGCACTGTTTGACAGACAAAATTCTTCTGTCGCTGAATTGATTTAAGTGCAAATCAGTTTACTTTAAACAGACAGCAGTACTGATTCTAATTTGAAACGCTTTTATTCTGTTACAAATTAGAAACAGTAATATTCTGTTTCAAATTCTGTGTTGCGAATACAGACTGAATAACAAAATCAACACTGACACAACACACGAATAGGCTAAACAATTATGTAGTAAACTAACAGTGACGAGCTTGCTCCATCTAAGTGGTACCTTTGTGTCCTACTAATAACTAATAAGTAATAATATCAGCAACATCGATAATATATTCCAAATTTCATCATGCATAAATTAGATGCCTCAAATTTACGTATGTGGGGGAACAACACCTGATCCCTTCTTAGGTGCCTCAAATTACTTGTAATAGCAACAGGTACACATCATTTCCACTAAACTTCCCTGGCTCCTTCAAAAGACTAATATGAGATTAGTGTAGTTGGCGCCGTTAGTTAGCATAGTGTCATCATTTAAAAACTATCATCCATTTTTACTGCTTTACATATATGCCAAATAAACATAGTTTTGTAATAAGTTTTTGTCAGTTACTTTGAAATTTGAACTACTTTCACATTTTCACAGTCTCCTTCATCAGAATATGATTTTTACGATAGCGTTGATGAATACCGAGGGTATTAATCAATGAAAGTTCAAGTAATGATTATTTATTTAGGATGAAATAGAATAAAAACAGGTAATAACCATTATTTTTCTAACAGAATAAATTAGGCATTAATTGCTATTTGTCTGACAACACGATCTTTAAGTCATGGACTATTGAAAATAACACACATATGTACTCATCTGTGTATGTGGGTATGCGTTAATGTGTGTATGTTAATATGACACCATTACGTCATTATACTCATGATAAAATATTAAGTATTTAACATTTTATTTCAAATAAGTGTACATTAAATAATATTTTTACTTAAAAGAAAATACAATTGAAATGAGGAAAAAAAAAATCTAAGTAATGATTTAGCATATGCTATGTTTTTTTTGTAGATGGTATGTATTGTAGACTTGTAGTCATTTGATGTGGGGGAAAAAGGGAAAACGATTAAGCGTGGCTCATGTGAATGAGAATAATGAGGCAGCCAATGTATTGCAAAATTGTGTGCACGTATGTTAATATAGCATCGATACACCATTAATTCACGATAAACTTGTTGAGTATCAAGTATTTTCTTTTACACATGTACAATTTTTCCAAGTCATCGGTACTCCATTACATTCATGATAAACAGTTTAGTATCTAATATTTGCTACCATGCATACGTAGTCTTTTCTATAAAATATGGAAAGGATAACCTACATAATAATTTTACTTAGTAAAAAGAAAAGGGTGTTGTTATTACCACTCCAATTATTATTAAGGGGAAGTCAAATTTTAAAAACACTCCAATCATAATAAAAATATTAAGAGGGTCACGTACTTAATTTTTAACGTTCCCTTTTTACTCTTACCATCTCAAATCCAAATTAATCTCAAAAAAAAAAAAAACAAATCTTTAAATTATTTGCAAACAAAAAAATTGATTGTTTGAGGAGAAATAATGGTGTAAAAGATGAATGTGAAACGCTTTTCCTAAGATGCTAAGATTGTGGAGAAGTTGTTGAAAAGGTATGTGAAACCGATTGTATAATGCCAAAAACGATGGAGGTTAAGGTTTTTGTTTTGTCAGTCTCGAGAGCAAAACGCTGTAGTGTCAAATTTTATTCGGTGGAGATGGTCGTTTTTTTTCGATTAGTCATTGCCAAAATAGGTTAATTACTGCATAACGGTATGAACGACATAGGTCTCCCGTATTATATATTTTTGTTCGACATTGTTCATCGTTTTTGAAATTTGTATTCGTTGTTGGGTTGTCGAAGTGGAGAAAATGAGGTGTATTGACAAATTTGGCGGTGGGATAATGTATAAAAAAATTGTTTGATATATGTATATCGATTTCCTATGAAATCTGATCTGATGCATATCGACAAATGAAATTATTGATACTTTGGTATAAAATCTGATGCAGTTCAATCAATATATCGTATAATTTTTTAATTGATAAACAACTAAAAAAGAGATTATTGCAAAAATGGATAATTTGGTAAAATAAACTTTATTTGTTAAGGGGGGTGCTCTCTTCATTGATACTACCCTTAACAAATTCTTTCTTTTTAAAAAATTGACTTCCCCCTTAACAATATATGGAGTGTCAATAACAATCCCCAAAGAAAATATCATTGAAAGGGGAAAATATGGTTATAGAGAACAATTTAACATGCGTCGTACACATTTCTTTAAACATGTGCGTGGATTTTGTTTCAATATAACATTCACACTTGAAATAATGTTATGGTCCAAAATATAAATTCCATAGGTCATGATTCAAATTGTACATTGAGTTTCACATTGTAAGTATAGATAAAAGTGGAAAATAGTAATAAGGACAAACTTTGGAGAAAATTTAGTCTGAAGGACGTCAAGTTTTATTTTGAGGCTGAAGGACAAACTTTTAAAAAAATTAGGCTGAAGGACAATGCTAAATGTAATTAACATTTTCTGCAGTGTAAAACTGAATAGTGCTAGTACATTTAGCATTTTCGTGTAGTGTAAAAAACTGGATATAATGCTAATTACATTTAGCATTTTCTTTCAGCTTAATTTTGGTTCAAAGTTTGTCCTTCAGACTAAAAATAAAACTTGGTGCCCTTTAGCCTAATTTTTCGGTAAAATTTGTCCTTCTCCCTAATTACCTCTAGATAAAATGTATACATCAATGCTTGACCAAAAAAAAAAAGGGCTTTTATCTTTATGTACCAAGCAGTAGCTTCTATTAAAATTAACATCTGTATATAACGACCATGATTTTGTAGTAAGCAAGAGACCTGTTACTTCATGAAAAAAGACCTAGTTATTATCACATCAAATTAGAGAAATTGTTGTTTATTTAATAACCATTGGAATTCTACAACAATTAATATAAAGCTCATATTTTCTACAACACATTATGATATACACGTACTATGCAACGTCGGTTGACAAACATATGTGGAAAATATATTTCCTAAGAGGCATAAATTCAAACAGAAGTAAAATGTTTTGACCTCTACCGTTTTAAGCAAGAAAAAATCAAAATAAAATTAATTGAAAACCATCCGATAAATGTGTGATAAATTTTATTTTAAAAAGTAAAAGAAATTGAAATGATAATCGAATCAAATTAAAATGATTCCACATTAACTGTAGGGATCGTGGAACATGGTCACTAAAATACTCTAATAAGTAATTGCAAACAATTCGAAAACTAAGCACAACCACATACAAAATTTAGTAAGCTTCAAACTACTGCAATTTTAATGCCTCCTTGGTTAGTTATTGAAAACCAAATAATTACATAACACAAATTTAATACAAATATCTTTATCAGCATAAATGAACATTCAGTCAATTATAAATCAACAGTAGTTGAGATCTTGAAAGAAATAAGTTAGCACTTTCATATAAACCAACATATCATGCAAAACTCATATGATATATAAAACTTTATTGTAACACCCCGTGTATTTTATAACAGTGAAATTCACAAATTAAAGTATAATAAATTTCAAATCAAAGTATTAAGGGAAACGGGATATGCCATTGCGTTCGTCTCAGAAAAATACGCAAAATAGAGTCCGAATTTTCGAAAAACAGAGCCCGTATGACCAAATTATGACCCGATGAAGTTTCAGAAAATTCAAATTTCGAAAACAGATTTGAATTTCAGCCCAATCAGAGTAGGCGGGAAAATTCCCGCCCAAACCCACCAGGTCGACCTGGGGGTCGACCCTAGGGTCGACCTGCCAGGCCAGGTCGACCTGGGAGTCGACCTAGGTGTCGACCTGCCCCAGGCAGGTCGACTCTAGAGTCGACCTGGGGGTCGACTGGGGAGTCGACCTGGCCCCTGAGCCAGGTCGAACCCAACCCACCCTGGCTGGCCTGGTCTGTGTTTAGTCGATTTTCTGAGCCTTGCCTTGTCACTAGGGCTAGGTGTCACCTCCTGGTTGGTCTCTCCTTTGAACGAACGGCTATTATTAAACCAAGCTCCATCGACGGTCTAAATCAACTCACAAACTCTATAAAAAGGACCTAAGACTAACCCTAATTTACACAAACTAAAATGGAGATGAGACCGTCATGCTGCTGAGGAGAGACTGAGGATAGCCGTCAGAAATAGAGAGATAATTAGGAGATAATTCAAAGCTTAAAGCAATGTTAATCAAATCAAAGCAACGCCTACAACAAAGGATAGCATCTCCAAATTCAGAATTCAGATTCCTGAATTGAAGATTCGTCATACGTTGTAAGTAGAGTGCTATTCCGATGTGAATTAAATAATTGTGTTGATTTGTGTAAAGTAAGAAATGGAATTGTGGCGATAATAATCTATATTTGTATGTTGCTTTGATGCTAAATGATTTGGGAATATTATGGTATACGATTGGATATTTGCAAGTACGCGATTTGCATTGGAAGTTAACAACAAAATGGAATTGTGGCGATAATAACTTATATTTGTATGTTATTTTGATTCTAAACGATTTGGCAATGCTATGGTGTACGATTGGATTCATACAAGTATATGGTTTATGATGACAACCACATGTTGTGGAATTTTAATTGGGATTCATGCAAGCATATGATTCATATTGAAAACTAGATGTTTGTGGTAGTTATTTACAACACCCATTTGATAATTGCAAGTATATGATTCATGTTGAAAATAACAATTATATGTTGTAATAGTTTATTTGAAATTCATGCAAGTATATGATTTATTGTTATGCCAACATGATGTATAATTCTATGGTCATCTTTAGTATAATTTGATCCACTTAAGTATTATGATTCATATGAAGGTTATGTTGGAATTGGCATCATAGTCATGATTTTGTGATAGTGACAAAAGCAAGCGTCTTTGTAAGCTTGTATTAATTTTATGAACATGACTAAACTATGTTTGTTATTATACCTAGTTGAAAACATGTTTTTAGGCTTATGTTGTTATCATAATCATATGATAATATATTTCACACATAAGTTACATTAGAATTACACTAGAATTACATCCCACTTACAAGTTACATAGATAGGATAAAAACCATGATTATATGAATAGTAGGATTCATGTTCAATTATGTTTATGCCATGACTATATGAATAGAAGGACTCATGTTCAATTATGATTATGCCATAATTATATGATTAGAATGGTTCATGTTTAAGTATTATTTATGCCATGACTACATGAATAGAATGATTCATGTTTTGTTTATACTATGATTATGTGAATAGAATGATTCATGTTTAAGTATTGCTTATATTATATGATGTTACAATTGCAAGTTCACATGTGCCTACTTTATGTTAACTGAATCGTTCGTTGCAAGTTCATGCGTTCACACTCCCCTTTTATGTTACCTTATAAACACCATGTTATAAGCCTCCCCTTTTCATATGGCTAAATTGGGTTTAAGTGTTAAACCCAACGCACCTTACATTGGAGCGAACGTATAAGACGGGGGTAATGACGTTTGGGCTAAAATATAGAACATATGTGTTGGCATGTTTAACGCATGCCAACAACCTTGAAAAACAATTAAGTGGCATAAATAAATTCTAACCAATAAAGATGAATTTGAATAATGGGCCGCAAATATTTACAAAGAAAAGAGACAAAATATGTAAATGTAGAAAATACGATGTGTTTAACCCGAGGTTGGATTGAGTTGCGATGTAAACCTGCCCGGAACCGCCCGGCTGTCCAGTAGTCACAACAACACCTATCCAATGTGGGTGGTTAAACACGGAGCCCAATAAGGACCCGAGGTTAGACTGAGTTGTGGCGTAAGACTGCCCGGACCCAACCGGCAACAGGCAGCCACAACAATACCTGTCTAATGTGAGAGGTCAAGGCTTTAATAAGACAATTAAGGATGAGTCAGGGTTGATAGGATTAAGTAAATTATATTAATACTTAATCAAAATGGAACATGCTAAACCAAACAGACTGATTGGGGGTTAGGTTTATAAAACACTTAACCAACTTAGCATGTTGGCTAGAAATAGAAAACCTAGTGGCGGGAGACCCTTTTCAGCAGTAACCCTACAAGGTGTATCAGGATACCCTGAACTAGACAGGGTGGGGCACGATTACTGGGCTGACTGTAAGAGGTCAAATCGACGGCGGTGGTGCAGCAGTGTTGGTTCTAACGGGGTGCGGGCGTGCACACCCCGGCGCAGAAAAATAAGGCAATGGGCACCAGTAGCATACCTGTGCATTCTAGGGTTGTGTCGGGCCGCCACCATGGGACTTGATACACCCCATGGTGGGACCAGCATAGGTAACTACAACATCGGGGGCCGTAAGACACATGTAACTATGCGAGTAGGAGCCGATCATCATAAAATGGATCACTTCACCCTGATTATGGGGTGCCTGTTGGGAACTAGTTTATATGGGTACAGAGTTTAATATGGGGTACGATAGTATATTCGACTCTAGACAACTTAACTTGGTTTATGGTGCTTTCCCATTTCTAGTTTATATTTATCATACCCAGTTCTTTATTCATAGACTGAATAGTCCTAGACTTACTCAGGCTTTATGTCTGACTCTACTTTTCTTTCGTCTTCTTTTCTTCCGTTCCCCCCCTAGGTCCACAGGGAGGGAATACCGCAGCTTGACCAGCCTTCATATCCAGCTTGAAGAGAAAGAACGTATTGCTTGGATCTTTTCGTTTTGGACTATGGCTTTGGACAACAATTATGGGACTTTTGCAGTTTATTTATGTTTTCTTTATGCTTCTTTAAATAATGTAATCAAGACAGTTATGAAGATGTTATGTTTTTGGAAGTATTGTAAGACAATTATGGTATGGTTGGTGTAACACGTATTTTAATGAAATAAAAGTTGTTGTTTTCCGCTGTTCAAAAATATGTGTTATTATATCTGTCTTGTATATCTGTGATTTATACTTATAAACCTCCACCAAAATTAGGGCATTCCCTTTGAGAGTGACCCTAACGGAGGTGGGTGTTTCACTTGGTATCAGAGCAAGGTTTACCAGATAAGATAAAAAGTTTTGAAAATTTATTTTCAAAAAGGAAATTTAAAGAAGCATTTTTAAAAAATAAAATATTATTTTATTTTAAAAGGCAAAGTCCCCCCCCAAAGCCATAGGAACTATCTCCTATCCTTCGTTTTGAATCTATCCTTTTTGTTTCAGCATGTCCGAAGAACTTAACTTGCCAGAGGGTGTACCAATACCTGGTTCGTTTAGACGGTTCTTAGAAGCAAGGGCCACTCAGCCAGGTCCTACCGTTCCTCCTCCCCCAGCTGCAGGAAATCATCCAGCTGCAGCAGCACCTCTTCCTCCACCTCCTCCGCGGGGAAACACCTTTGCTAAGATATGTAAAGATTTTAAAGCTATGGGAGGAAAGGATTTTCATGGAACTGAGTCCTTCGTGGCAGCTAGAAATTGGCTGAAAGAAACCGAGGACTTATTCATCATCTTTGAGGTAGAGGATAGACAGAAAGTACAACTGGCAGTATGGCTACTTGAAGGGGAGGCTTCCTACTGGTGGGAAGTCACTAATGCAGAAAGACCAGTGGAAACATGGGAGGACTTTAGGGCAAGGTTTGAGGTTAAATTTCTCTCAGACGCGGAAAGGAGTTTGCAGTTGGAAAATTTCTTATTTCTTAAGCAAGGGAACAAGACAGTCAAAGAGTATGTTAATCAGTTCGATGAGCTGGCTAGGTTCGGACTGGACCTAGTCAACACCCCGCACAAGAAGGCTCTCCGTTTTGTGAAAGGGTTGAATGAGCCATTACACAGTTTGGCCATGACCCATATACCCATGGGAGCTACGTATGAAAGGTTGGTACAGATGGCATTGCTGAACGAAGAGGATAAGGGCAAGAAGGAGACAAAGGCAGAAAGCTCTCAAGGGAAGAAAGAGGGTTTACAGCCTAAGAAGACGGACTTTAAGAAGAGCGGGAAAGGCAACAAAGAGAAGAGGAAGTGTAATTTCTGTGGCAATGTGGGACACTTAGTGAAAGATTGCCAGAAAAAGAAGGCCAAGATGAATGGTGGGTGCTTTTCTTGCGGTGAGACATGCCACATGGCTAAGGACTGCCCCAAGAAACGAGGACAGGGGCAGAGGGCTGGATCCACCTCAGGGGCACAAGTTCATGTGCTAGAGGCGCCACCTCTGCAACAGCGAGGTATAAATACTTCTGTAGAAAGTGTAGTTTATCTTTATGATCACCCCGTTCGCACTTTATTTGATTCTGGCGCATCACACTCCTTTATCTCGTCTGCTTTAGTAGAATCTCTGCACCTAAAAACTAGTATGGTAGAGGACCCCTTAATTGTTTCAAACCCAATTGGGGGCCCAGCTCATTTGTCTATGATCTGTTTGGGATTGAAAATTTCTATTCTAAGCATAGAATTTAAATGTAGTGCCTTTGTTTTGGGCTTTTCGGGATATGGTTTGATTTTGGGAATGGATTGGCTATCCAGTAATGGGGCCATCCTCGATTGTGAGAAAAGGGTTGTTAGGCTCCTAACCCAGCTCGGTAATACTTTGGAAATTTCTTGTAATCCCTCGTATGCGGTTATGCTTAGTTACCTTGAATCGCTAGATGCCTCCGTTGAAAATTTGCAATCGGTTAGAGTGTTCCGGGAATATCCGGATGTCTTCGAAGAGGTGAAGGGCTTGCCTCCGAAGCGGGAGATAGACTTTCGCATATACCTTCTAGATAATGCAAAGCCCGTTGCGTTGCCCGTTAGACACATGGCTCCACGGGAAAGGAAAGAGCTCAGTAAACAGATTAAAGAGCTTCTAGAAAAGGGGTTCATTAGGAGGAGTATTTCAGAATGGGGCGCTCCAGTGGTGTTCGCTACAAAGGCGGATGGTTCACTCCGTCTATGTGTTGACTATAGGGAGATCAACAAGCTAACGAAAAAGAATAGGCACCCTCTCCCCAGAATTGACGATCTGTTTGATCAGCTTGTAGGGGCGTCTGTTTTCTCCCAACTCGATTTAGCGACCGGTTTTCATCAGCTAAGGGTGGCTGAAGATAGTATCGAGAAAACGGCATTCAAAACCCCAGACGGCTTCTTTGAATGGCTTGTCATGCCTTTCGGCTTGACAAATGCACCTGCTTACTTCGTGGACCTGATGAGTCGGGTATTCAGAGATTTCCTCAATAAGTTCGTAGTGGTCTTCGTAGACGATATCCTTATCTTCTCAAAGAATGAAGAGGAACATGCTCAGCACTTGAGGGCAATCATGGAAACTCTGCAAGTCCATCAGCTAAAAGCCAAATTCTCCAAATGCCACTTTTGGAGAGAAGAAGTGAGGTTCCTTGGGCACATAGTATCCAAACAAGGGTTAGCAGTGGACCCTGCTAAGGTAGTGGCGGTACAGGATTGGAAGACACCAAGGAATGCAACTGAGGTCCGAAGTTTTCTAGGACTAGCAGGTTTCTATCGAAAGTTCATAAGGGATTTTGCGAAAATCTCAGCTCCGCTCACAAAGTTGACCAAGAAGAATCTAGTGTTCAATTGGGACTTGGATTGCGAATTTGCTTTCCAGCGACTAAAAAGGGCTCTTACAACAGCCCCAGTTTTGACGTTGCCAGATGGAAGCAAGATGTTCACCGTTTATACAGATGCATGTGGGACAGGGTTAGGCGCCGTCTTAATGCAAGAAGGAAGGGTAGTAGCTTATGGTGGGAGACAATTGAAAGTGCATGAAAAGAACTACCCGACCCACGATCTTGAGTTAGCTGCCATCGTCTTTGCACTCAAGTCTTGGTGACACTATCTCCTAGGTGAGAAGTTTGAACTTTACACTGACCATAAATCGTTGAAATGCCTTTTCTCGCAGAAGGACCTTAACATGAGGCAACAGAGGTGGATGGAGTTTCTTGTCTCGTAAGATTTCGAGATCACCTATACTCCGGGCAAAGGCAACGTAGTGGCAGACGCGTTGAGCCGAAAGAAACTGACCCTAAGCCCGTTGTTTGTTGAAAGACAAAGCCTAGAGTTTATATCCAGCTTCGACTTTAGGCCTTCCTCCGATTTTGTACCAGGCTTGCTAGCATCTCTCGAAGTACGCCCGACTTTAGTGGACTCGATAGGGACAACAAAACGCGAGGACCCTCAGCTTGTGGAGACGATTGATAGGCTAATTAGGGGCGAGACTTCAAGTCACCTCAACAGATACTCCATTGACGATAAGGGTTGGCTAAGGCGAGACGGAAGACTATGCGTCCCACAGACAAGGGATTTAATAAAGAAGGTTCTCGAAGAAGCACATCACTCCAAGATGACGATACACCCAGGCGGCGATAAAATGTACAAGGACATAAAAAGAACTTTCTTTTGGAACGGCATGAAGAAGGACGTGGCAGAATTCGTATCTAAGTGTATGGTGTGCCAACAGGTTAAGGCAGAACAGAAAAAGCCTGGCGGTCTGCTACATCCTCTAGAGGTCCCACAGTGGAAGTGGGATAGCATCTCAATGGACTTCATCGATGAGCTGCCTAGGTCTAGGAGAGGCAACACTAGCATTTGGGTAATAGTGGATAGGCTTACTAAAAGCGCCCTTTTTACCTGTCAAAAGTAAAAGAACAGCCTCATCCCTAGCATCTCTTTACCTCAAGGAAATCGTTCGACTCCATGGAATACCATCCAGCATTGTTAGTGACCGAGACCCTATCTTCACAAGTGAGTTTTGGCGGAGTCTGCAAGAAGCGGTAGGCACACAGTTATGCTTGAGCACAGCCTATCATCCCCAAACCGACGGCCAAACAGAAAGAGTGAACAGAGTTTTGGACGACCTTCTAAGACTGTGCGTCCTTGACTTCGGAGGGACATGGGAAGACCATCTTCCTTTGGTGGAATTTGCCTACAACAACAGCTATCAAGCAACCATCGGAATGGCGCCCTTCGAAGCTTTATATGGAAGACCGTGCCGATCGCCCACTTGTTGGTGGGAGTCTACTGATAAGCTCATACTTGGACAAGATATGATCCGAGAGACTTCTGAAAAAGTAGACTTAATACGAAGAAGGATGAAGACGGCCCAAGACAGACAAAATTCCTACGCCGACAAGAGGAGGACTGACCTTGAATTTGAGGTTGGGGACAGAGTTTTTCTTAAGGTATCTCCGCTAAGGAACGTTGTTCGTTTTGGAACCATAGGAAAGCTAGCACCGAGGTTCGTAGGGCCATTCCCTATCATTGAGAAAATTGGGAAAATGGCCTATAGATTAGAGCTACCCGAAAAATTGGCCGGAGTTCACAACGTCTTTCACGTTTCACATCTCCGAAAATGTCTACATGAGTCTGCTGAAGAGGTAGAGCCAAATATACTAGAAGAAGCTGAAGTGGAACGCGAAGAAACCGTAAGGAAAGTTCCAACCCATATATTAGGAACGGAAGTGAAGAAGCTACGCAACCGCGAAGTCAAGCTCGTCAATGTTCAGTGGAGCGACGCCGAGGGAGACGCAACTTGGAAAACTGAAGCTAGAATACGCGCTGCCTACCCTTTTCTTTTCGAGAGTACATCTTTGATCTTTCCTTTTTCCTTAAGTTGCACTTTTATCTATCTTTTTAGGTTTATCTCCTCGACCCTATCTTTTAGGTAGAAACCCTTTGGATGAAAACATGTAATTGAAACATGTTATGGATGATGATTGCAAGTGGTTGCAAGTGATTGCTAGTGGTTGCTCGTGGTTGCATATACACACACAATCTAGGTTTTAGATCGGCTCAATCACTTCATATTGCATATGCATATATGTTTGCATTCGTATATGGTTGAACTTTAATATGTGTCATATGGATGTTGCATTTGTATGAATCATTGTGCACTCATGTAGAATCATGAATAGGAGGATTTGCATACATAATGGATTCATAGCACTTACATAATTCGCATTAAGGAGGTCAACTGAATCAGTAGACCGCCTGATTTTGCATTAGATAAGTACATGTACACACACACTTCGCATATTATCATGAAGCATTAGAAGTCTTTTAAGGACAATGGATGCTCGTGTTTGATGGATGAGTAGATGGATGTTTGGATGTTAGGATGTACATTCTTCCTGAACTTGAAGATTTCGGGACGAAATCCTTTTAAGTGGGGGAGAATGTAACACCCCTTGTATTTTATAACAGTGAAATTCACAAATTAAAGTATAATAAATTTCAAATCAAAGTATTAAGGGAAACGGGATATGCCATTGCGTTCGTCTCGGAAAAATAAGCGAAATAGAGTCCGAGTTTTCGAAAAACGGAGCCCGTATGACCAAATTATGACCCGATGAAGTTTCAGAAAATTCAAATTTCGAAAACAAATTTGAATTTCAGCCCAATCAGATTAGGCGGGAAAATTCCCGCCCAAACCCACCAGGTCGACCCTAGGGTCGACCTGCCAGGCCAGGTCGACCTGGGAGTCAACCTAGGTGTCGACCTGCCCCAGGCAGGTCGACTCTAGAGTCGACCCGGGGGTCGACTGGGGAGTCGACCTGGCCCCTGAGCCAGGTCGAACCCAGCCCACCCTGGCTGGCCTGGTCTGTGTTTATTCGATTTTCTGAGCCTTGCCTTGTCACTAAGGCTAGGTGTCACCTCCTGGTTGGTCTCTCCTTTGAACGAACGGCTATTATTAAACCAAGCTTCATCGACGGTTTAAATCAACTCACAAACTCTATAAAAAGGACCTAAGACTAACCCTAATTTACACAAACTAAAATGGAGATGAGACCGTCATGCTGCTGAGGAGAGACTGAGGATAGCCGTCAGAATTAGAGAGACAATTAGGAGATAATTCAAAGCTTAAAGCAATGTTAATCAAATCAAAGCAACGCCTACAACAAAGGATAGCATCTCCAAATTCAGAATTCAGATTCCTGAATTGAAGATTCGTCATTCGTTGTAAGTAGAGTGCTATTCCGATGTGAATTAAATAATTTTGTTGATTTGTGTAAAGTAAGAAATGGAATTGTGGTGATAATAATCTATATTTGTATGTTGCTTTGATGCTAAACGATTTGGGAATATTATGGTATACGATGGATATTTGCAAGTACGCGATTTGCGTTGGAAGTTAACAACAAAATGGAATTGTGGCGATAATAACTTATATTTGTATGTTATTTTGATTCTAAACGATTTGGCAATGCTATGGTGTACGATTGGATTCATACAAGTATATGTTTTATGTTGACAACCACAAGTTGTGGAATTTTAATTAGGATTCATGCAAGCGTATGATTCATATTGAAAACTACATGTTTGTGGTAGTTATTTACAACACCCATTTGATAATTGCAAGTATATGATTCATGTTGAAAATAACAATTATATGTTGTAATAGTTTATTTGAAATTCATGCAAGTATATGATTTATTGTTATGCCAACATGATGTATAATTCTATGGTCATCTTTAGTGTAATTTGATCCACTTAAGTATTATGATTCATATGAAGGTTATGTTGGAATTGGCATCATAGTCATGATTTTGTGATAGTGACAAAAGCAAGCGTCTTTGTAAGCTTGTATTAATTTTATGAACATGACTAAACTATGTTTGTTATTATGCCTAGTTGAAAACATGTTTTTAGGCTTATGTTGTTATCATAATCATCTGATAATATATTTGACACATAAGTTACATTAGAATTACACTAGAATTACATCCCACTTACAAATTACATAGATAGGATAAAAACCATGATTATATGAACAGTAGGATTCATGTTCAATTTTGTTTATGCCATGACTATATGAATAGAAGGACTCATGTTCAATTATGATTATGCCATAATTATATGATTAGAATGGTTCATGTTTGAGTATTATTTATGCCATGACTACGTGAATAGAATGATTCATGTTTTGTTTATACCATGATTATGTGAATAGAATGATTCATGTTTAAGTATTGCTTATATTATATGATGTTACAATTGCAAGTTCACATGTGCCTACTTTATGTTAACTGAATCGTTCGTTGCAAGTTCATGCGTTCACACTCCCCTTTTTATGTTACCTTATAAACACCATGTTATAAGCCTCCCCTTTTCATATGGCTAAATTGGGTTTAAGTGTTAAACCCAACGCACCTTACATTGGAGCGAACGTATAAAACGGGGGTAATGACGTTTGGGCTAAAATATAGAACATATGTGTTGGCATGTTTAACGCATGCCAACAACCTTGAAAAACAATTAAGTGGCATAAATAAATTTTAACCAATAATGATGAATTTGAATAATGGGCCGCAAATATTTACAAAGAAAAGAGACAAAATATGTAAATGGGAAAATACGATGTGTTTAACCCGAGGTTGGATTGAGTTGTGATGTAAACCTGCCCGGAACCGCCCGGGTGTCCAGTAGTCACAACAACACCTATCTAATGTGGGTGGTTAAACACGGAGCCCAATAAGGACCCGAGGTAAGACTGAGTTGTGGCGTAAGACTGCCCGGACCCAACCGGCAACAGGCAGCCACAAAAATACTTGTCTAAGTGAGAGGTCAAGGCTTTAATAAGACAATTAAGGCTGAGTTAGGGTTGATAGGATTAAGTAAATTATATTAATACTTAATCAAAATGGAACATGCTAAACTAAACAGACTGATTGGGGTTAGGCTTATAAAACACTTAACCAACTTAGCATGTTGGCTAGAAATAGAAAACCTAGTGGCGGGGGACCCTTTTTAGCAGTAACCCTACAAGGTGTATCAGGATACCCTGAACTAGGCAGGGTGGGGCACGATTACTGGGCTGACTGTAAGAGGTCAAATCGACGACGGTGGTGCAGCAGTGTAGGTTCTAACGCGGTGCGGGCGTGCACACACTCCGGCACAGAAAAATAAGGCAATGGGCACCAATAGCATACCTGTGCATTCTAGGGTTGTGTCGGGCCGCCACCATGGGACTTGATACACCCCATGGTGGGACCAGCATAGGTAACTACAACATCGGGGGCCGTAAGACACATGTAACTATGCGAGTAGGAGCCGATCATCATAAAATGGATCACTTCACCCTGATTATGGGGTGCCTATTGGGAACTAGTTTATATGGGTACAGAGATTAATATGGGGTACGATAGTATATTCGACCCTAGACAACTTAACTTGGTTTATGGTGCTTTCCCATTTCTAGTTTATATTTATCATACCCAGTTCTTTATTCATAGACTGAATAGTCCTAGACTTACTCAGGATTTATGTCTGACTCTACTTTTCTTTCGTCTTCTTTTCTTCCGTTCCCCCCTAGGTCCACAGGGAGGGAATACCGCAGATTGACCAACCTTCATATCCAGCTTGAAGAGAAAGAATGTATTGCTTGGATCTTTTCGTTTTGGACTATGGCTTTGGATAGCAATTATGGGACTTTTGCAGTTTATTTATGTTTTCTTTATGCTTCTTTAAATAATGTAATCAAGATAGTTATGAAGATGTTATGTTTTTGGAAGTATTGTAAGACAATTATGGTATGGTTGGTGTAACACGTATTTTAATGAAATAAAAGTTGTTGTTTTCCGCTGTTCAAAAATATGTGTTATTATATCTGTCTTGTATATATGTGATTTATACTTATAAACCTCCACCAAAATTAGGGCATTCCCTTTGAGAGTGACCCTAACGGAGGTGGGTGTTTCATTTATAATATTAACTACTTGTTGATTGGAACTCCTAGACGGTCTTTCATCATAAATATGAACTTCAACTAAAATCCAAAATCAGCATTGTCTAAGACCATATTGATAAGGATCTATTGATGTTCATGTTTTTTAAAGCTATTATACAATGAATTTCAAAAAGATATACTGCAATTTGTTAAAATGTGTCATCTGATATTGGTAGATGATGAAAAACTTTCAATGTAATGGATCTCAAGTCATAGCAACCAAGCCTAGGGCCTTTATTTCCTATAGTGACACGCCAGAGGGACGTTTGCATAGATGAATTTGACCGAAGATGAAAACGAATTTTAAATTGGAGAGTTGTTACGATGGTTTGTGTTTGTAGGATTTTAGGATATTGCAACACGAATCTGAAACATGCACTAAAAGATGCACAGTAAATTGCGATGGCAAATAGCCGTCGGAGGCCGTCGCTGTTAGCCGTCGCAATCTAAGTCGTCGCCAATAGAAAATGGGTTGAGCGACGGCTCCGTCGCTCATTTAGCAACGACTTGCAACGATAAATTACCACATGTCACCTTACATGGCAAGTAGTTTCTTTTATCAGGAAGCCGTTGTAAACTGTTGCAAAAAAGTCGTTACTAGTTGTCGCTAGCCATCGCAATATGATGACCAAATGTTATCTCTAGCCGTCGCTAATCTGAAACAAATTTTTTACACTGCACAGCAATTCCTTTCCTTCAAGCCACACGACAATAAAACCAATCCGACATCATCACAGTACATCCAGTAACCACTACCACATCACTATCATCCTATCAATTCACCAATACTAATCAACAATCATTTCACCAAGTCATAATGTATCAAAAAAAATAAAAAAAAATAAACACCATCATACCATACCATCTTCGGACATTCAAAACACGATACCATCATTATATATTGCCGTCATACGTATCAAAACACATCATACCATCGTCAAATATCGTCATACATATCAAAACACATCATACCATCGTCAAATATCATATCTTGCTTATAAAAAACCAAGTATATGTACACATACCCAAGCATAAACCAAGTAAATGAGCACCCAAACTAATCTTCCTCGTCATCTTCTTCTTCTTCCCCTTCAATAGTAGAATCTCCTTCCTCCCCAGGCATAAACCCATGCTCCTGAAAGTAAGTTGCAATGCGCTTATGTATTTCCTGTTGCATCTGCGTTTTTCGCCAGTCAATCATCTCATTCATCTGCTTCTGCATCCGAGCAATAGTCGCCTCCTCCATCGACCTCCTATAACCACGCTGAATAGCCTGCGAAATAATTAAGTTCACATTAAAGTTATTTTAACATATTTTTTCTAGTTTGTGTTAAACATGTATATAGTTACCAATAACATTTGTTTTTCTTAAGTATAATTGTTAGATATAATATCAATATATATATATATATATATATATATATATATATATATATAGCACATCTTTTATCATGATATTTATAAACTATCGTACATTGGACAAAAGATACACATAAATGGGAAATGTCGAGTTTACTGTGGTCCAAATGTCAACACCTGCATATAGCCATTGTATCTGTACACTCTTCTTATGTATAACGTGTGTATTTTGCATAAATAAGTTTATGTAATACATTTACAAAACAAACATAATACTAAATAGCATAAGATTATTTCTCATACTTTAAAATCATAATTTATGTCTAAAAAAGTCTTACTTCTTGATTTCCGAAACCATATCGCCTACTACGAGTAGGCAGATCAATGGTTGTATCCCATATACGATCAGACTGTGCAACTGTAAGCTCTTGTCCACTAGCCTTCATCACCAATAGCAATATAATTTTAACACAAATGCTATAAAATTTACTACTGATATAAATGAATATGAAACATTTTAATTTATACGGATAACCATTTTTACCATTATACCCGCACTCTTCGGATCCGTCCAATCATACGTAACATTTCCTTTTTCATCGGTATGCTCCACCGCATGTGTGCGTCTAAATACCTCTGCCAGCAAAGGCTCTCTTCCGTACTTTGTAGACTGAGTAAATATACAGTAATGAAAGTATTAAAAATAAGAATGAATTATATACACTAAATTTTATGTGAACATATACTACAAATATTTAAAATTTATACAAAATCCGTCTTATGTTGTTGGAATGATTTTGAGCCACCGCGGTGTAGAGCAGAATTCTTTTCTCTATTTGCTTTATTTCTGGCTGGTACATTCTATTAAATTTGATACACGATGATGTAAAATAATGCAATCAATATAAATGTGAATATTTTCATTATATCTTACTTTAGCTTCTTCAGACTCCCAGTACTGTTGAAATGTTGCCCAAACATCATCACTCATCCATTAAGGCTTTTTCCTAGATGTCTTCGCCCTTGAAATTGCCTCTCGATAATTTTTCGCATCTTCATATTCCAAAAAATTAACATGTCATGCTCCTCAACACGTACAACAACCTGCATATTACATTTATTTTCAATTATGTACAGTATATTAATTTTCAATATTAGTATAAAAAATACTTACCAATAAATCGGCTAGAATGACATTCTTAATATGGGGGGGATACTATCCCAATGCGGTCAAGCCCCCGACATTCTGCTTGTGTAAGACTGTCTCGATACCTCCAAAATGAAGTCTGTTGGTTCAATCTCGAGTCCTCTCTGTAAATGTTTATATAAATATTTCATATATTTTAAATAATCTAAATTGAAATAAATTTCACATTTATCCGACACTCTTCGGAATAATCTGCGCAACTCAGTGCAGATCTGGCACTGAGCTGCTTAGATCTGCTCCTGGTCCAGGAGATGGTAAGGGAGTATGCTAAGATGTACTCCTCGATCGTCGTCTATCATCTGACATATCTGTTGTAATCATACAATGTGCATACAAAATAACTTGAATTATTGACATCAGTCACTATTATGATAACCTAAATCGTAAATGAGAAGAACAATACAGAATAACATACATAGTCAACATTATTGTTACATAAATCAGAATAGTAAGGAACGTAAGTAAATTCATAGCTAAGAACAATCAACATCATTATTATTACATAGCTCAGAATAATACATAGCTCATAATAGTACACAACATAAGTACAAAACATTAGTCTTCATCATCTTCAGATACAGACTCAGTCTCAAACTCTATATCGTTTTCTTCAATAGTTACAAATGCATCTGCTGATACATTCACTTCATCATTCAACGACCCTACATCAATGTCATCAGCTATTATTATTTCAGTATTTGGCTCAAGATCCACTTGATACGTTGCTTCGTCTGGAATATTATTTCCATCAAATGTAAATCCTGCCTTTGTTTTAAAAATAGCTCACTTATCTGGTTTATCTTTTTTTAAGGATGGATACGGAGCAAAATAGACTTGTAACGCTTGCTTAGCTAACACAAAAGGATCATACTTATAGTAATGCGACGTATGCCTTATTTCGATTAGCTTATAATCTTTGTGCACGTTAATTCCAGAACCAGGATCATTGCTAAACCAATTGCATTTGAACAGATAAATTTTCTCTACGGGATGAACATAATATGCCAACTCTACAACTTTCGTAAAGACGCCGTAAAAATATTTTATATGCTCCTCTGGATCATCACTACCTTTGACAAATACACCACTGTTATACGTTAATTTTTCACCTCCGTAATCATTGGTGTTGAATTTGAATCCATTGACAAAGTATGTTGGATAAGTTTTGACATTTCTTTTTAGTTCGATAATAAGATGTCGCAATCCTTTGTTAACAACATGTTTTTTGGATCATGAACATAGTCTTAAAACCATCAAGAAAATTCTTTACTTAGATCACCAGATGGATGTTGTGATTCATAGATACTGCATATATGTGTTACGTTCCTTTTTTATTAATAGAGACAAATAAATATATATGTATATATAACTGAATTGTACATGAATTTAGTATTACCTGACAAATGGTGCAACTTCCGCACAATTTAACAGAACATATGTGTGTACCACATTGTAGTCTTTATCGCTTAACCATATTTCCACACATTTTCCTGCAGGTCTTCCATGTTGTCTAAAAATAGATAACATTGTTTGAGAAGATTCCTGCTCAATGGCTTCTTCATTACGGGGAACCGTTACAAAAGACAAGTTCACATCTTCACTAAAGTAATGAGAGAGAAAAAATGAAGCTTCTTCTTCAAGGTACGATTTGCAAATCGAACCTTCTACTCGAGCTTTTTGACCATTTTCTCTCTCTAAATGATTCAAGTACCTATAACAAGTTTAGTTTAATTTATATGTTGGTACAATAATCTAAGTTGTAATCTATCATGATTATTGAAATTATATACAAAATTACCTCTCAAATGGATACATCCATCCATATTGGACTGGACCTCGAAGAAGTGCTTCGGACGGAAGACGAACAGGTAAATGCTCCATTACATTAAAAAAACCAGATGGAAATATTTTCTTGAGTTTTCACATCAGTACAAGGATTTTTAGTTCAAGCTTACATAGACGATCT
This sequence comes from Allium sativum, assembly GCA_030737875.1. NCBI lineage: Eukaryota > Viridiplantae > Streptophyta > Magnoliopsida > Asparagales > Amaryllidaceae > Allium > Allium sativum. Next base: position 137,638,622 of record CM060912.1, read on the forward strand.
ACCTTTAACGTTGTTGAACAAAGTTGTTTATAAAACAAACTTAATTCTGTTATAACACTCCAGATTTTTTTTGGCAACAGTTCCTTGAAAATTATAGGTAAAAAGTATTCCATTATGATATGATAATCATGACTTTTCATTCAACTCAGTTTACTGTTTTTAAAGTCCACACATCTACGGAGATTTGAAGAAATCCCATCGGGACATCGTAATCCTTCCGCCCACTTTAGCACGAGTTTTACTTTCCTGTTGTCCAGCTCATAGCACGCTTTAGGTTTTTTATTCTCGTCATACAGTGCAGTTCTGGCCGTTTACAATAGTGTAATATATCACGTCTCGAATTCGCATCGTCCTTGGTTTTACCCTTTACATTCAAAACTGTAGTAAAAACATTTTTTTCATTGTGCATCATGTCAATATTATGACGAAGTTTTAGATTTTTCCTGTAAGGTAACTCCCAAAATATAATTTGTTTGCACCAATTATGAATGTCCGATTTACCTGGAATTTTAACCTGCTTTCTAGTTTCATGTATCTTTGGGTAGTCACTTACAACTTCATATATCTCTTCACTTATCTAAACTTTAGGCGGTAGCTTAGTCTCTACTCTGTTAGGTTTAAAATTCTTTTTATCCGTTCTAAAGTTATGATTAGTATGGAGAAAGCACCGATGACAGTCAAACCAAGAAATTTTTTTCTCATACTTTAATGAAAATGCTTATGTCTCCTCCACACAATGAGGACAAATTAGACGTCCAGCTATTGTCTAACCTGAAAGCATGCTATACGCAGGAAAATCACTAATAGCCCATAATATAGAAACAAACATATGAAAATTTCTTTTTCTTGAAATATCGTATGTTTCGACTCCTTCATGCCACAATGTTTTCAACTCTTTAATCAACAGTTGTAGATAAACATCAATTCCTTGTGTCGGATCATCGGGACCGGGGACGACAACCGTTGGAAATATATATTGATTTTTCATACACATCCATGGAGGTAAGTTATAAGGAGTAACAATGATAGGCATTGATGAATATTTACTACCAAATTGAGAAAATGGCGAAAATCCATCTATGCATAAACCGAGCCTAACAATACGGCTCTCCGCATCAAATTCAGAATAAGTCCTATCAAAGTGTTCCATGCTTCACCATCAGACAAATGTATCATAGTTCCTTCTTTTGATGTTCTCATGTTATGCCATCGCATGTGACACGCTGTAGCAGAAGATGAATATAGCCGTCGAAGTCCGGGAGTTGTGGGTAGATAATGCATTCTTTTATATGGAACTTCTTTTCCTTGGTTTATATCTATCTTCGTTGCAAAATTTGCATTTTCTATGGTGAGCGTCTTCTTTCCAATACAACATGCAACCTTTGACACATATATCTATCTTATGATATGGTAGTCCAAAAGAAAACATAAGTTTTTTCACTTTATAATGACTATCGTGCATCAAATTATTGGGCGACATATGTCATTTTGCAGTTTGTACAGCTGCTGTAAATGCAGCTTCTGTAAGATTGAATTTTGATTTCATAGTGATGAATTCAGCAGCTACAAACAATACGATTCCGCTTGCACACCCTTCCCACAATGGCCTCTTAGCATAATTCAATAAATCATAAAAACAAATTGCTTCCGTCATTGGTTCTTCAACATTTCCATTTTCATTGTCGCCTTGCTCAATGTTAGGAAATATTGATCGTGCTGCATCTTGCACCATATTTTCTATCGGATTCGTCATTGTATTATCGTTCATCATTGTACTATCATCCTCTACCACTACAGGGTTAGACGTAGGTTGAACAAGTTCTCCATGACGACCTCATAAGTAATAATTCAACACAAAACCAAATTTAAATAGATGTACTTGTACTACATCTAGCTTCCAATGCTTCAGATGTCTGCACTTACTACACGGACAACGAACATCTATGTTACTCTGATTATTAGATTTAGCAGATCTAATAAATTCTTGGACTCCGTTACAAAAATGTTCCTTTATCGAGCCTTTCTTACCCATTCGGGGTTGATATATCCAACTGCGATCACGAAAATAATCGAACATTTTTCTGATTTGCAACAAATATGTTAGAAAGTTCGATCGAACACTTTATATTAATTGAAATCTTGTAAAATTTCATTTATAACTATTACATATTTTCGTTTTTTTATTTCTTTTTTTACTTTGACGGCCGGTCTACCTACTTCCCATTACAAATATAATAACGCAAGCATATTTTATAAATCATTTCAGGTTAAACGGTTCAGCAAAATTTCGGTAGCACTTCCCTTTGGTTCCTGTATCGTACACAAATGCGTGTACACAGGGAACAAAAAGGAAGTGCCATCGAAACTTTGTTAACCATTTAAAATGATTTATAAAGTATGATTATGTTATTATATTTGTAACTTGTCCAATACTAGGACAAATCCAATGAATATTATATCAGATGAATATAGATTTCCGTTTTGTTTAAAAACGAATATTCATATAACGATCACATACAACATTTATCTGACGAGGCCAAATTTATCTAAGGGGTTCACATAAGTAGTCAAAATAACATTCAACCTAAGTTTTACCCAAAAAACACTTCAAATGAAAAAAGTGCGCTTTTTACGCTTTAGGCTTTTTTGTGTTTTTTTTGCGCTTCACTAATAGGTGCGCCTTAAACTTCAAAAAAGCCCCTTAGTCGCGCCTTGTGCCTTTTTCCGCCTATGCGTGCGTGTTAACTACGTAGCGTCTACATAATATTTTTCAATACTTCCAATTTGTAAAATAACATGACAATAAAAATTATGAAGTATAAATTAGTTTTAGTTACTTTTAGTTAATTTTAGTTTAAAGTATAAATTATGAAGTTAATTTTAGTTTAAAGTATAAATTATGAAGTTAATTTTAGTTAATTAGTTTCAATTTTTGAAAGATAAACTAAGCTTTCAAATTAATTAATTAATTTCATTTCAAATTTATGGAGTTAAGTTCTAAATATGATTTTTGTTACATATAACAAGATTCTTAATGATCTATATCTAAATTAAGAACCATTTCGAGTTAACAATTTTTTTATTAAATATTGTAGCAACAATTTTTTTATATATTGCAAATGCATTCTTTAAATTTATTTGGATCGAGTATTCTTGCATCCGATGGTGACATAGTTAACAGTGCATGCAGATGAAGGACGTCATTACACCATTTTAATAATTATAATCATTTTACTATCGGTAAACAATCACGTTTATTTCATTTTTTTCTCAAATAATCCTACAACGCAATCAACCTACAACACAGTCAACGTAAGCCCAATTACATACGTGATAATCGTCGTTTACATGCTCCTAAATCAAGTACATATGTGATAATTAATGTTTTCAACCTCCTAATCAATTACACTTATTCCCAAATCAATCTATAACAAAATCAACAGCATATGCATCTCACAAGATAACCAATTTCATATCCATAAACATTCAATTAACAAACCCATATAAACGTGCAAATTAACCCTAATTAAACATAGAATAGAGATTAGAAGACATACTAGAACAAATTGAAAAGCATGGAACGGAGTTTGGGTGGGTGAATTCGGAGCTGCGGCGAGGGGCGACAGAAAAGGGTTTGGTTTTAATTTTGAGAAGCTTAAATGATTTGGGGGAGAAAGCTTACGGTAGTTGATATTTCCAGATTGTGTAACGGCTAGCGACGACCGCTTTTTTAGCCGTTGCTAGTCATTGCCTGCCCTCGTCGCAAAATCAACCCCTTCTTGTAGTGATGAGTCCTATGGACGTATGCATAGATAAATGTAACCAAAAGTGGAAATGTATTAAATTTTGGACGTAACTTAGGACGCTTTCAATATCTAGTTAAACATTGGAAATCCTAATACGACTAAATAACTTCCGGATCTAGTAGTGTTTAACTCTGGAGCTTAGCCTGGTCTTTTACTTTTATTAGCTAATATATTCATGGCTTTAAAAAACTCATGGGGATATTAATTATTTGTAATCTAAGAAGGTTAAGATAGACGTGGATAAAAGGTAGATACAAACAACTTTTCTACCTTAATTAAATTTTACCTATCACAAACGCATTTAATCATATCTAGAATTGTATTTATCCCATGAGGTTGGAAGCAATTGGCAAAACCTATCGCCGTCAGTCCTAATTGTGTATTGTCAACCAGCATTCTTTGATTGATCATGAAGCATAGTCTTTGTAATGACCCGGGATTTTGTCGACTTTGGTTATCGCCATAAACTCAATGATGACTAACCCAACGTCGAAAAATACCGGTCATTAGTGAAAGAAATTAGAGGGTGAGGAAAGATAAGATAGAAACTTAGAATAGAATAAGAAGAAGAACACATTATCAGAGTAACACGAATCTCACAGCGGAACGAATAAATATATTTCATAACATAACTTTGAAATACAAATCTGTACTTGAATATACATATCATTACTAAAGTACAACACTTACAACACAGCGGAAATAAACTATAGCTATATGATCCTAAAGCCTCCTGCTCCAGCTCTTCAAGTGTATCTACAAAATCCCGACTACTTGACTGCCCATACAAATTTAGGAACCCAAGAGTTTAGGGGAAACAACAAAATAATCTCTGGGTCAGTCATGGGACTGGTATGAGTAAAACGGTTTAAAACAGTTCAAGCAGGTAATCGATATCTCGTAAGACCACGCCGTATAATGGAACGGGTTTTTCCCTTATGAGAATCCAAATTATCTTTATATCAAAAACCTTTTGATATTATAATAATGTCTATCAACCACAATATAATAATCATCTAGCAGAAACGCTTTCATTTCACGTTCTACATATTAGTATACAATCAAAACTGCAAGCACGTATTCTGTAATGGATTTCCAACTATGACAAGGTATGGAACCACCTTTCGCTAGTGTATCTCTAGAAAGGAATACACTGGTTCAACAAGAACATCTTGCAACCCGGCCACACATGACCGACCACTCATTTCGCTTGAGTGTATCGAATGTATATCACCAACGGTTGGGATCAGCAACCGTTTCCCAAATGGGACAGCATCAACAATAGATTTTTAGAAGTAAATGAAACTCTAGATCAGGTGATTATACACCCTACTTCGGTGCAACCGACTTAGCCATGCTGCCTGCCCAATTTCTGTCATTTACCGGATGTGAGGCTAGAAGCTACGCTTTATCATCACCCCAGATTCACTTTGAATGCCACATCGTCAAATCCATCAAATCACCGATTGACGTCCTCAACCATACATTATGTGTTAGCTAAAAGAAGTTTCCTTCTCCGCTTCCACTCTTGGTATGGTTGGAGAAATCAATATATGTGATCGTCTGGAAATACTCTGTCAGACATCCGTCCATACAAGTCATCCAGGAACAGGATGAACCGAAGGCACTATTCTGTAAACAGGATAGCCCCTGCATAACTCCGTCTTCAATTTCCTTTGGCATATATGATTCGCAACGCATATGCAAATACAGAGTGGTTCTTTGGATAATAGTCCAACCGATCTCTCCATATTAACAACGTTAAAATGGTCAAAACTTCGATAGTCTGTGATTTAACTATCAAAGAAAAACACGTGTGCAAACAACGATATTATTTCCAATGGAAATTCTATCAATCAATCATCAATCATATATATATATATTCATATTTTCCTTGTTTCAATATTTGATTACGTTTCTGATTCTATTTGGAAAACATTTCCAAATCTTCTATACTTGGATTTAAACAGATGTTTAAATCAACATCGCGACGACATCTCAAACCACTTTACTTATTTACTAAATTCACTTAACCACTTTCACTCTCGAACCTTACCCATTTCTAAATTAAAAACGAAGTCAATCAAGTTGGGGTATAATTACCTCTCAGACCTTAACTGAACAACATTTCAAATCTCGAAATAGGGTAAGTTCATCTTGTAACTCTTTAACACTTCCTTACGAAATTCTCTTTCGAATAATCTATATTCGATAACTCTTCCCTTCAAATAAACTATATTCGATTAACTCCTTAAATTCTACTCAATTCGAATAAACTAATATTCAATTACTCCTTTTATTTAACTCTATTCAAATAAACTGTATTCGATTAACTTAGTTTGCCTAACTCTATCTCAATTAACTCCTATCAAATAACTAATTCGATCACTCTAATTGAATAAATGATATTCAATTAACTCTACTTGTCGATTTACCCTTATTCACTAACTTTATATGCTTTATAAAGATTTCCTTCTACAGCGTTTATTCAGTTATAATGATTACCTTCTACAGCGTTTATTCAGCTATAATGATTACCTTCTACAGCGTTTATTCATTATCTATTTGTTTACTTAACAAATAACTACTCCCTTTTTCCCTTCTATTTATTTAACAACTAAATATTTCTTTTATCTCTTCTATTCTATTTAGCCAATAATATTTCCTTTTATATCTATTATATCTATTTTAACAAATAAATATTTCCTCTTTTCTTTTCTATTTATTCGACAAATATTTTTCCTTTGTAATTGTTTTACTAATATTTTCCTTTCTATTTGATTTACAAATATGTTTCTTCTATATTTGATTTACCAAATATGTTCCTTTCTATTTGATTTACCAATATATTTCTTCTCACAAAAATCCTTTTTATTTATAAATATAAAATCCATTGATTTTATATAATAAATTTTTTTCGAAATAAACTTTGAAAAATCCCTTTTCTACATTCTGGTATTTCTTATGTTATTTAACACTCCATACAACAACGATAATTATCATCCAAACACACATAATCAATAACAGGTTATAATTCACATCATATATCAAAATATATGAAAACAGTAATAAAATAACTGTTGAGGAATCCAATCGGATTCCACCAACCTGTTTCCCTGCATCACAGATGTTAAACAATATAGATAACATCACTTTCAGTTCCATACTATATATTCTGTTAAACAGAATCAATTTAGAAATTCAACTAACCGACTAGCAGTTCAATCAAACAGTCAACACACAGTCAATCAACAAATATTTAACAGTTCTAAAAATACAACATGAAATTATAAACTGTTCAAAGTTAGTGAGATTTACTCACATTGGACTATCATCATTAATGAACAATAATTTTCGCTTTGTTCAGACGGACAATTTATTTTGCAATAAATTGTGGCGAGCTCCGATGGATTTCCAGTCAGTTCCAATATGTAGTGCTCGTCCATACGATCCTGTCGGATATTGTTTCGCTGAATTCCGTCCACGTATGATAAATTTATCAATATTACAAGTACATACTATTTTTATTTAAAATAAATTAAATTCTCTTTTCAAATGAATGGGCTTAACCTCAATCTAGTGGCCCATCACCCAATTCAAAGCCCACTCGCTTCTCTAACTCCTTCTCCAATACCCAAACGCACGCTCCAGATCTACACTCCACAAATTTCGACTTCCTTAACCCCCACGTCCTCCTCTTTTTTCCCACCATTAAAACCAATAAAAATCACCATAATGTTTCTCTACAAATCCTCTTCACACCCATCCACCTTTCAGCAAACTCGCACTCCGTTCGTTCGTCGCGGTTTCAGGACTCGTGCATACAGTTCGACACTAGTTCGAATCGGAATACACCAGGGTTTGGACGCAGATAGATTTTGATGCCTGGAATCCAACCATAAACTTCATTTCTTAAATTGGTGCTTTAATTTTGAGCAAGGATGAACCCTAGGTCACAAAGGATCTCGCTGCCAATTTCCAGCGAAACAAATTGAAGTCGAACACCAAGAAATGTGTACGAGAATGAAGCCTACTCCAATACCAACTCAAATATGTATATATCATGATTTTAGAGTTTTGTTTTGATTTTTTTATTTGGATAAAAGTGTTTACTGAAGCAAGAAACTGGTGGCTACAGTTTTGCTAGAAAAAAAGGAATTCAGTTTAGAAGGGTGAGTTAGGTATGGTACTTATGTATATGGTCTCTTGGTTTTGGTTCGTCCACGTTTTGAGTTTGAGAACACACAAGACCTTGCGGCTGAGAAGGGAAGACTTGGCTTGTAAATGATCAGGAATAGGTTTAGATATTTTAGATATAGCATTTCGGTGACCCTTCTATATTAAGTCCTGTTCTCATTCGGACGACCAACGACAGTAATAAAAATACTGTTGTGCCCAGCTCAGTGCCCCGATCCCAAAAGTATAATAATACCGGTAGGTTGACTCATATTGTGAAACCCCGAAATGTTGATACAGGGTGCCAAATACTCAAAATAAAAAGTTCCTTATTTAATTAATTAAAAATTACCATAAATTTCTAAAAATTAAATTATCACTACGTCTCAAAAGAACCTCGCCTAAATTCAACCTCGATATTCGAATATATTGAAAACCCTTTTATAACATAAATAAAGCGTTACTAATTATAAAGGAATTCCACAGCGACTTTTCTACAATTTGATTTGGACGCACATCAAAATCTACACGACGAAATCCTGATTTTTCTCTTCCACTAGAAAGATATACTCCACCAGCTCCACACGTTTCTTGTTTCACAGAAATCCGATTAAAACGAATCCTATATATTCAGTTGAAGTTCAAACCGCCAATTTACGAACTGCAGCGCCATTTCAAGCTCGTTTATAATTATATTATAAACTATACGTTCAACTATCGACGATTGAATATATTCGTTATTCAAATTCAATTCCAAGCTGAATTAAATATCACAGATGATCCGGTTCACACCATATCGTCATTTCGGCCAATTCTGATTATTTCAGAATTAAATATATTATTTAATTTATTATTTTAATTAAATATTCACCATTATTTAATTCCACGACCATTTAATTCACTAAACCACCATTAATATAATTAAATTAATTAATTATAATACCTCTGCCAATGCGGGTCATTACAGTCTTTATCTTTGATATTGAAGAAGTACAAATATTTTTGCTCTTATAACAAAGAATTTTCCAATGCTTAGGTAGTAGACAAATTGTAAGAATGATATATTTGTCATAAAGTTGTTAAGACGCAAAATTTCAATTGCCATGCATGCTACATGCTTTGACTGCCATTAAGTGAACAAAATAATACAAATTTTCCTCCTATTTGGAATCAAAGCACAACCTTTTGTTCTTGAAACATCTACTTGTTAAAAGACGTACTACTTTTCGTATCATACACATATATTGAAACATATATTTATTAGAGATTGGATCTACAAAGGCCACACAAGGACTTAAAACATGCCATAGATGGATAACAACCATACCATAAAGACCATATTATTACACTTTAAAAAAAGACAAATTTTCGAAGTAGGCTACTTTTGAAACAATTTCACATTTGAGGATAGTTTTGAAACTTATTACCAAACAAGGCTTTTTTATGCCTAGTCAGCAGCCCGATCAACATTTTTGTAATAGAAATCGGTTGGGCAACTCATAGTTGCTCCCAATATTTAAAAAATAATGTGGGTGGGTGCAACTCATAGTTGCACTCCATTATTAAGAAAACATGTGGGCTTGCAATTGTCCAGAACCATATACATATAAGTTTCCTGTGGCGCAACTATACAAACTTGCATTTTTTGTGCCATAAAAGTTTGTGGATTAGCCACAGTATAATATTTAAAAAATATCTGGACGAAACTATGAGTTGCGCCCAGACGAGGTCGTTACAAATTTACTGATGTTGCTGCTGACTAGACATAAACTAGCATTGTTTGGTAATAAGTTTTGAAATTAGCCTGAAACACGAAATTATTTCAAAAAGTAGTCTACTTTGAAAATTTGTCCTTTGAAAATCATACATAAAAGTCCAGCCCTTAATTGTGACAAATATAGTACATAAGTGAATCACATCAAGTTTTCATTATGTTTTCCAGTGAAATACATATCTTATATCCTATAAGTAGAAAAATAATTTTGTAATTTCCTTGCATAATATAATTTATGAAGCTAATGAAACCCTTCTTAGTAATTTATGCAACATCATCCTAAACCTAGTAATCCTGTTGAAACTATCAAGCAAAGGCCATATCATAATTGAAAAATGAGCACGATAACTTACCGAGGTGGTGGTACGAACAAAAATCGAGACAAATAGTGGTGATGCATAAGAGAATCAACTATGTTCAATCTTTGCATGGGAAGAGAATTCCTTAGAAAAAACATGTGACGACCGCCCATAACTCGGGCACTTAACAAGAGGAATAATGCACTGAAAGAAGTGCCAAACAGCTATGGATGATCATCAGGGTAAAATAACACAAGCGGAACCTGTCGTATAACTCACAACGTAGAGATAAAAATATGATAGAACATATATAGTAGGTATATTACGTAGGGTTGAGCAGAAACTTAAGCTTTCCATATCACCGTGAAATATCCGTACAACATTGGATAACACAATAAGGATATCTACAAAGTGCCTCACTACAAGTCTCTCAGAGAATACATCAACATAGAAGTATCAAAACAACAAATAGTAGGTAATAGGTAACTAATACATAAGCCTCTAGCTCGTCGTCGCTCAACAACATTGTCCTTATTAAGATCAACTACCTGTCACCTGCTACTCGGTTTGCCCATCCAACACATGGATGAATAGCCCAAGGTAATAAGAGAGAAACATAAAACCTTGAGTCAGAAAACAGTCTTAATGAGCAATAAAACAACTATCTAACACCATCAATAAAGTATATGAGAATAGGCAGATTAATCAACTAATCTAACGACATCAACAGAGAAGAACCCAAACCCGTCTCCCCACATCTTATAGTGATAGCCTTTATAACAATCAAGTAGAAACAAATAGTGCATTCATTGCAATTAGTTATCAAGCGTTGACCATCATAATCGATATCGACATCTCCCAAGCACAAGCTCCAAAGGCCAAAACCAACATCAGACAAGCACTCGAGAAATATCTCCTTCGATGACGAATGATCTACACAAGACGATACAAGCAAAGCAATCAACATCCATGACTCTGGTATCACAGCTAATCCTGCCTTGAAACCATCATTAATCGTATGATTGACTACCTTACGCCATTCTGTCAAGTATTAATGGTAACCTCGATTCTAGCAAAAAATCCATACGCCATCGTCAGTCGTATCTTTAGGCCCATCATGACTGCCCAAGGTATACGACCTTCATCAAATCAGATCTTAATGGGCGTACCCAACTATACCTCTGCTTTGAGTCCGCTAAAACCTTCGACTAACGACAATCCCTCATCCTTCGTAACTCTAGTCGTCATCACTGGTGACTATCCATCAGCTCAAAATACACCTAAGCAACCATTATCCACGAGCTCAAAGCACACTTTAGTCACCTGCATATTCGTTGCATTTTGCCGATCAACGAACACTTCATATCACTTTGAATATTCCTCCCTGAATTCACCTTGAATCCACATACATTCTCGAACCAAAATAATCATCACGTTTGGTCCACATTCAATCCATAGCACTTCTGCCTTTCCGATACGAAAAACATACCATAGCGCTTAAATTCCCATCCACAACGTTTGTTGTATGGTGTAGTATCTTCTGCCCGATCCAAAAAAACGACCCGACTCATCAGGTCATAAACGGCCTATACTTCAAATGACCTATGTGACGGCCACCCCGAACAAGCCGACATTTCCCTAGAAATGCGTTGTGCCAATGCCCGACTAACACAAGACGATCATCGAAAAGGAAAGAGATTTGACACTCTGAATCACCAAAGAACCTGTAGTATATTTCACAGCGCATGGAATAAAATATAATAATAACATACTTGACATAAAATAGGCGAGACAGTGCATAAGCTGAAAACTAAACCATCATAGCAGTGTAATCCAAAATACAGCTTATGATCCAAACCATCATTATTACGACTTCAAAATATTGTATCTAAAGGAAAATAGAAAAAGATACACTGCTAATGCCCAAAGCAGTGACCAGCAACAACACAGGAAGAATATATGTAAATAATACGTGGAAGCCTCCTGCTCATCTTCGGACAGCTACTCATGTATAACCAGCTAACCTTTCTCTAGTCTGCTCGTTTAGGAGCACCAAGAGTAATAAGAAGAGACGTAAAACTCTGGGTTAGACAAAAATCTGGTATGAGCGATAACAGCAAAACAAAACAATAATAGGTATAAGTCATCATACCTGAACCTGGACTTGCAACCAAAGAGTTAGCACAACAAGATGTATAGTACTCTAAGGTAACATTAACATATAGTGTAAAAATTTGAGTGCGCATGTCATGGTGATAGCAAACATCAAACATAATAATCATCCTCTTGTCTCTCACTTAGTGCGTAAATCATACGATATCCACCGCTATGATAACCAAATCTATTGGGGTCGTGATGACAACTCCATACAACTATTGCTATGACCATACTTCCCTGGTTCATAGTCAATAACCCTACCCAGTCCACACATCCATGGCTCTAGGTTAAGGGCCAACCAGTACACACTTCCCTGGCTATGGTTCATCTACATGCCCCCTCTCTTCAATTGCGAACCAAAGTTATGGATATCGATAACCCGTTTGCACACGTACCGCAGCAAAGCCCAACTCTAGAAATTAACTCATTGGTTCCCATATGGATCCTAAGTAATAACTTCTCACTTGGACTTCCTTTTCATCTCGGGTTTTGGTTGAATTGTTGTTAATCTTCAAAAGAGTTCACAATTGTCGTCACGTGGTAGAAGTTCGAATCCGGTTCAGTTTGAAATCATCATCTTGGTTCGGGTCATAGTCGAGGTCCTCGTCAGGGTCGGTTCGTGGTCCGTGACCCCCCCGACCACTCCCACGGTTCGTGACCACCCCCAGGTCCGTGACACCCCCCGGCTCGTGATCCCCTCCCCGGCTCATAACACCCTCCCCCGGTTCGTGAGTTCTCATATTGGAGCGGTTCGTTACCATCATCTTGAAGTGGTTCGTGACCATCATCTTGGAGCAGTTCGTAACCATCATCTTGGATCGATTCATGACCATCATCTTGGAGCGGTTCGTGAGACATACCCCCTTCAGGAATCGAAATTTTCTTAGGCGGTTTGTGAGGCATACCCCCTTCAGGAACCGGTTTTCTGTAGTTTTTCCAGCAAGCTAATTTCGCCAAACGACGGCGTTTCAACCATTCTAACCTTACTATGAAGTCACAAAACATACCAAACAACAGTAGTAACATGTAGAATCAACCAAAAACACCAAATTATCAATCACATGATTTTTCCCTTAATCCCCTTAAGCATGTTTTAACTATAAAAGTAGCAAACTTAATCCAAATTAACCCAAAATTTCACCAGTGACATAAAATAATATTTTAGAATTTCTACATATTTTTCCATATTTTTATGATGCATAATTTCGCTAATTATCACTAATCACCCCAAATTAGCTGCAATTAGTGAATAAAAGTGCAAATCACTCACCTTAGCCACAAATAATCTTAGATCTGAAACTATGACTGATTTGGCACGAATTCCAATGTATAACAGTAGCTCTATCTCTGATTTGATTCTAATTCGCCTTAATTTGATGTTATTTTGCTTAATTTGTAATTAGGAAGTGATTAGGGATGAATTTAGAAGGTGGAGACTATTACTAGGGTAAGTGAAATGTTTGTGGCAGCTAAAAAATTGAAAAGGGATCATTCTCTAACTCTTTTCAGCCTTCCCATTACCCTAATCCCGAAATGGGTTATGGGCCTAACCACGGTTAAGCTGTTTTCCATCTTCCAATCCTTATTTCGGCCATATCTCCCAAATGGTAAGTCCGTTTGATTAATGTGACCATTCTACGGAAAGGTAAACCATCATTTGAATCAAATGGAAGTGGTTTCAAGTCAAGACTATTTACCAATCAAAAGTTATAGGCGAAACAAGATTCGTCAGGGGCAAAACAGTCATTTAAAATTTGGCAAAAATCATGAACATAAGAAATGACCCCAATAGTCATTTCCCAAAGTTACACGACCATATGACTTCGTATGTGAATGAAATAAATATTTTACGATCCTCCAATGCATAAATTGCGAGTCGTTATACCGGTGGTCTGCATGCATATCAACCGGTTACAAAAAATCAAACATACATAACAACGTCACAAGCCTATCCTAGCTTGCGGTTTACTAACAAGGGAATAACTATATCGCGATTAAAATTTTACCAGGAAAAGAGCTCTGGACATGACTTCCTTATGCTCTCCTCGGTTTCCCAAGTACAGTCATTCTCATTATCACCTTACTGGACTTTGACTAGTTTTATCGTCTTCCTTCGAAATTGCTTCGTATTGTACTCGACAATACGAATCGGTTTGCGGTTCCCAACTGCCTTGGGTTCCGCCTCGATATCATCCAATCGATCAGGTGAAATAGTCATATTAGAATCGTGCACGAACTTCCTTAACTGGGAAACATGAAAGACGTTGTGCACTCCCACCATCTTGTCTGGTATTCCAACATTATAGGCTAAATTCCCAACTTGTTCGAGAACTGGAAATGGACCAACAAACTTTGGTGGCAATTTACCTCTCCTACCAAATTGAATAACACTCTTTCACGGAAATTTTTTGATGAATACCAAGTCGCCAATGGAAAATTTCAATTCTCTACGTCTTTTATCAACATAACTCTTCTGCCTATCTTGGGCAGACTTCATTCATTGTTGAATAACCTTAATATTATTCAAAGTTTCTCTTATCACATCTGGCCCAAGCATAAATTTCTCATCGGTTTCTAACCAACATGATGGTGAGTTGCACGGTCTTCCGTACAAAGCTTCAAATGGAGCCATACCAATACTGGATAACTATTATTATATGCGAATTCAACCAGGTGCAAATGATCATCCCATGATCCTCCAAAATCCAATATACAAGCTCTCAAGAGATCCTCTAATACACGATCACTCTCTCTGTTTGACCATCGGTTTGAGGATGGTACGCGGTACGAAGATGTAATTCTGATCCTAAAGCCTCTTGTAAGCTCTTTCAAAACCCACTAGTAAATAATGGATCTTGGTCACTCACAAAACCTCTAGGTACTCCATGAATTCTCACTACCCGCTTCATATATAGTTCTGCTAACATAGCTGCTGTTCTATTCGACTTGACCGGTATAAACCTTGCACTTTTGGTCAGTCGATCCACGATCACCCAAATACTATCATGACCCGATCTAGTCCTTGATAAACCATCAATGAAATCCATTGATACTTGTTCCCATTTCCATTTGGGAATTTCCAGCGGTTGTAACAAACCACTTGGCTTCTTTTTCTCAGCTTTAACTAACTGGCAATTCATACACTTTGATATAAACTTCCCAACGTCTCTCTTCATCCCTTCCCAGTAGTAGGCCTGCTTCATGTCTTGATACATTTTGTTACCACCGGGATGTATAGTCAGTCTCGAGTGATGACATTCTCTAAGCACTTCATCGCTCAATCCATTAACATTGGGTACAAGTAGTCTCTCATTTTTTGGAAGCCATCCTTCTCGCTTGAGACCATACTTGTTCATTTCCTTACTGTCTTTACCTATCTCTACCTTGGAGATGTTTTCCAATAGATTAGGATTGTCCCTCTGACTAGAACCGATCTGATCAATCAAAGTCGGTCTGATCATCAAGCTTGCTAAGATCTCTGGATCTAATTCACATTTAGGTCTAAAGTCATATCGTGCAATATACTCCAGTTGCTTCCATTCAAGAAACTTAGCCCCCAAACTTGCATGTCTCCTACTCAATGCATCAGTACCGCATTTCCTTTCCCAGGTGTGCATGTGATATTGAAATCATATGAAGCCAAGAACTCTAACCATCTTTGCTGATGAAGATTTAAATCCTTTTGAGAGAAAATATACTTTAACGACTTATGATCGGTAAACATCTCAAATCCTCCACCCATCTTCCGCTCTAATGGTCACCGAAGACCCCTCATAGTTTAGCACCACCCCATACCTTTGGAGCCAATCGACTCCCAAAATAATGCCAACCAAGTAAAGCCCAAAACAAAGCAGTCACAAGCAAACATACATCCATGACTCGTTAAGACAAAATTTCGACAAATCATCTAAGGCTAGTAGAACCACCGATTGGGTTCGTCACAACTAAAGGTCTATCGACTATCTCAGGTTCCAATCCCAACCTATCTACCATGTCACTAGATACGAAGGAATGGGAAGCCCCGGTATCAAACACCACTCGAACAGGAACATCATAAATAGAAAGCATACCTTGAATGATGATGCCCTTTCCCTTCTACGCCGCAGTTGGGGCATTCGATGAAGAAGGAACAACGTTGATTGCATTTGCTTTCACAATCTGCTTCTCTTTAGTGGTGGTGGACATTTATCCTTGTGATGTCCCACTTGGCCGCAATTGAAGCACTTCCTGTCTGCTGGCTTTGCTCGACAATCTTTGGCATTATGGCCCTTCTTGCCATAGATATAACACTCAACATCTTTCTTATTCTTCTTCTGACCATCCTTAGCTTGGTTCTATTTCCTCTTATTCTGCGAATTATACTTGCCTCCACCACTTGCCTGCGGCTTTGGCTCCCATGCAGATATAATAGCAACCACGGCCTTTGACTTAGGGTAAAGGCTCTTAATCTCAATGCCTTTCCCACAGTAAACTCGAATGTCTCATCTATATGATTTATCAGCCTTTCCCCCAAGTACTCATCAAAGCCAGTATGAACTTCTCGTTCTTCTTCTAGGCAATACCGATAAGAGATAATCCATACTTCGATAAGGTATCGAATTCTGCAATATATTCCGAGACTGCCCTACCATTCTTCTTAAGCTCCAAAATTTTCATAAATAATTCTGATTTCTGAGCAGTTGGAATAAACTTGTCACTAAAACGAGTCTTATACTGATTCCAAGTAACTTGATCCTCAGGAGTAGCCGCTTTAATGGCATTCCACCAATTCATTGCCCGTCCTTGAAGTTGACACGATGCTAACTTCCTCTTTATTGCATCTCGATCCCCAAATCTTCGAAGATGCTCTCACAGCTATCAAGCCAATCCTGAACCTCCGCAGCAACTCCGTTCCGTAGATCGGCTTCCCACCAAGACTAGTATAATCCTTGTAGAGCTTAGCGAAATCGGCTCTAGGCGCCTGCACTACCGCACCACCACCATTAGCAGCATTAGGACCTACTCCCTGAACATCCCTAAGCATCTCCCGCATGAAGGTAGTAAACATCATCCTCATATCAGGGACATTCCCATTATTGGCCCTTGAACCCGTACTCCTCGTATATCGGCTCATCGTTCAGTCTGTAAAAAAAAATGATTAACCATCTTCTTAGTGGTGCTAATGCAGTGCGATATCATCCTTAAACACATTAATAGTATATATATAGTTTTTGAAAACCAAAATATCACAAATACGCGCTCTCATATACGTATACTATCTCTCCTTGATGTCTTCCCCTAGGTTAACTCTGCAACCTAGGCTCTGATACTAAGTGTGTCGGCCTACCCCACACCAGCCGACATTTCCCTATAAATGCGTTGTGCCAATGCCCGACTAGCACGAGACGATCATCGAAAAGGAAAGAGATTTGAAACTATGAATCACCAAAGAACCTGTAGTATATCTCACAACACATGGAATAAAATATAATATTAACATACTTGACGTAAAACAGGAGAGACAATGCATAAGCTGAAAACTAAGCCATCATAGCAGCGGAATCCAAAATACAACATATGATCCAAACCACCATTACTACAACTTCAAAATACTGTCTCTAAAGAAAAATAGAAAAGGTAACTACTAATGCCCAAAGCAGTGATCGACAATAACACAGGGAGAATATATGTAAATAGTACGTAGAAGCCTCCTGCTCGTCTCCGGACAACTACACATGCATAACCACCTAACCTATCTCTAGTTTGCTCGTTTAGGAGCACCCGGAGTAATAAGAAGAGACATAAAACTCTAGGTTAGACAAAAGTCTAGTATGAGTGATAATAGCAAAACAAAACAATAACAGGTATAAATCATCATACCTGAACCTGGACCAACAACCAAAGAGTTAGCACAACAAGATGCACAGTACTCTAAGGTAACACTAACATATAGTGTAAATATGGGAGTGTGCATGTCATGGTGATAGCAAACATCAAACATAGTAATCATCCTCACGTCTCTCACTCAGTGCATAAAGCATACGATATCCACCACTTTGATCACCAAATCTATTGGGGCCATGATGGCAACTCCGTAAAACTATTGCTATGACCATACTTCCCTGGTCTATAGTGAATAACCCTACCCAGTCCACACATCCCTAGCTCTAGTTTAAGGGCCAACCAGTCCACACTTCCCTGGCTCTGGTTCGTCTACATGCCCCCTCTCTTCAATAGTGAACCAAAGTTATAGACATCGATAACCCCTTTGCACACGTCCCGCAGAAAATCCCAACTCTAGAAGTTAACTCGTTGGTTTCAATTTGGATCCTGAGTAATAACTTCTCATTTGGACTTCCTTTGCATCTCGGGTTTTGGTTAAATTGTAGTTAATTTTCAGAAGAGTTCACAATTGTCGTTGTGTGGTAGAAGTTCGAATCTGGTTCAGTTTGGAATAATCATTTTGGTTCGAGTCGTAATCATGGTCCTCATCATGGTCGATTGTGGATTGTGACCCCCCCGGTTCATGACCACCACCACGGTTCATGACCACCCCCCGAGCTCGTGACCGCCCCCCTGGCTCGTGGCACCCCCCGGCTCGTGACCCACTCGTCGACACGTGACACCCTCCCTCGGTTCATGAGTCCTCATATTGGAGGAGTTCATGACCATCATCTCGGAGCATTTCATGACCATCATCTTGGAGCGGTTCGTGAGATATATCCCCTCCAGGAGTCAAAATTATCCTGGGCGGTTTGTGAGGCATAACTCCTTCAGGAACCGGTTTTCTACAGTTTTTCCAACAAGCTAATTTCATCAAATGACGATGTTTTCAACCATTCTAACCTTACTATGAAGTTACAAAATACACCAAACAACAGTAGTAACATGTGGAATCAACCAAAAATACCAAAATATCAATCACATGAAATATTTTAGATCAAACATACCCAAAAAGCACGATTTTCCCCTTAATCTCCTTGAACATGTTTTAACTATAAGATTGGCAAACTTAATCAAAATTAAACCAAATTTTAACCAGTGACATAAAATAATATTTTTGAATTTCTACATATTTTTCCAGATTTTTATGATACATAATTTCGCTAATTATCACTAATCACCCCTAATTAGCCGTAATTAGTGAATAAAATTGCAAATCACTCACCTTAGCCACAAATAAATCTTAGATCTGAAATTATGACTGATTTGGCATGAATTCCAATGTATACCAGTAGCTCTATCTCTGATTTGATGCTAATTCGCCTTAAGATGTAGTTTTGTTTAATTTGTGATTAGGAAGTGATTAGAGATGAATTAAGAAGGTGGAGGCCATTACTAAGGTTAGAGAAATGTTTGTAGCGGCTGAAAAGGTGAAAAGGAATCATTCTCTAACTCTTTTCAGCCCCCCTATAACCCTAATCTCGAAATGGGTTATGGGCCTAACCATGATTAAACTGTTTTCCATCTTCCAAACCTTATTTCAGCTATATCTCCCAAATGTAAGTCCGTTTGATTAATGTGACCACTCTATGGAAAGGTAAACCATCATTCGAATCCAATGTAAGTGGTTTCAGGTCAAATCCCTTATCAATCAAAAGTTATAGGTGAAACAAGATTCGCCAAGGGAATAACGATCATTTAAAATTCTCTAAAAATCGTGAACATGGGAAATGACCCCAATAGTCGTTTTCCAAAGTTACACGACTATATGACTTCATATGTGAATGAAATAAATATTCTATGATCCTCTGATGCGTAGAATGCAGGTCGTTACAACCTAACTCAACATAGGTGTTGCACGACCCATCCATTCTGTATGACCCTACCTAGGAGCGACGACCCATCAGTTTTGATGACCTATGTATACACGAACGAACTGTTTCGTAGATGCTTAGACGACCCGGCCATTTAAATGACCCGACCATGTTCAACATCCCTCAACCCATCAACACAAGTATACGAATAATTTTTGTTTCCAATGACCCGACTTCATGCCATCTCATCAGCGACCCGACTTTGGAAACGACCCGTGCACAAATGTTTGGATCCAGCTGTCTCGAGCGACCTGACATAGGACAACCCGACCATGTGCAACCGACCCGACTCATTTCGTGCTTCCCAAGCCAAAGACCCATGCAAAAATGACCCATTTAATAATGACTGAACTCTATATTTTACCATCTATCTCCAATCTCAATCAATCCATCACCAAACGACAACATTGATGCAAACAATTTATTCATATCAACCGAATTCAACTGAAAATCACTAACAATCATCAACACACACTAACACAACAATAAATCATCATACAACTACATGAATTCACCAAATCATGATAAAACGATGAATGAATTAACAAATGGGTCTAAACTTGCATAAACACATGAATTAACATATGAATTTACCAATTTTAAGTTGTTAGATTAGATCCTATGGTGATTCTAATGAAAACATACTTACCATGTGTAGATTTAGGTGAAAATAACTTGAAACGATGAAAATAAGATCAAACAACCCATATACTTGATTGAATCTATGTGAGAGATGCTTATCACTCACCAAATCTTCAAAATAACTTGAAATTGCTAAATTCCCATTTCGGACAGCGAAGAATGGTCTTCGAACCTCTCAATTTGATACGATCTCCCTTTACTTGATGTAGATCTAGCTTCTTATGATGTAGATCTTCAATCTTCTTGAGTACATCTAGAATTTTGATGGCGGAAAGATGTATATGAATAAGCCAGGAGGATCACAAGCCCAACCAAATGAGAGAATGAAGAAAGTAAACTATTGTCCATGCCTCCCCCTATTTATAGCCTCTAACCAGTCCACTAATGGGGCACATCGATTCAGCCTATTAATGACTCGCCAAACCAGTATAGAAATTGCGCAGGACTAAAATAACGATTCCTCCCAAACTGCTGAACCAAAATTTCAATGTGGCCACTCCACGGAAATGGAAACATCATTTCCTTTCCAATGAAATCGATCTCAGCACCTGATTCGATACAAGTCAAAAGTTATGCCATGTACAAAATTGATAGGGGAAAAATGGTCACAAATAAAATTGGTAAATAATATGGATATGTCTCACATCCCCATAAACATGTGCAATTAAAGCACTTAGCGGATCCAATGCGGCGGAGGTCCATAAAGTCATAGCGGGGATAAAGCGAGGAAATAACAGGATATAGCAGATGACTCCAAAATAGCATATAGAACTCGTTCTTAATGTTTTTACAGAATATACAAATTACAATTAAATAAAAAACTTGGGGAATTAAATAAAAATATTTTACGATCCTTTGATAAGTAAAATGCGAGTTGTTACATTCTTCCCCCTTTTAGGAATTTCGCTCCTGAAATTCCAAGCAAACTGTGAGGACCCGTTTCTTCCCCGTTAAGGAAAGGGCGGATACTTTGAGAACAACACACAATAGAACGCATACAAAAGAACATTTCACTGTATATCACAACAATGCATCAGATTACAAGAATATACAGAGTATAAACAAATAAATATTACACAGAAATATCAGAGATTTAAATTACATTTAAATACATCGCAGCGGAAAATAATACAATACACAACTAGAAGGAGATATACGGATACAAAGCTTTCCGGATATCGTTCCAGCTGTAAACCAGGATCCTGTGAATATAAATGTGCAAAACCAAAACTACTAGCTGCCCGTGTCAAAATAAGGGCACCCAGAGTTTAGGTTAAAATAATAAACTCCAGGTCAGTCATGGGACTGGTGTGAGAACTAAAACAGTTATTAATCTTTATTTTAAAGTTAGGTAAATCAAGGGACCACGCCATATAACACGGAACGGGTTTCCTCCCAAGAACACCAGTGCATAAAACAACAGCGCAATGCTAAATAAAGAAAAATGAAGCTATTATAAGACCCATGTCCTATCACACAATGCAACGCAAGCCGGGGGATAGGGTTTTTACCTTATAATAGCCAAGAATGCTTGATACGTTTAAAAGAAATCATTTGATACTATTATAAGTGTATAGCGTATAAAACAACTTCAAATCATAAGTATCAATCATAGGCGGCATGAATGCCCCATAACACTATGTCGCCATATACAGGTTTACAATCAAAACCGCAAGACGTCGTATTGGAAGTTGGGTTATCATTTATGGTATGAACCGAGGCTAGGGATCGTCCTCTACCGATTCGTGACTCTCTAGCCCGAGCCACAGGCAAGCGCGCAGGCAAGCCTTGGAGCGACAGGGCCGGTCCATCGATGTGGATTATTATGCCTGAACACTACGTTTCCCCGCCCTTTGGGGCGTAAGCCTGGCCTGTCAGCCGACCAGAAGCATCGGCCGAAACCGATATCACGAGGCGCCTCGCTTTTCAGCAAGTAATAATAAGCAACATCCACATGAGTCAAACTCGTCAGCCAGTTCAAGCACTGACGCCACTCCTAACTAGAAAGAAACGCATGCCCTCCCTGAGGTCCGTCTCCCGTTTTTGGTTCATACCGGGTGTGAAACTCACGAATCAACGTTACACAAAGCTACGCCACACAAGGCCGTGCTTTGATCATCAACCACAAGACTTTGCTTTTCAACAAAAGCCTTGATCCATGCAACTCAGCATGCCATATTGTCATTCCATACTGTACCACTGATTTCTGCCAATATATAACCTCTAGGCTCATACGTCTCAGAGAAGGGTGTATAGCAAGAGAATAAATTCTCTGCCACCAAACAGATATATATTTAGCAGAGATCACCAAATACAGTATAAAGGAATACAACGTCAGACACACTATCCATTTACAAGTCCGTTCTGGGTCTGAACGAAACCGGAGGCACCTAGTACCCCGCATGTCCATCGGTCTCCATGTACGTCTAGACGATCACCAACTGTTTCCATCTTCTTGGGTGTACATCCCAATCAAGATCATCAGTAATCACCCAAACGACGTGAAGATCTCCGGTCTTCGACCATCGTCTTCATCTTCGACTTATCGTCGTATCAGTTATTCAGAATGGGATAAACCCGGTCTTTCCGAATAACTCCCGTATATTTTAAATAAGTGTTACACAAACACAACATACGCCTCATTCCAATTCATCAGTCACTAACCGTAAACTAATCAAGAGAATAATTCCCCAAATATTAACCCCGAAGGCCGAAACCAACATCAGATCAATATCTAGAAAACCATTCTGCTTGGCTAACCGACAGTTAGTTTCTAAATTTCACATTCATAGGGAAAGGTTCCCATTAATTTTATCAAAGATAAATTCTTTATATTTATTCTTTAATCTATCCTTTTGAATTTCGATTCAACTAGTCGGGATTAACGAAACTTACCGAAGTAGTCATTTGTTTTTATTCCCCAATCCCAACCTATTCATCATATGAGGTAAAACTGGTAATACTTCATATCTAACACCACGGTGTTATCGGTAAATTCAATTACCTTTTCACGTTCAAAATCTAATTGATGATTTAACTATCGCATGGAGCAAAACTGGTGATACTCCATTCTCGATCATTTCAATCTAATTAAAGATTCATTAAAACTCCACTTAGTTTTAATCTGTGACTGGGTTAAAGAATCAGTGTCATTTAAAACACGGTTCACGATAAACCCAAAATCACATTTCATTAATTATCGGGTTAAAGAACGAGTGTTATTTAAAACACTGTCCACGATAAACCCAAAAATCAATATCAATTCAATTCCAATTAAATATTATTTAATTGGTACACTTCATTAAATCTAAATAAAAAGATTTAATCTTTTCTTAACTGGGTTCAAGAACAGTGTTAGTCAAGACACCATTCACGACAAACCCAAATCACATTTGATATTAAATACAAGGCTCTGAATAGAAAATATATCGGCTTATATTCAATATCAAATTCTACGACCAACAGATATAATATAGGAAATAACGATATACATATCTATATCTTTCAAATTTCCATAACAACATCTGTA
Organism: Allium sativum; assembly: GCA_030737875.1. NCBI lineage: Eukaryota > Viridiplantae > Streptophyta > Magnoliopsida > Asparagales > Amaryllidaceae > Allium > Allium sativum. Next base: position 137,662,801 of record CM060912.1, read on the forward strand.
TAATCACGAAATCCAACATCGAAATATTCCGAAGACAATTTCGATTCAAATCCATTCCAATGCAATCATTGGAAATTCTGGTTGTTTTCAAAACCATTTCAAATTCAATTTATTTATTTAAAAATAAATAGAATTATAATTCTAGTTCAAAACTAGTTCATTTCGATAAAAATCTATTTTTATCTTTTCAAATATGGAGTTTTTCATCCCAATTCTTTCTAAATCATTTCTTATGATTTTACACAAATTATTACTATTTTTAATAATTTTATCAAGGCCCGTACAGTCGATTTCCATCAATGGCCATCGAACTGCACTTACAGCGACCTTTTTCAAATTTGATTTGGACATAATTCCAAATCCAACCGTTAGATTTCTAATTTCTCACATTCGTTAGAAAGCTCTTTTCGATACGAACCCAAGGTTCCGGTTTTAGGAGAATCCGACGGTCGGATCTCCCGTAATGTCCATTTGAAATAAATGGTCGAAATTCACGAACTGCCGCGGCGCGGCGCGTTCTATTCAGGCCATTATATTATATATAATATATATATATATAATATATTTTTCGTTGATTTCTATTTAAAACGAAGTTTTAAAAATAATTTTGAATTCGTTTCGAAAAGGATTTCAACTTCCATATCAATTCAAATCAAAATTGAATCTTTCCTTGTAAATTCGTTTTAAAATTCTTTTCTATTCAATTCAAATTTCAATTCAATTTGAATTCATTTCAATTTGCTTTCAATTCAATTTGAATTCGTTTTCAGTTCAATTAAATTTCAAAGTCGTTTTTCATTCAATTCAATTCAAATTGGTTTTCTATTCGATTCAATTCAAATTGGTTTTCTATTCGACTCAAATCAATTCGTTATATATTCAATTGAGATCAAATTCGTTTTCTATTCAAATCAAATTCGTTATATATTCAATTGAAATCAAATTCATTTTATGTTCAATTGAAATCAAATTCGTTTTATGTAATTCAAATTTCATTTCAAAACATGCGATTTCGAAATCACTTTTCGATATTCATTTTAAAATGAATAAAATCGATATAAATATCGTTCTCGTCAAAATGGCGTCAATCTAATCAACACGGCTTCATATATTTCTATTTTCAAATATTCTATTTCAAATATTTCTTATTATCAAAATATTTCGTTCAACACATGACTAATCTCAACGGATGAGTACTGTCAACACATGAACTTTTATTTTATATTGATAAAGATGTAAATTTTATTATTAAAATATTTCGTTCAACACATGACTAATCTCAACGGATGAGTACAGTCAACACATGAACTTTTATTTTATAATATTCTTTATTTTCTAAATTGGAATGAGGCCCAATCAATTACCATATAATGTTAATTATATGGATTTTCATACATCACACGTATATAATAGCATTCAAAAATAATCAACCATCAACCAAAGTGCACTACACTGTATAAGCATCAAATATAGATATCTAACGCTTATAATAGCTTGTCAATCAATCGATCGAAATATTTAATCAATCAGGATGAGTGAACTTCAAATTTCATCCCAACACCCGTGTGGGGTTTCAAATCAACAAACACAGATTTTTATTTGTGCAGTTGGGCGATGTGTAAAATTTATCGTCCCAATCAATATCAGTCAAATCAGTGTATATAAACAAATCTGCCGATTTGTTTATGAATTTTTATTTATTCACTTTCACGTTAAAAATTATATTTTTAAAGATAAAACATTTTATTTTAACATATGAATTTCTATTCAGTTCATTCTTTAAATAAAATGATATTTTTATTTTTCTAACATAATGTAGAAAATTTCGGCGGCATAACGGCACGATACTAGAAACGGGACGAGGCCTAGCCTTATTCCCGGTCTAGTGAAGGCCCACGCCATTCACACATCAATCAAATTAATTTCAATTCACCCAACAGTCAAATTCAAATCAAATCATCTAACTAATTTATGCAACCAAACAAACAAGTCCATGGTTTGTGGACGATTGTGTCGGGTGCTACTAAGCACCGTCTGCATCCTAGTATATATATATATAACTAGAAAAGAAATTGAAAGGTGAGAAATTCTCACCGATAGCTATCCAATCATCTTGACTCTTTCTTTGCAGAAGTCTTCGTCGTTTTTGCATTTTTTGTCAACTTCGTTGCTGTAGCCACTACATATGTAAAAATCGAATTTTTACTTCGCTATTCAATATATAAAAATTTCACCTTTTTAAATATGAAGTTTTCGCCTTTTCAAATATGAAGTTTTGCCTTTTCAAATATGAAGTTTTGCCTTTTCCAAATATGAAGATTTCGCCTTTTTAAAAATAAATATGACATTGCTAATATTCCTATCATGTAAAAATTATATTTTTAATTCTCTTCCAAAACAAAAATCATATTTTTACATCATCTATATAGTAAAGACTATACTTTTAATACTTTAAAAATATAAAAATCATATTTTTAATACTTTAAAAATGTAAAAATCATATTTTTATAACATAAAAATCCTATCTTTACAGTCACTTCCTATATTTAAAAATCAAAATTTTTTCTAATCATAAGCAAATGAAAAATAAAACTGAAAAGAAAATCAAAACTTTCAAGTAAAAACCATATTTTCCTATGACTTGAATTTGCAGGTTTATCATAGGAATGTAAATTAAATAATAAACAATAAAGCAAATAAATAAAATAATAAAAAAACTAAAATTAAACTTACAGCGGGGGGGGGGGGGGGGGAGGGGGGTCTTCCTGCGTCGTCGGAGGATGGTGGGGGGCGCGGGGGTGGAGGAAGTAAGGGGAATGGGTTTCAGGCTAGGGCGCAGCAGGGTAGGGGGGCCTGAGGTCGCAGGCGAAGGGAGGGGGGGTTCGGGCGTCGCAGTCGAGGAAGAGAAGGGGAGGAGGAGGAAGAAGAAGGGGGGTGCGTTGCGGCGCCGTCGCTTGAGGGGGGGGGGGGTGCGTCGATCGCCTGGCGCGATCTTTTTTTTTTTTCCATTTATTCCTTCTGAAATGAACTGAAAGAGGGGGGGGGGTGTATATGCAAAAAGAAGGTTTTATATTTTATTTTATTTATTTAAATTTTTCACCGCAAAAAGCAACTTTTATTTTCGACCTCAAAACGAGGCCCACCGCCTGTCGTCCATAGCGTTTCACCCCCATTCCGAACACAATGGGACATGTTTCGTAGGTTGATTCGATCGTTTGAATCAGTTTCCGTTGAATTTACATTTAAATCACTATATTGAATTTTAAACGTACATTTCAAATTACCGGGGTCGCATACGAACTTTAAAAATTCTAGAAAAATGTTTTCTAGCTTCGTATTGACGATACGATCCTAACAAAACTAGTTTCGTCGAATTCTGAGACCGTTGGAAAAATGGCCATTTTCCAGTCGATTAAAATCAACCGAAACTGGTCAAACGCGTTTTCCTTTGCCACGCTCACATATTGATTCGAAAAATTATGAAATTTGGAATCTAGCAATTATTTGACATCACGGATCCAACAAAACTGGTTTCGTCGAATTCCGATGCCGTTTGCAAAATTCCCATTTTTAAGGGCCTGAATTCCATAGCGACTATTCAGAATTTTCAACTGGACATATCTTTTGATTCCCGCTATGAAATCTTGATTTTTCGGATTCGTTGGAAAGATATTATCAATTAGATCCTAATGTTTTTGGTTTCACTAAAATCCGGATTGTTTTGCACCCGGTATGTTCATTTGAAGTTTGAAATCGAATTATCGAACTACCGTGCCATTTTCAATTCCTTTTATAATTATATATAATTATTATATATTCTAACGACGACGCGTATAATATATATGTTCTAGTTATATTCTAAACAAATTTCCTCGTCAATTTTATTTAAAATAATCTATTTTAATTATTCAAAATTCGCTAAAATTGCCAAAATAAAATTTTTAAACTGGCTCAGAATTTCCGGGTTATTACAATCCCCCCACTTACAACTTTTCGTCTCCGAAAAGGAACAAAGTCGAAAGTGGTCCGATTAATCAACTCTACGTTCGATCTGGCTTCCATTCTCCAACTTTTCAGTTTCTGAGAATTTTCAAAATTTCAAAAATTTGGCTAACACCCTAAATTTTCGAAAAATTTCGCCATAACCTCCCCTGCACCGGGAGCCACGGGAAAATCCCGAAATTGACATATAGGCCTTCTGATCTCAAAAAGAAAAAGCCAAGAGGCTAGCCAATAGGCTCATAAAATCATCATCACCCAAACAAAACAGTAAATTATGTAATAGACATGTACCTATTTGTCGGGCAAACAAATTTTATTCTCAGCTCTAGCCTCCTTGCTATGACCTGTTCAATGTAAGTATATGTATATGCAAGCAAATGCGACTAAATTTCAATACAATTCAATATTTGGTTCAATTAGGCATAGTGGTTCAAAAATTATCAAACTAATAAACAAACAACACAAACATCAATAAATTAGTGGATTAAAGTTTCAAATTCATAATTTGATACATATATACAGAAAATCATGTTTTTGATGCCAATTCACAATAATGTGTTCTAACTATATAAGTTTTGGTTCTCACACCAGTCTAATGGAAATATAAAGAAATCAAACCTTCGAAACACGAACACAAATTCTGATGATGATATATCAATCATCAGAATCATCTCCGGGTGTCTAGAATATGATTCTATATCTATCCAGTATATTAAAACTTCGAATATACGTTCATGACGCGTATATGCAAAATCTTTATATATTGGATTGTCCATATTCAAAATAAATAAATATTCAAATACGTATAAAACGATTAAAATTTTAAAGACAAAATTGTTTTCATTTGAAAAATATACACTTCACACCCGTTTTAGAATACTACAGATCCTATCTCTAACGAGTCATTCTAATTGGATATTTCTAATCCAATATCTGATGAATTCTTTCGTATGGTTCAAATGTGTCTTGTTCTCGAGCTCTGTAAACCAAAGCTCTGATACCAACTGTGAGGACCCGTTTCTTCCTCGTTAAGGAAAGGGCGGATACTTTGGGAACAACACACAATAGAACGCATACAAAAGAACATTTCACTGTATATCACAACAATGCATCAGATTACAAGAATACACAGAGTATAAACAAATAAATATTACACAGAAATATCAGAGATTTAAATTACATTTAAATACATCGCAGCGGAAAATAATACAATACACAACTAGAAGGAGATATACGGATACAAAGCTTTCCGGATATCGTTCCAGCTGTAAACCAGGATCCTGTGAATATAAATCTGCAAAACCAAAACTACTAGCTGCCCGTGTCAAAATAAGGGCACCCAGAGTTTAGGTTAAAACAATAAACTCCAGGTCAGTCATGGGACTGGTGTGAGAACTAAAACAGTTATTAATCTTTATTTTAAAGTTAGGTAAATCAAGGGACCACGCCGTATAACACGGAACGGGTTTACTCCCAAGAACACTAGTGCATAAAACAATAGCGCAATGCTAAATAAAGAAAAATGAAGCTATTATAAGACCCAGGTCCTATCACACAATGCAACGCAAGCCGGGGGATAGGGTTTTTACCTTATAATAGCCAAGAATGCTTGATACGTTTAAAAGAAATCATTTGATACTATTATAAGTGTATAGTGTATAAAACAACTTCAAATCATAAGTATCAATCATAGGCGACATGAATGCCCCATAACACTATGTCGCCATATATAGGTTTACAATCAAAACCGCAAGACGTCGTATTGGAAGTTGGGTTATCATTTATGGTATGAACCGAGGCTAGGGATCGTCCTCTACCGATTCGGGACTCTCTAGCCCGAGCCACAGGCAAGCGCGCAGGCAAGCCTTGGAGCGACAGGGCCGATCCACCGATGTGGATTATTATGCCTGGACACTATGTTTCCCCGCCCTTTGGGGCGTAAGCCTGGCCCGTCAGCCGACCAGAAGCATCGGCCGAAACCGATATCACGAGGCGCCTCGCTTTTCAGCAAGTAATAATAAGCAACATCCACATGAGTCAAACTCGTCAGCCAGTTCAAGCACTGACGCCACTCCTAACTAGAAAGAAACGCATGCCCTCCCTGAGGTCCGTCTCCCGTTTTTGGTTCATACCGGGTGTGAAACTCGCGAATCAACGTTACACAAAGCTACGCCACACATGGCCGTGCTTTGATCATCAACCACAAGACTTTGCTTTTCAACAAAAGCCTTGATCCATCCAACTCAGCATGCCACATTGTCAGTCCATACTATACCACTGATTTCTGCCAATATATAACCTCTAGGCTCGTACGTCTCAGAGAAGGGTGTATAGCAAGAGAATAAATTCTCTGCCACCAAACAGATATATATTTAGCAGAGATCACCAAATACAATATAAAGGAATACAACGTCAGACACACTATCCATTTACAAGTCCATTCTGGGTCTGAACGAAACCGGAGGCACCTAGTACCCCGCATGTCCATCGGTCTCCATGTAGGTCTGGACGATCACCATCTGTTTCCATCTTCTTGGGTATACATCCCAATCAAGATCATCAGTAATCACCCAAACGACGTGAAGATCTCCGGTCTTCGACCATCGTCTTCATCTTCGACTTATCGTCGTATCAGTTATTCAGAATGGGATAAACCTGGTCTTTCCGAATAACTCGCGTATATTTTAAATAAGTGTTACACAACACAACATACGCCTCATTCCAATTCATCAGTCACTAACCGTAAACTAATCAAGTGAACAATTCCCCAAATATTAACCCCGAAGGCCGAAACCAACATCAGATCAATATCCAAAAAACCATTCTGCTTGGCTAACCGACAGTTAGTTTCTAAATTTCACATTCATAGGGAGAGGTTCCCATTAATTTTATCAAAGATAAATTATTTATATTTATTCTTTAATCTATCCTTTTGAATTTCGATTCAACTAGTCGGGATTAACGAAACTTACCGAAGTAGTCATTTGTTTTAATTCCCCAATCCCAACCTATTCATCCCATGAGGTAAAACTGGTAATACTTCATATCTAACACCACGGTGTTATCGGTAAATTCAATTACCTTTTCACGTTCAAAATCTAATTAAAGATTTAACTATCTCATGGAGCAAAACTGGTGATATTCCATTCTCGATCATTTCAATCTAATTAAAGATTCATTAAAACTCCACTTAGTTTTAATCTGTGACTGGGTTAAAGAATCAGTGTCATTTAAAACACGGTTCACGATAAACCCAAAATCACATTTCATTAATTATCGGGTTAAAGAACGAGTGTTATTTTAAACACTGTCCACGATAAACCCAAAAATCAATATCAATTCAATTCCAATTAAATATTATTTAATTGGTACACTTCATTAAATCTAAATAAAAAGATTTAATCTTTTCTTAACTGGGTTCAAGAACAGTGTTAGTCAAGACACCATTCACGACAAACCCAAATCACATTTGATATTAAATACAAGGCCCTGAATAGAAAATATATCGGCTTATATTCAATATCAAATTCTACGACCAACAGATATCGTATTGGAAATAACGATATACATATCTATATCTTTCAAATTTCCATAACAACATCTGTATAATCACGAAATCCAACATCGAAATATTCCGAAGACAATTTCGATTCAAATCCATTCCAATGCAATCATTGGAAATTCTGGTTGTTTTCAAAACCATTTCAAATTCAATTTATTTATTTAAAAATAAATAAAATTATAATTCTAGTTCAAAACTAGTTCATTTCGATAAAAATCTATTTTTATCTTTTCAAATATGGAGTTTTTCATCCCAATTCTTTCTAAATCATTTCTTATGATTTTACACAAATTATTACTATTTTTAATAATTTTATCAAGGCCCGTACAGTCGATTTCCATCAATGGCCATCGAACTGCACTTAAGCGACCTTTTTCAAATTTGATTTGGACATAATTCCAAATCCAACCGTTAGATTTCTAATTTCTCACACTCGTTAGAAAGCTCTTTTCAATACGAACCCAACGGTTCCGGTTTTAGGAGAATCCGACGGTCGGATCTCCCGTAATGTCCGTTTGAAATAAATGGTCGAAATTCACGAACTGCCGCGGCGCGGCGCGTTCTATTCAGGCCATTATATTATATATATAATATATATAATATATTTTTCGTTGATTTCTATTTAAAACGAAGTTTTAAAAATAATTTTGAATTCGTTTCGAAAAGGATTTCAACTTCCATATCAATTCAAATCAAAATTGAATCTTTCCTTGTAAATTCGTTTTAAAATTCTTTTCTATTCAATTCAAATTTCAATTCAATTTGAATTCATTTCAATTCGCTTTCAATTCAATTTGAATTCGTTTTCAGTTCAATTCAATTTCAAAGTCGTTTTCCATTCGATTCAATTCAAATTGGTTTTCTATTCGATTCAATTCAAATTGGTTTTCTATTCGACTCAAATCAATTCGTTATATATTCAATTGAGATCAAATTCGTTTTCTATTCAAATCAAATTCGTTATATATTCAATTGAAATCAAATTCGTTTTATGTTCAATTGAAATCAAATTCGTTTTATGTTTCATTTAATTCAAATTTCATTTCAAAACATGCGATTTCGAAATCACTTTTCGATATTCATTTTAAAATGAATAAAATTGATATAAATATCGTTCACGTCAAAATGCCGTCAATCTAATCAACACGGCTTCATATATTTCTATTTTCAAATATTCTATTTCAAATATTTCTTATTATCAAAATATTTCGTTCAACACATGACTAATCTCAACGGATGAGTACTGTCAACACATGAACTTTTATTTTATATTGATAAAGATGTAAATTTTATTATTAAAATATTTCGTTCAACACATGACTAATCTCAACGGATGAGTACAGTCAACACATGAACTTTTATTTTATAATATTCTTTATTTTCTAAATTGGAATGAGGCCCAATCAATTACCATATAATGTTAATTATATGGATTTTCATACATCACACGTATATAATAGCATTGAAAAATAATCAACCATCAACCAAAGTGCACTACACTGTATAAGCATCAAATATAGATATCTAACGCTTATAACAGCCTGTCAATCAATCGATCAACATATTTAATCAATCAGGATGAGTGAACTTCAAATTTCATCCCAACACCCGTGTGGGGTTTCAAATCAGCAAACACAGATTTTTATTTGTGCAGTTGGGCGATGTGTAAAATTTATCGTCCCAATCAATATCAGTCAAATCAGTGTATACAAACAAATCGGCCGATTTGTTTATGAATTTTTATTTATTCACTTTCACGTTAAAAATTATATTTTTAACGATAAAACATTTTATTTTAACATATGAATTTCTATTCAGTTCATTCTTTAAATAAAATGATATTTTTATTTTTCTAACATAATTTAGAAAATTTCGGCGGCATAACGGCACGATACTAGAAACGGGACGAGGCCTTGCCTTATCCCCGGTCTAGTGAAGGCCCACGCCATTCACACATCAATCAAATTAATTTCAATTCACCCAACAGTCAAATTCAAATCAAATCATCTAACTAATTTATGCAACCAAACAAACAAGTCCATGGTTTGTGGACGATTGTGTCGGGTGCTACTAAGCACCGTCTGCATCCTAGTATATATATATATATATAACTAGAAAAGAAATTGAAAGGTGAGAAATTCTCACCGATAGCTATCCAATCATCTTGACTCTTTCTTTGCAGAAGTCTTCGTCGTTTTCGCATTTTTGTCAACTTCGTTGCTGTAGCCACTACATACGCAAAAATCGAATTTTTACTTCGCTATTCAATATATAAAAATCTCGCCTTTTTAAATATGAAGTTTTCGCCTTTTCAAATATAAAGTTTTGCCTTTTCAAATATGAAGTTTTGCCTTTTCCAAATATGAAGATTTCGCCTTTTCAAAAATAAATATGACATTGCTAATATTCCTGTCATGTAAAAATTATATTTTTAATTCTCTTCCTAAACAAAAATCATATTTTTACATCATCTATATAGTAAAGACTATATTTTTAATACTTTAAAAATATAAAAATCATATTTTTAATACTTTAAAAATGTAAAAATCATATTTTTATAACATAAAAATCCTATCCTTACAGTCACTTCCTATATTTAAAAATCAAATTTTTTTCTAATCATAAGCAAATGAAAAATAAAACTGAAAAGAAAATCAAAACTTTCAAGTAAAAACCATATTTTCCTATGACTTGAATTTGCAGGTTTATCATAGGAATGTAAATTAAATAATAAACAATAAAGAAAATAAAGCAAATAAATAAAATAATAAAAAAAAACTAAAATTAAACTTACAACGGGGGGGGGGGGGGGGGGTCTTCCTGCGTCGTCGGAGGATGGTGGGGAGCGCGGGGGTGGAGGAAGTAAGGGGAAGGGGTTTCAGGCTAGGGCGCAGCAGGGTAGGGGGGCTCGAGGTCGCAGGCGAAGGGATGGGGGGGGTTCGGGCGTCGCAGTCGAGGAAGAGAAGGGGAGGAGGAGGAAGAAGAAGGGAGGGGGGTGCGTCGCGGCGCCGCCGCTTGAGGGGGGGGGGGTGCGTCGATCGCCTGGCGCGATGTTTTTTTTTATTCCTTCTGAAATGAACTGAAAGAGGGGGGGTGTATATGCAAAAAGAAGGTTTTATATTTTATTTTATTTTATTTTTTCACCGCAAAAAGCAACTTTTATTTTCGACCTCAAAACGAGGCCCACCGCCTGTCTTCCATAGCGTTTCACCCCCATTCCGAACACAATGGGACATGTTTCGTAGGTTGATTCGATCGTTTGAATCAGTTTCCGTTGAATTTACATTTAAATCACTATATTGAATTTTAAACGTACATTTCAAATTACCGGGGTCGCATACGAACTTTAAAAATTCTAGAAAAATATTTTCTAGCTTCGTATTGACGATACCGTCCTAACAAAACTAGTTTCGTCGAATTCTGAGACCGTTGGAAAAATGGCCATTTTCCAGTCGATTAAAATCAACCGAAACTGGTCAAACGCGTTTTCCTTTGCCACGCTCACATATTGATTCGAAAAATTATGAAATTTGGAATCTAGCAATTATTTGACATCACGGATCCAACAAAACTGGTTTTGTCGAATTCCGATGTCGTTTGCAAAATTCCCATTTTTAAGGGCCTGAATTCCATAGCGACTATTCAGAATTTTCAACTGGACATATCTTTTGATTCCCGCTATGAAATCTTGATTTTTCGGATTCGTTGGAAAGATATTATCAATTAGATCCTAATGTTTTTGGTTTCACTAAAATCCGGATTGTTTTGCACCCGGTATGTTCATTTGAAGTTTGAAATCGAATTATCGAATTATCGAACTACCGCGCCATTTTCAATTCCTTTTATAATTATATATAATTATTATATATTCTAACGGCGACGCGTATAATATATACGTTCTAGTTATATTCAAAATAAATTTCCTCGTCTATTTTATTTAAAATAATCTATTTTAAATATTCAAAATTCGCTAAAATTGCCAAAATAAAATTTTTAAACTGGCTCAGAATTTCCGGGTTATTACACAAACATAAGCAACTGAAAACAATTCTGCATTCCTACCATCCATAAGCAGCCAATTTATTGTCCGAATTAGCATCCATAGCCTTATCCTAGCATAAGAAATTCTAACAACGATAGTACAAGTTACAATAGTGTAAGGTGACATGATATTAATGGGTCATACCAACGAAGAGTTCTGGATGCATCGTCATCATACCCTCTTCCGTCTCCCATGTGCAATTGTCTTCGTCCTCAATCCACTTCACCTTGACTAGCTTAGCCATCTTCCTCCTAAGTTGTTTCATGTCATCCCCCACAATGTGAAGCGGCTTGCGTGGTATCATACACTACACCATAATGACCATTTGACAACTCTTATTTTTTTCAACTGCCAACACTTATATGTGTTATAGACTAGTAACACTAATATGTGTTGCTATAGTAAAAATGTGTCACCAAAAATGTGCCAACACTTATTTTTGTTGATATGCCCGGTCAACCCTTATGTTCTAAGGGCAAATTAGTAAGTTCTCACCTATGACCTAAGCGCTGCCTCAATTCTTTTTCCCCCCAACGCTTATTCCTCCGAAGGCCGCATCTTTAGCAAATAAAAAGAAAAATGGACTTCAAAGAATTAATATCAGCTCTCTCTAACTGATATCAATATCAACGATACTAACAATTTTGGTATTCTCAAATCGGGGCTTCTAGGAATTGGGGCTTCTAGGAATCATGGCTTCTAAGAATTGGGGCTTCTCAACTCGTTTCTCGATCCTCAACATCAAATTGGGGATTTTAGGAATCACGATAATAGGTAAAAAAATCGATTTCACTTTCATTGTGTTTGGACTATATGACATTAGGTTAAAAAATTGATTTCATCTTAAGTATGATAGTTTCCCATGGATTCTTGTTCACTATTTATTTGATGTGCTTCTATTCAACAATTGTACTTTGGTCATTTCCTCATATTGCGATAGCAATTACTATGAGATGCTTTAATGGATGATAGCTGTAGTTCTGGTTGTAGAATAGAATATCTTTATCAAGTAGCTACTTCCACAACATTCAGTTTATTATACTGATCATATCAACATGGAGTTGTTGTTGTGTTCACTTCCGCAACATCTCTGTTCATTGGAACCATTTTTTCAAAGTATTTAATGCAAATTGTTGATGTGTTTCGAAATGAAATATAATAGGTATCCATCTGCTTCTGTTATGCATGGTGCAGGACTGTCTCCATCCCCAAATTCAATTAAAACCACAAAATCTATGCATATTCTGAACCATTTTATAAGTTTAATTGATGGTTAGAAACATCCTATCGGTACCTGTAGTATATTTGCATTTCATGAAAATGCTTTGTATATGACCATGCAATTAAATATAAATCATTTAGGCGAAATGTTCATTTGTTTTAATTAAGACATTGTTTGGAAATTTTTACATGCATATATTTTACATAAACAAGTAGATACTAAAATCAGAAGTCCCTTGTAAACCTTGAAAACACTTGGATTGTCTATCGATAATTATATTGCGAGTAACTTACTTAATGTATCATTAGCGACTTTCAGTATAAAAAATGTGAGTAATTTACAAAGTTTAGTGCATGAATAAATTTGAGTTTACCCATGACTTGATGTATGAGCTCTCCTGGATGTTAGCTGAATTTGTTGTGATTTGTTCTTTAATGATGATGATGTTGTACTTGTATGCATACGTGTGGCAAACTTTTTTGCATTCTAATTTCATTTTATTATGGTATGAAGTTTGAAGTTTACTAGATGGTTACTAGCCTTGTTCCATATCACAGGTTGGGATTTCTTTTTTCCAGCCCCTTTAAATTGAAGACATGATGTATATTTGAAATTTCGGCTACATGGGCCACATGTAGTCGTTGTATATTTTTAGGTTTTCTTCCCTTGATTTGTTTTTGAAGAAAGAACGAAAGAAGAATAGTTTCACATTTTGAAAAAGGTTACAATGAAAGAAATTTTAGTAAGGCAACAAAGAAAAGGGTTGTGTGGTTATATGAACTTTATAAATTTATTGTGGGTGTCCACGGAAGGAGCTAAAATTTCTAGTTCCTTTAGAGTCTGGGCCAAGTAATATTTTTATTTCAGCAACACTAAATTTACAATGAAAATAATAATAATGGCAGATGAACTAAAAGCCTAATGCCAAACCATAGGATTTTAAAGTGAAATATTGAATAAAATCTGTTTGAATATTTGCATTTCTTTATAGTTGCGTCCAAATTCGAAGGCGGTTTGACTATAGGAATCACATATGCATTGTAAGCACATATGATGCTCTAATTTAATGTAATTATATTGTTCAGAGTGATTTGTCATTCAACTTAAGTTCTTCTGATGCCCTCTTGTGTCTTTTATTAATAACTTACTTTTATTAATAACTTAATTTGATTTTTTTTGTTATCACCAGTACCCATGTTGAATTAAAATACTCAAAATTTGAGTTTTTGTTATGTACTGACTATACCCATTTTGTAAATTAGTGATATTGAAGTGTATTTGGTATGAGGCGACTTTATGCTGTCTTTAGAAACACTTTCTTACGTGTGTGCATTTTTGTGAAGTAAATCACCCAAATATATTTTAAAAATAAAAATATGTAAGATATAAAAATATGTTTATATTAAATGCTTTTTTTAAATTTAGATTAAAAAGTTTACATTTATTTACTTGCATAAATTAATAATATCTAGAAAGCATTAAAGTTGGAAATATTCAAAATTATGAAAATAGTGGGTCAAATGTTTATGACTCGAGAGTGTAGAAAAGCAATTCTGGTGTTGACTACAACATCTAAATTTGTATGTTTATTATTCATAACAGATTCACTGTTTAAAAACTATATATCATCCAAACTTCAGTGCATTGATTTTTTCCTTCGGTGCCCAGTTTAAACTTTTATATATTTGATCTATTTGATAATTTTATCATCTTATATGTTACATCACATTGAAAACAAGAGGATAAACAAGTAAATCCACATTCTATGCTGAAATTTCTACAGAACTTAATCTGGGGGAATCCTTACTAATTTATTTATTTACATCACTTCATAAGCATATGCTGTGATTAAGGATTCGATGTATAGTTTGCTTTTCCTTTTTGTTGTTGCTGATATTTCTTTTGCTTAAATTTTGTCCATCATGAGCAAGCAACATATTATATATAAATAAATAGTTGCAGCGGCTAATGGTTCTCGTGTGGTTTTACTTTAGGATATAAAGGAATATATTAGAATTGAAAGGAAACATTTTCTTTGAATGGACTTGAATGTTGTTATAACAGGTTTATAAGAAGTTGGACCTAGCTTATTTGATTTTTTAAAGAGAAATAGGTATAGACCTTCTCCTGTTGACCTTGTTCGCGAATATGGGCGCCAATTTTTGGAATCTGTAGCATGTCTGTGAATCAAATTTTGTTCCTCTGTTATTTAATCAAATTAATATTTATATCCTATAATCCAAACATTTTAAGGGTAGCATGGTTGATGCTTGTCTTTTATTCTTTTTTGCCATTTACCGTAGATATGCATGATTTGCGATTTATTCACAATGATCTGAAGCTTGAGAATATTTTTCTAGCGTCTTCTGAGTACGTAAAGGTTCCATTTAACAAGGTATTTTTGGTATCATGCAATTTTTGAAATCTTGAGCTTTTGCCATCAAGTATGTATGGATTCAACAGTGTTATATCTTGAATGAATACTTGAGATGATATAGTAAAAATTAGAAGATGAGATGCAGTTCAGGTGATTGACCAAATCAAGTGCTATATAGTTGATTGATTTTGGCAGTACTGCTTTTGACAATCAGGACCATAGCTCCATTGTGTCAACAAGGCATTACAGAACACCTAAGATAATTTTAGGTATAATTAGATTTTTCAAAATAAATACTGAATTGTGCCTGACATGCAAGTTGTCAATTTGAATATAAAAGGCACACAGCTTCTGTATCGGGTTTTGGAGAAAAACTGATACGCGCATAATACACACACAAAATAGAGAGTGTGCATGCGTGATTCTTGATCCATCAGTTCGATTCTGGTCTGTCTAGTTCAATCTATACGTATTAGCGTCGACTAATCAGTTTATCATTTGTTTCTGTTCATTCACACCCCATAATAAAAAAAACTTTTAGTGCAACACCCCATATTTTTTGTGAATATTAAAATTACCAAATCTAATTACACTTAATTTTAAATGTGGGAATTAATTAAAACGGGTTGCACCATTGCGTTCATCTTGGAATTCTGCTTGAGATAGAGTCCGAGTTTGCATGAATTGGACTCCGTATGTAGAAGTTATGGAGGTTAGAAGATTACAAGCTTAAGCAAAAAATAAATATAAATAATAATTAAAATCAAAAACTAGTTCAAATTCAAAATTCGGACAGAACTGGCTTAGCGGGAAATTTACCACTCAGGGTGTCGACTCCCCCAAGAGGGAGTCGACATAGATGTCGGCCCCCCTGTAGGGAGTCAACCCCTTTGAGATCTACTTCCTGTGACGAATTTCTGTTGCCCTGAGCTGATGTGACCTTCCCTGATTGGCCGATGACTAACTTCTGAAGTATTAGGGCTTAAGTGTCATGCTATGGTTGGCTGGATGACACACCTCTTTGGTTTGATGGCTCTGATTTCACCTAGACTAATCTAAAGGCTATAATTAATCCTAGACTTCTATAAAAACACCACAAACATTAACCCTAAACCTCACAATCTCATTCTATGGAGCCGTCATGCTGTTCGTCTACATGCTAGCCTCCTTCATCTTATCCAAACTAGAAAATCAAATCCGAACTAGTAATCGATTAGAAGAACTTCAAATTAAACGTCTACATCAAAGGATATCTTTACAAATTCAGAAATCAGATCCCAGAATACAAGATCCGTCCTTTTTCTGTAAGTTCAATTATTATTTAGATTTAAACATCTGATATAAATCATGATTGTAATGATTAGATCTAGAACAATGCCTAATTCTGATTCGTGCCTATCCTTTTGTCAAATCTAAATTGCATATGCCTATGAGACTATTGTGATTGATGTAATGACACTATCATGCTTATGAGACTGTTGGATTGACATAATGGAACCTATCATGCCTATGAGACTGTTGTGATTTATATGATGGAACCTATCATGTTGTACATCCTATGCCTATGAGACTATTGCGATTTATATGATGGAACCTATCATGTTGTACATCCTATGCCTATGAGACTATTGCGATTAAAATAATGGAACTTATCATGTTGTACATAAAAATTAGTGATTCTGTTAAGTACAATTCTATCTAATCTTTATAACTATGGTGTAAATTGCTTAGCTTGTCTACACATATTATTAATGTACAACATTGAAACATGATTCTTGAACTGGGTACAATCTTTACGTGCCTATTTTTCCTTATTTCAATTCTTATGCTCCTTCTCTATTTTTTCCCTTTTTACTAGCTTTTGTGAATACTAAGTTCGTTCGGAACTTAGATTGAACCTCATTGTACGTGCGGTTATAACGTAGGGAAAATTTGGTATAATTTAATTGAGTAAATTTTTGGGCATAGCATGGGAATGTGGCATAAACTTGTATTGACTAGACTTGTGGAAAATTTGACACATAGATTTGGACACATATGACAAATATGTAAATTGGCTAAATATGAATATGCCTAACCCGAGGTTAGATTGAGTTGCAGTATAAGACTGCCCGGAACCGCCCGGCACATTCAGCTACAGCAACAATATAGATCTAATGTGGGAGGTTAGTACATTAATCCCAAAAACCCGAGGTTAGATTGAGTTGCGATGTATGACTGCCCGGAACCGCCCGACACATCCAGCGACCACGACAATATAGATCTAATGTGAGAGGTTGGTGCTTTAATGAATGAATTAAAGCTAACGAATAGACATGCTAAGAATGGTAGGGTTAAGTTAATTAAGGCAACACTTAACCAATACAACATGTTAGCAAAGCATATGGGTGAGGTTAGGTAAATTTGAGAACACTTAACCATTATAACATGTTGATTAAGAAACCCTAGTAACAGGGCCCCATTTCAGTAGTAACCCAAATGGATGTATCACGGTACCCTGAACTAGGCAGGGTGGGGCACGATTACTGGGTTGATTATAAGCGGTCAAAATAGCGGCGGGTGGTGCAGCAGTGTAGGTTCCGGCGGAGTATGGGCATGCACGTACTCCGAAGTGGATAAAGCAGGCTTTGGGCATCAGTAGTATACACTGTGCATCTAGAATTTGTGTCAGGTTGCCACCATATGAATTGATACACCCTATGGTGGGACTAACACAAGTGTCTACAATCAAGCAGGGCTGAATGATACAAGTAAGAAATGCATGCGAGTAGAAGCCGATCGGGAAAGGGATCACTTTGTTATGAACACATGATGGTAGTTGAAACATTCGTTAGTAGGTGCAGAGAAATGGAAATGAGTGTGATAGTATATTCAATTTATCTTGTCTTATCTTTTGTTATCTTATTTTTCTATGGTATTTTCCTATATTCAGTTTATTCATGTCATGATCCTTTTACCTGTTTATATGCTGAATAATCACTGGAATGACCAGACTTATGTCTGACCTATTTTCTTTCGCCTTCTTTTCTTCCGTCTCCCCCCAAGGTCCGCAGGGAGGGAATACTTCAGCTTAGTGCAGACCTTTTCCAGCTTGAAGAGAGTAGATGTATTGCTTGGATTCTCTCATCTTGGGCTATGGCTATGGTTACACTTTTATTAGGGATTTATGATGCTTTACTACTGTTTTATGCTTCTTTATGTACTTGGAGTTTTTAAATCAAGGCAGATGTTTTGTTGTAATAATTTAGAAGTTGGGTTTTGAGACAATGCTTGTAATGTTTTGACTAAACCACGCTATTTATGAAATGATTTCAGTCTTCCGCTGTTTATATATCTGTCTTGTAAATTATCTGTGTCTTTTACGTAAAATGCTTCACTAAAGTTAGTGCATTCCCTTTGTGAGTGACCTTAACGGAGGTGGGGTGTTTCACTTGGTATTAGAGCGATGGTTTACCAGATCAGATAGAAGTTTTTGAAAACTATTTTTCAAAAAGAAATTTAAAGAAGCATTTTCAAGAAAAGTGTTGTTTTACTTTAAAGGCATAATCCCCAAAGCCATATGCACTATCTTTCTATCCTCTATTTTGAACCTTTTCTTTTCATTTCAGCATGTCTGGGGATCTTAATCTTCCCGAGGGCATACCGATAACTAGCTGGTTCAAAAGGTATCTGGAGGCTAGGGCTAATAACGCAGGCCCGGCAGATGTTCCTCCTCCCCCAGCTGCAGCCGTTCCTCCTCCTCCTCCTCCGCGTGTGAATGTTTTCTCGAAGTTATGTAGAGACTTTCGAGCTTTGGGTGGAAAGAACTTTAATGGGACCGAGTCATTTGTGGAAGCAAGAATCTGGCTCAAGGAAACAAAAGATTTGTTTGTTATCTTCGAAGTGGACGATAGGTAGAAGATACAATTGGCTGTATGGTTACTTAAGGATGAAGACTCTTACTGGTGGGAAGTTACTAATGCTGACAGACCAGTTGAAACTTGGGGGGATTTTAGAAGGAGATTTGGAATGAAGTTCCTCTCGCAAGCTGAATGAAGCCTACAGATGGAGAAGTTCCTGGCACTCAAATAGCGAAGCCTATCGGTTAAGGAATACGTCAACTAATTCAACCAGCTAGCTAGATTCAAACTGGAGTTGGTAAACACTCCACATAAAAAGGCTCTCTGTTTCGTGAAAGGTTTGAATGAGCCACTGCACAACCTAGTTATATCCATATACCTATGAGTGTGACTTTTGAGAGACTGGTAGATATGGCACTGTTACAGGAGGAAGACAAAGGTAGAAAGAAAGAGGCAAAGGTGAAAGAACCTCTAGACAAGAAAGTGGAGGGATCGTAGAATATGAAGACGGATTCAAAGAAAGGCGGGAAGAATAACAAACCCCGTGATAAGAGGAAGTGCAAATTTTGTGGCATACCTGGACATTTAATTAAAGACTGCAGAAAGAAGAAGAGAAAGATGGGTGGTTGCTTTCAATGCGGTGAGACATGACATATGATTAAGGATTGCCCAAAAAGGCAAGGGCAAAGGCAGAGGACTGGATCCACTTCTGGAGGGCAGATTCACGCTCTCATTGCACCTCCGCAAGAAAGAGGTAGAAATATTTCTGTTGAGAGTTTAGTTTATCTTTCTGATCATCTAGTTCATACTCTTTTTGATTCTGGCGCATCGCACTCTTTTATATCTACTGCTTTAATTGAATCTCTACACCTAGATACCAGTATAGTAGAGGATCTCATGGTTGTTTCAAATCCAATTGGGGGCTCCGCTTATTTGTCCATGATTTGTTTGAATTTGGAAATTTCTATACTAAGCATCGGGTTTAGATGTAATGCTTATGTTTTGGGCTTCACGGGTTATGGGTTGATTCTAGGCATGGATTGGTTATCCAGTAATGGTGCCGTCCTCGATTATGAAAGGGGAGTAGTTAGACTTATGACTCGCCTTGGTAACACTCTTGAAATCTCTTGTAATCCCATGAATTTTGTTATGCATAGCTATCTAGAATCTCTTGATGCATTTGTTGAAAACTTGCAATCTGTTAGAGTAGTCCGTGAATACTCGGATGTATTTGAAGAGGTGAAAGGTTTACCTCCAAAGCGAGAGATAGACTTCCGCGTATACCTTGTTGATAATGCAAAACCTGTTGCTTTACCCGTTAGACATATGTCCCCAAGGGAAAGGAAAGAGCTCAGCAAGCACGTTAAAGAGTTGCTTGAAAAGAGGTTCATAAGGCGGAGTATTTATGAATGGGGTGATCCTGTGGTATTTGCAACCAAAGCAGATGGTTCACTTCGTCTGTGCGTGGACTATAGGGAGCTAAAAAAACTGACAAAGAAGAACATGCACCCACTTCCTAGAATAGACGACTTGTTCGACCAGCTCGTAGGTGCCTCGGTTTTCTCCCAACTAGATCTGGCCACCGGATTTCTTCATCTAAGAGTGGCTGAAGACAGCATAGATAAGACCGCGTTCAGGACCCCGAATGATTTCTTCGAAGGGCTTGTCATGCCTTTCGGCTTGACAAATGCACCTGCCTATTTTGTAGACTTGATGAGTAGGGTGTTCAGGGAGTTCCTTAATAAAATTTGTAGTGGTCTTCGTGGACGACATTTTGATTTTCTAAAAAAGCGAGGAAGAACATGCTTTGCATTTAAGGGAAGTTATGGATACTCTTCGTGCACATTAGCTGAAAGCAAAATTCTCCAAATGCCATTTTTGGTGAGAAGAAGTAAGGTTTCTTGGACATATGGTGTCCAAAGAGGGGGCAACTATGGATCCCACAAAAGTAGTTGCGGTGCAAGATTGGAAGATCCCATGGAATTCAATCGAAGTACGAAGTTTTCTCGAGCTAGCGGGCTTTTACATAAAGTTCATTAAGGACTTTGCGAAGATCTCAGCCCCACTTACTAGGTTAACGAAGAAGATCCTAACTTTTGCCTGGGATTTGGATTATGATGTTGCTTTCCAATGATTGAAAAGAGCTCTAACAACAGCCCTGGTTCTGACATTGCCTGATGGGAGTAAGATGTTTACAGTGTACATAGACGCATGCAGTACAGGATTGGGCGCTGTCTTGATGCAAGAGGGCAGAGTAGTTTGTTACGGAGGAAGGCAGTTGAAGGTACATGAGAAAAATTACCCAACTCATGATTTAGAACCAGATGCCATTGTTTTCACTCTTAAGTCATGGCGTCATTACCTGCTAGGAGAAAGGTTTGAATTGTTTACTGACCATAAATCGTTAAAATACCTTTTCTCACAGAAAGATCTTAACTTAAGACAACAAAGGTGGATGGAATTTCTTACCTCATACGATTTTGAGATTGCCTATACTCCTGGCAAGGGCAATGTTGTAGCAGACGCCTTAAGTAGGAAAAAGCTGACCTTAAGTCCTCTCTTTGTAGAAAGGCAAAGCTTGAAGTACATAGCAAACTTTGACTTTAGACCTCCTTTGAATTTGTACCTGGTTTGTCAGCATCGCTAGAGGCGCGGCCTACTCTTTTGGACTCAATAGGAACCGCACAATGTGAAGATCCTCAACTAGTTGATGTGATGGATAAGAAAATTAGAGGTGAGACTTCTAGTCACCTCAATAGATACTCCATCGATGACAAGGGTTGGTTGAGACGGGATGGAAGACTATGCGTCCTACAAGCAAGGGATTTGGTGAAGATCGTTCTCGAAGAAGCACATCATTTTAGGTTGACCATACACCCAGGTGGGGACAAGATGAATAAAGACATAAAAAGGGTTTCCTTTTGGAATGGTTTCTTTTTGAATGGCATGAAGAAGGATGTAGCTGGGTTTGTCTCTAAGTGCTTGATATGCCAGCAAGTCAAGGCGGAGGAAAAGAGGCCTGGTGGTCTGCTTCATCCTCTAGAGGTCCCTCAGTGGAAATGGGATAGTATTTTGATGGACTTTATTGATGGGTTGCCTAGATCAAGTAGGGGCAATACTAGTATTTGGGTAGTAGTGGACAGGCTCACTAAAAGCGCTCACTTTATACCTATTAAAAGTAGGAGGATTGCCTCATAATTAGCATCCATTTATCTTAAAGAGGTGGTTCGACTGCATTGAATACCCTCCATCATAGTAAGTGATCGAGACCCTATATTTACGAGCGAGTTATGGAAGAGTTTGCAAGAGGCTGTAGGCACACAGCTATGCTTAAGCACTGCCTATCACCCTCAAATCGATGGTCAGACGAAAAGGGCAAAAAGAGTATTAGAGGATCTCTTGAGATTGTGCATTCTTGATTTTGGGGGAACATGGGAGGATCACCTTTCCTTTGGTGGAGTTCGCCGACAATAATAGCTACCAAGCCACCATAGGCATGACATCCTTTGAGGCTTTATATGGAAGACCATGCCGATCACCAACTTGTTGGTGGGAGTCCACAGACAAGCTCGTAATTGGGCTAACATGATCAAAGAAACTTCAGAGAAGGTGGACTTGATACGAAGACGAATGAAGACCCATAAGATAGACAGAAGTCCTACTCTGATAAAAGAAGGACCAACCTTGAGTTTGAGGTTGGAGACAGAGTTTTTCTTAAAGTATCTCCTTTGAGGAATGTCATTCGCTTTGGGTCCATAGGAAAATTGGCACCAAGATTTGTAGGGCCATTTTCTATCATTGAGAGGATTGGGAAGATGGCTTATAAAGCAGAGCTGCCCGAAAGATTGGCTGGAGTACATAATGTCTTTCATGTCTCTCATCTACAAAAGTGCTTACATGAGTCTGCAGAAGTTGTGGATCCAAGCATTCTAGAGGAAATAGAAGTGGAACGAGAAGCAGCGGTGAGAAGAGTTCCAACTCGTATCTTGGGTACAGAAGTTAAAAGGCTACGTAATCGTTAGGTCAAGCTAGTTAAAGTACAATGGAGTGATTCTGAGGAAGACGGTACTTGGGAGACTGAGGACAAGATACGCGCGGCCTATCCTTATCTTTTTGATGGTACGTTCTTGATCTCTTTTTCCATAAGTTTATGCATATGCTTGTATCTATCTCTTAAGTATATCTCCTTGGTCTTATTCTTGATCCTTAGGTAGAAACTAATGGATGTAAACATGTATTTGAAACATGTTATGGTTGACGGTTGCAAATGGTTGTAAGTGGTTGCTCGTGGATGCATATATATACACACACACACACACACACACACACACTAGTACGAATGATTGTGCACTCATGTAGAAGTTACAAAATACGAATAGGAGTAATTGCATACATGATGGACTCATAGCACTAACATGATTCGCATCAAGAGGTCAAGTGAATTAGTAGTCCGCCTGATTTTGCATTAGATAAGGACATATACACACACTATGCATATGATCTTGAAAGCATTAGAAATCTTTTTAAGGACAATGGATTTCTGTGATTGATGGTCGAGTAGATGAATGATGGATGTTAGGATACATTCTTCTTAACTTAGAGATTTCGGGGATGGAATCCTTTAAGGAAGGGAGAATGTAACACCCCGTATTTTCTATGAATATTAAAATTAACAAATCTAAGAACACTTAATTTTAAATGTGGGAATTAAGTAAAACGAGTTGTGCCATTACATTCGTCTCGGAATTCTGCTTGAGATATAGTCTGAGTTTGTGTGAATCGGACTCCGTATGTAGAAGTTATGGAGGTTAGAAGATTTCAAGTTTAAGCAGAAAATAAATATAAATAATAATTAAAATAAAAACCAGTTCAAAATTCAAAATTCGGACAGAACAGGCTGAGCGGGAAATTTCTCGCTCAGGGTGTCGACCCCCCAGGGGGAGTCTACATATGTGTCGGCAACCCTATAGGGGAGTCGTCCCCTTTGAGATCTACTTCTTATGACGAATTTTTGTAGCCCTGAGCTGATGTGGCCTTCCCTGATTGGCTGATGATAATTTCTGAGGTATTAGGGCTTAAGTGTCATGCTATGGTTGGCTAGGTGACACACCTCTTTGGTTTGATGGCTCTGATTTCTCCTAGACTAATCTAAAGGCTAGAATTAATCCTAAACTTCTATAAAAACACCCCAAACATTAACCTTAAACCTCACAATCTCATTCTATGGAGCCGTCATGCTGTTCGTCTACAAGCTAGCCAAGCCTCCTTCATCTTATCCAAACTAGAAAATCAAATCCGAACTAGTAATCGATTAGAATAACTTCAAAGCAAATGTCTACATCAAAGGATAGCTTAACAAATTCAGAAATCAGATCCCAGAATACAAGATCCGTTCTTTTTCTATAAGTTCAGTTATTATTTAGATTTAAACATCTGATATAAATCATGACTGTAATAATTAGATCTAGAACGATGCCTAATTCTGATTCATGCCTATCCTTTTGTCAAATCTAAATTGCTCATGCCTATGAGACTATTGTGATTGGTGTAATGACACCTATCATGCCTATGAGACTGTTGGATTAAAATTATGGAACCTATCATTCCTGTGAGACTGTTGTGATTTATATGATGGAACCTATCATGTTGTACATCCTATGCCTATGAGACTATTGTGATTTATATGATGGAACCTATCATGTTGTACATCCTATGCCTATGAGGCTATTGCGATTAAAATAATGGAACTTATCATGTTGTGCATAAAAATTAGTGATTCTCTTAAGTCCAATTCTTTCTAATCTTTATACCTATGGTGTAAATTGCTTAGCTTGTCTGCACATATTGTTAATGTACAACATTGAAACATGATTCTTAAATTGGGTACAATCTTTACATGCCTATTTTTCCTTATGTCAATTCTTATGCTCCTTCTCTATTTTTCCTCCTTTTACTTGCGTTTGTGAATACTAAGTTCATTCAGAACTTAGATTGAACCTCATTGTACGTGCGATTATAACGTGGGGAAAATTGAGTATAATTTTATTGAGTAAAATTTTGGGCATAGCATGGGAATGTGGCATAAACTTGTATTGACTAGACTTGTGGAAAATTTGACACATAGATTTGGACACATATGACAAATATGTAAGTTGGCTAAATATGAATATGCCTAACCTGAGGTTAGATTGAGTTGCAGTGTAAGACTGCCCGGAACCGCCCGACACATCCAGCTACCGCAACAATATAATCTAATGTGAGAGGTTAGCGCATTAAGCCCAAAAACCTGAGGTTAGATTGAGTTGCGGTGTAAGACTGCCCGGAACCGCCCGGCACATCCAGCGACCGCGACAATATAGATCTAATGTGAGAGGTTGGTGCTTTAATGAATGAATTAAAGCTAAGGAACAGACAAGCTAAGAATGGTATGGTTAAGTTAATTAAGGCAACAATTAACCAATACAACATGTTAGCAAAACAGATGGGTGAGGTTAGGTAAATTTGAGAACACTTAACCATTATAACATGTTGATTAGGAAACCCTAGTAACGGGGACTTATTTCAGCTGTAATCCACACGGATGTATCACGATACCCTGAACTAGGCAGGATGGGGCACGATTACTGGGCTGATTATAAGCGCTCAAAATATCGGTGGGTGGTGCAGCAGTGTAGGTTCCGATGGAGTATGGGCGTGCACATACTCCGGAGTGGTTAAAGCAAGCATTGGGCATCAGTAGTATACACTATGCATCTAGAATTTGTGTCGGGTTGCCACCATAGGAATTGATACACCCTATGTGAGACCTGCACAGGTATCTGCAATCAAGCGGGGTTGAATGACACAAGTAAGAAATGCATGTGAGTAGAAGCCGATCGGGAAAGGGATCACTTTGTTATGAACACATGATGGTAGTTGAAACATTCGTTAGTAGGTGCAGAGAAATGGAAATGAGTGCGATATTGTATTCAGTTTATCTTGTCTTATCTTATATTATCTTAATTTTGTGGTATTGTCCTATATTCAGTTTATTCATGTCATGATCCTATTACCTGTTTACATGCTGAATAATCACTGGACTTACCAGACTTATGTCTGACCTATTTTCTATTGCCTTTTTTTCTTCCGTCTCCCCCTCTCCAGGTCCGTAGGGAGGGAATACTTCAGCTTAGTGCGGACCTTTTCCAGCTTGAAGAGAGTAGATGTATTTCTTGGATTCTCTCATCTTGGGCTATAGCTGTGGTTACACTTTTATTGGGGATTTATGCTGCTTTACTACTGTTTTATGCTTCTTTATGTACTTGGAGTTTTTAAATCAAGACATATGTTTTGTTGTAATAATTTAGAATTTGGGTTTTGAGACAATGCTTGTAATGTTTTGACTGAACCACGCTATTTATGAAATGATTTTAGTCTTCCGCTGTTTATTTGTCTGTCTTGTAAATTATCTGTGTCTTTTACCTAAAATGCTTCACCAAAGTTAATGCATTCCCTTTGTGAGTGACCTTAACGGAGGTGGGGTGTTTCAGTTAGCTTGATTAAAGACCACTTTTCTTGCTATACATCTCAAATTTTAATATATTGTTGTCGCTTTCTCTTGGCTTTGGGAATGTACTTTAATATTCTCTTTTGTTTGCATTTCAAGGCTTCAGTGCATCATGTCTTCTGTATGTTGTTTGTGTGCATTTAATTATGTGACTATCTTTTAATTTACAGTATTTTTTTAATCTATGGTAGTAGCTGCCAATTACCTGAGTACCTTCATATTGTTTTCTTATCTAATATGTGTTTAATGGTGGATGGCAGCGAAAATCATTGCATAGATTAGTCATTGAGTAATTTTTGGTTAAGGGATCTTGAATCTTTCATTTGAGATTAAAGGGTCTTGTTTATGAAAGTTTGTGGTGCTTTGTTGATCACAGGTTTTGGGTGGAGTTATCCTTGTGATTTATAGAATGTTGGTTGCATACTTGTTGAGATCTTTTAGGTCAGTTTAACTCAATCTATCAACAACCATTCAGTTCATAAATCTTTATTACCATCTGAAAGATTATCATTTTTCTGGGGGGGGGGGGGGGGGGGGATGCACTATTTCAAGCACATGAGAATTTGGAACATTTGGCTATGATGGAAAGAGTTTTGGGACCAATAAGGGACCAAATTATTAGAAATGCAAGGTATGTTGAACTGCATCTGTGCCTAGATTAGTTCATGAATCTTATCATCTCTCCCTTAGGCATCCCTTGCCTTAACAGTTTGGTGTTATATTTTTCATAAGATTAGCAACTTTGGTAATACAGACAAAATGAAGAGTATGACACCCAAATAATATATACCTTTTCTTGTGCAATAACGCTTTCCTTTGGCGCCCGTATCATAATTAATGTTACATTGCCAGAGACAGTACACATTCTTAAAAAATATATCAGTAATTTCATTAGCAGGTTTATATTCAACGCTACACTTTCTTACTTAGTATATCAATTATCAGTAATTTCGTTAGCATAGTTATATTCAAGTTTTCAATATCACATAAATGAGCAAACAGTTTTACAGAATTTGAGATCTTTTGTTATCGCTTCAAGTATAATCACATATTTAGTTACTAATATGTATGGAGAACCTATAATTTATAATGAGCCGTTCCCAAAGATGGATGTAAAGACTGAATCAATTTTTTTGTTAAATAATGCTACAAGTCTCAATGCGCCACCAAGTGTGTATAAATTACTATATTTCAAATATTGATCCCTTAATATGCATGTATGAGCAATTACTATGTTCCTAATCTCGTGAAAGATTTTCTTGTGATATATTATTGCAACCTACGGTGATAGGTAAATTAAAATCATCTCTTGAGTTTTTTTTGGTTAATCATAAAACACCGACCAATTGGTTTTGTATGTTTCATCTTTTTATAACATGCAAATGCAGTCATTTTGTTTCCAAATATTTCAAGCGAGGGTCACGACTCAATTGGCCAGAAGAAGTTGTATCAAGCGAAAGCATAAGGGCTGTAAGGAAGCTTGACCGTCTATAGGTTGACCCCATTATTTTACTTATTTTATTTTTAATTTTCATGGTAGATCTGTATTGCTCAAGTTAGATACTAAATACTATACTGTCCTCTTTATAGGTGTTAATAGTATAATTCTGCTACTTACCTATATGCTAAAATTTCGTACTTCAAAATGAATTTTCTTCTCAATTCAATTTGAAACACAACCTTGCATGTGTATACTTGTAACAACCCGGAAAATCGGAACCAATTTAGAATTTTTATTTTGGTAATTTTAATGAATTTTGAATATTTAAATGATTTATTTTAAATAATAACGACAAGAAATTTATTTTGAATAGAATTAGAATGTATAAATTTATTTAAATTGAATTAGAATATAAATTTTTATTTTAATTATAAAAGGAATTGGAAATGGCACGGTAGTTTGAAATTTCGATTTCAAATGAATGTACAGGATTCAAAATAAACCGGATTTTAGTAAAACCAGAAATATTTGAATCTATTTGAAAATATCTTTCCAACGAATGTGAAAAATCCATATTTCATAATGGGAATAAAAAGTTATGTCCAGTTGAAAATTCAAAATAGTCGCTATGGAATTTAAATAATATATAGCCCTTAAAAATAGCCATTTTGCAAATGACCTACGTTTTCGACGAGACCACTTTTGTTGAATCCAGAATGTCAAATTATTGCTGGATTCCAATTTTCTTTTTTGGAATCAATACGTGAGCGTGGTAAATTTAAACACGTTTGGTCAATTCAATTTTAATTTAATCGACTGGAAAATAGCCATTTTTCAAATGGCCTCCAAATTCGATGAAATTAGTTTTGTTAAGACCGTATCGACAAAACATAGCCATATTTATTTTTCTGAAATTTTTGGAGTCAGTATGTGTCCCCGGTAAATTAAAATGTGCGTTTGAATTTAAAATATAATGATTTATATTTTAAATTTAGCGGAAACTGATCGTAACAGCCAAATAGGGTTACGAAATATATCCCATTATGTTCGGGATAGGGGTGATAGTCGTTGGATTAGAATCAGAGTTTGAATGGAAAGATAACTTTTTGGAGATCTAATTAATTAAATATATAATTAAATATAGTAGTCAAACCTTTACCTCTCCCCTTCTCCTTCCTCAGTCAAAACACGATTAAAATAAAAAAAGGAAAAAACGCACGCCACCGCCGCTCATGCCAGACCGCCGCCGTCGACGATGGCTCATCGCCCCTCCTCCCCCCGTTCTCTCTCCTTTACCTTCCTCTAGCGCGTTGTGCGAACCCCCCTCATCCACTCCCAAATCGAGAATCGCACCCCCCTTCCAGGTGCCACCACCTACAGCCGCACGTTCCGCAGACCCTCCGACGAACCCTGCGCCTCCCTCAATGCCCAATAATGACGTGAAACGCCCTCCACCTTCAAATCGAGGTAAGTTTTTTATTTAAAGTAATTAGATTTTTATAGTTAAAAAAGTTAGATTTTTATGTGAATAAAAATTAGATATTTATGCTTTTAAAAATTAGATATTTATGCTAATAAAAACAAGATTTTTATGTAAAGAAAAAGAATAGATTTTTCATAGTAAAATTTTACATTTTTATTGATAGAAAAGAATAGATTTTTCATAGTAAAAAGATTGGATTTTTATTAATAAAAAGTTTGGATTTTAAAAAATAAAAGATTGGATTTTTAAAAATAAACAAATTTGATTTTTCTATAATAGAGAATATAAAAATATTATTTTTATATAAGTAGCGAATATAAAAATATGATTTTTATATATGAAGTAGGGGCATAAAAATATGATTTTTATATATGTTGTAGCGAAATAGAAATTCGATTTTTATATATATGATAGCTAGATAAAAATGTGATATATATATATATGAGCGATATAAAAATGTGAGTTTTAAAATATAAATATCGTTGATTAAAATTTTGATTTTTAATTTATAAACATCATATTAAAAATGTGATTTTTACTATGAACAGCGTGGAAAAGTTTGCATTTGAATTTCAGGCAAATCCAAACGGTTCAGAAATTCAGAAATAGAACTGGCGGAGTGGATCCCAAAGGTGAGAACTCCTCACTTTAATTTATTTTCTAGTTAAATATATATACTAGGATGTAGACGGGTCTAAGTAGCACTCGACACCTTTGTTTGAAACCATGTTTGTTTGGATGTTTGGTTGATTGGCATGTTTGTTTGAATTTGGTTTGGGAAGTGAAATGAATTGATTAGAATTTGGTTTGTACATGACGCGATCCATTATTAGGCGAGGGATAAGGCTAGACCTTATTCCGGTTCTAGTATCGCGCCGTTATACTGCCGAAATTTTCTAAAAATGTTAGAATAATAAAAATATCATTTTTGTTGTATAAATGAACTTTATAAGATATTCATGTGTTGAAATAAATATTTTATCATTAGAAATATAATTTTTAACGTGTATATGAATGAAAATAAATATTCATTTACAAATCGGACGATTTGTTTATGTACACATATTTGACTGATATTGATTGGGACGATGTATTTTACACATCGCCCAACTGCACAAATAAAATCTGTTTGTGTTGATGGAAACCCCACATGGGTATTGGGATGATATTTTACATACACTAATCCCAATTATTTTGTTGTATGTCAATCGATTGGTTGACAGGCTATTGTAAGCGTTAATTATTCATAGTTAACGCGTAAGTAGTTGTGTAATGCACTTTGGATGATGATTGACAGTGTTTGATTATTGTTGTGTACACGTGTGTATGAAATACATATAAATAAAATTATATGGTAATTGATTGTGTCTGATTCCAATTCGGAAAGAACGAATATTTTAAATCAACGAATATTTTAAAATGATGAATATTTTAAAATGACTAATATTTTAAAATAATATTCAGTAATGGATCAAAATATGATTTTGATGTCCGATTTGGGATGGACATGAATATTGAAATATATGAAACTGTGTTAATTAGATTAATGTCATATTGACGTTCATTTTTAATAATGAATATAAAAAAGGAGGTGATTTCAAAATCTAATGTTTTGAAAATATTATCATTTATATATTAATGATATGGAATATTCAATTTTGATATAAAATTGAATATGAAGTTGAAATCTTTTTTAAAACAAATTTAAAACGATTTATAAAATACGTTTTAAATGGAAATCGACGAAATATATATTATATATATATAATATAATGGCCTGAATAGAACGCGCCGCGCTGCGGCCGTTCGCGAATTTCGACCATTGACTTCGAATTGAGATTACGGGAGATCCGACCGTCGGATTCTCCTAAAACCAGAACCGTTGGGTTCGTATCGAAAAGAACTTTCTAAGAATACAAGAGATTTGAAATCTAATGGATGGATTTGGAATTACATCCAAGTCAAATTTGAAAAGGTCGCTGTAAGTGCAGTTCGATGACCGTTTATGGAAATCGACTGAAAGGGTCTTACTAAAATTATTAAAAATATTAATAATTTATGTAAAATCATAATAAATGATTTGGAAAGAATTGGGATGAAAAATTCAACTTTTGTAAAGATAAAAATATATTTTTATCAGAATGAACTAGTTATGAACTAGAATTATAATCCAGTATTTTTAAATAAATAAATTGGATTTGAAATGGTTTTAAAAATAACCAAAATTTCCAATATATGAATTGGAATGGATTTAAATCGAAATTATCTTTGGAATATTTCGATATTTGATTCCGTGGTTATACGGATATTATGGAGAAATTTGGAAGATATATATATAGTTATTCCCAATACGATATTTGTTGATTTCGGAATTTGATATTGAATATAAGCCGATATAATTTCTATTCAGAGGCTTGTATTTAATACTGAATTGGATTTTGGGTTTGTCGTGAATGGTGTCTTCATTAACGCTATTCTTAAACCCAGTTGAGAAAAGAATAAATCTTTAATTAAGAGTTAGTGAAGTTGTTTCCAATTAATTAATATTTAATTGGAATTGAATAAAAGAATTGGATTTTGGGTTTGTCGTGAATGGTGTCATAAATAACATTGTTCTTGAACCATGTTTGAAAAGAATAAATCTTTTAATTATTAGTGTTTCCAGTTAATTAACATTTAATTGGAATAAAATGGGATGTGAATTGGGTTTATTATGAACTGTGTTTTTAACGACATTCGTTCTTTAACCTGATTTATAGTGAAATGTGATTTAAATTTATAAGTCTTTTTATTAATATTTAATGGAAATTTTCCAAATAAAGTTTTCCAATTTAATATATTAAATTGGATTTGAATCGAATTCGATTTGATAATAATCGAAATGAGCTTCTGTGGAGGAAGACTGTTAATATATATGGAATTTAAAAGGCTTTTTCGTTATTCCATTTATATTATTAGTAGGATATGGTAATTGATATCGATTATATATATATTGATCTGTTTTCCGTGAAGATTCCATAATTAATGGAATGTGATTCAGGTTTATTGTGTACTGTGTTTTAAATGACATTGGTTCTTTAACCTAGTCAAAGACAGGATTACGTGTCTAACATTATATTTCGAACTGTATGGTTGATCTCTGCTAAATGTATATCTGACTGGTGGCAGAGAATTTATTCTCTTGCTTAACACCCTTCTCTAAGACGTACGAGCTTAGAGGTTATATATAGGCAGAAATCAAAAGTATGGTGTAGATTGTCGATGCGGCATGTTTGATTTTCCAAAGTTAAATCATCATTAATATTGATTTTTGGAAAGATTAAATTCAAGTGGAGTTTCAATGAATCTTTAATTAGATTGAAATTCGAATGTGATAATTTAAGTTATCAAATTTGGGAATTGATCGAGAACGAAGTATCACCAATTTTGCCCCAAGCGATAGTTAAATCTTTAATTAGATTTAAACGTGAAATGGTAATTAAATTTACCGATAACATCGTGGTGTTAGATATGGAGTATTACTAGTTTTGCTCCATGGGATGAATAGGTTGGGATTGGGAAATATAACAAATGATTACTTCGGTAAAGTGCGCTAATCCCGACTAGTTTGGATAAACCTTAATTTGGTTTGAATTGATATCCAAAGGAAGATTAAATAATAAATTTAAAGATTTATCTTTGATAAAATTAATGGGAACCTTTCCCAAAGGATATGAATATTTAAATAAAAGAATATTCAGAATTGGAAAGAGGCGTATGTTGTGTTATATAGCACTTGTTTATAAAACACACGAGTTATTCGGAAAGGCCGAGTTTATACCCATTCTGAATAACTGATTCGACGATAAGTCGACGATGAAGATGGTGGTTGAAGACCGGAGGTCGTTACATCGTTTGGATGATTACTGATGTCTTAATTGGGCTATACACCCAAGACGAGGTAATAACTGGTGATCGTCCAGACGTACTTGGAGATCGACCGGATATGAGAGGATCTCTCTCCTGTATTGGACATATGGGATAAGGAATAAGGTGCCCCCGGTTTCGTTCAGACCCAGAACGAACTTGTAAATGGATGTGTGTCCGACATTGGATTTTATTCTATGTTGATTGATTTCTATTATATATATATGTTTGGTGGCGGAGAATTTATTCTCTTGCTTAACACCCTTCTCTGAGACGTACAAGCTCATAGGTTATATATTGATAGACATTAGTCGCATGGCGTGAATTGCCTGTGTGGCATGCTGAGATGCTAAGGATCGAGATTTTTGTTGAAAAGCAGAGTCTTGTGGTTGAAGATCAAAGCACGACTTTAATATAGCATAGCTTTGTGTAGCGTTAATTCGTGAGCTTCACATGTCAGTATGAACCAGATATGGGTTAAAGGACTGCAGGGAGGACATGCTTTTCTTTCTAGCTAGGAGTGGTGTCATGGTATGGAGCCCAGCCATTTTTACTTATGTGGATGTTGGAAAGCGAGGCACCTCGGATATATCAGTCACTACGGGGCCGATGGATGATATGGTCGACATACTGACCATTACGCCCTATAGGGCTGGGAAATGCATTGTTTAGGAATAATCAATCCTCAACGTAAGTGTGCACTGGCCCTGAAGATCCTTGGTGTAGTTGCAACTATAGCCTGAGACATTGTAGGCTAGATTGTCTCGAATTCAGTAAGGATAATCCCTTGCCTTGGTTCATGATGGAAATCCAACTTCCAATACGACATTGCGGATTTGATTGTAAACATATATATGATGGCATAGTGGCATGGGACGCTCATCTCGTCTATGATTGATACATTTATATTTGAAGTTGTTTTTAACACTATGCACTTATAATAGTGTCAAATGATTTGTTTTAAATGTACCAAGCATGTTTGGCTATTATAAGGGAAAACTCTATCCTCCGGCTTGCGTTGCATTGTGTGATAGGACCTGAGTCTTATAATAGTTTTTTTTTCCAAAAAGCATTGCGCTGTTTTAGCACTGGTATTCTTGGGAGGAAACCCGTTCCATGTTATACGGCGTGGTCCCTTGATTTACTTTACCTTAAAGTAAAGATTAATAACTGTTTTAGTTCTCATACCAGTCCCATGACTGACCTAGAGTTTATTGTTTTAACCTAAACTCTGGGTGCCCCTATTTACAACAACGGGTAGCTAGTAGTTTCGGTTTTGCAGATTTCTAGTTTACAGGATCCTGGTTTATAGCTGGAGCTATATTTGGAATGCGTTGTTCCATGTATTTCTTACAGTTATGTTATGAATTATTTTTCCGCTGCTATGTAATGTATTTTAATTCTGATATTTTCCAATGTGTAATATTTATTCATACTCTGTTATACTCTTGTACTATGATGTAAATTGTTGTAATAAGCAATGAAATGTTCTTCTGTATATGTTCTGATTTGTCGTGTTCTCAGCTCAATCCGAGCTTTCCTGTAAGGGCGAGTCTGGGTCATTTCAATACTTATTGTTCTGGTGTTTATCGGTGTACATACGAACTTCAGGACATAAAAGTTAAATTAAGCCTGTTAAAGTTATTGATATTGTATACACATAAAACTAATGATCTAGAATCATTGGACATGGTATAAATGGTATGGTATGGGGTGTGTGAACTGTGCTATTATCTTATTATTACCAGTATTTGAATGGAGGGGTAACTAAATGAGAAGTAATCTGATTGGTGTTTCTTATCAGTAGTGCACAGAACTATGACTTTAATTTGTAAACATGCTTTAACTTGAAACCTTAAGCAAGTCCCTTCGGTTTTTCTTTTTTAAACAAACAATAGAAGATCCTCTAGTATTAATCGTTTATCGTAACCATGTTGTAATATAATGTTATTCTACTAGTGCTTCACATTTTTCTAAACCTCAAGACTTCAATGTTGAAATATTTCTCAGACTATATTGGGTGGTGAACCCAAGATTTCTTGACATCTTCAACTAATATCAATAAAATTTTGATAGTCTTTCATAGTAAACTTAGTTCATGATTAAATTAAATGTAAAGCTATTCAGTTCATATGCTACAAAGCTTTAAATAATTGGAGGGGAGGAGTAACTGAATCAGAATTAACCGGATATGTGCTACTTAACAACAGTGCATTGAACTATGACCCGAATTTTTAAACATACTTTAACTAAAAACCTTAAGGCAAGACCTTTTGATTGCTTCTGGAATCATACATTTGTACAACTTTTTTGTGTTTGTATATTTTAGAAATAAAAAGACCAAACATTTCATGTCTGTTTGGATTTTTTTCTTTTTCAAATTAAAGCATATTTAGATAAAAAAGAAAACCAACATGATACAACAATCCAAGATCTTTTAGTATTAACTATATACCTTCCTTCGTTACCTTTTTGCAATATAAATGCTAGACATGTCACTGAAGATTTCACACTTTTTTAAACCTCAAGGTTTCATAATGAAAATCTTTCTCAACTCAGGTATGGGAGAAAACCCTTTATTTCTTGATTTCTTTTACAATGATCAATATATTATAATATAATTTTATAATAAACACGATTCACTACAAATTAAAGCATAAGCAAAAAGTCCTATGTTAAAAAAGCTTAAAAGCTTGAGATTCATTGCAGCATCAATAAATTTTGGTGAATGTAATTTTTCTAGTACCAGAAGTGGAGGAAAGGGACCGATTTCTTTGTTGCCTTACTGAAATTTGTTTCATTGTAATTCATATCAGATTGATTACCTCCAGCAAAATCAGAATGCATGCATTTGGTTTTTTAAAGATTTTGAAACAACAGTTCTTACCCAGCCAAGTGTCTTATTTGATAGGAAAAGTATAGAATTAAACGGAACTTTAATTCCTTTCTTATAATTTTTTGGTTTTGGAATTCTCTTGTTATTTATCAGTTTTGGAATGATAACTTCTTATTTATCAGTTTTGCAAAAACACTTGTTATTTATCAGTTTTGCAGTTTGCTATTTTTGTAAAAATGAGTGTATTTATATTTTGTAGGCACTTACGGAGGAGGAGGGAAAAAAATCAGAATTTGGAATGTAATGGCCACAGGAAAGCAAATATGTTTGATCTTGACAATGATCCTATCTCCAAAGTTTTTTGTTTTGGTAGAAAGAAATATTATTGTCATGCAATTAGCTCCTCTTCTTCCGTAAAGCACATAAAGATGATGGAAGCTTCAAAAGCAATTGACAACAAGAATAAAAAGGACGATTTTCATCAATGGTCCATGGAATTACAAAATGAAGTTGCAAATCAAGTGGCGAGTCAAGTTTCAATCGAAATCAATGATGCTCTTAAATCATTTGCTTCATCCTTTCTTACTATGGTACCGAGATTGCAACATAATGTTAATGGCAGTGTCATGATGGAGCCTATGACAAAAACCGCCTCTAATTTAGATAAATCTACACCAAAAACGTTGGAATTTCTAATTTAATGGCGGTGTTGTGAATTTTTGGATGGAGGCTTTGTGATATAGTCCACATTTCGCCTTCGTAGTATCTAAAATTCTATGTATCTTTACTAAAACTTTGTATTGGTTTTTGTAATTTGAACTTGATATTATGGTATTTTGAAATTGGAAGCATTATGCAAAAGTGACATTGTTTAATTTGAAATATGGAAGTGTACCAAATACTTTTATTTGAATTGATATTTTGAATTATATATGTGACAGAAAATCATATAGACATGTTATATATACTCATTTATAAGTGTTAGCAATTTATGTATGCCAACATTTATAAGTGTTAGCAGATTATGGTATTGACATTTATAAGTGTTAGCAATGAATATATTTTTAACTCTTATAAATGTTACCATATCTTATGGTTCCAACATTTATAAGTGTTAGCAATGAATATGTTTATAACTCTTATAGGTGTTACCATATCTTATGGTTCCAACATTTATAAGTGTTAGCAATGAATATGTTTGTAACACTTGTAAGTGTTACCATATCTTCTGATTCCAACTTATAAGTGTTGGTAATTACTATGTTTGTAACACTTATAAGTGTTACAAATATTGTTGGACAATTCCTCACATGCTGTTGGTAACACATAAAAGTGTTACAGAAATTATTTGTAACACCTATACTTGTTGAAAATCCGCTGTTTTGGTGTAGTGATAACTACGGTCTCGACTTCTAGGTCTTGATGTTGTTGTGGAGATACCACCACATTCAAATCGTGCACTCGTAGAAATGGCATATGGAAAGCATTGTACATACTCAATATCTTCTCGGGTAAATCCAATCTATACACGAGTTTTCCAACCCGTTCGACTATCGTAAATGGTCCAATGAACCTTGGGGCTAACTTTCTTTTACTTTTGAATTGAACAACATGCTTTAATGATGAAATTTTCACAAAAACCATATCGCGTACGTCGAATTCCAAATCTTTTCGATGCTTACCAGCGTAACTTTTGTGATGATCTTAGGCTGCCTTCATTCGTTGCAGAACGATCTCGATTCAGTCTGACATCTCTCTAATCATCTCAGGTCCAAGTATCAAATTATCTCTAGTTACTAACCAACATGCTGGAGAATTACACGGTCTACCATACAACCCTTCGTATGTTGCCATCCAAATGGTCGACTGGTAACTCTTATTATATGCAAAATCAGCTAAACGTAGATGGTCTTCCCATGAACCTCGGAAGTCCAATACACAATTCCTTAGCAGATCTTTCAAAAATCGGTTAACCCTCTCGGTTTAACCATTGGTTTAGGAATGATAAGCCATACTCAAAGACAACTCGATTCTCAAAGTCTTTTGCAAACTCTTCCAAAATCCACTAATGAATAATGGATTTCGATCACTTACTATGCTCTTTGGGATACCATGGAATCGCTCTATATATTTTCTATATAACTCAACCAATTTCAATGTTGTCCTAGTCGATTTGATAGGAGTAAATCTTGCACTTTTGGTCAAGCGATCCACGATGACCCAAATCCCTTCGTTTCCTGCCTGATTCTAGGTAGCCCATCGATAATGTCCATCAATATCTGCTCCCACTTCAACATAGGAACTTCTAATGGCTAAGGCAATCCACTCGGCTTCTTCTGTTTGGCTTTCACTAACTGAAAGTTCATGCATTTGGAAATGAACTTTCCAACATCCTTCTTCGTACCTTCCCAGTAGTAAGCTCGCTTCATGTGACACCTCATGTCCGTTAATGTCACTCATTAAAAGAATGTATTAAGTTTCGTGAAGCGTTATAGGCAAACAGAAACAGAAACACCACAAGACAAATATGAAATAGCAGCGGAATTTAAAACTTTTATCAAGCAGAAAACATAGTGGTTCAAAACATAGTTACATCATGAGTCTGAAATACATAAGAACAAGTACATCAACTTAAAATTTCTGTCTTGTACTAAAATCATCAGAGTACAATAATAAAAGAAGAATAATCCCCAAAACATAACCATAGTAAAGAGATATGAAATCAAACAGTACATCTAAGCAACTCGAAGTATAAGGAAAGAAGAATCCTGATCAAGCCTGAGTATTCCCACCCTGAGAACGTGGGGGAAACAGAAGAGAAAGAAGAGGAAACAAAATGGGTCAGACATATAGTCTGGCGAGTCTAGTTACTTTTAGCATATGAATAAGTAAAAGTATCATGATAGGAATATAAACTTGAAAGATAGATAACAGCACAATAATGCAGGTACGACAAGGTAGACATGATAAACAAGACAGAATATACTGCACTTTTCTAGTACTTTCTCTGCACCAATACTAGTGTCGTATGAACAAGGCGATCCCCAACAAGTATAAGGTGGTTGAATTAAGCGTACTTCTAGTGAGAGGTTTTACCCCATACAATAACAGGCAACCCAACTAAACAAACCGGAGTTATCCCTAAGGATAATAACAGGCTCCTAAACATACCAAAGTCTAGATATACCCTAAATACTACCCCAATCGATTGACTCCCTACTCCATAGATACCCTGTGCTGGCCCCAC
The DNA here is from genome assembly GCA_030737875.1 of Allium sativum. Classification (NCBI taxonomy): domain Eukaryota; kingdom Viridiplantae; phylum Streptophyta; class Magnoliopsida; order Asparagales; family Amaryllidaceae; genus Allium; species Allium sativum. The sequence goes on from CM060912.1 coordinate 137,702,304, forward strand.
AGTAGGACGTATCACTTCCTAAAGTGGCAGGCTTTATTTACAAGATGTGCACAACAATGTCTACTGATGTCATGGCGTCTTAGCCTCCTCTGCCAGACCCATGCATGCACATGACCCCGTCGGAATGCGCCGCCCACACCATCCCCCACTTTTGGATCACTTACAATCAGCCCATTAAGCATGCCCCGACTCCGACCTAGTTCGGAGTACTCTTTTGATACCTATACATGGGTTACTGACTGAAACGAGTCCCACACACAAGATGATGATACAAGCTTCCCCCTACGCTTGCATCCCCACTACAAGGTTTTCATATGTTATGCCATACCAGAGTAAAAAGATTGCATTCCATACCAGAGTAAAAAGATTGCATGCCATACCAGAGTAAAAAGATTGCATGCTATACTAGTGTAAAAAGATTGCATAACCCCACAGGTTAAGTTTGTGGGCCTATATATAAATATTACCCACCACCCCAAGATACACTTAACCCTCCCACTATTTCAAGCAAGTTTACTTAACCCCTACTCAAGTTAACATGTTCATGTAATCCCTATGGATTCAACCAGGCTAACTATTCAAGTTCATTAACATCCATTCATTTATGGTTATAATGCGCTAGACCTCCCACATTAAGCCTACAACTTGTGGATGTTGGATATGCCAGGTGGGTCCGGGCGGGTTTCTTCAATAAGTTAGACTTATTCTCATGTCTTAGCACGTTACACGTTTATGCACTTAGACCCCTCACATTAGATTTACCACTTTTGGTTGTAGGATATGTCGGGTGGGTTCGGGCAGACTTTTACCACAAGTGTAATCTAACCTCGTGTCTAAGCGCGGTTACATTTTCTAAATACTGTAATTCTAGGCATTTTCCTTTTTTAACAATTATCCCTATTTCATTATAGGTTTTCATGCCCTTCTTTTCCAAGTCATATTTATCATGTACCATAAGCCCCAACTTTAAGATCTAAATCACAATTTGATTTATGCCCCCAAATTCATATTCATGTATTTCATTCAATTTATTCCCAAATTTAATACAAGTTATGCCCCAATTTTAGCAATTCCCCACGTTTCCAATTTCACGCGTTCACATATTTCAGCGGTATGCCTAAGCTTGAAGGTAGCCTAGTTATAAAATAAAAAGGGAAAGAAGAAGGAAAGAGAACAGAGATAATCATAATAACAAGATTGACATATGACGGCAAAAATAGGCATAGCAGTTAATAAGCATACAATAACAAAATTGGGCATAGTAACAAGATAGGCATATAGGAACATATCTGATGAACATGTGATAATAGAACTGATTAGGCATAGTGTCATGATCATAAACAGGCATGATGTGTTCTAATCAGCGAATTAGATATACAAATAATGGCAGATCTGACATGATATATAGACATGGGCTTAGATCTAATCCATAGTTATGTCAAAATAACTTAGATACACAGGTTATGGAAGATAAGATATGATTCAATTAGTCACAGGCTTAGGTCCAATTCATAAACATGTTCAGATTATATTTTAAGTATTCATATCTAAAAATAACGTAGACTCACTGTGATTGGGTCTAAGAACAAAAAATAATTGCAGATTTAGAAGTACAGATCTCTGAATTTGCCTAACTCTGATTATTGAAAAAGAATATACTATTTTAATCTAGGCAGAGGCAGCATCTAGTTCTCCATTGTTTTAGAATGAATAAAATAGGGTTCACGAATCTGGTCAGAAAACAAGTCCACATACGCAAAAATGTACTTTGCCTGGATCGGGGGGAGGGGGGGTGTCGACTTGGGTGTCGACACCCCCTTATGGTGTCGACCCATGGATCGACACTCCTAGGGTATGTTGACCCCCAACGGTTCCAATTCCCTTCCAAACTTCCCGCTTCTAATTTTGAACTTATTTGAATGGTTTTGACTTGTTATGTATGTATATTTACATATTATGCGTATACAAACTTCAAACCTTAATATCTTCTTCATACGGCGTCCATTTTATGCAAAGTTGGTGTCTATCTTAAGAAGAATTCCGAGAAGAACGCAATGGCACAGTTCTTTTCACTTAATTTCCACTATTTGATTAAGTATTCTGTATTTTATCATCTTACTGTGTTATACAATTATAGGGCGTTAAACTTTATGTCCTGAAACATTTTGTTACTACCAGAATGAATCGTCTACTTTGAGTGATGACATTCCCACATAACTTCATCTTTTAACCCATCGATATCAGGAACAACCAGTCATCCTTGTTTCCGAAGCCAACCTTCTCGATCGACCTCGAATTCCTTATCCTATGGTTCAAAATTTTGGATATCGCGACAAGCTTTGCATCATGCTTCTGACCCTCGCCAATCCTTTCGATGAGAGTAGGTCTTATCGATAAGCTTGCCAACATTTTATGTTCCAACTCACACTATGATCTGAAATAAAATCCTGCCAAGTACTCTAGGTGTTTCCATTCCGAAAACATCCATCCCAAACTTGCATGTCTTCGACTCAACGCGTTCTACGTTGTGTTACCTTTATCAGGAGTATATTCTATACCAAAATTATTCGATGCTAGAAACTTTAACCACCGTTGCTACCAAAGATTCAAATCCTTTTGGGAGAAAAGATACTTCAACGACTTGTGATCCGTAAACAACTCGAATCGAACTCCCAACAAGTAATACCTCCACATCTTCAGAGCAAACACGATCGCCGTCAACTCCAAGTCATGAGTTGGATAATTCTTTTCGTGTGGCTTCAACTGTCGACTCACGTATGCCTCAAATACCTTTACCAGGAGCATTCGTTAGTCTCTCTTTCATGATTCTAAAATCTTGCTCACACTTCGCATCCCATGTGAACAACTGATTCTTTTTTGTCAATTCAGTTAATAGTGTGGCTGTCTTGGAGAAATCCTTGATAAACCAGAGATAATATCCCGCCAATCCAAGGAAACTCTGAACGTCCATCATATTCTTAGGTCTATTCCAGTCCTAGATTACTGCCACATTAGTGGGGTAAACCATTATTCCATTACCAGAAAAAACATGGCCTAAAAACCTTACTTCTCTCTTCTAAAAGTGATACTTCGAAAACTTAGCTCTCACCTGATTCTTTCACAAGATTTCCAAAACAACTCACAATTGCGTCTTATGCTCTTCCTCATTCCGAGAGTAAACCAAAATATCATCCACGAATACTAGCACGAACTTGTTCAACTAATCTTTGAAAACCCTATTCATAAGATCCACAAACTACGCTAGTGCGTTAGTCAACCCAAATGGCATCACCAACCATTTGAAGAAACCGGATGGTATTCTAAAAGCAGTCTTCGGTAGACTATCCATTTCCACCCTCAACTGGTGGAATCCCGTTGCCAAATCCATATGAGAAAACACCTTGGCCTCGTGAAGCTGATCGAACAAGTCATCTCTCCTCAACAACAGATACTTGTTCTTTTTGGTCTCCTTGTTCAGCTCACAATAGTCCACACACAATCTTAAAGATCCATCAGTTTGGTTGCAAACACAACTGGTGCACCCCATTTGGATACACTTCTCCGAATAAACCCTTTCCCCAAAAGGTCACGTATTTTCCCTCTATCTCTCATTGTTCCTTAGGTGCCATCCACCTAAGAGGAATGATGATAGGTCTTGCACCTTCGACCAAATTGATTCTAAACTCTATCTCGTGATGTGGCGACAACCCTTTGAAAGACATCGTTAGACTCTCTTGTGATCGACACCGATGACTAGTCTTCCAGTGGAATCACAAGCGAATATAAATAGCTCACAAAGACACCATCTACGTGCTTACATCGAATCATAACCATTCGCCATTCCACATTCCCAATTGCCAATCCACTTTTGCCGCATACCTCTTGAGCCAGTCCATTCCCAGAATAATCCCAAACCCAGCGAAGTTAGAAACAAAGCAATCAGACAAAAAGGAGCAATCATGACTCGACAACACTAGACCACGACAAATCGTACATAAACTAGACGAACCCCCAATTGGATTAGTCACAACAAAAGATATATAACAACTCTCAATTTCCAAAACCCAAGCAGCACACAAGCTCATTGCAAATGCAAGAATACAATGCTCCAGTATCAAACAACACACAAACTAAAACATCTTTAATGAAAAGAATACCTTGAATGACGACACTCTTCCCTTTCTCTTCCACCGTAGAAAGCTTTAAAGTTGATGACACAACTTCCAAAGTATAAGCCTTCACAATCTGCTTTCCTTTGGTTGGTTCTGGACAGTCCTTCTTGAGATGCCCAGGCTTGCCATAGTTGTGACACTTCCTTTCAGCTTTCAGATTCTTCCAATCCATGGAAAACTGGCCCTTTTACTGGAAGTTATAGCAAGTCTGTAATGACCCGCATTGGCAGAGGTATTAGAATTAATTTATTTAATTATTTAAAAGGTAATTAAAAGAATTTATTGGTCGTGGAATTAAATAATGGTGAATATTTAATTAAAAAATAATTAAATAATATATTTAATTCTGAAATAATCAAAATTGGCTGAAATGGCGATATGGTGTGAACTGGATCATCCGTGATATTTAATTCAGCTTGGAATTGAATTTGAATAACGAATATATTCAATCGACGATAGTTTGAATGTATAATTATAATATAATTAAAATAGAACTTGAAATGGCACTGCAGCTCGCTATTTGGCGATTTGAACTTCAACTGAATATACAGGGTTCGTTTTAAATTGGATTTCTGTGAAACAAGAAACGTGTGGAGTTGGTGGAGTATATCTTTCTAGTGGAAGAGAAAAATCGGGATTTCATTGTGTAGATTTTGAGATATGTCCAAATCAAATTTTAGAAAAGTCGCTGTGGAATTCCTTTATAATTTATAAAGGAATTATTTATATTTTAAAAAGGGAATTTCAATATAAATCGAATATCGATTTAATCAGGATTTGAAATATCAAGTTATAAATGCCAGTAGAGCTGTATGGTATGCCACTGTGAATATAGACGATAATATTTATTTTTAATTTTTAAATTTAATTAAATTTAAATATATTTATATTTAAATATATTTATATATTTAAATAGGTTATTTAGAGCGTTGAAAATAGCCACTTTTGCAAACGAAGTCGGAATTCGACGAAACCAGTTTTGTTGGATCCGTAATATCAAATAGTTGTTAGATTTCCAGTTTCGTGATTTTTAAAGTCACTGTGTGGCCGCATGGATTTTTAGAGTTAGAAACAGTCCGTATTTCGACAGTTAAAAACACGCTGTGTAAGCATACGTAGTCGGAATTCGACGAAACCAGTTTCGTTGGGACCGTAATGTCGGACTCTAGCTACATGTCCAGTTTCGTGATTTTTAGGTATCGTGTGTGTTTGCAGGGATTTTAAGAAGACTTATACACTTAACGATTGCTTAAAATAAAATAAAATAACTAGGGAAAAAATATCCTAATCTATTCATGGACACAACAAGGCCATGCTGCCTCTTTTCTTGACCACACAGTGAAGATTAAAACATGGGAACACCCTTCTCATTTCATTAGAACAAAAACACAGAAAAACAAGGAAAAGAAAAATCAAAACAATACAAATAAAACACTATAAATCACCACATAAACATATTCAGTTTCACATTGGTTTCCTCTTCGATCTGTTATACTTTTTGCGGAAGTCGACGTGCTGTTTCCGTCGTTGGGTTGTGAGCAGCGAACATAGGGTTTGATCTTGGGTGTAAATGGTGCAACGATTCGCGAAACGGAGAATGATTATGGATTCAGCGTGTGGATGAGCAGCTTGTGGTATATTTTGTGTGGGGATCAACATGGTTCGTTGTCGCCAGTTCCACGGTGGGCTTTGAGGTCGTGTTCTGAACCGGGAGATCGAGCGTGACTTGAGGGAGATAGGGAGGAGCGGGGTTTGAAGAGGAGTTGATTGTGATTTTTTGTGGATTTAATTATGTGATAGAGATGGAGATAATGGAGGGGGAAGTATCCATGGATGGCTTTGCTTTACTGAAGCGATCGGAATTTTGGGGGAGATGAAGTGTAGAGAGCGGGTTCGGGGCTATTAAGGGTAAGTGGGCCAGAAATTAAAGTGATAAAGCCCAATTGGGTTTATTATTTAGTTTCTAAGTTTAGTTAAATTTAAATTAGTGTACAATCTTATAAAATCAATAACTTATTCATATGAAATCAGAATCATGAACCGTAAGTTGCGTTGGGATCGTATGGACGGTGGCTACACCATGTGACTGACCGGGAGTGAATCCGAGCTCGTTACAATATATGGCGAAATAAATTGTTCGATCTAAATCAACGACAATTATCGTTAATTAATGATGATAGTCCAATGTGAGTAAATCTCACTAACTCTGAACAGTTTATAATTTCATGTTGTATTTTTAGAACTGTTAAATATTGGCTGATTGACTGTGTGTTGATTGTTTGATTGAACTGCTAGTCAGTTAGTTGAATTTCTATATTTGATTATGTTTAACAGAATATATCATATGGAATTGTAAGTGATGTTATCTTTATTGTTTAACATCTGTGATGCAGGGAAACAGGTTGGAGGAATCCAACTGGATTCCTCAACAGTTATTTTATTGTTTTTCATATATTGTGATATACGATATGATATATAATCTGTTGTCGATTATATGTGTTTGAACGATATTGATCATCGTGATTTGATATGTTGAATACCATAACATGCCGGAATGGTGAAAGGGGAATTTTCAAAATGAATATTGAAAATAGATTATTTATAAAATCAAAGGATTTTATAAAAGAGATAATATTTATAAGAATCAAATGGGATTTTATAAAAAGGAAATATTTAGAAAATAAATAGAGTTATAAAAAGGAAATTTGTTTATAACCAAATAGGATGTTATAAAAAGGAAAACGTTACTAAAAAGGAAATCATTTGTAAAGTGAAGAACCATTACTAAAAGTAAATCTTTATAAATAAATCGTTTAATCGAAAAGGGGTTAGTCGATTTGAGTTAGCTGAATAGAGTTAATCGAATATTTGTTATTCGAATAAGAGTTAACCAGTTAGAATTAATCGAATAGAGTTAAAATAAAGGGGTTAATCGAATATAGTTTATTCGAATATAAAGTAAATAGAGTTAGTCGAATATAGTTTATTCGAATAGAGTAAAAGGAGTTATCGAAAATAGTTTATTCAAAAGGAGTTAAGTGAAACGAGTAAATCAATAGCGTTAGTCCAATAGCGTTAGTCCAATAGAGTTAATCCAATAGAGTTAATCAATAGCGTTAGTCCAATAGCGTTAGTCCAATAGAGTTAATCCAATAGAGTTAATCCAATAGCGTTAGTCCAATAGCGTTAGTCCAATAGAGTTAATCCAATAGAGTTAATCCAATAGCGTTAGTCCAATAGAGTAAATTGAATAGAGTTATCGAATATACCTTATCGAACGAAAGAATTATCGAATAGAAAAGATTTGAAAGAGAGTTACGTAAGGAAGTTTGTTAAAGATTAGAAGGGTGAACTTTGCCTATTTCAAGGTTAGAAACGTTGTTCGGTTAAGGTCTGAGAGGTAGTATTACCTCAACTTGATTGACTTCATTTTTAACTAAGGAATGGTTAAGGTTCGATAGTAAAGGATGGTTAAGTGAATTTAGTAATTAAAGGAAATGGTTTGAGTTGGCATCGCGATGGTTTGTTTAAACATCTGTCTAAGTCCAATGAAGAAGCTTTGGAAATATTTTCCAAATAAGAAACCAGAAATGTTTTCTAATAAAGAAAACAAGAAATGGGAATGTTTTCCATTGTTAATAACGTATATTTTCCAAATTTAGAAAATAAGAAATATTAAATATAAAGAAACAGGAGATAAGTAAATTAATGAACTAAAGAGATAAATGTTGAATGATGTTTGATCGATATAAATTTCCATTTGGAAATAATATCGTTGGTTGCACACCTGTTTTCTTCGATAGTTAAATCACAGACTATCGAAGTTTTGACCATTTTAACTTTGTTAATATGGAGAGACCGGTTGGATTATTATCCAAAGAACCACTCTGTATTGGCATATGCATTGCGAATCATATATGCCAAAGATAATTGAAGACGGAGTTATGCAAGGGCTATCTTGTTTACAGAATAGTGCCTTCGGTTCATCCTGTTCCTGGATGACTTGTATGGACGGATATCTGATAGAGTATTCCCAGACGATCAGGTATATTGATTTCTCCAACCGTACCAAGAGTGGAAGCGGAGAAGGAAACTTCTTTTAGCTAACATATAATGTACGGTTGAGGACGTCAATTGATGATTTGATGGATTTGACGATGTGACATTCAAAGTGAATCTGATGTGATGATAAAGCGTAGCTTCTAGCCTCACATCCGGTAAATGACAGAAATTGGGCAGGCAGCATGGCTAAGTCGGTCGCTTCGAAGTAGAGTGTATAATCACCTGATCTAGAGTTTCATTTACTTCCAAAAATATATTGTTGATACTGTCCCATTCGGGAAACGGTTGCTGATCCCAACCGTTGGTGATATACATTTGATACACTCAAGCGAAATGAGTGGTCGGCCATGTGTGGTCGGGTTGCAAGATGTTCTTGTTGAACCCAGTGTATTCCTCTCTAGAGGTACAGTAGCGAAAGGTGGTTCCATACCTTGTCACTATTGGAAACCCATTACCCAATACGTGCTTGCGGTTTTGATTGTATACTATATATGTAGAACGTGAGATGAAAGCGTTTCTACTAGATGATTATTATATTGTGTTGATAGACATTATTATAATATCAAAAGGTTTTTGATATAAAGATAATTTGGATTCTCATAAGGGAAAAACCCGTTCCGTTATACGGCGTGGTCTTATGAGATATCGTTTAATTGTTTGAACTGTTTTAAATGGTTTTACTCACACCAGTCCCATGACTGACCCGGAGTTTACTTGTTTGTTTCCCTAAACTCTTGGGTGCCTAAATTTGTACGACAGTCAAGTAGTCCGGATTTACAGATATACTAGAAGAGCTTGGAGCAGGAGGCTTCAAGATCATATAGCTATAGTTATTTCCGCTGTGTTGTAAGTGCCGTACTTTGATAATGATATGTATATTCAAGTACAGATTTGTATTTCAAAGTTATGTTATGAAATATATTTATTTGTTCCACTGTGAGATTCGTGTTACTCTGATATTGTGTTCTTCTTCTTCTTCTTCTATTCTACGTTTCTATCGTATCTTTCCTCACCCTCTAATTTCTTTCGCTAATGACTGGTATTTTTCGATGTTTGGTTGGTCGTCATCGTGTTTATGTCGATAACCAAAATCAACAAATTCTCGAGTCATTACAGTTGGTATCAGAGCTTAAGTTAAGTGAATTACCTTGGCTCTTTGGCGTGACTCGGTAGAGATAGGGTTAGCAATACCCTAGATTGAGTTGAGTGTATATATACGAGTGAACGTATTTGTAGATGATATAAAAATAATTTTATACTGTGGGGATTTATTGGTTGAGTTGTTTATGAGTTCTGGTCGATCAGTTTGATCCACTGTATCGGTAGGAGTTACTAAACACTCGAATACGATGGGTCGGCACGATATGTTTTGAAAAGATGGTAAATTAATATAAGTTTACCCAAGGTATATCTTGATATAGAGAAGATATAAATATCAAGATTATAATATATTGGATATATTGGTTGTGATTATAATCGAGTAAGATTATAAGTAAAATGGTTATGTAAATAACCAATCAGAATTCATATAAGTGGAATACGTGAAATCAGATGAGTAAATCTGAAATTTAAACCAGAAATTAAATTAAAAATCTGGAGAATTGGATAAGTGCTTGTAAATGGATTTGGTTTGAAAATAAGGAAAATTTAAGATCCTGGGAGATTTTAAATTGTTTTACAAGCTGTGTGAATTATATTTTGAAATGAATTTCAAAGTGGAAATGTTTAGAAATGGTTTTATGGTATTGAACTCACTTCGATCGCTGGAAAATAGATTCTGATGATGACAGCTGCATCATCAGTATTCATTTTCGAGTTGTAAGTGACGAATTACTACCAGAGATACTGTTTTGAAATAGTTCTGGGAAAGACAAGTTGTGTTGAATTTCAAAATGGGATTTATAATATAGAGTTGAATATAGAACTTGAATAAAGAGAATTCAAATAGAATTGAATATAGAAATTCAAAGGGAGTTTGAATATATGGAATTCAATGGAATTGAAATAGAATTTGAATATAGAATTCAAATGGAATTCAAATATAGGATTTGAATATATAGAATTTGAATATAGAAATTCAAATGGAATTTAAACTATAGAATTTGAGTAATAGAATTTGATATATAGAATTTGAATAATAAAATTTGATATATAGATTTGAATAATAGAAGTGTTATACAATATAAATAGAAATTGAATAGAATTAACTAAGTCGACGAGGAATTAGTTAATCGAGTTTTGAATTTGAAGTTGAACTTTGAAAGGTGAATTGATTTGTAAATGGATATTCGAAATCGAATATAGAAATTAAATTTGAAATTTGGATTCAAATTAGTTAATAAGCAAGTTAAAATATATTTGAACATGTCATGTTCAAATATAAAAGTGAAATAGACTAAAGAGTTAATTAACAAATTAATTAACGAATTGAGTCAAAACGATCAGTTATAGTTGAATTAATTTGGACCGGTATTGATGTACAGGAGACAGGTTTGGAATATAGTATAGAAGTGAAATAGATAGAATGCTCGACGACAAGGTATGTATTTAATTCATATATGAGATTTTATGCGCCGTATCAGCTAGCCGCTTGGTTTTTTCTTTTTCTTTTGGATTGGTGAGGGCCATGGGAGGCTATTTGAAATATCCCGATGCTCCTGGTACAAAGGAGGTTATGGCGAATATTTTTTGGGAATTTAAGGAGTTAGAATATTTTTAAGATAGTTTGATAGTTAGAAATCAACGTATCGATATATATATATATATATATATATATATATATATATATATATATATATATATATATATATATAGAAGTCGATAAGGAAACGAACTTAGAAATAGAATAGTAAAATCAAAAAAGAAGACTAAGAATAAAATCTAGTAAGAATATATAAAGGAAGCGTATACGTGTGTAAAAGTGAATAAGTAGTTGTATGGTATTTATTATTCGAATAAGTAGTCATATCTGTTTTGACGTTATAAATGTTATTCAGTCAAGGTCTGAAAGGTAGTTTGACACGACCCGAAATCCCCCTTACGGGAAATCACGGATTGAGTTGAGAACAAACCACATCATAACACAGACGGAAGAACATTTCATTGTTATTACAACGATTCCATCAGAATACAAGGATATACAGAGTAATGAATAAATATTACACAACAAAAATTATCAGAGATTACAATAAATTACATAGCAGCGGAAAATAATACAAATCACAACTAGAAGGAGATATACGGATACAAAGCTTTCCGGATATCGTTCCAGCTGTAAACCAGGATCCTATGAATATAAATCTGCAAAACCAAAACTACTAGCTGCCCGTGTCAAAATAAGGGCACCCAGAGTTTAGGTTAAAACAATAAACTCCAGGTCATTCATGTGACTGGTGTGAGAACTAAAACAGTTATTAATCTTTATTTTTAAGTTAGGTAAATCAAGGGACCACGCCGTAAACACGGAACGGGTTTCCTCTCAAGAATACCAGTGCATAAAACAACAGTGCAATGCTAAATAAAGAACAATGAAGCTATTATAAGACCCAGGTCCCATCACACAATGCAACGCAAGCCGGAGGATAGGGTTTTACCTTATAATAGCCAAAGAATGCTTGATACGTTTAAAACAAATCATTTGATACTATAATAAGTGTATAGTGTTCAAAAAAAATTCAATCATAAGTATCAATCATAGACGGCATGGGTACCATATATCATGTCGCCATACTAGGCTCTACAATCAAAACCGCAAAGTCACGTATTTGGAAATTGGATTTCCATCTATGAACCGAGGCAAAAGATAGTCCTCTACCGAATTCGAGACTGTCTAGCCCGAGTCTCAGGAGCAGAACGCATCGCCCCTTGGATCGTCAGGGCCGGTTCAACGATGTGGATTAGACGAAATCCGGAACACTGCGTTTCCCCGCCCTTTGGGGCGTAAGTCTGGTCCGTCTGCCGACCAGAATGCATCGGCCGAAACCGATATAACCGAGGCGCCTCGCAACATCAACAACCACACAGGTGAAAAGTATATAAATGTCAGGGCTGGTAGGTCACTGACACCACCCTAGCTAGAAGAAAACGCATGTCCTCCCTGAGGTCCTCGTCCTGTTTTTGGTTCATACCGTGGTGTGAGGCTCGCGAATTCACGTTACACAAAGCTATGCCACACAAGCCGTGCTTTGATCATCAACCACAAGACTCTGCTTTTCAACAGAAGCCTTGATCATTTGCATCTTAGCATGCCACACAGACTGTGAAAACCCGTAACTTCCCCGTAAAGGAAAGCGCGGATAGTTCGAGAACAAGCCACAACAGAACACACATATAACAGAGATTACAAGAATATACAGAGTATGAATAAATATTACACACATATAACAGAGATTAAAATTACATTTAAATACATCGCAGTGGAAAATAATACAATGCACAACTAGAAGAGATATACGGATACAAAGCTTTCCAGATATCGTTCCAGCTGTAAACCAGGATCCTGTGAATATAAATCTGCAAAACCAAAACTACTAGCTGCCCGTGTCAAAATAGGGGCACCCAGAGTTTAGGTTAAAACAATAAACTCTAGGTCAGTCATGTGACTGGTGTGTGAACTGAAACAGTTAATCTTTATTTTTAAAGTTAGGTAAATCAAGGGACCACGCCGTATAACACGGAACGGGTTTCCTCCCAAGAATACTAGTGCATAAGACAAACAGCGCAATGCTAAATAAAGAAAAATGAAGCTGTTATAAGACCCAGGTCCCATCACATAATGCAACGCAGCCGAGGATAGGGTTTTCCCTTATAACAGCCAAAGAATGCTTGATACGGATAAAACAAATCGTTTGATACTATTATAAGTGCATAGTGTATGAAACAACTTCAAATCATAAGTATCAATCATAGACGGCATAAGCGCCCCATCCCACTATGTCGCCATACTAGGTTCTACAAATAAAACCGCAAATGTCTCGTATTTGGAGATTGGATTTCCATCTATGAACCGAGGCCAGGGATCGTCCTCTACCGATTCGAGACTCTCTAGCCCGAGCCTCAGGAACAGCCGCAACTTCCCCATGGAGCGACAGGGCCGGTCCACCGATGTGGATTATAGTGCCTGAACAATACGTTTCCCCGCCCTTTGGGGCGTAAATGAGCCAACTAAATGACTCCATCGGTTCGAGAACGACCGATCAATCCGAGGCGCCTCGCAACAGCAACAACCACATAAGTCAAACTCGTCAGGGCGTGTAAAACCACTGACGCCACTTCTAACTAGAAAGAAACGCATGCCCTCCCTGAGGTCCTCTCCCATTTTTGGTTCATACCGGGTGTGAAACACGCGAAGTAAACGTTACACAAAGCTACGCCACAAAGGCCGTGCTTCGATCATCAACCACAAGACTTTGCTTTTCAACAGAAGCCTTGATCATTTGCCACTTAGGCATGCCACATAGGCAATTCACTCCATGCGATTGATATCCATCAATATATAACCCCTGAGCTCGTACGTCTCAGAGAAGGGCGTTAAGCAAGAGAATAAATTCTCCGCCGCCAAACAGATATATATTTAATAGAGATCAATCACACGGACTAAAATCCAATGTCAGACACACAGTCCATTTACAAGTCCGTTCTGGGTCTGAACAAAACCGGAGGCACCTAGTACCCCGCATATCCATCGATCTCCAAGTACGTCTGGACGATCACCAACTGTTTCCATCTTCTTGGGTGTACAGCCCAATCAAGATCATCAGTAATCACCCAAACGACGTGAAGACTTCCGGTCTTCGACCATCGTCTTCATCTTCGACTTATCGTCGTATCAGTTATTCAGAATGGGATAAACCCGGTCTTTCCGAATAACTCGCATATATTTTAAATAAGTGTTACACAAACACAACATACGCCTCATTCCAATTCATTAGTCACTAACCGTAAATTAATCAAGAGAATAATTCTCCAAATATTAACCCCGAAGGCCGAAACCAACATCAGATCAATATCCAGAAAACATTCTGCTTGGCTAACCGGTAGTTAGTTTCTAAATTTCACATTCATAGGGAAAGGTTCCCATTAATTTTATCCAAGATAAATTCTTTAAATTTATTCTTTAATCTATTTTCGAATATCAATTCAAACTAGTCGGGATTAGCAAGCCTTACCGAAGTAATCATTTGTTTTAATTTCCCATTCCCAACCTATTCATCCCATGAAGTAAAACTGGTTATACTTCATTTCTAACACCACGGTGTTATCGGTAAATTCAATTACCCTTTCACGTTCAAATCTAATTAAAGATTTAACTATCGCCTGGAGCAAAACTGGTGGTACTCCATTTTTGATCTTTTCAATCTAATTAAAGATTCATTAAAACTCCACTTAGTTTTAATCTTTAACTGGGTTAAATAATCAGTGTAATTTAAAACACAGTTCACGATAAACCCAAAATCACATTCATTAATTATCGGATTAAAGAACGAGTGTTATTTAAAACACTGTCCACGATAAACCCAAAAATCATTCCATTAATTATCGGGTTAAAGAACAAGTGTTATTTAAAACACTGTTCACGATAAACCCAAAAATTATTCCATTAATTATCGGGTTAAAGAACAAGTGTTATTTAAAACACTGTTCACGATAAACCCAATATCAATATCAATTCAATTCCAATTAAATATTATTGAATTGGTACACTTCATTAAATCTAAATAAAAAGATTTAATCTTTTCTCAACTGGGTTCAAGAACAGTGTTAGTGAAGACACCATTCACGACAAACCCAAATCACATTTGATATTCAATACAAGGCTCTGAATAGAAAATATATCGGCTTATATTCAATATCAAATTCTACGACTAACAAATATCGCATTGGAAATAACAATATATATATATATATATCTTTCAAATTCCCATAACAATATCTGTATCATCACGAAATCCAACATCGAAATATTCCGAAGGCAATTTCGATTCAAATCCATTCCAATGCAATCATTGGAAATTCTGGTTATTTTCAAAACCATTTCAAATTCAATTTATTTATTTAAAAATAAATAGAATTGTAATTCTAGTTCAAAACTAGTTCATTTCGATAAAAATCTATTTTTATCTTTTCAAATATGGAGTTTTTCATCCCAATTCTTTCTAAATCATTTCTTATGATTTTACACAAATTATTACTATTTTTAATACTTTTATCAAGGCCCATACAGTCGATTTCCATCAACGGCCATCGAACTGCACTTACAACGACCTTTTTCAAATTTGATTTGGACGTAACTCCAAATCCAACCATTAGATTTCAAATTTCTAATATTCGTTAGAAAGCTCTTTTCGATACGAACCCAACGGTTCCGGTTTTAGGAGAATCCGACGGTCGGATCTCCCGTAATGTCCGTTTGAAATAGATGGTCGAAATTCACGAACTGCCGCGGTGCGGCGCGTTCTATTCAGGCCATTATATTACATATATAATATATACTTCGTCGATTTCTATTTAAAACGAATTATATAGATAGTTTTGAATTCGTTTCAAAAACAATTTCAACTTCCATTTCAATCCACAGCAAAATTGAATTCTTCTTTATAAATTCGTTTTAAAATTCATTTCTATTCAATTCAAATTTCAATTCAATTTGAATTCATTTCAATTTGCTTTCAATTCAATTTGAATTCATTTTATATTCAATTCATTTCGAAATCGTTTTCAATTCAATTCATTTCGAAATCGTTTTCAATTCAATTCATTTCGAAATCGTTTTCAATTCAATTCCTTTCGAAATCGTTTTCAATTCAATTCATTTCGAAATCGTTTTCAATTCAATTCATTTCGAAATCGTTTTCAATTCAATTCCTTTCGAAATCGTTTTCAATTCAATTCCTTTCGAAATCGTTTTCAATTCAATTCATTTCGAAATCGTTTTCAATTCAATTCATTTCGAAATCGTTTTCAATTCAATTCCTTTTGAAATCGTTTTCAATTCAATTCATTTCGAAATCGTTTTCAATTCAATTCATTTCGAAATCGTTTTCAATTCAATTCCTTTCGAAATCGTTTTCAATTCAATTCCTTTCGAAATGAATAAAATCGATATAAATATTGTTTACGTCAAAATGGCGTCAATCTAATCAACACGGCTTCATAAATTTCTATTTTCAAATATTCTATTTCAAATATTTCTTTTTCAAAATAGTTGTTATTATCAAAATATTTCGTTCAACACATGACCAATCTCAAGGGATGAGTACTGTCAACACATGAACCTTTATTTTATATTGATAAAGATGTAAATTTTATTACTAAAATATTTCGTTCAACACATGACCAATCTCAAGGGATGAGTACTGTCAACACATGAACCTTTACTTTATATTGATAAAGATGTAAATTTTATTACTAAAATATTTCGTTCAACACATGACCAATCTCAATGGATGAGTACTGTCAACACATGAACTTTTATTTTATAAAATTCTTTATTTTCTAAATTGGAATGAGGCCCAATCAATTACCATATAAAGTTAATAATATGGATTTTCATACAACACATGTATATAATAGCATTGAAAAATAATCAACCATCAACCAAAGTGCACTACACTGTATAAGCATCAAATATAGATATCTAACGCTTATAACAACATGTCAATCAATCGATCGACATATTTAATCAATCAGGATGAGTGAACTTCATATTTCATCCCAACACCCGTGTGGGGTTTCAAACAATCAAAGAAATATTTTATTCGTGCAGTTGGGCGATGTGTAAAATTTATCGACCCAATCAATGTCCTTCAAATAGATGTACATAAACAAACCGTCTGGTTTGTAAATGAATATTTATTTATTCACATTCACGTTAAAAATTATATTTTTAACGATAAAACATTTTATTCCAACATATGAATTTCTATTCAGTTCATTCTTTAAATAAAATGATATTTTTATTTTTCTAACATATTTTAGAAAATTTCGGCGGCATAACGGCACGATACTAGAAATGGGACAAGGCCTAGCCTTATCCCTGGTCTAGTGAAGGCCCACGCCATTCACACATCAATCAAGTCCATTCATTTCACCAAACCATTCAAACCAAACCAAATAGTCTAACTAATTTGCAATCAAACAAACAAGTCCATGGTCTGTGGACGATTGTGTCGGGTGCTACTAAGCACCGTCTGCATCCTAGTATATATATATAACTAGAAAATAAATTGAAGAGTGAGAAATTCTCACAGAGGGATCCACTCCGCCGTGCTTTGCTTCCGAGCTGCTGCACTGTCTGAATTAGCTTGAAATTCCAATGCAATACTTTTCCCGCTGTTTATAATAAAAATTATATTTTTATCACTTCATTCTAATAAATAAAAATCATATTTTTATATTTCTGCTTCATATATAAAGATCGAATTTTTATTCGCTATTTAAATAAATAAAAATCACACTTTTAATTGCTTTTCAAACAAAGAAAAATCACATTTTTAACATCTACATGTATAGATGAAATTCTATTTTATCAATGCTATATATATTTAAAAGACCACATTTTTACGACGTCATTTTGAATATAAAGAATATATTTTTCTCGCTTGTTCATATAGTAAAAAAAAATCGAAACTTTTCCTTTGCAAAATTTATTTCTTTGCATGATTATTTTATAAATAATACACATACGATATAAATTATATTTTTATCGATCAAAATGTATTTTCTTATATATGACAAAAATCCTATTTTTATCTTCATAAAAATATTTCTAACATACGATAAAAATTCTATTTTTATCTTTATAAAATCACATTCTATTTTATATTTTCAAAATCAAAGGTCATATTTTTTTATAGAAATCCAAGATCATATTTCTTTATATTTCAAAACTATGTTATTTTTATTTTTCAAAACTAGTTATTTTTATAGTTCAAAACTATGTTATTTTTATAACCTATCACGGTTTTGATGTTCAAAATTATTACAGTTTTTATTTACAAAAATTTAAATCAACTAATAAAAAAAATTAAAAAAAAGGAAATAGCCTTCTCTGTACCGCTCAGCGTGAACCAAAGAACCCATCTTCATCTCCTGGAATCATCTGTGTAGCCGAACCCATGAAACCGATCATCGCATCCTAGGGCTTCACGTCGCCTTCACCGTGCTTGACCGGAGACTGATCTGCGGTGTCCACGATGAAGAGCTACGAAGCCTCTTCCCACGCCTGGAAACACCTTGAACTCGGTTGACCCCCTGAGCCTCAACTTGCGTGCGAATTCTTCCGGTTGGAGCCATGATTTCGAGCGCCATTCAAAACGAAGATTCCCCCTTCCAGTATCAACTTGTAGAGCAAACGAAATACCACAGTTTTCGTTTGAATTTCTCCTTTTAATTCGGAGTGATTCAAGAGAAATTTGGGGATTTATTATCGATGATTTTGGCCGTCGATTGCTGGGAGGGTAGCGGCTTAAAGGAGTTGACCAATTAGTGAAGGGTTTTGACCTTTTTATTTTTAACCTAGGTTATATATATATTTTTAATTTCCATAATTGGCAGGTTTTTAATCCGAACTTCAAATTGAACCCACCGACTGTCGTCGATAGCTAATTACCCCCATTCCGAACACAATGGGATATGTATCGTAGGTTGATTCGATCGTTTGAATCAGTTTCCGTTAAAATCAACATATAACTCTATATATTGAATTTGAATGCGCATTTCAATTTACCGGGGTCACATACTAACTTGATAAATCACAGAAAAATATTTTCTAGCTTCGTATTGACGATACGGTCCTAACAAAACTAATTTCGTCGAATTCTGAGACCGTTTGAAAAATGGCCATTTTCCAGTCGATTAAAATCAACTAAAACTGGTCAAACGCGTTTTCCTTTGCCACGCTCACATATTGATTCGAAAAATTATGAAATTTGGAATCTAGCAATAATTTTACCTTGCGGATCCAACAAAAGTGGTTTCGTCGAAATCCGAGGTCATTTGTAAAATGTCTATTTTTAAGCGCCTGAATTCCATAGCGACTATTCAGAATTTTCAACTGGACATATCTTTTGATTCCCGCTATGAAATTTTGATTTTTCGGATTCGTTGGAAAGATATTCCCGAATCGATTCTAATATTTTTGGTTTCACTAAAATCCGGATTATTTTGCACCCGGTACATTCAATTGAAGTTTGAAATCGAATTATCGAACTACCGCGCCATTTTCAATTCTATTTATAATTATATATAATTATTTATATTCTAACGACGACGCGTATAATATATACGTTCGAATTATATTCAAAAATAAATTTCTCGTCGATGTTATTTAAAATAATTCATTTTAAATAATCAAAATTCGCTAAAATTGCCAAAATAAAAATTTTAAACTGGCCCAGATTTTCGGGTTGTTACACAGGTAATTCACGCTATGCAATCGATATCAATCACACAGAATGAAATCCAATGTCAGACACACAGTCCATACAAGTCCGTTCTGGGTCTGAACGAAACCGGAGGCACTTTCCTCGCAAATCCATCGATCTCCAAGTACGTCTGGACGATCACCAACTGATTCCCTCATCTTGGGTGTACAGCCCAATCAAGATCATCAGTAATCACCCAAACGATGTGAAGACTTCCGGTCTTCAACCACCGTCTTCATCTTCGACACCACGTCGAAACAGCTATTCAGAATGGGATAAACCCGGTCTTTCTGAATAACTCGCGTATATAATAAACAAGTGTTACACAAACACAACATACGCCTCATTCCAATTCATAATATTCTTTTATTCAAATATTCACATTATTAGGGAAAGGTTCCCATTAATTTTATCAAAGATAAATTCTTTAAATTTATTCTTTAATCTTCTTTTGAATATCAATTCAAACTAGTCGGGATTAGCGAACCACACCGAAGTAATCATTTATTTTACTTCCCAATCCCAACCTATTCATCCCATGAAGTAAAACTGGTAATACTTCATATCTAACACCACAGTGTTATCGGTAAATTCAATTACCGTTTCACATTCAAATCAAATTAAAGATTTAACTATCGCCTGGAGCAAAACTGGTGATACTCCATTCTCGATCATTTCAATCTAATTAAAGATTCATTAAAACTCCACTTAGTTTAATCTTCATAGAAATCAATATCCTGTCCTTAACTGGGCTAAAGAACCAATGTCGTTTAAAACACGGCCCACAATAAACCCAAAATTGCATTCATTAATTATCGGGTTAAAGAACAAGTGTTGTTTAAAACACTGTTCACGATAAACCCAAAAATCAATTCCAATTCAATTCCAATTAAATATCACTTAATTGGTTCACTTCATTAAATCTAAACAAAAAGATTTAATCTTTTTCACAACTGGGTTTAAGAACAGCGTTAATGAAGACACCATTCACGACAAACCCCAAATCACATTTGATATTAAATACAAGGCCCGTACAGTCGATGCTTATACAGCCTGTCAATCAATCGATTGACATACAACTAAACAATCGGGATTAGTGTACGTCAAATCTCATCCCAATACCCGTGTGGGGTTTCAATCAATCAATCACAGTTTTTATTTGTGCAGTTGGGCGATGTGTAAAATTTATCGTCCCAATCAATATCAGTCAAATGTGTGGATATAAACAAATCATCTGATTTATTTATAAATATTCTTTTCATTTTATATGAACGTTAAAAATTCTATTTTTAACTATAAAATATTTTCTACATAAATATTTTATTTCATTCACATCACATCACACAATCAATTTTCACAACAACATGCAATAAATCAAACAAGCCGTCCGTGGTCTGTGGACGACGCGTGTCGGGTGCTACTAAACACCGTCTGCATCCTAGTATATATCACATAACTAGAAAACAAAATTAAAGGTGAGGAGTTCTCATGAGGGTTCCACTCCGCCATGCTTTGCTTTCGAACTGCTGAACTGTCTGGATCGGTTGAAATTCATATGCAGTCCTTTTCACGCTGTTCAAATAAAAATTATACTTTTACCCTTCATTCGATAAATAAAAATTCTATTTTTATTTCATATATTTTTACAACGCTTATTTATATATAAAAATTATATTTCTGCTTCTCATATAAAGATTGAATTTTTATTTTACCATATATAATAAAAATCATATTTTTATTTTGCTACATATATAAAAATAATATTTTTATATCCTCTATCATATAGAGATTCTATTTTGAATACACTACATCATAAAAATAGTATTTTTATATCTTCTATTATATAAAAAATCATATTTTTATACCGTCCCTTATATAAAAATCACATCTTTGCTCCTTCTACATAATAAAGATCAAATCTTTAATACTTCTATAATACAAAAATCATATTTTTAATCTTCTACTAGTATAAAGATTATATTTTTAACCTTTATATATTATAAAAATTATATTTTTATATTTTTACTTCATATTTAAAGATCGAATTTTTATATCATCGCTATAAAATCACTTTTTTCTTCATTATATATATAATAAAAATCAGATTTTTATTTCGCTACATATATAAAGATAATATTTTTATATTCTCTATTATATAAAAACCATATTTTTAATACTTCTACCTTATAAAAATTATATTTTTATATTTCACATATGATAAAAATCATATTTTTATTATTTTAATAATATAAAAATCATATCTTTCCTACTTCAAAAATATAATCTTTTCGCTATTTTCATTTTAAAAATCATTTCTTTATCGCTTCTATAAATTAAAAATCGAATTTTTATTCTTTCTAAAATATAAAAACCATATTTTTATAAATAAAAATATAATCTTTTCACTATTATAACGATGTTTACATAATAAAAATCCTATCTTTATTCGGATAAAAATCCAACCTTTTTAATAAATAAAAATTCGACCTTTTACACATTAAAAATCCTACCTTCCTATATTAAAAATCAATCCTTTATCATGTTAAAAATCGTTCCTTTTACACTAAAAATCATTTCTTTTATATTATACTTAGTATATAAATAAATAAATGAAAGAACTTACAGCGTAGACGTTGTTTGAGGGGGCTACTGACGGTCGGAATATATAGCGAGGTGCCGGTGATCCATCGGAGTTGGAGGAGGGTTCCACAGGCGCGATGGCAGCGGGTTTGCTTCAGGTTCGGAGCTGTAGGCGTGGTTTCTGAGTGGAGGAGGAGGTTTAAGACGAGGGGGGGTTTTGTCGGAGCTGAGGTGGCAATGGGGGAGGTGCGCTGGCCTTGAGTGGTCGGAGTGGGCTGTTGCGTCGGTCGATTTGGGGTGTGGTTCGATTCAGAGGAGGAGGGCGTAGTGCGAGGTAGAGGGGGGGGGGGGTAAAGGTAAAAAGGAGGAGAGAGAAAAGGAGTGGAGAGGATTTTATATATTTTATTTTATTTTCCACTAATAAGTAACTTTTTATTTCGAACACGAAACAAAACCCACCGCCTATCGCCCATAGCTAATTACCCCCATTCTAAACACAATGGGATATGTATCGTGAGCTGATTCGACCGTTTCGATCAGTTTCCGTCAAAATCAACATATAACTCTATATATTTAATTTGAATGCGCATTTCAATTTTACTGGGGCCACATAATAACTCAAAAAATTCCTGAAAAATTATTTCTAGCTTCGTATTGACGATACGGTCCTAACAAAACTAGTTTCATCAAATTCTGAGACCGTTTGAAACATGGCCAATTTCCAGTCGATTAAAATCAACTAAAACTGGTCAAACGCGTTTTCCTTTGCCACGCTCACATATTGATTCGAAAAATTATGAAAATTGGAATCTAGCAATAACTAGACATCACGGATCCAACAAAAGTGGTTTCGTCGAAATCCAAGGTCGTTTGCAAAATTTCCATTTTTAAGGGCCTGAATTCTATAACGACTATTCAGTATTTTCAACTGGACATATCTTTTTATCCCTACTATGAAATTTTGATTTTTCGGATTCGTTGGAAAAATATTCTCAATTAGATTCAAATATTTTTGGTTTCACTAAAATCTGGTTTATTTTGAATCCTGCACATTCATTTGAAGTTTGAAATCGAATTATCGAACTACCGCGCCATTTTCAATTCCTTTTATAATTTAAAATAAATATTTATATTCTAACATCGATCTATATAATATATACGTTCGAATTATATTCAAAATAAATTTTCCATTGATATTTTTTTAAAATCATTCATTTTAAATATTCAAAATTCACTAAAATCGCCAATTTAAAAATTTTAAACTGGCCCAGATTTTTGGGTTGTTACATAGTTATACCCCAACTTGATTGATTTCATTATTAACAAATAAATAGTAAGATTTCAGGCTCGAAGATCAATGTTGGATAAGAGTTAGTTGAATATAGTATTTGGATTGTCGTAACGATGTTTTACACAACATCTGTTTTAACCGAAATAAGTGTAAACCTGGAAACAGAATAATAGACATTTCCTAAGTATAGAAATAAACGAGATCGGAAGAGAGATAAGTAATCGGAGTATTTTCCAATTATAAATAGCATATATTTTCTAAAGTTTAGAAAATAAAGGAAGGCGATATTTGGAAATGTTTTTTAAAATAACATAAAAGGCCAATATGGTTATTGAAAATATTTGGTTAACAAATATTGATACAGAAATAGAGAAGTGATTTAACTAATGGAATATTAATTAAGGGCTCAGTTGAATTTCAAAAAGGAAAATTTGATATTTGATAAGAGTAAACTGTTAAAAACTCCCAGGGAAAGACTGTTTGAATTAAAAACAAATTTAACAGGAATTTGTGAAAGCAAATTTGAATTAAAGTAAAGCCAGTAAAGTGGTAACTGAGATTGGGTTAAAATGATATCAAGACAAATTGGATTGTGAGATTCAAATTTGAAGAGTAATGTGATGATCAAGTTAAGAGTTGGGAATCAAGAAGAAACTCGAGTTGAAATGATATTTGGCTCGGATATAAGCGAATGGTTGTGTTGTGGATAAAAGAAGATTGGAATTTGATTGGGATGACCCTTGTATCTGCTGAATTGATAACAGGTGGAAAGGATATAATGATATGCCGACAAAAAGGTACAAGTTTATATTTCTATTAGATATAAGATTTATGAGCCGAATTGGCAAGCCATTTGGCTGTTTGATTTTCTTTTGGGTTGGAGATGGCCCAGAGAGGCGAGTTGGAGTTTGAGATATTGACCAGTACAAAGGAGGTGCTGGCAAAATTTTCGAAAAGTTAAGGTGTTAGAAAATTTTCAGGATTTTTGAAAATTTTCGTGGATAAGAATTAATTAATATTTAATTGAAATTAAATTGGTTCAGTTGAAACTGAAGTTAATAAGTGAACAAATTTGTTCTAACTAGTCGATAGGGTCGCCCTCTACCTTTTAGCAATTTCGAGGATGAAATTATTTTAAGTGGGAAAGATTGTAATGACCCACATTGGCAGAGGTATTAGAATTTATTTATTTAATTATTTAAAAGGTAATTAAAAGAATTTATTGGTCGTGGAATTAAATAATGGTGAATATTTAATTAAAAAATAATTAAATAATATATTTAATTCTGAAATAATCAAAATTGGCTTAAATGGAGATATGGTGTGAAGAGGATCATCCGTGATATTTAATTCAGCTTGGAATTGAATTTGAATAACGAATACATTCAATCGACGATAGTTTGAATGTATAATTATAACATAATTAAATTAGAGCTTGAAATGGCGCTGCAGTTTGCTATTTGGCGATTTGAACTTCAACTGAATATACAGGGTTTGTTTTAAATCGAATTTCTGTGAAACAAGAAACGTGTGGAGCTGGTGGAGTATATCTTTCTAGTGGAAGAGAAAACTCGGGATTTCATTGTGTAGATTTTGAGATATGTCCAAATCAAATTTTAGAAAAGTCGCTGTGGAATTCCTTTATAATTTATAAAGGAATTATTTATATTTTAAAAAGGGAATTTCAATATAAATCGAATATTGATTTAATCGGGATTTTAAATATCAAGTTATAAATGCCAGTAGAGCTGTATGGTATGCCACTGTGAGTATAGACGGTAATATTTATTTTTAAATATTAAATTTAATTATATTTATATATTTAAATAGGTTATTTAGAGCGTTGAAAATAGCCACTTTTGCAAATGAAGTCGGAGTTCGACAAAACCAGTTTTGTTGGATCCGCAATATCAAATAATTGTTAGATTTTCAGTTTCGTGATTTTTAGAGTCACTGTGTGGCCGCACGGATTTTTAGAGTGAGAAACAGTCAGTATTTCGACAGTTAAAAATATGCTGTGTGAGCATAGAAGTCGGAATTCGACGAAACTAGTTTCGTTGGGACCGTAATGTCGGACTCTAGCTACATGTCCAATTTCGTGATTTTTAGGTATCGTGCGTTTTCGCAGGGATTTTTAGAAAACGTATACACTTAACGATTTCTTAAAATAAAATAAAATAACTAGGGAAAAAAATATCCTAATCTATTCATGGACACAACAAGGCCACGCTGCCTCTTTTCTTAACCACACAGTGAAGATTAAAACATGGGAACACCCATCTCATTTCATCAGAACAAAAACGCAGAAGAATCAAGGAAAAGAAAAATCAAAACAATACAAATAAAACCCCATAAATCACCACATAAACATATTCGGTTTCACATTGGTTTCCTCTTCGATCTGCTATACTTTTTGTGGAAGTCGACGTGCTATTTCCGTCATTGGGTTGTGAGCAGCGAACATAGGGTTTGATCTTGGGTGTAAATGGTGCAACGATTCGTGAAATGGAGTTTGATTGTGGATTCAGCGTGCGGATGAGCAGCTTGTGGTATATTTTATGTGGAGGTCGACATGGTTCGCTGTCGCCAGTTCCACGGTGGGCTTTGAGGTCGCCTTCTGAACCGAGAGATCGAGCGTGACTTGAGGGAGATAGGGAGGAGCGGGGTTTGAAGAGGAGTTGATTGTGATTTTTTGTGGATTCAATTATGTGATGGAGATGGGGATAATGGAGGGGGAATTAGCAGTGGATGGCTTTGCTTTACTGGTGCGATCGGAATTTTGGGGGAGATGAAGTGTAGAGAGCGGGTTCGCGGCTATTAAGGGTAAGTGGGCCAGAAATTAAAGTGATAAAGCCCAATTGGGTTTATAATTTAGTTTCTAAGTTTAGTTAAATTTAAATTAGTGTAAAATCTTATAAAATAAATAACTTATTCATATGAAATCAGAATCATGAATCGTAAGTTGCATTGGGATCGTATGGACGGTGGCTATACCATGAGACTGACCGGGAGTGAATCCGAGCTCGTTACAATTTATGGCGAAATAAATTGTTCGATCTAAATCAACGACAATTATCGTTAATTAACGATGATAGTCCAATGTGAGTAAATCTCACTAACTCTGAACAGTTTATAATTTCATGTTGTATTTTTAGAACTGTTAAATATTGGTTGGTTGACTGTGTGTTAATTGTTTGATTGAAATGCTAGTCATTTAGTTGAATTTCTATATTTGATTATGTTTAACAGAATATATCATATGGAACTGAAAGTGATGTTATCTATATTGTTTAACATCTGCGATGCAGGGGAACAGGTTGGAGTAATCCAACTGGATTCCTCAACAGTTATTTTATTGTTTTTCATATATTGTGATATATGATGTGATATATAATCTGTTGTCGATTATATGTGTTTGAACGATATTGATCATCGTGATTTGATATGTTGAATACCATAACATACTAGAATGGTAAAAGTGGAATTTTCAAAATGAATATTTAAAATAGATTATATATAAAATCAAAAGATTTTATAAAAGAGATAATATTTATAACAATCAAAGGAGATTTTATAAAAAGGAAATATTTAGAAAATAAATAGAGTTATAAAAAGGAAATTTGTTTATAACCGAATAGGTTGTTATAAAAAGGAAAACGTTATAAAAAGGAAAACGTTACTAAAAAGGAAATCATTTGTAAAGTGAAGAACCATTACTAAAAGTAAATCTTTATAAATGAATAGTTTATTTGAAAAGGGGTTAGTCGAGTCGAGTTAGCTGAATAGATTCAATCGAATATTTGTTATTCGAATAAGAGTTAACCAGTTAGAATTAATCGAACAGAGTTAAAATAAAGGGGTTGATCGAATATAGTTTATTCGAATATAAAGTATATAGAGTTAATCGAATATAGTTTATTCGAATAGAGTAAAAGGAGTTATCGAAAATAGTTTATTCAAAAGGAGTTAAGTGAAACGAGTAAATCAATAGCATTAGTCCAATACCGTTAGTCCAATAAAGTTAATCTAATAGAGTTAATCAATAACGTTAGTCCAATAGCGTTAGTCCAATAGAGTTAATCCAATAGAGTTGATCCAATAGCGTTAGTCCAATAGCATTAGTCCAATAGAGTTAGTCCAATAGAGTTAATCCAATAGCGTTAGTCCAATAGAGTAAATTGAATAGAGTTATCGAATATACCCTATCGAAGGAAAGAATTATCGAATAGAAATGATTTGAAAGAGAGTTACGTAAGGAAATTTGTTAATGAATTAGAAGGGTGAACTTTGCCTATTTCAAGGTTAGAAACGCTGTTCGGTTAAGGTCTGAGAGGTAGTATTACCCCAACTTGATTGACTTCATTTTTAACTAAGGAATGGTTAAGGTTCGATAGTAAAGGTTGGTTAAGTGAATTTAGTAATTAAAGGAAATGGTTTGAGTTGGCATCGCGATGGTTTGTTTAAACATCTGTCTAAGTCCAATGAAGAAGCTTTGGAAATGTATTCCAAATAAGAAACCAGAAATGTTTTCTAATAAAGAAAACAAGAAATGGAAATGTTTTCCATTGTTAATAAAGTATATTTTCCAAATTTAGAAAATAAGAAATATTGAATATAGGGAAATAGGAGATAAGTAAATTAATGAACTAAAGAGATAAATGTTGAATGATGTTTGATCGATATAAATTTCCATTTGGAAATAATATCGTTGGTTGCACACCTGTTTTCTTCGATAGTTAAATCACAGACTATCGAAGTTTTGACCATTTAAACGTTGTTAATATGGAGAGACCGGTTGGATTATTATCCAAAGAACCACTTTGTATTGGCATAAGCGTTGCGAATCATATATGCCAAAGATAATTGAAGACGGAGTTATGCAAGGGCTATCCTGTTTACAGAATAGTGCCTTCGATTCATCCTGTTCCTGGATCACTTGTATGGACGGATGTCTGACAGAGTATTTCCATACGATCACGTATATTGATTCCTCCAACCGTACCAAGAGTGGAAGCGGAGAAGGAAACTACTTTTATCTAACACATAAGGTATGGTTGAGGACGTCAATCGGTGATTTGATGGATTTGACGATGTGACATTCAAAGTGAATCTGATGTGATGATAAAGCGTAGCTTCTAGCCCCACATCCGGTAAATGATAGAAATCAGGCAGGCAGCATGGCTAAGTCGGTCGCATCGAAGTAGGGTGTATAATCACCTGATCTAGAGTTTCATTTACTTCTAAAAATCTATTGTTGATGCTGTCCCATTCGGGAAACGGTTGCTGATCCCAACCGTTGGTGATATACATTCGATACACTCAAGAGAAATGAGTGGTCGGTCATGTGTGGCCGAGTTGCAAGATGTTCTTGTTGAACCCAGTGTATTCCTCTCTAGAGGTACACTAGCGAAAGGTGGTTCCATACCTTGTCATAGTTGGAAACCCATTACCCAATTCGTGCTTGCGGTTTTGATTGTATACTATATATGTAGAACATGAGATGAAAGCGTTTCTGCTAGATGATTATTATATTGTGTTGATAGACATTATTATAATATCAAAAGGTTTTTGATATAAAGATAATTTGGATTCTCATAAGGGAAAAACCCGTTCCATTATACGGCGTGGTCTTAAGAGATATCGTTTAATTGTTTGAACTGTTTTACTCACATCAGTCCCATGACTGACCCGAAGTTTACTTGTTTGTTTTCCTAAACTCTTGGGTGCCTAAATTTGTACGGCAGTCAAGTAGTCGTGATTTACAGATATACTGGAAGAGCTTGGAGCAGGAGGCTTCAAGATCATATAGCTATAGTTATTTTCGCTGTGTTGTAAGTGCCGTACTTTGATAATGATATGTATATTCAAGTACAGATTTGTATTTCAAAGTTATGTTATGAAATATATTTATTCGTTCCGCTGTGAGATTCGTGTTACTCTGATATTGTGTTCTTCTTCTTCTTCTTCTTCTATTCTAAGTTTCTATCTTATCTTTCCTCACCCTCTAATTTCATTCACTAATGACTGGTATTTTTCGATGTTTGGTTTGTCGTCATCGTGTTTATGTCGATAATCAAAGTCGACAAATTCCCGGGTCATTACAAAGTCACTTCGCCTTTCTGCTTCTTCTAAGCATCCTTCCCTTTCTATTGTTGTTTCTTCCTCTTTTTGTTATTACCTCCTTGTTGTGGTTTCGGTTCCTCTTTGGCTGCAACAACAGTCTCTTCTTTGGGAAACAAAATCTCGTGCCTTAGAGCTTTTTCCATGATCTTCTCGTAAGAGTCATCCAAGTGATCAACCAGCTAATTCCCATGGTACTTGTCCAAGCCCATGTCTAGTTTATCGTTCTTTTAGTCTCAACATATGAATGAGCATACTTCGATAAAGCATCTAGGTTAGAAACATACTCTAGCAATGGTTGAGCATTCTGCTTAACCTCAACAAATCTCTTAAACAGAATTGACATTTGGATAGTTGAGATAAACTTCATCTCAAATTTGACTTGGAATAACTCCCATTGAATCTCATCGTCTGGAGTCTCTAGAGTGACAGAGTTCCACCAATCCGTAGCTCGCCCTGTAGCTGTCTCGATGCAAGCTTACTTTTAGTCGCATTATAAATTCCTAAGTCTCCAAAAATATGAATGCAAGTATCAAGCGACCCTTGAATCTCTACAATCGGTTTCGTCCCTTAAACGACTTCCTTCCTAGACTATTGAAGTCTTTGCATAGGTTAGTAAAGTCCATAGCCCTGGGCACTTGCACTTGAACTCCTACATCTACCGTGGTTGTCTCTTGAGCGGGTACCCTCCTCATGATCGCTTCCATCACGACCACGAGCATAGACGGGTAGTCAGGTATACTGCCACCACCTACAGGAACAGTCTCTGCCCTAGCAGTGTGTCTCGATGGTCGATGACTCATTCAAAATCTGTAATATAGAATGATTAGTTCGTGTATGAGAAAAAATGCAAATGGAGTTCGAATGAAATTAGAATATGCACTAATATATAGTTTACATCCATCAGAAATTTACAAATATGTCTCTCATACATAATTACGTTCTCGAACTTTAGCTAAAATTGATAACTAGAGCTCTGATACCAAATGTGACGATCACCCATAACTCCTGTTGGAGAATGGAGTTTTGATGACAACAAGCTTATTTCAATTATCATTTTAAATTGATTATAAAATATATACTAAAATTTCTATCTAGAATATATATACATATATATGCAGAGTTTGTATACATGACTTAAATACTGAAGACTATACAATTTTAGAGTTTCAAGAGATTCAGGATTCAAAAGAGATTCAAGACTCATGAGTTATCAAGTTATCAAGATTAAAAGAGCTCAAGAAAAATATAGTAATTGAGTGTAGTTTATATGTAAGACTTAGAATGAAACTCCAGGTTCATATTCTAATTATCAAATTCTGATTTTCTAATTCTATTTTTTTAATTCTGATTTACAAAATTCAAATTCTATTTTCAAAATTCAAAATCCTAATTTCAAATTATTTTCTAAATAATTTCAAGCTATTATATTACTAATAATTTCAAATTATTATCTTATAAAGTTTTAATATATATAAGTTTATAATATATATATAACATTATAGTTTTAAATCTTATAACTTTATAAATATGTTTATATAATATATTATTATATTTCCATATGATTTTACACTTTAGAATATTCATTTAAATTACTAAATTTTGATTCAAAAATTTCTAGAATAATATATATGTTTAAACACTTGAAAAATAGTTTTTAAATAAAAATATTATACATATGTTGACATACATAATTGGGCATGTCGACATATAACTGTCAAATTTTCAATTTTCAAAGGAAGTGTCTTTTCACCATTTGTAACATTTTAAAAATGTTGCAACCTTTGGGACACTATAAAAAGGGGTTGATTTCGAATATTTAATCATTCTTTCTTCTCCATCTTCACCCCTTTACTTACCACCATCAATATTCATTATTTTCCTAATTTCTACCCTTATACTTTGCTGGTTTCTATTCAAATTATATCAAATTTCTTCTCTTCTCAATCTCTATCAAATACTCTCTGAATTAAAGTGTTATTGAAGAGCTATAAGGCTGTTGTAATCATTTGGGAATTGTTTGGGAAAGGGTGTGTTCCTTGTCAAGGAAAGAGAGCGGTGTTAACCTTGTAACCGTGAAATCAAGGTGTTTGGAGAGGTGTTAACCTTATAGCCGTGAAATCTAGGGGTTGTACTTGGATATTAATAATAATAAAACTCTACGCAATCCAGCGTTGCATGGGACTAAATGTAGGAGCAATCCGAACCAGTATAAAATCTAGTGTGTTCTTTCCTTTTCTGCATTTTATATTTATCTATTTTTGTGTCTGTGATTGTTTCTGTGTGTGTGATCATCTTTGGTGTGATAATCATTGTGTGATTCATATAGTAGATCTATTAAGTCTAAGATTTTCATAAGTTTCTTATAAACACTATTCACCCCCTCTAGTGTTTGTTTTTCCTTAAGATCTGCATTCCACATTCCCTAACAATTGGTATCAGAGCATTGGTATTCAAAACGTTCATAATTTGATTTTTGAAAATATCAATGGAAAACTTCAAAACGGTTTATAACACTTGTCTTAATTAATGCATTGCATCGATGTTTAAAGAGTATACATTCGATTATGTTGAAAATTCAAGTGATCTACTGAAGTATTGTCTAAATGTGTGTTACATGGCTGTTGAAAATTCAAGTTCGGAAAAGGTGTGTTACATGGCTGTTGATTATTCAAATTCTGAAATGATGTGTTACATGGCTATTGAGAATTCAAATTCTGATGGACAAATGGCAGAAATAAAAAAGGACAAATGGATACTGGATAATGGTTATTCAAGGCATATGGCGGGAAATCCAAAAATACTGAATAGTCTAGTATATGAAGTGGAGGAATGGTCAACTTTGGTGATAACTCTAAAGGATATATACTTGGCATTGACAATGTCGGTAATTCTGAAACTCCTATTATTTACGATATTTTATTAGTTAGGAATCTAAAACATAACCTACTAAGTATAAGTCAACTTTGCGATAAAGGCTATAAAATAAACTTTGAAAAAGATAAATGCTTTATAGAAGATAGGAATTCAAAAATAATATTTGAAAGAGATAGAAAGAGATATATCTATATATCAAGTATGAAAATCTCTAATGATAATTTATGTCTTATGGCCAATACAAGTGACCCTTGGATCTAGCATAAGAGATTTAGTCATATAAATTTCAAATATATTTCTAGGATTTCAAAGTTAGATTCAATCAGAGGATTACACAAAATGAAATTTAAAGTAAATAATTTATGCGACGCTTGTCAATTCAAAAAATTAAAAAGAAGTTCATTTAAATCAAAAGAGGAAACTACAACCACGAAACCATTAGAATTAATTCACCTGAATCTTTTCGGTCCATCCCAAATTCAATTATTAAATCACAATAGATATGTTTACGTAATAATCAACGATTTTTCTAGATTTACTTGGACCTTGTTTCTTAAAAATAAAAGTGACGCTTTTGATCAATTTAAAACCTTTGCTAAAAGAATTCAAAAATTATTATCTTTAAAAATCAAAACAATATGTAGTGATCACGGTGGAGAGTTTGAAAATGAAAATTTTGTAATAAAAAGGGGATAACCCATAATTTTTCTTTTCCAAGAACCCCTCAACAAGACGAAGTAGTTGAACATAAGAATAGATCAACTCAAGAGTGTGTGAGAACTATGTTATCTGATAGTAACTTACCAAGAACTTTCGGGCTGAGGCAGTTGCAACAGCTTGTTATATATATTAAAAAGAAGATTAATAAGACCCTTGACTAATAAAACACCATTTGAACTTGTCTATAATAAGAAACCAAAAGTATCATATTTTAAAATATCTGGACATAAATGTTTCATTCTTAATACTAAAGAAAATTTAGACAAATTTGACTTTGAATCTAACAAAGGAATATTTATTGGATATTCAGAAAGAAGTAAAGCATATTGAGTTTTTAATGTGAGGACTAATACTATAGAAGAAACTTTAAATGTATCCTTTGACAAAAACTATAAAACATAACATAACACAATGAAGATGAATGTGAAAATGAGATTAATGAAACAAATAATGAAAATGATCAACCAAATAAAAGGATTAGATTATCAAGAGATCATCCTGTAGAAAATATCTTAGGAGATATTGAATCTATTGTTATAACTAGAAACCAATTAAATAAAATGAGTAATTCAGCTTTTATATCAACTTTTGAAGCTAAGAATCCAAAGAAAGCATCATCCGATGATTCATGGATCCTTTCTATGCAAGAAGAATTGAATCAATTTACCAGGAATGGTGTATGGGAACTTGTTCCTAGACTAAAGATAAAACTATAATTCGAACTACATGGGTTTATAAAAATAAAATAAATGAACATTGTGAGGTCATAAGAAATAAGGCAAGATTAGTAGCTCTTGGTTATACTCAAGAAGAGAGAATATATTATGATGAAATGTTTGCCCCTGTAGAAAGATTAGAAGCAATTAGGATATATTAGCCTTTTCTAATCATAATAATTTCAAATAATATCAAATGGATGTTAAAAGTGTTTTTCTAAATGGACATGTTAAAGAAGACATTATAAAGCAGCCACCTCTTATTGAAGATGAAAAAAATATAGACCACGTATGTAAATTAATGAAAGCATTAAATGGATTAAAACTAGCCCCTAGAGCTTGGTTGATAGATTAAGAAATTATTTATTACAATAACTTCAAAATTGATAAATAGATAATAAACTTTTTATTAAAAGTAATATAGATATACTATTAGTACAAGTATATGTTAACGATACAATCTTCGGATAAAAAAATAATAAAACGGATAATGAATTTTCAAATATTATGACCCAAGAATTTGAGATGAGTCATATGGTAGAACTAACATTCTTCTTAGCTTACGAATTCGTTAATTTAAGATTCGAATATTTATTAATTAAGAAAAATATGCAAGAGATTCAATTAATAAATATAATTTAACAACAATTAATGGGAGGCCAACACCAATGCCAAC
This sequence comes from Allium sativum, assembly GCA_030737875.1. Classification (NCBI taxonomy): domain Eukaryota; kingdom Viridiplantae; phylum Streptophyta; class Magnoliopsida; order Asparagales; family Amaryllidaceae; genus Allium; species Allium sativum. Next base: position 137,736,941 of record CM060912.1, read on the forward strand.
TAATATAGCCTTAAGTAAAGATAATACGTCAAAAGATGTTGATCAAAAATTAAATAGAGGTAGGATTGGATCATTATTGTATATAACCTTTAGTAGACCAGATATAATGCATAGTCTATGTCTCTATGCAAGATATCAATTAAAACCTAAAGAAAATCATTTAAAAGCTGTAAAACTTATCATAAGATATGTAAAGCATACATTGACTTTGGATTATTCTATCCTTAAAATGATTCATTTGATTTAATTTCTTATTGTGACGCTGATTGAAACGACCCAAACCCGCCCGTCAGGGAAAGCTCAGATTGAGTTGAGAACATGACAAATCAGAACACAAACAGAAGAACATTTCAATACTTTTACAACAATTTACATCAGAGTACAAGAATATAACTGAGCATGAATAAATATTACACACTGAGAAATATCAGAGTTTTAACATTACAATGCAACGGAAAAATAATACATAATGCAAATGAAAGAAATACACGGATACAGTGCGTTCCGAATATAGCTCCAACTATAAACCAGGATCCTGTAAGAATAATTCTGCAAAACTACCAGCTGTCGGTGTGGAAAATAGGAGCACCCAAAGTTTAGGTTAAAACAATAAACTCCAGGCCAGTCATGTGACTGGTGTGAGAACTAAAATAGTTATTTAAAACTTTACTTTAGAATTTGGTAAATCAAGTGACCACGCCGTATAACATGGAACGGGTTTACCCCCAATAACACCAGTGTATAAAACAAATAGCGCAATGCATTTTGAAAAAATGAAGCTATTATAAGACTCAGGTCCCATCACACAATGCAACGCAAGCCGGAGGATAGAGTTTTACCTTATAATAGCCAAACATGCTTGATACGTTTAAAACAAATCATTTTGATACTATTATAAGTGTAAAGTGTATAAAAAAACTTCAAATATAAATGTATCAATCATAGACGGCATATTATCCCATGCTACAATGTCGCCATACTAGGCTCCACAATCAAAACCAAAATCTCATGTATTGGAAATTGGATTTCCGTCTGTGAACCAAGGCAAGGGATCGTCTTTATCGCTTCGAGATGCTCTAGCCCGTGTCTTAGGATCATAGCACAAGTGACCCATGGATCTTCAGGGCCGGTCCATACGTAGTGGATTAAAATGCCTGAATAATACGTTTCCTCGTCCTATGGGGTGTAAAACTGGTCAGTATATCGACCTTGTCATCCATCGGCCCCGTAGTGATCGATATAACTGAGGCACCTCGCTTTCCATCATCCACGTAAGTAAAAATGGCTGGCCTCCATGCCATGACACCACTCCTAGCTATAAGGAAACGCATGTCCTCCCTGAAGTCTTTTCCCATTTCTGGTTCACACCGGGGTGTGAGGCTCGCGAATTAACGCTATACACAAAGCTATACTATATTAAAGTCGTGCTTTATTCATTAACCACAAGACTCTGCTTTTCAACAGAAGCCTTGATCACTGCATCTCTGTATGCCACACTGACAATTCACACCATGCAACTGATGTCTATCGATATAAAACCTCTGAGCTCGTATGTCTCAGAGAAGGGTGTTAAGCGAGGGAATAAATTCTTCACCACCAAACATATATATATTTAATAAAGATCAATCAACACAGAATAAAATCCAATGTCAGACACACATCCATTTAATATTCGTTATGGGTCTGAACTAACCGGAGGCACCTTATTCATCGTCCCATATGTCCAATACAGGAGAGAGGTCCTCGCATATCCGGTCGATCTCCAAGTACGTCAGGACGATCACCACTTATTACCTTCTCTTGGGTGTATAGCCCAATAAAAAAATCAGTAATCATCCAAACGATTTGGAGACCTTTGATCTTCAACCACCTTCTTCATCATTGACTTATCATCGAATCAATTATTCAGAATGGGTACAAACCCGGCCTTTCCGAATAATTCACATATTTTATAATCAAGTGCTATAAAAACACAACATACGCCTCATTCCATTTCTGAATATTCTTTTATTTAAATATTCATATCCTTTGGGAAAGGTTCCCATTAATTTCATCAATGATAAATTCTTTAAATTTATTCTTTAATCTCCCTTTGGATATCAATTCAAACCAAATTAAGGTTTATCCAAGCTAGTCAACATTAGCGCATCTTACCGAAGTAATAATTTCTTTTATTTTCCAATCCCAACCTATTCATCCCATGAAGCAAAATTGGTAATACTCCATATCTAACACCACGGTGTAATCGTAAAATTAATTACCATTTCACGTTCAAATCTAATTAAAGATTTGACTATCGCTTGGAATAAAACTGGCCCGAATTTGATAATTTAAATTATCACATTCTCTTTTTCAATCTAATTAAAGATTCATTAAAACTCCACTTAGTTTTAATCTTCCCAAAAATCAATATTAATGATTATTTAACTTTGGAAACACAAACATGTCGCATCGATAATCTATAGCTGTTAGACCAAAAATTGGTTCTAACACCCAAATTAATTATGATTTCAATGAAATAGAATCAAAAAGCAACAAAGAACATGCGATTTATAGTGGTTCGGCGTTAACGAGCCTACGTCCACTTTGTTTTCTTTTAATTGATGATTTGAATACAAATACAGTGATGATTCTCATTCAACTTCACAATTACAATGCATAAACTCACTCAAATCTCTCAAAAATAGACTTGAAGAGACGATTTTGATCTGAATCTATCTATGAAATTCGGCTATGGAGGAAGTTAGAACTGAGTATTTGCCAAAAGATCCTTTCAAATGCCTCCATATGGTGTATTTATAGGTGAAAAATCTCTTCGAAGTGGCTCCGGTTCGGAATTGCGTGGCACCCATCCCACAAGAGTCGGGTTCGGAGGCTTTCAGATGGTGCCAACGCATCGATTTGGTGGGAGATCGTGGGAGAAATGGTCATGCTTAGTCCGACTCTTTAGGAAATGTGTGTAGCAACAGTCACAGGTTCAGAGAAAGGGGTTCGGATCGGCTCCCTCCGATCCGATCCGATGAAGCCTCCTGCCTTATGATGTTGCTGTCGTACTCCTCTGTTCCGATCCGATAAGGCCACTTATTATTTTCTGATGCTGCTGATGTATCTCTCCGATCCGAACCAACGAGGCCACTCGCTATCCTCTAATGTTGCTGACATATCACCGATCCGAACCAACGAGGCCACTCGCTATCCTCTAATGTTGATGACTGACCGACGCTAGTCTATGAATTAGAAAAGCGCGACATTTAAATTAAATTCTGCAAGCATACAGGTGTGTAGCATACAGGTCGAACACAGGGAGGTGAATTAAATCAAATTATTTATCTAATCTCTTGGGCGAGTTAGACAAAACTTTGGAGGTTGATTTTGAAAATTAAACAAAACAAAATTAAAACTGTAATTTGATTCAGAACAGATCTAACTGAACCGACGATCAAATCACAATTTCAATGGAAAAGCAATGAAACTATGAATCAGATTCAAATCTAATCAAATCCAATTTAACCTATGAACGCGATTAAAATACAGAAAATAAAAGTGCAGAATATAAATAACAACAGGAAATAAAATTAGGATTACCGCTGAATCTAATCAGATGGTCAATCACTAATGAAAAGAAATGCAAAATACAAATAGTGTTCTACCGAATCTAATCGTGTAGACAACACTAATTGCTAAGAAATAGAAAATTGCATAAGATAAAAAGAAAAATGAGTTTTATTAATGAAGAAAAGAATAGAATGAGATATATGGTAGGATGGTGGCTACAATGATATTACAAGGGTATATATAGGGTAGATAGCCAAACCCTAACCCTAACCCTAATGATAAATGGGCCTGGTCATTACATCATTAATTAGTTTACAATGAGAAACATAAATGGGCCTTAGATAAATAAAGCAAATTTGGGCCTTTTCTCTTTTCCTCTTGCTTCCTTGACACTTCTTCATTGATTTGTGATGTGCAAAACCTTTTTATCAATCCTTTTCTCGTCCAACAGCAACTAGATGTGAGATCTTCATCTACAATTCTTCAAAATGTAAATATATATCAATTTCATCTCTATTTCTCTACTTTTCTGGTTGCACGCGGGCTGGGTTTGGAATATCTGTAAAAGTAACAAAACAATACCCAAGTAATATTTATTTATATACAAAAGATAAGATATAAGAGCATAAAGTAAACACATTTTTGTGTCAATCAAATACCCCCACACTTATCTTTTACTCGTCCTCGAGTAAAAAGAAAATGAAAAACAAACTAGATAGGTCACACTTTCGTAGGAAACACGATTGCATTGAGCATATGCAACAAGCCATTAAACCTCTAGGTGTCCCTAGTAGGACGAGTGGTGTCTCGTGAGGGTTTTCAGCGGATACTACCCACAAAATCCAAATGCAGTATGCTATGATTCTAATGAAACTACATGAATGCAATGGACATATGCAAATAAAAATGAAAAATGAAAACATGACTTATTTCAGGAACGTGGTACAACAAATTAAGTTAACAATTTCTGATCAGTTGATTTTATTTTAGATACCTCGACTTGTCACAAATTTTCAATATAAATCAAGTTTTCAAATGTTAAATTCCAGTTTGGCCAGTTAGTTCGGTCGATAACATAGTGCAGCCATGAAATAGATTCTTAGTTTGCTTGGCACAGTTTGTAAAGTGGTATTCTAATTTTCTTATGTAAGGCTAGTCAAATCAATAAGGTAAAGAAGTATTTGGGCATCATCGCTTATTCTTTATTCTATAAAATTTTAAGATTTATGATTAAGTACATACACCTGACTTACTAGACCAAGGTTTACCACCCATGCACTGCCTCGCGGACTAACGGAGAGTGGGTAAAGAGCTTGGCGGATTGTGCAGGCCGACTTTGACTTTGTTAACAACGTGTCGGTAATCCTTAGGTGTCCAGTCTAATAAAATGAGACCAAGATATTCCAACGCTGACTTTGTCAACAACGTGTCGGATAGAGCTTGGCGGGTTTGCACACCAACGCTTGATATACAAGCAATGTTGGATACCCTTGCATTACTATTATTATTATTGAAATTATAAGCACAAAAGAAAGTTACGCGAATTCAAATTAACACAACTTAGTTTTAAAGATTCGAAAAGCCAATATAAGTATTTTAAGTCCTCCACTTATTTAAACAAAGTCTACAATATAGAATAGATTTCATGGCCATCACCTAAGAATCTCCCTATGTACCGGTTACACTATTATCCCTCAAAATTAAACTTTTCATTATATTTCAAATTCGAATTTAGCTGAGAGAGAAAAATACTATCAACTGGCTAAAAATTGTAAACTTATTTTATTGTATCAATTGAAAATGAGTCGTATTTCAAAAAAAAAAAAAATGGCATGTTACTACAGTCTAAAATGCATGATGGTCCTATTTAAATGGATGGAAATGAAAAGAAAGAAAAAAAACGAAAAAAACGAAAATGAGTGAAATGCAGACTCCCCCCCACACTAGAACTAAACAGTGTCCACACTGTAAACACGTTTCCTAAATGTGAAAGATAGAACCCAAAGATGGATTAAATGTAAAATGATTTGTAAAACGAAATGCAATTTAACTATATGTAAGAAAGGATCATATGTACAATGATAAATGTGTTTGCGATGCATGCGACGCAAGGATTGCCACCAACTTTTTCCCCCACACTTGGTTCTTGCCCTATGAGTCCCATTCCCACTATGCCTAGGCATATTTTCTAACAAGAAAGTGTTCTTGAAAACCATATCATCTTTAAACCTAGATTTATAGTCCAGGAGATAAATATCCAGGGTCGTCCTAACATGAAGTTTTTCAAACAAGCCAGCATTCCAAAGATAGTTCATGTGTTCAACAAATTTGTCAGTGTAATTTTTCAAAAATTTGTGATCGTATATAAATTCAGTGAAATTTGAATTCTGAGTGTTGTTCAAGAGTATGTGATCACCTTTCTCATCATTAATTGACAAGGTATTTTCGACACTGACCATTTCAAGTTCGTTAAAAACCTCAAAATCAAAATTTTCAAATTCAGATTGGTGGCTTGATTCTATTTCATCCTCATTTGCCAACTCATCCTCATACAAACCAAGGAATTCATGTTCGTTAAAATCCTTTTCCAATTTTGAGTTGAAAAATTCAACATTTTTATTCTGTTCAATTTCTAGAATTTCAAGTTTCTCACAGTCTGAAAGAGGAAGATTAAAATCAAAGCTTAAATCTTTTTTCTGAAAAGAGCTGAAGTCCAAATCATTTGTTGAATTTTGAAAAACTTCATCAATATGATTATTTTCAATTTCAAAAGTCGTTATTTGAAAATTTTCACCATCAGTAAAGAATTGATTATTTTCTGATTCATCGCTTGTTTGAATTTGATTTTGTTGCTCTTGTTGTTCTGTCAAAGATGTCAATAAACAAAGAAGTTCATCGGGCTTTTTATTTAGTCTTTCTTCCCTCTCTCTAAGAATGTTAAGACGATCGTTGATTTGAGAGCTCTCGTTTTGGATTTCTTGATTCTCAAAATTATAGTCCACATTAATTTCACAATCAGTATTATTTCCAATGTGGTAGTTGTTTGAATTTTCAGGAAACTGACAATGATATTGGAAATTATTTTGATCATAGAAATTTTGTTCATAACCAAAACTGTTAAAATTCGAGTGAAAATTGCAATTTTGGTCATTTTCAAGATGTTGATATGGGCTATAATTTTGAAAATTTTGGTTTACAACCCCATATTGATGTGGATCAAAGTTATATTGGGGTTCAAAACTATTTTCATGTGGTTGTGGCCCATAATCAAAATTGTTGAAATTTGAATTGAAATCGTCATTTCGATTATTATCATGATTTTGAAATTGTTGGTCAGTTGGAAATTTTTGAAAACTGTTGGCATTGAGCTCATGAAATTTTGGAAAATTTTTCCTCATGAGTTGTAATTCATATTCATACTCTTCAAGAGGACGTCTACTCCGATTATTATCCCACGTTTCTCTCAAGGATTTTTTTGAATTAGACATTTGAATAAAGTCAATGCAAGACAGAAAATATTCTCACTTCAAAATAGTATAAAATACTGAGTAGTGCTCTATTAATTAACTGACTCAATTAGAAGGGGGAAGAGGGTCTTATGGCCGTTCACGTATAGTATAAATACTAAGGGATACGACCAATGTTTTACGGGTAGTATGCAACCTCTTTTGCTAATAGTCCAATAAATTGAACTAATATATATCCGCGATCCAATTATACGAGACAGTCAACTTCACAAAGCACAACTTTTCAATTATATTATTTTGAAATATCTAATCGGATTTTATTGTTGAGAAACGATGAGAATGATGACAGTTATGAAAATATCAGTCCATACCCAACTAATTCAGAAATTTCAGTCACAGAACAGTCACAGAAATATAAATTGCAGAATTAAATTTTTTTACATTCAAGCCGCTGCCCCTGCAGAAGATTTTTACAACAATTTCTATATTTTTATTTTGCAGCAGAGCACCTGTAGAGTTAAGAGAATTTTACAGCGGGGTATGGCAGTCCGTCCAGTGCAATTGAGTAGCGTTGGCGATTTGCAAATTTGCTCGGCTTCCGAGTTTTCTTGTTTTTTTGCTCGAATTCTTTGCTTTTTGCCTCTGATTTGAATGAGGTTTCCTCTTTTTTTTTTAATAAAGAGACGCAAATAAAGCAAAATAAAAATATAAACAATTGAAAGGGAGAAAACCTAAAAAGAAAAAGAAAAAAAACTAACAAAGGAAAAAAAAGAAGAAAAAAATTACAAACAAACAAACAAGCGAACCTACTCGATTAAGCCTAAAAAAAACGTACACTTTTTTTTTTAAGAAAAAGAAAAGAAGTAAAATCAAAAGAAAACTACAAACTGATAAAAACCTAGAATAAAAATAAAAATAAAACCAAACAAAATAAATAAACTAAACATAAAATAAAAGCTAAGCCTAACAAAAGAAATAAAAAAAATAAAAAAGTAGGGAACAAGCACAAACGCACTAAATAAAGAATTGCTCCTGGAAAGTCAATTCTCAATCAAAACGCACGCACCCAAAAATAGGCAACACAATCCAATTCTCGCCTTAATTATGCTCCTCAAACCACAATTTTTTTTTTTTGCTATTTGTTTTGGCACAGTCGAACAGGCCAAAAACAAAATACAGGATATGCGCTCCCAAAATATCTCAGAAACCAAAAATGGCAGTCCCATTTTTTTTTTTAATGTGTGTAGTATAATTTACCTTTCACGAAGAGACCACATCAAAAAGAAAATGAAAACAAATCAATTGCCTACTCAATTGCTAAACACCATGCACAAACTTCAATGTTCACCAAAAAAAAATTGCAGTGCCCCAAAAAAAAATTCACGGGAGATCACGCTGAGACGCGCCTCCTCCTTTTCTTGGAAAACAGGACGCAACTACCCTAATAGACTCCACCCACAATCAATCTCCACAACTAAGTTATTCGAGATCCAAAAAAAAGGAAAATTTTCAATATGAAACTCAAGGCCCCTCCGATTTGCTTTTTCGTTGTTGACTTGGGATTTTTGGCTTGGTTTCGAATTGGCGATTTATGGGTTTCTTGGATCTGTTGCGTGGTGGAGGTGGTGTTGGAATTCGAACATGAGGTTGGAGGATGATGTCGTGATCGGAGAATCGGATTTGGAGTGGGTATTGGTGGTATTGTGGAGCGGTTTTAGTGGATAGAGGCTGGTAAACGCAGTGGAACTGCTGAGTAGTGCCTTGTGATCGGATTTGATGGCGGTGATGGTGTGCAGAAGTTGTGCGTGGGGGTATTTGTGATGGACGAGGGTGACGTGCTGATGTTGGTGGTTGTGAGAAAGGATGGTTTTGGGGAGGTTATGAGTAGCTGTATTAGTTTTCGTTGGTGCAAGATATATGGATTTTTATGGGTATGCGTGATGATGGTTTTGGTTTTGGTCTTGGTGGAAGAGAAGAAGATGTACAGAATGGCAAGAAGATGAGAAGAGATTGCTGTTGTAATTGCAAAAAGAAAAAGAATGGAAAGAAATAAAGAAATAGCAAAAGAGGGTAGTAATCAAATGACAAAGCAGAGAATTAACTACAAGGAAGAAATAATGGAAAGTTTTCAATTTTTTATTTTATTTTATATGAAAGCTATTGAAAGAGAGGTTGTAGAAACTGGGAATGAAATTGAAAAAGGGGAAAGAGTTTGAGAAATTAAATGATGAGTTTTTTTTGTTTTTGTTTTTTTATTGCTTTGAAAGTAGGAAAGGAAAAAGAAATATAAAAGGAAAAAATTGAAAAGGGGAAGAAATAAATGAGAAAGAAGAAGATAAAATTAAGGAAATTTGGTAAGTTTTTTTTTATTTGCTTTGAAAGTTGTAAGAAGAAGAAAATGGATGTATATAAAAAAAGGAAAGTAATAAATGGGAGAAGGGAAAACAAAAAGGAAAAGGAATCAAAATGAGGAAAGAAATAATAAAAACAAAAAGGCAAGATTTTTTTCCCCTTATTAGAAGATTGTAGTATCAATATTTTAATACTCAATCAACCAAACTAGAACTTTTTCCTATATATACAAAAAAAAGCAACAAAAAAATAATAATAAAATAAAAACTAACACGAATCAGAAATTAAATAAATAATAAAATTTAATGTTTGCCTCCTCGGCAACAGCGCCAAAAACTTGATCGACGCTAGTCTATGAATTAGAAAAGCGCGACATTTAAATTAAATTCTGCAAGCATACAGGTGTGTAGCATACAGGTCGAACACGGGGAGGTGAATTAAATCAAATTATTTATCTAATCTCTTGGGCGAGTTAGACAAAACTTTGGAGGTTGATTTTGAAAATTAAACAAAACAAAATTAAAACTGTAATTTGATTCAGAACAGATCTATATGAACCGACGATCAAATCACAATTTCAATGGAAAAGCAATGAAACTATGAATCAGATTCAAATCTAATCAAATCCAATTTAACCTATGAACGCGATTAAAATACAGAAAATAAAAGTGCAGAATATAAATAACAACTGGAAATAAAATTAGGATTACCGCTGAATCTAATCAGACGGTCAATCACTAATGAAAAGAAATGCAAAATACAAATAGTGTTCTACCGAATCTAATCGTGTAGACAACACTAATTGCTAAGAAATAGAAAATTGCATAAGATAAAAAGAAAAATGAGTTTTATTAATGAAGAAAAGAATAGAATGAGATATATGATAGGATGGTGGCTACAATGATATTACAAGGGTATATATAGGGTAGATATCCAAACCCTAACCCTAACCCTAATGATAAATGGGCCTGGTCATTACATCACTAATTAGTTTACAATGAGAAACATAAATGGGCCTTAGATAAATAAAGCAAAATTGAGCCTTTTGTCTTTTCCTCTTGCTTCCTTGACACTTCTTCATTGATTTGTGATGTGCAAAACCTTTTTATCAATCCTTTTCTTGTCCAACAGCAACTAGATGTGAGATCTTCATCTACAATTCTTCAAAATGTAAATATATATCAATTTCATCTCTATTTCTCTACTTTTCTGGTTGCATGCGGGCTGGGTTTGGAATATCTGTAAAAGTAACAAAACAATACCCAAGTAATATTTATTTATATACAAAAGATAAGATATAAGAGCATAAAGTAAACACATTTTTGTGTCAATCAATGACATATCACCGATCCAAACCGATTTGATTTCTGCGTCTTTGATCTTTACTTTTTTCTTGCGCTATTTCCTTCTGATCCGAACCGACTGGTTGCTTTCTCACTGTTTGCTCTTTGTGTAGCCTAGTTCACAAAGTAGGCTAACATTTTGCCCCCTCGAAGTACACTCCTATTTAAGATAAAGTGTGCTTCGAAGCAATTTACAAAACATTCTTTGGATTAGAACCATTGAATGATCGCCTCTATTTACTTGTAGTGTTGTGTCACTTCATAAAGTCATGGCTTTTGCTTCTTATATATATCCACAATCCATATGAATCTCTTTCTCCATTTTCAAACGACTTTGAGAGCTCCTTTTGATGTCTAGTGATTCTTCCAGGTGAGTTTTTTTGTTGTTGAAAATCTGTGTATATGATCCCCTTCGGTTCGGATCCCGATCCGAACGGGTTTCCTTCAGTAGCACCCTCGGATGGGCCTTCCAATATTGCTACACCACGGACTAACAGTGTAACAACCCGAAAATCTGGGCCAGTTTAAAATTTTTATTTTGGCAATTTTAGCGAATTTTGATTATTTAAAATGAATTATTTTAAATAATATCGACGGAAATTTATTTTGAATATAATTCGAACGTATATATTATACGCGTCGTCGTTAGAATATAAATATTTATATATAATTATAAATAGAATTGAAAATGGCGCGGTAGTTCGATAATTCGATTTCAAACTTCAATTGAATGTACCGGGTGCAAAACAATCCGGATTTTAGTGAAACCAAAAATAATGGGATCTAATTGTGAATATCTTTCCAACGAATCCGAAAAATCAAGATTTCATATCGGGAATCAAAAGATATGTCCAGTTGAAAATTCTGAATAGTCGCTATGGAATTCAGGCCCTTAAAAATGGACATTTTGCAAATGACCTCGGATTTCGACGAAACCAGTTTTGTTGGGTCCGCAGTGTCAAGTTATTGCTAGATTCCAAATTTCATAATTTTTCGAATCGATATGTGAGCGTGGCAAAGGAAAACGCGTTTGACCAGTTTCAGTAGATTTTAATCGACTGGAAATTGGCCATTTTTCAAACGGTCTCAGAATTCGACGAAACTAGTTTTGTTAGGACCGTATCGTCAATACGAAGCTAGAAAATATTTTTCTGGAATTTTTAAAGTTCGTATGTGACCCCGGTAATTTGAAATGTACGTTTAAAATTCAATATAGTGATTTAAATGTTAATTCAACGGAAACTGATTGTAACAGCCGAATCAGCGTACGATACATATCCCATTGTGTTCGGAATGGGGGTAGAACGCTATGGACGACAGGCGGTGGGCCTCGTTTCGAGGTCGTATGTAAAAGTCAACATTTTGAAATTAAAATAATAATAATAAAAAAAAAAAAAAAATAATAATAAGAAAATAAAATTTTCTCTTTCCTCCCTTAACTTCCCTCTGCCCCCCCCCCGATCCATTTTGAATCAGAAGAAAAAGAAAAAAAAAGAAAAAAAAAAAGAGACGGAGGCGCGCCCCACCGTCCAACCACCACCACCGCTGCTCGCCGCGACTCCCTCCTCAGCTTCCCCTTCCACCGCCGCTTCTCTCCTCCTCTCCACCTCGCCGCCCTCCCCTGCGGTCCCTTCTCTCTCCTCTTATATCCCAAATCGCCCAAAGACGCTGCCGCGCCCTAACCCCGTAGACCGCCACCAAATCGCCACCGCACTCCCCCCTGGCGCCGCCCAGACGCCCTTCCCCCTTCTCCGATTTCCCCCCCCCTCCTCCAGCGAGGATCTCGACTCCCTTCCCCCCCTTTTTTTTTATCGAGCACTGTAAGTTTAGGTTTTTATTTTATTTTTATTTTAATTCGTTAAAACTAATTTCCAGTTTTTTTAAAGGTTTAAAACAGTTTTTTTTTTTAAAAAAAAAAAGATTTAAAACAGTTTTTTTAAAGGTTTAAAACAGTTTTTTTTTTGGTTTAAAACAGTTTTTTTAAAGGTTTAAAACAGTTTTTTTTAAAAAGGTTTAAAACAGTTTTTTTTAAAAAAAAAAGATATAAAACAGATTTTTAAAAGGTTTAAAAACTGATTTCTTTAGAAAGAAAAATCATATTTTTATGTATTGAAAGTCGAGATAAAAATCAGGTTTTTATATGTTGAAAGCAAAAGTAAAGATTCGATTTTTATATATGGAACTTTGAAGTAAAAATTCGATTTTTATATATGGAACTTTGAAATAAAAACTCGATTTTTATATATTGAACTTTGAAATAAAAACTCGATTTTTATATATTGAATAGCGAAATAAAAATTCGATTTTTATATATATAGTGGCTACGGGCGAAGGTGACAAGGAGGCGAGAACGACGAAGTTTCTGCAAATGAAGAGCCGTGGAGCTAGGATAGCTATATGTGAGAACTTCTCACCTTTCAATTTAATTTTTCTAGTTATATATATACTAGGATGCAGACGGTGTTTAGTAGCACCCGACACAATCGTCCACAGACCATGGACTTGTTTGTTTGACTGTTTGGTGATTGATTGCGATATTGGTTTGAATGTGGTTTGTGGTGTGAAAAATCGAATCGATAAATTGGTTAGGATTAGACGTGCGCCGTTATAAGGCGAAGGAGTAAGGCTAGGTTAGACCCTTACTCCAAATTTTGTGGTTTGCATAACGAAAGTGAATTTGATTGATATGTGAATGGCGTGGGCCTTCACTAGACCGGGGATTAGGCTAGGCCTTGTCCCGTTTCTAGTATCGTGCCGTTATGCTGCCGAAATTTTCTAAAATATGTTAGAAAATAAAAATATCATTTTATTGTGTAAATGAATAATAGAAATTCATATGATAGAATAAAATGTTTTATCGTTAAAAATATATTTTTTTACGTGAATATAAATATAGTGAAAGTGAATAAAATAAATATTCATTTACAAACCAGACGGTTTGTTTATGTACACCTATTTGAATGACGTTGATTGGGTCGATAAATTTTACACATCGCCTAACTGCACAAATAAAATATGTGTTTGATTGTTTGAAACCCCACACGGGTGTTAGGATGAAATTTGAAGTTCACTCATCCTGATTGATTAAATATGTCGATCGATTGATTGACAAGCTGTTATGAGCGTTGAATATCTATATTTGATGCTTATACAGTGTAGTGCACTTTGGTTGATGGTTGATTATTTTCAATGTTATTATATACATGTGTTGTATGAAAATCCATATAATTAATTTTATATGGTAATTGATTGGGCCTCATTCCAATCGTGAAAATAAAGAATATTTTGATAATAACAAATATTTTGACAATAGGAAATATTTGAAATAGAATATTTGAAAATATAAATTTATGAAGCCGTGTTGATTAGATTTACGTCATTTTGACGTAAACGATATTTATATCGATTTTATTCATTTTAAAATGAATATTGAAAAGTAATCTCGAAATCGAATATTTCGAAATGAATTGAATTGAAAACGATTTCGAAATGAATTGAATTGAAAACGAATTCAAATGGAATTGAAATGAATTCAAATTGAATTGAAATTCGAATTGAATAGAAATGTTTTTGAAACGAATTCAAAACTATTTATATAATTCGTTTTAAATAGAAATCGACGAAATATATATTATATATATTATATATATAATAAATGGCCTGAATAGAACGCGCCGCGCTGCGGCAGTTCGTGAATTTCGACCATTTATTTCAAACGGACATTGCGGGAGATCCGACCGTCGGATTCTCCTAAAACCGGAACCGTTGGGTTCGTATCGAAAAGAGCTTTCTAATGAATGTTAGAAATTTGAAATCTAACGGTTGGATTTGGAGATACGTCCAAATCAAATTCGAAAAAGGTCGCTGTAAGTGCAGTTCGATGGCCATTGATGGAAATCGACTGTACGGGCCTTGATAAAATTATTAAAAATAGTAATAATTTGTGTAAAATCATAAGAAATGATTTAGAAAGAATTGGGATGAAAAACTCCATATTTGAAAAGATAAAAATAGATTTTTATCGAAATGAACTAGTTTTGAACTAGAATTATAATTCTATTTATTTTTAAATAAATAAATTGAATTCGAAAAGGGTTTTAAAAATAACCAAAATTTCCAATGATTGCATTGGAGTGGATTTGAATCGAAATTGTCTTCGGAATATTTCGATGTTGGAATTCGTGATTATACAGGTGTTGTTATGGAAATTTGAAAGATATATATTGATATCGTTATTTCCAATACGACATTTGTTAGTCGTAGAATTCGATATTGAATATAAGCCGATATATTTTCTATTCAGAGCCTTGTATTGAATATCGAATGTGATTTGGGTTTGTCGTGAATGGTGTCTTCACTAACACTATTCTTGAACCCAGTTGAGAAAAGATTAAATCTTTTTATTTAGATTTAATGAAGTGTACCAATTAAATAATATTTAATTGGAATTGAATTGATATTGATTTTTGGGTTTATCGTGAACAGTGTTTTAAATAACACTTGTTCTTTAACCCGATAATTAATGAATGTGATTTGGGTTTGTCGTGAATGGTGTCTTCACTAACACTGCTCTTGAACCCAGTTGAGAAAAGATTAAATCTTTTTATTTAGATTTAATGAAGTGTACCAATTAAATAATATTTAATTGGAATTGAATGGATATTGATTTTTGGGTTTGTCGTGAACAGTGTTTTAAATAACACTTGTTCTTTAACCCGATAATTAATGGGATGTGACTTTGGGTTTATCGTGAACCGTGTTTTAAATGACACTGATTCTTTAACCCAGTCACAGATTAAAACTAAGTGGAGTTTTAATGAATCTTTAATTAGATTGAAAAGATCGAGAATGGAGTATCACCAGTTTTGCTCCAGGCGATAGTTAAATCTTTAATTAGATTTGAACGTGAAATTTAGAAACTAACTGTCGGTTAGCTAAGTAGAATGGTTTTCTGGATATTGATCTGATGTTGGTTTCGGCCTTCGGGGTTAATATTTGGGGAATTATTCTCTTGATTAATTTACGGTTAATGACTAATGAGTTGGAATGAGGCGTATGTTGTGTTTGTGTAACACTTTTATAATATATACGCGAGTTATTCGGAAAGACCGGGTTTATCCCATTCTGAATAACTGATACGACGATAAGTCGAAGATGAAGACGATGGTCGAAGACCGGAGGTCTTCACGTCGTTTGGGTGATAACTGATGATCTTGATTGGGCTGTACACCCAAGAAGATGGAAACAGTTGGTGATCGTCCAGACGTACTTGGAGATCGATGGAGATGCGGGGTACTAGGTGCCTCCGGTTTCGTTCAGACCCAGAACGGACTTGTAAATGGACTGTGTGTCTGACATTGGATTTTAGTTCGTGCGATTGATCTCTATTAAATATACATCTGTTTGGCGGCGGAGAATTTATTCTCTTGCTTAACGCCCTTCTCTGAGACGTACGAGCTCAGGGGTTATATATTGATGGATATCAATCGCATGGAGTGAATTGCCTGTGTGGCATGCCTAAGTGGCAAATGATCAAGGCTTCTGTTGAAAAGCAAAGTCTTGTGGTTGATGATCGAAGCACGGCCTTTGTGGCGTAGCTTTGTGTAACGTTGATTCGCGAGTATCACACCCGGTATGAATCAAAAACGGGAGACGGACCTCAGGGAGGGCCTACGTTTCCTCCTAGCTAAAAGTGGCGTCAGTGGTTTTACACGCCCTGACGAGTTTGACTTATGTGGTTGTTGCTGTTGCGAGGCGCCTCGGATTGATCGGTCGTTCTCGAACCGATGGAGTCATTTAGTTGGCTCGCTTACGCCCCAAAGGGCGGCGAAACGTAGTGCTCAGGTATAATAATCCACATCGGTGGACCGGCCCTGTCGCTCCAAGGCTTGCCTGCGCGCTTGCCTGAGACTCGGGCTAGGCAGTCTCGAATCATTGAGGATCTTGCCCCTAGCCTCGGTTCATACCATAAATGATAACCCAACTTCCAATACGACATTTGCGGTTTTGATTGTAAACCTATATATGGTGACATAGTGTTATGGGCCGTTCATGCCGCCTATGATTGATACTTATGATTTGAAGTGTTTTATACACTATGCACTTATAATAGTATCAAGTGATTTGTTTTAACCGTATCAAGCATTCTTTGGCTGTTATAAGGGAAAACCCTATCCCCCGGCTTGCGTTGCATTGTGTGATAGGACCTGGGTCTTATAACAGCTTCATTTTTCTTTATTTAGCATTGCGCTGTTTGTTTTATGCACTGGTATTCTTGGGAGAAAACCCGTTCCGTGTTATACGGCGTGGTCCCTTGATTTACCGAACTTTAAAATAAAGAATTATAACTGTTTTAGTTCTCACACCAGTCCCATGACTGACCTGGAGTTTATTGTTTTAACCTAAACTCTGGGTGCCCCTATTTTCCGCACGGGCAGCTAGTAGTTTTGGTTTTGCAGATTTATATTCACAGGATCCTGGTTTACAGCTGGAACGATATCCGGAAAGCTTTGTATCCGTATATCTCCTTCTAGTTGTGTATTGTATTATTTTCCGCTGCTATGTATTTAAATGTAATTTAAATCTCTGATATTTCTGTGTAATATTCATTTATACTCTGTATATTCTTGTAATCTGATGCATTGTTGTAATATACAATGAAACGTTCTTCTGTATGCGTTCTGCTGTGGTTTGTTCTCGAACTATCCGACGCTTTCCTTTACGGGGAGGTTGCGGGTCTTTACACGTGGTATCAGAGCTTTGGTTTACAAAGCTCAGAGAACAAGACACATTAGAACCATACGAAAGAATTCATCAGATATTGGATTAGTAATATCCAATGGAATGACTCGTTAGAGATGGGATCAGTAGTATCCTAGAACGAGTGTGAAGAGTATATTTTTCAAATGAAAACAAATTTCGTTTTGAAAATTTAAATCAATTATTCGTATTTGATCATTTATTTATATTGATTTGGACAATCCGATATATAAAGATTTTGCATATGCGTCTTGCAAATGTGTATTCGAAGTTTCAATATATTGGATAGATATAGAATCATACTCTAGTTGCCCGGGGATAATTCTGGTGATGGGGCACTGTCGCCAGTGTTTACTTTCGAGTAACGAAAGTGAGATTTCTATATATTTCCTATTGACTGGTGTGAGAACCAAAATTAGATAGGGCCTATTGTTGTGATTTGACATCAAAAATCTGATTTTTGACTATGTATCAAAATTATGAATTTGAAACTCTAATTCACTAATTGATTGATGTTTGTGTTGTTTGTTCAATTGTTTGCTAATTTTGAACCTTTATGCCTAACTAAACCAAATATTGAACTATATTGAGAATTGGTCGCATTTGCTTGCATATACATATACTTACATTGAACAGGTCATAGCAAGGAGGCTAGAGCAGAGAATAAAATTTGTTTGCCCGACAAATAGGTACATGTTTACTACATAATTTCCTGTTTTGTTTGGGTGATGATGATTTTGTGAGCCTATTGGCTAGCCGTTTGGCTTTTTCTTTTTCTTTTTGAGATCTGAAGGACCGGGGAAGCTATTTGAAATTCCCCGATGCTCCCGGTGCAGGGGAGGTTATGGCGAAATTTTTCAAAAATTTAGGGTGTTAGCCAAATTTTTGAAATTTTGAAAATTCTCAGAAACTGAAAAGTTGAAGAACTTAAGCCGTAATCAAAAACAATGGAAGTTGAGTTGAATTGTTAAACAACTTTCGACTTTGTTCCTTTTCGGGGACGAAAAGTTTTAAGTGGGGGAGATTGTAACAACCCGAAAATCTGGGCCAGTTTAAAATTTTTATTTTGGCAATTTTAGCGAATTTTGATTATTTAAAATGAATTATTTTAAATAATATCGACGGAAATTTATTTTGAATATAATTCGAACGTATATATTATACGCGTCGTCGTTAGAATATAAATATTTATATATAATTATAAATAGAATTGAAAATGGCGCGGTAGTTCGATAATTCGATTTCAAACTTCAATTGAATGTACCGGGTGCAAAACAAT
This sequence comes from Allium sativum, assembly GCA_030737875.1. NCBI lineage: Eukaryota > Viridiplantae > Streptophyta > Magnoliopsida > Asparagales > Amaryllidaceae > Allium > Allium sativum. The sequence goes on from CM060912.1 coordinate 137,755,696, forward strand.
CCGGATTTTAGTGAAACCAAAAATAATGGGATCTAATTGTGAATATCTTTCCAACGAATCCGAAAAATCAAGATTTCATATCGGGAATCAAAAGATATGTCCAGTTGAAAATTCTGAATAGTCGCTATGGAATTCAGGCCCTTAAAAATGGACATTTTGCAAATGACCTCGGATTTCGACGAAACCAGTTTTGTTGGGTCCGCAGTGTCAAGTTATTGCTAGATTCCAAATTTCATAATTTTTCGAATCGATATGTGAGCGTGGCAAAGGAAAACGCGTTTGACCAGTTTCAGTAGATTTTAATCGACTGGAAATTGGCCATTTTTCAAACGGTCTCAGAATTCGACGAAACTAGTTTTGTTAGGACCGTATCGTCAATACGAAGCTAGAAAATATTTTTCTGGAATTTTTAAAGTTCGTATGTGACCCCGGTAATTTGAAATGTACGTTTAAAATTCAATATAGTGATTTAAATGTTAATTCAACGGAAACTGATTGTAACAGCCGAATCAGCGTACGATACATATCCCATTGTGTTCGGAATGGGGGTAGAACGCTATGGACGACAGGCGGTGGGCCTCGTTTCGAGGTCGTATGTAAAAGTCAACATTTTGAAATTAAAATAATAATAATAAAAAAAAAAAAAAAATAATAATAAGAAAATAAAATTTTCTCTTTCCTCCCTTAACTTCCCTCTGCCCCCCCCCCCGATCCATTTTGAATCAGAAGAAAAAGAAAAAAAAAGAAAAAAAAAAGAGACGGAGGCGCGCCCCACCGTCCAACCACCACCACCGCTGCTCGCCGCGACTCCCTCCTCAGCTTCCCCTTCCACCGCCGCTTCTCTCCTCCTCTCCACCTCGCCGCCCTCCCCTGCGGTCCCTTCTCTCTCCTCTTATATCCCAAATCGCCCAAAGACGCTGCCGCGCCCTAACCCCGTAGACCGCCACCAAATCGCCACCGCACTCCCCCCTGGCGCCGCCCAGACGCCCTTCCCCCTTCTCCGATTTCCCCCCCCCCCTCCTCCAGCGAGGATCTCGACTCCCTTCCCCCCCTTTTTTTTTATCGAGCACTGTAAGTTTAGGTTTTTATTTTATTTTTATTTTAATTCGTTAAAACTAATTTCCAGTTTTTTTAAAGGTTTAAAACAGTTTTTTTTTTTTAAAAAAAAAAGATTTAAAACAGTTTTTTTAAAGGTTTAAAACAGTTTTTTTTTTGGTTTAAAACAGTTTTTTTAAAGGTTTAAAACAGTTTTTTTTAAAAAGGTTTAAAACAGTTTTTTTTAAAAAAAAAAGATATAAAACAGATTTTTAAAAGGTTTAAAAACTGATTTCTTTAGAAAGAAAAATCATATTTTTATGTATTGAAAGTCGAGATAAAAATCAGGTTTTTATATGTTGAAAGCAAAAGTAAAGATTCGATTTTTATATATGGAACTTTGAAGTAAAAATTCGATTTTTATATATGGAACTTTGAAATAAAAACTCGATTTTTATATATTGAACTTTGAAATAAAAACTCGATTTTTATATATTGAATAGCGAAATAAAAATTCGATTTTTATATATATAGTGGCTACGGGCGAAGGTGACAAGGAGGCGAGAACGACGAAGTTTCTGCAAATGAAGAGCCGTGGAGCTAGGATAGCTATATGTGAGAACTTCTCACCTTTCAATTTAATTTTTCTAGTTATATATATACTAGGATGCAGACGGTGTTTAGTAGCACCCGACACAATCGTCCACAGACCATGGACTTGTTTGTTTGACTGTTTGGTGATTGATTGCGATATTGGTTTGAATGTGGTTTGTGGTGTGAAAAATCGAATCGATAAATTGGTTAGGATTAGACGTGCGCCGTTATAAGGCGAAGGAGTAAGGCTAGGTTAGACCCTTACTCCAAATTTTGTGGTTTGCATAACGAAAGTGAATTTGATTGATATGTGAATGGCGTGGGCCTTCACTAGACCGGGGATTAGGCTAGGCCTTGTCCCGTTTCTAGTATCGTGCCGTTATGCTGCCGAAATTTTCTAAAATATGTTAGAAAATAAAAATATCATTTTATTGTGTAAATGAATAATAGAAATTCATATGATAGAATAAAATGTTTTATCGTTAAAAATATATTTTTTTACGTGAATATAAATATAGTGAAAGTGAATAAAATAAATATTCATTTACAAACCAGACGGTTTGTTTATGTACACCTATTTGAATGACGTTGATTGGGTCGATAAATTTTACACATCGCCTAACTGCACAAATAAAATATGTGTTTGATTGTTTGAAACCCCACACGGGTGTTAGGATGAAATTTGAAGTTCACTCATCCTGATTGATTAAATATGTCGATCGATTGATTGACAAGCTGTTATGAGCGTTGAATATCTATATTTGATGCTTATACAGTGTAGTGCACTTTGGTTGATGGTTGATTATTTTCAATGTTATTATATACATGTGTTGTATGAAAATCCATATAATTAATTTTATATGGTAATTGATTGGGCCTCATTCCAATCGTGAAAATAAAGAATATTTTGATAATAACAAATATTTTGACAATAGGAAATATTTGAAATAGAATATTTGAAAATATAAATTTATGAAGCCGTGTTGATTAGATTTACGTCATTTTGACGTAAACGATATTTATATCGATTTTATTCATTTTAAAATGAATATTGAAAAGTAATCTCGAAATCGAATATTTCGAAATGAATTGAATTGAAAACGATTTCGAAATGAATTGAATTGAAAACGAATTCAAATGGAATTGAAATGAATTCAAATTGAATTGAAATTCGAATTGAATAGAAATGTTTTTGAAACGAATTCAAAACTATTTATATAATTCGTTTTAAATAGAAATCGACGAAATATATATTATATATATTATATATATAATAAATGGCCTGAATAGAACGCGCCGCGCTGCGGCAGTTCGTGAATTTCGACCATTTATTTCAAACGGACATTGCGGGAGATCCGACCGTCGGATTCTCCTAAAACCGGAACCGTTGGGTTCGTATCGAAAAGAGCTTTCTAATGAATGTTAGAAATTTGAAATCTAACGGTTGGATTTGGAGATACGTCCAAATCAAATTCGAAAAAGGTCGCTGTAAGTGCAGTTCGATGGCCATTGATGGAAATCGACTGTACGGGCCTTGATAAAATTATTAAAAATAGTAATAATTTGTGTAAAATCATAAGAAATGATTTAGAAAGAATTGGGATGAAAAACTCCATATTTGAAAAGATAAAAATAGATTTTTATCGAAATGAACTAGTTTTGAACTAGAATTATAATTCTATTTATTTTTAAATAAATAAATTGAATTCGAAAAGGGTTTTAAAAATAACCAAAATTTCCAATGATTGCATTGGAGTGGATTTGAATCGAAATTGTCTTCGGAATATTTCGATGTTGGAATTCGTGATTATACAGGTGTTGTTATGGAAATTTGAAAGATATATATTGATATCGTTATTTCCAATACGACATTTGTTAGTCGTAGAATTCGATATTGAATATAAGCCGATATATTTTCTATTCAGAGCCTTGTATTGAATATCGAATGTGATTTGGGTTTGTCGTGAATGGTGTCTTCACTAACACTATTCTTGAACCCAGTTGAGAAAAGATTAAATCTTTTTATTTAGATTTAATGAAGTGTACCAATTAAATAATATTTAATTGGAATTGAATTGATATTGATTTTTGGGTTTATCGTGAACAGTGTTTTAAATAACACTTGTTCTTTAACCCGATAATTAATGAATGTGATTTGGGTTTGTCGTGAATGGTGTCTTCACTAACACTGCTCTTGAACCCAGTTGAGAAAAGATTAAATCTTTTTATTTAGATTTAATGAAGTGTACCAATTAAATAATATTTAATTGGAATTGAATGGATATTGATTTTTGGGTTTGTCGTGAACAGTGTTTTAAATAACACTTGTTCTTTAACCCGATAATTAATGGGATGTGACTTTGGGTTTATCGTGAACCGTGTTTTAAATGACACTGATTCTTTAACCCAGTCACAGATTAAAACTAAGTGGAGTTTTAATGAATCTTTAATTAGATTGAAAAGATCGAGAATGGAGTATCACCAGTTTTGCTCCAGGCGATAGTTAAATCTTTAATTAGATTTGAACGTGAAATTTAGAAACTAACTGTCGGTTAGCTAAGTAGAATGGTTTTCTGGATATTGATCTGATGTTGGTTTCGGCCTTCGGGGTTAATATTTGGGGAATTATTCTCTTGATTAATTTACGGTTAATGACTAATGAGTTGGAATGAGGCGTATGTTGTGTTTGTGTAACACTTTTATAATATATACGCGAGTTATTCGGAAAGACCGGGTTTATCCCATTCTGAATAACTGATACGACGATAAGTCGAAGATGAAGACGATGGTCGAAGACCGGAGGTCTTCACGTCGTTTGGGTGATAACTGATGATCTTGATTGGGCTGTACACCCAAGAAGATGGAAACAGTTGGTGATCGTCCAGACGTACTTGGAGATCGATGGAGATGCGGGGTACTAGGTGCCTCCGGTTTCGTTCAGACCCAGAACGGACTTGTAAATGGACTGTGTGTCTGACATTGGATTTTAGTTCGTGCGATTGATCTCTATTAAATATACATCTGTTTGGCGGCGGAGAATTTATTCTCTTGCTTAACGCCCTTCTCTGAGACGTACGAGCTCAGGGGTTATATATTGATGGATATCAATCGCATGGAGTGAATTGCCTGTGTGGCATGCCTAAGTGGCAAATGATCAAGGCTTCTGTTGAAAAGCAAAGTCTTGTGGTTGATGATCGAAGCACGGCCTTTGTGGCGTAGCTTTGTGTAACGTTGATTCGCGAGTATCACACCCGGTATGAATCAAAAACGGGAGACGGACCTCAGGGAGGGCCTACGTTTCCTCCTAGCTAAAAGTGGCGTCAGTGGTTTTACACGCCCTGACGAGTTTGACTTATGTGGTTGTTGCTGTTGCGAGGCGCCTCGGATTGATCGGTCGTTCTCGAACCGATGGAGTCATTTAGTTGGCTCGCTTACGCCCCAAAGGGCGGCGAAACGTAGTGCTCAGGTATAATAATCCACATCGGTGGACCGGCCCTGTCGCTCCAAGGCTTGCCTGCGCGCTTGCCTGAGACTCGGGCTAGGCAGTCTCGAATCATTGAGGATCTTGCCCCTAGCCTCGGTTCATACCATAAATGATAACCCAACTTCCAATACGACATTTGCGGTTTTGATTGTAAACCTATATATGGTGACATAGTGTTATGGGCCGTTCATGCCGCCTATGATTGATACTTATGATTTGAAGTGTTTTATACACTATGCACTTATAATAGTATCAAGTGATTTGTTTTAACCGTATCAAGCATTCTTTGGCTGTTATAAGGGAAAACCCTATCCCCCGGCTTGCGTTGCATTGTGTGATAGGACCTGGGTCTTATAACAGCTTCATTTTTCTTTATTTAGCATTGCGCTGTTTGTTTTATGCACTGGTATTCTTGGGAGAAAACCCGTTCCGTGTTATACGGCGTGGTCCCTTGATTTACCGAACTTTAAAATAAAGAATTATAACTGTTTTAGTTCTCACACCAGTCCCATGACTGACCTGGAGTTTATTGTTTTAACCTAAACTCTGGGTGCCCCTATTTTCCGCACGGGCAGCTAGTAGTTTTGGTTTTGCAGATTTATATTCACAGGATCCTGGTTTACAGCTGGAACGATATCCGGAAAGCTTTGTATCCGTATATCTCCTTCTAGTTGTGTATTGTATTATTTTCCGCTGCTATGTATTTAAATGTAATTTAAATCTCTGATATTTCTGTGTAATATTCATTTATACTCTGTATATTCTTGTAATCTGATGCATTGTTGTAATATACAATGAAACGTTCTTCTGTATGCGTTCTGCTGTGGTTTGTTCTCGAACTATCCGACGCTTTCCTTTACGGGGAGGTTGCGGGTCTTTACAAACAGGCCAGAGTTCCTTCGTGGGCTCGACTCCCGGTCCGAACGGAGTGAAGTAGGCTAGGAATACGATTGGTCACCTTAGTTTTATATAAATCCACCTCCCACCTTCTTCCTCTTCTCTTTTTTTATTGCTCTCGTCCAAGCAAACTTAGCATCGAAACCCTAGAACTTCAAAAACTTTGAAATTATCTCATTCTTCCTTAAATTCAAAAACTCGGTAGGTCAAAAGCTTCGATTATCCTTGTAATACCTGATTTCAATCGAAATTTGTGGTCATATTGGGCGATTCGATCATGGTGCGCGTTTAATTCCAATGTCGCCACCCTCTCTCTCTCTCTTCGCCATCGTCGTTGGTGGCTCTTGTCACCACCTCGAGGCGTTGAGAGGAATAATTTGGGTTCTACAGTATATTTGAGCACGTAAGTGCTTGTACTTAATAGGGATTTGTGAAATAGAATTGGGTTCAGTATTGGTTAAGCGAGGTAAAAGATGGAGGATGAAGAAGAGGAGAGGAACTGGGATCGGTTCGGGTGGATAAACGTTGGAGTGAAGGAAAGGGAAAAGTGCCTATAAGACCAGATCGGGTCGGAGCAGAAAAAGGCAAAAGAGAGAAAACAAAACTCACCTGGTCGGATCGTATGGTGCTTACAAGGCCGGATCGGATCGGAGTAGAAAAAGGGCAAAAATAAAGGGAAAACAAAACCTACCTGGTCGGATCGGATGGGAATAAGGGACAAGGAGAAGAAGGATTACTCATGCTGATCCGATCCGCTCTGAATGTCTACACCCGAGCCGATCCGGTTTTACTCACTAGGTGCGAACGTCCGCTTCCGATCGAAACATGACTTTGCCCTCCGATCTGATCCCAATACAGATATCCGAACCGAACCAAAACAGCCTAACTTAATGTGCAAGAATTTTTTCAATTATCTTAATCAATGCTTGGCATAACCTTCAACTTGACGAACAGTTAGGATAGCGCCTTTCGAACATAACAAACATCAGGAACCATTCTGAAACATTATTATTTCGTTGAATCTTCATATCATGCTTTCATATGTTTGCTCTGCATTTTTGTTACACGTAGCACACACTTTTAGCTCACATGCAAACACGGGGGACACAGGCAACTTTACTCTAATTCTTTCTATTGTTTCTTCAATAGTCTGGTGATCATGGCCGAGAGACGTTCGTCTAGGTTAGCAAAGAAGATGGAAATTGTGGGAACTTCCGAGAAAGTTACTATTGATGACATATCTTCTCCTTCGGACCCAGAATGGGACAAAGAGGGCCCAGATTATGAAGTAGGAGCGCGTAACAACGAAACGCCTTCCGATAGCGAAGTTTCTCTGGGCTATGACGAGGAAGGAGGGATTGGAGACAATCGAGCTCCTGACGAATTTGAGTCTGCCATTATCTTGGAGTCACCCGTAGACTCTGTTGAATCAACGATCGACGATGATAGACTTGTCCGCATATGTTTAAAGCACGGGATACTAAAAAGGGATACCCTGGTGCCATCGAAAACTGACCATCCTCACAATCCCCCAGAAGGATTTATGGTAATTACCCGATTGATGTGCATGGTTGGGGCTACTCCACCGTTTCCGCCTTTTGTTGTCGACTTTCTAAGACAGATGCAGATTGTCCCCATGTAGCTACATCCCAACTCCTATGCTTACTTATATACCTTATATATAGCATACCGAGAGATTTTAGGTATAGAGCTCACTTTCGACGACGTTCACTTTTTTTATAATTTCAAGCATCGAACTCGAGAAACTCCTTCCTTCTCTTACTTCGAATCAGTCCCAAAAAGAAAAATTATTTCAACACCATTCAGCAGCAAGGCCGGCGATTCCAAGCTAGAATGGTTTTATATCAGGCAACAGCCGGGATGTGCCAGGAGATGGACAAAATCAAGTAAAGCATTGGTTTTCTAGATCTCAACTCTGAATGTTCACGCCAACACATTAATCCATTTTCTTTTTGTTTGCAGTTGATAATCCAAAACAAATATCGGGTCAAGTGTACTTTGATCGGATGCATCGGCTCCTTAATGGTGATCAAAATTTCTCACCATCGATGAAGTCATTAAGGATGAATACCTCCATCATCACGGGCTATTGTCCATTACCCGTAGCATAGGTCACGGGTCGGGTCCATATGTATACATCCCCCCAGTGGACATAATTCCTGAAACGGGCGAGGGCTCGAAAAGTCCAAGAATAACTCTTCGGACTTCACCTTCTCCATCTTCAAATCAAGATGATGAGCTGGCCAACATAACTGAAAAGCACCGAGAAGGGTGCATCGTCCCTGGGGATGCCATTTCTCCTGAGAAATCACTATCTCCTAAAGAACTTCCAACAGACGCTTCCCAAGGAGATGTCCGTACTACCGATGATCCTACATTTCAGGGCTTAGGAGATCTCCCTCTACCAGAAACTATCTATACTTCAGAGGATTTTGGCACATATCCATTAGTTTTTACTTCTTCAGAGGAGACTACTCCTGTTAAGGCCAAAGAGCCCACTTACGCTGGCTTGGCTTCGGACTCGGGTTTGTCGGGGGGAACACCACTTAGGATGCACTTAACACAATAGTACCACACTTCACAGCACTTACTTCTCATGAGAATACTGATTCTGAATTCCACTTACATTGTTGCACAGGTACCATGTATCGCCCTTACTATGACGTTAGGAAAATATGTCATAGCATGACTAGACCCCCTTCCGATGTCGAGCATGATCACCGCGAAAGTCGGGGTAGAGAGGACAGAAGGCCTCATAATTCTTATCAGTCGCGAACCTCGCGCTCTCGCTCCCTCGTTCGGTCGGATCCAGAACGATACAAAAGCTACCAAGGTCGTCGACAAGAAGACACATCGCAGCCAAAAGTCCAAACTTCTCCTCGAGACAAACGCAGTAGGGAAAGGAGCCCGCTGAAAGATACTGACTCACGAGGCAAGCATAAGGTTTCTGATAAGCGGCCTAGGAAGGGTGAGGCGGCCATCGTGCCCACTAAACATAAGGATACTGAGCTAACATACTGCGCACCTCCACCATTGGATGCTGAAGCTAAAGTTAAGCGGGCATGTCTAGAGAAGCAGTTCCTCGACATCTATTTTGAAAATCTGACTTTGTTACCTTCTCTCGAGCCTATTTCCTCGAGGTGGGCAGACGAGGCCAAAGCAAAGATTGACGCAGTCGAAAAACAATATTCGGAGATGTTCAAGTATCCACGTAACCTCTCCAGAATCATTCGAACTTTAATTACGGATATTGAATCAATGAAAAAGACTGCAGGTGCCGATGCAAAGGCCTTGAAAAATCTGGAGAAGGACCTCGAGGACACACAAGCCCAACTTGTAATCGCTCAACGAGACGCTACCAAATTTAAACAGCAATTTGAAGAGTTACAGAAGCGTTATCATGACTTGCTAGAATCTCATAGCCAAGAGCGCTTATAGTTGAAAAAGCAAGCAGAAGATGCTAAGTCGGATAACGCCAAAATGCAACTTGCTTACAATGCTCTTGAGCGAGAAAAAGCCGAGTTAGCGAGAAAGAACACTGAGTTGGAGAAGAGAAATGCTGACTTGGCTTCCAAGTTGATGGAGGCCGAGAATAGGGCTGCCCTAGCAGAGGGTAATGTGGAAAGTGTTATTAAGTCCGTCGAAGAGACCCGCAAGCAGCTGTCAGAGGCCTAGGAGGAAGTGCATGGTTTCGGCGAATTAATAATCGAATTCTTCGCGCATATAATTCGTCGCCGAAACATCTCTTGGATTAAAGATTATCCAACTACCTTGGTTCATGTATGGAGCCAAATTATCGAATGGGAGAAAGAGTAACTCAAGGTAGATTCCGTCGACAAAGACAAGCTTATGGAAAAGTATCTAAGAGATGATGAGCCGGCACATCTGGCCGAGGGGCGTCGCCTCATTGCTGCTGTTTTGGAGGAGAAGAAGCGGATGGCCAAACAAAAGAATATCTCTGAGGCTGGTTCTTCTTCTACTGCCGCCGAACCTTCTGAAGTTGAGGGATATGTCCCCGAAAACCCGGGGATCCCTCAGGCATCTCTTTTATCCCCCATACCCGAGACGATGTCAGAGACGGCAGTCACTCCAGCTGAGAAATCATCAGAAGGTATCTCTACCTTTTCACTCCAATTCGTCAAAGCTGTCTCCATTTTTCATCACAAAATCGGGCAATCAATGAAGGATCCTTTATTTTATCCTGAGTTGATAAATGTTGCTTCTCATTCTGTAGGTGTTGAACCGACCGAGAAGACAGACGTGCCTCAAGGAACCACCGCCGGAGCAAAATCCACGGAGAAGGCTCAAGGAGAAAAGGACAAGGCTGCCTCAGCAGAGTCAGGAGGGGGAGCTGAATTGTCCAAGACTGAGGCTCCTCATGATGATGAGATGATAGACGCCTTGAAGGACGATGGCGGTAGCGAGGGACATGAGGAAGACCCTGATGAGGCTATAGTCGGGGATTCAAAAAGCGCTGATGACATCACTTTGTCTGAAATGAAAGCCGAACAAGATAAACGTATGCAGCTAAAATTTGAAGACCTGACCCAGAAAGCCTTAAGCCTCTTGCAGTGATGGATCCTGGATCAAGGTTAGTCGTTAAGATTTCAACTAGATCTATTACAGAAGAGCTTGCTAAACAGTCTTGTAACACCCCATAATTCTGTAACACTAAGATTCACAAATCGAGGCAGAATTAAATTTTAAAGTCAAAATCAAGGGAAATCGGTTGCGCCATTGTGTTTGTCTCGAAATTCTACATGAAAACGAGTCCAAGTTTGCGAGAATCGGAGTCCGTGTGAGGAAGATATGGCCTCCGGAAGATTCAGCGAAGTTCAAATTTCAAAACAGGTCAGAAAACGAGTTCAAATTCAAAATCGGACCTAGATTGGGCTGGGCGGGAATTTTCCCGCCCAAGACCCAGGTCGACTGGGTAGTCGACCTGGGGGTCGACCCCCCCGCTTTTTTCCAGTTTTCTGAACCTGGTTCGTTCTGATGTATTTGGTCACGTTTTCTGCCTAGGTTCGTCCGCCTAATCCTATATAAATAGCCTTAGTCTCCTTCTCCATTCAAAATTCTTTTCTATCCTTATGCTGCCTCTGAGAAAATGTATAAATAAAATAATATATAAAATAAATAAAGACGAGGAAATGCTGCTCAAGACTTTCAAGAGGAGATTCAAGTCAAGCTAGGATTCAAGTGATGATTCAAACAACTGCAACGACTGTTTTTCTACGAATCATAGCAACGCCATCTTTCTATTCTAATCTAATCTCTGTAAGTCGGTTACTTTTATATTTGAACGTTTTCTCTATTCGTGACATGAAATTAAAGGAATAAAAGAATATGCCAAATCTTTCTATTCGAATCTGTGCCTATATCTTTGGACCTAATTAAGAACTGTTATGATTCGATGACCAATTAGGCCTTGCCTATGACTATGAACATTGCCTATGACTATGAACATTTCCTATGACTGTGACTGTACCTGTGACTATGAGAATTATTTCCTTGACTACGAACACAAGCCTATGCCTTTGATTGGGAAACATAAACTATTGCCTATGACATAACAAGGACAACTGTGATGAAACACCTATGATTCATGACTAGGAAAGTGTTGCTTAAGTTTTGTAACTATGAAATTGGGTCTAAACCTGATTATCTATTCTGTCTATTCTTGGTTTTCTTTGGTTTTAGACCTTGGGAATTTACCTATTAAGTTAGGTCTACCCATGTTCTTGAACCTACGTCGTTAATCAACCCTTTTTATGTCATAAGATTTTCAGACCTATAGGCTTCCGATGTTTTAGATCAATTTCAGTGTAATTCGTTAGGTCTATAATTAGTAAATTGTCATCTTATGCCAGTTATTTTGTCTATCTTTTTCATAGCATTTTTGGTTCATTCCCTATTTTCTACGAATCTAGATTTATCTATAATCTAGATTGAACCACGATTATACGAACGGTGGGAATACGATTTGGGCAAAATACAAAATTTACTAAAAACGTAGTTTTTAACTTGGAAATTGGCATAAATGGGGAACATGTATTATGGCATGTTCATAGAAAATGCGAATTGGATAAATTTGACATGAATTGTAGGATGTGTAATTTGAATCTAGTATTGACTTGTAAATCTAGCATTTACATGAATTGTGAACTAGAATAATAGGTCTAGTTTGACATGGACTGTAATTAGAATGTTAAATCAGAATTGGATTAGCTAATCTGGCATAATCAGTATATTGGCATAAATTTTGAATTGGCTATAATTGTGAGTAATTGTCATGTTTAGCAAAATCATGGTTAGTGACACTTAATTTGGTATAGTTTACAAACCAAAAAGCATAAACATGATATAGAGGGGTAAATGGGCCATAAGAATAAATGTTGACAATTTACATTAGAAGAGTAATTAGGAAATAAGTAAATTAGGAATGATTTACTTATAGAATTTGTCCTAAAGGGGAAAATGTAAATTTAGACAAATTAAAGGTTTATTGAAGACATTTCTTTTAATAATACACCAGAAAGTTCTAGGGTGACAGAGAGGATAGTGTCTAGGCTTGGGTTTGGAAAATACAAGTTTCCTGCTCTCCTTGGCTATCCCTAGCTGATCCGACGGACGGGATGGTTACTTTCAAAACCTGATTTGAAAATTAATCAAAACCCTTTGAACTTAGAAAACACGAATATGGCTAACCCGAGGTTAGACTGAGTTGCGACGTAAACCTGCTTTGAACCAACCGGCACATCCAATAATCGCAGCAATATCTGTCTAATGTGAGTGGTAGCGGCTTTAATTTGTTTAGTTAAAGCTAGAACAAGAATGATAGGGTTAAGTTAAATAAGACACTTAGCCAATTCAACATGATAACCAGACCGGTGAGTGGGGTTAGGTTCATACTGACACTTAACACAGTTAATCTAGAATGGGAGGGTTAAGTCCATAGGAACACTTAACCAACTTAACACAGTTAAGCTAGAATGGGAGGGGTAAGTCCATAGGGACACTTAACCAACTTAACATGGTAACAAGACAAGATTTGTAGGGGTTAAGTAAATAAGAAAACACTTAGCCAAATTAACATGTTAACTAGACTAGAAGGTGGGGTTAAGTAAAGTTAATACACTTAGCCAAATTAACATGTTAACTAGACTAGAGGTTGGGGTTAAGTAAAATTTAATACACTTAGCCAATTTGATATGTTAGCTGGGCTAGACCGTAGGGTTAAGTAAACTTGAACACTTAACCATCAAATTGTGATGAAGGAGTAGGGTTAAGTCTAGAGCATGATGGGATAATACTTAACCATTAATAACATGTTAGTTAAAAAGGAACACTTAACCAATACAGGTTGAATGGGTAGGGTTAAGTAATAAGAAATACTTAACCAATATAACTTGGTTTTTGGTAGGGTTAAGTCAACATGAATTACTAATAACACTTAACCAGTTTAACAGGATAAGTGAAGAGGGTTAAGTTAGCTTGAATTGAATAATGACACTTAACCAATCCAAATTGACGGGAAAGAGAACTAAGTAGTAAACCTTAGTTAAAAGGAGCTAAGAAGTAAACCATAGTTAAGAAAACAACGATTCTGGAAACTAAGTGGTAAACCTTAGTTAGCAGAACTAAGTAGTAATTCTTAGTATAACACGGGAAGGGGCGAATGTCCGTCTGAGTAAAAAGAAGGCTCCAACGAATTGGGTTATGAAGCCCGAGGCTTCGAGGGGACGTGAGGGTACTCTTGATATCCCTCTGTGAGGCTGCAGATGATCCTCTTGGGCTCACAGAGGTTAAGGTCTGCGTAGAAGAACCAAGGGTATGCCTTGGTTGCAATATATGGCAACCTAAAGACTAGGATGGACCAGCGTGATTCGGCGAGAAAACGGTAGCCCTGTGATAGCAACTCGTCGTCTACCATCCGTCTTGAGTCAGTCGAGATACGTGAAGCGGAAAGGCGGAGAACTCCAAAACACCATATACCTGCTATCTAGTTATGGGTGAGGATGGCCATAGGTTAGTGGGGCACCAGGGGCCTGCGTATAGTTCTCATTTTTCAAGGTGTGCCTTTCATTAGTTGAGGGAGGGGTCAGGCGGGACCATAGCCACTGGAACAAAAACAGACCTTAGCATCTGCATCGGCAGATATCTAAAAGCTCCCGACCGAGTTCTGTATATCTTGATTTGCCCTGCCACAGGACTCGGGCCGCACGTTACAGGACATTTGCATCTAGACAAGCGATAACGATTCGTGATACATGCATGGGGAAGTACAGGAACATATACCACTCTAGGTAGTGTGTCCTAGACTTGGGGGCGTCGTTCGGCATGTAGCATAATCCCTAGTTGGACTAGGTGGCATAAACCCTGAATCCGAGAAGCGTTAAGCAGATAGCGTAAACTCTAGTTGAATCTAGAAGGCACTTGATAGAAAACCCTAGATTAGATCTAGGTAACAAATAATAAATGTATGCCTGAAGGCAATGGAAACTACAGGGATTGGGATCACGTTATCGTTACTAGTTGGGACATTAGTTAGTTGGAGCAGAGATATAGAAATCAGTATAACAAGGAAATAGCGAAGCGACGAAAGTATTAGAGCATATCCAGTTTATCTTAGCTTAGCATATCTTGTGTTAATCTTGTCTAATCTTGCCAACCCTATCATCATGGTGTTATCTTGTATTCAATTAATTCATGTCGTTTTGTTTTTCCCTTGTTCACATGTTAGAAGTTACTGAACTTACTCCGGCTTTGTGTCTGACTCTGTTTTTCTTTCGTCTTCTTTTCTTCCGTTCCCCCCCTCCCCCAAGGTAGTAAAGGAGGGACTAGTATAGCTCAGATTAAGTTGGACTGTCACTCTTTCGCAGCTTGAAGATTTGTCGAAGTATGCTTGGATTCTGTTTTCAGATGCTATGGCTGGCTCTTGCTAAAATTGGGGAATATAAATGTTGTTTTATGCTTCTTTATTTTGTAAGACAGATGATACTCTAATTTTGTAAAGAAATCATTGTACAAAATATTTTATCAATAAAGCAAAGTTTTATTTTTCGCTGTTTAATTTCTGTCTGTCTTGTAATTTATCTGCATCTTTTACCCTAAATGCTCCACAGATCTTAGTGCATTCCCTTTGTGAGTGACAATAACGGATGTGGGGTGTTACACGTGGTATCAGAGCTGAAGGTTAACAGATCAGATAAAGGATTTGAAAAATTATTTTCAAAACGGTTTTAAAAGAAGCATTTTAAAGAGAAAAGATTTGTTTTAAAGGCATATTCCCCAAAGCCATATACACTATCTTCTCTTCCTCTGTTTGAATTCTTGACTCCTTCTTTCTTGAGTCTCTGGGGCTCCTGGCTTTCTGGGATGTAACCTCGTCGATGGACGAAGTAGTACCTGACTTCCGTCCATAACCATAGTTGTTTCACCTACACCCAGTTTTCTTTCAAGCTTTATAGGGTTTTCTGTACGATGGAGGCAGCTTTCGAGAGGTTTGTCAACATGATTACACACGGAAGGGGATGAGGAGTTTGGCAAAGGAGCACAACCCTAGGATGAGGAATTCATGGATGTAGATTTAGCTCAGGAAGGAGGAAGAAATTATAAAACCTAAGACAAGGGGAAGTATCTTTACTAAGGTTTAATTAAGGGCAAAGGAAAAGATTTTCAGAAGGGCAAGTACATATTTTCACCACCAAGCGTACCTAGGAGAAAGGTGGTAAAGTCCTGTTGGAAGAGTCTAGTTTTGCTATTCGTACTATTTCCTTTGGTTTTAGCGCTTCTCATTTGTTCATACCCACTTCCATAGTTGAGTCTCTGCACCATAGTACTTGTATAGTAGAAAGATCCCACTAGAGTCTCAAATCCAGTTGATGGTCCGACCAGTTTATTTTTGGTTAGTAGGGATTTGAGAATAGCTATCGAGTTTGCTTATATCATCTCACGTAATTCGGAGGAGATATTCCTTGGGTGCTTGTCTGATATTGGTATAGGCCTTTGGGGCTTGTACTTGAGGAATGTCGAGTCCGACTAGGATGGTTTGCATGAGAGATGAATAGTTGTGACATGCACTCTAAAAAGCACGTAGTAACCTTTCGACCCTTATAGTTATGACATGGAGGATAAGAGGGAGACATCTAATCATCTTAGTACATACACTTGGTACCGTGATTGACATCTGTTTATTTTGGAAATGGAGATCAGGAACTTCACAATCGTGAAGATAAATTAGTTAAGATACAGTGGAGTAAAGCTCAAGAAAGCTAGATACTAGCATCATACCCTTTTCCTTAAGGGTGCATCCTTGATTTCTTTTTTTAGGAGCTTTACGCATAATTGTTTCTCTCTTTCCAAAGTATATCCTCTAGGTCGTATCTTCGATCCTTAGGTAGAAGCCAATGGATGTAAACATGTATTTGAAACATGTTATGGTTGATGGTTGCAAGTGGTTGCTAATGGTTGCTCGTGAATGCATATACATACGTATTAGACACTAGATCAGTTCGGACGCTTTCATATTGCTTTTACAGATATGTATTTGTTTGTAAGTTGAACTTGATATGTTATCATATGGATGTTGCATATGGATGAATGGCTGTGCACGCATGTAGTATTTACATAACCAGGGATGCTTGCATACATGATTGGATGCATGACAATGACATGATTCGCATTAAGGAGTCAACTGAATC
Organism: Allium sativum; assembly: GCA_030737875.1. Lineage (NCBI taxonomy): Eukaryota > Viridiplantae > Streptophyta > Magnoliopsida > Asparagales > Amaryllidaceae > Allium > Allium sativum. The sequence goes on from CM060912.1 coordinate 137,772,430, forward strand.
AGTAGACCGCCTGATCTTGCATTAGATAAAGACATATACACACACACTATGCATATGAACATGAAAGCATTAGAAATCTTTTAAGGACAATGAATGCCTGTGATTGAATGGTTGAGTCGATGGGTGGTTGGATGGTAGGACACATTCTTCCTAACTTAAAGATTTCGGGGACGAAATCCTTTTAAGTAGGGGAGAATGTAACACCCCCTAATTCTGTAACACTAAGATTCACAAATCGAGGCAGAATTAAATTTTAAAATCAAAATCAAGGGAAACAAGCTGCGCCATTGCGTTTGTCTCGAAGTTCTGCATGAAAACGAGTCCGAATTTGCGAGAATCGGAATCCGTATGAGGAAGATATGGCCTCCCGAAGATTCGGCGAAGTTCAAATTTCAAAACAGGTCAGAAAACGAGTTCAAATTCAAAATCGGACCCAGATTGGGCTGGGCGGGAATTTTCCCGCCCAAGACCCAGGTCGACTGGGTAGTCGACCTGGGGGTCGACCCCCCCTCGCTTTTTTCCAGCTTTTTGAACCTGGTTCGTTCTAATGTATTTGGTCACGTTTTCTGCTTAGGTTCGTCCGCCTAATCCTATATAAACAGCCTTAGTCTCCTTCTCCATTCACAATTCTTTTCCATTCTTATGCTGCCTCTGAGAAAATGTATAAATAAAATAATATATAAAATAAATCAAGACGAGGAAGTGCTGCTCAATACTTTCAAGAGGAGATTCAAGTGAAGCTAGGATTCAAGTGATGATTCAAACGACTGCAACGACTGTTTTTCTACGAATCATAGCAACGCCATCTTTCTATTCTAATCTAATCTCTGTAAGTCGGTTACTTTTAGATTTGAATGTTTTCTCTATTCGTGACATGAAATTAAAGGAATAAAAGAATATGCCAAATCTTTCTATTCGAATCTGTGCCTATATCTTTGGACCTAATTAAGAACTGTTATGATTCGATGACCAATTAGGCCTTGCCTATTACTATGAACATTGACTATGACTATGAACATTTCCTATGACTGTGACTGTGACTATGAGAATTATTTCCTTGACTACGAACACAAGCCTATGCCTTTGATTGGGAAACATAAACTATTGCCTATGACATAACAAGGACAACTGTGATGAAACACCTATGATTCATGACTAGGAAAGTGTTGCTTAAGTTTTGTGACTATGAAATTGGGTCTAAACCTGATTATCTATTCTTGGTTTTCATTGGTTTTAGACCTTGGGAATTTACCTATTAAGTTAATTCTACCCATGTTCTTGGACCTACGTCGTTAATCAACCCTTTTTATGTCATAAGATTTTCAGACCTATAGGCTTCCGATGTTTTAGATCAATTTCAGTGTAATTCGCTAGGTCTGTAATTAGTAAATTGTCATCTTATGCCAGTTATTATGTCTATCTTTTTCATAGCATCTTTGGTTCATTCCCTATTTTCTACGAATCTAGATTTATCTATAATCTAGATTGAATCACGATTATACGAACGGTGGGAATACGATTTGGGCAAAATACAAAATTTACTAAAAACGTAGTTTTTAACTTGGAAATTGGCATAAATGGGGAACATGTATTATGGCATGTTCATAGAAAATGCAAATTGGATAAATTTGACATGAATTATAGGATGTGTAATTTGAATCTAGTATTGACTTGTAAATCTAGCATTTATATGAATTGTGAACTAGAATAATAGGTCTAGTTTGACATGGACTGTAATTAGAATGTTAAACCAGAATTGGATTAGCTAATTTGGCATAATCATTATATTGGCATAAATTTGAAATTGGCTATAATTGTGAGTAATTGTCATGTTTAGCAAAATCATGGTTAGTGACACTTAATTTGGTATAGTTTACATACCAAAAAGCATAAACATGATATAGAGGGGAAAATGGGCCATAAGAATAAATGTTGACAATTTACATTAAAAGAGTAATTAGGAAATAAGTAAATTAGGAATGATTTACTTGTAGAATTTGTCCTAATAATTTAAATTTAGACAAATAAAAGGTTTATTAACGACATTTCTTTTAATAATACACCAGAAAGTTCTAGGGTGACAGAGAGGATAGTGTCTAGGCTTGGGTTTGGAAAATACAAGTTTCCTGCTCTCCCTAGCTATCCCTAACAGATCCAATGGACGGGATGGTTACTATCAAAACCTGATTTGAAAATTAATCAAAACCCTTTGAACTTAGAAAACACGAATATGCCTAACCCGAGGTTAGACTGAGTTGCGACGTAAACCTGCCTGGAACCAACTGGCACATCCAATAATCACAACAATATCTGTCTAAAGTGAGTGGTAGCGGCTTTAATTTGTTTAGTTAAAGCTAGAACAAGAATGCTAGGGTTAAGTTAACTAAGACACTTAATCAGTTCAACATGATAACCAGACCGGTGAGTGGGGTTAGGTTCATACTGACACTTACACAGTTAAGCTAGAATGGGAGGGTTAAGTCCATAGGAACACTTAACCAACTTAACACAGTTAAGTTAGAATGGGAGGGATAAGTCCATAGGGACACTTAACCAACTTAACATGGTAACAAGACAAGATTTGTACGGGATAAGTAACTAAGAAAACACTTAGCCAAATTAACATGTTAACTAGACTAGAGGTGGGGTTAAGTAAAGTTAATACACTTAGCCAAATTAACATGTTAATTAGACTAGAGGTTGGGGTTAAGTAAAATTTAATACACAGCCAATTTGATATGTTAGCTGGGCTAGACCATAGGGTTAAGTAAACTTGAACACTTAACCATCAGATTGTGATGAAGGAATAGGGTTAAGTCTACAGCATGAAGGGATAATACTTAATCATTAATAACATGTTAGTTAAAACAGATGGGCAAGGTAAAGTTAAAAAGGAACACTTAACCAATACAGGATGAATGGGTAGGGTTAAGTAATAAGAAATACTTAACCAATATAACTTGGTTTGTGGTAGGGTTAAGTCAACATGAATTACTGATAACACTTAACCAGTTTAACAGGATAAGTGAAGAGGGTTAAGTTAGCTTGAATTGACTAATGACACTTAACCAATCCAAATTGACAGGAAAGAGAACTAAGTAGTAAACCTTAGTTAAAAGGAGCTAAGAAGTAAACATTAGTTAAAAAAACAACGATTCTGGAAACTAAGTGGTAAACCTTAGTTAGCAGAACTAAGTAGTAATTCTTAGTATAACACGGGAAGGGGCGAACGTCCGTCTGAGTATAAAGAAGGCTCCAACGAATTGGGTTACGAAGACCGAGGCTTCGAGGGGACGTGAGGATACTCTTGATATCTCTCTGTGAGGTTCAGATGATCCTCTTGGGCTCATAGAGGTTAAGGTCTGCGTAGAAGAACCAGGGGTATGCCTTGGTTGCAATATATGGCAACCTAAAGACTAGGATGGACCAGCGTGATTTAGCGAGAAAACGGTAGCCCTGTGATAGCAACTCGTCGTCTACCATCCATCCTGAGTTAGTCGAGATACGTGAAGCGGAAAGGCGGAGAACTCCAAAAGACCATATACCTGCTATCTAGTTATGGGTGAGGATGGCCATAGGTTAGTGGGGCACCAGGGGCCTGCATATAGTTCTCATTTTTCAAGGTGTGCCTTTCATTAGTTGAGGGAGGGGTCAGGTGGGACCATAGCCACTGGAACAAAAACAGACCTTAAAATCTGCATCGGCAGATATCTGAAAGCTCCCGACCGAGTTCTGTATTTCTTGATTTGCCCTGCAACAGGACTCGAGCCGCACATTACAAGACATGTGCATCTAGACAAGCGATAACGATTCGCGATACATGCATGGGGAAGTATAGGAACATATACCACTCTAGAAGTGTGTCCTAGACTTGGGGGCATCGTTTGGCAGGTAGCATAATCCCTAGTTGGACTAGGTGGCATAAACCCTGAATCCAAGAAGCGTTAAGCAGATAGCGTAAACTCTAGTTGAATCTAGAAGGCACTTGATAGAAAACCCTAGATTAGATCTAGGTAATAAATAATAAATGCATGCCTGAAGGCAATGGAAACTACAGGGATTTGGATCACGTTATCGTTACTAGTCGGGACATTAGTTAGGTGGTGCAGAGATATAGAAATCAGTATAATAAGGAAATAGCGAAGAGGCGAAAGTATTAGAGCATATCAAGTTTATCTTAGCTTAGCATATCTTGTGTTAATCTTGTCTAATCTTGCCAACCCTATCATCATGGTGTTATCTTATATTCAATTAATTCATGTTGTTTTGTTTTTCCTATGTTCACATGCTAGAAGTTACTGAACTTATTCGGGCTTTATGTCTGACTCTATTTTTCTTTCGTCTTCTTTTCTTCCGCTCCCCCCCCCCCAAGGTAGTAAAGGAGGGACTAGTATAGCTCAGATTAAGTTGGACTGTCACTCTTTCCCAGCCTGAAGATTTGTCGAAGTTTGCTTGGATTCTCTTTTCAGATGCTATGGCTGGCTCTTGCTAAAATTGGGGAATATAAATGTTGTTTTATGCTTCTTTATTTTGTAAGACAGATGATACTCTAATTTTGTAAAGAAATCATTGTACAAACTATTTTATCAATAAAGCAAAGTTTTTTTTTCCGCTGTTTAATTTCTGTCTGTCTTGTAATTTATCTGCATCTTTTACCCTAAATGCTCCACAGAACTTAGTGCATTCCCTTTGTGAGTGACACTAACGGATGTGGGGTATTACACGTGGTATCAGAGCTGAAGGTTACCAGATCAGATAATGGATTTGAAAAATTATTTTCAAAACGGTTTTAAAAGAAGCATTTTCAAGAGAAAAGATTTGTTTTAAAGGCGTATTCCCCAAAGCCATACGCACTATCTTCTCTTCCTCTGTTTGAATTCTTGACTCCTTCTTTCTTGAGTCTCTGGGGCTCCTGGCTTTCTGGGATGTAACCTCGTCGATGGGCGAAGTAGTACCCGACTTCCATCCATAACCATAGTTGTTTCACCCACGACCAGTTTTCTTTCAAGCTTTGTAAGGTTTTCTGTACGATGTAGGCAGATTTCGAGAGGTTTGTCAACATGATTACACACGGAAGGGGATGAGGAGTTTGGCAAAGGAGCACAACCCTAGGATGAGGAATTCATGGATGTAGATTTAGCTCACGAAGGAGGAAGAAATTATAAAACCTAAGACAAGGGGAAGTATCTTTACTAAGGTGTAATTAAGGGCAAAGGACAAGATTTTCAGAAGGGCAAGTACATATTTTCACCACCAAGCGTACCTAGGAGAAAGGTGGTAAAGTCCTGTTGGAAGAGTCTAGTTTTGTTGTTCGTAATATTTCCTTTGGTTTTTGCGCTTCTCATTTGTTCATACCCACTTCCATAGTTGAGTCTCTGCACCATAGTACTTGTATAGTAGAAAGATCCCACTATAGTCTCAAATCCAGTTGGTGGTCCGACCAGTTTATTTTTGGTTAGTAGGGATTTGAGAATAGCTATCGAGTTTGCTTATATCATGTCACGTAATTCGGAGGAGATATTCCTTGGGTGCTTGTCTGATATTAGTTTAGGCCTTTGGGGCTTGTACTTGAGGAATGTCGAGTCCGACTAGGATGGTTTGCGTGAGAGATGAATAGTCGTGACATGCACTCTAAAAAGCACGTAGTAACCTTTCGACCCTTATAGTTATGACATGGCGGATAAGAGGGAGACCTCTAATCATCTTTGTACATACACTTGGTACCGTGATTGACATCTGTTTATTTTGGAAATGGAGATCAGGAACTTCACAATCGTGAAGATAAATTAGTTAAGATACAGTGGAGTAAAGCTCAAGAAGGCTAGATACTAGCATCATACCCTTTTCCTTAAGGGTGCATCCTTGATTTCTTTTTTTAGGAGCTTTACGCATAATTGTTTCTCTCTTTCCAAAGTATATCCTCTAGGTCGTATATTCGATCCTTAGGTAGAAGCCAATGGATGTAAACATGTATTTGAAACATGTTATGGTTGATGGTTGCAAGTGGTTGCTAATAGTTGCTCGTGAATGCATATACATACGTATTAGACACTAGATCAGTTCGGACGCTTTCATATTGTACTTACAGATATGTATTTGTTTGTAAGTTGAACTTGATATCTTATCATATGGATGTTGCATATGGATGAATGGTTGTGCACGCATGTAGTATTTACATAACTAGAGATTCTTGCATACATGATTGGACGCATGACACTGACATGATTCGCATTAAGGAGGTCAACTGAATCAGTAGACCGCCTGATCTTGCATTAGATAAAGACATATACACACACTATGCATATGAACATGAAAGCATTAGAAATCTTTTAAGGACAATGAATGCCTTTGATTGAATGGTTGAGTAGATGGGTGCTTGGATGGTAGGACACATTCTTCCTAACTTAAAGATTTCGGGGACGAAATCCTTTTAAGTAGGGGAGAATGTAACACCCCGTAATTCTATAACACTAAGATTCACAAATTGAGGCAGAATTAAATTTTAAAATACAAATCAAGGGAAACGGGTTACACCATTTCATTCGTCTGAAAATTCTGCATGAAAACGAGTCCGAGTTTGCGAGAATCGGAATCCGTATGAGGAAGATATGGCATCCGGAAAATTCAGCGAAGTTCAAATTTCAAAACAGGTCAGAAAATGAGTTCAAATTCAAAATCGGACCCAGATTGGGCTGGGCGGGAATTTTCCCGCCCATGACCCAGGTCGACTGGGTAGTCGACTTGGGGCACCCAGGTCGACTGGGTAGTCGACCTGGGGGTCGACTCCCCCCTCCCCCCCCCCCCACCCGCGCTTTTTCCAGTTTTCTGAACCTGGTTCGTTCTGATGTATTTGGTCACATTTTCTGCCTAGATTCGTCCGCCTAATCCTATATAAACAGCCTTAGTCTCCTTCTCCATTCACAATTCTTTTCTATCCTTATGCTGCCTCTGAGAAAATGTATAAATAAAATAATATATAAATAAAATAATATATAAAATAAATCAAGACGAGGAAATGCTGCTCAAGACTTTCAAGAGGAGATTCAAGTCAAGCTAGGATTCAAGTGATGATTCAAACAACTGCAACGACCGTTTTTCTACGAATCATAGCAACGCCATTTTTCTATTCTAATCTAATCTCTATAGTCGGTTACTTTTAGATTTGAACGTTTTCTCTATTCGTGACATGAAATTAAAGGAATAAAAGAATATGACAAATCTTTCTATTCGATTCTGTGCCTATATCTTTGGACCTAATTAAGAACTGTTATTATTCGATGACCAATTAGGCCTTGCCTATGACTATGAACATTGCCTATGACTATGAACGTTGCCTATGACTATGAACATTTCCTATGACTGTGACTGTGACTATGAGAATTATTTCCTTGACTACGAACACAAGCCTATGCCTTTGATTGGGAAACATAAACTATTGCCTATGTCATAACAAGGATAACTGCGATGAAACACCTATGATTCATGACTAGGAAAGTGTTGCTTAAGTTTTGTGACTATGAAATTGGGTCTAAACCTGGTTATCTATTCTGTCTATTCTTGGTTTTCTTTGGTTTTAGACCTTGAGAATTTACCTATTAAGTTAGGTCTAACCATGTTCTTGAACCTACGTCGTTATTCAACCCTTTTTATGTCATAAGATTTTCAGACCTATAGGCTTCCGATGTTTTAGATCAATTTCAGTGTAATTCGTTAGGTCTGTAATTAGTAAATTGTCATCTAATGCCAGTTATCATGTTTATCTTTTTCATAGCATCTTTGGTTCATTCCCTATTTTCTACGAATCTAGATTTATCTATAATCTAGATTGAATCACGATTATACGAACGGTGGAAATACGATTTGGGCAAATTATGAAATTTACTAAAAACGTAGTTTTTAACTTGGAAATTGGCATAAATGGGGAACATGTATTATGGCATGTTCATAGAAAATGCAAATTGGATAAATTTGACATGAATTATAGGATGTGTAATTTGAATCTAGTATTGACTTGTAAATCTAGCATTTACATGAATTGTGAACTAGAATAATAGGTCTAGTTTGACATGGACTGTAATTAGAATGTTAAATCGGAATTGGATTAGCTAATTTGGCATAATCAGTATATAGGCATAAATTTGAAATTGGCCATAATTGTGAGTAATTGTCATGTTTAGCAAAATCGTGGTTAGTGACACTTAATTTGGTATAGTTTACATGCCAAAAAGCATAAACATGATATAGAGGGGGAAATGGGCCATAAGAATAAATGGTGACAATTTACATTAAAAGAGTAATTAGGAAATAAGTAAATTAGGAATGATTTACTTATAAAATTTGTCCTAATAATGTAAATTTAGACAAATTAAAGGTTTATTGACGACATTTCTTTTAGCAATACACCAGAAAGTTCTAGGGTGACAGAGAGGATAGTGTCTAGGCTTGGGTTTGGAAAATACAAGTTTCCTGCTCTCCCTGGCTATCCCTAACTGATCCGACGGACGGGATGGTTACTTTCAAAACCTGATTTGAAAATTAATCAAAACCCTTTGAACTTAGAAAACACGAATATGCCTAACCCGAGGTTAGACTGAGTTGCGATGTAAACCTGCCCGGACGGCACATCCAGTAATCGCAGCAATATCTGTCTAATGTGAGTGGTAGCGGCTTTAATTTGTTTAGTTAAAGCTAGAACAAGAATGATAGGGTTAAGTTAACTAAGACACTTAACCAATTCAACATGATAACCAGACCGGTGAGTGGGGTTAGGTTCATACTGACACTTAACACAGTTAAGCTAGAATGGGAGGGTTAAGTCCATAGGAACACTTAACCAACTTAACACAGTTAAGCTAGAATGGGAGGGCTAAGTCCATAGGGACACTTAACCTACTTAACATGGTAACAAGACAAGATTTGTAGGGGTTAAGTAACTAAGAAAACACTTAGCCAAATTAACATGTTAACTAGACTAGAAGGTGGGGTTAAGTAAAGTTAATACACTTAGCCAAATTAACATGTTAACTAGACTAGAGGTTGGGGTTAAGTAAAATTTAATACACTTAGCCAACTTGATATGTTAGCTGGGCTAGACCATAGGGTTAAGTAAACTTGAACACTTAACCATCAGATTGTGATGAAGGAATAGGGTTAAGTCTAGAGCATGAAGGGATAATACTTAACCATTAATAACATGTTAGATAAAACAGACGGACAAGATTAAGTTAAAACGGAACACTTAACCAATACAGGATGAATGGGTAGGGTTAAGTAATAAGAAATACTTAACCAATATAACTTGGTTTGTGGTAGGGTTAAGTCAACATGAATTACTGGTAACACTTAACCAGTTTAACAGGATAAGTGAAGAGGGTTAAGTTAGCTTGAATTGACTAATGACACTTAACCAATCCAAATTGACGGGAAAGAGAACTAAGTAGTAAACCTTAGTTAAAAGGAGCTAAGTAGTAAACCTTAGTTAAGAAAACAACGATTCTAGAAACTAAGTGGTAAACCTTAGTTAAGAAAACAAAGATTCTGGAAACTAAGTGGTAAACCTTAGTTAGCAGAACTAAGTAGTAATTCTTAGTATAACACGGGAAGGGGCGAATGTCCGTCTGAGTAAAAAGAAGGCTCCAACGAATTGGGTTACGAAGCCCGAGGCTTCGAGGAGACGTGAGGGTACTCTTGATATCCCTTTGTGAGGCTGCAGATGATCCTCCTGGGCTCACAGAGGTTAAGGTCTGCGTAGAAGAACCAGGGGTATGCCTTGGTTGCAATATATGGCAACCTAAAGACTAGGATTGACCAACGTGATTCGGCGAGAAAACGGTAGCCCTGTGATAGCAATTCGTCGTTTACCATCCTTCTTGAGTCAGTCGAGATACGTGAAGCGGAAAGGCGGAGAACTCCAAAAGACCATATACTTGCTATCTAGTTATGGGTGAGGATGGCCATAGGTTAGTAGGGCACCAGGGGCCTGCGTATAGTTCTCATTTTTCAAGGTGTGCCTTTCATTAGTTGAGGAGGGGTCAGGTGGGACCATAGCCACTGGAACGAAAACAGACCTTAGCATCTGCATCGGTAGATATCTGAAAGCTCCTGACCAAGTTTTGTATTTCTTGATTTGCCCTGCCATAGGACTCGGGCCGCACATTACAGGACATGTGCATCTAGACAAGCGATAACGATTTGCGATACATGCATGGGGAAGTATAGGAACATATACCACTCTAGGTAGTTTGTCCTAGACTTAGGGGCATCGTTCGGCAGGTAGCATAATCCCTAGTTGGACTAGGTGGCATAAAACCTGAATCCGAGAAGCGTTCAGCAGATAGCGTAAACTCTAGTTGAATCTAGAAGGCACCTGATAGAAAACCCTAGATTAGATCTAGGTAACAAATAATAAATTTATGCCTGAAGGCAATGGAAACTACAGGGATTGGGATCACATTATCGTTACTAGTTGGGACATTAGTTAGGTGGTGCAGAGATACAGAAATCAGTATAACAAGGAAATAGCGAAGCGGCGAAAGTATTAGAGCATATCCAGTTTATCTTAGCTTAGCATATCTTGTGTTAATCTTGTCTAATCTTGCCAACCCTATCATCATGGTGTTATCTTGTATTCAATTAATTCATGTCGTTTTGTTTTTCCCATGTTCACATGCTAGAAGTCACTGAACTTACTCAGGCTTTATGTCTGACTCTGTTTTTCTTTCGTCTTCTTTTCTTTCGTCCCCCCCCCTAGGTAGTAAAGGAGGGACTAGTATAGCTCAGATTAAGTTGGACTGTCACTCTTTCCCAGCTTGAAGATTTGCCGAAGTTTGCTTGGATTCTCTTTTCAGATGCTATGGATGGCTCTTGCTAAAATTGGGGGATATAAATGTTGTTTTATGCTTCTTTATTTTGTAAGACAGATGATACTCTGATTTTGTAAAGAAATCATTGTACAAACTATTTTATCAATAAAGCAAAGTTTTATTTTCCGCTGTTTAATTTCTGTCTCTCTGGTAATTTATCTTCATCTTTTACCCTAAATGCTCCACAGAACTTAGTGCATTCCCTTTGTGAGTGACACTAACGGATGTAGTGTGTTATAAGTCTTCTCTTGATTCCAGCGTTCCGACTCCTGGGAAAAAATCAACTGATTCTAGCACTTCGGTTACAGGGAAGAAAAAGTTGAAACGCATTAAGACCGAAGCTGAAAAGGAAGCTAAGGCTGCTCAGAAAGCTGCCAAAAAATCCAATTCCGATCCAAAGCCCAAATGATGAAGTGATTCGTTTTATTTTGGCATTTATTTGTTTCGCAGTTTTTACAGCGAGTGCGTCCCTCACATCATCTTTTTTGCTTGTTTTCCTTGTACAAACTCACACGTTTGTAAATAAAAATAGTTTATTTCCTGCAATGCCTGATAGTCGTAAGTTCAGAACTTAAGTGAAAATACAAAAGAATGTCATATTAAAGTTATATAATAAGGTTATGGTTTAGGGGAATATGTGTGCACATGTATGCCCCCAGTCAATCTTGGATAACTGGGCAAGAACTATTCAAGATTAAATTAAATTAAAAAATCCAAATGTCCCCGATTCTCTGACGGGTCCATATTCCTTTCATCATTGATGCCTGTTCTTTCTGGCATCTTTATACTCTCCTGTCTCACATCCAGGTTAGAATTTTCATTGAGGCGGTCTCTCAGCTGGGTGCACCTTCACGCCTCAGAGGACGTCATCTTCCCGTCCTTTATACTCTCTCTCGATTCTTGAGAGTTAGAGTTAAGAACGTCATCTTCCCATTCTTCTATGTCTTATCGTACAAACAGTCGTTTTTTTGTTCCTGCATATAGGTCATCTCCAACTTTCCAAATTTTAATTTAACATTTCGTGTTTCACAGTCATAATAGAATAATTGTTGAAGATATAAATAATGCAGGTTAGTAAATGACACACGATATTTTTATAGTGGTTCGACTAAGTCGTAGCCTACATCAACTTTATAATCTTTTGTTCACATAAACAGACTTTTTAAGGCAAGTCATGCCTTTTTACATAGCTTATGAAAACAAAAGAAATGACATTTCATATTTAGCTCAGATATCATCGTAGGTGCTGAGCGTTCCAGGCTCTGGCAATCTCCTCACCATCCACGGTCGTTAGCTTGAACGCTCCTGTATCAAGCTTCCATTGGATGGTGTATGGTCCTTCCCATTTTGGACCCAATTGGGTTGAAGGCGGGAAGACTCTCGTCAATACTAGGTCTTTTGGTTCAAAGGTTTTGAGGCGAACCTTCCGGTCATAATAACATGCTACTTGATTTCAATGTCTTGAGGCACGCAAGTCGGCTTCATCTCTTTTTTCTTCAATCATATCAAGAGATTCTAGGAGGAGCACTTTATTCGTCATCGGGTCATAGTACGCAACTCGATGAGAAGGGACTTCCAATTCTACCGGGATCACCGCTTCAGACCCAAAGGAAAGTGAATAGGGAGTATGGCCGGTAGCCGTCTTAAAGGTCGTCCTGTAGGCCCATAAAGCTAATGGCAACTCATCTACCCATCTGGATTTGGCCTGCTCCAGCCGCTTCTTTAGAATTGATTTAATGACTTTATTTACGGCTTCGACCTGTCCATTTGACTGGGGATGAGCTACTGTAGTGTACCGTTTATCAATCTTATATTTCTGGCAGAAGTTTTTGAACTCGATGCTGTCAAATTGCATCCCAATGTCGGTTATGATGTTCTTCGGAATCCCGAATCGACAAATAATGTTTCTGACCACAAAACTGATCACCTTCCTTGCCGTGATGGTTGTTAGAGGTTCAGCTTCCACCCATTTTGTGAAGTAGTCCACGACAACGATCGCGAACTTAGCTCCTCGTATGGCAATAGGTAGCACTCCAATAATGTCAATTCCCCACATGACAAACAGCCATGGACTTACCATTGACTTGAGCTGAGTCGGAGGCGCTCTGGGAACTTTGACATATCTTTGACATCTATCGCAGCATCGTGAATAATCAGTCGCGTCTTTGTTCACGGTAGGCCAAAAATATCTGTACCGAAACAATTCTTTGCTAGGGTTTAGCCCCCAGTATGATCTCCACACTCACCTTCGTGAACCTCTTGCAGTACACGTTTGATGTCGCCGTGTGCGACACACCGTAATAGGGGCATTGAAAACCCTTGATGATAAAGGACATCGTCCTATAAAACGTATCTTGTGGCCTTACGTCTTACAGCTCGTCTTTCGCTCTTTTTCAATGGGAGGGTTCCATTTTTGAGAAAATTCTTAATTGATGTCATCTAGGATTCTCTTTCTGGTTCGACTTCCAAGGCTAGCTCTGTTTCCATTAGGTCGAAACTTGGTGAATCCAACACCTCTATCGGAACCATTTCGGTGTCTTTAAGATTATCAAAACTTGCCAGCTTCGCCAGTCGATCTGCTTTCTGATTTTCCACTCTCGGAATGTGTGTTATGCTATAATGATCCAAACCTTCCAATAACTCCTTTAACTTTTTGAGATAAGTGATAAGTCGAGGTCCCTTAGCAGCAAATTCTTCCCGAACTTGACATACAACTATCTTGGAATCGCAATATATATCTAGTGTCTTCACTCCTAAATCTTTGGTGAGTTTCAGCCCGGCAATCGGGGCTTCATACTCGGAATTGTTGTTAGTAGAAGCAAACTCTAACTGCAATGCATAGTAGATAGATCGTCCTTTAGGAGTTATCAAAACAACTTCGGCGCCGGACTTTCTATCATTCTTGGCTCCGTCCGTTTATAATTTCCACGGACTAAGCTCTAATTCTTGATCCAAAGCAACTACCTTGTCACCTACTGTTTCCTCTTCAGGAATTGTAAATTCTGCTATAAAGTCAGCCAAGGCCTGTCCCCTTATTGATCTTCGTGGCTGAAAGTTCACATCAAACTGACTCAGCTCGATATTCCATTTAAGTAATCGCCCCGATGCTTCGGGTTTCTGCAGCACTTGTCTCAAAGGTTGGTCGGTATACACAACTATTGGATATGCTTGAAAATAGTGGCGGAGTTTGCGGGAAGCAATCAAGAGGCTATAAGCAAGCTTCTCTATCTTTGGGTAGTTCGTTCTACAGCAGCTAGTTTTTTGCTTACGTAATACACTGGTTTCTGGACTTTATCCTCTTCACGTACTAATGCTGCACTGACGGCGTGAGATGATACCTCCAAGTAGACGAACAAATCCTCGTGTTCCACAGGCTTTGATAATATTGGAGGCTTTTCGAAGAAATCCAATAGATTATGGAAGGCCTCCACACAGTCGGGAGTCCACTCAAAATTTTTCTTTCCTCGTTTTATGAGATCGAAGAAAGCTACACACTTGTCTGTCGCTTTGGAGATGAACCTACCCGGTGCTACAACCATCCCAGCTAAGCTCTGAACGTCCCTAATCTTTCGCGGATCCACTATATTCCGGATTGCTGCTATTTGGTCTGGATTGATTTCAATTCCTCTGGAGCTCACGATAAAGCCAAGGAACTTGCCTGATGCCACGCCAAAAGAGCACTTCAAGGGGTTCAACTTCATCCCATACCTTCGAAGTATGCCGAACATTTCTGCTAAGTCCTTCGTATAATCGGGAGATTGCTTGAATTTCACGAGCATATCGTCCACGTAAACTTCCATGGTTTTCCCGATTTGATTGTAAGACATGCGGTTGACTAGGCACTGATACGTGGCTCCCGCATTTTTTAATCTAAACGGCATTACGACGTAACAATACAATCCCAAGTCTGTGATAAAGCTTGTATGCTCTTTATCTGGTATATACATGGAAATTTGATTGTACTCGGAATAAGCGTCCATAAAGGATAAAAGTTCGTGCCCGGCAGTGGAATTTACTAGTTGATCAATTCTTGGAAGAGGAAAGATATCCTTCGGGCAAGCCTTGTTTAAATCAGAAAAGTCGATGCACGTTCTCCACTTCCCGTTTGACTTTTTGACCAGAACAGGATTCGATATCCAGTCGGGATATTTTGAATCCTTAATGAATCCATTATCTTTTAACTTCTCTACTTCTTCTTTCAAAGCTGCTGACTGCTCTGGGCCCAACATCTGTCTCTTTAGCTTGACTGGTGGGTGCTTTGGATTAATACACAAAGAGTGGCTCATGATGGTAGGCGAAATTCCACACATGTCAACGTGAGTCCAGGAAAACACGTCTAGATTTGCCTTTAAAAAATCAACCAATTCCCTCGCTCTAACTGGATCCAGTTGCAAGCCGATCTTTAGTACTGTTGTTGGATCTGCTTCATCAATAGGTATATCAACTGTTATTTTGTTGGTAGTTGCCTTCTTGTCCCCGGGTTCTCTATCCTCTCTGGGATCTATATCCTCGAGCACGTCTGAGGGCGACTCTCTTGGGGAAGGACCCCCTAGTTGCTATGCTGAGGCCTCCTTTGGAGGGGCAGAATCAAATTTTGCATCCATGTCCAACCCCTTCATTAACATCTTTAACTTTGCCACGTAACAAGCTCGTCCCGTAGCTTGGTCGCCCCTCATCGTCCCAACTCCTGAGTCAGTCGGGAATTTAAGAAGCATGCACCAAGGCGCAATACATGCCCTAAATTAGGCAAGGACCGGTCGGCCTAGGAAGGCATGGTAAGGTGACTCCAAATCCAAAACTACAAACGGCAGGATCCTTACTCTCCGGCGATCTCCCTGCCCTAGAGTGACTGGTAATTCCACAAAACCCATCGGAGCTGTAGATACTCTGTTAAAGCCACGTATCCATCCTTGACATGGCTTTAAGTCTTTTGCTTCGAGCCTCATTTGTTCGAAAGCTTTCTTGAAGAGGATATTAACTGAGCTTTCGTTGTCTACTAACACTTTATGGACTGAGGCAGGGCCAATTGTCGTGGTAATCACTAATGGATCGTCGGTTGGAGATTGAACTCCAAAATCATGTCTATTGCGGAATATGACATCATTTGACATCGTTATTTGCTGTTTTATTAGAGTGACGTCTTCAAGGCTACTGCATTCTCCTACTTCAAAATGCTTGGCGGCATTGACGTACTGATCCATTGCTTTAAAACTATGACCAACTAGGTGAGGTCCGCCTATAATAGAGTTAATGACGATCCTCTTACCTTTTTGCTGAGTTGTGGGTTTTGAAGCAGGCTAGTCTTGGTTTGGGCTTGCCCCCCTGCCCCCTATCCCTTGGGGCGGCCTTGTACTCATCCAACTTCCCTTCTCGCAACAATTTTTCGATGATATCCCTCAAATGACGGCACTCATTGGTGGAATGACCGTGTGTACCATGAAACAAGCAAAACTTTCCTGTTTCAATCTCTTTCTCTGTAATCTCTGGGTGGCGGTTTTTTGTACTGCAATATGTTGTATGTATCTAAATAAATGTTCTCCAACGTATCATTTAATGGCATGTAATTTTCAAAAGTCTGGAATCTGGGTCATTATTAGTGCTATTCCCTCGGTTTCTGTTCCTTCTATTTCCGTTCCCATTTCTGTATCTATTACCACCACTCTGGTTGCCAACATTTACATCCACATTCCCTGAACTGTCACCAGATTGTTTCACATCAATGTTACTCTGGACACCCTCCTTCGAGGCCCCTTTGGACTTTCTCTTTCGATTTGCCTTAGCTTCTTCTCGCCTTAAGCGAACATTAGCCTTTTCATAGAACAATTCTCTAGTAGGAGGTGGTTTTCCAGCTAAGTAATCCCAAACTATATGTCAGGATCTATCCCTTCTATCAAGGCCATTAGGATAGTGGGCTCGTGGAGATCACTAACTTCGGTGACGGCCAGGTTGAAGCGATCCAGATATGACTTCAAAGATTCTCCTGGGGCTCGTTTAATTCGTGACAATTCTATAACGGTCTTGGACTTTTGGGCATGCAGTCGAAACGGATTCATGAAGCGGTCACTCAATTCTGTGAAATTTGATACCGACCGAGGAGGGAGCCGGGTGAACCACATCAATGCTACATCTTCAAGATAGATGGGAAAAGCTTTGCATTTTACGGTGTCCGGAGCTGCTTCCGCATTCATGAACCATGCATATCTCATCAAATGCTGCCCTAGGTCTGTTCTTCCTGAATATCGATCCATCTGAGGCAAGTTGAATCGCCGGGGGAACTGGAAATTCAGTATGTCATCTGTGAAGGGGGTATGACTTCGTTCAATGCCCCAGTCTTCATTAGTATAGTGCCGGCTTTCGGACATGATCTTGTGCAACATTGCCCGTACATCGACATTTGTTAATGTCTACACAGGCTCTCTTGATCTGATGTTCGGATTACCCATGGGTTCCTGATCAGGGGATAATCTCATGTTTTTGGTGGCAGCTGCTCTACGTTGTTCTCTGTATTCCCGGTCGACCTCGGGAGGTAGAGGTTGGAGAACTTGTTGCTGCATGGGGTTGGTAATATTAGGATCTCTGGGTAAGACGTGGGATCCACGCATGGGTAGAAACATAGGCTGTTGCAGGCTCGGGTCATCAGGGCCCAATGCACGAGCAGCGTCTTCTCGGGATCCCAAAGATCCAAAAGTCAATTGATCAAGATTCTGAGGTTGTTCAAGCGGCCTCCTCTCGCAAGGGCGTTCCTCTTCCGAAGAAGACGAATCATCTGTAGTAAGACGACGTGTCGGGGAAGGAGACTTCGGCCTCCGGAGCTCCTGTAGTTCTCTACCCATAGTGATCATGTTTTCCTGCATGCGAAGGTTGTCACGTTTTTGGGCTTCCAATGCTTCTTTGGTGCTCTGAAGCATGTCAAGAAAACTTGAAAAGTCTCCGTGTGTAATGGGTGTAGATGGATCAGGCAGGACATTAGTCGTCGTGGCTGGAATCGGAGCACTGGAGGGAGCTCGAGTAGAAGTTCCAGCTTCATTTTGGTTCGGATCAGATCGGTTCATAGCAGCCTGGTCAGGGCGGTTCGGATACAGAGAGTGGGTGCCCCCTACCTCTTCAGATCGAATCGGAGCCTTCCACTCGGTTCGGATCAGAACCTCCGATCTGGTTCATATCCTATTGGTTGAAGTGATCTGCTCCAAAGCTTTGAGCACGTGACCTTGTTAACACAATAGCTTGCTGATCTTCTCTGGAATCATTTCCCCTAGCGCCTTGCACTTCTTTTCCTTTGGTCTTAGCCATAATACTTGATACTTCAACGGTTAGTCAACAAGTACTGAAAGATGTTAGAGAGAAGGAATTAACTTCTTTGAACTTGAAGGTCCAAATAGTAGAATGATAATCCCAAAAAGGCTAAGAATTCGAAAGGTTTTCTCAGTGAAAGCACCAAAATGTTAGACCAAAAATTGGTTCTAACACCCAAATTAATTATGATTTCAATGAAATAGAATCAAAAAGTAACAAAGAACACGCGATTTATAGTGGTTCGGCGTTAACGAGCCTACGTCCACTTTGTTTTCTTTTAATTGATGATTTGAATACAAATACAGCAATGATTCTCATTCATCTTCACAATTACAATGCATAAACTCACTCAAATCTCTCAAAAATAGACTTTAAGAGACGATTTTGATCTAAATGTAGCCATGAAATTCGGCTATGGAGGAAGTTAGAACTGAGAATTTGCCAAAAGATCCTTTCAAATGCCTCCATATGGTGTATTTATAGGTGAAAATTCTCTTCAAAGTGGCCCCGGTTCAGAATTGCGTGGAACCCATCCCACAAGAGTCGGGTTCGGAGGCTTTCAGATGGTGCCAGCACATCTATTTGGTGGGAGATCGTGGGAGAAATGGTCATGCTTGGTCCGAGTCTTCAGGAAATGTGTGTAGCAACGGTCACAGGTTCAGAGAAAGGGGTTCGGATCGGCTGCCTCCGATCCGATCCGATGAAGCCTCATGCCTTATGATGTTGCTGTCGTGCTCCTCTGTTCTGATCCGATAAGGCCACTTGTTATTTTCTGATGTTGCTGACGTATCTCTCCGATCCGAACCGACGAGGCCACTCGCTATCCTCTAATGTTGCTGAAATATCACCGATCTGAACCAACGAGGCCACTCGCTATCCTCTAATGTTGCTGACATATCATCGATCAGAACCGATGTGATTTCTGCGTCTTTGATCTTTACTTTTTTCTTGCGCTATTTCCTTCCGATCCGAACCAACTGGTTGCTTTCTCACTGTTTGCTCTTTGTTTAGCCTAGTTCACAAAGTAGGCTAACAACACCGAACTATTGATTTCTGCCGATATATATCCTCTAGGCTCATACGTCTCAGAGAAGGGTGTTAAGCAAGAGAATAAATTCTCCACCACCAAACATATATATATATATATATATATATATATATATATATATATATAGCAGAGATCAACCATATAGTTCGAAATACAATGTTAGACATGTAATCATGTCTTTAACTGGGTTAAAGAACTAATGTCATTTAAAATGCAGTTCATGATAATCCCAAAATCACATTCCATTAATTATGCAATCTTCACGGAAAACAGATCAATATATATAATCGATATCAATTTCCGTATCCGACTAATAATATAAATGGAATAACGGCAAAGCCTTTTAAATTCCATATATAGTAACAGTCTTCCTCCACAGAGGCTCACTTCGATTATTACCAAATCAAATTCTATTCTATTCTATTCCAATTTGTTGTATTAAATTGGAAAACTTTACTTTAGGAAATTCCATTAAATCTAAATAAAAAGATTTATAAATTCCAAATCAAATTTAATTATAAATCGGGTTAATGAACGAATGTCGATAAAAACATAGTTCACAATAAACCCAATTCACATTCCATTTTATTCCAATTATTAAATATAATTGGAAATTCTGATAATCTTAATTAAAGACTTGTTCTTTTCACATGGGGTTCAAAAATAGTGTTACTGAAAACACCATTCACGAAAACCCAAAATCCAATTCTTTTATTCAATTCCAATTAAATATTAATTAATCGGAAAATTTCACTAAATCTTAATTAAAAGATTTATTCTTTTTCTCAACTGGGTTTAAGAATAGTGTTTCTGAAGATACCATTCACGACAAACCCAAAATCCCATTTGATATTAAATACAAGGCTCTGAATAGAAATTATATTGGCTTATATTCAATATCAAATTCTGAAACCAACAAATATCCTATTGGAAATAACGATATATATATATATATCTTCCAAATTTCCATAACAATATTTGTTTAATCATGGAATCCAATAAATATTCTGAAGATTATTCCCCTTCCAAATCCTTTCCAATTTGTTCGTTGGAAATTTCTTGTTATATTAAAACCATTCACATATCCAATTTATTTTATTTAAAAATTATTGAATTTCAAATCTAGTTAATAGCCAGTTCATTTTGATAAAAATATATTTATACCTTTACAAATGTTAAATTTTTCATTCCAATTCTTTCCAAATCATTTATTATGATTTTACACAAATTATCAATATTTTTATTAAGGCCCTTTCAGTGGATTTCCATGAACGGTCATCGAGCTGCATTTACAACGACCTTTTCTAAATTTGATTTTGACATATATCCAAATCCAACCGTTAGATTTCAAATCTCTTGTTTCTTTGGAACGCTCTTTTCGATACAATCCCAACTGTTCTGGTTTTAGGAGAATCCGATGGTCGGATCTACCGTAATCTCAATTCGAAGTCAATGGTCGAAATTCGCGAACAGCCGCGACACGACGCGTTTTATTAAGGACATTAAATATATATAATATATATATTATATATATTTCGTTGATTTCCATTTAAAACATATTTTTATAAATCGTTCCTAATTCATTTTAAAACGATTCCAAATTCATTTTCAATTTTAAATCAAAATTGAATACTCCTTATCATTATATTATTTAAATGATAATATTTTCAAAATATTAGATTTTGAAATCATTTCCTTTTTTATATTCATTATAAAAATGAATAAAATCGATATAAATATCATTCACGTCAAAATGGCGTTAATCTAATCAACACGACTTTATATATTTAAATATTTTCATGTCTATCCCAAATCGGACATCAAAATCATATTTTGATCCATTACTGAATATTACATTAAAATATTAGTCATTTTAAAATATTCATTATTCATCCTTATAAAATATTTGTTAATTTAAAGTATTCGTTCTTTCCGAACTGGAATCAGGCACAGTCAATTACCATATAATTTTATTTATATGGATTTCATACACACATGTACACAACAATAATCAAACACAGTCAACCATCATCCAGAGTGCATATTACACAACTGCATAAACATCAAATATAAATAATTAACGCTTTTAACAGTCTGTCAGCCAAATGATTGACATACAACTAAACAATTGGGATTAGTGTATGTCAAATATCATATCAGTATGCGTGTGGGGTTTAAATCAACACACACAGAATTTATCTATGTAGTTGGGCGATGTGTAAAATATATCGTTCCAATCAATATAAGTCAAATGAGTGTACATAAACAAATCATCCAACTTGTAAATGAATATTTATTTTCATTCATATACACGTTAAATATTATATTTTAACGATAAAATATTTATTTCAACACATGAATATTTTTAATAGTTCATACATTCTATAAAAATGATATTTTTATTGTTCAAATCTTTTATTCAACATATGAATATTTTATACAGTTCATATACACAATAAAAATGATATTTTTAGCTAACAAGTTTTTTTTGAAAATTTTGGCAGCATAATGACGCGATACTTAAACCGGAATAAGGTCAAGCCTTATCCCTCACCTAATAATGGCTCGCACCATACGCAAACCAAATTCAATCCATTCTATTTACATCCCAAACCAAATTCTACCAACGTATCAATTAAAACAAACAACCAAACATCCATGGTTTCAAACAATGGTGTCGGGTGCTTCTAAGCACCGTCTGCATCCTAGTATATATATTTAACTAGAAAATAAAATTAGAGTGCGAAGTTCTCACATTTGGGATCCACTCCTCCATTCTTTTATTTCTGAATTTCTGAACAGTTTGGATTTGCCTGAAATTCCAACGCAATCTTTTTCACATTGTTCATAGTAAAAATCACATTTTTAATATGATGTTCATATATTTAAAAATCGCATTTTTATCTAAGCTATACATGATTAAAATTTTAATTTTTATACCACTACAATATATATAAAAAAACATATTTTTTTCGCTACTAGACAAAAATCATATTTTTACTTCAAAGCCTTTTATATAAAAATCATATTTTTATTTACAATGCTATTTTATAAAAATCATATTTTTATTCAACTAAAAATTATTTCATAGCATGATTATTTTATTCATGACATTCGTACGATAAAAAACATATTTTTATCTACTAAAAATCCTATTTTTATTTTGCTATAATATATATATAAACATATTTTTATTTAGCTAACATATGTATAAAAAATCATATTTTTATTTTGCTAATATATATAAAAAACGTATTTTTATTTAGCTAAAATATATATATATAACCATATTTTTATTTTGCTAATATATATTAAAAAAGATATTTTTATTAACATAAATAAATAAAAATCATATTTTTTTATCAACACAAATAAATAAAAATCGAAATAAAATGCTTACAGTTGAAGTTGGGGGTCCTACGGAGGCTGAGGTGGCGTGGGGAGAGGGCGCAGGGATCGAGGAGGTGGTGGGGGGTCGCGGTGATCGGAGGTGATGTTGGTTGTGGATGTTGTGATTGGTTTTGGGGCTTGGAGGAAGAAAGAGGCGAGGAGAGAGAATACGAGGGGTGGCGGTAAGAGGGGGGGCCGGAGGGGGAGGCTTCGGAGCTAGGGACGGGGGCGGTGGGCTCTAGAAGGCGGTGTGACGCGATTTGAATTTGTGGGGGGGGGGGGGGGGGGTTCTCGTATTGACCACGAGATAGAATATTTAGAGGTTTGAATTTGTCGAACCTACCGACTATCGCCCCTAGCTAATTACCCCCCATTCCGAGCACAATAGGATATGTTTCATAAGCCAATTCGACTGTTACGATCAGTTTTTATCAAAATTAAAATATAAATCAGTATATATTCAATTTGAACGCACATTTTAATTTACCGGGGTGACATACTGATCCCAAAAATTCCATAAAAATAAATCTAGCTATGTTTTGACCATACTGTTCTAAAAAAACTAATTTCATCGATTTGGAGACCGTTTGGAAAACAGTCATTTTCCAGACGATTAAATTCAAACTGAAATTACCAAATACGTTTTCTTTTGCCACACTCACATATTGGTTCCAAAAATTATAAGAATTGGAATCAAGCAATAATTTGACATTTTGGATCCAACAAAAGTGGTCTTGTCGAAAACGGAGGTGGTATGCAAAATGGCTATTTTTAAGGGCTAAAAATGTATATAAATTCCATAGCGACTATTTTCGATTTTCAAATGGACATAAATTCTTATTCCCGTTATGAAATATGGAAAGATATTTTTAAACAGATTCAAATATTTCTGGTTTTACTGAAATCCGATTTGTTTTGAATCTTGTACATTCATTTGAAAATTAAAATCGAAATTTCAAACTACCGCGCCATTTTTGGCTTGTTTTATAATTAAAATAAATTTATTTGTTCTAACTTCGATATAAACAAATTTTTAGTCATTATTATCTAAAATAAATCATTTTAAATATTCAAAATTCATTAAAATTGCCAAAATAAAAATTTCAAATTGGTTCTGATTTTCCGGGTTGTTGCAATCTCCACCACTTAAAATCTTTTCGTCCTCGAAAAGGAATGGAGCTGAAAGTTGTTTAACTAATCAACTTAACTTCTATTACGGCTTTCATTCTTTAACTTTTCAGTTTCTACAGATTTCTGATTTTTCAAAAATTTGGCTAACACCCTAAATTTTCGAAAAATTTCGCCATAACCTCTTTTGTACGGGGAGACCTTTAAAACCGGAACTTGCCTCATAGGGCCCTCGCCAATCCAAAAGAAAAAGAAAAAGCCAATCGGCTCATAAAATCATCAAAACGTAATAAACTAATAAACATGTACCTATTTGTCGGGCATACAATTTGATTCCTCTTCTTAGCGTCCATGCTATGACTTGTTCAATGTATATACACGTATATGCATGCAATTCCAATCAATTTTCAATTCGGTTCAATAATAAATTCAATTTGGCTAAATTTACATTTCATTTACATATTGATTTCAATAATTTTATTAGTTAAACTAATAATCAAGCAACACAACCAGCAATCAATTAGGTGATTAAATTTTCAAATTCATAACTTTGATATACATATACAAAATCATGTTTTGATGCCAATTAACAACAATAACCCTATCTAGTTTTGGTTCTCACACCAGTCAATTGGAAATATTTAGACATCCCACTTTCGAAACTCGAACATAAGTACTGGTAATGTGACCACAATTACCAGGATCATCTCCGGGCGACTAGAGTGTGATTCTATATCTATCCAGTATATTTGAGACATCGAATATACGTTCATGACGCATATATGCAAATTATCATATACTCGATTGTCCAAAATAAAATAAAATAGTATACTCAAATATATATAATTAGATTAAATTTTCAAAACTAAATTTGTTTTCAATTAAATCATACTCTTCTAACTCATTCTAGGATACCCATCTCTAACGAGTTATTCTTATTGGATATTACTAATCCAATCTCTGATGAATTCCTTCGTTCGGTTCTAATATGTCTTGTTCTCAAGCTCTGTAAACCAAAGCTCTGATACAACGATGAAACGACCCAAACTTGCCCGTAAGGGAAAGCCCGGATTGAGTTGAGAGCACGACAAATCAGAACACAAACAGAAGAACATTTCATTGCTATTACAACAATTTACATCAGAGTACAAAAATATAACTGAGCATGAATAAATATTACATATTAAGAAATATCAGATTTTAACATTACAATGCAGCAGAAAACAATACATAATGCAACTGAAAGAAATACACGGATACAGAGTGTCCCGAATATAGCTCCAACTGTAAACCAGGATTTTGTAAGATTAAATCTGCAAAACCAAAACTACTAGCTGCCCATGCGGAAAATAGGGGCACCCAAAGTTTTGGTTAAAACAATAAACTCTAGGTCAGTGATGTGACTAGTGTGAGAACTAAAACAGTTATTTAAAACTTTACTTTAGAATTTGGTAAATCAAGGGACCACGCTGTATAACACGGAACGAGTTTCCTCCCAAAATACCAGTGTACAAAACAAATAGCACAATGCTTTTTGCGAAAATGAAGTTATTATAAGACTCAGGTCCTATCACACAATGCAACGCAAGCCAGAGGACAGAGTTTTACCTTATAATAACCAAACATGCTTGATACGCTTAAAACGAATCATTTTGATACTATTATAAGTGTAAAGTGTATAAAACAACTTCAAATATAAATGTATCAATCATAGACGGCATAGTATCCCATGCTACTATGTCGCCATACTAGACTCTGCAATCAAAACCGAAATGTCACGTATTGGAAATTGGATTTCCGTCTGTGAATCAAGGCAAGGAATCGTCCTTACCACTTCGAGACGCTCTAGCCTGTGTCTTAGGATCAGAGCTCTAGTGACCCTTGGATCGTCAGGGTTGGTCCACACGTAGTGGATTAAAATGATTGAACAATACGTTTCCCCACCCAATGGGGCGTAAAATTGGTCAGTATATCGACCATGTCATCCATCGA
The DNA here is from genome assembly GCA_030737875.1 of Allium sativum. Taxonomy (NCBI): domain Eukaryota; kingdom Viridiplantae; phylum Streptophyta; class Magnoliopsida; order Asparagales; family Amaryllidaceae; genus Allium; species Allium sativum. The sequence continues at coordinate 137,798,143 of CM060912.1, forward strand.
CTTCGTAGTGACCGATATAACCGAGGCGCCTCGCTTCCCATCATCCACATAAGTAAAAATGTTTGGGCTCCATACCATGACACCACTCCTAGGTAGAAGGAAACGCATGTCCTCCCTGAAGTCCTCTCCTGTTTCCGGTTCACACCGGGGTGTGAGGCTCGCGAATTAATGCTATTCACAAAGCTATGCTATATTAAAGTTAGGCTTTGATCATCAACCACAAGATTGTGCTTCTCAACAGAAGCCTTGATCATTGCATCTCTGTATGCCACACTGAAAATTCACGCCATGCAACTGATGTCTATCGATCTATAACCTCTAAGCTCGTACGTCTTAGAGAAGGGTGTTAAGCAAGAGAATAAACTCTCCACCACCAAACAGATATATATTTAATAGAAATCAATCAACGCAAAATAAAATCCAATGTCAAACACACATCCACTTAATAGTTCGTTTTGGGTCTAAACAAAACCCGAGGTACCTTATTCCTCGTCCCATGGGTCCAATATAGAAGAGAGGTCCTTGTATATCCAGTCGATCTGCAAGTACATTTGGACGACCACCACTTAATACCTTATCTTGGGTGTACATCCCAATCAAGACATCAGTAATCATCCAAACGATGTAAAGACCTTTGGTCTTCAACCACCGTCTTCATCGTCGACTTATCGTCGAGTTAATTATTCAGAATGGGTATAAACCCGGCCTTTCTGAATAATTCACGTATTTTATAATCAAGTGCTATAAAAACACAACATATGCCTCATTCCAGTTCTGAGTATTATTTTATTTAAATATTCATATCCTTTGGAAAGGTTCCCATTAATTTTATCAAAAAAAATTCTTTAAATTTATTCTTTAATTTTCCTTCGGATATCAATTCAAACCAAATTAAGGTTTATCCAAGCTAGTCGGGATTAGCGCACCTTACCGAAGTAATCATTTCTTTTATTTTCCAATCCCAGCCTATTTATCCCATGGATCAAAACTGGTAATACTCCATATCTAACACCACGGTGTTATCGCTAAATTTAATTACCATTTCACGTTCAAATCTAATTAAAGATTTAACTATCGCTTGGAATAAAACTGGTGCTACTCCATTCCCAATCATTTCCCGAATTTGATAATTTAAATTATCACATTCTCTTTTTCAATATAATTAAAGATTCATTAAAACTCCACTTAGTTTTAATCTTCCAAAAAATCAATATTAATGATTATTTAACTTTGGAAACACAAACATGTTACATCGACAGTCTACACCATACTATTGATTTCTGCCGATATATAACCTCTAAGCTCGTATGTATCAGAGAAGGGTGTTAAGCAAGTGAATAAATTCTCCTCCACCAAACAGATATATATTTAGCAGAGATCAACCATACAGATCGAAATAAAATGTTAGGCATGTAATCCTGTCTTTAACTGGGTTAAAGAACTAATGTCATTTAAAATGCAGTTCACGATAAACCCAAAATCTCATTCCATTAATTATGGAATCTTCACGGAAAACAGATCAATATATATATATATATATATATATATATATATATAATCGACATCAATTTATGTATCCGACTAACAAAATAAATGGAATAACGGCAAAGCCTTTTAAATTCCTTATATAGTAACAGTCTTCCTCCACAGAAGCTCACTTCAATTATTACCAAATCGAGTTCCATTCTATTCCAATTTGTTGTATTGGAAAATTTCCTTTAAATCTAAATAAAAAGATTTATAAATTCCAAATCACATTTCATTGTAAATCGGGTCAAAGAACGAATGTTGGTAAAAGCACAGTTCACAATAATCCCAATTCATATTCCATTTTATTCCAATTATTAAATATCATTGGAAACTCTAATAATCTTAATTAGAAGATTTATTCTCTTCACACTGGGTTCAAGAATAGTGTTACTGAAAACACCATTCACGACAAACCCAAAATCCAATTCTTTTATTTAAATCCAACTAAATATTAATTAATTGGAAAACTTCACTAAATCTTAATTAAAAGATTTATTCTTTTTCTCAACTGGGTTTAAGAACAGTGTTATTGTAGACACCATTCACGACAAACCCAAAATCCCATTTGATATTAAATACAAGGCTCTGAATAGAAATTATATCAGCTTATATTCAATATCAAATTCTGAAACCAACAAATATCATATTGGAAATAACGATATATATATATATCTTCCAAATTTCCATAACAATATTCGTATAATCACGGAATTCAATATTGAAATATCCCAAAGATTATTTCCCTTCCAAATCCATTCCAATTTGTTCAATGGAAATTTTTTATTATATTAAAATCATACACATATCCAATTTATTTTATTTAAAAGTTATTGGATTACAAATCTAGTTAATAACTAGTTCATTTTGATAAAAATATGTTTTTATCTTTACAAACATGGAATTTTTCATCCCAAATCTTTCCAAATCATTTATTATGATTTTACACAAATTATCAATATTTTTTATAATATTATTAAGGCCCTTTCAGTCGATTTCGATAAACGGTCATCGAATTGCACTTACAGTGACCTTTTCCAAATTTGATTTGGATATAATTCCAAATCCAATTGTTAGATATCAAATCTCTTGTATTCATTGGAAAGCACTTTTCGATACGAACCCAACGAATCTGGCTTTAGGAGAATTCGATGGTCGAATCTCCCATAATCTCAATTCAAAGTCAATGGTCGAAATTCCCAAATGGCCATGGCGCGTTCTATTCGAGCCATTAAATTTATATTATATACATATATAGATATATATAATATATCATCAATTTCCATTTAAAACATATTTTATAAATTGTTTCTAAATTCGTTTTAATACTATTCCCACTTCATTTTCAATTTTAAATCAAAATTGACTACTGCTTATCATTATATTATTTAAATGATAATATTTTCAAAATATCAGATTTTGAAATCATTTCCTTTTTTATATTCATTATAAAAATTAATAAAATCGATATAAATATCATTCACGTCAAAATGGAGTTAATCTAATCAACACCGCTTTATATATTTAAATGTTTTCATGTCCATCACAAATCGGACATCAAAATCATATTTTGATTGATTACTGAATATTATTTTAAAATATTAGTTATTTTAAAATATTCATTATTCGTCGTTTTAAAATATTCATTAATTTAAAATATTCGTTCTTTCCGAATTGGAATCAGACACAGTCAATTACCATACAATTTTATTCATATGGATTTCATACACACATATACAAAAAAATAATCAAACACAGTCAACCGTCATCTAGAGTGCATTGGACAACTGCATAAGCATCAAATATAAATAATTAACGCTTGTAATAGTCTGTTAACCAAACGATTGACCAACAACTAAACAATTGGGATTACTGTATATCAAATATCATCCCAATACCCGTGTGGGGTTTAAATCAACACACACAAAATTTATTTGTGCATTTGGGCGATATGTAAAATATACCATCCCAATCAATACAAGTGAAATGAGTATACATAAACAAATCGTATGATTTATAAATGAATATTTATTTTCACTCATATACACGTTAAAAATTATATTTTTAATGACAAAATATTTATTTCAACACATGAATATTTTTAATAGTTCACACATTCAATAAAAAAAATATTTTTATTGTTCAAATCTTTTATTCCACATATGAATATTTTATACAGTTCATATACACATTAAAAATGTTATTTTTAACTAACACATTTTATTTTAGAAAATTTCGGCAGCATAACGGTGTAATACTAGAACCGGAATAAGGCCTAGCCTTATCCCTCGCCTAATAATGGCTGCGCCATACGCAAACCAAATTCAATCCATTCCATTCACATCTCAAACCAAATTCTACCAATTTATTAATCAAAACAAACAACCAAATATCCATGGTTTCAATCAAAGGTGTCGGGTGCTTCTAAGCATCGTCTGCATCCTAGTGTATATACGTAACTAGAAAATAAAATTAGAGTGAGAAGTTCTCACCTTTGGGATCCACTCCTCCATTCTTTTATTTCTGAATTTCTAAACAGTTTGGATTTACCCGAAATTCCAATGCAATCTTTTTCACGTTGTTCATAGTAAAAATTGCATTTTTAATATGATGTTTATATATTTAAAAATCGCACTTTTATCTAAGCTATACATGATTAAAATTTATATTTTTATGCCGCTACAATATATATAAAAAAATCATATTTTTATCGCTACTTCATATAGATAAAAATCATATTTTTATTTACAATGCTATTTTATAAAAAATCATATTTTTATTCAAATAAAAATTATTTCATAGCATGACATTTTTATTCATAACAATATTTTTATCAACTAAAAATCCTATGTTTATTTTGCTATAATATATGTGATGACCCCAAACTTCCGTAGATCGAAAGTAAGGCTAATCATATTGGAATACAACATATTTACAACAAAAACAAATCTCAGATACTTATTATAACACATAAACCATTGCAGCGGAAATAAATGTCATCAGCATCACAATAGAACATCAGAGTATGCAGTTTTACAGGATCCACTTAGCAATACAGTAAGTCTCAAAAGATAAGGAAATAAATTCCAAATTCCATTACACACATCAAAATCAAAAGATGGAAAAATGACTCAAAGCAAGATAAAACTAGAGAAAAAGCCTTCTCCTTCTTCCGTCCAAGCAAGCTCCAATCAGAATGTATCACCTGAACCTGTCAATTGGCTGCCCGTGTGGAAAGAGGGCACCCGAGTTTGCAAAAGTGAAACAAACTACGAGCCAGTCATGGGACTGGTGTGAGAATTCTTAACTAAATTAACTATCAATATAGCGAATCTCAGGACCACGCCGCTAACGCGGAACGGGTTTACTCCATTGGATTGCCAGTGCATAATTTTATAAAGTTTGGATAAAACAGCGAAATGACTTTTGAAAAATGAAGTCATCATAAGACTCAGATCCTATCACATAATGCAACGCACACATGAAGATAGAGTTTTCCCTTATGATGATCAAACATGCTTAATACGTGAAAAGTAATATTTTAATATTATCATTAGTGTTTAAGCAGTATTAATATAATTCAATATAAATATATCAATCCTAGACGGCATAGTACCCCATCCTACTATGTCGACGTATATAAGTTTACAATCAAAACCGAAATGTTGTCGTATTGGGAATTGGTTTTCTGTCATGAAATCGAGGCTAGGGATCGCCCTCTTCCGATTCGAGACACTCTAGCAAATGCCTCAGGATCCCCCGCAGTGAACCCTTGGATCTTCAGGGCCGGTCCCCACCTATCGATAGTGGATTGGCAATTCCTGAACACACGCTTCCCGGTTCCTTTGAACCTATAGTATGACCACTTCCGGCCTACAAAAACCCGAGGTACCTCAGTCCAAAATCAACATAAGTAAAATGTCGGGCCGTGTTAAAGCCCAAACACCACTTGCTAGAAAGAAACGTGTGCACTTCCTGCAGTCCTAATCCCGTTTTTGACTCATACCGGGGTGTGAGGCTCGCGAAGTTACGTTATACACAAAGCTATCCCAAATAGGCTATGCTTTGATCATCAGCCACAAGGCCTGCTTTTCAACAAAGCCTTGATCATTGCATCTTGGCATGCCACATTGACAATTCAACGCCATGCGATCGATAACCATTACTACGTATCAGGGTGTTAAGTAGAGAATAAATTCTCCACCACCAAACAGACATATATTAATAGAAATCGATTTAATTACATGAAGTGAATTTCAACGTCAGACACGCAACCATTTACAAGTCCGTTCTGGGTCTGAACGAAACCGGAGACACCAAAAAGGCGCCCGCTTATCCGCACGACCAACACACACGTCCGGACAATTACTGGTTCAACACTGTCCTGGGAGAAAATCAGTCTAAGGTATCCGAAGTCATCGTCCATTCGATGTGAAGATCGCCGGTCTTCAACCATTGTCTTCTTACATCTTTGATTTAATCGACGTGCAATTATTTGAAATGAGTTAAACTCGGCCTTTTCAAATAATTGTCGCATAATTATAATTTAAAACATTTCAGAAATATTTATAACTATTTATCACTATTTTTATTTATTAAAAATAGCTCGAAATAAATAAATGACATTTCGGGTCAATGGGTGGCCCTGGCGCTGTTTTTACCAGAATTTGATTTACACATATCCCAAAATCTAACCGTCGGATTTTGATGAAATTTATATCGTTGGAAAGCTCTTTCTAAAGCGGTCCTAACGGTTCCAGTTTTGGGAAGATCCAACGGTCGGATCTTTCTATATAATCGTTTGAAGTAACGATTGTCGATACGCGAACTGCCGCTCTCGTTTCGTTAAATTTTATATTTTATATTTATATATGTAAACCATTGGGCGATTCCCTTTATTAAAATTCATTCCTTTTATTCTATGAAAATAACATGTTTGTCCGCAAATTCTAATGCGCCAAAAATGATGTTTTCAACATCGTTTATTTTTATATTCAATAAAAATGACATTTTTGTTCGCCAATTCTAATGTGACAAAAATGATGTTTTCAACGTCGTATATTTTTATTTTCAACAAAAATGACATTTTTGTTCGCCAATTCTAATACGACAAAAATGATGTTTTCAACATCGTATATTTTTATATCAAATAAAAATGACATTTTTGTTCGCCAATTCTAATGCGACAAAAATGGTGTTTACAACGATGTATATTTTTATATTCAACAAAAATGACATTTTTGTTCGCCAATTCTAATGCGACAAAAATTATGTTTTCAAATGTACTCTTTATTTAATTATAAAAATGTTCTTTTATCCTATTTGTTTTAAAGACATAAAAATGAACTTTTTATGTTTTATAAAATGTATATATTATATCTCCTTTTCTTTTACAATGAAAAATGTAAATTCTTTTATCTTTACATTGGAAAATGTAAACCTTTCATTGCTACAAAGGAAAATAGTAAATCTTTCCTCTTTACCTAGAAAAAGGTAAATCTTATATTTTAACATAGAAAAATGTAAATTTTCTATCTTTACATAGAAAAATGTAAATATTATATTTTAACATGGAAAAAATGTAAATTTTCTATCTTTACATAGAAAAATGTAAATCTTATATTTTAACATAAAAAAATGTAAATCTCCTATATCTCATTCATTACAATAAAAAGATGTAAATTTCCTATTACCCTTTACTATAATAGAAAAATGTAAATTTTCTATTACCCTTTATTGCAATAGAAAGATGTAAATGCCTTTTTATTCTTTACATTGAAATGTAAATTCTCTTTTTATTGTTTTTATTTACATATGTAAATTCTCTTATTTCTTCTCTTTTACATTGAAAATTGTAAATATTTTCTTTTCTTTTCTTTTTCCTTTATATTGAAAATGTAACCCCTTCTTTTATTTTCCTTTACATAGAAAAATGTAAATGTTTTCTATTATTTTTCTTTACATAGAAAAATGTAAATGTTCTATTATTTTTCTAAGTTTCAATTTTTTTAACCCAACACCAAAGTATGTTCATTTCAACCAAATAGACATAACGATGAAATTTTGATACATTACAACAACGACAACATAACGATGAATTTTGTGTCATTACAACTAAATTAACATAACGATGAAATTTTGTGTCATTACAACTAAATTGACATAACGATGAAATTTTGTGTCATTACAACTAAATTAACATAACGATGAAATTTTGTGTCATTACAACTAAATTAACATAACGATGAAATTTTTGTGTCATTACAACAACGACAACATATGATCGGGTGTATAATTTTTATGAATCAAAATAAAAGGTCCCACCTTTATTTTGTGAAATCAAACAAAATATATGAACTTTATTTATTTTATAAATTAGAATAAAAGATCAAATCTTTATTTGTTATATAAATCCAACTTTCTTTTATTTTATAAATCAAAATAAAAGATCAAATCTTTATTTATTATATCTCAAAATAAAAGATCAAATGTTCTAAAACAAAAGATCAAAACTTTATTATATTTTGTTTCAAAAACAAAAGATCAAAACTTTATTATATTTTGTTTCAAAAACAAAAGATCAAAACTTTGTAAATTTTGTAAATCAAATTAAAATTCTAACTTTGCTTTTTGTTTCAAAATAAAAATTCAACTTTAATAGAAAGGAATAAAAATAAAAGTGAGAACTTTATTATGATTACATCAGAATGTAGATCTAGACTAACATGGCTATTTCAACACAGCACAAAAACATTACAAATCACACAACAATAAATATTCTATATTACCACATCGCAGATCAGCAATAATAACATACAGATCATGATTTCACAATTTTAATTCATTAAATTAATTAGAATTCTCACAGTTATTGCAGATTTTTGGCCAAAATTCCAATTGTTCAGAATCAGCTCCAGTCAGTTTAGACGCGTAGATCTTGTCAATAGGATCACAACGCCGCTGAAATCATCGAATTTCGAGTTGAAACGAGTTAGATATGGTTAATTTAAGTTATGAAACAATTGATATTAATTAATTGAATATTTAATTAAGCCAAAACCTTTCTTCCTATTCCCTGTAACACGGCCGAAGCTTTTTCCTTTTTCTTCGAACCTAGGGTTCGATTTTGCGGCCACTACAGGAATCGTGCGGCCGATCAGAAGACGCCACGCTCCAGCACTTCGAGAGGCGCTCCAGACCCCCCTGCCTCATTGAGCTCGGTGGTGGTTCTTGGCTGGGGTTCGGCGGCGAAACGACGGGTTTTGGGGGCTCGGAGCGGTCGCTACAGGTGACAAGGTTCGATCAAACCCGAACCAAATTGAAGAGCAGGGATAGCTCTACGAAATTGTCAAAAGGAAGGATTGGTTTTACTAAGTGAATTGATGCTAATTTGTGGAGAAGTTTCGGTGGTTTTAGGCCATTGATTTGGGAGGGCGGGAAGTGGCAGAAGATGATGAATAGTCAATCCTAGGGTTTAATCTCCTATTATTTATAATATTTTAATGTATTTTTACAAAAAAACCATATCTTTCAAACCGATTCAATTTCAGTCCAGCAGAAGATGCCCCTAGCCAATAGCCCATATTTCGGATCCAATGGGACAGGTCCCGTCAGCCCAAACGGCTGTCTGTGGCCTATATTATTTAGTTTAATATTTAATTTCTTTATTAATTTAATTCGTCTACATAAATAAATTCACTGAGGCCACAAACGGACTCAGAAAAATCCAGAAAAAATATATTTGTCTATGTTATGACGATATGGTCCTAACAAAACTAATTTCGTCAAATTATGAGACTGTTTGAAAAATGGCTATTTTTCAGTCGATTAAATTTGACTACAATCGACCAAACACATTTTCCTTCGCCACGCTCACATATTAAATCGAAAAATTCTAAAAATTGAAATCTAGCAATAATATGACATTCCGGTTCCAATGAAAGTGGTTTCGTCGAAAACAGAGATCGTTTGAAAATTGACTGTTTTCACTGGCTTTAATATTATTTAAAAATGAAAATTTTAAATTTCTGCCACTTTTTTCCACCAAATAATTTAAAATAAAAAATTTAAATTGGTTCGGATTTTCCGGGTCGTTACAATATATGTATAAAATATTTTTATTTAGCTAATATATATATAACCATATTTTTATTTTGCTAATATATATAAAAATTATATTTTTATTTAGCTAATATTTATTTAAAAAACCATATTTTTATTCGCTAATGTATATAGAAAACATATTTTTATTAACATAAATAAATAAAAATCATAGTTTTTTATCAAATAAATAATTAAAAATCAAAATAAAATGCTTACAGTTGAAGCTGGGGGTCCTAGGGAGGCTGAGGTGGCGTGGGGAGAGGGCGAAAGGATCGAGGAGGTGGTGCGGGTCGTGGTTATCGGAGGTGGCGCTGGTGGGGGATGTTGCGATTGGTTTTGGGGCTTGGAGGAAGAAAGAGGCGAGGAGAGAGAATGGGAGGGGCGGCGGTCAGAGGGGGGTGCCGGAGCTAAGGAGGGGTGGCGGTGGTCCACTGTGGGGCGGTGAGCTCTAGAAGGGGGTGAGACACGATTTGAAATTGGAGGGGGGTTGTTCTCGTGTTGACCACGAGATAGAATATTTAGGGGTTTGACCTCGTCAAACCCCTTATATATATATTTCAACAAGCAACTTTTCCATTCAATCTCCAAATCGAACCTACCCATTGTCGCCTCTAGCTAATTACCCCCATTCCGAGCACAATGGGATATATTTCGAAAGCCGATTCTGCTGTTACGATCAGTTTCTATCAAAATTAAAATATAAATCAGTATATATTCAATTTGAGCGCACATTTTAATTCACCGGGGTCACATACTGATCCCAAAAATTCCAGAAAAATAAATCTTGCTATGTTTTGATGATACAGTCCTAAAAAATAATTTCACTAAAATTTGAGACCGTTTGAAAAATAGTCATTTTCCAGTCGATTAAATTCAAGCTGAAATTACCAAACACATTTTCTTTTGCCACGCTCACATATTGATTCCAAAATTTATCAAAATTGGAATCTTGCAATAATTTGACATTCTGGATCTATTAAAAGTTGTCTCATCGAAAGCGGAGGTTGTTTGCAAAATGGCTATTTTTAAGGGCTAAAAATATATATAAATTCCATAGCGACTATTTTCAATTTTCTACTGGATATAACTTTTTATTCCCATTATGAAATCTGGGATTTTCATATTCGTTGGAAAGATATTTTTAAACAGATTCAAATATTTCTGGTTTTACTGAAATCTCATTTATTTTGAATCCTGTGCATTCATTTGAAATTTGAAATCGAAATTTCAAACTACCGTGCCATTTCAGGCTCGTTTTATATTTAAAATAAATTTATTCTTTCTAACTTCGATTTAAATAAATTTTTAGTCATTATTGTCTAAAATAAATCATTTTAAATATTCAAAATTCATTAAAATTGCCAAAATAAAAGTTTTAAATTGGTTCTGATTTTCCGGGTTGGTACACTGATTATGCGGGATGTAAATCCGATCGTAAAAGCATAAGTGGAACATGTCATTTCTTAGGACATTCACTAGTTTTTTGATTTAATAAAAAGAAAATACAGTGTAACAACCTAGAAAATATGAGCCAATTTAAAATTTTTAAACTGGCTATTTTAGTGGATTTTTGTAACGACCCGGAAAATCTGAACCAATTTAAAAAATTTAAATTGCCTAAAATAGTGGATTTTCAATATTTAAAATAAATATTTTAAATAATAACGATGAAAAGTAAGTTTGAATCGACATTTGAAAACGGATATAATTAATTCTAATTATAAACATGGCCTGAAATGGCGCGGTAGTTTCAAAATTTGAATTCAAACTTTGACTGACTGTACCTAGTGCAAAACAAAACAGATTTGAGTGAAACCAAAAATATATAATATGTTAGTGAATACCTTTCTAAAGAATCTGAAAAATCAAAGTTTCATAGCGGGAAGCAAAAGTTATGGCCAAGTGAATTTTCTGAAAGGTCGCTATGGAGTTTATATAGCCCGTGAAAATGGCCATTTTGCAAACGACCTCGGAATTTGACGAAACCACTTTTGTTGGATCCGGGATGTTAAACTATTGCTAGGTTTCAAATTTCATAATTTTTGAAGTTAATATGTGAGCGTGGCAAAGGAAAATGTGTTTGGTCGATTTCTATTAAATTGGATCGACCAGAAAAGGGCCATTTTTCAAACTGTCTCAGAATTCGACGAAACTAGTTTTGTTGGGACCGTATCGTCAAAACATAGCTAGATTTATTTTTTTGGAATTTTTCGAATCAGTTTATGGCCCTGGCAAATTGAAATGTACGTTCAAATCGAATATTGAATGTTTTATATTTTAATTTGAAGGAAAACTGACTAAAACAGTCGAATGGGCCTATGAAACATATCCCATTGTGTTCGGAATGGGGGTAAAATGTTAGGGATGATTGTCGTTGAGTTTGAATCGGTGTTCGTATAGGATAAGGGGTATTTTCGAATTTTAAAAACATATAAATATAAAAAAATATCATTGGTCCACCCTACTTTCTCTCTCCCCGCAAATCCCCTGACTTCGACGGCGAAACTCATCCCCTCCTTCCCAGCCAATTTCCGGTGAATCCAGGCCGAGTTAGACCCCCCTCCAGTTAAGCTTATTGAAGCTCTCCTCTCCGGCTCCAAATCCATACCCGTCTCCCCCCTCCTCGCCTCCTATTTCGCGAGAACCACCTCCTCCAAGGTCAGTCATTTCCGCCGCCGCCATGACCACTGGGCCCCACCGAGTGCCACCATACCCACCTCGATTTGTGTGCCCTTCGAAGCTCTACAACGTGGTGCTAACAGATTTCCACCTCGCTTCAAGGATTCGCCGAAAACCTTAAACCTAGTTTTGAACATAAAGTGGAGATAATCGGCTGAGTTTATTTTAAATCAATTTTAACACTTTTAAACCGTTGCAAACTTGTAAAAATCATATCCTTTTCTTTTCTTTACGAAATTAAGTGAAACAAGAGATAGTGGACTCGTGTGGACGTCTTCTACATTCTAGAAGAGAACACATATTTTTCTGAGCCTTCTTCTATTTTTGGTGGAGTGGAACCCAAAGTGAGATTTCTAAATTATAAACGAAATGGAAAACAATGATGTATAAATTATATAGTCGATTTATGAGTTATATAAACGTTGTACTCCTCTTGTATAAGCGTTGTATAATTGTATGTTCGATATATAAGTTATATCTGCGTTGTAAAAATTATATATGTGTTGAAATAGAAGTGAAATGCTTATATATATATATATATATATATATACGCCCCTCGTCCACAAACCATGGACAATATTTATTGGTTGTGATTGATGTGAAAATTGGTTGATAGCGAATGGTTGATTAGAATTGTTTGTGGTTGAAATTGATTGATTGTGGTTGAAAAATTTCCGTTTGTGGTTGAGAAATATTTGGTTGAAACCACATAGGATTAGTTTTGGAAATGAAAAAAAATATACATGCTGCCTGCGTGCGAACTAGATGCATGATCCCCCATTGTCAAAAGCTGCGAGGCTTTACGGTAGAGCGAGGAGCCGTACTAGGGGCGGTCCCGGTTTTAACTATCCTGCCGTTATGCTGTCGAAATTTTGAATAATATTCATGTGTTAGAATTATTTTCCTGTGTTGAAACTATATTCGTGTGTTGAATAGAAAACCTTTATGTGTTGAATTGAAATTCATTCGTTGAATAGAATTCATGTGTTGAATGGTATTCGTATTTTAAATAAATTGTTTTAACAATAAAAATCATCTTTTTATCTATATATAAAAACTATAGAAAACCTTCATGTGTTGAATCGAAATTCATTCATTGAATTGGAATTCATGTGTTGAATGGTATTCATATTTTGAAAGAAATTGTTTTATAATAAAAATCCTATTTTTATCATCAATATGAACTATATAAAATAATCTTGTTTTGAATAAATTGTTTTAACAATAAAAATCACATTTTTACTCTATATATACAAACTATAGAAAACCTTCATGTGTTGAATCGAAATTCATTCTTTGAATTGAAATTCATGTGTTGAATGGTATTCGTGTTTTGAATAAATTGTTTTAACAATAAAAATCACATTTTTACTCTATATATACAAACTATAGAAAACCTTCTTGTGTTGAATCGAAATTCATTTGTTGAATTGTAATTCATGTGTTGAATGGTATTCGTGTTTTGAATAAATTGTTTTAACAATAAAAATCACATTTTTACTCTATATATACAAACTATAGAAAACTTTCATGTGCTGAATCGAAATTCATTCGTTGAATTGAAATTCATGTGTTGAATGGTATTCGTATTTTAAAAGAAATTATTTTATAATAAAATTCCTATTTTTATCATCAATATGAACTATTAAAATAATCTTATTTTGAAACAAATTGTTTTATAATAAAATTCTTATTTATATCACCTATGTTAACTATACAAAATAGTCGGGTTTTGAAATAAATCGTTTTACAATGAAAATCACATTTTTACTATATACATGAATTGTTAAAAATAGTGAAGTGTCGAAGTGAATGTATGCTGGATAAAAATATCATTTTTATCAAATGTATGAACAGAATATAGTTTTGAAATCGAAGAATCGATATATATATAAATAAAATTGAAATATATCGAATAACGAAGCTGCAGTTCGTATTTTGAAACTGTGATTTCAAACGATTAGTGCGGGAGATCTGACCATCGTATTTTCCCGAAACCGCAACCGTTGGGTTCGCCTTGGAAATATCTTTCCAATGGCACCAACTTTGTAAAAATCCAATGTTGGATTGTCTGGAATGTTTAATTCAAATCTGAAGAAAATCAGCGCCAGAATCGATTATATATATAATTAAATCGAATAACGACGATGCAGTTCGTATTTTGAAATCGAAACTTCAAACGATTATACCAGGTGATCCGCCCATCGGATTTTCCCGTAACTAGAACTGTTGGATTCATTTCGAAAAGATCTTTCTAATGATGTAAATTTTGTGAAGATCCAACGGTTAGATTTTCAGATATGTGTAAATCAAATCTGAAGAAAAATAGCGCCACGGCCGCGTTATGGCCCGAAGCGTCGTTCTGAACAAATTGGCTATTTTAAAATAAATAAAAATAGCGATAAATCGTTATAAAATATTATAAACGATATGAATGTGAAATTTAGAAATTAACTGAAGGTTGGCTAAGTCGAATGGTTTCCTGGGTGTTGATCTGATGTTGGTTTCGGCCTTCGGGGTTAATATTTGGGAAATCGTTCTCTTACTGATTTACGGTTAGCGACTAATGAATTGAAATGATGCGTATGTGTATTTGTGTTGCACTTGTTTATTATATACGCGAGTTGCTCAGAAAGACCGGGTTTATCCCATTCTGAATAACTGAATCGACGATAAGAAATCGAAGATGAAGACGGTGGTCGAAGATCGGAGATCTTCACCTCGTTTGGATGGTAACTGATGTCCTGATTGGGTGGCATCCCGAAATATGGATAGTGAGTGGTGATCGTCCAGACGTACGTGGAGATCGATGGGTTTGCGAGGTATATAGTGCCTCCGGTTTCGTTCAGACCCAGAACAGACTTGTAAATGGATGGTGTGTCTGACATTGGAATTTATTCCGTGTGATTGATAGCCATCGGTTACACGGTGTGAATTGCTTGTGTGGCATGCTAAGATGCAGTGATCAGTGCTTCTGTTGAAAAGAAAAGTCTTGTGATTGATGATCAAAGCACCGCCTGTGTGGCGTGGCTTTGTGTATAACGTGAATTCGCGAGCCTCACACCCCGGTATGAACCAGAAACAGGAGAGGACATCAGGGAGGGCCTGTATTTCTTTCTAGCTAGAGGTGGTGTCAGTGCTTAAACTGGCCGACATTTATATTATTTTCACCTATGTGGTTGTTGCTGCTGCAAGGTGCCTCGGATATACCGGTGACTATATGAAGCCGAAGGAGCCATTCGTTGGCTCATTTACGCCCCATAGGGCGAGGAAACGCAGTGTTCAGGCATAATAATTCACATCGGTGGATCGGCCCTGACGATCCAAGGGGCAGTTGCGGCTGTTCCTTAGGGGCGGGCTAGAGCGTCTCGAATTTGGTGAGGACGATCCCTTGCCTCGGTTCATGACGGAAATCCAATTTCCAAATACGTGACTGGACGATTTTGATTGTATGTATATATGGCGACATGATATATGGTACCAATGCCGTTTATGATTGATAGTTAGGATTGAAATTGTTTTTGAAACTTTTAAACACTAGTAATAATATCAAATGCTTTTATTTTATTCGTATCAAGCATATTTTGGCTATTATAAGGTAAAACTCTATCCTTCGGTTTGCGTTGCATTATGTGATGGGAACTGAGTCTTATAATGGCTTCATTTTTTATAAAAAGCATTGCGATGTTTAAAAGAATTGTTTGTTTTAAAGTACTGGCAATCCGATGGAGTAAACCCATTCCACAAAAGTGGCATGGTCCTGTGATTAGCTATATTTTAAATGTGTTGAGTAGATTTCTCATACCAGTCCCATGACTGACTCGTAGTTTGTTTCACTTTCAAACTCGGGTGCCCCTTTTTCCACACGGGCAGCCTTGTATTCAGGTTCTAGCTGGCTCTTTCTGGATAGCTGGAGCTGAAGATGGATTCTGTCATTTATCTCTTTTTATGTTGTTCAGCTCCTATTGTACATTATGTTTGTTTTTCCGCTGTAGACATGTATAGCTGAACTATATTTGTACTAAGTAAGATCCTGTATACTGTGTAACTCTGATGATTATGTTTATCCAGTATATTCTATTGTGCATTATCTGGTGTATTTATTTAATTCTGTTCTGCTGTTATCTTTTTATGTGTTATATTCCAAAGATTAGCATTGCCACCGTCAGTACGGGGTTTGGGGTCGTCACAATGTGGTATCAGAGCTTTGGTTAAGCTTAGTGCTGGAATATAACATATTAACGAAATCGCCAGAAATAGAACCAGTAGTCTTCTAGGATGGGTAACTCAATATAGGTAGATCAGTAATACCCTAGTATGAGTACAGCAGAATCAGAACAACTCGTTAGAGATGGGGTCAGAAGTGCCTCAGAACGAGTCGAGGGTAATATGTTTTTAAATAACGTATTTGTGATGATATATATAGTCTTGTTTTAGAAATATAATTTTTCAATATATAAAAGATCTATATTTGAAAGGTTGAAAAGTTAAAAACAATTTGATTGTTGTTTGTGTTGTGTTATAGTAGATTTGATTAATTAAATTATTGAAATGATAGTTAATTTAATTAATAAGAGAATGAATGGTAGGATTTATTCGACTAACTCACACATTGAACTGAAAAAAAAACAGATAGATATATATACATGTACATCATATTTGTTTGAACAGGTAAATGGATTAGCTGTTGAGTAAAGATTTTATTTGCGTGCCTGACAATTAGGTAAACCTTAATGAGTTGGATGCACAATTTTATTATTAGATCAACTCCTGTGAATGCCATTGGAAGCGGAGTGCTGGTTATTCTGTGTATAATCATAAACATCGCCATAGGATAGAAACAATTAATTTTGAACTACACTACATGGCATACTTCTGAAGATAGGCATACTTCATCATATACCACATAAGCATTTGGAGCTTGTGTGACGAGGTGGAAGATTTACCATACAAGCGAGAGGCTTGTATGGCGATGACTATATTTTACAGGTTGAACTGATGACTAATATGGACCATATATAATTGTAGCGATAAATTGCCAGATTAATAAAAAAAAACCACACGGGTCTGGAGTTGACAATAATCACGTCTCTCTAGTCATTAGATATGGCACATGGATTATTTATTTCCCACACGGGACAAGGTGACGAGGATTTATCCTCTGGAGCAATTAAAATACACACTCCCTCAGGCTTTGACAGGGTGATGAGAATTTATTCTCTGGAGTTATTATCAATACACGCTCCCCTGTAAACACCAGATTATACCACTATAAATATGTGTATGCTTTATAGGATTTATTGGGTACCTAATGCGGCCCAATAAATTTCCAAACCCCTTCTCGTACAAAGGAGGTTATGGCGAAATTTTTCGAAAATTCCGGGTGTTAGCCAAAATTTTGAAGTATTTGAAAATTCTCAGAAACTGAAAGGTTGGAGAATGGAAGCCAGATTGAACGTAGAGTTGATTAATCAAACCACTTTCGACTTTGTTCCTTTTTGGGGACGAAAAGTTTTAAGTGGGGGAGATTGTAACGACCCGGAAAATCTGAACCAATTTAAAAAAATTTAATTGGCTTAAATAGTGGATTTTAAATATTTAAAATAAATATTTTAAATAATACCCGTCTCCCCCTCCTCGCCTCCTATTTCGCGAGAACCATCTCCTCCAAGGTCAGTTATTTCCGCCGCCGCCACGACCACTGGGCCCCACCGAGTGCCACCATACCCACCTCGATTTGTACGCCCTTCGAAGCTCTACAACGTGGTGCTAACGGATTTCCACCACGCTTCAAGGATTCGCCGAAAACCTTAAACCTAGTTTTGAACATCAAGTGGAGGTAATCGGCTGAGTATATTTTAAATCAATTTTAACACTTTTAAACCGTTGCAAAGTTGTAAAAATCGTATCTTTTTCGTTTCTTGATGAAATTCAGTGAAACAAGAGACAGTGGACTCGTGTGGACGTCTTCTACATTCTAGAAGAGACCGCATATTTTTTCTAAGCCTTCCGTTATTTTAGGTGGAGTGGAACCCAAAGTGAGATTTCTAAATTATAAACGAAATGGAAAACGACGATGTATAAATTATATAGTCGATGTATGAGTTATATAAGCGTTGTACACCTCTTGTATAAGCGTTGTATAAGTTGTATGTTCGATATATAAGTTATATATGCGTTGTAAAAATTATATGTGTTGAAATAGAAGTGAAATGCTTTTATATATATATATATATATTTATATGTATATATATACGCCCCTCGTCCAAAAACCATGGACGATATTTATTGGTTGTGATTGATGTGAAAATTGGTTGATAGCGAATGGTTGATTAGAATTTTTTGTGGTTGAAATTGATTGATTGTGGTAGAAAAATACCCGTTTGTGGTTGAGAAATATTTGGTTGAAACCACATATGATTAGTTTGTGGAAATGAAAAAAAAATATACATGCCGCCTGCGTGCGAACTAGATGCATGATTCCCCATTGTCAAAAGCTGCGAGGCTTTAAGGTAGAGCGAGGAGACGTATTAGTGACGGTCCCGGTTTTAACAACCCTGCCGTTATGCTGCCGAAATTTTGAATAATATTCATGTGTTAGGATTATTTTCCTATGCTGAAACTATATTCGTGTGTTGAATAGAAAACCTTCATGTGTTGAATTGAAATTCATTCGTTGAATAGATTTCATGTGTTGAATGGTATTCGTGTTTTAAATAAATTGTTTTGACAATAAAAATCACCTTTTTATCTATATATATAAACTATAGAAAACCTTCAAGTGTTGAATCGAAATTCATTCGTTGAATTGGAATTCATGTGTGGAATGGTATTCATATTTTGAAAGAAATTGTTTTATAATAAAAATCCTACTTTTATCATCAATATGAACTATATAAAATAATCTTGTTTTGAATAAATTGTTTTAACAATAAAAATCACATTTTTACTCTATATATACAAACTATAGGATACCTTCATGTGTTGAATCGAAATTCATTCGTTGAATTGAAATTCATGTGTTGAATGGTATTCGTGTTTTGAATAAATTGTTTTAACAATAAAAATCACATTTTTACTCTATATATATACAAACTATAGAAAACCTTCATGTGTTGAATCGAAATTCATTCGCTGAATTGAAATTCATGTGTTGACTGGTATTCGTGTTTTGAATAAATTGTTTTAACAATAAAAATCACATTTTTACTCTATATATACAAACTATAGAAAACCTTCATGTGTTGAATCGAAATTCATTTTTTGAATTGAAATTCATGTGTTGAATGGTATTCGTATTTTGAAAGAAATTATTTTATAATAAAAATCCTATTTTTATCATCAATATGAACTATGTAAAATAATCTTGTTTTGAAATAAATTGTTTTATAATAAAATTCCTATTTTTATCACCTATATTAACTATATAAAATAGTCGGGTTTTGAAATAAAACGTTTTACAATAAAAATCACATTTTTACTATATACATGAATTGTTAAAAATAGTGAAGTGTCGAAGTGAATGTATGTTGGATAAAAATATCATTTTTATCAAATGTATGAAAAGAATATAGTTTTGAAATCGAAGAATTGATATATATATATATATATATATATAATTGAAATATATCGAATAACGAAGCTGCAGTTCGTATTTTGAAACTGTGATTTCAAACGATTAGTGCGGGAGATCCGACCATCGGATTTTCCCGAAACCGCAACCGTTGGGTTCGCTTTGGAAATATCTTTCCAACGGCACCAACTTTGTAAAAATCCAACGTTGGATTGTCTGGAATGTTTAATTCAAATCTGAAGAAAATCAGCGCCAGAATCGATTATATATATATATATAATTAAATCGAATAACGACGTTGCAGTTCGTATTTTGAAATCTAAACTTCAAACGATTATACCAGGAGATCCGACCATCGGATTTTCCCGAAACTAGAACCGTTGGATTCGTTTCGAAAAGATCTTTCTAATGATGTAAATTTTGTGAAGATCCAATGGTTAGATTTTCATATATGTGTAAATCAAATCTGAAGAAAAACAGCGCCACGGCCGCATTATGGCCCGAAGCGTCGTTCTGAATAAATTGGCTATTTTAAAATAAATAAAAATAGCGATAAATCGTTATAAAATATTATAAACGATATGAATGTGAAATTTAGAAACTAACTGAAGGTTGGCTAAGTCGAATGGTTTCCTGGGTGTTGATCTGATGTTGGTTTCAGCCTTCGGAGTTAATATTTGGGAAATCATTCTCTTACTGATTTACGGTTTGCGACTAATGAATTGAAATGATGTGTATGTGTATTTGTGTTGCACTTGTTTATTATATACGCGAGTTGCTCAGAAAGACCGGGTTTATCCCATTCTGAATAACTGAATCGACGATAAGAAATCGAAGATGAAGAGGTGGTCGAAGACCAGAGATATTCACCTCGTTTGGATGGTAACTGGTGTCCTGATTGGGAGGCATCCTAAATATGGATAATGAGTGGTGATCATCCAGATGTACGTGGAGATCGATGGGTTTGCGAGGTATATAGTGCCTCCGGTTTCGTTCAGACCCAGAACGGCTTGTAGATGGATGGTGTTTCTGACATTGAAATTTATTCTGTGTGATTGATAGCCATCAGTTGCATGGTGTGAACTGGCTGTGTGGCATGCTAAGATGAAGTGATCAGGGCTTCTGTTGAAAACCAAAATCTTGTGATTGATGATCAAAGCACCGCCTGTGTGGTGTAGCTTTGTGTATAACGTGAATTCGCGAGCCTCACACCCCGGTATGAACCAAAAACGGGAGAGGACATCAGGGAGGGCCTGCGTTTCTTTCTAGCTAGAGGTGGTGTTGGTGCTTAAACTGGCCAACAATTATATTATTTTCACCTATGTGGTTGTTGCTGTTGCGAGGCGCCTCAGATATACCGGTGACTATGTGAAGCCGAATGAGCCATTCGTTGGCTCATTTACGCCCCATAGGATGGGGAAACGCAGTGTTCAGGCATAATAATCCACATTGGTGGACCGGCCCTAACGATCCAAGGGGCAGTTGCGGCTGTTCCTGAGGGACGGGCTAGAGCGTCTCGAATTCGGAGAGGACGATCCCTTGCCTCGGGTCATGACGGAAATCCAATTTCGAAATACGTGACTATGCGGTTTTGATTATATATATATGGCGACATGATATATGGTACCCATGCCGTCTATGATTGATAGTTATGATTGAAATTGTTTTTGAAACTTATAAGCACTAGTAATAATATCAAATGCTTTTGTTTTATTCGTATCAAGCATATTTTGGCTATTATAAGGTAAAACTCTATCCTCCGGTTTGTGTTGCATTGTGTGATGGGAACTGAGTCTTATAATGGCTTCATTTTTTATAAAAAGCATTGCGATGTTTAAAAGAATTTTTTGTTTTAAAGTACTGGCAATCCGATGGAGTAAACCCATTCCACAAAAGTGGCATGGTCCTGTGATTAGCTATATTTTAAATGTGTTGAGTAGATTTCTCATACCAGTCCCATGACTGACTCGTAGTTTGTTTCACTTTCAAACTCGGGTGCCCCTTTTTCCACACGGGCAGCCTTGTATTCAGGTTCTAGCTGGCTCTTTCTGGATAGCTGGAGCTGAAGATGGATTCTGTCATTTATCTCTTTTTATGTTGTTCAGCTCCTATTGTACATTATGTTTGTTTTTCCGCTGTAGACATGTATAGCTGAACTATATTTGTACTAAGTAAGATCCTGTATACTGTGTAACTCTGATGATTATGTTTATCCAGTATATTCTATTGTGCATTATCTGGTGTATTTATTTAATTCTGTTCTGCTGTTATCTGTTTATGTGTTATATTCCAAAGATTACCCTTGCTACCGTCAGTACGGGGTTTGGGGTCGTCACAATTTTAGATATTTAAAATAAATATTTTAAATAATAACGATGAAAAGTATGTTTGAATCGACTTTGAAAATAAATATAATTATTTTAAATTATAAACAAGGCCCGAAAAGGCGCGATAGTTTCAAAGTTTGAATTCAAACTTTGACTGACTGTACTGAATGCAAAATAAAACGGATTTTACTGAAACAAAAAGTATTTAAATCTATTAGTGAATATCTTTCTAACGAATCTGAAAATCGAAGTTTCATAGCGGGAATCAAAAGTTATGGCCAAATGAAGTTTCAGAAAGTCGCTATAGAATTTATATAGCCTGTGAAAATAGACATTTTGCAAACGATCTCAGAATTTGACGAAACCACTTTTGTTGGATCTAGGTTTTCAAATTATTACTAGGTTTCAAATTCCATAATTTTGGAAGTTAATATGCGAGCGTGGCGAAGGAAAATGTGTTTGGTCAATTTTAGTTAAATTGGATCGACCAGAAAAGGGTCATTTTTCAAATGGTCTCAGAAATTGATGAAACTAGTTTTGTTGGGACCGTATCGTCAAAACATAGCTAGATTAATTTTTCAGAATTTTTCAGGATCAGTATGTGGCCCCGACAAATTGAAATGTATGTTCAAATCGAATATTGAATGTTATATATTTTAATTTGAAGAGAAACTGACTAAAACAGTCGAATGAGCCTAAAAAACATATCCCATTGTGTTCGGAATGGGGGTGTTTAGCTAGGGACGACAGTTGTTGGGTTTGGATTGGAGTTCATATGTGATGAGGGGTATTTTTGAAATTTTAAAAATATAAATAAAATAAAAAAAATCTCATTGGCCCTCACTTTTTCTCTCTCCCCGACTCCTTCAGAACCGACGGCGAAATCGAGCTCTCCCCTTCTCTCCTCTTTTTCTCCCTCCACATGCAAATTCAGACCTCCGTCCACTTGGGGATTTTGTAGATCTCCTCTTCGGCTTCAAATCCGTATACGCCTTGCCCCCTGTCGTTGCGCGTTTATCGAGATCCGAGCCTGGGAAGTGGACGCCGTTCGAGCTGCGCCGCACCCTTATATCGCCGTCGATCAGAATGCCACCACCGGCGTTGGGAAGCCCTCTCCTCCCTCTTCGACGTGGCACCGCCCGATCATCACCAAGTACGCCGGATTTCACGAAAAACGAGGACCTAATTTTGAACGCTAATTGAAGGTAACGGCTGATTTAAATTTAAACTGTTCTATAGCACTTTAAAGCGCTACAGGTTATGATTTCACTGTAAAAATCATAACTTTTTCGTTTGTTGATGAAATTCAGTGAAACAAGTGATAGTGAACTCGTGTGGACGTCTTCTACATTCTAGAAGAGACCGGATATTTTTCTGAGCCTTCTGCTATTTTTCGTGGAGTGGTACCCAATAAGAGATTTCTGAATTATAAACGATATGGAAACAATGATGTATAAATTATATAGTCGAAGTATGAGTTATATAAGCATTGTACACCTCATGTATAAGTGTTGTATAAGTTGTATGTTCGATATATAAGTTATATATGCATTGTAAAAATAATATATGCGTTGAATTGAATTGAAGTGATATTGAAATGTAATCGAAATATAGTTATATACGTATATCTATATATATATATATACTCCCCTCGTCCACAGACCATGGACGATATATATTAGTTGTGATATTATTTGGATTATTGGTTGATGTGAAAATTGGGTGAATATCATAAATAGTTGGTTTGAAATGATTGATTGTGATTGAAATCCCAATAAAATTAGTATATGGGAAAATTCGTCTGTGTACGAACTAGATATTGAAAATCCCCATTGTCAAAAGCTGCGAGGCTTTAAGGTAGAGCGAGGAGCCGTACTAGGGACGGTGCCGGTTTTAACTACCCTGCCATTATGCTGCCGAAATTTTATGAAATATTTTTGTGTTTGATTTAAATTCATGCGTTGAAATAAAATTCATGTGTGGAAATAAAATTCATGTGTTGGAATAAAATTCATGTGTTGAAATAAATTCATGTGTTGAATGGAGTTTGTGTATTGAATAAATTCTTGAAAAAATAAAAATAACATTTTTGTCATATATATAAACTATATAAAATCTTAATGTTTTAAATAAATTGTTTTAATACCAAAAATAACATTTTTATGATATGTATAATCTATATAAAATAATCGTGTTTTGAAATAAATTGTTTTACAATAAAAATCACATTTTTATAATATATATGAACTATTAAAAATAAAATTCATGTGTTGAAATAAAATTCATGTGTTGAATAGAAATTCATGTGTTAAAATAAAATTCATGTGTTGAATAGAAATTCATGTGTTGAAATAAATAGCTGTTGGATAAAAATATCGTTTTTATCAAATGTGTGAAATGAATATGGTTTTGAAATCGAAGAAGGAATTATATTTATATATACATATATAAATATAATTAAAATAAATTGAATAATGAAGCTGCAGTTCGTGTTTTGAAACCGTGATTTCAAACGATTAGTGTGGGAGATCCGACCATTGGATTTTCCCGAAACCGAAACCGTTGGGTTCGCCTTGGAAATATCTTTCCAGTGGCACCAACTTTGTGAAGATCCAACGGTTGGATTGTCTGGAATGTTTTATTCAAATCTGAAGAAAAACAGCGCCAGAATCGATTATATATATATATAATTAAAATAAATCGAATAACGACGCTGCAATTCGTATTTTGAAATCGAAACTTCAAACGAGTGTACCGGGAGATCCGACCGTCGGATTTTCTCAAAACTGAAACCGTTGGATTCGCTTTGAAAAGATCTTTCTAATGATATAAAATTTGGCAAGATCCAATGGTTAGATTTTCAGATATGTGTAAATCAAATCTGAAGAAAAACAGCGCCACGACCGCGTTATGGCCTAATGCGTCGTTTGAATGAATTGACTATTTTTAAATGAATAAAAATAGCGATAAATCGTTATAAAATATTATAAATGATATGGAATGGAAAATAAACCGAATTTACCCGGTTAATTAGATATTTGATGGTTAAATGAGTTTGGTGTGAAGATTTCATTTAATAACAGAATTATTGATGTCGAATAATTTAACCATTGAAATGGATTGATTTAAATTCTAAATATACGTGAATTATTTGAAAAGGCCAAATTAAATCTCATTTCAAATAATTAATTGGCGATAAGAAGTCGATGATGAAGACGGTGGTTGAAGATCGGAGATCTTCACCTCGGTTGGATGATAGCTGACGTCTTGATTGGGAGGCATCCCGAAATATAGATAATAAGTGGTGATCGTCCAGACGTACTTAGAGATCGATGGATATGCGAGGTATATAGTGCTTCCAGTTTCGTTCAGACCTAGAATGAACTTGTAATTTGACTGTGTGTCTGACATTGGATATTGTTCTATGCTGATTGATCTCTATTAAATATATATCTGTTTGGCGGTGGAGAATTTATTCTCTTGCTTAACGGCCTTCTCTGAGACATACGATCTCAGAGGTTATATATCGATAGAAATCAGTCACATAGAGTGAATTGCCTGTGTGGCATGCCTAAGTGGCAGATGATCAAGGCTTCTATTGAAAAGCAAAGTCTTGTGGTTGATGATCAAAGCGCGGCCTGTGTGTCATAGCTTTGTGTATAACGTTGATTCGCGAGCCTCACACCCCGGTATGAACCAGAAATGGGAGAGGACCTCAGGGAGGACATGCGTTTCCTTCTAGCTAGGGTGGCGTCAGTGACCTACCAGCCCTAACATTTATATTATTTTCACTTATGTGGTTATTGCTGTTGTGAGGCGCCTTGGATATATCAGTGACTATGTGGAGCCGATGGAGTCATTTGGCTCATTTACGCCCACAAAGAGTGGGGAAACGCAGTGTTCAGGCATCTTAATCCACATCGGTGGACCGGCCCTGACGATCCAATGGTTTAACTGAGTACTTGCCTTGAGGCTCGGGCTAGAGAGTCTCGAATTCGGTGAGGACGATCCCTTGCCTCGGTTCCTGATGGAAATCCAATTTACAAATACGTGACTTTGCAGTTTTGATTATATACCTATATATGGCAACATAGTGGTATGGGGCACTAATGCCGTCTATGATTGATACTTATGATTCGAAGTTGTTTTTGAAACATATAAACACTTGTAATAATATCAAATGCTTTTTTTATTCGCATCAAGCATATTTTGGCCATTATAAGGCAAAAACTCTATCCTCCGGTTTGCGTTGCATTGTGTGATGGGAACTAAGCCTTATAATGGCTTTATTTTTATAAAATGCATTGCGATGTTTAAAAGATTTACTTGTTTTAAAGCATTGGCAATCCAATGGAGTAAACCCGTTCCGTGAAAGTGGCGTGGTCCTATGATTGGCCATATTATAAAATATGTTAAGTAGAGTTCTCATACCAGTCCCATGGCTGACTCGTAGTTTGTTTCACTTACAAACTCGGGTGCCCCTTTTTTCTACATGGACAGCCTTGTATTCAGGTTTTAGCAGGCTCTTTCTGGATAGCTGGAGATGAAGATGGATTCTATCATTTATCTCCTTTTATGCTGTTCAGCTCCTATTGTACATATTATGTTTTATTTTCCGCCGTAGACATTTATGTATAGTTGAACTGTAGTTTGTACTAAGTATGATCCTGTATACTGTGTAACTCTGATGATTATGTTTATCCAGTGTATTATTTGTACATTATCTGGTGTATTTATTTAATTATGTTCTACTATTATCTGTTTATGTGTTATATTCCAAAGATTACCCTTAACACCATCGTACGGGGTTTTGGGGTCGTCACAACGTGGTATCAGAGCTTTGGTTAAGCTTAGTTCTGGAATATAACATATTAACGAACTCGTCATAAATAAAACCAGTAGTGTTCTAGGACGAATAACTCATTTCTGATAGGATCAGTAATATCCTAGTATGAGTATAGCAGAATGAAATACGCCCGATAGACACGTTTACATTCAAGTATATGTCTATATGTTTTATAATATCTTTTCTATTGACCTGACACTTGGTTTGCTATTTGCAGAAGTACTACAAAATGAGTGTCAGAAACAGAAGAAGGAATACAGAACTAGATCTAGAAGCTCTATTAAAGAAATATCGAAATCTGGGTGGAGCACAATTCCCGGGAAATGAATCCATTATTCAAACTCGGGCATGGATGAGTTCTTCTAAAAGAATTTTTGAACATCTCCAACTGAGACGTGATCAGAAAAGATTAGTGGCCTCTTGGGCGCTCAAAGAAGAAGCTTTAATCTGGTGGGAAACGGTTATTGAAGATAATCCAGAAGGTAATATTACCTGGGATAGATTTAAAGAGATTTTCAGTGAAAGATTTACTCCACCAGAAGCAACTGAGCGGTTATGCGATGAATTCTGTTGTTTGATACAAGGGGATATGAGTATTCCAGAATATCATAAGAAATTCAATGAAATTTCTCATTTTTCCCGACATCTAATTAAAAATCCAAAGAGGAAGAATCTGAGATTTATTAACGGGCTTCAAAGAAAGTGCCAAAGTAGAGTAATGGGGCATGTGAAGCTTCCTTTTTCAGAAATGATATACATGGCTTATCAGTATGAAGATCTCCATAAGAAAGGTCTCTTGAACGACGAAGAGGAAGTCAGTTCTAGTAACAAAGAGGAGTCTGAGACTAATAGTCCTGAGGCCAGTAAGAAGCCCAAAGCCAAGAGGAAAAGGGTTAAATCTGAGAAAGAACCAATAACGATTGCCGTATGCAATAACTGCAATAAGCAGGGATATTTGTCGATAAATTGCAGAGCTTTAAAAAACAAAAGAAATCTCATAATGGAAGGAAATGCCATAAGTGTCACCAAGCCGGCCATATTGCAAGGGAGTGCCAGCTCTCAAAGAAATCTGAAATAGTACATGTAAACGAAGTGGCAAAAACTTCAACACCCTCAGCTAGTCAGGGAAGGTCTGATGTTTTGGAAGGTACGCTTCCTATCAAAAACATTCCAGTTAAAGTACTATTTGATATAGGCGCGTCGCGAAGTTTTATTGCAAAGAATGCAGTTAAGAAGTTGGATTTGAATTTGAAAAGGCTCAAAGAAACCATCACTGTCCATAATCCGGTTGGGGGTCCCCTCGATCTTAGCTGGGTATGTGGGGTGCCAGTCTCTTTTTCCAGATATCGGTTTGCTACCATCTCGATCGTTATGAATTTTACCGAATTCGATCTTATTTTGGGATTGGATTGGTTAACCAAATATGAAGCTGAGGTTAAATGTGCCGAGAGAGTGGTTAAGGCAAGGATTAAATCAGGGGATTATATCACCATACCATGTGAAGGTCCGAATTCAGATAGAAAATACTTTTGGTCAACTCTTGATGTTTCTCCACCTCGAATAGAAAATATCCCCGTAGTCACCGAGAATATTCCGGACCTCATAAAAGATATTACTGTCATCAAGGATTATGCATATGTATTCGAAGAAGTTGTTTGTTTACCTCCGAAGAGAGAAATTGATTTCAAGATCGCTTTAATTCCGAATGCAAGGCCAGTAGTGCACGCTATTCGGAGAATGACTCTAAAGGAGAAAGAAGAATTAGACAACCAAACTCGACAGCTTGTATGGAAGGGTCTGATCAGGCCTAGTTTCTCTGGTTGGGGAGCAGCAGTGGTATTTGTCCCGAAGTCAGACGGTACTCTCAGACTATGTATGGATTATCGTGACTTGAATAAACAGATATTGAAGAACAAATATCCATTGTCGCGGATTGATGATTTGCTGGATAGATTGAATGACACACAAGTGTTTTCAAGGATGGACCTAGCTACATGTTTCCATCGGCTTTGTATTGCCAAAGAGTATGTTCCTATGACAGTATTCAGAGGTCTAGACTTATTCTATGAGTGGTTAGTAATGTCGTTTGGCTTATGTAATGCTCCTTCCTATTTTGTCGATTTAATGAATCGAGTATTTCGAGATGTCTTGAATAAATTTGTTCTGGTTTTCATCGATGACATATTAATCTTCCCTAAGTCAGAGAGCGAGCACGTGAAACATATGGAACAAGTATTGGAAATTCCCAGAAAGAATTTCTTGAAGGCCAACCTTTCCAAATGTATATTCTGGCAAGAAGAAGTCAAGTTTCTGGGCCATGTTGTATCAAAAGAAGGAATTTTTGTGGATCCCGGTAAAATCACCGCTATTCAAAATTGGAAGCAGCCTAGTACTCCCACATAAGTTCGAAGTTTTCTTGGATTAGCTAGTTATTATCAGAAGTTCGTTAAAGATTTTTCGAAGATATCTAGTTCCTAAACAAAGCTTACAAAGAAGCAAGCAAGATTCAAGTGGACTCCCGAATGTGAGGAGGCTTTTCAGAAGCTAAAGTTGAGATTAACAACGGCTCCAGTGTTAACGATAATCGATGGCAATCAAGACTTGAAGGTATGGACAGATGCCTCTAGAGATGGCCTTGGTGCATTATTAATGCAAATCGGTCAAGTGGATGCTTATGCTAGCCGTCAGGTGAAGCCGCATGAGAAAAATTACGTTACTCATGATCTAGAGTTGTTAGCCATTATATTTGCTTTAAAAATTCGGAGGCACTATCTTTTGGGTCAGGAATTCGAACTGTTTACAGATCATCAGTCGCTAAAGTATCTGTTCACCCAGAAAGACTTGAATCTGAGGCAGCAACATTGGCTAGAATTTCTTGCAGCATACGATTTTGAGATTTTGTACACTCCAGGGAAAGCCAATGTTGTGGCTGATGCGCTTAAGTCGAAAGAATGCAATAATCGCCGGTTTTAACATTACGACTTCCTTGATTGAAAAAATATCTATTCTTCAGAAGGATGATAATTTTATTAAGGATATGATCAGAAGAATTCAGAAAGGCGAACCCTTGGGTTTTCAAATAGATAATAATGGGATCCTGAGATTGAGAGGAAGGATTTGTGTTCACAACATCCCCGAGCTCAAAAGGGAAGTGTTAGATGAATGTCACAAGTCCAAGCTAAGTATCCATCCAGGTGTGACCAAAATGTATAATGATCTCAAGCGAACATTTTGGTGGAAGGCTATGAAAAGGGACATTTCAATATATGTTAGCAGGTGCTCTACTTGCCAACTAGTCAAAAGCGAACAACAGAAACTTGTCGGATTGTTGCAACCGCTGGACATTCCAGGTTAGAAGTAGGAACATATTTCCATGGACTTCATAGATGGTTTTCCCATAACCAAGAAAGGAAATGACAGTATTTGGGTGATCGTAGATCGCTTCACGAAGACCGCCCATTTTATACCTGTCAGATCCAATAGAACCGCTCAAAGTCTGGCACAGATTTATTTCAAAGAAATTGTTAGGCTACATGGAGTACCGATCAGTATAGTTAGTGATAGAGATCCAATAATTACTAGCAAATTCTGGGAGGCATTTCAAGTAGAACTGGGAACGAAGCTAAACTTGAGTACCGCCTATCATCCTCAGACAGATAGTCAAACTGAGAGGGTGAATCGTATTCTAGAAGATTTATTACGGGCTTGTGTTCTTGATTTTGGTGGATCATGGGAAGACCATTTGCATTTGGCTGAGTTTTCATATAACAATAGCTACCAAGCAAGCCTAACAATGTCACCATTCGAAGAATTATATGGTAGACCGTGCCGATCTCCTGCTTGTTGGGTAGAACCTGGTAATAGACTTGTATTGGGAACTAATATGATCCATGAAGCTGCAGACAAAGTCGATTTCATTAAGAAACGATTACTCGCCGCTCAAAGCCGACAGAAGAGCTATGTTGATTCGAGAAGAAGAGATTTGGCTTTTTCTGTTGGTGATTATGTGTATCTACGGGTTTCTCCGATGAGAGGAGTGGTCAGGTTTGGCAAAACTGGGAAGTTGGCGCCTAGATTTATTGGTCCATTCCCTATTCTTGAACGGATTGGAACTCTCGCGTATAGAGTTCAATTACCTGATTGGTTGCCTGGAGTACATGATGTATTTCACGTTTCTCAACTTAGAAAGCATGTATATGATCCGGACTCGGTTGTTGAAGAAGCCGCACAATAGGAATTGGAAATTACTCCAGAATTGGCTGTGAGAAGAGAGCCGATAAAGATAATTGGCAAAGGAACCAAAGAGCTGAGGAACAAGAAGGTTCACTTAGTCAATGTGCAATGGAGTGGAGATCCGCAAGATTGTACTTGGGAAACAGAGGAAATCATTAAGAAAGCCTATCCTAAGTGCGGGGTGGATATCTCTGATTGACTCCGGTGCAAGGTACATTTACCATACTTTGCATTACCATTTTGTTCTCTACTTTTTTGTTGTTTTCTTTTCACGAATGTAAAATTTTAATTCTATAGTCTGATTATCTTAAAAGAGTATATGAATTAATTAGTATATTTTTGAAAAATTAAAAACAAATTGACTATTGTTTGTGTTGTGTGATTGTGGATTTGAATTATTAAATTATTAGAATGATAGTTAATTTAATCAATGAATGATGGGTAAATCTATGCAATTAAATCAAGTATTGAACTGATTTAAAGATAGATAGAAATATATTCATGTGCATTATATATGTTTGAACAGGTAAAAGGATTAGTTGTTGAGTAAAGAATTTATTTGCGTGCCCGACAAATAGGTAAACCTTAATGAGTTGGATGCACAATTTTATTATTATATCAACTCCTTTGAATGTCATTGGATGCGGAGTGCTGGTTGTTCTGTGTGTAATAATAAATGTCGCCATAGGATAGTAACAATTAATTTTGAACTACACTACATGGCATACTTCTTGAAGATAGGCATACTTCATCATATACCACATAAGCATTTGGGGCTTGTGTGACGAGGTTGAAGATTTACCATACGAGCGAGAGGCTTGTATGGCGATGACTATATATTACAGGTTGAACTGATGACTGATATGGACCATATAAAATGTAACGGTAAATTGCAAGATTAATAAAAAAAAAACCCATACGGGTCTAGAGATGACAATAAGCACGTCTCTCTGGTCATTAAGGCACAAAAACCATTTATAGGGTGATGAGAATTTATTCTCTGGAGTTATGATCTATAACACTGTCCTGTGGACACCGGAATATATCACTATAATATGTGCATGCTTATTAGGATTTATTGGGTACCTAATATGGCCCAATAAATTTCCATACCCCTCCCCGTACAAAGGGGGTTATGGAGAAATTTTCGAAAATTTAGGGTGTTAGCCAAATTTTTTGAAGAATCTGAAAATTCTTAGAAACTGAAAAGTGGAAGAATGGAAGCCAGAATGAAAGTTGATTTGGTTAATTAAACAACTTTCGACTTCATTCCTTTTCGAGGACGAAAAGTTTTAAGTGGGGGAGATTGTAACAACCCGGAAAATCTGAGCCAATTTAAAATTTTTAAACTGGCTATTTTAATGGATTTTAGATATTTAAAATAAATATTTAAATAATAGCGACGAAAAGTATGTTTGAATCGACGTTCGAAAATAAATATAATTATTTTAAATTATAAACTAAGCCCGAAAAGGCGCGGCAGTTTCAAAGTTTGAATTCGAACTTTGACTAGCAGTACCGGATGAAAAATAAAACAGACTTTAGTGAAACCAAAAATATTTAAATCTGTTAGTGAATATCTTTCTAACAAATCTGAAAAATTGAAGTTTCATAGCGGGAATCAAAAGTTATGGCCAACTGAAGTTTTAGAAAGGTCGCTATAGGATTTATATAGCCCGTTAAAATAGACATTTTGCAAACGACCTCAGAATTCGACGAAACCACTTTTGTTAGATCCAGGATGTCAAATTATTGCTAGGTTTCAAATTCCATAATTTTTGAAGTTAATATGTGAGCGTGGAGAAGGAAAATGTGTTTGGTCAATTTTAGTTAAATTGGATCGACTAGAAAAGGGCCACTTTTCAAACGGTCTAAGAATTCGACGAAACTTGTTTTGTTGGGACCGTATCGTCAAAACATAGCAAGATTTATTTTTTGGAAAATTTAAGGATCAGTATGTGGCCTCGGCAAATTGAAATGTACGTTCAAATCGAATATTGAATGTTTATATTTTAATTTGAAGAGAAACTGACTGAAACAGTCAAATGGGCCTACGA
This sequence comes from Allium sativum, assembly GCA_030737875.1. Classification (NCBI taxonomy): domain Eukaryota; kingdom Viridiplantae; phylum Streptophyta; class Magnoliopsida; order Asparagales; family Amaryllidaceae; genus Allium; species Allium sativum. The sequence continues at coordinate 137,831,488 of CM060912.1, forward strand.
AACATATCCCATTGTGTTTGGAATGGGGATATTTAGCTAGGGACGACAGTCGTTGGGTTTGGATTGGAGTTCGTATGTGATGAGGGGTATTTTTGAAATTTTAAAATATAAATAAAATAAAAAAATCTCATTGGTCCTCACTTTTTCTCTCTCCCCGACTCCTTCAGAACCGACAGCGAAATCGAGCTCTCCCCTTCTTCCTCTTTTTCTCCCTCCATAAGCAAATTCAGACCTCCATCCACTTGGGGATTTTGTAGATCTCCTCTTCGGCTTCAAATCCATATACGCCTTGCCCCCTGTCGTTGCACATTTATCGAGATCTGAGCCTAGGAAGTGGACGCCGTTCGAGCTCCGCCGCACCCCCCATACCGCCGTCGATCAGAACGCCACCACCGGCGTTTGGAAGCCCTCTCTTCCCTCTTTGATGTGGCACCGCCCGATCATCACCAAGTGCGCCGGATTTCACGAAAAACAAGGACCTAGTTTTGAACGCTCAGGGAAGGTAACGGCTAATTTAATTTTAAACTGTTCTATAGCACTTTAAAGCGCTACGGGTTATGATTTCACTGTAAAAATCATAACTTTTTCGTTTGTTGACGAAATTCAGTGAAACAAGAGACAATGGACTCGTGCGGACGTCTTCTACATTCTAGAGGAGATCAGATATTTTTCTGAGCCTTCTGCTATTTTTGGTGGAGTGGAACCCAATGTGAGATTTCCGAATTATAAACGATATGGAAACAACGATGTATAAATTATATAGTCGAAGTATGAGTTATATAAGCGTTGTACACCTCATGTATAAGCGTTGTATATGTTGTATGTTCGATGTATAAGTTATATATCCGTTGCAAAAATAATATATGCGTTGAAATGAATTGAAGTGATATCGAAATGAAATCGAAATATAGTTATATACGTATATATATATATATATACATATATACATATATATATATATATACACACACACACCCCTCGTCCACAGACCATGGACGATATATATTGGTTGTGGTATTGTTTGGATTATTGGTTGATGTGAAAATTGGGTGAATATCATGAATAGTTGGTTTAAAATGATTGATTGTGATTAAATCCCAATAGGATTAGTATATGGTAAAATTGGTTTGCGTACGAACTAGATATTGAAAATCCCCATTGTCAAAAGCTGCGATGCTTTAAGGTAGAGTGAGGAGTCATACTAGGGACGGTGCCGGTTTTAACTACCCTGCCGTTATGCTGCCGTATTTTTTTGAAATATTTCTGTGTTTGATTTAAATTCATGTGTTGAAATAAAATTCATGTGTTAGAATAAAATTCATGTATTGAATAAAAATTCATGTGTTGAATGGAGTTCATGTATTGAATAAATTCTTGGAAAAATAAAAATAACATTTTTATCATATATATAAACTATATAAAATCTTGATGTTTTAAATAAATTGTTTTAACACCAAAAATAACATTTTTATGATATGTATAAGCTATATAAAATAATCGTGTTTTGAAATAAATTGTTTTACAATAAAAATCACATTTTTATAATATATATGAACTGTTAAAAATAAAATTCATATGTTGAAATAAAACTCATGTGTTGAATAGAAATTCATGTGTTAAAATAAAATTCATGTGTTGAATAGAAATTCATGTGTTGAAATAATATTCATATGTTGAAATAAATAGCTGTTGGATAAAAATATCATTTTTATCAAATGTTTGAGATGAGTATGGTTTTGAAATCAAAGAATGAATTATATTTATATATACATACATAAATATAATTAAAATAAATCGAATAACGAAGCTGCAGTTCGTGTTTTGAAACCGTGATTTCAAACGATTAGTGCGGGAGATCCGACCATCGGATTTTCCTGAAACCAAAACCGTTGGGTTCGCCTTGGAAATATCTTTCCAACGGTACCAACTTTGTGAAGATCAAACGGTTGGATTGTCTGGAATGTTTAATTCAAATTTGAAGAAAAACAGCACCAGAATCGATTATATATATATATAAATATAATTAAATTAAATCGAATAACGACGCTGTAGTTCGTATTTTGAAATCGAAATTTCAAACGAGTGTACCGGGAGATCCGACCGTCGGATTTCCCAAAACTGAAACCGTTGGATTCATTTTGAAAAGATCTTTCTAATGATATAAAATTTGTGAAGATCCAACGGTTATATTTTCAGATATGTGTAAATCAAATCTGAAGAAAAACAGCGTCACGGCCGCGTTTTGGCCTGAAGCATAGTTTGCATGAATTGGCTATTTTTAATTGAATAAAAATAGCGATAAATCATTATAAAATATTGTAAACAATATGGAATGGAAAATAAACCGAATTTACCTGGTTTATTAGATATTTGATGGTTGAATGAGTTTGGTGTGAAGATTACATTTAATAACATAATTATTGATGTCGAATAATTTAACCATTGAAATGGATTGATTTAAATTCTAAATATACGTGAATTATTTTAAAAGGCCAAATTAAATCTCATTTCAAATAATTGATCGACGATAAGAAGTCGATGATGAAGATGGTAGTTGAAGACCAGAGATTTTCACCTCGGTTGGATGATAGCTGACGTCTTGATTGGGAGGCATCCCGAAATATAGATAATAAGTGGTGATCGTCTAGACGTACTTGGAGATAGATGGTTATGCGAGGTATATAGTGCCTCCGGTTTCGTTAAGACCCAGAACGAACATGTAAATGGACTGTGTATCTGACATTGGATTTTGTTCTGTGCTGATTGATCTCTATTAAATATATATCTGTTTGGCGGCGGAGAATTTATTCTCTTGCTTAACGCCCTTCTCTGAGACGTACGAGCTCAGAGGTTATATATCGATAGAAATCAGTCACATAGAGTGAATTGCCTGTGTGGTATGCCTAAGTGGCATATGATCAAGGCTTCTGTTGAAAAGCAAAGTCTTGTAGTTGATGATCAAAGCACGGCCTGTGTGGCATAGCTTTGTGTATAACATTGATTCGCGAGCCTCACACCCCGGTATGAACCAGAAACGGGAAAGGACCACAGGGAGGACATGCGTTTCCTTCTAGTTAGGGTGGTGTCAGTGACCTACTAGCTCTGACATTTATAATATTTTCACCTATGTGGTTGTTACTGTTGCGAGGCGCCTCGGATATATCGGTGACTATGTAGAGCCGATGGAGTCATTTGGCTCATTTACGCCCCAAAGGGTTGGGAAATGCAGTGTTCAAGCATTTTAATCCACATTGGTGAACCAGACCTGACGATCCAAGGGTTTGACTGAGTACTTGCCCTGAGGCTCGGGCTAGAGAGTCTCGAATTCGGTGAGGAGACGATCCCTTGCCTCGGTTCATGACGGAAATCCAATTTCCAAATACGTGACTTTGTGGTTTTGATTGTATACCTATATATGGCGACATAGTGGTGTGGGCATTAATGCCGTCTATGATTGATACTTATGATTTGAAGTTGTTTTTGAAACATATAAACACTAGTAATGATATCAAATGCTTTTGTTTTATTCGTATCAAGCATATTTTGGCCATTATAAGGTAAAAACTCTATCCTCTGATTTGCGTTGCATTGTGTGATGGGAACTGAGTCTTCTGATGGCTTCATTTCTATAAAATGCACTGCGATGTTTAAAAAATTACTTGTTTTAAAGCACTGGTAATCCATGGAGTAAACCCGTTCCGTTAAAGTGGCGTGGTCCTATGATTGGCCATATTATAAAATATGTTAAGTAGATTTCTCATACCAGTCCCATGACTGACTCGTAGTTTGTTTCACTTGCAAACTCGGGTGCCTCATTTTTCTACACGGGCAGCTTTGTATTCAGGTTTTAGTAGGCTCTTTCTGGATAGCAGGAGCTGAAGATGGATTCTATCATTTATCTCCTTTTATGATGTTCAGCTTCTATTGTACATATTATGTTTTGTTTTCCGCTGTAGACTTTTATGTATAGCTGAACTGTAGTTTGTACTAAGTATGATCCTGTATACTGTGTAACTCTGATGATTATGTTTATCCAGTGTATTATTTGTACATTATCTAGTGTATTTATATAATTATGTTCTGCTATTATCTGTTTATGTGTTATATTCCAAAGATTACCCTTGCCACCGTCGTACGGGGTTTTGGGGTCGTCACATACAGTATCTTTGTCAACAACTAAAGCAGAATATATATTTGTTGCTTTGGCTTGTTCATAAGTAATATATATGTCATAATCTTTCAAATACTTTGGATTAAATATAAATCAATCACCTATATAGTACGATAATACAAGCGGTATAAATATATTTAAAAATCTAACTCTTCATTCAAGAACTAAACATATTGATATACAACATAATTTTCTAAGAGATAATGTAAGTAAAAGTAAAGAGAAAATTTCAATAGAATTTATAGAAACAAAAAAACAAATAGCAGATATATTAACAAAATCATTAAACAATGCAACATTTACTAAATTTAGAAGAGAATTAGGTATTTGTTCATTAAGTGAATTAGAGTAATTAAACATATTAATATATATAATAAAGTGTAACAAAAAATCAGAAAATTAAAATTAAAATACATATATGTCCAATACATTTTTCGACTTGTGGACATATAACTGCCAGAATTCAAAAATTAATTCCCACCAAAAGTTAGTTACAACATCTAGTTAAAATTTTATTTCCAATTTTCTTCTTCATTTTCTCATTTCATTTCTAGACACAACACCAGAAAAGGGTATTTCTTATTACTGTTACTAATGTACTTTGTAACAGTTATAACCGTTACTACAACATACATGGCAAATTGTTGTCACGAATATTGTAACGGTTATAACCGTGATATAGTGTGTAAACTACAACGGTTATAACCGTTACAAATATATGATTCTGTCACACTTATAACTGTTGGTACTTAAAATTTTTTCACATTTATAACTGTTATAATATACCATTTTATAACAATAAATTTTATAATAGTTATAACTGTTACAAACATGAATATTGCACTAGGTCTGTAGTTGTTAATCCTTTTAAACTAGTAACAATCATAATATGCTCCAACTAATTTCATAAAGCATATACCAATAGAAACAAACATATAGTATAACAATATTCCAAAGCAAATACAACATGTCTCAAGTTGTATCCTAAAGCAACTTCCATTTCGACAAACATCAAACTACCACAATTCAACATACAACCATTCATCATGCATAACAAATATCAAATAAAATCGAAGTATCACAAATTAACATACATCATTAGACAAAATGCAAACGATAAATGAGCCAAATTACAAATCCACCATCGACAAGATCGGATAGCGTATGCATACCATTTTGGGTTGCGTCAATGTCTCGGTGAGCTTCTTATCCTTTCACTCTATAGATTTCTCATCCTCCTTCAAAGTTTAATTCAAGCTACGAGACGGTTGAAGTGATGTTTGCAAGATCACAGCTAAATCACAAGTGCAGAAGCATGAGCATTTATGTAATCAACCTGATCAACAAATCCAAAAGAAACATAAAAAAATTAGTCAATAACACCATCTTGTGCAATTAAATAAATGAAAATATGACTAAATAATTGATTAATGGTCAAACAGATCATAGCATACCCTGACTCAATATGCAAAACGATAAATGTATAGTTATAATTTTGATTCTCATATACCAATTTCACCCATTATTCTACCAGTTTCAAACCGCTTTCAAACTTTTGTATAATAAAAGATTTTAAACCAAACTGAAATGGTATCCAAACAATATTCCACTAATTTTTAGAAACAAATTCCTAACCACTGTAAAGTACAATGAACTAAGGCAAAATAGCAAATGAAACAAATTCTTACTCTATTAATTTAAAGAATTAGATTCCTATTGAATGTGAACTACCGCAAAATAGTAACTGAAACTATTTTTTTTCAACTGAATATACAATGTTTTATAATGAATTCATCCAATATTGGGACAGACATACATGCTACATAGACTAAAAACAGTCAAAGATAAACCTACATTATGTTGATTGAAATTGTGAAATGCAAGCCTATAAAAATGCTAACCTTTTGCTTTACAGAAATCTGAACAGCAAATCATATGAATAAGAAACAAATGGTAGACTAAAGCATTAGGGCATACAAAATGAATTAGAGTACTGGAAGAAGGGAAGGCTTTTCCAACTTGATAAAATTAAACCTTACCCTTGAAAGTGCCTAATTAATAATTGTCTTACAGCAGAAAAACGCTCTAAGTATGACGCAAGTACCTCCTAGTACAAATGGAAACAGAGCATCCAGAATCCACTGACATCATTATTATACACACAAGTCAGATAATTGTTGAAATAAGTTTGATTAACAACCATTATCAGACTTATTTCTCCTGTCAATAAAGGTGTATTGGCTGCAAGTTTATGACGTTAAGGACAAATAAGACGCAGTTTAAATTAGTAGACAGTTTTTTGCTTTAATGCAAAAACTTCATGGATCGAACTAACACATTACATATTATGGTATTATCAAATGTGATCCATATAATACTGCAGCACATGTAAGTACAGTACTAGCTAATCGGAACAAAGGATGACCAAATTGATACAAAAGCAGACAATTAATTTATTAATTTAAACTAAATTACATTGTTACCAACTTAATTTAGCACCAATTAATCCTAGGAATACTTAGTATAATTGATTACTTAATGTACATATACATAATACATACATATATACACATACACACACATATGTGTGTGTGTATGTTTGTATGTATGTATGTATGTATATTAGTATATAGGTAGCAAGTCTAAAGCAAATGGGAAGGCTAGGAATACAAGTTTATTTTTAAAAGAAGCAAAGCATGTGAGAGGATACGCATATTTAAGAAAATGCAAGGCTTTAACATAGCAACAAATTATATGCAAAGCTTAACATAGCAACAAATTGTATGTTTTAGCTGGATTATAGTCAATGGTACAACTGAATTTAAGTACAGAACTAGCTTAGTAACAAATATATTCCATATACAGAATTGTTCAATATATTTCTCTAATGTAGTAACAGTTCTCTTTGACAGCAAATATTGTATGTCTATAAATTTTCATTTATGAAAAGTATACAAGGAAGCCATATGTTTTCATCAATGTGTAATTCCGACAAAGCTCTTAGATTATTTTTTGAAATAAAAAAATAAAAAAAATGGCGTAACACTTATGTTTGAAGTGGCGGTCTGACCAACTTGATCAAAGTGCACTCACTTAGGATTTTTGCTTTTCTTATGCAACTTCTACTAAATCCTACAAAAAAAATGCTCAGTTTATGAAATAGATAGAACAAAAGCTTCATTGTACTTCAAAATAAAATTGCATCAAGTTTGATAATAAAAACCGAGCACTTTGCTTTACCGCTTAGTTTATATACCGGGCTAAGCTTAGTTTATAAGTTAAGGAGGTGCATCACTTGGTAACTAAGAAATGAGGTACAATCATGACATCACTATGTAATTGCAAGCAAGATAGCAATTTGTATATATTCATTTATCATAAACTACTCTTTCTAAAGTATATCAAAATTGTATATCATTATTTGTGGTTGTACGTATCTAATCCCAACTGGATGAAAAAGCTAAATATAGGTAAATTTTGACTTTGATGTTGAAGGCCCATTGCTCCAAAATGATCATTTTTGGCAACAATAATTAACAGTAGCTTTATTGTGCCCATGATACTAGTAGTGCTTTTTTATTTTTAATGACAATTCGATTGGAAACACAAATTACTACACATCAATCTAATAACATTTACAAAAAATTAGAATTAATTTTTGTCTACCTTTTTATACATAAGTTTGAACAAAAATTTATCTAATATAAAAGGAATATACAAATAAAACAATTCTTTAATTTGACTATATAAATTAAGTAACTTCATTGGGCTGCGATGACAAACGTAATTGTAGCAACTATAAATTTTACGCATGTTAAATTTTATTATTTCAAATTGTAGCTTGAGAAAATACGGAATATAATATGCATATATGAAAAAAGCTTGTGATTTACAGGCACTGTTTTGTGCGTTAAATGTGTTCCCTATACTCATCACGTCTTCATTGAATGTGCATATTTTCTCATTGAAAAATGTGAACTGATGATTTTTGATATTGTCACGTGCATTATATATGCAAATGACCGGCAAGGTAGATAGTTCAGGGATTGTCATGCGCATTATACATGTCATATGATTTATAGGAACTGTCATATGCAGTATACATATCTAAAAATGACCAGCAAGATGGATAAAATCTGTAGAGTCAAAATGTTGTGTTAGGCTTGGCAGCACATTTTTCTAAGATTTTCGAAATTTTCCTGCTCAATGATTTATCATAGTTAACATAAAATCACGGCGATCGTTTTGTCCTAGAGTAAATCATTTACAGCTTATGCATTAACTGCTTTTTCAACGAAAAATGTTTGTAAATGAAAATCATGTGAATAAACTAGCCAGCTAGATGAAAATTGTTAGAATATAAAATACAAAGTGGAATTCTAATAACATGGTTAACATTATCTTCATAAATACTCAAATCCATGATAATACACTTCTATAAAATACTGCAAGCACTATATCCTTTTATTGCCCTGAAAATGTGATCCATTATCCATAGTTATTAATGGCGCACGGCGCAAAAATGCGCAACATCAATCTGAAGCCTTGGCGCACGGCGCGGCAAATGGCGCGCGGCTTTCTGATTTACTGCGCATTTCTGTTTTTTAATTTAACATATAACAACAAATTTAAAAGTTCAGTATTTTGTGCTAAAACATATGCAATCAAAGTTTTTACTATTTTGCAAAAAGAAACATCATCATATTTGACATCATTAGAATAGAATTTCAAGCATGATAGTTTCAAAATTGAAAATAATAATACATATTACTAATAAACTAGAATTCCGAATCCGATTCAACAATCATATTTTCCAAATCAACATCTGCATCATCGGATTCATAAGCACAATTAGATTATATCAAGTTTTTTTATTGTTAGGATGATGTGGTTATACTTAGCAACACAAAGGACAATTGGTGAGGAAGAATAGCATATCGATTGGTAATATTATTTCCCTGATGCAATTGATAACTTTATGCAAGATAAAATAAAAATAAAGTGATCAACAATAATTTTATGTGAAATGCAAAAAATGAAAAAATAAACAAAAAACAAAACAAAAGGCGCGCCATTTTGCGCCGTGCTCCTTTTTTGTGCCGCGCGCCTTTTGCCGCGCCTTCTCATATGCGCCGCGCCGCAAGAAGAAATGACGCAGATGTCGCGCCACGCCGCGCCGTGCGCCATGGCGCATGCCGTAGCGCGCCATTCGTAACCAAAGAAAACTTTAGGTATGCACATTAATTACAATAGATAAATAAAAAGCATCAATAAAAGAGCGTTATGTTCTGCAAAAATAATCCTTTTTAGTTGGAAAAAAGCACAAATATACCACATTACATATTTAACATAAAACTGAATGCTAAGGCGATAATACTGAGGATAGATATAAATAACAAAATACAATTTACAGCATTAATTAATATAGGAATGAGATCCCATCATATTTTCCATACTTAATCATGTAATACCCTAACTTACCCTGTTAATAAAACAAGGGTGAAGATTAAACATCAAAGAATCCTACACAACATTGTCTACTCATTCTCGACCCAGCACATACTATGGATATTCATAAATGTCCAAAGCTGTCACAGTCACATTTTAGTATCATCATTTAGACATATTATAAAAACTAACTTATTCATCTTACTAGCAGCCTACTAAGCATCAGTTTGATTTTTAGTACCTTAATGATAATTGATGATATGTCAAACTTGCTTGCAGTATTCAATTTGAAGATCCAAAAACTATATACGGTAACTTAACTCTCAAAAGAACGGTGGTAAAAAACATGCAATGTATATTTGAGTTAATCGTACTTCAAGAGAAAGGGATAAGCATGACTCACTTGCTTTTCATGTTTGCTCTTCCTAAATATGATGACGTTGAACAATCTTTGCATTGTCTACACTTAAAGCCTTTGCTCACCTTTGTCCTTTTTTTTCTTCATCCATTTCCAATCATTTTGAGGTGACAGCTTCAGAGAAAAGCCTTTCTATAGCGAATTCTGTACTAAGCTCAACTTCATTAAATTACATATAATGTTAGGACCAATACACTAGAAAAAGCTTATACTGTAACCATAAACACTTCACTAACAATTCCAAAAACAATTATCTGCATGCTAAGGAATAGTTGCTTCACCACTGCCAGCAACGACATGCAAAGGAGCATAAATAACAGTACCATCTCCCTTGTACTATAAGAAACAACAATAATTAAACTTATTATACTCAAACACTTTTTATTTGTTAAGTGGAATGAATGAGTCAGCAAGTGTAGACATGGATTTCTTTCATACTGGAGTTGGATGGTTCCATTTATAGTCCATGAAACAACATAAGGAATCAAACTTGTCAACCAAATGTAAGGCAACAAAACATAATTTAAAAAGTATAAAAACCAAGCCTTTTGTAATGCTAGAAAATAACAAACCTGTAAACAGAATGAAATTTTCAACTATGGTAAATGAAACAAAATTTGACCTTTAACCATAACTGAAATCGAACTCGGAAATCAAAACTAAGATAAAAGCTATAACCCTACGAATTAAAACAAGATGAAATATCTAGAGGACTAAAAAGGCGATGACTTTACCTAGACAAGATGATGGCAGATAGTTATAGGCGATGGCGATTACCGGTTTCATGTAGAAATTATACCAGCGAATCGAAATCCAAATATATCTTAAAATTTGGATCTGATGGATCGATTGACGACAGAGTAGGATTGCATACGTTAGATCTAGGGTTGTTTAGGTCGTTGTAGACCAACTTCTTAGATCCCAAGGATAAGGCGGCAACCCTAGAGCGAAAGCACGAATGACGAAGAATGAAAGGGTCAAGCGTTAGAATGTGATTGAGAAGTGTACGGAGGAAATTACTAATGTATCCACTGTATCTTATCGTTGTTACGTAATCTGCAAAAGGTATAACAGTAATAACCGTTGTAATAGATTATAACGAGAATATCGGTTACAACGTTATAACAGTAATAACCGTTACGATTTACAAAATGACATTTTTGGTGTAGTGAGAAATATTCTAAACCAAAAAACACAATGGCCTCCACTAATACAACAATCAAATCAATCCCGATTCGTCCATCATACCATTCGAAGGTCCGTTTCAACGCACTGCGCTCGCTCATGTAATGAAATTAAAGGACAAAATGGAGAATGTACTATAAATGCTCACTGAAATCCAAGTTTTACAAATAAGGATGAATCAAGAGCATGTGAAACTAGAAAAAATCATGCAAAATCTACAAAAATTTGTTATGGATAACCACCTAATCTGATTATCATCGAAGATGATAATCAAATAGTGGAAGAGGAAGCAGAGGAAGAAGAGGAAAAGGAATAAATGGTAGAAGATGAGGAAGAAGAGGCATAAAATGAAGGCATGGAGGAAGATGAAATGTCATTTGCGTTGGCGAAATATGCTTCGATAGAGAAGGGAATATAGTTGAGCAAAATGAGGAATTTAGTCTCCATTATCCCAATTGCCTAATTCATAAATCCCCGATCGTTAAGAAGCATTAAATGATTAGTTTCTCGTTTATTCGTACGTGCGATGTAATATGTTCAATTATAGCATATTCATGTTCTCGTAAAATGTTTTAATTTGTATGGCTTGTATTGTAAAACAACATCTAAATTATTTAGTTCATACATTGTTTGTTTTCTATCAAGTTTTCATAGATTTCAGATTAAGTATTAGAATAGTTATATATAGAGTATAAGGATATTATATGCGCATGAATTTAGGGGAGTCATGTATACCAGTATAGAAGTAAGTATTATATCCTTAGAATATATAAATAGATATGGGTTATAGATTTAGGGAGTATATTTAAAGATTATTTTTGTTGATGACAAAGGGGGAGAAATTATGAATTAATTAGGCTTATTTTAAGTTGAGTATGTAGGATTCATGGTAAAAGGGGGAGTATTCGAAGGACAAAAGAAAAAAGTATGAACATGTATGAATATTTTATAAATCAAGGTTGTCATCATCAAAAAATGGGAGGTTGTTGGAGATTGGAGTTTTGATGACAAAAACCTTATTTCAGTTATCATTATTAATTGATTATAATATATATATATATACTAACATCTCTATCTAGAATATATATATACATATATATGTAGGGTTTGTATACATGACTTAAATACTGAAGACTGTACAGTTTTAGAGTTCAAAGGGATTCAGGATTCAAAAGAGATTCAAGACTCATGAGTTATCAAGTTATTAAGATTTAAAGAGCTCAAGAAAAATATAGTAATTGAGTCTAGTTTATATGTAAGACTCTGTTTTTCAAATTTTGATTTTCAAATTTCAAATTTTGATCTCAAAATTTAAATCCTGATTTCAAATTATTTTCTAAATGATTTCAAACTATTATCTTACTTATGATTTCAAACTATTATCTTATAAAGTTTTAATATATATATATATATAAGTTTATAATATATATAGTATTATAGTTTTATATCTTATAAATTTATAAATGTGTTTATATAATATATTATTATGTTTCTATATGATTTTATACTTTAGAATATTCATTCAAATATCTAAGTTTTGATTCAAGAATTTCCAAAATAATATATATGTTTAAAAACTTGAAAAATAGTTTTAAAAATAAAAATATTATACATATGTCGACACACATTATTATACATGTCGACGTATAACTGTGAGATTTTCAATTTTCAAAGGAAATGTCTTTTCACTATTTGTAACATTTCAGGAACATTGCAACCTATGGGACACTATAAAAAGGAGTTGATTTTGAACTTTTAATCATTCTTTCTTCTCCATCTTCACCCCTTTACTTACCACCATTAATATTAATTATTTTCTTGATTTCTACGCTTATAGTTTGTCGATTTCTACTCAAATTATATCAAACTTCTTCTCTTATGAATCTCTATCAAATAGTCTATAAATTGAAGTGCTTTTAAAGAGTTGTAGGGTTGTTGTAATAATTTGGTAATTGTTTGGGAAAGAGTGTGTTCCTTGTAGCCCTGAAATCAAGGAAAAGGAGCGGTGTTAACCTTGTAGCCATGAAATCAAGGGTGTTTGGAGCGGTGTTAACCTTATAGTCGTGAAATCAGGGGGTTGTACTTGGATATTGATAATAATAAAACTCTATGCAATCAAGTGTTGCGTGGGACTGGACGTAGGAGTAATCCGAACCAGTATAAAATCCAGTTTGTTCTTTCCTTTTCTACATTTTATATTTATCTATTTTTGTGTCTGTGATTGTTTCTGCGTTTGTGATCATCTCTGATGTGATAATCATTGTGTGATTCATATAGTAGATCTATTAAGTTTAAGATTTTCTTAAATTTCTTATAAACACTATTCAACTCCCCCCCCTTTATTATTTGTTTTTCCTTAAGGTCCGCATTCCACATTCCCTAACATCTCCTGCACTTAACAAGAGGAGTAATGCGCTGAATGACGTGATAGATAGCTATGGACGATCATTAAGGTAGAATAACACAAGCAGAACCTGTCATGTAAGTCACAGCGTAGAGATGAAATATGATAGAACATGTACAGCAGGTATATAATAGTGAAGCAGGGTTGAGCAAAAACTTAAGCTTTTCCATATCATCGTGAAATATCCATACAACATTGGATAACACAATAAGGATCTATACAATGTGCTTCATTACAAGTCTTTCGGAGAATACGTCAACATAGCAGTAGGAAAACAACAAATAGTGGGTAACAGGTAACTAATGCGTAAGCCTGCAGCTCATCGTCACTCAACAATGTTGTCCTCATCAAGATCAGACAAGCACAAGCCTCGAAGGCCTAAACCAACATCAAACAAGCACTCAAGAAATATCTCCTTCGACGATGAATAATCTACACAAGACGATACAAGCAAAGCAATCAGCATACATGACTTTGGTATCACTGCCAATCCTTCCTTGAAACCATCATTAATCGTATGATTGAGTACATTACGCCATTCTGTCAAGGATTAGTGGTAACCTCGGTTCTAGCAAAAACTCCATACGCGATCGTCCCTCGTATCTCTAGGCCCATCGTAATTGCTCAGGGTATACGATCTTTATCGAATCAGATCTTAATGGGCGTACCCAACTATATCTCTGCCTCGAGTCCGTAGAACTTCCTACTAACGATAATCCCTCATCCTTCATAACTGTAGTTATCATCACTGGTGACTATCCATCAGCTCAAAATACACTTAAGAAACCATTATCCACAAGCTCGAAGCATACTTGAGTCACTTGCATATTCATTGCATTTTTCCAATCAACGAACACTTCATATCACTTTGAATATTCCTACCTGAATTCACCTTGAAGCCATATACATTCTCAAACCAAAATAATCATCACTTTTGGTCGACATTCAATCTATAGCACTTCAGCTTTTCCGCTACGAAAAACGTATCATAGCGCTTAAATTCCCATCTACAGCATTTGTTATACGGTGTAGTATCTTCTGCCCGATCCAAAAAGAATGACCCGATCCATCAGGTCATAAACGAACCTTACTTCAAAGGACCTGATTCAACACAGGTGTTGCATGACCCTTCCAATCTAGATGACCCGACCTAGGAGCAACGACCCATCAATTCTAGATGACCTTAGTATACATGAACACCCTGTTTCATAGATGCTTGGATGACCTGGCCATTTGAACAACCCGACCATGTCCAACGACCCTCGACCCATCAACACTAGCTGACCTAACAGCACAAGTACGTAAACAACCTTTGTTTCCAATGACCTATGCACCGATGTTTGAATCTAGCTATCTCGACCGACCTGGCATCGAGCGACCCAACTAGCATGATTTGACCTGATGCAACCAACCCGACTCATTTCGTGCTCCCTAAGCCATGACCCATGCCCCTTCTAAAATGACCTGACTCCAGATTTGATCGACCTACCTCCAATCTCAACCAATCCATCACCAAATGAAAATATTGATGCAAACAACTCATTTAAATCGATCAAATTCAACCCAAAATCAATTGCAATCATCAACACACACTAGCACAACAACAAATCATCATATAACTATATGAATTCACCAAATAATGAAAAAACGATGAATGGATTAACAAATGGAACTAAACTTGAATAAACACACTAATTACCATATGAATTTACCGATTAAAGTTGTTAGATTAGATCCTATGATGATTCTAATGAAAACATACTTACCATGATGTACATCTAGGTGAAAACAACTTGGAATGAAGAAAATAAGATCAAACAACCTATATACTTGATTGAATCTATGTAAGAGATGCGTATAACTCACCAGATCTTCAAAATAGCTTGAAATCGCTAAACTCCCAATCCAAAAAGAGTAGAATAATCTAAAAACCTCTCAATTTGATGAGATCTCCCTTCACTTGATGTAGATCTAGCTTCGCTCGATCTAAATCTTCAAACTTCTTGCGTAGATCTAGAATTTTAATGAAGGAAAATTTTATTTGATTGAGCAAGGAGGATTATGAGCTCAACCAAATGAGAGAATGAAGAAAGTAAACTATTCTCCATGTCACTACGCCCTGTTTATAGCCTCTAACCAGCCCAGTAATGGGCCACACCAATTCAACCCATTAATGAGGAATTAAAAAAGATATACCTTAATACTTAGCTAGATTCTTCAAAACATTGAAATAAAATGATAATTTGGTAAACTTACAAAACACGATTATTGAGTTGACAACATCATTTTGATTGTGTAGATTCTTCTAAACACGTCATTTAAAAGATAAGAAGATATTTTAAATTGATATGGATATATTAATCTTTCAAATATACAAATAAATATAAAATTTTCAGTAAAAACCATGTTTATCTTTCTACAGAAATATATGCATCATTTTCGTGGTATCTACTTGTGATCGCATCAGTACCATGACAGCAATGTGATGTACATTCTTTGGTATAAATTGAATAATTTGTTGTTACCATGATAGTCATTACTATTTTAACAGTTCAAAAGAGTAGCCTTTAACAAATTTATTATTATTTGTTAAACAAAATGCTTATCATGCCATTATGCCAGGCAGGACCAAAGCACTTCAAAATCACAATATTTAGTTTATATATAAACGCCAGTGGACCAAGTATGTATTTCACATAGACAACACTTATTGCTTACCACAACGCAACATTGATGTTTATAATATGGGGTTGTCTAACATGTAATTTAATATTTGCTCTCTCGTGAATAACAGTATGATAAATTATAAGCTAAATTTATTTATTTCGGTGATTAAAGAAAACGAGTAGAGTAGAGTAAATAATTAAGAAGTTGCTATTATGGACCCATTTGACACAGTAATAACAAAGGTAAATTTAAAATGTGCAATATGTGTGGGCTCAATGGAAGATGATACACCAACATTATGTAGGTACCTCTTTTGTAAAAAATTGCATATGTAATGCCATCATAGCTTAATATTAACATTGTCCAGACACCATGGTTACAAGTATTAAAAGAAAATTTTTGTGAGTACAAAGTGGTGCCAACAACTTTTGCAAAAAATAAAAGGTCAGGCAGTTAACCCTATCAAATATCAAATAGTTGATGAACTTATATTTGATAAAAGAAAGATATTGGTTGATCCCAAACTGGATACACTTGTACAAATCATCATTGGAGAGCATCATTCCATTAACTTAGGAGGACATTCAGGAATCAGGGTGAATTAAAAAAGATACATTTTTTATTGGAAATATATGAAAAGGACAGTTTAAAATTTTGTGAAAAGTTGTGACACCTTTTAGAGAAACAAAGCCGTAAATGTGATGATGTCTGGACTATTGAATCCCCTACCCAACCTGATAAAATTTGGGTAGACATATCCATGGACTTCATCACTAATTGGCCTAGAATCAACAACAAGATAGTCATATTTATGATCATAGATAGGCTCAATAAATACGCACATTTCTTCCTATTAAATCATCCTTATACTACTAAAGAAGTGGCTCAAGTATTTTTCAATGGGTCTTCAAATTGCACAAAATGCCTAAGACTATTGCCAGTGATAGAAATTCCTTATCTACAAGCAATTTTTGGAGAAAAAAAATCAGTTTGCTAGGGTGCAGCGTCAAGTTACGTTCATCCTACCATCCATACCGAGACTGTTAATAAGACTTTGGAAGGGTATCTAAGAAGTTTTATAAGTTGTAAGCCTCATGAATTGGTTGATTGGCTATCTATAGCTGAATATTCATACATACTTCATGGAAAATGTAACGACCCGGAAAAATGCGATCTTGGTTATCCGATATACAACACATATCGAAGATCAAAGGATCGAATATAACCGAATAGTTAATGAAAGAAATTAGAAGGTGAGAATAGATAAGATAGAAACTTAGAATAGAAGAAGAAGAAGAAGAAGAACACAACATCAGAGTAACACGAACCTCACAGCGGAACGAATAACATATAATAGATAACATAACTTTGAAATATAACAGTTATGTATACAATAGCACTTATCAGAGTACAGCACTTACAACACAGCGGAAATAACTATAGCTATATGATCTTGAAGCCTCCTGCTCCACGCTCTTCCAGTATATCAATAAATTCCTGACTACTTGACTGCCCGTACAAAATTAGGCACCCAAGAGTTTAGGGAAAACAAAACAAATAAACTCCGGGACAGTCATGGGACTGGTATGAGTAAAACAGTTTAAACAGGCATATGAACAAGTAAACGATATCTCATAAGACCACGCCGCAGAACGGAACGGGTTTTTCCCTTATGAGAATCCAAAATATCTTTATGTCAAAAACCTTTTGATATTATAATAATATCTATGTACAAATAGATATAACCTAGCAGAAACGCTTTCATCTCACGTTCTACATAAATAGTATACAATCAAAATCGCAAGCACGTATTGGATAATGGATTTCCAACTATGACAAGGTATGGAACCACCTTCCGATCAGTGTACTCTAGGAACGATACACTGGAGTTCAACAAGAACATCTTGTAACTCAGCCACACATGACCGACCACTCATTTCGCTTGACTGTATCGAATGTATATAACCAACGGTTGGGATCAACAACCGTTTCCCGTATATTTATGGGACAGCATTGATAGATTTAAGAAACAAATGAATATTCATTAGATATGTGATTATACACCCTACTTCGGTGCGACCGACTTAGCCATGCTGCCTGCCCGATTTCTTTCATTTACCGGTTGATGAGGCTAGAAGCTACGCTTTATCATTACATCAGATTTACTTTGAATGCTACATTGTCAAATCCATCGAAATCACTAATTGACGTCTACAACCATACATTACGTGTCAGCTAAAAGAAGTTTCCTTCTCCGCTTCCACTCTTGGTACGGTTGAAGAAATCAATGTACGTGTCCTTTCTGGAAATACTCTGTCAGACATTCATTCATACAAGTCATCCTCATTCACTTAGAATGTCACATCGTCATACCCGCCAAATCACAAATTGACTTATCCAAAAATAACACGGGTATACAGCTAAGAGAAACGAATTCCTCCGCCACCAAACGTGAATACGTTTGAACAGATCAACTTACGCGATCCACTGGATATACTCTGTCAGACCTTCGTCCATACAAGTTGTCCTGGGACTGGACAAACCAAAGGCACTATTCTGTATATCCATCTTAGTCACTGTTATCTAAGACTTATACAACAGCCCTTGCATTTTACTCTGTCTTCAATTATCTTTGGCATATATGATTCGCGACGCTTATGCCAATAAAGAGTGGTTCTATGGATAATAATCCAACCGGTCTCTCCATATTAACAACGTTAAAATGGTCAAAACTTCGATAGTCGGTGAGTTAACTATCAAATAAAAACAAGTGTGCGAACAACGATATTATTTCCAAATGGAAATTATATCGAACAAACATTATTTAACATTAATCTCTTTAGTTCATTTATTTACTTACCTCCTGTTCCCTATATTCTAAATTCTTATTTTCTTTTATCAGAAAACATTTCTGATTCTCGTTTGGAAAACATTTCCAAAACTCCTTTACGATCAAACCTTACCATTTCTTAGTCAAGAAGGAAGTCACTCAAGTTGGGGTATAATTACCTCTCAGACCTTAACTGAACAACCTTATAACTTTGAAATGGTCAAAGTTTATCTTTTAATCTTTAACAACTTCTTTACGCCTTTCTCGGATTCAATTTTACTAATCCACTTCTATATTTAAAACATTGGTTATAACGATAACGTTATAATCCCTCCTTTCAAATTATCTAACCTTAATTATAACTTCTATTCTTATTAGTGAATAATTTACCTAACACTTATTTATTTATGAACAAATAAATCTCTATTTAAACACTGGAAAGTATAAGTACTTTCCCGAATTCGATATAATCGAATTTGCCGATTAACTCTCTTCGAGAAATCTCTATTTGATTAACTCTTTTTCGAATAACCTATATTCGACTAACTCCTTCTCGAATAAATGATATTCGATAATCTCTCTTCGAATAACTAATATTCGATAACTCTTCCTTTCAAAAATCTCATATTTGAAAATCTCACTTCGATTAAACTATAATCGATAATTCCATCCGATGAAACTAACATCGATAACTCCTTTCGATGAAACTAACATCGATAACTCCTTTCGATGAAACTAACATCGATAACTCCTTTCGATGAAACTAACATCGATTATTTAACTCGACAAACTTAACTCGACTAACTTAACTTGACTCGACTAACTCGACTTACTTGGTTCGACCAATCCGATTCGATTAACTAGGCTCGACTAACTTAACTAACTTAACTCGACTTACTTGGTTCAACCAATTCGATTCGATTAACTAGGCTCAACTAACTTGACTAACTTAACTCGACTTACTTGGTTCGACCGATTCGATTCGATTAACTAGGCTTGACTAACTTGACTAACTTAACTCGACTTACTTGGTTCGACCAATTCAATTCGATTAACTAGGCTCGACTAACTTGGTCGAACCACCCGATCAACTCAACTTATTTAACTTAACTTATTTCTCAACTCGATCAACTCGATTAACTCCTATCGAATAACTAATATTCGATTAAACTCCATTCGCTTGACTCTACATCGCAGCGATCACAATGGTTACGCATGGCTCCCTCAGGAAACATCCGACCGCCGTAGGCTATTTACAGCCCTGCGAATTACACTAGCAGTCGTACAAGATGGCAACTTACCCTGAATACTATGTTTGACTAACTCTGTCTCAAATAACTATATTTGATTAACTCTAGTTCGTTTTAACTCTAATCGATTAACTCTAACTAATAAACTCCAACTGGTTAACTCTAACTGATTAACTCTAACTGGTTAACTCTTTTTGACTAACTCGACTTGACTAACCCCTTTCGAATAACATATTCGATTAACTAACTTTCGAATACCATATTTGATTAACTAACTTCGAATACCATATTCGATTAACTCCTTTTGAATGTCTATATTCGATTAACTAACTTCGAATACCATATTCGATTAACTCCTTTCGAATGTCTATATTCGATTAACTAACTTCGAATACCATATTCGATTAACTCCTTTCGAATGTCTATATTCGATTAACTAGGCTCGACTAACTTGAATACCATATTCGATTTCTCCTTTCGAATACCATATTCGATTTACTTTATTCACTTTATAAAGATTTCCTTTTTAACAACGTTTTATTCATTTGAAATGATTTACTTTTAAATAACGGTTCTACACTTTAAAAATGATTTCCTTTTTATAATGTTCCATTTCCAATTCTATTTGTAAATGATTTACAAATATTTCCTTTTCAAATTTATTCTTGAAATATTCTAACTCCTTAAATCCTCTGAAAAATTCGCCATAACCTCCTTTGTATCGGGAGCATCGGGAAAATCCCCAAACTCGCCACACAGGCCTTTCCATTCAAAAAGAAAATAGTTTGAAATTATTTCCTTTTTGAATATCTCCTATTTATTAATATTCCCATTTATAAATATCGCTTATTTATAAATATTCCAGTTTATAAATATTCTGTTTTCAATATCACTTTGAAAATCTCCTTATCAATATCCCGTATGTTATGGTATTCAATCATATCAAATGACGATGTTCAATATCGTCCATACACACACAATCAACAACAGGTTATAATTCACATCATATATCAAAATATATGAAAAACAATAAAATAACTGTTGAGGAATCCAGTCGGATTCCTCCAACCTGTCTCCCTGCATCCACAGATGTTACACAATATGATTATCATCACTTTCAGTTCTATATGATATATTCTGTTAAACAGAATCGATATAGAAAATTCAACTAACTGACTAGTAGTTCAATCAAACAGTCAACATACAGTCAATCAACCAATATCTAACAGTTCTAAAAATACAACATGAAATTATAAACTGTTCAGCGTTGGTGAGTTTTACTCACATTTGCGCGTTAGCCGTTAAATAACGGTTTGCGTTATTTGATTCCGACAGACCATTTATTTCGCCATAAATTGTAACGAGCTCGGAATCACTTCCGGTCAGTCTCATTGTGTTGCTCTCGTCCATACGATCCCAACGCAACTTACGGTTCTCGATTCTGACCTCGTATGGGCCAGATATCGCGTAAACAAGTTAGTACATTTTAATTTAAAATAAAACTTGAATTTTAAACTCTTATTGGGCTCACCCCTTTTTCTGAAGGCCCAAATCCCCCCTTTAACTACCACGGCCTCTTTCCACGTTGCCCTCTTCCCCAGAATGAACTGCCGTGCCTCAGTAAATCACCACACCACTTCGATTCTTCAAGCTCAAACACCACCTTCCATACTTCATGAAATCTCCAAGCAACTATTCCGTTCAACTCCTCTTCCAGTTTCCTTCCTCCTCATCACCACCAGAACCGAGCCGTCCTTCTTCCCGAGGTCGCGTCGAGCAGGTCCTCAACGTCAGTGCTGATAACCGGTGACACCAATATACACCGAATCCCACCCAGGTTTGCGTACACCTTCCAAATCAACCCACGAATCCATCGACAACGCTAAATCATTGAATCGATGCTCGAATCCTTCCTGATTTCCAACCCTAGCTCACCCCTATCTTCGCTGCAATTGTTCGGATTCCATGAAAACCCATCGAGCCCTACGATTTCACTACCAAAACGGAGAGCATTTCACCAGCAACTGGAATATGTATTCACATTGATTTATAGATTTTCTTTTGATTTGTTCTTGATTTTTTTAAGAATCTGCTTGGTTTTCTTTTGCTGGAAAATTAAAATGTGGCGGCGGAATTTGTGTTCACTGAGGAATTAGGTTTTAGTGTGGATTGGGAGTGTATTTATAGAAGGATAAAATATCTAGATATTTTTTTATTAATATTTTAATATTTTATTTTCATCAATTTCTCTTCTAACTGACTTCTAAAAATCCCTGCGACTACATACGATACCCAAAAATCACCAAACTGGACATGTAGCTAGATTTCGATATTACGGTCCCACGAAACTGGTTTCGTCGAATTCCGACTTCGTATGCTCACACAGCTTATTTTTAACTGTCAAAATACTGACTGTTTTGCACTCTAAAAATCCGTACGGCCACACACTGACCCTAAAAATCACGGAAACTGACATCTTGCAACTCTTTGATATTGCGGATCCAACAAAACTGGTTTCGTCGAAATCCGACTTCGTTTGCAAAACTGGCTATTTTTAACTCTCTAAATAGCCCTTTTAAATATATAAATATATTTAAAAACAATTCAATTAAATATTTATAAATAAATATTATCGTATATATCCACATACGATATCACACATCTCTAGAATATTCCTATATGAATTTCCAGCTTGATATTTCAAATCCCGATTACCTCGATATTCAATTTATATCGAAAACCCTTTTATAACGTAAATAAAGCGTTACAAAATATAAAGGAATTCCACAGCGACTTTTCTGAAATTTGATTTGGACGTAACTCAAAATCTATATGACGAAATCCCGATTTTTCTCTTCCACTAGAAAGATATACTCCACCAGCTCCACACGTTTCTTGTTTCATAGAAATCCGGCTTAAAACGAATCCTGTACATTCAGTTGAAGTTCAAATCGCCAAATAATGAACTGCAGCGCCATTTCGAGCTCGTTTATAAATATATTATAAACTATACGTTCAAATGTCGTCGATTCAATATAATCGTTATTATATTTCGAATCAAAACTCCACCAAATCTCGTATGCTATTCAAATCACACGATATTGTGAATTTCACTATTTCCGACTATTTCGACATTATAATATATTATTATATTATAATTATCTATTAAATATTCAATATTATTTAATTAAATGGTCATTAACTTCTCTAAATCACCAATTATATAATTAAATAAATTAATTATATACCTCTAAAAATGCGGGTCATTACATTCTTCCCCACTTAAAAATAATTTCGTCCTCGAAATTGCTAAGTTAGAGGACGACCCTGTCTATTGGAATTCCTAAGATTTGTTTACCCCTTATTTTTGATTTCAACTGAACCAATTAATATTGACAAAAATATTTATTCATTCCGACTAACTAAAATTTTCAAAAATTCTGAAAATTTTCTATCACTTTAAATTTTCGGAAAATTTCACCAGCACCTCCTTTGTACTGGTCAATAGCTCAAACTCCAACTCGCCTCTCTGGGCCATCTTCAACCCAAAAGAAAATCAAACAGCCAAGCGGCTTGCCAATTCGGCTCATAAATCTCATGCTTATATAAAATGTAAACTTGTACCTTTTTGTTGGGCATATCATTATATCCCTACCACTTCCATATGCTATCAACTCAGCATAAACCAGTGTTATCTCAATCAATTCCAATCAGTTCATATCCTCAAATCCAAACCGAATTTTATTCGAACCCCAATAACAAATTTCAAATTCTTAACTCATCAACCCAATTCCATAACAGATTATTCTCTAATCCAATTCAATTCTATTTAACTATGTTCAAGTTAAATTTCAATTTATTTTTACCATCTCATTTTATTTAACTTCATTAGTTAAATTTTAATTTCTAGAACTGAAATTCCTGGGTAAATTTCAAATCAATTTGAAATCATACTGCCAATTCAAAACCTTTGAATTTTCTAAACAACTTGTTTCCTCAAAACAATTCAAATTAAAATCTTTGGTAGTAATCCACCACTTAGAACTCGAAAATCACACCGATGATACTGCGCAGTCATCATCGGAATTATTTTCCAGCGACCCAAGTGATTTCAATACTATATCATTTCAAAACTCTTACTAAATACATCCATTTTGAAAACATCTCAAAATCTCCCAAGAACTTAAAATTTCCTTATTTTAATTCCAAATCAGATTTAAATTCATATTTAATTCATCTTATTTCATATACTTTACTTATATGATTCTGATTGGATATATATAAACATTTAATTTATAATCTTACTCGATTATAATAACAACAAATATATCCTATATATGATAATATATCACATATCCATACTGTGTCGGTCTATCGTATTCAAGTGTTTATTTACTCCTACCAATACAGTGGATCAAACTAATCAACCAAATCTCATAAACTACTCAACCGACGAATCTCCACAATATAAAACCATTTTTATATCAAATACAAATACGCACTCGTATATATACACTCAACTCAATCTAGGGTATTACTAACCCTATCTCTACCGAGTCACGCCACAGAGCCAAGGTAATTCTTAACTTAAGCTCTGATACCAACTGTAACGACCCGGAAAAATGCGATCTTGGTTATCCGATAAACAACACATATCGAACATCCAAGGATCGAAAATAACCGAATAGTTAATGAAAGAAATTAGAAGGTGAGAATAGATAAGATAGAAACTTAGAATAGAAGAAGAAGAAGAACACAACATCAGAGTAACACGAACCTCACAGCGGAACGAATAACATATAATAGATAACATAACTTTGAAATATAACAGTTATGTATACAATAGCACTTATCAGAGTACATCACTTACAACACAGCGGAAATAACTATAGCTATATGATCTTGAAGCCTCCTGCTCCACGCTCTTCCAGTATATCTATAAATTCATGACTACTTGACTGCCCGTACAAAATTAGGCACCCAAGAGTTTAGGGAAAACAAAACAAATAAACTCCGGGTCAGTCATGGGACTGGTATGAGTAAAACAGTTTAAACAGGCATATGAACAAGTAAACGATATCTCATAAGACCACGCCGCAGAACGGAACGGGTTTTTCCCTTATGAGAATCCAAAATATCTTTATATCAAAAACCTTTTGATATTATAATAATGTCTATGTACGAATAGATATCAACTAGCAGAAACGCTTTCATCTCACGTTCTACATATATAGTATACAATCAAAATCGCAAGCACGTATTGGATAATGGATTTCCAACTATGACAAGGTATGGAACCACCTTCCGATTAGTGTACTCTAGGAACGATACACTGGAGTTCAACAAGAACATCTTGTAACTCAGCCACACATGACCGACCACTCATTTCGCTTGAGTGTATCGAATGTATATCACCAACGGTTGGGATCAGTAACCGTTTCCCGTATATATATGGGACAACATTGATAGATTTAAGAAACAAATGAATATTCACTAGATAGGTGATTATACACCGTACTTCGGTGCGACCGACTTAGCCATGATGCCTGCCCGATTTCTGTCATTTACCGGTTGACGAGGCTAGAAGCTACGCTTTATCATTACATCAGATTTACTTCAAATGCTACATTGTCAAATCCATCGAAATCACTAATTGACGTCTACAACCATACATTACGTGTCAGCTAAAAGAAGTTTCCTTCTCCGCTTCCACTCTTGGTACGGTTGAAGAAATCAATGTGCGTGACCTTTCTGGAAATACTCTGTCAGACATTCATTCATACAAGTCATCCTCATTCACTTAGAATGTCACATCGTCATACCCGCCAAATCACAAATTGACTTATCCAAAAATAACACGGGTATACAGCTAAGAGAAACGAATTCCTCCATCACCAAACGTGAATATGTTTGAACAGATCAACTTACGCGATCCACTGGATATACTCTGTCAGACCTTCGTCCATACAAGTTGTCCTGAGACTGGACAAACCAAAGGCACTATTCTGTATATCCATCTTAGTCACTGTTATCTAAGACTTATACAACAGCCCTTGCATTTTACTCCGTCTTCAATTATCTTTGGCATATATGATTCGCGACGCTTATGCTAATATAGAGTGGTTCTATGGTTAATAATCCAACCGGTCTCTCCATATTAACAACGTTAAAATGGTCAAAACTTCGATAGTCGGTGAGTTAACTATCAAATAAAAACAAGTGTGCGAACAACGATATTATTTCCAAATGGAAATTAATTCGAACAAACATTATTTAACATAAATCTCTTTAGTTCATTTATTTACTTATCTCCTGTCCCCTATATTCTAAATTCTTATTTTCTTTTATCAGAAAACATTTTTGATTCTCGTTTGGAAAACATTTCCAAAACTCCTTTACGATCAAACCTTACCATTTCTTAGTCAAGAAGGAAGTCACTCAAGTTGGGGTATAATTACCTCTCAGACCTTAACTGAACAACGTTATAACTTCGAAATGGTCAAAGTTTATCTTTTAATCTTTAACAACTTCTTTACGCCTTTCTCGGATTCAATTTTACTAATCCACTTCTATATTTAAAACATTGGTTATAACGATAACGTTATAATCCCTCCTTTCAAATTATCCAACCTTAATTATAACTTCTATTCTTATTAGTGAATAATTTACCTAACACTTATTTATTTATGAATAAATAAGTCTCTATTTAAACACTGGAAAGTATAAGTACTTTCCCGAATTCGATATAATCGAATTTGCCGATTAACTCTCTTCGAGAAATCTCTATTTGATTAACTCTTCTTCGAATAACCTATATTCGACTAACTCCTTCTCGAATAAATGATATTCGATAATCTCTCTTCGAATAACTAATATTCGATAACTCTTCCTTTCAAATATCTCATATTTGAAAATCTCACTTCGATTAAACTATAATCGATAACTCCTTCCGATGAAACTAACATCGATAACTCCTTTCGATGAAACTAACATCGATAACTCCTTTCGATGAAACTAACTAACATCGATAACTCCTTTCGATGAAACTAACATCGATTATTTAACTCGACGAACTTAACTCGACTAACTTAACTTGACTCGACTAACTCGACTTACTTGGTTCGACCAATTCGATTCGATTAACTAGGCTCGACTAACTTGACTAACATAACTCGACTTACTTGGTTCGACCAATTTGATTCGATTAACTAGGCTCGACTAACTTGACTAACTTAACTCGACTTACTTGGTTCGACCAATTCGATTCGATTAACTAGGCTTGACTAACTTGACTAACTTAACTCGACTTACTTGGTTCGACCAATTCGATTCGATTAACTAGGCTCGACTAACTTGGTCGAACCACCCGATCAACTCGACTTATTTAACTTAACTTATTTCTCAACTCGATCAACTCGATTAACTCCTATTGAATAACTAATATTCGATTAAACTCCATTCGCTTGACTCTAGATCGCAGCGATCACAATGGTTACGCCTGACTCCCTCAGGAAACATCCGACCGCCGTAGGCTATTTACAGCCCTGCGAATTACGCTAGCAGTCGTACAAGATGGCAACTTACCCTGAATACTATGTTTGACTAACTCTGTCTCAAATAACTATATTTGATTAACTCTAGTTCGTTTTAACTCTAATCGATTAACTCTAACTAATTAACTCCAACTGGTTAACTCTAACTGATTAACTCTAACTGGTTAACTCTATTTGACTAACTCGACTTGACTAACCCCTTTCGAATAACATATTCGATTAAATAACTTTCGAATACCACATTCGATTAACTAACTTCGAATACCATATTCGATTAACTCCTTTTGAATGTCTATATTCGATTAACTAACTTCGAATACCATATTCGATTAACTCCTTTCGAATGTCTATATTCGATTAACCAACTTCGAATACCATATTCGATTAACTCCTTTCGAATGTCTATATTCGATTAACTAGGCTCGACTAACTTCGAATACCATATTCGATTTCTCCTTTCGAATACCATATTCGATTTACTTTATTCACTTTATAAAGATTTCCTTTTTAACAACGTTTTATTCATTTGAAAAGATTTACTTTTAAATAACGGTTCTACACTTTAAAAATGATTTCCTTTTTATAATGTTCCCTTTCCAATTCTATTTGTAAATGGTTTACAAATATTTCCTTTTCAAATTTATTCTTGAAATATTCTAACTCCTTAAATCCTCTGAAAAATTCGCCATAACCTCCTTTGTATCGGGAGCATCGGGAAAATCCCCAAACTCGCCACATAGGCCTTTCCATTCAAAAAGAAAATAGTTTGAAATTATTTCCTTTTTGAATATCTCCTATTTATTAATATTCCCATTTATAAATATCGCTTATTTATAAATATTCCAGTTTATAAATATTCTGTTTTCAATATCACTTTGAAAATCTCCTTATCAATATCCCGTATGTTATGGTATTCAATCATATCGAATCACGATGTTCAATATCGTCCATACACACACAATCAACAATAGGTTATAATTCACATCTGTATCAAAATATATGAAAAACAATAAAATAACTGTTGAGGAATCCAGTCGGATTCCTCCAACCTGTCTCCCTGCATCCACAGATGTTACACAATATGATTATCATCACTTTCAGTTCTATATGATATATTCTGTTAAACAGAATCGATATAGAAAATTCAACTAATTGACTAGCAGTTCAATCAAACAGTCAACATACAGTCAATCAACCAATATCTAACAGTTCTAAAAATACAACATGAAATTATAAACTGTTCAGAGTTGGTGAGTTTTACTCACATTTGCGCGTTAGCCGTTAAATAACGGTTTGCGTTATTTGATTCCGACAGACCATTTATTTCGCCATAAATTGTAACGAGCTCGGAATCACTCCCGGTCAGTCTCATTGTGTTTCTCTCATCCATACGATCCCAACGCAACATACGGTTCTCGATTCTGACCTCGTATGGGCTAGATATCGCGTAAACAAGTTAGTACATTTTAATTTAAAATAAAACTTGAATTTTAAACTCTTATTGGGCTCACCCCTTTTTCTTAAGGCCCAAATCCCCCCTTTAACTACCACAGCCTCTTTCCACGTTGCCTTCTTCCCCAAAATGAACTGTCGTGCCTCAGTAAATCACCACACCACTTCGATTCTTCAAGCTCAAACACCACCTTCCATACTTCATGAAATCTCCAAACAACTATTCCGTTCAACTCCTCTTCCAGTTTCCTTCCTCCTCATCACCACCAGAACCGAGCCGTCCTTCTTCCCGAGGTCGCGTCGAGCAGGTCCTCAACGTCAGTGCTGATAACCGGCGACACCAATATACACCGAATTCCACCCAGGTTTGCGTACACCTTCCAAATCAACCCACGAATCCATCGACAACGCTAAATCATTGAATCGATGCTCGAATCCTTCCTGATTTCCAACCCTAGCTCACCCCTATCTTCGCTGCAATTGTTCGGATTCCATGAAAACCCATCGAGCCTTACGATTTCACTACCAAAATGGAGAGCATTTCACCAGCAACTGGAATATGTATTCACATTGATTTATAGATTTTCTTTTGATTTGTTCTTGATTTTTTTAAGAATCTGCTTGGTTTTCTTTTGCTGGAAAATGAAAATGTGGCGGCGGAATTTGTGTTCACTGAGGAATTAGGTTTTAGTGTGGATTGGGAGTGTATTTAGAGAAGGATAAAATATCTAGATATTTTTTTATTAATATTTTAATATTTTATTTTCGTCAATTTCTCTTGTAACTGACATCTAAAAATCCCTGCGACTACATACGATACCCAAAAATCACCAAACTGGACATGTAGCTAGATTTCGATATTACGGTCCCAACGAAACTGGTTTCGTCGTATTCCGACTTCGTATGCTCACACAGCGTATTTTTAACTGTCAAAATACTGACTGTTTTGCACTCTAAAAATCCGTACGGCCACACACTGACTCTAAAAATCACGGAAACTGACATCTTGCAACTCTTTGATATTGCGGGTCCAACAAAAGTGGTTTCGTCGAAATCCGACTTCGTTTGCAAAACTGGCTATTTTTAACGCTCTAAGTAGCCCTTTTAAATATATAAATATATTTAAAAACAATTCAATTAAATATTTATAAATAGATATTATCGTATATATCCACATACGATATCACACATCCCTAGAATATTCCTATATGAATTTCCAGCTTGATATTTCAAATCCTGATTACCTCGATATTCAATTTATATCGAAAACCCTTTTATAATGTAAATAAAGCGTTGCAAAATATAAAGGAATACCACAGCGACTTTTCTGAAATTTGATTTGGACGTAACTCAAAATCTATACGATGAAATCCCGATTTTTCTCTTCCACTAGAAAGATATACTCCACCAGCTCCACACATTTCTTGTTTCATAGAAATCCGGCTTAAAACGAATCCTGTACATTCAGTTGAAGTACAAATCGCCAAATAGAGAACTGCAGCGCCATTTCGAGCTCGTTTATAAATATATTATAAACTATACGTTCAACTGTCGTCGATTCAATATAATCGTTATTATATTTCGAATCGAAACTCCACCAAATCTCGTATGCTATTCAAATCACACGATATTGTGAATTTCACTATTTCCGACTATTTCAACATTATAATATATTATTATATTATAATTATTTATTAAATATTCAATATTATTTAATTAAACGGTCATTAACTTCTCTAAATCACCAATTATATAATTAAATAAATTAATTATATACCTCTAAAAATGCGGGTCATTACAGAAAACACCTACAAACACAGCCTCGTACAAGCTAGTGTGTGGAACAGACCTACCAAGACCACTCTCTTATGTCCCTAATACTGCTAAAGTGAAATACGTTGAGGAAGCATTACTCAGCAGGGACATTATACTGGAAATCTTGAAAGATAGCCTAAAGTTTCCACAAAAGAGGAAGAAAAAATATTTTGACCTGAAAAGGTAGAAAGGAACTTTGACGTAGGGGATTGGGAGTATTTAAAGTTACAACCCTATAGATAAGTCACGGCCAGAAATCAAAGAATCCACAAATTATCACCTAAGCACTATGGACCCTATCAAGTGGAAGAGAAAATAGGGGTAGTGCCCTACAAGTTAAAGCTTCGTGAAAGTGTGAAGATACGTCTTGTCTTCCACGTATCTCAATTAAAAAGAAAAATAGGAAATAAGTTGGTGATACAGGATAAATTTCCAAGATTTGAAGAGTAAGAAGTGTTACAACCAGATCGAATATTGTATAGGAGAATGGTGGCAAAAAATAGGGATGATGTAGTACAAATTCTGGTAAAAAATGAAAAAAAAGGATGGAGGAAGAAACCACTTTGGAAGGCTACTGGTCGTTGATACGTTACTTTCCCACTTTGGACATTGAGACAGGGTCTATTATTGAAGAGGTAGGGAGATGTAACAACCCCACCCTTATTTTTGTATGTAAAAATATGCTCAAACTTGAGATATGAAAACCTAAAGCTTTATTGTTGTTTCTGAACTACAAGAAACACATAGTATATATAGCAAAGGAGCCTTCCAACGGCCTCCAACGACAACTTCCAACGAAAACTTATTTCTGGAAATTTCTTTACATTATAAAAATGAAACTTTGGAGGCCGTTATAAACCCGTTGGAGGTCGTTGCTAATTGTTAGTTAGCCGAGCAGCTTCTTCTTCCCCATTTTGTTTCCTCCCCGAAATCTTTCAGTTTTCCCTCCATTTCTTCCTCCAAATCTCTGAAATTGGCCTCTTCCACTCCATTAGCCACCTATAGTCTCTCCAACACATTCAAGGCTCTCTCTCCTCCTTTCTAATCTCCAATTCATCCCCAATTTCAAAGGTATGAAGCCCAAACTTTATTTAATACCTTAGGTTTGCTCATTTAAGCTTAATATGTTTGTTTGACTGTATGTCTGTATGTGTAGATTAGTTAATATGTGTATTTATAGATTGATTTGATTATGTATCTAATCTAGGGTTAATTAGTTTATGGTGAATATGTATATGTGCATATATAGTGTTGTATATATAGTTGGTGATTAATCTATGTATTTATTGAATTGATTAGGGCCAAATTCATTGAAAATGATATTTAATTTGTTGAAAACATTTAGTGAAAATGGAAATAATTAAGTTTATGTTTTATAAAAATGTAACGACCTGGATTTCTTATCGATTTATTATGGATTTAAATATCGAGTTGGTAATATAAATCGATTTTATACTAAGTTGTCGATTTAATAATCAATTTCAATTTAATATCAAATATATTAAATTATCGTAATGTGAAAAATAATTCACTTCGAGATTTAAAACTGTGTCAAAATAGTTCAGATAATAAATATAAAATCTATGTGAATGTAATCAATAATGATAATATATTATCGAGAAATTTGTTTATTTATGAATTTAAATTATTTTATATCGATTTAAAATGATTATTCTATATACGTTCAAATTAAATATTAAAATATATTCAATCCAGCTCATAATAGCATTATAATTTTGGAACAACGGTCTATACGCTAAAATAGCGGTTCATGGTTTAAATTATTGGACCCCGAGATATTTGATTGTGGATAGGTTCGAAATCAAATCATAATCTGTTTTAAAAGAATAAAGATCTCTTGAATCAAATCGATATCCATCTAAAAAGAATAAAAATCGCTTTATCTCAAATCACATTAATTATACTGTACCTTAACCCGTACCTTACGAAAACAATACCTTAATGCCTAAGCTTCATCAACTATATATTCGCAACCTTCCTCTTCACTTTCTCTTCTATTTTCCTTCTCAAAACAATTTAAATCCATCACGTTTAGCCTTTTCCCTTTCTACAAATCCACGAACAAACAGATTTAAGTGACTAATCCATTTCATTTGCCAATCACCCAAAAATCGAAGACCTCCTCTGGAAAAAAATGGGCGATCAAATTTCAAAAAGGCAGCGAAGTAGGGCTTCGACTCCTAGGCGATTGGAGTGACGATTGGGCTAGGAAAGGGGTGAGAGTTAATTAGGGGATCGAGGAGCGCTTGTGATGGTGTTCGTTGAGGGTGCGATCCAGTATTGGCCTGAGCGACGTTCACCTGAAGCAGATAAAAGTCGCGACTACTAGAAGTTGTGCCAGTTGGGTGGAGCACGCAAGTTGGTGGAGTTCGATTGGAGTGGTGCGGTTAAGGAAGCAGCGTTCATCGTGATGGTGGTTCGTTACTCGAAGGTCGAAGTCGGCGGAGTATTGGTGATTTAGGGTTCTGATTTTTGATATTTGAGATCACTATTTGGAAAGGGACGAGTCTAATTCCCTGTTCGAGCAACTGATAACATGACAATGGTGAATGGTGTATAGAAGAGTTTGCATTGCGGAGTATTTTGGCCAAGGCAGTGATGATCGAATTGGCACTAGCAATAAGTTGTCCTGATGAGGGAAACAGTACAATAAGGGGCTGATGGTCTGATCAAATTGTAAATGTTGGGTCAATGGAGATGTGGTTGGGTAGAAAGTATTCAACTAAATACAACAATGGTCGTGGTAATCTACGGTCGGTAGAGTAAAGTTTTGATTTATATTGGTTGCTGGTGTTGATGGTCCATCAAAGTGAGAAGCTCGAAATTGGGATTTATCGTTGTTGCAGGGAAAGAAAGGTATACGTTTTATGAATTTTAAATACATAGAATTTATTTATTTATTTATTATCGTAATTAATTTAAATGAACAAAGTTTAATCAATAGATAAAATTAAATAATCGTAGGTGATAAATTTATTCGAGATGGTTCATAGATGCGACAATATAGAATTTAAACTGGATATTCGGCAAATAAAAATCACG
Organism: Allium sativum; assembly: GCA_030737875.1. Lineage (NCBI taxonomy): Eukaryota > Viridiplantae > Streptophyta > Magnoliopsida > Asparagales > Amaryllidaceae > Allium > Allium sativum. Next base: position 137,865,744 of record CM060912.1, read on the forward strand.
GTGAGTAAATCTCACTCACCATTTGTTTAGAATTATTTTTATCAGTTAGAAATAATTGTTTGTTGCTTGTTTGGTTGCATCTAATATTTTTGTGCATCTAAAATATATTAGTTATTTAGAGTTGGCGTGCTATTATATATATAATGGTGGTTGGATTTCCCGCAGTATCATTAGCGGATGCCCGCGGTACCATTAGCGGATGATTACCCTATACGCCCACGCTATGATAGTGGATGACCTTCTATACCACGATATCCTGCCTCAAAGCAGGATGGGTATTATTTCTATTGACTAACGTCTGTGGATGCAGGAAAAACAGGTTGGAGGGATCCGACTGGACTCCTCAAATATATATTATCTGTTTGTTTATTTATTTGCACATATACTATCATATATGATGTGTTAGAAAACCTGAAATAAATAATTGGTTGTGTGGTGTTTAAATATCGCTGGGCTTGAATGTTGATATTTTAAAAATATCGAAAAAGGAAATTTCCAGAGTTAAAAGGTGAAATTCTATTTTTCTAAAATAGAATTTGAAATTTGAATAGAATAAAAATATTAACTTGTTTTAAAGGAATAAAAACAAGTAGTTCTTTTATAAACGAAGCTTATAAATGAAGTGAAAAGAATTATCATTGGATAATTCAGAAATAAAAATACAAGTGTTAAATTGAAAAGGGAAATCTATTTTCCAAAAGTAGAAATATCGATTTCAAAAGAAATTGAAATCGAGACTTGTTTAAGAATGAATAAAGAAATTCAAATAGAAATTAAATATAAGAAATTTAAATAGAAATTGAATATAGAAATTCAAATGGAGTTTGAAAATAGATTTGAATATAGAAATTCAAATGAAGTTTGAAAATAGATTTGAATATAGAAATTCAAATGGAGATTGGAAATGGAATTTGAATATAGGAAATTCAATTTGAATTGGAATGGAATTTGAATATAGAATTGAAATGGAATTTGAATATAGAATTCAAATAGAATTGAAATGGAGTTTGAAAATAGAAGATCGAAGTATAAATAAACTTATTTTCGAGTTAGGGAAAATAGACAATTGTAGAAGATCAGAAATATAATGTTGAATTGGAAAAATGGATTTGATATACATTACAAGTATATCAGAATGGAGTAGAATTTGTTATAAACGAAGTTTAAACATTTATATATATAAATATAATTAAAACGAACTCACCGCAGCGCTGCAATTCGAAAATTGGCAATTCGAACTTCAATTGAGTATACAGAACTCAATTGAAGTCGGAATTCTTTGAAACAAGAAATGTCAGGACCGATTTGATAATAGTTTTCTAATGTAGGAGAAAAATCTGGATTTCGTCGAATAGATTTTGAGTTATGTCAAAATCAAATTTTCAGAAAAACAGTGCTAGAATCATTATAAAACCATAACGGTTTATTTAAATAAATAAAATGATTTTGAGCAAATAAAACCCGAATTTCATTTAGGAAAAATCCAGATTTGAGTTATAAATAATATCTGAACTCAAGTGAAGTAATGAACTGATTTTTGGAAAAAAATCAAACCAAATGTTTAATTATTGAGTAGAATTAGGTAATGTAAGAAAAAAATTAGTTAGTGGGATTTTATATCGAAATTGAACTTTGGATCAGAGAAAAGAAAAGGGGTTTGTAAATTCATATGCGAAATCGAATATGAAATTTGAATTGGAAATAGCATTCGATTGTTTTGAAAATAAATTAATTTATATTTGAACGTGATATGTTCAAATAACAAGTGAAATATGCTAAGAAGCTAATTAAAGAATAAATGAGCGAAGCTGAATTCAAACGATTGCATTGAGTTGAATTTAAAACAGGTGAACATGTGTTAGACATGTATGGGATGAAGTGTATGAAGATTTTAATTTATGTGCCCGACAAAAAGGTACAAGTTTAAATTCTATATGAAGTTTTACACGCCGTATCGGCTAGCCGCTTGGCTTTTTCTTTTTCTTTTTGATTGGAGAGGCCTATGTGGCGGTTTGGGGATTTTCCCGATGCTCCCGGTACAAAGGAGGTTATGGCAAAATTTTCCGGAAATTTAAGGAGTTAGAATATTTTTAAGAAGATTTGATAATTTGGAATCGATGTATTGATATATATAGAATTCGATAATGAAGCGAAAATAAAATAGAATGTTATAAACAAAAAGTAACTCTGATAAAAATTAGAAAGAGAAACGTATACATGATTATAAATGAATAATTGGTTTTTATGATGTTGATTATCCGGAAATAATGGTCTTGTCTATTTTGAAGTTAAGGATGTTTCAGTCTAGGTCTGAGAGGTAATTATACCCCAACTAGATTGATTTCATTTTTAATCGATAAATAGCAAAATCCAGTCTCGAAGATCAATAGTTAAATAAGAGATAGTTGAATGAAATATTTTGGGTTGTTTGTAACGATGTTTTACACAACATTCGTTTTAACCCAAATAAGTGGAATTTTGGAAATATAATAATATATATTTCCTGAGAGTAGAATTAAATGAGTCGAGCAAGAGATAAGTAATTGGAATGTTCTCCAATTATAAATAGGAAATATTTTCTAAAGTATAAAGAATAAAAGAAGGTGAGATATGGGAATGTTTTCCAAATAGCTTAAGAAGGCAAGATGATTATTGAAAATATTTGGTTAATAAATATTGATAGAGAAACGGAGAAGTGTTTTAAATGAATGAAATATTAATTAACAGGCCCAGTGATTGATTGATGTTATGGATGAATGTTTGTTTGTTTTCTTTGATAGTTAAATAACCGACTATCGAAGTGTTTGCCAATATCGTTGTCAATATGGAGAGGCTGGTTGGATTATTATCCGTGAACCACTCTGTATTGGTAGTAGCGTTGCGAATCAGATTATATGAAGATAATAGAAGACGGAGTGAAGTGCAAGGACTTTTCTATTAATAGAAATTGTGCCTTCGATTTCGTTCAATCCCCGAACGAACGTATATGCACGAATGCCTGACAGAGTATTTCCAATGATCGAATATGTTGGTCTATATAAATATACATGGTGGCAACGAATTTATTCCCTTAGCGTAATATCCAGAATATATTTGTGCAAATCAATTAATGATTAACGGATCTTACAATGTGGCATTCAAAGTGATTGGGTTATAAATGAATGATACGAAATCGTAGCCTCAAGCCTTAACAACTGGGAAATGACAAAAATCGGGCAGGCAGCATGGTTATGTGGATCGCTCACATTAGGATGTATAATCACCTATGTAGAGAAATTCCTTTTACTTCTTTAACCTACCGATGCTGTCCCTTTTCGAGAAACGGTTGCTGATCTCAACCATTAGTGATATACATTCGATACACTCATGCGAAATGAGTGGTCGGTCATGTGTGGGCCAGGTTGCAAGATGTTCTTGTCGAACCCAGTATATTCCTCTCTAGAGATAAACTATCGGAAGGTGGTTCCATACCTTGTCATGTTGGAAATCCAATCTCCAATAAGCACCCTGCGGTTTTTGATTTTATATTATATATGGAGCGTGAGATGCAAGCGTTCCGCTAGATTCTATTTATTTGATGTAGACATTATTATAATATCATTGGATTTTCGTATCAAATTTGGGTTATCGTAAGGTAAAAACCATCTGTGTTTATATGTGGATCGGTCTTATGATTATCATTTATTTTGAAAGGATTTTGAAAGTTAAACAAATGATTGGAGTTTACTCACACCAGTCCCATGACTAACCCAGCGTTTATTTTGATATGTTTTCCCTAAACTCTTGGGTGCCCAAATTTGTATGGGAAGTCAAGTAGTCGGGATTTTTTAGATTCACTTGGAAGAGATGGAAGCAGGAGGCTTCACCAGTTAGCTATAGAATATCATATTTCCGCTGTGTACTATGTTGTATCTAGAAACAGGTGTTTATAACTGTTCCAGGAATAATTGTTGTGCTCTGATAATGGTATGTATATAGACAGTTACTGATTTGTATTTCAAAAGTTATGTTATATAATATATTCTATTCGTTCCGCTGTGATATTTGTGTTCTTTGTTTTTCTTCTATTCTAACTTTTCTTTCTTTCTATTTCTCACCCTCTAACTTCTTTCTAATAATTTTTCGTATTTCTGTGCAATTTGGGTTCGACGTGTGGTGTTATTAGTCAACTCGGATAGTACGGATTTGCGGGCCATTAAGTTGGTATTATAGCATAGGTTGAGAGAATACCTAGGCTTTGGTGGGCTTGTACTCATTAGAGATAGGGTCAGTAGTACCCTAGAATGAGTTGAGTGTATATATACGAGAGAGCGTATTTGTAAATTGATATAAAAATTGTTTTATATTGTGTTGGCTAGTCTGCTGAGGGATTTATGAATTCTGATCGAATCGTGGAATGCCACGAAGTCGATAGGAATTTCTAAACAATGGAACATAGAAATTTGACACAATATTGTTTCAAGTGGGTAAATGAAATAATTTTACCCAAAAATTCTATTTTGATATAGGAAGAATAATTTTCTGAAATTATTATATTATATGGATGTGTTGATTGATATCATTATAATCAAATTAGATTATAAAAATTGGAATGGTATATATTACCAAAATAGAAGTTGTATAAGAATCAATATACAAAATGAGATGAATTATAGTTGAATTCAAACCAGAATTTGAAATTTAAATCCTGGGAAGTTTGAAAATATTTTCTAAAGTATATTAGAACAATATAGATTTTTGTTTGAAGGATTCTGAATAAAAATCATCTTGAGATGAATTTTGAAAGTAATAAAGCACTAAACTCACTTCAGTGGCTGGAAAATAATTCTGATGATGACTGCATCATCATCAGTGTTCATTTTCGAGTTTCTAAGTGATGAATTGCTACCTTAGAAAAGTTTTTGATGGAAATTTGTTTAAAAGAAAACAAGTTGTTTTGAATAATTCAAATGTTTTGAATTTGAAATGGATATAAATATATGTATATATTTATTGATTTCAGAAGGATTTGAAATAAAAACCCGGGAATTTTAATTTAACTTAAGTTAAGTGGATTGATGTGAATAAATTGATCAAAATCAAATTGGAATGGAATATGAATTGATTGTAGATCATTCAGACGGAATGAATGCAAACATATATGGGGTACCATATGAATGAAAAACCAAATGTTTTGATAGAATAAAAGTTGTTGATATATAAATAGTTGAGTTTCAACATAAGTATGTTTTGAAAAGTACATAGGGTTGTAGCATTTTTCTTACCTTAGCAATTTCGGGGACGAAATTATTTTAAGGGGGGAGAATGTAATGACCTGGATTTCTCATTGATTTATTATGGATTTAAATATCGAGTTGGTAATATAAATCGATTTTATATTGAGTTGTCGATTTAATAATCAATTTCGATTTAATATCAAATATATTAAATTATCGTAATACGAAAAATAATTCAATTCGAGATTTAAAACTGAGTCAAAATAGTTCATATAATAAATATAAATTCTATGTGAAGGTAATCAATAATAATAATATATTATAGAGAAATTTGTTTATTTATGAATTTAACTTATTTTACATTGATTTAAGATGATTATTCTATATACGTTCAAATTAAATATTAAAATATATTCAATTCAGTTCATAATAGAGTTATAATATTGGAACGACGGTCTATACGCTAAAATAGCGGTTCGTGGTTTAAATTAATGGACCCCGAGATATTTGATTGTGGATAGGTTCGAAATCAAATCATAATCTATTTTAAAAGAATAAAGATCTCTTTAATCAAATCGATATCCATCTAAAAAGAATAAAAATCGCTTTATCTCAAATCATATTGATTGTACTTTACCTTAACCCGTACCTTACGAAAACAATACCTTAATGCCTAAGCTTCATCAACTATATATTCGCGACCACTTTCCCTTCTGTTTTCCTTCTCAAAAAAAATTAAATCCATCGCGTTTAGCCTTTTTCCCTTTCTACAACCCATGAACAAACAGATTTAAACCACTAATCCATTTCATTTTCCAATCACTCAAAAATCGAAGACCTACTCTGGAAAAAAAAGGGTGATCGAACTTCAAAAAGGCAGCAACCTAGGGCTTCGACTCCTAGGAGATTGAAGTGACGATAGGGCTTGGAAAGGGGTGAGAGTTAATTGGGGGATCGAGGAGCGCCTGTGATGGTGTTCATGGAGGGTGCGATCCAATATTGGCCTGAGCGACGTTCACCTGAAGCAGATGAAAGTCGCGACTGCTAGAAGTTGCGCCAGTTGGGTGGAGCACGCAAGTTGGTGGAGTTCGATTGGAGTGGTGCGGTTAAGGAAGCAGCGTTCGTCGTGATGGTGGTTCGTTACTCGAAGGTCGAAGTCGGCGGAGTACTGGTGATTTAGGGTTTTGATTTTTGATATTTCTGATCGCTATTTCGAAAGGGACGAGTCTAATTCCCTGTTCGAGCAATTAATAACATGAAAAGGGTAAATGGTGTATAGAAGAGTTTGCATTGCGAAGTATTTTGGCTAAGGCAGTGATGATCGAATTGGCACTAGCAATAGGTTGTCTTGATGAGGGCAACAATACAATAAGGGGCTGACGGTCTGATCAAATTGTAAATGTTGGGTCGATGGAGATGTGGTTGGGTAGAAAGTATTCGACTAAATACAACAATGGTCGTGGTAATCTACGGTCGGTAGGGTAAAGTTTTGATTTATATTGGATGCTGGTGTTGATGGTCCATCAAAGTGAGAAGCTCAAATTGGGATTTGTCGTTGTTGCAGGGAAAGCAAGGTATACGTTTTATGAATTTTAAATACATAGAATTATTTTATTTATTGTCGTATTTAATTTAAATGAACAAAGTTTAATCGATAGATAAAATTAAATAATCGTAGGTGATAAATTTATTCGAGATGGTTCATAGATGCGACAATATGGAATTTAAACTGGATATTCGGCAAATAAAAATCACGGTGAGTGAATCTCACTCATCTTTTATTTAGAATTATTTTTATCCGTTAAAAATAATTGTTTGTTGCTTGTTTGGTTGCATTTAATATTTTTTTGCATCTTAAATATATTAGTTATTTAGGCTTGGTGTATTATATATTGGTGGTTGGATTTCCCGCGGTATCATTAGCGGATACCCGCGGTTCCATTAGCGGATGATTAGCCTATACGCCCCATGCTATGATATTGGATGACCTTCTATACCGCTTTATCCTACCTCAGAGCAGGATGGGTATTATTTCTGTTGACTAACGTCTGTGGATGTAGGAAAAACAGGTTGGAGGGATCCAACTGGATTCCTCAAAAATATATTATCTGTTTGTTTATTTGTTTGCACATATACTGTCATATATAATGTGTTAGAAAACCTGAAATAAACAATTGGTTATGTGGTGTTTAAATATCACTGGGCTTAAATGTTGATATTTTAAAAATATCGGAAAAGGAAATTTCGAGGGTTAAAAGGGGAAATTCTATTTTTCAAAAACAGAATTTGAAATTTGAATAGAATAAAAATATTAACTTGTTTTAAAAGAATAAAAACAAGTAGTTCTTTTATAAACAAAGTTTATAGATGAAGTGTAAAGAATTATCGTTGGATAATTCAGAAATAAAAATACAAGTGTGAAATTGAAAAGAGAAATCTAATTTCCAAAAGTATAAATATCGATTTCAAAAGAAATTGAAATCGAGAATTGTTTAAGAATGATTAAAGGAATTCAAATAGAAACTGAATATAAGAAATTCAAATAGAAATTGAATATTGAAATTGAAATGGAGTTTGAAAATATATTTGAATATAGAAATTCAAATGAAGTTTGAAAATAGATTTGAATATAGAAATTCAAATGGAGATTGAAAATGGAATTTGAATATAGGAAATTTAGTTTGAATTGGAATGGAATTTGAATATAGAATTGAAATGGAATTTGAATATAGAATTCAAATAGAATTGAAATGGAATTTGAATATAGAAGATCGAAGCTTAAATAAATTCTTTTCTGAGCTAGGGAAAATCGACAATTGTAGAAGATCGGAAATATAATGTTGAATTGGAAAAATGGATTTGATATATATTACAAATATATCAGAATGGAGTTGAATTTGTTATAAACGAAGTTTAAATGTTTATATATATATATATATAATTAAGACGAACTCGCCGCAGCGCTGCAGTTCGAAAATTGGCAATTCGAACTTCAGTTGAGTATACAGAACTCAGTTGAAGCCGAAATTCTTTGAAACAAGAAACGTCAGGACCGATTTGATAATAGTTTTCTAATGGAGGAGAAAAATCTGGATTTTGTCGAATAGATTTTGAGTTATGTCAAAATCAAATTTTTAGAAAAACAGCGCCAGAACCATTATAAAACCATAACGGTTTATTTAAATAAATAAAATGATTTTGAGCAAATTAAATCCGAATTTCATTTAAGAAAAATCCAGATTTGAGTTATAAATAATATCTGAACTCAAGTGAACTAATGAACTGATTTTAAAACAAAATCAAACCAGATGTTTAATTGTTGAGTAGAATTAACTAATGTAAGAAAAAATTAGTTAATGAGATTTTAAATCGAAATTGTACCTTGGATCAAAGAAAAGAAAAGGGGTTTGTAAATTCATATGCGAAATCGAATATGAAACTTGAATTAGAAATGACATTCGATTGTTTTGAAAATAAATTAATTTATATTTGAACGTGATTTGTTCAAATAACAAGTGAAATAGGCTAAGAGGCTAATTAAAGAATAAATGAACAAAGCTGAATTCAAACGATTGGATTGAGTTGAATTGAAAACATGTGAACATGTGTTAGACAGGTATGGGATGAAATATATGAAGATTTTAATTTATGTGCCCAGCAAAAAGGTACATGTTTAAATTCTACATGAGGTTTTATGCGCCGTATCGACTAGCTGCTTGGCTTTTTCTTTTTCTTTTTGATTGGAGAGGCCTGTGAAGCGGTTTGGGGATTTTCGCGATGCTCCCGGTACAAAGGAGGTTATGGCGAAATTTTCCGGAAATTTAAGGAGTTAGAATATTTTTAAAAGATTTGATAATTTGGAATCGATGTATTGATATATATATATATATAGAATTCGATAATGAAGCGAAATTAAAATAGAATGTTATAAACAAAAAGGAACTCTGATAAAAATTAGAAAGAGAAACGTATACATGATTATAAATGAATAATTGGTTTTTATGATGTTGATTATTTGGGAATAATGGTCTTGTCTGTTTTGAAGTTAAGGATGTTTCAGTCAAGGTCTGAGAGGTAATTATACCCCAACTCGATTGGTTTTATTTTTAACTGATAAATAGCAAGATCCAGTCTCGAAGATCAATAGTTAAACAAAAGATAGTTGAATGAAATATTTTGGGTTGTTTGTAATGATGTATTACACCACATTCATTTTAACCCAAATAAGTGGAATTTTGAAAATATAATAATATATATTTCCTGAGAGTAGAATTAAATGAGTCGAGCAAGAGATAAGTAATTGGAATGTTCTCCAATTATAAATAGGAAATATTTTCTAAAGTATAAAAAATAAAAGAAGGTGAGATATGGGATTGTTTTCCAAATAGCTTAAGAAGGCAAGATGATTATTGAAAATATTTGGTTAATAAATATTGGTAGAGAAACGGAGAAGTGTTTCAAATGAATGAAATATTAATTAACAGGCCCAGTGATTGATTGATGTTATGGATGAATGTTTGTTTGTTTTCTTTGAGAGTTAAATAATCGACTATCGAAGTGTTTGCTAATATCGTTGTCAATATGGAGAGACTGGTTGGATTATTATCCGTGAACCACTCCGTATGGGTAGTAGCTTTGCGAATCAGATTATATGAAGATAATTGAAGACGGAGTGAAGTGCAAGGACTTTTTCTATTAATAGAAATTGTTCCTTCGATTTCGTTCAATCCCAGAATGAACATATATGCACGAATGCTTGACAAAGTATTTCCAATGATCGAATATGTTGGTCTATATAAATATACATGGTGGCAACGAATTTATTCCCTTAGCGTTATATCTAGAATATATTTGTGCAAATCAATTAATGATTAACGGATCTGACAATATGATATTCAAAGTGATTGGGTTATAAATGAATGATAAGAAATCGTAGCCTCAGGCCTCAACAACTGGAAAATGACAAAAATCGGGCAGGCAGGATGGCTATGTGGGTCGCTCCCATTAGGGTGTATAATGACCTATCTAGAGAAATTCCTTTTACTTCTTTAATCTATCGATGTTGTCCCTTTTCGGGAAACGGTTGCTGATCCCAGCTGTTGGTGATATACAATCGATACACTTAAGCGAAATGAGTGGTCAGTCATGTGTGGGCCAAGTTGCAAGATGTTCTTGTCGAACCCAGTGTATTCCTCTCTAGAGATACACTATCGGAAGGTGGTTCCATACCTTGTCATGTTGGGTATCCAATCTCCAATAAGCGCCTTGCGGTTTTTGATTTTAAATTATATATGGAGCGTGAGATGCAAGCGTTCCACTAGATTCTATTTATTTGATGTAGACATTATTATAATATCACTGGATTTTCGTAGCAAAGTATTTTGGGTTATCGTAAGGTAAAAACCATCTGTGTTTATGTGTGGATCGGTCTTACGATTATCATGTCTTTTGAAAGGATTTTGAAAGTTAAACAAATTGTTGGAGTTTACTCACACCAGTCCCATGACTGACCCAAAGTTTATTTCCCTAAACTCTTGGGTGCCTAAATTTGTATGGGCAGTCAAGTGGTTAGGATTTTTCAGATTCACTAGGAAGAGCTTGAAGCCGAAGGCTTCACTAGTTAGCTATAGACTATCATATTTCCGTTGTGTACTATGTTGTATCTAGAAACAGGTGTTTATAACTATTCCAGGAAGAACTGTTGTTCTCTGATAATGGTATGTATATAGACAGTTACTGATTTGTGTTTCAAAAATTATGTTATATAACATATTTTATTCGTTCCGCTGTGAGATTTGTGTTCTTTGTTTTTCTTCTATTCTAACTTTTCTTTCTTTCTATTTCTCACCCTCTAACTTCTTTCTAATAATGATTCGTATTTCTGTGCAATTTGGGTTTGACGTGTGGTGTTATTAGTCAACTCAGATAGTACGGATTTGCAGGCCGTTACAAAAGTTTTATTGAAAACAATATTTAATTTTATATATAACGTATGTTTAGTTCGACGATTAATGTTGAAAATATACGTATATGTGATAAAATTCATATATGTACAATTAGAGATTGAAGAATACCAATAGTAATATACTATATTCATATATCCTTAGAGAATTTTTTTGGCTCCATCTGATAAGTATTGTATATGATTGTTATGTGAGTGTTCGCTTTATTAACGCAATGGATATTTTTATTCATTATATATAATAATTGTTAGATTTTTCCTTTGCACTGGACAAATTACGAACACAATAACGAAATTAAATCTCATAAATCATTTCATTTTAAATGGTTCTCAAAATTTCGAAAGCGCTTCCTTTATGTTCCCAGTGTAGGCGCAATTGTGTACTATTCTGGAACTAAAGCGAAGTGCTGCCGAAATTTTGTTGAATCATTTAAATTGAAAAGATTTACGCGATTTAATTACATTATTGGTTTTTAATGGGAGGTAGGATAAACCACTAGCAAAAGTGTAAATGATGAATCAACATAACATTCAGCAATAAAATTGTTTTAATAAAATGTCAATGCAAATTTTATCATACTTTTTTATTAGGTATCTACTTAATAAAAATGGACAATTATTTTAATGAACGAAGTTGGATGTACAAACGAAGAGAAGATGATGGCACAATATGTGAACAATTTATTAATGGTGTTGGAGTGTTATTGATTTCGCCTTAAGTAACAATGGAAATGACGTCGAATTCTATTGTCCATGTAGTCAATGCAAGTTATTAAAGCATTTGATATAGCAAATGGTTAAAGTTCATTTGCAAATGTACAGTTTTGCGCCAAACTATTTGGTTTGGGATCATCATAGAGAACCGTTAGCATCTACTTCTGTACAGGTTAAGTAGATAGTGAATAATGAAATTGCTACGATGAATTTCGTAGAACATATTTTTGAAGATGTTGCACGTTCAATGTTCTCGGTACAACCATTTACCAACGACGATGGTAATTATGAAGAAGAACCAAATATTGAAGCCAAAAAGATATATGATTTATTAGATGCCACAAAGAAATCCCTTTTGGAAGGCTATGAAAGCGGAACTCAATTATTAGTAGCTGTAGAATACATTGCGATGAAATTTAAATACAACCTCACGGAAGCTGGATTTACAGCTGTTGTACAAGCTACGAAGCGTCATATGTCTCCCAATAATTTAATGTGCAAATATCATTATGAACATAAAAAAATGATTTCAGTTTTTGGTTTACTTTATGAAAAAATAGATACATGTCTAAAGGGTTGCATGCTATATTAGAAGGAAGATATCAACCTTAAGAATTATAAAATATGTATTCAGGAAAGATATAAACCAAGAAAGAAAAAGGAAAGGAAGTCCAGTATAAAAGAATGTATTATTTACCTATTACTCCTAGACTTCAAATGTTATATGCATCTTTTGTAACCGCGTAACATATGAGATGACACAGTGTGAGAACACAGAATGAAGGTACGTTAACACACCTAGGTGATGGGGAAGCATGATAGCATTTTGACCAGAAGTATCCCGATTTTGCTTCTAAGAGTCGTAATGTTAGACTTAGTTTATGTACAGATGGATTTTCATCATTTTCTCGATTTGGTGCTAAATACTCGTCCTAGCCTATAATTGTCACACCTTATAATTTACCTCAGTGGATGTGTATAAAGACTCCTCATATGTTTCTCAAAATTGTCGTCCCTGGTCCTGATGATCCGACATAAGGAGTCGATGTTTATTTACAACCATTGATTGAAGAATTAAAAATTTGTGGCATGAAGTAGTACAAACATATGATATTTCACAAAAAAAGAACTTCGTATGCATGCTTCTTTGTTGTGGACAATTAGAGATTTTCCTGTGTATGCAATGCTTTCAGGTTGAAGTACAGATGGTCGTCTAGCTTGTCCTTATTGCATGGAAGAAACAAAAGCATTTTCTTAACCTATTGGAAAGAAAATTTAATGGTTTGACTATCATAGATGTTTTCTTCATATTAATCATCCTTTCAGAAGAGATAAGAATATATTTTTTTACAGCTAAAAGGCATGAAACTTTGAGACCACATAATATATGGTCAAGCGAAGATATTTATGAACTTGGAAAAGATTATCAAAAGATTCATGAAACTGGAATATAGACAGAAATTGAAGGTTAATCAACGATTCATAATTGGTGCAAACAAAGCATATTTTTGGAGTTGCCTTATTGGAAAAATCTTCTGATTCGTCAGAATATTGACGTGATGCATAATGAGAAAAACATGTTTGACAATGTATTTAATACAATTTTTAATATCAAAGGGAAGACGAAATATGATTTGAATTTAAGTTGTGATATCGAAGTAATATGTAAACATCCTGAGCTTCATATAAATCCAAATGACACCAAAAAAACAAAAGCGTGCTATAAACTGGACAGTAATCAAGTTAAAACACTTTTAAAATGGGTGGAAGGATTAAGATTCCCAGATGGTATAGCTTCTAATCTTTGTAGATATATCGACTATAAAAACAGTAAACTTAGCGGGATGAAAAGCCACAACTGCGATGTTATGATGGAAAATTTATTTCCCCTTGCTTTCAAAGAACTGTTGCCCATAAAAGTTTGAACTGTTGTAAAAGAACTTAGTCTGTTCTATAAAAAGATTTGTTCTACTGCATTAAAAATTGATTGTCTACGTAAACTAGAGGAAGAAATCTCTATATTGCTTTGCAAACTGGAAAATTTATTTCCTCCAGGTTTTTTCAATGTTATGCAGCATTTACCTATTCATCTTCCATTGGAAGCACGTCTTTGAGGGCCTGTGCAATACAGGTTGATGTATCCATTTGAAAGGTATATTAATATTTAGTTAATTAACTATTGGTTAATGAAATGTATAAAAAATTAATTTATAATAATTCTAATTAGGTATTGTAACACCCTGCATTTTATGACAACTAAATGATTAAATAATGCATATGTGTATATATATGCATAGACATAAATATATATAAGAAGAATAAAATAAAGATAATATATGATTGCATGAAATAAATACATGCATTGAAATAGAAGAAAAGATTGATACAAATAAAAATTTAACGCATATGTTAATAGAAAGATTTGGTTGCATGTAGTGTAAATATGTTGCATGCAATGATTTACATATATTATGCATAATTAATAAAAGATAAATGAAAGAAAAATATGCATGCAAAGTGATAAGGTTACATGCAATAGTTTAAATGAAAAAGAGGAGTAAGAAAAGAACAATGACCACCATTAATCTAAGCCTTGTTAACAAAATCCTAAGTAGTTCAGTTGGTTAGAGAATGTGACTCTCATGCAATAGGTGTAGAGTTCGATCTCCGGTGCCACCATATTTTTGTTTCAAGGGAACTACTAAAATAACAACATGTTCATAAGAAAAAAAATATATGTATAAACGCATATATAAGGAAAAATATACATAAGGAAGATAAGGTTGCCATCAAAGAAATATGGTAAGAATCAAATAGCGGCAAAACACCGTTTGAATTTTGTAATCGAAATAAAAGTTGTGCGTATATATATATATATACACACACGTAAAATGGTCATTAGAAGATTTGTATACATGTAAATATAATGTTTAAATAAGTTTCAAATATTCAAACGTTCGAAAGTAAAACTTCTACGCCAAAACAACTCGCGAGACCCACAGGGGGGTCGACCTAGGGGTCGACCCACCCTAGATCCGGGCAGATTCATTGATGAATTTGGACTATTTTTTTAACCAAGTTCGATGCTGACTCAGCGCTGCGTGTACGATAAAATCCTGAACATCTATAAATAGGCTAGCAGAGCCTAGCCTAAATCTCACATTTCTGAGAAGTCGCCTAAGCTCTGCCATTCTTCTTCCTCCTCAAATCTATTCAGAAAAATAAAATAATTAGTTTAGGAAAATTCTGATTCAAGATCTGAAGGAAAAAATTGAATATTAATAAAGAAGGTGTTCAGAATCATATTCGAAGGAAGGTAAATTTTTGGATCTAGTCTATTCAATTTTCTCCTCTTTCTTCCCTTTTTCTTTAGTAAGAATTGTGGATCCATGGTTGTTAGGTTCTAAATCCAGTTAAGGGAACCATGGAATGCTATATCTGAACCAGGTTAAGGATTTAAAAAGCAAACTAGGTGACTGGATTTAAGTTATACCATTTTGATAATGGTATATTATCGTTTGACATTCCCCATTAATATACAATGTAAATTTTCCATAATGTTAATATAATATGTTGAATTGTTAATTTGATGCGTTGAAATGTTGATATGTTGAAAAGGATAAACTTGTTAAAACATGTGGAAACTATTACTTTTGTATACATGCATGTTTTAGTAACTTGTTAATTTGATATTGTAAGTTAAGTTACAGTGAAATTGGAATATTACATGTTAATTTGTGGCATATTATGTACTTGAACCCTTAACTATAAGAATTGATACAATTACATGTTATATTATTACATGAGAATAATTACATAATTAATAGTTACATGTTATTATTATTTTAAAATGAAGTTAACTACATGTCAGGAAGAACATGTGACATGATAGTTAGAAATAGACTTAATATTATATTAAGTGTGACATGTAAAAATAGATTATAGTAAAATTTAGAAATAATGAATATGCCTAAACTTATAGAAATTAGAAAATTGTAATGCGCTTAGACACGAGGTTAAATTCAACTAATGGTAGAAGTCTGCTGGGAACCGCCCGATAAATCCAGCGTCTACAAGTTGTTAATTTAATGTGAGATGTCTAATGCATAAATGTACATGTAACGGTATTAAGACACGAGGTTAAGTCCAACTTGTGGTAGAAGTCTGCCCGGAACAGCCCGACAAATCCAGCATCCACAAGTGGTCAGCTTAATGTGAGAGGTCTAGTGCATAAACATATATATGAATATATGTATATAAAAGGATAGAAACAAATGACATTAATTGTAATTAATGGAAGTGAATGGAATTTAATAGAAGTTATAATAGTAAAAGGATTGGTATGAATGGGGAATGATAATAACCTATTATAAATAAATTACATTAATGAGAATGTTATATAATAGGTAGGCTTGTCCTAGGGACAAGTGGAAATTATGAAATATATGTATATAAAAGGATAGAAATAAATGACATTAATTGTAATTAATGGAATTGAATGGAATTGAATAGAAGTTATAATAGTAAAAGGATTGGAATGAATGGGGAATGATAATAACCTATTATAAATAAATTACATTAATGAGAATGTTATATAATAGGTTGGCTTGTCCTAGGGACAAGTGGAAATTATAACTTAGATTATAATAAACGATAAAGGAAATGGAATAACTTATGTAATGGGATAAGTATTACTTAATTGTAAATTAAGTTATCTATATAAACGAGGATCTGAAATTTATTGATAAGGACAGCATAAGTTATATTAATGGAAAGGAAACTTATTAGTAAACCTTAATTAAGAGAACTAAGTTAATAAGTAAAAAACGATAAGTTGTAATGACAGTGTAAGATGAAATTACGATTAAATAAAGAAGAAGGAAGCAAACTTATGAAATGAAATAAGTTATATTTAATCATAAATAATAAATGACATGTTAAATAGTAAACATGTGAATTGAGAATACTTAATTACATATTAAGTAGAACGTGTTATTGGACAATGAATAATATAAACAGATTGTAGATTACAGACCTTGGATTGCAATCTAGAGAATGACATATTATAGGCTTATTAATAAACATAAAAGGGTTAAGTCTTGTAACCAAAGTTAATAAGCAGGAGAGGTCCATTCCTTAGAGATGTAAGGGGATTGGAAAGAAATTGGTAACTTGAATAAGAAGTTGATATAATTTGAAATAACCAAGTAAAAAGGAAACCTGATGAGGTTGAGCAAGCGCATAATTGAATGTTTAAACATAGGGTCTAATAACATATTAAAATAACGCACGTGGACCAGTCCACACGTTTAAGGTGAATAAACCAACGGGGTAGATCATCGCAATGTCACGAGGCACGAAGGGAGCGCATGTCCATTTGATTATTCTGTTAGCTCCGAAGGAATGGAAGGGAAAGCACGCAGCTTCTTGAGACGCGTAAGGTGCTTCTGGAAGTCGTTTGTGCGGTGGCAGATGTTTAGGCTATGCTCGTAGAGATTGGGTCTGCGCTTTACTACCCAGTGAGTATGCCTTGACTACAAAAGTAACTTTGCGATCAGAATGCTATGACGAGATGACACTAGGGTAATTCGGCGATCGCCTCAATGGGAGGCGGATCAGGACCAAACAAGGATAGTAGATCGTCGGGTACCCGTTAACGGCAACCAGTGGGTTGCAAAAAGACTAGAGTTAAACCTAAGATGCCATCAACCTTTCATATCGTGGCACAGTGGCTGAGAGGAGACACCAACTGGATGTTTAGATTATTTGTTAGGGGCAAGTCGCTTATCTCTTGTAGTCTTTATTAGTTGAGGGAGGGGCCGAGATAGGGCCATAGCAACCATGAAAAACAAACCCATGGAATATGTGTATTTTGAGGCCCTAAAATTCGGTCCTGTACAGATATGGAAAAGCTCCCGACCGAGTTCCGTGTTTCTTGTACAATCCTGCCACAAAACTCAATGCACAGTAGAGGCTATGTGCGGTTAAGGCATTGAGTACGATTGACGATGCGCATGTGGGAAAGTCTAGATACATGCATGTCTGCTCTGGGTAGTGTATCGTAGACTCATGGGGCATTACTCTGTGATGGAATATTATTCGATCGAAGGTGGCAGTCCGTACACTTACGTAGCATAGTAATGGCAGATATATGGAGAACATAAGGTTGTTATATAGAGATCTGTATGTCACTCTGGCGTAGGATTAGGGATTGCGTACATTTCCATGGCATTACAATGGAGACCATACGAGTAGGGTACCATGGAGTGTACCTAAATATTGGGGGTAGCTACATATATATTGTATTAGGCTAATCCACTGGAAAATAGATAGGTACCATGTGCATGTAAGCCTTGAGTGTTGTTAACCCAAGTAACCTAATAAATAAGAAAATGTAACTGAATGGTATATGTAGGATTATCCAAAATGTGTAGTTTAAATCCAGTCACCAGGATTTGTGTTCTGGCCCCCTCCTCATGACATACTCGCAGGTTAGATTTGTGACGGAGATATGACAGCTTTGGATACTGGTTAGGTAGTATTATTATTACTGTAAGGCTATATTTTGATTACATTATATTTTATCCATTCTGCTGTGAGATGTTTTTCTGAGCTCTGATATATTTTATATCTCTGTCCTTTCTGCAGAATACTAAAGCAAATAAACACGAGTTTCGATAGATTAGAATTTTGAAGAAAAAAATTGGTCTATTGGAATTCGGGTTGTTACAAGTATTTAAATCATTTAAAGAAAAAAGTGAGGCAGAAAGCTCGAGTTGAAGATTCTATTTGCAAATCGTACATCAAAGAAGAAGCTTCATTTTTTCTATCATTATTTTAGTGATCATATGAACATATCATTTGAAAGTACTGCGTGTTATGATGAAGTCATTGATCAAGATGACTACCAAGCGACTTTCTCTATTTTTTTAAAAACATGGTCGACCTTCTGGTAGATGTGTGGAATAATGGCTGAATGATAGAGAATATAATGCATCACACACATATATTCTTGTCAATTACACTGAAGTTGCACCATTCGTTAGGTAATGAACTTATACATTTACACATGTACTATATCTTTAATCATAATGTAACATTTGTCCTATAATTGCAACGTTTATGAATCACAGTATCCAAATGGCGATATTAGCAAAAAATTCGCTTCTAGGTTTACTAATTATGTTTTTGATACAACAAATTATGTTGTAGATGAAGAATTGAAACATTTAGCAATGGGACCAAAAGGGAATATCAAGACATATACAATATTCTTTGTTGGATATAAATTTAGCACTAAAAATATGGTGCTGAAAAGTTAACAACAACAGTGTATTTGTTAAAGGTAGTGATTCCAAATGACCATATACACAATTTTTATGGCGTGCTAACCCAGATTCTGTAATTGACATATTTCACATGACCAGCGGAAGAAGTATTTTTGTTTAAATGCAACTGGTTCAGCAACGTTTTAGGTTCTGAAATCAACATGCACCCAAAATATAATCTTATAGAAATAAAACATACTTCACGTTATTATAAGTATGATCCTTTTGTACTTGCCAAACAAGCTCTTCAAGTATATTACGCTCCTTATCCATCTATAAGAAGAGATAAAATAGACTGTCGACTATTTTTAAAACAAAGGCAAGGTTTACATTTGACGGATGTAGATATTCCTGACGACCAAGCTTATCAAGCAGATGTCGAAGAAAATAGAGGAATAGTAATAATCGATGATCAAACAGATTTTGGACCTCTAAATGATGAATCGAATGCATAATTGAAGTATTTAAGACTATAGATGAACCATATATAGAGGAGGAAAAAGAATCAGAATCCGAAAGTTACAAGGACTGACCAATAATCCTCATTTTAAAAAGGTAATTTTATGTTATGCCATGTCATACTATTTGTCATACTGTTTGTTATAATGTGATAATTTTATGTTATGTCATGTCATATTTTTTATATCACATAGTACTCTTATGTTATGTCAAATAGTTTTTTTACATAGCTCTTTTATATTATATGTTATGTTATCTGTAACAGGTATGACGTCACACGGTCCTGTAGGTGGCGATGGTAGCGACCCATCGCAGGGCTATCTCGTCCTGCGATGTGGCTTAAGGCAAAAGCTAACAAAGGGTAAGTATAAAGTTTCTAGTACAAAATTAATTTGTGTACAGTAAATTATATAAATATATATACAGTAGCCATGAAATATATTTTTTTGTTTGACACAAAGGATTTGAGCTAGAGCCTTCCAATGCTGTAATGGCCCGCCCCGCATCAACCGACATTTACTCCAAAAGTGCGTTGTACACATATCCAGTTAGCAAGGTACGGTCGTCATAAGGAAAGGAAGAAGACGAAGAATCAACAAGGAACCTGTAGAATCAGCGCATAGAACAAAATATAATAACAACATAATTGACATAAAATAGGTGAGACAGTGCATAAGCTGAAAACAAACTATCATAGTAGCGGAAAATCCAAATACATCTTGTGTTCCACATCATCATTATTACAACTTTCCAAACTGTCTCTAAAGGTAAAAGCAAGATAAGGGAGGTACACTACTAATGCTCAAGTAGTGACCACCAACGACACAGGGAGAATATCTATATATATATCATACGTGGAAGCCTCCTGCTCACCTCCGGATCAGCTACTCGTGCATCACCAGCTAACTTGTCTCTAGTCTGCTCGTTTCGGAGCACCCAGAGTAATAAGAAGAGACATAAAACTCGGGGTCAGACAAAAGTCTGGTGTGAGCGGTAAGCAGCTAAACAGAACAATAACAGGTATACTAAACCATACCTGAACCTGGACCTTCAACCCAAGAGTTAGCACTACATACCATACAACACTCTAAGGTGCCACTAACATATGGTGTACAAGCATACGGGGGTGGGGGTGTGCATGTCATAGTGATCGAAAACAAATCAAACATAGCAACCATCCTCACATCTCTCACTCAGTGCGTAAAGCATACGATATCCACCACTTCGATCACCCAATACTTTGCTATGATCACTCTGCCCCATGAAGTCACAACGACTTCACTTCACTGATCCATAGCCACTAATTCTTTGCTATGTCCACTTTGTCCCATGGAGTCGTACACACCCCACAGCATTGGCTCATAGCCTTACTAATCCTTTACTATGTCCACTATGCCCCCATGGAGTCACAACGGCTCCACTGCACTGGCTCATAGTCTTACAACGACCACTTTGCCCCTTGAGTCATGATGACTCTACTGCATGATACGTAGCCCGTCATTCCTTTTCAGTGGTGAATCGAAGTTATGAACGTCGACAACTCCTTAGCACACGTCCCGCAGAAAAGCCCAATCATGAAGTGAACTTATTGGTTCCCAACTGGATCCTGAGCTCTAACTTCCATTTGGACTACCTTTGCATCTCATGTTATTAGTCATCACTGGATCGGTTCGGATCCTCAGTCCTTCTTCTATGTCGGCTCGGATCGGCCTCCTTCCAAGTGCTCCGGGTCGGGTCGCTCCAAATCCCTTCGTAGTAAATCGGTTCGGTTCGGGTGCCCTTTGGCGGGTCGGGTCGTGTAACACCCCACCTCCGCTAGGGTCACTCACAAGGGGAATGCACTAGCTTTGGTGGAGCATTATCTAGGTAAACATACACAGAAATATTACAAGACAGAACACATATAAAACAGTGAAAGAAAAAAAAAACAAATTTCATTTCTTTAAAATCTAGAAAGGTCTAAATCCTTTTACATCAAAATGCTATTAAACCCATTACATCAAAATTTGTCTTGCAATAGTAAAGAAGCATAAAACCATAGTCATAAATCATTCCCCAATAAAGCAGCAAAGCGAGCCATATCCAAGAGAAATCCAAGCAGTACATGAAAGAGCCTTAGAGCTTGGTAAGATCCGAACTAAGCTGTATTCCCACCCTGCGAACCGGGGGGAGGGGGGAAACGGAAGAAAAAGAGGCGAAACAAAACGGGTCAGTCATAAAGACTGAGTAAGTCCTAGTGACTTTCAGCATAGAAACAAGTAAAAGTAACATGACATGTATAAACTGAAAGTAAACATAAGGATGATGACAAGATAGGCAAGTTAAACTAAGATAACAAGATAAACTACGGTAATAAGATAAACTAAGGTCATAAGAAAACTAAGGTAACAAGATAAGCTACGTACAACATCGCATGTTTAACATTCTTTGCACAAACTGTACTAGTACCCCAACCCGTATCATCCCTTCCATGTATATGTACAGTCCCTTGCCGTATATCGTACGGGTTTCATCATGCATTTCTAAACTACTTCAACGTAGCGCTACCCTTCTTGAAATCATTTGGACTGCCACCCTTGTTCTGGCTAGGTTTCCTTATCATGAGCTATCGCGTGTTCAACTAGGATTTATGCCACCAAGGACCACTAGGTATTATGCTACCTATTGAACGTTTTCTAGATTCGTTTAGGGTTTATGCCACCTAGGACCACTAGGGATTATGCTACCTAACGAATTCCACACAACGATCTATTAATCGATCAGCTCCCTACAAGTCCTAGCTCGTTCATGTGTCTGTGTCGTCCGTCCCAATCACGAAATGTAGTTACCTGTGCTAGGTCCACCATAGGGTGTATCAAGCCCTATGGTGCCAACCATCGACACGAATCAAGCACGCACAAATAAACCTACTGCTACCCAATGCCTTCTTTTTTTGCTCCGGAGTGTGTGCACGCCCGCACTCCGTTAGAACCTACACTGGCGCACCCACACAGCTGTCGTTCTGGTTGCTTACAATCAGCCCAGTAATCGTGCCCCACGCTGCCTAGTTCCAGGGTACCATGATACATCTAGTGGGTTACTGCTGAAACGGACCGTGTAACTAGGGTTTCTGTCTAGTAGGTTAAGTGTTGTCATTTAAATTCGAGACTTAACCCCATCGGTCTAGCATGTCAAGTTGGTTGAGTGTTTTCATTCAAGTTCGTGACTTAACCCGTCTACGTGTCATGTCAAATTGGCTAAGTGTTGTCGTTTAAATTCATGACTTAGCCCTACGAATCACGTGCCAAGTTGGTTAAGTGTATTCAAGCGGTTCATGACTTAACCCTATCAAATCATCGTGTCAAATTGGTTAAGTATATTCAAGTGGCTCATGACTTAACCCTATCAAGTCATCATGTTAAATTGGTTAAGTATATTCAAGTGGTTCAGGACTTAACCCTATCAAGTCATCATGTCAAATTGGTTAAGTATATTTAAGTGGTCCAGGACTTAACCCTATCAACTCATCATGTTAAATTGGTAAAGTATATTCAAGTGGTTCAGGACTTAACCCTATTAAGTCATCGTGTCAAATTGGTTAAGTATATTCAAGTGGTTCATGACTTAACCCTATCATGTGGCATTAGTTCATTAATGCACTTCAACCTCTCACATTAGACTAACTGTTGTGGTTACTGGATTTGCCGGGTGGTTCCGGGCAGATTTACACCACAACATTGTCTAACCTCGGGTTTTACGTGCGATATGACCAACTACCCACATTGGATCCTATTGTTTGCAGCCACTTGATTTGCCAGGCGGTTCCGGGCAGATTTACACTGCAAACTCAACCCAACCTCGAGTTGGCCATATTCAAGTTTATCTAATTGTCATGCCCACATTCAAGTTTTCATGTCAAAATTCATGTCGAGTTTTCATGTCATGTTTCATGTCAAATCGTGTCAAGTTTTCATATCAAGTCGATGTCAGGTTCGTGTCCATATCCAGGTTCAAGTTATAACAACGTTCATATTTCAAGTTTTTCCTATTATCGAGTTCATAATTCATGTTCATAACCAATTCATGTTTTTCTTAGTCTTCCTAAATCGTATTCCCTTCGCACGTGAACGTGAATCGATCTCTACTACAAATAAATCCAAATCTCGAAATAGAGGGAATAGCATCAAAACTATGATAGGCAAAAGGGACTAGCATAAAGCAATAAAAGGGGTTACAAGACTAGCATGGCATAACTTGAGATAATTGGTTACAACATCACTGGCATATAGGATTTCAAATCCAGCAAGATGAGGTGATAGTCATGGTAAACGCTGACATAAAAGAATAGGCATGCAAAGGCAAGCCAAATACAAGAAAAATGGATCCAATGGTTTTGGAGTACATAATAATGAATAAACTAAGCAAGTTACACCCTCGGTATGAGATCCAACAAACTGCAAATTCGGTATACAACATGGGTTTCAATCAACTATAATAGCCCCAGGTAATTAACCCCAATAGTCATGGTCATAGTCATTGGAATAAAATCACATAATTAAGAACCCTAAGCGATTAATTACAATAGTCATGGTTAATTATCCAAAATAGTTATAGGCAATAGTCATAGGCAACTAACAGTAATGGTCATAGATAATGGCCTTATATTCATAATCATAGGGAATAATTCTCATAGTCAAGAGTCATAGTTGATTAGCCACAATTGTCCTTGTCATAATCATAGGCAACAGTCTTATGTTCACCGTCATAGGCATAGGCTTAGTCTTATTAGTCATAGGAAGTCTTATGTTCACCGTCATAATCATTGGCATAGTCATATTAGTCATAGGCAGTCTTATGTTCTCGGTCATAGTCCTTGTCCATTAACAATAGATTCAACGTCATAGGCATGTTAAGGTTATAGACACGAGAGAGTTTGATTCACAACATGAATAGGTCCAAAGGAATATTCATGAAAGTCAAGATCTAAGACGAACAAGAATTGATACGAATCAATTACCATACATAGATCCAATTCCAATTTACAACATGGATATTATGTTTATAGCTTTTATCTAAAAGTAACTTGAACTTACAGTGCGTGGATTGAGAATTAGAAAGCAGAATTTGATTGTTGAATCTCTATTTGATCGATTGTGTTCCAATTGAAATCCCCCAATTTGCAAATCCCTAAGCGTAGTCTTGATGGAGAAGGAGCAGTCCTTTTTCTTCCTTTTTATCTTATTATTTTGATTATCTTAGAAGCAGCATAAGGACAGAAAGAAATGGTGTGGAGAAAATGTGGCTAGGGGGCTGTTTATATAGGGTTAGGCAGACGAATCTGGTCAGAAAACGAGCCTAAATACATCAGAATGCATCTGGTTCAGAAAAGTGGTTCGGGAGGCAGGTCGACCCCCAGGTCGACACTATGGTCGACCTGCTCCCTGGGAGGTCGACACTATGGTTGACCCCCAGGTTGACCTGGTCCCTGGGCGGGAATTTTCCCGCCCAGCCTGTTCCGGGGTTTGAATTCGAATTCGAATTTCGAATTCGAATTTCGAGCTGTTTTTGATTCTGAAAATCCCTGAAACTTCGGGGGGTCATATCTCCCTCATACGGACTTTGATTTTTGAGAACTCGGACTCTATTTCATGTAAAATTTCGAGACGAACGTAATGGCGCAACCCGTTTCCCTTGATTCTTGTTTTAAAAATTAATTCTGCCTTGATTTATGACTTTAACATGTTATAAAAATTCGGGTTGTTACATTCTCCCCTCCTTAAGGGATTTCGTCCCCGAAATCTTCAAGTTAGGAAGAATGTGTCCTACCATCCAATCATCCATCTACTAAATCATCAATCACAGGCATCCATTGTCCTTAAGAGATTTCTAATGCTGTATGAACATATGCAGGAAGTGTGTGTATATGCTCCTTATCTAATGCAAATGATCAGGCCTGATTGATCTTCTTAATGCAAAATATGTTTAGTGCCATGAGTCCAACATGTATGCAAATAGCCTTAATCACATAAACACTACATGTGTGCTCAAACATCCATCCATATGCAACATTCATATGATAACACATTCAATTTCATCCATAAACAAGTATAAACACTCATGCATATGCAATATGAAAATGTGTCTGAGTCGATCTAGTGCCTAATGTGTGTTATGCAACCACGAGCAACCACTGGCAACCACTTGCAACCACTTGCAACCATCAATCATAACATGTCTCAAACACATGTTTACACCCAATTGTTCCTACCTAAAGGTATAGTCGAACGATAGAAGCAAGTAAAAACTTTGTGCCCGTTAGGCAATGTCAAAGCTAGAAATCTACGTCGTATACATACTGAATAAGGGAAGAACTCCATAAGCACCAGCCCCGAAGACCGAAATCAACATCAGGCTGATACCCAAAGAATTACTCAACCCAAAGGACATCCTCAAGCCCCAACATGTATTACTAACATATGATCCCTATGGGTTTTTTGCAACAGAAATAGGATTAAGAATAGGACCGAGAGGTTATACTTAAAAGATAGCATACAAGTAAGCTCTACAGGAAAAGAGGGATCAAGGATATACTCTTAAAAAGAGATATGATACGTGTATCTAGTCTTCAATCTTCTAAGTCGTATTTCCTTGAGCTTAACTCCATTGTGCTTTGACCGTCTTTAACTTCCCAATTTCGTAGTTCCTTAATTCTATTCCCATAATATGAGTTGGAACTCATTCCACTATCGCCTCTCGTTCCACTTTCGCTTATTCACTTTCTAGTATACTCAGCTTAAACATAACTGCGTACTCATGGTTTCATGCAAGCTCTCCAAAATTCACTAGTGAATCTTGGATCTTATTCACTTACTAGAAGGTATTCCACATGAATGAATTATCTCTTGAAAATAAACAAATGCCAACCATGTTGCCAAGTGTACTTACTAAGGAGATTTTCTATAACTCATGCATAAGCGAAATGAACCATCTGCCTCAGTGGCGAACACTACTCGAGCGGATCGATAAATGTATCAAGAGATTCTAGGTAACTAATCATGGCAGAACCCTAAGGGTTACACTAGACTTCGAGGGCATTACTAAGGCAAGTCAAGAATCTAACTACCCTCTTTTCATACTTGAGAATGGTACCATTTCTAGACAACCACTCTATCTCTAGAATCAACCCATAACCCAAAACATAAGCTTTACTTCTAGACTCAACACTTAGCATAGACATTCTCAAATCCAAACAAGTCATTAATAAATGAGATGATTCCCCAACAGGATTTGAGACAAAAATGGGATTCCCTACTACGCTAGTACTAAGGTGCAGAGACTCAACTATTGGGGCAGAATTAAAAGGATGCGATGTATAAAAATAGAGCTCCCACGGTATGATAGGAAAGAGAAGCTAAACTGAAAGTAACATTACATGTATAAACTGAAAGTAAACATAAGGATGATGACAAGATAGGCAAGTTAAACTAAGATAACAAGATAAACTACGGTAACAAGATAAACTAAGGTCACAAGAAAACTAAGGTAACAAGATAAGCTACGTATAGCATTGCATGTTTAACATTCTCTGCACCAACTGTACCAGTACCCCAACACGTATCATCACTTCCATGTATATGTACAGTCCCTTGTCGTATATCGTACGGGTTTCAACATGCATTTCTAAACTACTTCAACGTAGTGCTACCATCCTTGAAATCGTTTGGACTGCCACCCTTGTTCTGGCTAGGTTTCCTTATCATGAGCTATCGCGTGTTCAACTAGGATTTATGACACCTTGGACCACTAGGGATTATGCTACCTATTGAACGTTTTCTAGATTCGTTTAGGGTTTATGCCACCTTGGACCACTAGGGATTATGCTACCTAACGAATTCCACATAACGATCTATTAATCGATCGGCTACCTACAAGTCCTAGCTCGTTCGTGTGTCTGTGTCATACGGCCCAATCACGAAATGTAGTTACCTGTGCTAGGTCCACCATAGGGTGTATCAAGCCCTAGCACGCACAGATAAACCTACTGATGCCCAATGCCTGCTTTTTCTGCTCTGGAGTGTGTGCACGCCCGCACTCCGTTATAACCTACACTGGCGCACCCACACAGCCGTCGTTCTGGTCGCTTACAATCAGCTCAGTAATCGTGCCCCACCCTGCCTAGTTCCAGGTTACCATGATACATCTAGTGGGTTACTACTGAAACGGACCCCGTAACTAGGGTTTCTGTCTAGTAGGTTAAGTGTTGTCATTTAAATTCGAGACTTAACCCCATCGGTCTAGCATGTCAAGTTGGTTAAGTGTTGTCATTCAAGTTCGTGACTTAACCCGTCTACGTGTCATGTCAAATTGGCTAAGTGTTGTCGTTTAAGTTCATGATTTAGCCCTACGAATCATGTGTCAAGTTGGTTAAGTATATTCAAGTGGTTCATGATTTAACCCTATCAAATCATCATGTCAAATTGGTTAAGTATATTCAAGTGGTTCATGACTTAACCTTATCAAGTCATCATGTTAAATTGGTTATGTATATTCAAGTGGTTCAGGACATAACCCTATCAAGTCATCATGTCAAATTTGTTAAGTATATTCAAGTGGTTCAGGACTTAACCCTATCAAGTCACCATGTTAAATTGGTTAAGTATATTCAAGTGGTTCAGGACTTAACCCTATCAAGTCATCGTGTCAAATTGATTAAGTATATTCAAGTGGTTCATGACTTAACCCTATCATGTGGCATTAATTCATTAATGCACTTCAACCTCTCACATTAGACTAACTGTTGTGGTTATTGGATTTGTCGGGCGGTTCCGGGCAGATTTACACCACAACATTGTCTAACCTTGGGTTTTACGTGCGATATGACCAACAACCCACATTGGATCCTATTGTTTGCAGCCACTGGATTTGCCGGGCAGTTCCGGGCAAATTTACACTGCAAACTCAACCCAACCTCGAGTTGGCCATTTTCAAGTTTATCTAATTGTCATGCCCACATTCAAGTTTTCATGTCAAAATTCATGTTGAGTTTTCATGTCATGTTTCATGTCAAATCGTGTCAAGTTTTCATATCAAGTCGATGTCAGGTTCGTGTCCATATCCAGGTTCAAATTATAACAACGTTCATATTTCAAGTTTTTCCTATTATCGAGTTCATAATTCATGTTCATAACCAATTCATGTTTTGCCTAATCTACCTAAATCGTATTCCCTTCGCACGTGAACGTGAATCGATCACTACAACAAATAAATCCAAATCTCGAAATAGAGGGAATAGCATCAAAACTATGATAGGCAAAAGGGACTAGCATAAAGCAATAAAAGGGGTTACAAGACTAGCATGGCATAACTTGAGATAATTGGTTACAACATCACTGGCATATAGGATTTCAAATCCAGCAAGATAAGGTGATAGTCATGGTAAACGCTGACATAAAAGAATAGGCATGCAAAGGCAAGCCAAATACAAGAAAAATGGATCCAATGGTTTTGGTGTACATAATAGTGAATAAACTAAGCAAGTAACACCCTCGGTATGAGATCCAACAAACTGCAAATTCGGTATACAACATGGGTTTCAATCAACTATAATAGTCCCAGGTAATTATCCAATAGTCATGGTCACAGTCATAGGAAAAAAATCTCATAATTAAGAACCCTAAGTGATTAATTACAATAGTCATGGTTAATTATCCAAAATAGTTATAGACAATAGTCATAGGCAACTAACAGTAATGGTCATAGATAATGGCCTTATGTTCATAATCATAGGGAATAATTCTCATAGTCAAGAGTCATAGTTGATTAGCCACAATTGTCCTTGTCATAGTCATAGGCAACAGTCTTACGTTCACCGTCATAGGCATAGGCTTAGTCTTATTAGTCATAGGCAGTCTTATGTTCACCGCCATAATCATTGGCATAGTCATATTAGTCATAGGCGGTCTTATGTTCTTAGTCATAGTCCTTGTCCATTAACAATAGATTCAACGTCATAGGCATGTTAAGGTTATAGACACGAGAGAGTTTGATTTACAACATGAATAGGTCCAAAGCAATATTCACGAAAGTCAAGATCCAAGACGAACAAGAATAGATACGAATCAATTACCATACATAGATCCAATTCCAATTTACAACATGGATATTACATTTACAGCTTTTATTTAAAAGTAACTTGAACTTACAGTGCGTGGATCGAGAATTAGAAAGAAGAATTTGATTGTTGAATCTCTATTTGATCGATTGTGTTCCAATTGAAATCCCCCCATTTGCAAATCCCTAAGCGTAGTCTTGATGGAGAAGGAGTAGTCCTTTTTCTTCCTTTTTATCTTATTATTTTGATTATCTTAGAAGCAGCATAAGGACATAAAGAAATGGTGTGGAGAAAATGTGGCTAGGGGGCTGTTTATATAGGGTTAGGCTTACGAATCTGGTCAGAAAACGAGCCTAAATACATCAGAATGCATCTGGTTCAGAAAAGTGGTTCGGGAGGCAGGTCGACCCCCAGGTCGACACTATGGTCGACCTGGTCCCTGGGAGGTCGACACTATGGTCGAGCCCAAGGTCGACCTGGTCCCTGGGAGGGAATTTTCCCGCCCAGCCTGTTTCGGGGTTTGAATTCGAATTTCGAATTCGAATTTCGAGCTGTTTTTGATTCTGAAAATCCCTGAAACTTCGGAGGGTCATATCTCCCTCATACAGACTCCGATTTTCGAAAACTCGGACTCAATTTCATGTAAAATTTCGAGACGAACGCAATGGAACGACCCGTTTCCCTTGATTCTTGTTTTAAAAATTAATTCTGCCTTGATTTATGACATTAACATGTTATAAAAATTCGGGTTGTTACAGGTCGGGTGGATGCATCTTAGTTCGGTTCGGCTCGGTAGCTCTCCTCCTTTAGATGTTGGCCCCTTCGGTTGTGATGTTCCGATCCAATCCCAGTTTAACCATAATGGCCTTCCTTTTTGCCAAACTTTCTCTTATGCCAAGCCTCGGTTCGGTTCGGTGATCCCTTGCCCAGCCCATTATTCGGTCCGAGCCCATCAATCTGATCCTATCCGAAAACCTGCACCGTCTTCCTGCAACTTTTCCAGCGAGTGTTTTATGCCATTCGACGGCGTTTTCGACCATTCTAACTATTCTAATCAATCACAAAGCATACCATACAGTCATAGCAACAAGTAGAAGTGACCTCAAACACCAAAACATCAATATTGATAGGTTAAAATGGATCAAACATAGCCAAAACCCCATATTTTCCCTTAAGCATGTTTAAGCAAAACTAGTGACAAGATTAGTATAACTTAACCAAATCAAACACAATTTCTAACAGAGGTCTAAAACATTATTTAGAAATTTATAAATATTTTTCCAGAATTTATTAGTGTATAAATTCGCTAATCAACACTGATTACCCTTAATTAACCATAATTAGTGAGGAACTTTGCAAATCACTCACCTTAGCCACAAATAAACCTTAGATCTGAAATAAATCTCCGATATGACGCGAATACCGATGCTAAACAGCAGCTCTAATCTTGATTTGGTAAAGATCTCCCTTAATTTGATGTTGCTAAGTTTAATCCTTGATTAGAAAGTGATTTGGAGGTGATTTAAAGGTTGGTGGCCATTTTTAGGGTTTCTAAGAAGTAAGTTGAGGCTAGAAAACTGAAATGGAATGAAACCCTAACTCTTTTTAGCCTCCCCATAATCCTATTCCCGAAATGGGTTATGGGCCCATTCACTAATCACCCTATTTGGCCCGGTTAAGCAGTTTTTCACCTTCCAAACCTTATTTCAGCCATATCTCCCAAACGGTAAGTCCGTTTGGCTATTATTACCACTCTACGGAAAGGTAAACCATCAAACGAATCTAACGGAAGTGGTTCCAGGTCAAAATTCCTTTCCAATCAAAAGTTATGGTCGAAACAAGATCAGTTAGGGGCAAAACGGTGATTTAAAAATCGGCAAAAATCATGAACATGGGAAATGACCCCAATGGTCGTTTCCCAAAGCCACATGACCATACGACTTCATATAAGAAAGAAATAAATATTCTGCGATCCTCCGATACGTAGAATGCGGGTTGTTACATTCTCCCCTCCTTAAGAAATTTCGCCCTGAAATTCCCTAACCAAAACACACAAAGGGTCCCACATGCCTATCAGTCATAAAACAACAATCAAACATGTAAAACAAGCAAAACAAGTCTATCCTAGCATGCGGAATAACTAAATTGCAAAGTAAATCTTACCAGGCAGAGAGTTCTGGATACGTCTTCCTAATGCACTCCTGTGTCTCCCAAGTATAGTCATTCTCGTTCTCGCCCCATTGGACCTTGACTAGCTTCACCGCCGTCCTTCGAAGTTGCTTTGTATCGTGCTCGACAATACGAATCGGCCTGCGAGAACTCCCGCCATCTTCTCTGGTAATTCAATTCTATATGCCAAATTCCCAACTTGTTCGAGAACTGGGAATGGGCCAACAAATCTTGGTGCCAACTTGCCTCTCCTGCCAAATTGTATCACGGTCTTCAACAGAGAAATCTTGACAAACACCAAGTCACCAACGGAGAATTTTAAGTCTCTTCTCCTCTTATCAGCATAACTCTTCTGCCTATCCTGGGCAGCCTTCATCCGTTGTTGAATGGTTTTAATCTTATCTGAAGTTTCCCTTACCACATCTGGTCCAAGCACAAACTTCTCACCGGTCTCTATCCGACATGATGGTGAGTTGCACAGTCTTCCGTACAAAGCTTCATATGGAGCCATACCGATATTGGATTGGTAGCTATTATTATATGCAAACTCTACTAGATGCAAATGGTCATCCCATGATCCACCAAAATCCAGTATACAAGCCCTCAACAGATCTTCCAATATACGGTTCACCCTCTCTGTTTGACCATCGGTTTGAGGATGATACGCGGTACTGAGATATAATTCCAACCCTAGAGCCTCTTGTAAGCTCTTCCAAAACCCACTAGTAAACAACGGGTCTCGGTCACTCACAATGCTTTTAGGTACTCCATGAAATCTCACTACACACTTCATATACAGTTCTGCTAACTTAGCTACCGTTCTGGTTGATTTGACTGGTATAAATCTTGCACTCTTAGTCAATCGATCCACAATTACCCAAATGCTATCATGTCCCGATTTAGTCCTTAGTAAACCATCAATGAAATCCATTGAGACTTCCTCCCATTTCCATTCGGGAATTTCTAATGGTTGCAACAAACCACTAGGCTTCTTTTGCTCGGCTTTAACTAGCTGGCAATTCATGCAGTTGGATATAAACTTCCCAACGTCTCTTTTCATCCCTTCCCAGTAGTAAGTCTGCTTCATGTCTCGATACATCTTATCATCACCGGGGTGTATAGCCAGTATCGAGTGATGAAATTCCCTAAGCACTTCATCTCTCAAACCATTCACGTTGGGTACAACTAGTCTTCCATTCTTTCGAAGCCATTTTTATCGATCAAGCCCATACAAATTCATCTCCTCACTGTCGATATTCATCTCTAACTTGGAGATGATTTCCAATAAATTAGGATCGTCCCTCTGGCTGGAACCAATCTGCTCAATCAAAGTGGGTCTGATCGTCAAAATAGCTAACATCTTTGGATCGAATTCACACTTTGGTCTGAAATCATACCCTGCGATATACTTCAGTTGCTTTCATTCAAGAAACATAGCCCCTAAACTGGCATGTCTCCTACTCAAGGCATCGGCTACCGCATTGCCTTTCCCAGGTGTATATGCGATATCAAAATCATATGAAGCGAAGAACTTTAACCATCTTTGTTGTCGGAGATTTAGATCCTATTGAGAGAAGAGATACTTTAACGATTTATGATTGGTAAACAACTCAAATCTCTCTCCCAAGAGATAATGTCTCCACATCTTTAATGCGTACACTATCGCTGCCAGTTCCAAATCATGGGTAGGATACTTTTTCTCATGCAGCTTTAGTTGCCGACTAGCATAAGCTACCACCCTACCTCCTTGCATTAATACAGCACCTAGTCTGGTACCACAAGCATCCGTGTATACCGTCATCTCTTCATTCCCTTTAGGAATGACTAACACTGGCTCATGCGTCAACTTTTCTTTTAAACTCTTGAATGCATTCTCACACACTCCGTCCCAGACGAAGGCTTGATTCTTCTTAGTCAACTGAGTCAACGGTGCTGCCATCTTGGAGAAGTCTAGGATAAACTTACGATAATATCCAGCTAACCCCAAGAAACTTCTTACGTCTGTTGCATTCTTGGGCGTAGACCAATCCTGTACCGTAGCCACCTTCGCAGGGTCCACGACAATACCATTCTCTGAAACAACATGGCCCAAGAATCTCACTTCCCTCCTCTAGA
This sequence comes from Allium sativum, assembly GCA_030737875.1. NCBI lineage: Eukaryota > Viridiplantae > Streptophyta > Magnoliopsida > Asparagales > Amaryllidaceae > Allium > Allium sativum. The sequence goes on from CM060912.1 coordinate 137,899,797, forward strand.
AGTGAAACTTAGAAAATTTCGCTTTTAATTGGTGTTTTCTCAACACCTCCATCACTATCCTCAAATGCCCCTTGTGTTCTTCCTCTGTCCTCGAGTAAACAAGGATGTCGTCTATGAACACAAGAACAAACTTATTCAACTGATCCCTGAATACTTGAAGTATGTTGGTGCATTGGTCAACCCAAATGGCATGACCAACCACTCATAGAATCCAGACGGCGTCCTAACTGCCGTTTTCGAAACACTCTCAGCCGCTACTCGGAGCTGATGAAATCCCGTTGCGAGGTCCAACTGGGAGAACACTCTTGCTCCTTCTAGTTGATCAAACAAATCATCTATCCGTGGGAGGGGATATTTATTCTTCCTCGTCACTTTATTCAACTCGTGATAGTCCACACACAAACGAAGGGAACCATCTGCCTTAGAGGCAAACACAACTGGTGCTTCCCACTCGGAGACACTTCTTCTGATAAATCCCTTCTTCTAAAGATCGCTTACTTGCACCCCGAGCTCTCGCTGCTCCCTTGGTGCCATACGAAGAAGTGGCATCACTATAGGTCTGGCATCTTTCACAAAACAATACGGAACTCAATCTCTAGGTGTGGTGGAAGTCCGGTCACTTCCTCGAAGACGTCCAAATACTGGCCAACCACGGGCACATCTAATAACTCATCATGCGGGATGTCGAGGGAATTTATAAAACTAGCCATTACCCCATCACTAGGTAGACTACCAAACACTACCCTCCGCCCATCATCCGCCCTAACTGTCACCAAAAAGCCCTCATAGTCTACCACCACCCCGTACCTTTGGAGCCAATCGACCCCCAATATAATGCCATACCCAGTAAAGCCCAAAACAAAGCAATCACAAACAAACATACATCCATTACTCGATAAGACCAAATTTCGGCAAATCATACTAAGGCTAGTCGAACCACCAATCGGGTTCGTCACAACCAACGGTCTATCAACTATCTCGGGTTCCAGTCCCAACCTATCTACCAGGTCACTAGATATGAAGGAACGGGAAGCCCCAGTATCAAACAAAACTTGAACAGGTACATCATGAATAGAAAGCATACCTTAAATGATGATATTATTTCCTTTCTCCACCGCAGTTGGGGCATTCGACGAAGAAGGAATAGCACCGATAGCATATGCTTTCACAATCTGCTTCTCCTTAAGAGGTTGTGGACATTTATCCTTATGATTTCCCACTTGGCCACAGTTGTAGCACTTCCTATCCGCTGGCTTGGCCCGATACTCTTTGGCATAATGGCCCTTCTTACCACAGCTAAAGCACTCAACATCTTTCTTGCTCTTTTTCTGGCCATCCTTAGTTTGGTTTTTCTTCCTCTTGTTCTGAGTGTTATTCTTGCCTCCACCGCCTGCTTGCGGCTTCAGCCCTTCTGCAGATGCAACCTTAGTCTTTGACTTAGGGTAAAGACTCTCTGATCTCAAAGCTTTCCCAACAATCGATTCAAAAGTCTCATCGATGTGGTTGATAAGCCTTTCCCCCAAGTATCCATCCAAACCAGTAATGAACTTCTTATTCTTCTTCTCAGGAGTATCGATAAGGGATAATCCATACTTCGATAAGGTGTCGAACTCAGCAATATAGTCTGAGACTGCACTATCATTCTGCTTAAGCTCCAAGAACTTCCTAAACAATTCCGACTTCTGAGCAGCTGGGATAAACTTGTCGCTAAAGCGAGCCTTAAACTGTTCCCAAGTAACCTGATCCTCTGGAGTGGCTGTCTTAATAGCATTCCACCAATTCATCGCTCGCCCTTGCAGCTGATGAGACGCTAGCCTTCTCTTCATCGCATCCACGATACCCAAGTCATCGAAGATACGATCACAACTATCCAACCAATCCTGAACATCCGTGGCCGACTCCGTTTCGTGGAACGGATTCCTACCAAGGTTAGTGTAATTCTTGCACAGCTTGGCGAAATCGACCCTAGGCACCTGCACTATTGGACCACCACCACTACCGGCATTAGGAGCTGCCCCCGCACATCCTTAAGCATTTCTCTCATGAGGTCAGTAAACATCGTCCTCATGTTAGCAACATTCCCATTATTAGCTCCTCTACCAGCACCTCTTGCGTATCGTCTCATCATTCAATCTGTAAAGAGAAAACGATTAACCATCTTCATAGTGGTGCTAGTGCAGTGCGACTTCATCCTTATCTATACTAATAGTATATATATATAGCTTTTGAAAACCAAAGTAATCACAAATACGCACTCTCATATACGTACTATCTCTCCTTAGTGTCTTTTCCTAGGTTAACTACGCAACCTAGAGCTCTGATACCAAATGTGACGGCCCGCCCCGCACCAACCGACATTTACGCCAAAAGTGCGTTGTACACATGTCTAGTTAGCACGGGACGGTCATCGTAAGGAAAGGAAGAAGACAAAGAATCAATAAGGAACCTGTAGAATGTCTCACAACGCATAGAACAAAATAAAATAACAACATACTTGACATAAAACAGGTGAGACAGTGCATAAGTTGAAAACAAACCATCATAGCAATGGAAAATCCAAATACAGCTTATGTTCCACATCATCATTATTACAACTTTTCAATCTGTCTCTAAAGGTAAAAGCAAGATAAGGGAGGTACACTACAAATGCCCAAGTAGTGACCACCAACGACACAGGGAGAATATCTATCACTCTCTCTCTCTCTCTCTCTCTCTATATATATATATATATATATATATATATATATATATATATATATATATATATATATATATATATATATCATACGTGGTAGCCTCCTGCTCGCCTCCGGATCAACTACTCGTGCATCACCAGCTAACCTGTCTCTAGTCTGCTCGTTTAGGAGTACCCAGAGTAATAAGAAGAGACATAAAACTCGGGGTCAGGCAAAAGTCTGGTGTGAGCGATAAGCAGCTAACCAGAACAATAACAGGTATATTAAACCATACCTGAACCTGGACCTGCAACCAAAGAGTTAGCACTACATACCGTACAACACTCTAAGGTGCCACTAACATATGGTGTACAAGCATATGGGGGTGGGGGGTTTGCATGTCATAGTGATGGTAAACAAATCAAACATAGCAACCATTCTCACATCTCTCACTCAGTGCGTAAAGCATACGATATCCACCACTTCGATCACCCAATACTTTGCTATGATCACTCTGCCCCATGAAGTCACAACGGCTTCACTGCACTGATCCATAGCCACTAATTCTTTGCTATGTCCACTTTGCCCCATGGAGTCGTACACACCCCACTGCACTGGCTCATAGCCTTACTAATCCTTTACTATGTCCACTCTGCCCCATGGAGTCACAACGGCTCCACTGCACTGGCTCATAGTCTTACTACGATCACTTTGCCCCTCGAGTCATGATGACTCTACTGCACTGATACGTAGCCCGTCATTCCTTTTCAGTGGTGAATCGAAGTTATGAACGTCGAAAATTCCTTAGAGCACGTCCTACAGCAAAGCCCAATCATGAAGTGAACTCATTGGTTCCCAACTGGATCCTGAGCTCTAACTTCCATTTGGACTACCTTTGCATCTCGGGTTATTGGTCATCACTGGATCGGTTCGAATCCTCAATCCTTCTTCTCTGTCGGTTCGGATCGGCCTTCTTCCAAGTGCTCTGGGTCGAGTCGATCAAAGTCCCTTCGTAGTACATCGGTTCGATTCGGGTGCCCTCTGGCGGGTCGGGTCGGGTAGATGCATCTTAGTTTGGTTCGGCTTGGTAGCTCTCCTCCTTTAGATGTTGGCCCCTTTGGTTGTGATGTTCCGATCTGATCCCAGTTTAACCATAATGGCCTTTCTTTTTGCCAAACTTTCTCTTATGCCAAGCCTCGGTTCAGTGATCCCTTGCCCAGCCCATTATCCGGTCCGAGCCCATCCCTCCGATCCGAAAACCTGCACCGTCTTCCTGCAACTTTTCCAGCGAGTGTTTTACGCCATTCGACGGCGTTTTCGACCATTCTAACTATTCTAATCAATCACAAAGCATACCATACAGTCATAAAAACAAGTAGAAGTGACCTCAAACACCAAAACATCAATATGATAGGTTAAAATGGATCAAACATAACCAAAACCCTATATTTTCCCTTAAGCATGCTTAAGCAAAACTAGTGACATGATTAGTAAAACTTAACCAAATCAAACCCAATTTCTAACAAAGGGCTAAAACATTATTTGGGAATTTATAAATATTTTTCCAGAATTTATTAGTGTATAAATTCGCTAATCAACACTAATTACCCTTAATTAACCATAATTAGTGAGGAACTATGCAAATCACTCACCTTAGCCACAAATAAACCTTAGATCTGAAATAAATCTCTGATATGGCGCGAATACCGATGATAACAGCAGGTCTAATTTTGATTTGGTAAAGATCTCCCTTAATTTGATGTTGCTAAGCTTAATCCTTGATTAGAAAGTGATTTGGAGGTGTTTTAGAGGTTGAAGACCATTTTTAGGGTTTCTAAGAGGTAAGCGGAGGCTAGAAAATTGAAATGGAATGAAACCCTAACTCTTTTCAGCCTCCCCATAACCCTATTCCCGAAATGGGTTATGGGCTCATTCACTAATCACCCTATTTGGCCCGGTTAAGCAGTTTTTCACCTTCGAAACCTTATTTCAACCATATCTCCCAAACGGTAAGTCCGTTTGGCTATTATGACCACTCTACGGAAAGGTAAACCATCAAACGAATCTAATGGAAGTGGTTTCAGGTCAAAATTCCTTTCCAGTCAAAAGTTATGGCCGAAACAAGACCAGCTAGGGGCAAAATGGTCATTTAAAAATCGGCAAAATCATGAACATGGGAAATGACCCCAATGGTCGTTTCCCAAAGCCACATGACCATACGACTTCATATAAGAAAGAAAGAAATATTCTGCTATCCTCCGATACGTAGAATGCGGGTTGTTACAAACGCAGTCTTGACTATATCAAGACGCGCTTATCAGGCTCGTATGACTACATGTTGGCCCACGTGGAGATTGATACCTGACATTGTGAAGGAGATAATCTGGCAAGATTTTCTAGTCGTACGTGTGATTTATCATTTATTAATTAAGTAGTTATGCTCCTATTTGATTAGTTCATATTTATACTATTTTTTAAAAATGCAAAGTGTGGTAGATCTCCAAGATACGAATTTGGACCTCGTCAAGTGTCACTAGAACAACAAAGTAGCCATAAATTATAGAGAAGCAATGAATAGCGCAAAATCAGGTGGGAAAAAACCGGTTGAATGTCTAATCGGGTATGGGATGAGCTATATACTTATTGGAATAATAGTGAGAAGTTTCAGGTAAATTTACTGCATATTTAATTTAAATTGTTCTACTCAATTAACATATAAATTAGAATAATTTTTTTTCAAAATTTAAATGTATAGACCAAGTATATGAGAAATGTGGCAAACAGGAGCAAGAACCTGGTTAAACATAGTGGTGGGTACAAGTCGTTCCAGCACCATCGCGAGGACCTGGTATATTTATTAATTATATAGTTAAAGATTTTAATTTATAAGTTGTTAAAATTAATAATTGATTTAGCTTTGAATTCTAATCATATATATATGCTTATTTCAGGAGAGACAGCGTGGTGTTCCTGTGTCGTACTGGGATGTTTTTCAGCATTCACGTGCATTGAGTCAGATCGATGACACAGTCTCAGTTTCCTATTCTTGGGACCACTATGCCAAGGCGTGTGAGGCATATGTAAGTATTATAATTTAATTAAAATAGTTTTATCTAAATTATATTGTTTTTTGTTTAACAAGTTAAATTTTAGGAACAAAGGGCGTAGATGCTGAAATCCAATGGGAGGACTGAGTTGACAACGGAGGATGAGGATAGGATATTTGATGCTGTCATGGATCCACCTACCCAGAATGGACGATATGGTCATGGAAATCTAGAGGTAGAGAAATTGAAATTTACTTGAATTGCTATTATGAAATACTAAAAAAGTAAAATTATATATAGATTAAAACATCTCAGCAGACATACCAAAGGGCTCAGGACAAGGAGGAGATCGCACAACTATGAGCACAGATTGCAGAGCTTCATGACTGTATCGTCGCCGCGAAGAGCAAATGGAGCAACTTAACCAGCGACTGGCGGAGTTCATTGCCCAGTTCGGTACGCTGCCTTCATCTTCTAGTGGACAGAGTTGAGGTTAGTTTGTGTTGATGTTATATATGCTTTGAGTGTTGGTGAGGCTTGATTCATTATGGTGGTTGTATATATTGATATCGTATTGATGATGATGGTTTGGACATCGTGTTGGATGTTGTGTTATGGATGATATGGTTTGGACATGGTGTTGTGATGATGGTTTGGACATGATACATGTAACACCCCGCCTCCGCTAGGGTCACTCGCAAGGGAATGCACTAGCTTTAGAGGGGCATTATTGGTAAACATGCACAGAAATATCACAAGACAGAACATATATAAATAGCGGAAGTAAAATCAAACTTTCATAAACATGGATAAATAAGGTCTAAAGCCTTTTACATCAGAGTACATCAAAACCTGTCTTGCAATAGTAGAGAAGCATAAAGACTTTTTAATAAATTATTCCCCAAATAAAACAGTAAAGTAGCCATAGCCAAGAAAGTCCAAGCCATCCATGATGACCTTCAAACAGAAGAAGTCCGAACCAAACAGCATTGTTTCCTCCCTGTAACCTGGGGTGGGGGGGGGGGGAATGGAAGAAAAGAGGCGAAACAAAACGGGTCAGTCAAAAAGACTGAGTAAGTCCTATCTACTTCCAGTATAAAAACAGGTAAAGGTAACATGACATGCATAAACTGAAAGTAAACATAAGGATAACTATAAGATAGATAAACTAAGCCAGGGTAGCCGGTTGACTCCTGTGGCAAGGTGAACTGAGGTATCATGACGACTATGGTGTTATGATAAGCCAAGGTATCACATCACTAGACCTCTATCGCGTAGATTATCCCAAGGTATCTGCCCCGTCTAACATTCCCTGGTATCTATTATGTATATTCTTCCTAGTTCTAACACATATATCTGCTCTACACCCTCCGCCCTAGTATCCCAGCCTTGTTATGTGTTAACCAGGAATGTCCCTTACTCAAAGTCGTGTAATGGTCCATGTCAACCTAATATATCGCATGTATATAGGTTACCCAAGTCATATGTTTCTTTCCATGTATATAGGTTCAGTCCTTTGCCGTACTTCGTACGGGCTTCCTCATGTCGTATTATCCTTGGAATCGTTTGGACTGTCACCCTTATTCTAGCTAGGTTCTTCCATATGAATCATCGTTTGAACTACTAGGACCTACGCCACCTAGCACCACTAGGGATTACGCTTACCTTTTGCACGCTTTCGTATTTCGGTTTGGGTTAAACCACCTAGGCCACTAGGGATCACGCTAACCCTCAACCGCGCCCTTTTTCCCACGCATTCATCGTGAATCGTTTTTCTACCATTGTATGCACATGTATCACATCGTGCCATCCGAGTCCTGTCACAGGGCAAACCAAGAAATACAGGACTCGGTCGGGAGCTTTAGATTTATCTGCCGATGCAGATACTAAGGTCTGCTTTTCTACACGTGGCTATGGTCCCACGAGACCCCTCCCTCAACTAGTGAAAGGCAACACAAGAGAAAATCTTGCATGAGAACTACACTCCGGCCAGCCCACATCCTACGGCCTACCTCACCCATAATTAGATAGCAATTATGGTCTGTTGGGTGTTCCCTGCCTTTCCGTACGTATACGCTTGACTCAAGATGGTAGATGATCGACGAACTTGCTATCTCGGGCACCTTATGTATTCGTCGACTCACTGCTATCCACCCCAGTCTTTAGGTCGCTCGCATAGCAACCAAGGCATATTCTTGGTTCTTCTACCGCAGACCTCAACCTCCCGTGAGCCTAGTATAATGACCTGGCAGCTCACGGAGGGATCCCAAGAATATCCTCACGTTCCCCGAAGCCGCTGCTTCGTTACCCCGTTCGTTGGAGCCTTTATCTAAATCAGATAGCCTGCTCCTCCACGCAAAACGTTGACCTAACGTATCGGGTTACTAATCTGTCTAAGAAGTGGTCCAGATTTCCTTGACTAAGAATTATTACTTAGTTTCCTTTAACTAAGGTTTACCACTTAGCCTTATTTCCATTACCCTTGTTAACTATGGTTATTCTCCTAATTCTCTGAATTAGGGTTTATCTAATGGGTTAAGTGTCACTTAAGTTCATAACTTAGCCCGTCTACCAACCATGTCAAAATTGGCTAAGTATCCAAGTCCAAGACTTAACCCTACAAACCATGTGTCAAGCTGGCTAAGTATATCAAGCAATCCATAACTTAACCTCGTCTAATTATCATTTTAGATTGGTTAATTATATAAATTAACTTGACCCTGTCAAATTACCGAGTCAAATCGGTCAAGCGTCATTAGGCAAATCAAGTTACTTAACCTACCCAAGCTTATTTATGTTTTGTGAAGTATCATTAGCCTAATCAAATTACTTAACCCATTTGTCCATATCATATTTGGTTAAGCCTCATTAATCAAATTAACTTAACCCTATTATGTGGCATTAATTATTTAATGCACCCCAACCTCTCACATTAGATTTTGTTGTGGTTACTAGTTAAGCCGGGCGGGTCCGGGTAGATTTACACCACAACTTGGTCTAACCTCGGGTTCAAGCACAACATGACCAACTTCTCACATTGAGTCCTATTGTTTGCAACTACTAGTTAGGCCGGTCGGTTCCGGGTAGTTTTACGTTGCAAACTCAACCCAACCTCGAGTTGGCCACTTTCATGTTTAGTCTAGTATCATGTTCAAAGTTAAGTTTTCAAGCAATTGGGTAGACCTAACTTAATAGGTAAATTCCCAATGGGTAGACCTAACTTAATAGGTAAATTCCCAAGCTTATGTTTTTTTTTTCATACTTACATGTCAACTTCCATATTAAAATTCAAGTCACGTTTTCAAGTATGAACACATGTCATATTTAACGTTACACGTTGTCATGTTTATACCCCTTTTCCCAAACCATGGTTCATGCCAAGTTTAGCTCACCTAACATATTTTCATATAACTCCAAGTTAAGTTTTTCCATGCTATAATCCCGCTTGTCTATCCTCAACCCAAATCGTGTTCCAACGCAAGAATGGACGAGTCACATCGTAAAGATACTATGCTACACAATGACCCCAAACATGCATAGTATCATGAGAGTTGGGCTCAAAACATGCATAGGTTCATAATGGTTTGGCCGCAAGCATGCATAACACGAGAAGAAAAAGGAAATGGGCCATAAGTATGCATAATGTCATAAAGGATTTGGCCACAAACTTGCATGTTAGCATTAGGGGTTTAGGTTCATAAACATGCATAAGCCCCAAAATATCATCTTAGCCAATGTTTCACAAGTAAAAATGGTTCCTAAAGGTTCATGCTAGCATTTCATGCATAAAGATCCAAACTTGCAAGTTAAACTAGGTTATGCATAGCATGAGAGGCATGATTAAGTCACTCACATGGCCTAAAACCATAAACATGAACACAAGAGGCAAGGTAAGGTTCACATAGGTTCGCATAATCATGTTTAGCCTCATTTTATCCCATGTCATTATCAAAACTACCGTTTCCATCTAAAAGTAGCTAGAACTTACATAGTTAGGCCTAGGGAAAGAAGCATGAATCATCTTGGCTAAGAAAGGTGCCTCCTTTGTTGAACAATCGTCATGAAACCCGCATAGCAATGTTGATCTTCCTTCCATTTGGTGTAGCTAGCTTGCACTACTTGATTTGGACCCGATTTGAGTGCTTAGGCTCTAGGAAAGGGGAATGGAGGCCATGATCACTTGGCATTTGGGCAGCACTTCGTGGAGAGAGTGATTTATGAGGGTTTAGGAGGGGGCTTAGGGGTGTTTTTATAGGGATTAGGAGTGTTTTAGGCCATAGGATTAGATCTAGGATAGATTAGGACCATCAGATCTCGGAAGCTTCCAGAATCAGCCCAAGAGCAAGCCCAGGTGAGACAAACAGGTGCACCAGGCAATTTAGCCCGGCCACCCCCTGTCGACTGGCATGTCGACAGGGCTGTCGACTTGGTCTGGGCCCAAGTCGACAGGCCTGTCGACAGCCCTGTCGACATGGCCTAGGCGGGGAAAATTCCCGCCTAGCCCCAGATCTGGATTTTCAAACTGATTTCCGAATTTTCAAATCTTCAGAAATCTTCTTTGGGCCTTTAACGGGTCATACGGACTCCGATTCTCGAAAACTCGGACTCTATTTTGCGTATTTTTCCGAGACGAACGCAATGGTGATTCCCGTTTACCTTAATTCTAGAAGTATAACCAGAATATCTTTTACCTTCATGCTTTACTGGTTTATATGCTTTGCGTATCATCGTATACGTATGTAAATTTCTTACTTTTTAAAATGTAAACATACGGGGTATCACATCCTCCCACCCTTAAAGAATTTCGTCCCCGAAATTCAATAGTAGTAGGATTTATGTCCCCATATTAGCATCCAGAAGTGTTCAGCCAATTGTTGGAAAGAGGTGCACATGTGAAAAAGTGAATCACATCGTAGAAAAATATGTATGCCTAACTTGTGGTACCACCTACATGAATGCAATTTCTTAAAAATTTCTTTTTTAAACCATGATGCTCTCATCCTAAATATACTTGCAGTTCTATATGAATGCAAAAATTTGAAAAAGTGATTTCATCCAAATTTTCCCACACCCTTATAAAATAAGAGTGAAGTTCATCCAATTTGAGCATCCAGAATCCTACCATCCATTATTAATTTAGAAAAATCTAATTTTCTAAATTTTTGTGTAACGGAGAGATATCCCGTTTTGTTGTTTTCATTGTTCTTCGTTATCAGACATTATCGTTCAATATTTCATAATTACATTAGACACAACAAATTGCGTAAACAAACAACGTACAAACTTTATTAAGATAGTTTTAGTACATCGTTACAACTAGACAACAAAAGGAACAGCTAAACAATACTGAAAATAAAATACTATCCTACGGATAACTGATAGAGGTCAATCCCAATGGAAATAGCTACGGATGAGCTCCTCTAAGCTATCAAGCCTCTCTTCCTGCCGTCGGTTCCCTTGCCTAAGCTCTAACTGTAGGTCTTGCATCCCAGCCCCCAACTGGTCATAAGAGGAACTCATATCCTGAAGCATCTGCTGCTGTGTCTGAGCCATGGCTACCTGTGACTCCAGTGTCTGCTGCTGTGACCTCAAAATATCCTGGTGGCTCCTCATCAAGCGAGCCTGCTGCTGTGAAATATATCTCAGCTCGGTCCTCCAGTCTGGATCCCTAGTAGCCCATGGATCCCAGGCACCTGTGTCCGGAGCCCCCTGTGCCGGGCCCTGATGAGCCCAGGCTCCATCCCCAGCCTGCTCACCATCATGCTGTGGTGCCTGATGGGGATCCTCAAAGTGTCCAAACCGATCATCCTGTGGCTCCTCCTCTTGCACCTCCTCCTCGTCACCCTCCTCCTCTTCCTCATCTAATCCCTCATGCTCCATAGGTTGTGGCTCCCCTTGCAGCTCCTGCATATCTATACTCATCCTCCCTAGTGCGGCTTCAGTGATGATAACCGAGGGATGGTTAGAAAGCGTCACATAATCCTCATCATGCAAATCCACCCCGAACCAGAGGAAAACTATAGTCCATAAGTTCCCAAAACAAATATTGGAGTGTCTTGCTCCCCTAAAGATCTGGTACTGCTGCAAGATGGTCCTTGCCCAGTTTATTTGTATGCCCCCAAAAATAGCATAAGTAGCGGCCTTAACAACTACTGGGACTCTGTCAAACCCATGATTCTGCCCCGCAATATTATATTGCAATATCCTGATCACAAACCTAGCTAGGGGACGCAAATGCGTACTATCCCATTGCCTATCCAGTCCATTAAAAAAAATCCTTCCCCACACATTCAAATCATCCATCTCCAGGTCATTTATATCAAGTCCCGTACCCCGGATATTCAAGATTTCCCCAAATTGGACCTCATTCATAAATATGTGGGTACCCTTAACCCATGAACCATAAGTTATCAAACCATTATCATCCACATCAATTTGCAAACGAGCATCAAAAAGTCTTACCATACGCTTGTAGCCTCTCCTCTCGGCAGTGTGCGTGTCCAGAATATGAATAAGACCCGCATTAACAAACAAGCTTTCCACGGCGGTTCCCGCAAAATCCGCAAACCTCACCGGTCGGCCTAGAAGCAAATTCCTAGTGGCAAGCTGCATGTAGTGCTCAATTATCCCTGGTTGCTCGTCACACCACTCAACCTCTTGCGCGGTTAGTTGAGGGTAAAGCTCGTAGGATTGGGTTGACTGGCCATGGCGATTTAAGCACGAATTGGAAGAGGGGAACTATAGATCCGGATGGAGAGGGTCTCTAGCTTCGATTTGAGTTTAATTTTACGAAGAACGGCGGAGAAACGAGGTGATGGGAGGTGGTGGAGTTGGGAGATTTTCGGTTTTGGCTGGGAGGGAAGGAGAAGGGAATTGGGGATTATGAGCTGAAGCTCTCGGCCTTCGGGCTTTTATATATTTTTTTTTTCCTGCAGGCTCGACGTGTCGACAGCCCTGTCGACAGGGGGGGCATGTCGACGGCCCTGTCGACTGGTCCCTTCTCTTTTTTTTTTTTTTCTTGCCTTGCCTTGCCTTGCCATCCTTCCCTTTCCTTACTTCCTCCTGACTCAATTCCATTTTCTCGAGAACCATTCCCCCATCATAAAGAAAACACTCTTCTAACTCAAAAACTATTTGTAACCAAAGCCAACGTGACTATCGATGGGAGAGAGAAGGGAAAAGAGGATTCAACTAATAAAACAAGGACATTGCTAATGGCTTTTGGGGAATAACTTCTAAAACAAAGTTTTTCTAAAAAAAATGCTTCTTTGTAAATGGTTTTTCAAATAATTTTCAGAAGGTCTTTAAAAACTTTTGCCCAGCCTGGTAACCTTCTGCTCTGATACCAAATGTAACACCCCGCCTCCGCTAGGGTCACTCGCAAGGGAATGCACTAGCTTTAGAGGGGCATTATTGGTAAACATGCACAGAAATATCACAAGACAGAACATATATAAATAGCGGAAGTAAAATCAAACTTTCATAAACATGGATAAATAAGGTCTAAAGCCTTTTACATCAGAGTACATCAAAACCTGTCTTGCAATAGTAGAGAAGCATAAAGACTTTTTAATAAATTATTCCCCAAATAAAACAGTAAAGTAGCCATAGCCAAGAAAGTCCAAGCCATCCATAATGACCTTCAAACAGAAGAAGTCCGAACCAAACAGCATTGTTTCCTCCCTGTAACCTGGGGGGGGGGGGGGAAACGGAAGAAAAGAGGCGAAACAAAACGGGTCAGTCAAAAAGACTGAGTAAGTCCTATCTACTTCCAGTATAAAAACAGGTAAAGGTAACATGACATGCATAAACTGAAAGTAAACATAAGGATAACTATAAGATAGATAAACTAAGCCAGGGTAGCCGGTTGACTCCTGTGGCAAGGTGAACTGAGGTATCATGACGACTATGGTGTTATGATAAGCCAAGGTATCACATCACTAGACCTCTATCGCGTAGATTATCCCAAGGTATCTGCCCCGTCTAACATTCCCCGGTATCTATTATGTATATTCTTCCTAGTTCTAACACATATATCTGCTCTACACCCTCCGCCCTAGTATCCCAGCCTTGTTATGTGTTAACCAGGAATGTCCCTTACTCAAAGTCGTGTAATGGTCCATGTCAACCTAATATATTGCATGTATATAGGTTACCCAAGTCATATGTTTCTTTCCATGTATATAGGTTCAGTCCTTTGCCGTACTTCGTACGGGCTTCCTCATGTCGTATTATCCTTGGAATCGTTTGGACTGTCACCCTTATTCTAGCTAGGTTCTTCCATATGAATCATCGTTTGAACTACTAGGACCTACGCCACCTAGCACCACTAGGGATTACGCTTACCTATTGCACGCTTTCGTATTTCGGTTTGGGTTAAACCACCTAGGCCACTAGGGATCACGCTAACCCTCAACCGCGCCCTTTTTCCCACGCATTCATCGTGAATCGTTTTTCTACCATTGTATGCACATGTATCACATCGTGCCATCCGAGTCCTGTCACAGGGCAAACCAAGAAATACAGGACTCGGTCGGGAGCTTTAGATTTATCTGCCGATGCAGATACTAAGGTCTGCTTTTCTACACGTGGCTATGGTCCCACGAGACCCCTCCCTCAACTAGTGAAAGGCAACACAAGAGAAAATCTTGCATGAGAACTACACTCCGGCCAGCCCACATCCTACGGCCTACCTCACCCATAATTAGATAGCAATTATGGTCTGTTGGGTGTTCCCTGCCTTTCAGTACGTATACGCTTGACTCAAGATGGTAGATGATCGACGAACTTGCTATCTCGGGCATCTTATGTATTCGTCGACTCACTGCTATCCACCCCAGTCTTTAGGTCGCTCGCATAGCAACCAAGGCATATTCTTGGTTCTTCTACCGCAGACCTCAACCTCCCGTGAGCCTAGTATAATGACCTGGCAGCTCACGGAGGGATCCCAAGAATATCCTCACGTTCCCCGAAGTCGCTGCTTCGTTACCCCGTTCGTTGGAGCCTTTATCTAAATCAGATAGCCTGCTCCTCCACGCAAAACGTTGACCTAACGTATCGGGTTACTAATCTGTCTAAGAAGTGGTCCAGATTTCCTTGACTAAGAATTATTACTTAGTTTCCTTTAACTAAGGTTTACCACTTAGCCTTATTTCCATTACCCTTGTTAACTATGGTTATTCTCCTAATTCTCTGAATTAGGGTTTATCTAATGGATTAAGTGTCACTTAAGTTCATAACTTAGCCCGTCTACCAACCATGTCAAAATTGGCTAAGTATCCAAGTCCAAGACTTAACCCTACAAACCATGTGTCAAGCTGGCTAAGTATATCAAGCAATCCATAACTTAACCTCGTCTAATTATCATTTTAGATTGGTTAATTATATAAATTAACTTGACCCTGTCAAATTACCGAGTCAAATCGGTCAAGCGTCATTAGGCAAATCAAGTTACTTAACCTACCCAAGCTTATTTATGTTTTGTTAAGTATCATTAGCCTAATCAAATTACTTAACCCATTTGTCCATATCATATTTGGTTAAGCCTCATTAATCAAATTAACTTAACCCTATTATGTGGCATTAATTATTTAATGCACCCCAACCTCTCACATTAGACTTTGTTGTGGTTACTAGTTAAGCTGGGCGGGTCCGGGTAGATTTACACCACAACTTGGTCTAACCTCGGGTTCAAGCACAACATGACCAACTTCTCACATTGAGTCCTATTGTTTGCAACTACTAGTTAGGCCGGTCGGTTCCGGGTAGTTTTACGTTGCAAACTCAACCCAACCTCGAGTTGGCCACTTTCATGTTTAGTCTAGTATCATGTTCAAAGTTAAGTTTTCAAGCAATTGGGTAGACCTAACTTAATAGGTAAATTCCCAATGGGTAGACCTAACTTAATAGGTAAATTCCCAAGCTTATGTTTTTTTTTCGTACTTACATGTCAACTTCCATATTAAAATTCAAGTCACGTTTTCAAGTATGAACACATGTCATATTTAACGTTACACGTTGTCATGTTTATACCCCTTTTCCCAAACCATGGTTCATGCCAAGTTTAGCTCACCTAACATATTTTCATATAACTCCAAGTTAAGTTTTTCCATGCTATAATCCCGCTTGTCTATCCTCAACCCAAATCGTGTTCCAACGCAAGAATGGACGAGTCACATCGTAAAGATACTATGCTACACAATGACCCCAAACATGCATAGTATCATGAGAGTTGGGCTCAAAACATGCATAGGTTCATAATGGTTTGGCTGCAAGCATGCATAACACGAGAAGAAAAAGGAAATGGGCCATAAGTATGCATAATGTCATAAAGGATTTGGCCACAAACTTGCATGTTAGCATTAGGGGTTTAGGTTCATAAACATGCATAAGCCCCAAAATATCATCTTAGCCAATGTTTCACAAGTAAAAATGGTTCCTAAAGGTTCATGCTAGCATTTCATGCATAAAGATCCAAACTTGCAAGTTAAACTAGGTTATGCATAGCATGAGAGGCATGATTAAGTCACTCACATGGCCTAAAACCATAAACATGAACACAAGAGGCAAGGTAAGGTTCACATAGGTTCGCATAATCATGTTTAGCCTCATTTTATCCCATGTCATTATCAAAACTACCGTTTCCATCTAAAAGTAGCTAGAACTTACATAGTTAGGCCTAGGGAAAGAAGCATGAATCATCTTGGCTAAGAAAGGTGCCTCCTTTGTTGAACAATCGTCATGAAACCCGCATAGCAACGTTGATCTTCCTTCCATTTGGTGTAGCTAGCTTGCACTACTTGATTTGGACCCGATTTGAGTGCTTAGGCTCTAGGAAAGGGGAATGGAGGCCATGATCACTTGGCATTTGGGCAGCACTTCGTGGAGAGAGTGATTTATGAGGGTTTAGGAGGGGGCTTAGGGGTGTTTTTATAGTTATTAGGAGTGTTTTAGGCCATAGGATTAGATCTAGGATAGATTAGGACCATCAGATCTCGGAAGCTTCCAGAATCAGCCCAAGAGCAAGCCCAGGTGAGACAAACAGGTGCACCAGGCAATTTAGCCCGGCCACCCCCTATCGACTGGCATGTCGACAGGGCTGTCGACTTGGTCTGGGCCCAAGTCGACAGGCCTGTCGACAGCCCTGTCGACATGGCCTAGGTGGGGAAAATTCCCGCCTAGCCCCAGATCTGGATTTTCAAACTGATTTCCTAATTTTCAAATCTTCAGAAATCTTCTTTGGGCCTTTAATGGGTCATACGGACTCCGATTCTCGAAAACTCGGACTCTATTTTGCGTATTTTTCCGAGACGAACGTAATGGTGAATCCCGTTTACCTTAATTCTAGAAGTATAACCAGAATATCTTTTACCTTCATGCTTTACTGGTTTATATGCTTTGCGTATCATCGTATACGTATGTAAATTTATTACTTTTTAAAATGTAAACATATGGGGTATCACAATACATACACATATGTTGTGTTGGTGATGTTGGGTTATTTAATTATGTAATATTGGTTTATGTTATGTGTTTCGTGTTTGATTTTTGTATAATATTGTGTTAGTGTGTATATATGGTTGAGACTGAGACTTATATGCTTGAAATGGAGTAGCTTTGATGAATATATATATTGTTTGTGGTTGTAAGTGATTAGCTTGAAATCTGTAAAAACCTACCTAGATTTCCAACGGCTAGCAACGGCTTACAGGTCCTTGTATTTCAATGTCTTCCAATCGCTTCCATTACGGTTTTCAACATTTTTCAATAGTTTCCGCTGACTATCTGGCCATAAATAATAGACATGTGGCCATGTTCCACAATTGGAAGCCATTGGAAAATAGTCGTTTATAGCATTGGAAGTCGTTGGAAACCGTTGATCCATATATGAATGGCCTTACCAATGGTTTCCAATGGCCATACCAACAACCCCAGTCCGTTGGAACGCGTTGTTCCTTTTGTATTGTTGGTGGCGAGTTCGTCAACGGTGATGACCAGACATGACCAGAAGAAGGATAAGTAGGAAGGGACATGATTTATAAGGGAATGATGAAGGGAAAAGCCCAGATTTGATGTGTGCATGCATGTATTGATGTGCACGTGCACAACCATGCTTTTGAAATTATAAGCTTAAACTGTGTTTGATCATGTGTATTAGTTGTCAAAGTTGTTTGCTGAAATGTAGTTATTACATATGCTCGTATAAATAGAGATTGAAATAATGAATTTGGCATGAGAAAATTAATACAAAACATTTATTTTACTTTCTCTATTTAAATCTATTGTGTACTACTTCTTCTTCCACTCTCATCTAAACTTCTTCTACCTCTAACTCTTCCCTGACAATTTATCTTCTCTCCATTCTCAAACTAACTCGTTCTTCTATTAAAATTTGTGATACTACGTGTTGGAATGAAGAGGATGAAAGTAACTTTGCATTGGAGGAGACCGTTCACAAATCGGAGCTCGTACGCAAAAGTTAGAGATAAAAATATGCGACGGCTTTAGCTGAGAACTGAGACAGGCGTCTGTCGTACCCTGTGACACGTGTTTGAGTTGGCAGGGAAAGTTTCGCATGGCTTGTGACAAATGTCTGAGATGAAGGAAATAATTCTCTAACCCGGACAGATGTCTATCATGACCTGCGACAGACGTCCCAGGCCAGTTTTGGGTTATTTCGGGCTGGAAATTGGCAGGTTGATTTGTGAAGACTGGGGGCAATTTTGGGAATTGCCCAATATGTTTTTCTCTTCCTATATATGCTATGTTATGTTTTTCAAAAGATGAGCTTGGAGACTTGATCAAATCAAGGTTTTAATTCTCAAGGGTTAAATTAGGATTCATAACCTAATTTGCAATTCTTCAATTTTATTCTCCTCAAATTCTTTTCTATATTGAAATATAGTGATCATTGTATCAATCTCTTGTATTCCTTTCATCGTGGTAATAAAATACTATCTCCAAAGTGGATGTACAGTAACAAGTTGTTAGTGAGCCACTATAAATCTACATGTTATTTAATTTTGCTGCTACAGTCATTATTCTATTGCTTGTGATTGTGAGTTGGATTATTTGAGATTGGTTGATCATTTTTTGGTGATTGGAGTTATTGGGTTGGTTGTTTTTGCAAATCTAACAGCGACCCCATCTTCAGCAAGGCACTTGTGGTTTAGATATTTGATTTGAGTGGCCTTGAATTGAATTAATCACAGTGGTAATAACTGTTAGTATCAAAGAAATTGGTGCTTGTTAAGTGTTTGTGAAGATGTTGGAATAGTGTGGCGCCTTATGTATGTGGTTCGTATGCGGCATCGTGTTTCCATTTGGTAATTGACAAATGGAATGGTAATGATGACTTCGAGAAGTGGCAATGGAAAATGAAAGCAGTTCTTAGGCAGAATCGGGTGCACCGAGTGGTATTTGATACTCACTTATTGCCAAGTGATATCTCGGATGTTGAGAGAGAGGAGATGAAGGATTGGGCTTACACCACTCTTCAACTTGCTACAGGGGAGAATATGATCTCCGAAATTAGTGGTGAGACAACCGCTAAAGGTATTTGGGACAAGTTGGAGGAGTTGTATATGAAGAAGTCACTCACTAACCGTTTGATCTTGTTGTAGACGTTTTTCACCTTCAAGATGAAGGAGTGTAATTCTCTTAAGGCACACTTGAATGCCTTTGATGACTTGCTTATGAAGATGAAGACCGTTGATTTGAAGATTGAGGAAGAGCAGAAGGTAATGATATTATTGTTTTCGTTGTCGGACCGTTATTCCAGTTCCTCAAATAGTTTGATCTATGGCTGGGATGCATCGACTCTTGATGATGTCAAGACTGTTCTTCTTAGCGAAGAGTTGAGAGATCAAATGAAGGAGATGAGTGAGGGTAGTAGTGGAGCTTGTAGTGGTCACGATTTGTTTATGAAGAAACAAAAGAATGTAAAGAAAGGAAACTAGGGTCGTTCTAAATCAACGAAGCCTGGTAGGAGAGGTAAATCGAAAGAAATGGCAAGCACTTTATTTGCACGAAACCAGGACATTGAAAGAATGAATGTCCGGACAAAGATAAGAAGGAAGTAGCTTCTTCATCCAAAGCGGTGGAGAGTGGGGACGGTGAGATAGATGAGAATGTGTTGACGGTGTTAACATCGAGTGTTTCGGGTAGTGAATGGGTACTCGATTTGGGTGCGTTGTATCATATGACGCCAAATAGGAATTGTTTTTCGTCTTATGAAGTCAAATAATGAAATACAATTATTATGGGAAATGGTGCTATTTGCATGTCGATGGGTATTGGCAGCTTGCAAACAAGGATGTTTGATGGAGTTATTCACGCACCAATGTTCGTTATGTTCCAGGACTTAGGAAGTCGCTTATATATTTGGGGCATTTGGGTTCTCTAGGATGCACGATCACTATCGAGAAGGATTGCTTGAGGGTTTCAAAAGGGGCACATGTGGTTATGAAAGGTGCTAGGGCTCATGGTATATTATTTTTTCAAGGTGTGACCGTAAGAGGTGAAACTTGTGTGGGTATTGATAATTCTCATGACTTGGATGCGGCACGCTTGTGGCATTTGAGATTGGGTCATATCTCGGAGAGGAGTTTAGATATTCTTCGAAAGAGGGAGATGATCAAGGGTGAGAGTTTAAACAAACTAGAGTTTTGCGAGGAATGTGTCATAGGAAAGCCAACAAAAGTATCATTCGATGAAGGGAAGCACGATTCAAAGGAGGTTCTTGAGTATGTTCGTTCGGATGTTTGGGGACCGGCACCTGTTGCTTCTTTAGGTGGAGCACGTTATTATATTTATTTCATTGCTGATCTGTCTCGGAAGGTATGGGTTTATGTAATGAAGGCCATGTCAGAGGCATTTGCTAAGTTCAAAGTGTGAAAGGCTCTTGTTGAAAATGAGAGTGGCAAAACTTTGAAGACCCCAAGGATCGACAATGGCGAAGAGTATGTTTCCAGGGAATTTTTGGAGTATTGTAAACATCATGGAATCCGGAGACAACTTGCTACACTGGGAGATTCACAATCTTATGGAATATCGGAGAGAATGAACCGAACTCTACTTGAGAAAGCTTGATGCTTAAGATTGACAATGGATTTGTCTAAGGGAATTTGGGCCAATCTTTGTCAACTGTGGTGCATATTGTGAATCGAATCCCGTGGTTGGCTATTGATAACAAAATTCCGGAGGAAGTGTGGAAAGGTAATAGTGTTGATTTGAGATATCTTCGTGTGTTTGGAAGTCCGGTTTATGTGCATGATCCGGGAAATGATAAGTTAGAGGCTAGAGCTTTCAAGGGGATCTTACTTAGTTTCACGGACGGCGTGAAAGGCTCTCTGATTTGGAATCTAGAAACGAAGAAGGTTATTAATTCTCGTCATGTCACTTTTGATGAGTCGACTTTATTTAAGGAAATTGAGAGCTCATCGGACGTTCCGGATTTGGTTCATGGTGAATCAAAGGAGAAGGAAGTCATTCCCATATTCCTTCCAATGGTAGTAGAGTAGAAGAAGAAGCTTATGGGGTTGAAGCGGTTGATGAAATATCACATAGTCCACATGGTTCCTCTAGCGATGTTGATTATGTACATGATACTAGAGAGGATTCAACTCAAGGTAGAGCCGAAAGGGGTTCGGATGATAGCATTGCTACTCGAGTTGGTTGGCGTGCAATAAGGCCACCTGAAAGATACGATGATTGGAACTATCTTCGCTTTTATGATAATTTGGACTATGCTCTCAGTTTAGTCCAAGATGAGCTGATGAACCTTGATGATGTCATGAGTTCGAGTTATAGCTCGAAGTAGATTTGCGTCATGGAGGAAAAGATGCAACCATTGATGAAGAACAAAACTTGAGAGTTGGTTCCACTTCCTAATGGAAACTGTGCTATAGGTTGCAAGTAGATTTACAAGGTGAAGGATGATGGAAGATACAAAGTAAGATTAGTGGAAAAGGGGTTTGCACAAAGAAAAGGAAAGGAGTATGATGAATTTTTTGCACCAGTTATACGTCATACTTCTATCCGGGTTTTACTAGCTATAGTTGATATCCATGACTTGGAGTTGGAGCAACTTGATGTGAAAACCATCTTCTTGCATGGTGATTTGGATGAAGACATCAACATGGAGCAACCGGAAGGGTTTGTTGTAGATGGTAAGTCAAAATTGGTTTGCAAGTTGAAGAAATCACTATATGGTTTGAAGCAATCACCTAGACAATGGTACAAGAGATTCGATCATTTCATGCTTGAGTGTGGCTTCCATCGAAGCATCAAAGATGCTTATGTATATTTCAAAAGGTTGGGAAATGATTGTTGGGTGTATTTACTTTTGTACATGGATGATATGCTCATTGCTTCCAAAAGACAAAAGTGAAATCAACAAGTTAAAGATGCTTTTGAAATTGGGATTCGAAATGAAAGATCTTGGAGAAGTAAGTAAAATCTTGGGTATGGAAATTGAAAGGGACCGAAAGTGTTTTGAGTTAAGATTGACTCAAAAGGAGTACATCAAGAAAGTGCTTCCTGGTTTAGCATGGAGAATGCAAAGGCGTTGAATACACCTTTACCTTTGCATATGAAGCTTTCAGATAAGGGATCCCCTATCCGGGAGAAAGACAAGGCTTATATGGCAAAGGTTCCATATGCAAGTGCGTATGGTAGTTTAATGTATGTCATGGTGTGTACAAATCTGATATTGCAAATGTTGTCGGGGTGGGTAGTCAGTATATGGCTAGTCCAGGAAAGTCATATTGGGATGCCGTAATGGCTATATCAAGATACTTGAAAGGAACAACATCTCATGGTCTTGTTTTTGGTGGTAGTGATGGGATGAGTTGCAAGTTAGTTAGTTATTGTGACTTGGACTGTACCGGTGATAGGGAGCGGAGGAAATTAACTTTCGGGTATGCCTTCACACTTGGCGGTACGGTCCATTAGTTGGATATTGAGATTGCAAACCGTAGCTGCTTTATCCACTACGGAGGAGGAGTTGATTTCCACGGTGAAGGCGGCCAAGGAGGAACTCTATTTGAAGTGTATCGATGTTTGATGTGATAGCCAAAGTCTACATATTTGGTGGAGAATTTGGCGTTCAGCTCATGGACTAAGCACATTGAGGTTAGGGAGTCATTTCTAGTAGCTATGGATGAAGGTAAGCTAGTATACCTTCAGAAGGTGCACACAAAGGATAACGCGGTGGATATGTTTACTAAAGCATTTTCGTTTGGGAAGTTTGAGCATTACTCGAACTTAATTCGCTTATTGAGTTGCTAGGTGCCACGGGGAGGCACGGTTGGAGAGAATGGTTTGTTTGTTATGATGGAAAGAAATATCAGTGAGAGATTGGATATTTATATTCATGGTAAGTACTCGTTTTCACTCCCGAATACATTGTCTTTTGGTGTGACGAATTTGGTTTAAATATTTTCAACACTTCGTTGGCGGGCGGTGGCTTTGCCGGAGCTCATTAACGGAGTGCAATGGGCGGTGGCTTTGTTGGAGCTCACTGGAAAAGTATTATGTTATTGGTTGAAGGTAGAAGGAAATGCTTGGGTGCATTGGAGTCTGGTGTATGGAGATGGATATAGTATCGAGGTGGATTGTTAAAGTTTGCGATACTATTTGCTGGATTGAAAAGGATGAAAGTAGCTTTGCATCGGAGGAGACCGTTCGCAAATCGGAGCTCGTACGCAAAAGTTAGAGATGAAAATGTGCAATGGCTTCAGTTAAGAACAGGGACAGACGTGCGATAGACGTCTGAACTGTCAAGGAAAGTTTCTTGAGGTTTGTGACATACATCTGAGCTGAAGCAAATAATTCTCTAATCGGGACAGACGTCTGTCATGACCTGCAACAGACATCTGAGGCCTTTTTTGGGCTGAAAATTGGCAGGTTGATTTGTTGAGATTTAGGGGAAATTTTGGGAATTGTCTGATACGTTTTTCTCTCCCTATATAAGCTATGTTCTGATTTTCAAAAGGTGAGCTTGGAGACTTGATCAAGGGTTTAATTCTCAAAGGTTAAATTATGGTTCATAACCTAATTTGTAATTCTTCAATTCTATTCTCCTCAAACTCTTTTCTATAATGAAATATAGTGATCATTGTATCAATCTCTTGTATTCCTTTCACTGTGGTGATAAAATACCTTCTCCAAAGTGGATATACACTAACAAGTTGTTAGTGGAACCAGTGATTTAATCTTGCTGGTATTGTCATTATTCTATTGCTTGTGATTGTGATTTGGATTGTTCGAGATTGGTTGATCATTATTTGGTGATTTGAGTTTTTTGGTTTGTTGTTTTTGCAAATTTAACATCGATCCCGTCTTCCGTAAGGCGCTTGTGGTTTAGATATTCAAATTGAGTGGTCTTGAATTGAATTAATCACATCGGTTACAACATCTTCTTCCTCCCTACATCTCTACACTGTCTCTTTTCTTTCCCTTATCATTTTCAAGAAGCAATTGCCATTGCTAACTCTGATGGTCGTGACATCCACCCTTGACCGTTTGAATCTCAGTCGATGAAATGATCAGAAATTTAACGAAAATCGAACCCCAGTCAACTATAAGAATCTCCTCGTTCCCAAGTCTAAAAAACTTGAGATGTTTCTAAATTCATGAATTCAACAGTAATCCTAATGTTACAAATATAATTCAAAGCTACATCCATGACAACTGATTTATGGATAAAAATTACCAGCCTACTACAAAATTCCTACTTTATTTAATACATCTTTGAAAATCACTAAACCTTACAAACTATTTGGAATGATTTGTAGTTGGAACTTCTATCCAAATACACCTAGATTTGATGACATTGATTTTTGAGTGAAAGAGTTCAAGTTTGGTTTCAAAAAACAGAGAAGGGTTTTTAGTTTGACAGTAATAGGTTTCAACTTTTTTTCCTTTCTTCCTTGTTACAGGATTCTATCTTTACTTGCATAGATGATTTTCATAATTCAAAGCAAATAACATACCAACATAAACACGAATAAAGATTCCAAAATAGCTAGAAGCTATTGAACATAGATGTCCATAGGAAAATTATTAACACAGGTGAAAATCTTTAAACAAAATATATGTACAAACTTGATTTTTAACTAAACAACTTGAAAATGAATATGATCAAGTTTTGTACCTAAATTGCAAGCTACCTCCTTATAAATTTTGAATTTGAAAGCTTATTGTTGTTTGCTTTGTTGCTAGATTTTTTTGGTTGCTTTGAGGGTTTTTTTTTTTTTTTTTTTTGTCCTTCTTTTGATTTTTCTTTTCATTCTTATGAGGTTGAAATTTGTTTTGAGATTAAATGAAAGCAAAAAATACTTGAGAATATATAAAATGAATAAAGGTATCAAAATTCTCTCATTAACTACACCTCATTTTTCTCATTATCACTACTTATGGATTTAGTGATAAACTTCTACATTAGTACAGTATTTGTTTGTGTAAGTCTTTTCTTTAATACTAATTTATGTTTACTTACTCATTAAGTTTTATTTTCCTATGCTTTTAATTTATTAAAATAATTGATTACATCACATCTCACAATTCAAAATCATTATATTCCTTCCACCTTTAATAATTGCTTGATCTTTTTAGTTACTTATTATTTAACTTATTTTATATCACATCATACACTTTAAGTAATAACTATATCATTTTAGCTTACCTTTCAATTCTTGCTTAATAGAATACTTATATCCTTAATTTAATAATTAATATAAATATTAAGTTTAGCTAAAACACGCATATGAATGTGTGTGTGTGTGCGCGCGTACACTTTTATATTTACAATTACTTTGAAATTTTGAAGTATAATGATTTATCAAATTTCAAACAACATTTAAAATATTATTTATTATTATTACAAACCAAATGATAAATCTTCCGTATAAATATTATTTTTAATCATTATAAATTATCAAAATTAAAAATAAATTTTCTATTTGAATATAAGTTGAAAAGTCGATAAATGTATTGCGATTTGTATTTTTAGTTATCAAACAAACAGTTTACATTTAAATCAAATTTTGAGATTAAATTCCAATTTATCACTTATAAACTAACAGAGTTATTAATTTATACGAAAAAAGCATTTAATGAATATTTAAAATAAATTAACTATACACACACATTTAAAATGACAAAATTCGGGGTGGTTACATTTTCCCTACACAGAATTTTCACCCACGAAAAGAAATGAAGTAGGAATTAACATTTATATAATTCTGAATTAACCATCTCATAAAACAATTTATTTAATCTTCTTGCTTGTTTATTATAAATCTGTTGACATATAAACCTAAAATTTTATATTATTATTGTTATGTTAGCCCAATATCAAAATATTTTTTACAACTCGATGCTTTTGACAAATTTATCTTCTTACTTATTTAGTCAAACGTTGATCAGGCGTAAGACTAAAAACCTCTAAGTACTTAATATAACTATCTCAACATCCAACAAAAATAATTGAAAACCCCTTTAAAACCAGTATGGAAAGTACCGCCGAATATCTAATCATGGATCACGTCTGTATGATGATTACATCGGAAAACCCTAAGTAACTGTGGGTGTCCCTCGATTTACACCATTAAACCCGATAGATCGTAGTTGCATGATAGCTACGTCGCTATTTCATTGAAACCATAAGTAGACTATAGACAATTTCTGCTTCTTAAATTACACTATCAAAATATTAACCATAAGTATGTCCACAAAACATTAGCCTAAATATATGCATAAAGCATCATATGTTGGTAAGTTCATGTATCCATCTTACCGACCTGGGTATATTCACAAAAAATGCTAGAAATTTCTTGCTTTATGCAAAGTAAAATTCATTTATAACTACTACTCAGTATTCATTCCACATTTATATTTAATAAATATAAATTCACATCCGAATCAATATTCACAGTGAACTTATATCAGATGTGTTTTCCAAAATCGTGTATCTTACAGCATCGAAGGACTTCTACAACTAGTAAGCTCAGTTCGTACTTATATATGTGGTTTTCAAACTGTCGTTAACTAAAATAGACATGCAACATCTAAATTTTTGCTACTACTAAATATGTAAATAAAGAAGATAAACCAACAACTCATCATTACTCAACGGACCCTCTTATCAAAATCGACAACCAAGGTCCTACAATGTGGACAAGACACCGACTCCATGAGCCATCTCTCAATGCAATCAACATGATACATATGCCCACATCTGGGCAGTACTTTCACCACCACATCCTCGTCGAACTCATCCAAACATATCTCGCAAAGTCCTCTTTCTTCACCGCTCTCTTTCCTGTACTCCTTCACCATGAACTTCCTAACCGCCGCATTCAAAAACTCCCTGTCTTCGTCCGTCTTCCTCGATGATTCACTGCTTTGAGGACGAAGAAAACACAATTTGTAGAGCGCGAGAACAATGAGGTAGAAGAGGGATACCGCTATGCATGTCAGGAAGAAGAAGCTCAGGTAGTTTTTGGCTTGTGGAAGGAAGATGGACGAATTTGCTGCTGCTGTTGGTGGTTCTCTTACCATTTTTAGAGCAGGAGAAGAAGGGATATTAGTTAAGAATCGAAGAGCTTCTGTGACTGTGTGTTAAGGCTGCTGCACTTATTCATGAATGTGAGGTGCTACCTTGTCAACACTTGGCATGGTGAGCGAACGTTAGTGTTTTTGTTGATATTTTTTCGGTGCATTAATGGCCAAAGATTCGAAGTGGGACATGGAAGTGGCAGAGATTAAAAGAGTATTTTGATGCCATGTGCGTGCATATACGTACATATGTCTTCTATATGGCATATAGGTTTGTATTAGGAAACGGTGCTTTAGCCTTTTGTTGAGTATCGCTATTATATGGGGGATTTTTTTCTATTTTTTTTCCAAAGCCTTGTTTATGTATGTTCTCTTTCAGCACCCAGAGTGGGGCTATTGTCATGTGTAGATCTCTGGTAACAAATTAATTTTGCCCATGATGACCTTTTTATGGTGTACCCAGTACACTAGCAGATCATCAAAACACAGTAAAATGTTAGGGAAAAAAAAAAAAAAAAAGACTTGCTGCTTTGATACCTCTAGCCTTTCTGCTCTCTTATTAATCCGTCTTTTAGCGTTAGATGAACGTTTAGTTTTCAAGTATTAAACAAAGGAAGCTTTTTGTACTAAACAAAGATCTTAAGCTCTTGAAATTCATCTCTATACCGAGAAGTCTCTGCAGCTTGCATTCTGCTCTGAGGATTTTTACAACTAGCATTCTCAACAGTGAAACAAATTTGAGAACCTTGAAACATGAATGCTACACTAGTACAAACGAATAGGAGTTCTTGAGATATAAGATAGAAACAAAGAACAAATGAATAGGAGTTCAATTACAGCAACCTAACTTTTGAAGATTGTAAATCATCAAGAGTATGAATCAAGAAATAGTTAATCTGCAATAGCCAACAAGCATACGGAGAGTGTAGAACACGAACGCTTCAAGTATGTAAGTGTCTGATAATGATGCTTAGGAGATGAATGTATTTAAATTCTTTGACCTCAATCTACCAGTACGGGAGCGTCTTCTTAAAAGTTTGTTACATCATTTTAATGGCTTCCAATTACAATAAAGATCGAATGAGCATGCTAAAAAATACAAAGGCAAATTTTTTTTTTTAAAAAAATAAAAATATAATAAACAAAATGGGAGAATCTAGTCGTCCTCCAACGGCTCATAAAAATGTTTTTTACAAAATGCAGAAACCATGCACATACAGAGTCAAAAATACATAAAAAACAGAAGACAGCCAAAAGGCGAAAGTGAACACAGCAGCCCACAAGGCAGAAGAACCCTCAGCAGCCGGAATGTCAAACGAAATGAGAAACCTCCAAACTCCATGAAAGTCGAATATGAATACGAACAGGTCTGATCTGAACCTCTGAAGCCTCTCGGTCAGTATGCTCCATCATAACCAAGGTGGGGAACGAGTCCAGCGGTATCCAAAAGAAAGCATAAAATCCATAGCTTCGCCAAAACCATGATCAATGCCTGCTCTAGCAAATGTAGCATAGTTGAAGAGCCCAGAGCACCCATCAAATCAAGACAAACCATGACCGACTACCGGAGGTCTAGAATCTGCACAACTAGAAACCAACATAAGATCAAATGGAGGGATAATGAGGAATAGTGATATAAACAGCAGGGAGCATAAAATAACAAGCAAGAACAAATACGAAAAAATCAACCAATGTCCGCCCTTGGAGTGGCCGGTACCGATGAAACATCAAAAGCAACAACCCACCTCCTTGAGCGGGAGCTGAAGGCTCCCCGAAATGGCCTACCACGAAATGCAAGGTACACATCGTTCCTTACTTTCCAGATAATGGTGGGAGGATCCATTCCCACTTCGTCGAATACCGATTTTTTT
Source organism: Allium sativum (assembly GCA_030737875.1). Taxonomy (NCBI): domain Eukaryota; kingdom Viridiplantae; phylum Streptophyta; class Magnoliopsida; order Asparagales; family Amaryllidaceae; genus Allium; species Allium sativum. The sequence goes on from CM060912.1 coordinate 137,928,951, forward strand.
CGCGAGCACCAGATATGTCAGCATATAAGACAAGGTATCAGGCGAAGAAGGATCGACCGAAAGGATTTCCTTGACTTGCCTAACCACCAGAACTTAGAAAACTGTCCAGGGAGGTGGCATTATTTTGGCAGCCCATCAGATTCCCAAAGTAATTTGAGACAGACCTGGCACAACACCCGGAGTTCCACAAAGGAAAAGAAGATTCAGAGCATCCAGAGCCGCAGCACCTGCACCTGGATACAAGAGGGATACCAATTCTCTGAAGGTTCTCATCTATTGGTAAGCCGTTGTGCAAAGTTTTCCTCATAAACAGAGAGACCTTCGGGGGAATACAGACATTCCACATGAAAGGGAAGAGAAGAAGACGAGGACAAGGTGTACGAACCGAATTTCATGCCGCCTTAAGAGAGAATGGATTCTCATCCCAATCGGTGCCTCCCCTATAAGCATCTGATAAGGCATTCACGAATTGCATATGTTTCCACGTCTCACTAGCGTAGAAAGGGATACCAGAGTAATTCGTATCTGCCAGCCTTTGGTATTTGGCGTAGACGAACGTCGCCCAAAGCGAGTTGTACTCTCCAAACCTTGCCCAAAGCTTGCAAGCATAGGCCGCGCAGATGTCGTTGGGTTACGGAGGCTTAGGCCTCCCTCACTCTTGGGACGACAAATGGTGTTCCAAGAAACCCAACGATGGCGAGAAACGTTGTCCTTGGCTTCCCAAAAAAAGGAGGAAGCCAAGGACAGGTAAGAACGAAAGAACGAAGCAGTGGGAGTTATAGCATCAAAGATATAAGATCTCATAGAGTTAATGACAGACTTAATAAGAACCAATCTGCATGCCTAAGAGAGGAGAGTAGCATCCACCGAATGATCTTTCCCTTGACTTTGTCAGTAAGGGGTTCGAAGATGGCATTGAGCTTCCTGCCTCAATATAACACAATACCTAGGTAAGGGAGCAGAAGGAAGGCCGCCAAGAAACCAGTAGCAGACTCGATCCAGGAAAATCTAATCGACGAAAGGTCTTTCGCGGGCACGAAGTAGCTTTTGGACGAGTTCACGAATTGCCCTGAATATCTCTCGTACTTCCGAATAAGACCCAAAAGGTTACGAATAGACCAACCACTCCCATTAGTGAAAATGATGATGTCGTCAGTGAAAGATAAAGATGAGATTAGTGGACAACCCCTAGGGATCCCAAATCTATGAATTTGCCCAGCTAGCGCTAAAGAGTGCATATCTTAAACAAAAGCCTCGAAAATTAAGATGCACAGAGAAGGGGAGTGAGGGTCTCCAAGATGAAGACCCCTCCCAGACCTGAAATAACCGGTGGCATCTTCGTTGATGAGAACGGAAAACAAACAGTTGGAGATAAGCCTCCAAACAACATTGATTAGGGGTTCCGGAAAACCGAAAAAGCTCAGAACCTTTGTGATAAAGAACGACTCCATGCTATCGTAATCCTTAGCCATATCTAGCTTAACGACCACATTTGAGCCTCGAACCTTCTTATCGATCTGAGAAATCACTGGGCTAAAAGGACATAGTCGGTGATTAAACGTCCTTTTACAAACCCAGCCAGCAAAGAAGAAATTAGACGCTCCAGAAGCAGTGCTAGCCTAGTGGTTAGGACCTTCGAAATGACCTTGTTAGAAAAATTACATAAGCTGGTCGGACGAAAATCCGAGCAAGAGCTCGGTTTGTTGCATTTTAGGATAAGAATCGAGTCGGTGGAGGTCCAACCTACCGGGAGCTCTCCACCAGAAAAGAAGGACTGAATGGCAAGACAAAAGTCCACCTAGATGACCGGCCACACACTCCTATAAAAAAAATCGTTGAATCCATCCGGCTCACACGCACTGTCCTTGCTCAGGGAAAATACGCAAGTATGTAATTCTTCTGAGGAAGGAGGTGCAGCAAGGTTAGAGTTATCCAAGGGGAGAATCATCCTAGGAATGAAAGCGAGCAGGGGCGGATCAGAGACAGACACAGATAGGGAACTCGGGAAGGACCGGAAATGAGATAGAATAGTATCTTTGACCTCGATCGAGGTGCAAGCCAAAGAGAGATCAGGTCGTTGGATCTGGAGAATCATGAGAAGTCTGTTCTTCTTATAATTGGAAGAGTGGAAGAATTTTGAGTTCGTATCAGCATCAACAATCCATTTGATCCTCGCCTTTTGGCGAAGATGCTCATGTTCAATACGAAGTTCCGAAGAAAAAGCTAACTGGCCCAAAGCCTAAGCTTCCTTTTTAGCAACATAGGGATCCTCATAAAAAGACGATTCAGCTATCACAAGAGTTTCTTCGGCCTGAGGAACATGGTCGTAGATATCCTTGAAAAGCAGAATGTTCCACGCCTTAAGGCAAGCCTTAAGACGCTTCAGCTTACGAGAGAATGCCACAAACGGGGAGCCACTAACAGGGGAGTTCCAGGAGCATGCCACTACACCATGGAAGGTATGGTGAGGTCTCCACATACTGGAACTATAGGAGGACGGGCCAGAAAGAGCAAGCGGAGAGCGGCTGAGAAGCATGAGAGCATGGTCAGAGAAGGTACAGTGAAGATGGGAAATGGAAAAAGGAAAAGGGAGATTGAACCACCCTTCAGAAGCGAAGACTCTATCAAGCCTAGAGAGAATGCAGTTTGGCCCGTCTTGGTTGTTACACCAAGTAAAGGCCGAACTGACAAAAAAGACCTCAGAAAGACCCGAACCTAGGATAAAAGCATTGAAATCCGCTACCGCTAAGTACTTGACGGTATTGCTTCCTCGTTTTTCGGCATGGCTAGTGACAACATTAAAGTTGCCACCTACTACAGAAATAGAGAAGCCTAAATGTGTTAAGGATAGAATATCAGCTTAAAGGGGCAATCCGTCTATCCTGTCACACATAGCGTAAACCGCTCAGAACAGAACAGAGGAGCAGAAAGAAGGACATGAATAAGCAACTAACAACAGCTGATCCGAGTTGAAGATAGGGTGATAGACAATATCTTTGGACCAGAGGATCCAAATCTTGTCAAAAACATTAGCTAAGGAACCTCCGAAGCCGAGAGATAAGGCAGCTCTGGTGACCATCTCTGGTCCCACTAACGGTTCCAGAAATACCACCAGATAGACAGAGTGCTTCTTAACAATGTGCTTGAGTCTAGCTAACGACGCTTCAATACCAATACCACGAACATTCCAAATGAGAATGCTCATCATCTAGTGGCTAAAAGAAAAATGAAAAACAAGACGAGAATATACACAGTGAGGAGGCGACCGAAGACGCAACTCAGATCTGATATAGGGTGTGGCGAGTAGATCTAACGATCTGTTCGGACGCTGCTATAGAGCGTATGCGAATGGTGCGAGGGGTGCGAGGCACCTGTCACGGCCTATGGCGAAAGGAATGAGTAGTGCGCTCGTCGGGAGAAACAGAGGAACTAGAAGGCCTAAGCGAACGACAAGCATCGAAATCTAAGGCAGAGATCAATGCTCCAGATCTAATCGGATAAGAATTCTTAGTAAGTTGAGATAGGCGATCATTAATGATCGCTATCTCATCCTTAATAAGAAAAGGAGAAGAGACAGAAGCAATAGAAACAACAGAGCTTGGAATAAGAGAAGCTGGGGAAACTAAAGAAACCACAGACGTGGAAGACACAAATAGAAATGTGGAGTTGCTCATAGGAGAAAACACCAATCGTTGTATGAACTTTACCAAAGCTGATCTGTCATCAGATTGACAGGCCCGCAGTGGAGGTAAAGTTCGCAAGTAGGAACACCCGGAACCACCAGACGATATAGTCAGACATGGGAGGCCACCTCTCTAGTACACCGTATAGTAAGCCACAGTGATGTCCACTATACGCCTATGGCAGAGAGGCCACCCATCCTATGGAGACGCAAGACTGTAAGGTCGCCAACAACACTCATGCGCCCACAAAAACCAATACAAAAAAGAATGAGTCTCCGACGACACAGGATATGCCTCGCTAAGACTTAAGAAGACGAACACACTGAAAAACAAAAACCAACCAATGGCATCCTAACAAAAAATCAGTGCGAAAACATACCAATTTTGGCCCAAGAGTGATGGCCAACCAATACAAGCCAAGACAAGGAGCCAACAAAAGCCAAACAGGGCACGAAGATAACCAAGAAACCAAAAAACAACCCAAATGATCAAATCCTCTGTCGCATATACAGAAAGGTCAAAACAAATCCAGCAAAGCCCTACGTTAAATGGACAGGGAACAGCAAGAACAAGTACAAATAAGCTAATGGGAACAACATGTCCAAACACGTATTTAGTGCCAATGGTACTCAACTCTGTAGCCAAATGAAGACAGTCCCACAGTAAACAACAAGGAACATAAGACAAGAAGGAGTAGACAACGCAAACAGACTGGACATCACACCCATGACCCATCATTACATCTTTCGAGCTCGATAAGCGGAGAAAAAACATTGTTCAACTCAATCACAGGAGGCTCCTTCTTATATCCAACAGTTCGCACTACCGCCGAAGAACATAAATAGGGGTTAGCAGCCAGAGCAGGAGCCTTAACCGCCTTGGCTTTCAGTCTATGCCGAGAAGGTCGACTAAGACGAAACATGTAAGTTTACGGAGCACTTTCTGTAAGAACAACCGCTTCTACATTAACCCTCTCTTCTCTCAATCTACACAACAAAAATCTAATAAAATTGAAGCTTTACTACAACAACCCGTAATTTTAATAAATTTAAGATATGATTTTTTAATTGATTTTAATAAATTTTAAATGGTCAAACATTGAATCTAGACTTGAAAAACATTTGAAATTGAATTTTAACTTAGTTCTATATTTTATTAAAGATAAAATAAGATTAGTGATCTTTTAAAATGGAATAAAAAGTAAATATATTGAAATTTGATATTTTAAAATTATTTAATAGCCTAAAATAGACCATTTTTTAGACAATCTCAGAATTCGACGAGGCCTATTTCATTAGATCCATATTATTAAAATATAGTAGTATTTCAAATTTTGTATTGATTCGACTTACGATTTGATCATACGAGTTGAAAGAACGTGGAGTCATTTTATTGAAATTCAACTTAAATTAAGAAATTTTGGATAATATTGATATTTGAAAATATTGATAAAACAGACTTAAAATGGTTTAAAAATGAATATACGTGATAATGAGCTCCTTTATATATTTTCTAGTTAAATTTTATCTATAAAGATCATTAGTTTATTTATACTTGTTTTCAATTGGTAATTTAAGTGGTTTGGAAATTTATATTCGTAAAAGGCTATTTGGAAATCCTTTAATTTTATATTAAATGGTTAATGACAACCTTAATAACCTGTTAACATGTACTAATGGTTTCATAGAGTTTAAATTAATTTAAGGGAGATGATACCATCACTAGATAAACATAAAGTGTTACTTTACATATATAATAAAGAAAAGAGCCTTAACCCTTAAGTCCCTTAAGACCTCCACCATTTAGACAACTCATGTCCTTCCCTAAGCACTTGTCAAACTGTAACGACCTAGATTTTGCCGGACCTAATCGATCGCTAAATCGACCAAGACTGATCAAAACTCGAATACGTTAACTTTGGGAATACAATACATTAGAACAATAATAGCAAACTTTTATTACATCATAATAATGTTACATCATAGTACTTTGAATATAATACTATAGCGGAAGATTATTTACAATAAATGTAATATACTGCAGCGGAACAATTAAATTAACACAGCGGAAGACTACTAATGCTCTGGACACAGCTTTAAGCTTCGATCTAGAATCCTGCTCAGTAATATCTACAAAATAAGCTACTCGACTGCCCATGTGGAAAAGAGGGCACCCGAGCTTGCAAAGTGAAACAAATTATAGGTCAGTCATGGGACTGCTACGAGAAATCCTTACTTAACTTAACTAGTAATAAGGCTAATCACAGGATCACGCCGCTAACGCGGAACGGGTTTACTCCATTGGATTGCCAGTGCATGAAATAAAGTAAATCGTTAAACAACGCAATGCTTTTTAGAAAAATGAAACCATTATAAGACTGAAGTCCCATCACACAATGCCATGCAAACCGAAGTATAGAGTTTTACCTTATAATGGTCAAAAATGCTTGATACGATAAAAACGGTTTTGATATTACTATTAGTGTATATATGTTTTCAAAAACATTTCAATCATAATATATCAATCATAGACGGCATAGTACCCCATCCTACTATGTCGCCATACTAGTTCTACAATAAAAATCACACGATGTCGTATTGGAAATTGAGTTTCCATCAAGAGTCAAGGCTAGGAACGATCTCCTTACCGATTCAAGACACACTAGCAATGTCTCAGGATTCGAACGCTGGCGAACCCTTGGATCCTGCAGGGTCGGTCCACAAATACTTTAGTGGATTGGCAACTCCTGAATACACGCTTCCCGGTCCTATTGAACCTATAATTTGGCCATTGGCGACCAATAAATCCGAGTCCTCGAAAATTCCATCATCCACATAAGTAAAATGTCAGGGATGGTAAGTCGCTGACACCATTTCTAGCTAGAAAGAAACGTGTGCACTCGCTGCATTCCCTTGCTCCATTTCTGACTCTTACCAGGGTGTGAGGCTCGCGAGGTAATGTTATGCACAAAGCTATGCCGAAATAGGTTATGCTTTGATCATCAACCACAAGGCTCTGCTTTTCAACAAAAGCCTCGATCATTTGCATCTTGGCATGCCACATCGACAATTCACGCCATGCGATCAATAACTACTAATATATAACCTCTGAGCTCGTACGTCTCAGAAAACGGTGTTAAGCAAGAGAATAAATTCTCCATCACCACAGATATATATTAAATAGAAATCAATTTAATTTACATGGAAAGAAATTCAATGTCATACACACATCCATTTACAAGTTCGTTCTAGGTCTGAACGAAACCGAAGACACCTTATTCCTCGTCCCGTGTGTCCAATACGGAAGTGAGGTGCTTACCTATTTTAAAATAATATTCAACAAAGTATAAAATGATGATTTCTATGTCCATTTTAGGATGGACACCAAAGATAAAAATATATTTTTATCAAAATGAACTAGTTATTAACTAGGATAAATCTTTTAAATTAAGATTTAATGAAGTCTTCTGTTATTTGTTCTAATGTGTTGTATTCCTAGAGTTAACGTATTCAGGATTCGAACGGTCTTGGTCGATCTTGCGATCGATTAAGTTTGGGCGAAATCTGAGTCGTTACACAAACTCTTCCATTGGGTCTCATTTCCTATGTACTTATGCATGTGGAAGAGAGACGAATTCATTTATTTCCATTTCTAGTTTGCTTCCATCTCCATTTTTCTTCTCCTTCTCTACCATAACTCCTCAGGCCGCTACCTACCCTACCACCCACCACCAGACCTCCACCCTAGCATGCACACCACCATATCATTCTCCTCCCTCACACTTGGCCCTCATTGCCAAAACCCCTTCCATTTCCTTAAAAAACCTTATTTTTACCTCTTTCTCCACTACCTAAGCACTCTTTCACCTATACCACCACCATACTCACCCCTACACTACACCATAAACGGACTAATGCAAAAAAATTGCAAGGTATTGTCAGTTAAAATGTCGCGATAACTATAAAATTTTGGTCGTACTGCAACGTTATATTGTTGGTGCTACTTTAGCCATAAATATTGTTGCTCTAGCTAAACAAGTGTAACGCGATGCAACAATTTTATATTATGTTGCAATAGCAGACCTTTAAAATTAGAAGAAAATAATAAAATTTTACACCTCAGCAATCCATACCATCATTTAAAATAAAATCTCAACCATCAATCCACACTACAAAAATTTCCTTTTTATTCACTTTTATTTTCATTTTCCCGTTTTCTTTTTCATTTCATTTTCCCTCTTTCTTTTTCATTTCATTCAAACCCTAAATCATCGATTAAAGGCTTCTGATTTCTGATTTTCGTTAATTAATGGTTAACCCTAGAAAATTCTTCATGGCATCAGATATTGAATCCTCAGCAAATTCTACAGATCTTGACGCTCTTGGGTAGCTTCTGCGCCTCCCTCTCTAGCTTCCCCCTCTCTCTTCTTCCCAGATCTATGGGCTCCAAACGAAAGCCCAAACCCTCTTCAGATTTGTGGCAATTCATGTCGACAAGATCTTGGAGGAAATACACACCGACTCCCCTTCTTTCAGTGAAACTCGTTGCTGTGGCATTGCAAAGATCTAAGAATCCAGTCTTGACTGAATCGAACGCAACAGAGTCAACGTCTTCGAATCTTGCGTCTTCGGATCCTAATGTGGTAAAAAACCTGCCATCATTCCATTACTTTCTCTCCTTTCAGACATTACCGGACTACCTTCCACTGACCAAGCATTGTGTCAGGATGTTGTTAAAGTCAGTGCAGCATGCCCTAGTTCGCAAGTTCCATGTAAGTCCATTAACCCATTGTTTGCTGCATCATTGATCGAAGCTAGATGGAGTGAAATAAAAATTAGATTGGGGGTTAAGACTCTGTGGAAATAGCTAAAGATATTGGCAGTGAAGGAGATAATCAATTGAATGCAATTAAATGTCGTGCATCCCTTAATTCAAACGCAGTATGTACTCTTGGTAGTGAGTCATATAATGATAGCTTGGAATATGGCACAACAATGATGAAATTATACTGTTGCATTACCAAATGAGGCATGCAATGTTCAAGCAATAAACACTGATATTGTTGTTTCACCTTGTATGTAGAAGGAGAGCCCTGAATTGATTTGAGAATGGGGGTATGCATGATTATTTTGAACGGTCTTGTTAGCAAGGTGCACTACTTGCACAGCAACAAGAGTTCTAGGCATTGGAAATGACCCAATCAGTAAGGTGTTATCAACAAAACTATCTGAATAGAGAGCGACTTTAGAAGTTGGTACGTGCATAGGATTGATAAGATGATAACGACCAATTGGTTAGGCATAGAAGAGGAACCAGGGGAAAACACAAACTGGTAAGAATGATGCACAGCATGGGCAGTTGAGGAGCAAGAAGAGTTCAAGGCGCCAGAGCCATGTTGGATTGCAAAACTTTCATACTTCATATAGGTTGCATAACTTGCTTTTGTCGTTGCATCACTTTTAAGTGGTTTTAAATGAATGTAAGAACTTTCATACATGTACACTTTTAATGAATGTACATTTCATGTACATGGTATGTAGCACGTGGAACAAGTGGAGCTCTATACGTGTTGGTATTAGGGATAAGCGGAATGCAGTCGATATATTCATGCTTCTACAGATCAAAACTAGAAGCACAATACGGGCTACCGAAGGGCCCGTGCAACGACTTCCTTATACACTGGTGTTGTGAAGCGTGCACCATCTGCCAGGAGTACAAAGAGCCGAAGAATTGTAGATTCGACATGCGAATTGGTATTAAAGATAAATTTACTTCACTGGACTTAATTTGTATGCAAGTTGATGGATATAGCGGAAATGTTGATTAACATGTATTGTGGTGATTGTGTCTAGGATAGGAAGTGAGCATGCAAAGGCAGGGAATGGGGACTATAAGCGCTCCTCCAGTCATTCAAGCAGGCATGCTCCTGAGATTCGTTTGTCAATGAGAATACTAGTAAAGAAACAGATATTACACAATCAAAATATGATGACAAACAACGACCCGAATACTTGAGGCAAATGAACACACAAACAAATTTAATTTTTTTTTATTTTTAGATTACTGGTCTAATTGCTTATTATACAGATAAACAAGAGACAAAGTGAAAGCAGGAGCTAGACCAGAAGTTTGAAGCAAATACAAAGACAAACAGTGTATTGAGTGTTTGGGTGTATGTAGTGAGGTGTGAATGTGACTTGTATTATAGAGAGATGCAAAATATTGTATGATTTAAATGTTGAAATATTATACCAAATAAAATAATATTTGAATCATTTTAATTCTTTACAATAATATTATTATTCAATATCTATATATATTATTATATGAGATGCAAAATCGTATAGCATACAAGATGTGGTCCCCACAAATTCAGAAATTTAATATCTATAGCAACATTTTTGGATGTTGCTACATACACCTAAGGATGTTGCTATAGACCTAAATAGGGTTCTACTGTAACAATATTTGTTGTGTTGCCGTAAATAGACAAAATGTTGCCTTTGAGGTCTGCAACAACGGTGAAAATTGCATCACCCTAAAAACGTTGCCAAAGACCTATGTCAAATTTTTTTGGGCTTGTGCCCCTATAACATCACCATACTCACCCCTACACCCCTAGAAACTCATGCACCCACCCCTAACCCCTATGCCCCATCGTGACCTACCCTTCCCACTTAGACCAAGTTTCGTTTGCAAAAATTTCACCTTTCTTACTTAAAAGTGCTAAATAAAATATATATGTATATATATGTTGTAGTTTGAATTTAATTGGGTTGAAAAGGTTGCTACTTTGAGGTGCGAAGTGGTAGTGAAGCAAGAGCATCCTACATTAAAGATTTGAGGAGAGGATAGCTATGGTGAGAACTCCTCATTCACTTTTAGTTAACTAGTTTGGTTAAATTAGTTAATGATGTGTTGGAAATAAATTTCTATGTGATTTACATATTAATGCTAAAAGATGTGGTAAGCATATTGTAATAACCTGGAAATCTGAGCCAATTTTTTTTTTTTTTGGCTATTTTATTGAATTTTGAATATTAAAAATGAATTACTTTAAATAATAACGACGAGAAATTTATTTTGAATAGAATTAGGACGTATATATTTATATAAGTCGTCGTTAGAATATAAATAATTATTTATAATTATAAAAGGAATTGAAAATGGCGCAGTAGTTCGATAATTCGATTTCAAAGTTTAAATGAATGTATAGGATTCAAAATAAACCGGATTATAGCGAAACCAAAAATATTAGAATCTAATTGAGAATATCATTCCTATGAATCCGAAAAATAAAAATTTCATAGCGGGAATCAAAAGATATGTCCACTTGAAAATTCAGAATAGTCGCTATGGAATTCGGGCCCTTGAAAATGGAAATTTTGCAAACGACCTCGATTTTCGACGAAACCACTTTTATTGGGTCCGTGATGTCAAGTTATTGCTAGATTCCAAAATTCATAATTTTTCGAATCAATATGTGAATGTGGCAAAGGAAAACGCATTTGACCTGTTTTAGTTGATTTTAATCGACTGGAAAATGGACATTTTTCAAACAGTCTCAGAATTCGATGAAATTAGTTTTGTTAGGACCGTATCATCAATACAAAGCTAGAAAATATTTTTCGGGAATTTTTAGAAGCCGTATGTGACCCCGATAAATTGAATTTTGTGTTCAAATTCAATATATAGAGTTATATTTTGATTTTGATGAAAACTGATCGAAACGATCGAATCAGCTTATGATACATATCCCATTGTGTTCGGAATGGGGGTAATTAGCTAGGGACGATAGTTGGTGGGTTCGATTTCGAGTTCGAAATTAAAATTTACTTTTTTGAAATTAAATAATTAATAAAAAAAGAAATTCAAACCTTTTATCTCTTGAGAAAAAAACAGGAAGGAGCGACTGGGGTGGGTGGGAACCGCCGTCGCCGCCACTCCCAGGTGGCGCACCGACCACCGAGGTCACCCTCTCTCTTCTCCTCCTTTTCCTATTTCCTCCCTCCTCCTCGAATTAAACCGCAACCCCCCTATTTCCCCCTCCGACGCCGCAGGAGGCGGCGCCTCGCCCTAGCCACCGTCGATCGGTGGCGCCCTCCCTTCGACGTCCTCATTTCCTCCCCCTCTGCACAAAACACGCAACCCCACCTTAAACCGGGCCGCCACCGCCCTAACCACCCTCCTCGCCTGCGCCTCAGCCCCCTCAACCCCCGGCGAGCGATGCAAACCCCCCCACATGCGACAGCAACCTCCGGTTCGACTGAAAATGTGAGTTTTTATATAATTTTAATTTTGTTTTCAGTTTTAAACATAAATATCATTATATAACCTGATCTTTAATGTATATATATATATATATGGCATTAGATTAAAGATGTGATTTTTATATAGTAGAAATAATAAAACTGCGATTTTTATATAACATGTGAATAAAGATATGATTTTTATATTGTTAAAAATATAATCTTTAGTTCATGAAGAAAGTATGATTTTTGTGATAAGAAAAACATTTTTATTATGAAGTATAAAATATAAAGATTCGATTTTTAGAAATAAAAAGATTAAATTTTTATTATATACACGTTAAAATAAAAATGTGATTTTTATAGCGATGATATAAAAATTCGATCTTTATATTAGAAGTAGATATATAAAAATATGATTTTTATATAGTGATCAGGATAAAAATAAAAATTTTATCTATATAGTAGCGGTATAAAAATAGAATTTTTATCTATATAGTAGCGGTATAAAAATATAATTTTTATCTATATAGTAGCGGTATAAAAATATAATTTTTATCTACGTAGTAACGGTATAAAAATGTGATTTTTATCCATATAGAGCGAATTAAAAATGAGATTTTTATATACATGACAACAATATAAAAATGCGATTTTTATATGTGTAGTGGATACGTTAGGCGAAAGTGACATGATATACACGTAAATGTGTATATTTTATCCGCTTATTTATCTATTTTTCTATTTAAAATAATTGATATTGTGTATTTATAGTTGTGTTTTCAGATTGTTGATAAAAAGCTTGGTTTAGAGCATTTGATGGATAAAGCATGAAGAATTTGCTTAAAAAGAGTGAAGTTGAAATTATTAAAGTTTGAAGAGTTTAAAGCTTGAAGAACGATTGCAAATAGAGTTCAGTTGGGTAGATTTGGCTCACAAAAGACTCATATTGCGTTCACATTAGCTCATTTGCAAGGCCTCTCACTCTACAGCTGCGTTCACACTAGCTTATGTGTTAGTTGGGCTAATTCTTTAGTCCCACATTATGGAATTTGCCAAGTAGCCTTTGTCATATCAGCTATAAATACACTTTATCTCATTCATTGTAAAACACACATAGTTTTATTCTGTAATTCTCTTCTTGGATTAAAACTCTTCTCCCTTTCTCTTAGTTGTTATTTTATTTATGTTCATGTTATTTAGTTTCTTTTTCTCTTCTTCTTTAGCTATGTCTAGCTAATCCCCTTTGATTAGGGGGTGATGACGCTAATAGATATGATTCAACATGAATCACATAGCCAACAGATGAGGACTTTATACGTGTAGATCTGGATCTGAATCAAGGGTTAGATCTGAACCTTCATATTCTGTGTCGTTTAAGAGCTACGCTCCTTCATAGGGTATATTCATGTTCGATCAAACAATTGTCAGATTTAGATCTAATTTTAGGGTTTTAGAAATTAATTAGTGAATCTGTCCTGATAGTATATGGTTGTTTAAGAGCTCAGCTCCTGCATAGGCTATGCTTGTCGTTATTTACTTATTTGTTTCTAAGAACCTAATTATCGTTGATTCATGTGTGTGACAGATACATGAATTAGATCTACATTTATTTGTTGGCTATTGATGAGTGTGAATCCAATCTATGTCATTATCCCCTAATTGCTTTCTCTTATTATATAAATCTCTTTTTATTTACTGTTACGTTCTGTGTTTTCAATCAATCAAAATCCTGGAATAACTTGATTGGATTTATTAATTAAAATATTTTTGGTCCCAGAGTTCGACACCCTCTACAACAATCCTTGTTGTTTAGGAAAGCCGAATGGATTTTACAGTTGTTTACAATTGTATAATTTGTTCGCAAACAAATTTTAGCGCCGTTGCCGGGGATTGTTGTTTAGGAAAGCCGAACGGATTTACAATTTTTAAAAACTAGGCTAATTGGAAACAATTGTTTAGGAAATCCGAACGGATTTTACGTTCTGTGTTTTCAACGATAATTAGGTTCTTAGAAACAAATAAGTAAATAATGACAAGCATAGCCTATGCAGGAGCTGGGCTCTTAAACAACCATAGACTATCAGGACAGATTCACTAATTAATTTCTAAAACCCTAAAATTAGATCTAAATCTGACAATTGTTAGATCGAACACGAATATACCCTGTGAAGGAGCATAGCTCTTAAACGACACAGAATATGAAGGTTTAGATCTAACCCTTGATTCAGATCCAGATCTACATGTATAAAGTCCTCATCTATTGGCTATGTGATTCATGTTGAATCATATCTATTAGCGTCATCACCCCCTAATCAAAGGGGAGTAGCTAGACATAGCTAAAGAAGAAGAGAAAAAGAAACTAAATAACATGAACATAAATAAAATAAAATAACAACTAAGAGAAAGGGAGAAGAGTTTTAATCCAAGAAGAGAATTACAGAATAAAACTAAGTGTGTTTTACAATGAATGAGATAAAGTGTATTTATAGCTGATATGACAAAGGCTACTTGGCAAATTCCATAATGTGGGACTAAAGAATTAGCCCAACTAACACATAAGCTAGTGTGAACGCAACTATAGAGTGAGAGGCCTTGCAAATGAGCTAATGTGAACGCAATATGAGTCTTTAGTGAGACAAATCTACCCAACTGAACTCTATTTGCAACCGTTCTTCAAGCTTTAAACTCTTCTAACTTTAGTAATTTCAACTTCACTCTTTTTAAGCAAATTCTTCATGCTTTATCCATCAAATGCTCTAAACCAAGCTTTTTATCAACAATCTGAAAACACAGCTATAAATACACAATATCAATTATTTTAAATTGAAAACTAGATAAATAAGCGGATAAAATATACACATTTACGTGTATTTCAAATAACCCCACACTTATCTTTTTATTCGTCCTCGAATAAACTAAACTAAGATATGTCACACTTTCGTAGGAAACACGATTGCATTTAGCGTATGCAACAAGACGTTAAACCCCTAGGTGTACCTAGTAGGACGAGTGTTGTCTCGTGAGGGTTTTCAGCGGATACTACCCACAAAATCCAAAGCGTCTTGTGTACGCGGATTTAATCAAACAATATATTTAAGGTCTTTCATATTCCAAGGATTTCACCTAACTTCAATAATAACCGTTTAGTCCCAAATTGTCCATCCCATAATTGGTGCAAAAATGAATAAGATTTTTCAAGTTGAATCGTAATTCCTTGATAACACTGTAATTGTCTTGAAGGTTAAGAGCGTGGTGTCAACCAAAGTTCTACACATCGACAATGTGCACCCAATCATTTTTTTTTTCTTGAAAAATTTTGCACCAATGTAACTGTAGTGTATTGGATGTGAGTTATGCATAGATGAAGGAGAATTTTGTAAGTTCTAAAAAGATTATAGATAAGAGGGCAAGTGTATTAGTTGAATTTCAAGCTATAAAAGATAAAGTATTACTAAGGCACATATGGACGTTTTGTTTCCTTTCATCTCCTCAACTACAATCCTTGCTTCTAAGTACGGTATGATGAATGTGGATGGAATGGAAATGGATGCTTCATAGCCAAGAATGATGAATGACTATTTTATTCTGAGAGACTCTCTCTTTATTTCATTTTTTCTTCTTTTTTTCTTCTTTTTTTCTTTTCTTTTTGCATGATGAATGATGAATGGAGATGGAATGGAATGATACCATACATTATTTCATTTTTCATTTGATTCCTCCTCTACTAAGCAACTCATAACTAACACTTCATGAAAGGAAAGTTTTGTGCCCTAGTTACTCTACTTCTATAACCTTAATTCAACACACAAGTCTGGATTGATGTTATATAGAAAGCTGAAAGGAATGATAAGAAAAGTTTCGTAAGATAGATAACCCATATAAAGTAAGATGTGGTATATGGTTATCCTACCTTAAAGCAAGTACGGAGTGGGTAATATAATATTGGTATAAAAGTGACGTTTTTAACCTTTGAAAATGAAAGATTCTTAAGTATACCAATATAAGAAAAACTTGTCGAAACATGGATGTAAATAACCTAAAAACTTGGGTTTGAATAATGTGGGGGGTATCGAAGAAGAACGCTACAATGAGTCATTTCTCCTTAATTGGGCCAAGTGGATTTTAGAACTTACGATTTTGAAAATTTGAGTGGAAAAGAAAATATTATGCATGAAAATGAACTCAGAAAATCCAACAAATGTAGGTGCAAAATCATTTTTATTTCATGATTTTTTTACTTTTTTTTTTGATTATTTTTACTTGCACATTCTAACATGTATAACAAGGGTTGACACGCTTACTCCAGAACACGACTAACGTCTACACAGTCTCATGCTAGCATCTTAAAAAGACACAATACGATTCAATGAATAAATAATGTTCATTCCCATCACCCAACAATTCAACTTATCAAACAAGAACCAAGGTGTTATTTATGAATTTAAGTTAATCCTTGTTCAATGAATGACCTAGTTCATAAAATTTGATTGCTGTTGTAATGTAAATCCCCCCCCCCCCCACACACACACACTTGAGTGTGACTGTGTCCTCACAGTCGTTAATCAGACATATCTTAGTGAAAGGGAAATAAAATAAGAGGGTCAGCATGGCTTACCGGGTACACATGTAGAAAATACGCAGTCATCGAATAGATGAACCGGTCCACAATGAACCAATGGATCAGCCTCATCAAGATTATGAGACACAACTGAAGCACAGAAAACCAAATCATAAAGGATTTTATATTACATGTCATATTTGGAAAAACAAATCTTGTTTTTTCAGAAGTTTGAGCTGCTAATTTTAAAATTTTGAGCTTACAATTGATCCTAAAATCAAACTGAATTTCTGTAGCAGCTAAAGAGAGGTCATCGAGCTGGGGTTCAGTAAAAGTTTCAAAAACAAAATTCGATTTGTTCAGATGATGTATAAATTGAGAGACGTGCACATCACTCTCACCCCCCCACACTTGTTTTGAGAAATATTGTTCAGTTTTGCTTTGGTATTTGAAATTTTGTTCACTAAAGGTTCATTCATAAACCTAAAGTCAAAACTAAACAAATGAATTTTCAATAAATTCTGAAATTGTGTCTTCTCAAAAACCGTGTTATTCCAAAAAGAGTTCATATACTGCAGAAATTTATCATTGAAAAACAAGTGACCACATTCAGCAATTTCGTTGTTTTCAAACTCAAGAATTTCAAAGTTTTGAGAAGTTTCATTTTCAATTTCAAACCCAGCAACATTATCGTCAATCAGTTCAAGAAGTTTTCGCTCATCAAAGTTGTCCTCACTCAAACAGTTGTTACTAACTTCATCATTTCTTTCAAGTTGACAATCTAAAATTGCAAAAGTTTCAAAATTTTCAGAATCTGAGAGAGGAAGATCAAATTGAAGATCGACGTCTTCGTTTTCAAGAGAATTCAAATTAAAATCAATTATAGATATTTCAACAACTTTATTAAGATTTTCATCAATTTCACAAGTTGTTCTTTGAAAATTTTCGATGTCAGTTGGAGTTGAATTTTCAGCAGAAGCATATGTTTGAGTTTGAATTTTAGTTTCATAGAAATCAGTGTTTTGCACAAGAGATTTTTCAAAATCTTCATTTTCATCAACAATCATGTCGTCAGAATCATTAATAATCGTTATGTAATGTTGGGACGAAGTTACTGGCTGATTATTTGTTTCAAAAGAAGCATTGGCAGAAACTTGTTTGTCACTAGATTGGGATTTATAGTTGTTGTACGAGTTCGTAACTTCAATTTGAGGAAGAGAAATGTGATAAACTATCCTAGTGCAACTTTGTTTGCTGTCTATTATTCTTTGAGCTAGTTCTTCGATGTAACTTAAGCCAAGTTTCATTAAATCCTCAAATTCATCAACGTCATCAATTCCCTCAAGTAATAACTTCTCAAGATTTTGCCAAAGTTTAATAGTGTATTGAGCCAGTTGTTCAATGATACACATGTTTTCGATATCTTTATTTTCAGAAGCTTGTTTTTCATCTAAAGTTCGTGCCCATTCCTTGATGTCCTCGCGACAATTCCAAATATCATGAATTAATTGATCAATTTCACTCACGCTCTCTTCTATCAAATTGGTAGACACACCAGACTTCAAAATGTTGTTTTTTAGATTCGTCATTTCTATGTGTTCCTCACTGGTTGACCTTAAAAATTCATCAACCTCATCTCTTAGAAATCGTCCATTATTTATTTTCCACAACCAACATCGCCAAAAATTTAGCTTGTTCGCAACACATTTTTCATATTCGATAACCAACATTTGACATCCACTCGTATTATGAAAATCATTTTGGTTTTCAAAAATTTCGTTAAAACCCGTGTTGCAATTGTTTTGATTTTCGGCACATTGCTTAGCCATTTGCGCTAAAAGTTGACGCGCCTCAGATAAATTCTCCTCAATCTTAGAATGACGTTTTTCATATTGGGGTGTAACCATTTGATGAGATTTGTGGAGATTATTCGAAAAGTTTCCAGCTTGAAATTCATTCTGATTCGAATTGTAACCAAAATCATTGAAATTTTGAAAAGAATTTCAATTTTGGTCGTACATGGTGCAAGAGAGTTTTTCGTCAAAAAAAAAAAAACAGTTTCAAAATTTGTCTCTAAAGAAGCTCTTAAAAAAAAATGTTAAAATTAACAACTTCGGATTATATGAATACAGGTCTAGGCCAGGTTCGGACAGGGCTTATCAGTGTGCCACGAATCACCGTAGAAACACGACTGAAGGTTTAAGAACCTGTTTGAGTTCTAGACTCTGCCGTTCCTTAGACACCTTAGAGAGTATCAATCCTAATTGTCAATTTAACAAATATTTTGTCCTATGAGCTCGATTCGATTTCAAAAATAAACTATTCAATTAATCCCACGTTCGTTTTAAAATTTTAAACCACACATCAACAGACAAAATATTCAGTCACAGAGCAAACACAGAATAATAAATTGCCAAAATAGAAAAATTTACAAGCAAGCCACGGCACCTGCATATATTTTTTACAAGCAATGTCTATATATTTTTTATTTGCAGCAGCAGTCCCTGTAGAGTTAGAAAATACTCACCTTGATCGGCAGTCCGTCCAGTGCAATTGAGTAGCGCTAGCGCGTTCACACCCCACTTGGTGTGCAACCGCTCCGAAGTAGATCTGTTTGCAAATCACTTAAGTTCTGAATTTCTTGTTCGCCTTTGAATTGTTTATTTTTATTTTTTATTTTTTTAGAAAAGGAGAAAATCAAAATGAAACTAAAAATAAAATGAGAGAAAAACAAATTGGAAACAATTAAAAACAAATCCAAATTAGGCTAATTGGAAACAATTAAAAACAAAAACCAAATTAAGCCTAGTTAAACAAAAGGAAGACGACTGTAAAAGATATGTGCACTCAAAAACGTCATACACATGTACCTAATAAAGTGTTTCTAGCGGCAACTCTAAGCGAAGTCTTGTCCCAATCAATGCCAGTGAAATACAAAGATCCTGGCTGCCCAACAATATCATGCACTATTGGGGACAAGAAAATCGATAGATGCCTGCTAGACTTAGGTGCTAGTGTTAACTTGCTTCCATATTCCGTCTATCTCCAATTGGGGCTAGGAGAACTGAAACCCACAAAGGTTACCCTTTAACTTGCTGACCGGTCAATTAAGAAACCTGTGGGCGAAATCGAGGATGTGTTGATCAAAATAGGCGAATTCATCTTTCCAGTCGACTTCATTGTCCTAGAAACTCAACAGGTAAGCAATCCTGCGAACCAGATCCCTTTGATTCTAGGACGACCCTTATTAGCAACATCTAATGCGCTTATCAACTATAGAAATGGGTCTATGAAACTTTCTTTCGGTAACATGACTGTCGAGCTAAACATTTTTAGAACTGAAAACTCTCCTAACTCTTATGTGGACCAGTTTTCTGAAATCCATGCTGTCCATGACAATGAATCTGAGCTCGACCATCTGAGCAACGAAATGGAATCAAATTATGAAACATTATTTCAAGATATTCCCGAAAATGTCTCTAATTCAATTCCTGTTGAGCCTCTCATAATTGAGCCTATTCCTCAACCAATTTCTTCGGTTGAGTCATCCCAAAAATCTGAACTCAAAGTGCAGCCCAGTCATCTTAAGTATTCTTACTTAGAAGACAATGAAACTTTTCCTGTCATCATCGCTTCTGACCTTACTTTAGAGCAGGAACAATTGCTCCTTCCCATTCTTAAGAAAAATAAGGAAGCAATTGGTTGGTCCATGGCTGATATTAAGGGGATTAGTCCTTCGATAGTCCAACATCGAATCCACCTTATAGATGATGCCAAACCCACTCATGATCCCCAGCGTCGACTAAACCCCATCATGAAAGAAGCAGTTCGTGTTGAAATCCTTAAATGCCTTGACAACGGAATCATCTACCCGATTTCTGATAGTCAATGGGTTAGTCCGATTCATGTCGTACCTAAGAAATCCGGGATTACCATGATCCAAAATGAAGCTAATGAGCTTATCCCAACCCGCACCCAGACTGGTTAGCGTGTTTGCATTGACTATAGGAAACTTAACGCTGCAACACGTAAGGATCATTTCCCTCTTCCTTTTATCGATCAAATGTTAGAACGACTAGCTGGTCACGAGTACTATTGTTTCCTTTATGGGTATTCGGGCTATAATCGAATCCCTATCGCTCTTGAGGACCAAGAGAAAACCACTTTCACTTGTCCGTTTGGTACATTTGCATACCGACGTATGCCTTTTGGTCTCTGTAATGCACCGACAACCTTTCAGAGGTGCTTGATTAGCATTTTTTCTGATATGATTGAGCGATTTGTGGAAGTATTCATGGATGATTTCTCCATCTTCGGGGATTCGTACACTGAGTGTTTACATCACCTGGATCTTGTTCTTAATCATTGCAAAGATAAACACTTAACGCTTAATTGGGAAAAGTGTCACTTCATGGTCAAACATGGCATTGTCTTAGGACATGTCATCTCTAACAAAGGAATTGAAGTAGACAAAGCCAAAATTGAGGTTATCTCGAATCTTCCCATTCCCAAATCGGTTAAGGACATCCGATCCTTTTTAGGTCATGCTGGTTTTTACCGTCGCTTTATAAAAGATTTCGGCAAAATCACTCGACCGTTGACCAATCTTCTTGGTAAGGATGTTCCTTTCGACTTCAATTCTGATTGCATTTCATCTTTTGAGCATCTTAAAAATAAACTTGTCTCGGCTTCGATCATCTGCTCTCCCAATTGGAAGCTGCCTTTTGAAATCATGTGTGATGCCTCAAATTTCGCTGTTGGCACTATCTTAGAACAACGCGTCGATAAATTTTTTCATGTCGTTTACTACGCGAGTAAGACTTTGAACGATGCCCAAATTAATTATACGACCACTGAAAAGGAACTCTTGGTAGTTGTTTTTGCTCTAGAAAAATTCAGGCCTTATCTAGTTGGCTCACACATCACGGTTTATACCGATCATTCCGCACTTAGGTATCTTTTCTCTAAAAAGGATGCGAAGGCTCGTCTCATTCGTTGGATCCTTCTACTTCAAGAATTTGACCTTACCGTTAAGGATAAAAAAGGATCTGACAACGTTATTGCGGACCACATGTCTCATCTTCCAAATGCCCCGTCTTCTTCTCTTCGGATCAACGAGAATTTCCCCGATGAACAGCTGTTTTCTTTATCCACTGATCCTTGGTTTGCTGACATTGTCAACTACTTAGTCACCAAGCAGATCCCTTCTTTTTGGTCTAAGCAGGATAAACACAAATTCTTTTCCCAAGTGAAACATTTTTATTGGGACGACCCCTATCTTTTCAAATACTGTCCAGACCAAATCATTCGAAGGTGTGTTCCCGACACTGAAACTCACAGTGTCCTCTCTTTCTGTCATAACCAAGCCTGTGGGGGTCACTTCGGTCCCAAAAAGACAGCCAAAAAGGTTCTCCAATCGGGTTTCTATTGGCCCAAACTTTTCAAAGACGCGTACGAATTTTGCAAAACTTGTGATCGATGTCAATTCTTAGGGAAAATTTCTAAATGGAATATGATGCCCCTAAACCCCATTCTAGAGATCGAAATTTTTGATGTTTGGGGTATAGACTTCATGGGACCCTTCCCTAATTCTTTTGGGAACCTTTACATCCTCTTAACGGTCGATTATGTTTCTAAATGGGTCGAAGCTATTCCATGCAAAACAAACGATAACAGGGTTGTTGTGCGCTTCTTGAAAGAAAATATCTTCTCTAGGTTTGGCACTCCTTGCACAATAATCAGTGACAATGGAACACACTTCTGTAATCGTTCTTTTGAAGCTCTCATGAGAAAGTATTCGATAACCCACAAATTATCCACTCCTTACCATCCTCAAACTTGAGGGCAAGTTGAAGTATCGAATAGGCAGATTAAAAAAATCCTGGAGAAAACTGTGAATCGAAATCGCAAAGATTGGTCCCAAAAGTTAACCGACACTCTTTGGGCTTACCGCACTGCTTTTAAAACAAACTTAGGTATGTCCCCTTATTGGTTGATTTTTGGTAAGCCATGTCACTTGCCAGTTGAACTAGAACATAGGGCATTATGGGCAATAAAAACTTTAAATCTTGATTTAGAACAAGCAGGTGAGCATGGGAAGCTTCAACTTAATGAACTTGATGAAATTTGAAATGATGCCTATGAAAATGAACGAATTTACAAGGACAGAACAAAAGTTTTTCATGATAAATCAATTTTACGTAAAACTTTCATGCCAGGTCAAAAAGTTCTGTTGTATGACTCAAAACTGCATTTATTTCCGGGTAAGTTAAAATCTAGATGGACAGGACCTTACACTGTACGGACTGTTTTTCCATATGGTGCGGTAGAAATTGAGAATCCAACCGATGGATCATCTTTTAAGGTCAATGGTCAACGCCTTAAACCTTACTTGGAACCAATAGCCAACCAAGAGAAAGAGCTCATGGTCCTCCATGAGCCACATTACATTCGGTAAGACGCACTAACCCTCTTTTGTACATATGTAAATATTCTCTTAGTTGTTTTTCCCTTTCACTAAGATATGTCTGATTAAGACTGTGAGGACACAGTTACGCTCAAGTGTGGGGGGAATTTACATTACATCAGCAATCAAATTTTATGAAGTAGGTCATTCATTGAACAAGGATTAACTTAAAATTCATAAATAACACCTTGGTTCTTGTTTGATAAGTTGAATTGTTGGGTGATGGGTGATTAACATAGAAATGTGTTTATTTTATGCTCGTATATTTTATCTTTTGTAAATAAATAAATGATACTTTGGTTACTTTTGTATGATTTTACAGGATGTCAAGAAATGCCTCCTCCGTTTCAAATTAAAGGCCAACTACAGATAAAAAGCTACTTCCCCATACTAAAGTCATCTCAATCACAAAAGACGTCGTAGCTCACTGGTAAATGCATAGAGATTTGTACTGAGAGACCCGAGTACGATCCCCATCGAGCTCACTTTTTGCCAAAGAAACAGAGCGCGTTCACACTGGCCCCTTTGCTTTGAGGAATATTTGGATTAGTGTTATGTTATATATATACATACACATATTCATGTGTATGTATTTATGATGTGCACCAATTAACATTTCAGCAGTAGCCATATTCTTATCATGGAATTAAATTCAAATCATTCAATTTCAATTAGAATAATTTCTGATTGGATTGCTGCCAAGAAAAGATCAATTGTGAAGATCTTATCCTTTGTTGCCTTTGGAGTCTAATAAGCATCCTTGTTTGGAAGAATTAATTATATGCAATCTTTTATCAATCAATTAGCCACATGGGAGAATTGAGAGATATGAAAAATATTTACCATGATATGCCCAGATTTTCTCCAATCAAGATGAGTCAAGGAAGGCAAAAGATATTCATGAATGAGGAGGCCCATTTATTCATAGACCTATGGTTTTCCCATTCTCATCTATAAATATGTGTTGTAACCATTGTAAAAAAAATCATTCTTCTGTACTCTCTTTTATTCTAAACAAAGTTTTCTTCAATTTAGTTTTATTGCTCTTTTCTAACAATTTGTGCTTCTATTCAATTAGTTTTGATATAACACGAAGTGTTACTGTTATTTCTATTTGCAAATTAGAATTAGTCGTTCGATTAGATTCAACGACAATTCTAAGTTTAATTTCTGTTGTTGTAGTTGTTAATTGTTGTTTTCTTTCTAGTTAATTGTCTTTCAGTTTCAGTTGTTAAATTTTGGTGTTGATCTGATTAGATTCAGACCAACAGTAAAATCATTAGCGTTAAAAACATCTTCAGAATTCGTCTAACTCACCCAAGAATAGATAGATAATAATTTTTAATTACACCTCCCTGTGTTCGACCTGTATGCTACGCAACTGTATGCTTGCAGAATTTATTACAAATGTCGCGCTTTTCTAATTCATAGATTAGCGTCGATCAAGTTTTTGGCACCGTTGCCGGGGAGGTAACGATTAAATTTTATTATTTACTTAATTTCTGATTCGTGTTAGTTTTTATTTTCCTTTTGTTCTCATGTATATATAGAAAAAAAATCTTAATTTGGTGATTGTGTGATTTTCGAACAAAAAAAAAACCAAATTTTCTTTTGTTTCTTTCTATTTATGCCTTCTTCCCAATCTTCTGCACCCTCTTTCTTATTTTACAAAAAAAAAAATACCAAATTTTCTTTCATCTATTTTCAATTTTCAACCTTCTTTCCATATTTTTCTACATCAGTTTTCCTCTTCTTCTTTTGCAAGTTCGAAAGTACAAAAAAAAAATCCCTTCTTGCAAATTTTCTTCTTTGTTCAGTACTGCCGAACACTAACCAACTGAAATCACGAAGCCATCAGTTCATCCACCGACCCCTCATCATTCCATCACCTCCATCATCCATCTAACACAGCATCACAAACATTCTTTAGGCACCCTCCATCAACTCAAACACCACAACCAATTCGAAATCATAAATCGAAGAACCAGATCTGAACTTTCCTCACATCTTCACTACAACAGCTCTGTCCCTTACCATTCACAAATTCAAATACAGTGGAGCACCCTGCAAACAACATCACCGAACCCGCATCACCGTTAACGAGTTCTGCCAGAACCACAAAAATCCACTTCACCCATATCTCCCGCAACTTCAAAACCCAACGCCCATCATCACATCTGTCTACCCAAAGTTCCTCTAACTCCATAAACATCTCGGCCACCCTCAGAACCCCTATTCGAACAGCTACATCATCATCAACAATCACCATACCTCACAAGACAAATTCACCACTGGCAACACAGTAGTTTCAAACCAAATTCAATCAACAAGTACGGTTACCAAAACTGTTTTCACCATCTTCACAGTGCATCTCGAAAACCCCAAATCTGAACCCCAGAGAATCACAAATCCTACTTCCGAACAACCTCAACCCCTAACGCTCCATAGATACCCAAAACGCAAACCAGCGCTCAAATCCATTCATCATCGGTACAACAATCGCAAAACTCCAACAACTCATAACCGCAACCCATCCCATCGGTTATCGTTTTCATCAACCACTCATACAAGCACGCGAACATCCAAATCGAACAATACCTGAATCAAGCACCAGTTAATTCGACACAAATTTTGGATTTCTCTTTGAATTTGTTTCTTGATTTCATTTTTTTTTTTTGCAAGAATTGTTGCCTGATTTCGTTGGGACTCTCTGAAAAATAAAGAAAGAAAAGGGGACGTGAGTTCCTGTTTTTGCTCAGGTTGACTATCCTTTTGCGGGATTGTATTTTGGGACCGTGGGTTTGTGATGATATTTGTTTAAGTGACAGGCCTTGTTTGTTTAAGCACGAGAGTTCATTTTTCAATTTGTTATTAGATTAGTGGGTGATTTTTTTTTTTAGAAGTCGTTTCTTTTGTTTGAGTTTGGTTTTGTTTTTAATTAAGTTATTCACATTTTTTTTTGTTTTCCTTAGTTTTTTTTCCCTTGTTCAGCTCAGTCCTTTTGAGTTGTTTTAGCTTAGTTTGTTTTATTCTTTAAGTTCTATTTTATTTTTTTTTATTTTCTTTCCTCTGTTTTCATTTTTTTTTTCGGTTCTTTTTTTTCAAAAAAATAAAAGGAGAAAAAGAGGAAAAAAAAGGGAAAAGAGAGACGTCAAACTCAAAAGCTCAAGAAAGGAACAAAAATTCAATCAAAGAATAAAGCGAAAAAAAGGAAAGTCAAGCAAACAAACAAGGATTCAGAGGTCGATCAATTTGGAAACAACTGATTTGAATTATCAGTGCTATTCGATTGCTCTGGACGTTCCGCCATACACCACTGTAAATTTCTTTTAACTCTACAGGTGCTCTGCTGCAAAGAAAAAAATATATAGACAATTGTTGTAAAAAAATTCTGCTCGGGCAGCGGCTTTGAATGTACAATTTTTAATTTTTGCAATTATTTTGTGTGATTTCTGCATCTTTTATTCATTCTGTTAAGGGCAATACCCCAATTCACATAAGGTGAGGGATTTCATCACCCTTTCCTTAGCCCACAAATTGCATTTCATCATAGAATCTGACTAATAATAACGGTTAGACGTTGGACTTAAGGGAGTCACGGGCTCATCTAGGGCTTAATTGTACTGTGATAGTTGATTCATTTCGAACAAATTATTTCTTGGTGTCTAGACTACGGCAGAGAAAATAACCGTTTATAAATATTACGGTGGTTCGTAAATATTATATCGGTTGTTACTCTGAAGGTACTTAAACCTTTGGCTGCATTGCTAGGGTGATTCCTGGTGCACCGATAACTCTTGTCCGTTATCTGGCTGAGAAATCTTTTGATCTGAGTAATCAAACGCATCACTTTATAATTTTGGGTTAGGAGCCTTAAGGACAGAAAAATTCATTGTAGCTAATTTCTGTGCGTACATTTTACAATAATGAGTGAAAAAAGTGTTAGCCAACAAAATTCTCCTAGGGGTTCTCGAGTAAATCAAAACTTTCTAAACGAGTTGGACCAAAATCGAGTAAATCAAAACCTTCAAAATGAGATGAATCAAAATCAAATAAATCAAAATTTTCAAAATCTCAATATCCAAGTGGATAGACCCTTGTCTCTTCGTGATCGATGTTATCCTACTAGGACCGTTCAACCCTCTATCATCGTGTTTCCACCAGCTGAAGGAAACAATTTTGAGCTAAAACATTCTTTTATCCAAGGGGTACCTAAGTTTACGGGATCTGAAAATGCTTATGAATTTCTGAGTGAATTTGAATTGTATGCTTCCACAACAAAAATGCAACAACTATCTAACGAATCGATCAAGCTAAGGCTAATTCCATTTGCACTACTTGAAAGCGCTAAAAGATGGCTAAATTCTCTTCTATGACATTTCACAAGAAGTTGGGATGAATTTGTCACTGTATTCTTGAAAAAGTTTTTCCCTTTCCATAAAACTCTAAAAATCCGAACCGAGATAAATCAATTTTGTCAAAATGAGGGGGAAACTTTTTCAAAATACTTTGAGAGATTCAACCAGCTATTATATAGTTGTCCTCATCATGGAATTCTAAAAGATCACTTATGTCAAATTGCATATGAAGGGCTCAACTATCAGACTAGAACTCAACTAGAATCAATGTTTGGAGAAGACTTTATGTCTAAAACAGCCGATGAAGCTTGGCGGTTTTTAGAAGATTATTCGGAAAAGGACATGCAATGGGAATCGATTCGTGTTCCCATTCGTACTGCTACTAGAGGTGTGCATGTCGTGGACCCAAATCAAATTCCTTTAGAAAATCAAACTCCTCAAGCTGGAGAAGGGTTAACTCACTATTACTCTCAAGACCAAGCCAATGCTATAGCTCAAAATAACCCTTACTCAGCCACATACAACCCTGGTTGGAGGAACCACCCAAACTTTTCTTGGTCAAACCCCAATAATTCGGCTAACCCATCTCACATGCAACCCTTTATTCACAATCCAAATTACCAAGGTCCACCCCCCAATTCTCAAACCTCTCAAGCTACACCTCAATCCAAACAACCTTATAGGCACCCCAATTTTCAATCATCAAACCAATCATCTCAATCTTCTCAACCATCACAAGATATTGGGCGTCTAGAAAAACAGATGAACTCTTACGAAGCTAAAATAAACTCGCAAGACGCTAAAATGGACCAAATGTTTAATATGATGAAGGAATTTATGAAAACTCATGAGAAGGGAAAGTTGCCTAGTCAACCTGAGGTAAATCCAAAATATAACTCTCATGCTGTAAATTCTTGTGAGGACGAAAATCATAATCCATTCAACGCAATTACAACCCTTCGATCTGGTAAGAGGATTGATAATAACGTGGGCGACCCTGACGAACCTTCTAACTCGACCCCAACCCCTAATCGTGATGATCACCCATTGGCTTCGAATGCCAATTCTTCTAAACCTCAAGTTCCCTTAAATGTTGGCAATCCCAATTGTTCTTCTCCCAGTGTCGGCAAACCCGGCCCACCTTCGAAAATTAATGTTGGCAATACCAACATTCCATCTTCTACGTCCTTACCACCTTCTATTTCCTTGGATAAACCTTCTTCCTCGAATGATGAAACTCATCCTAGAATCGAAAAACCAGTAGCTCCTTTTCCTCATAGACTCAATAATAAGAAGAAAGCGGCAAATTTCGATAAAATTCTGGAAATTTTCAAACAAGTCCGTGTGAACATTCCTCTTTTAGACACCATTGAACAAATCCCTCAATATGCTAAATGTCTTAAGGAATTGTGCACACAAAAACGTGCGACCAATGTCCCAAAAACCGCCTTTCTAACTGAAAATACAAGCTCTGTTCTTTCGAATCTTGCCCCAGTCAAGTATAAAGACCCTGGCTGCCCTACGATTGATTGTAAAATAGGAAACACTCACATCTCTCGTGCCCTACTCGACCTTGGTGCCAGTGTCAACCTTCTCCCTTATACTGTCTATCGTCAACTTGGACTAGGGGAGATTAAACCAACAAGCATCACACTTCAACTAGCCGATCGATCTGTCAAAAAGCCACTGGGAATTATCAAAGACGTCTTGATATAGATCGAACAGTTTTACTTCCCTGTCGATTTTATAGTTCTAGAAACAGAGCCTGTCTCAAATCCCAAAGTTCAAATACCATTGATCTTAGGACGCCCCTTCTTAGCAACCTCTAATGCTATCATTAATTGTAGGAATGGTCAGCTTCGACTTTCCTTCGTGCACCTAACCATTGAGCTAAACATCTTTAATCTCAACAAGCAACCTAGGGATTTTGAGGTCGATGAAATTGACATGATTCAAACCACAGTTGATGAAACCTCTAGTGACACTTCTGAAGCCTTGAAAATATGTCTTGACCATTTCGACTCTGATATCGATGAACTCGAATACATTTCTGAACTAAACAAAATTCTTGACTCCGACACTTCGTCACCTGAATCTAACCAAGGAATGTTGACCAATGTTGATACACAAGAACTTCCTAAGTTAGACCTCAAACCCTTGCCACCAGACCTTAAGTATGCCAACCTAGACTCTTCAAAAACTTTTCCCGTAATCTTGGCCTCCGATATTACTCAGGACCAAGAAGAAAAACTCTTAGAAGTTTTGCGGGAAAATAAGGACGCCTTGGGGTGGGAAATTAGCGATATAAAAGGAATTAGCCCATCAATTGTGGAACATCGCATACATTTAGTTGATGAGGCTAAACCCACCCGTGAGGTTCAAAGGCGATTAAACCCAAACATGAGAGAAGTGGTCAAGGAGGAGATAATCAAATGTCTAGACAATAACATCATCTATCCCATCTTTGATAGTACTTGGGTGAGTCCGGTACAAGTGGTACCAAAGAAGTCGGGAGTCACAGTGATCAAAAACGACAGTAATGAACTCGTCCCAACAAAAATCAAAACCAAATGGCGTGTGTGCATCGACTATCGAAAGCTTAACTCAGCCACACGAAAAGACCACTTTCCCTTACCTTTTATTGACCAAATGCTCGAACGTTTAGCAGGACATGAGTACTACTGTTTTCTCGATGGATACTCTGGCTATAACCAAATTCCTGTTGCTTTAGAAGATCAACATAAGACCACCTTTACTTGTCCCTTTGGAACCTTTGCTTATCGTCGCATGCCTTTTGGTCTTTGTAATGCCCCTGCGACTTTCCAAAGGTGTATGATGAGTATTTTCTCTGATATGGTGGAAGAATTCTTGGAAATATTCATGGACGATTTTTCAATATATGGATCATCTTTTTCCCAATGTCTCACTCATTTAGAACTCGTCCTTCAGCGTTGTAAGGAGAAATCACTCGTGCTTAATTGTGAAAAATGCCACTTTATGGTAAAAAGGGGGATAGTTCTAGGTCATGTCGTCTCCAAAGATGGCCTAGAAGTCGATAAATCCAAAATCGATTTGATTGCTAATTTACCTCCTCCTAAGTCTATCAAAGATGTTCGTTCATTTCTTGGCCATGCAGGATTCTATAGAAGATTCATTAAGGATTTCTCAAAAATTTCAAAACCTCTCTCGAATTTACTTTCCAAAGACGTAAAGTTTGAATTTTCCAATGATTGCAAAACATCTTTTGAAACTCTTAAATCACTCTTGACCACAACTCCCATCATTCAACCTCTTGATTGGACTCAACCCTTCGAACTTATGTGCGACGCTTCTGATTTTGCTATTGGAGCCATCTTGGGTCAGCGTATCGATAAACTCCCTCGAGTCATTTATTACGCTAGCAAAACTTTAAACGAGGCCCAACTGAATTACTCAACTAC
This sequence comes from Allium sativum, assembly GCA_030737875.1. Taxonomy (NCBI): domain Eukaryota; kingdom Viridiplantae; phylum Streptophyta; class Magnoliopsida; order Asparagales; family Amaryllidaceae; genus Allium; species Allium sativum. Next base: position 137,959,708 of record CM060912.1, read on the forward strand.
TGAAAAGGAATTTTTGGCAGTTGTCTTCGTTCTTTCTAAAAAGGATGCCAAGGCCCGCTTGATTCGTTGGATCCTTCTTCTTCAAGAATTCGATATAGAAATACGAGATAAAAAGGGTTCTGAAAATGTCGTAGTTGATCATCTCTCTCGAATTGTGCACGAAAATGATAACGACACCCAAATCGATGACTATTTTCCTGACGAACAACTCCTTTCGATCTCTAACACCCCGTGGTACGCTGACATTGTGAATTATATTGTCACACAACAAATGCCCGTTGAATGGTCGAAACAAGATAAACAAAAATTTCTCTCGAAAGCTCGAAACTTCTATTGGGACGACCCATATCTTTTCAAATACTGCCCAGACCAAATCATTCGAAGGTGTGTGCCCGATCATGAACACCAAAGTATTCTCTCCTTCTCACATGACCATGCTTGTGGCGGTCATTTTGGAGCAAGAAAAACTGCTGCAAAAGTTTTGCAAAGCGGTTTTTATTGGCCCACACTCTTCCGTGACGCTTTCGAATTTTGCTCTAAATGTGAGCGATGTCAAAGAACGGGTCGAATCTCTAAGTGAAACATGATGCCTCTCAACCCCATTTTAGTGATTGAGTTATTCGATGTTTGGGGCATCGATTTCATGGGACCATTCCCTAATTCATTTGGGAATCTTTATATCTTACTTGCGGTAGATTATGTCTCAAAATTGGTTGAAGCCATTCCGACCAAAACCAACGACAACAAGGTTGTTGTCAAATTCCTCAAAGAAAACATCTTTTCACGCTTTGGTACACCTCGAGCTATCATTAGCGATAATGGCACTCATTTCTGTAATCGTGGTTTTGAGTCCTTGCTCAAGAAATACTCAATCACACACAAGCTGCAACACCTTACCATCCACAAACTAGTGGACAAGTAGAAGTTTCCAATAGACAAATCAAGCAAATTCTTGAGAAAACCGTGAATTCCAAAAGGAAAGATTGGTCTGTAAAAATGATTGATGCACTTTGGGCTTTTCGCACTGCTTATAAAACCAATCTAGGGATGTCACCATATCGATTAGTCTTTGGAAAGGCCTGTCACTTACCTCTTGAATTAGAGCATCGTGCTCTTTGGGCCATAAAATTTTTGAATTTTGACTTAGAAAAAGCCGTTTCACATAGGAAGTTACAAATTTCGGAATTAGAGGAACTAAGAAATGAGGCGTATGAAAATGCGAAAATCTACAAAGAAAGAACCAAAGCCCAACACGACAAAAAACATACTTCGTAAGGAATTCAACGTAGGTCAAAAAGTTCTTTTATACGACTCTAGACTTCACTTGTTTCCAGGAAAACTCAGATCTCGATGGACTGGACCTTATGTCGTGAAAACAGTATACCCTCATGGAGCGGTTGAAATTGAAAATCCTAGGGATGGAAAAGTCTTCAAAGTAAACGGTCAACGACTGAAACCATTTTTGGAATTCGAGCAATATGACGAAGATGACTCTATCGATCTGCATGATCATCCACCATGAAATCAGGTGGTACACGTTTTTTTTCTTTTATTTTTCTTTTTCATTTCTTTATTTTATTTTTGTTTTTCTGCCTTAGACAGTTGGGACACTGTCTCAATCAAGTGTGGGGGGGAGTCTGCATTTCATCCATTTTCATTTTTCTTTGTTTTTGTTTCTTTTTATTTTCTTTGTCTCTTTTTATTTTCAGCCATTTAAGTAGGACCATCATACATTTTAGATTGTAGTAACATACCATAATTTTTTTAAATACGACTCATTTTCAATTGATACAACAAAATAAGTTTACAATTTTTAGCCAGTTGATAGTATTTTTCTCTCTCAACTTAGATCGAATAGGAAATATGATGAAAGTTTAATTTTGAGGGATAATAGTGTAACCGGTACATAGGGAGATTCTTAGGTGATGGCCATGAAATCTATTCTATATTGTAGACTTTGTTTAAATAAGTGGGGGACTTAAAATACTTATAATGGCTTGTCAAATCTTTAAAACTAAGTTGTGTTAAGTTGAATTCGCGTAACTCTCTTTTTGTGCTTATAAATTCAATAATGATAATAGTAATCCAATGGTATCCAACATTGCTTGTATATCGAGCGTTGGTGTGCAAACCCGCCAAGCTCTATCCGACACGTTGTTGACAAAGTCAAAGTTGGAATATCTTGGTCTCATTTTATGAGATTGGACACCTAAGGATTACCGACACATTGTTGACAAAGTCAAAGTCGGCTTGCACAATCCGCCAAGCTCTTTACCCACTCTCCGTTAGTCCGCGAGGCAGTGCATGGGTGGTAAACCTTGGTCTTTTTAGTTAGGTGTATGTACTTAATCATAAATCTTAAAATTTTATAGAATAAAGAATAAGCGATGATACCCAAATACTTCTTGACCTTATTGATTTGACTAGCCATACATGAGAAAATTAGAATACCACTTTGCAAACTGTGCCAAGCAAACTAAGAATTTATTTCATGGCTGCACTTTGTTATCGACCGAACTAACTGGCCAAATTGGAATTTAACATTTGAAAACTTGATTTATATTAAAAATTTGTGACAAGTTGAGGTATTTAAAGTACAATCAACTGACTAGAAATTGTTAACTAAATTTGTTGTACCACTTTCCTGAAACAAGTCGTGTTTTCATTTTTCGCTTTTAGTTGCAACTGTCCATTGCATTCATGTAGTTTCATTAGAATCATAGCATACTGCATTTGGATTTTGTGGATAGTATCCGCTGAAAACCCTCACGAGACACCACTCGTCCTACTAGGGACACCTAGAGGTTTAACGGCTTGTTGCATGCGCTCAATGCAATCGTGTTTCCTACGAAAGTGCGACCTATCTAGTTAGTTTTTCATTTTCTTTACTCGAGGACGAGTAAAAGATAAGTGTGGGGGTATTTGATTAACATAGAAATGTGTTTATTTTATGCTCGTATATTTAATCTTTTGTAAATAAATAAATGATACTTTGGTTACTTTTGTATGTTTTTACAGGATGTCAAGAAATGCCTCCTCCGTTTCAAATTAAAGGCCAACTACAGATAAAAAGCTACTTCCCCGTACTAAAGTCATCTCAATCACAAAAGACGTCGTAGCTCACTGGTAAATGCATAGAGATTTGTACTGAGAGACCCGAGTTCGATCCCCATCGAGCTCACTTTTTGCCAAAGAAACGGAGCGCGTTCACACTGGCCCCTTTGCTTTAAGGAATATTTGGATTAGTGTTATGTTATATATATACATACACATATTCATGTGTATGTATTTATGATGTGCACCAATTAACATTTCAGCAATAGCCATATTCTTATCATGGAATTAAATTCAAATCATTCAATTTCAATTAGAATAATTTCTGATTGAATTGCTGCCAAGAAAAGATCAATTGTGAAGATCTTATCCTTTGTTGCCTTTGGAGTCTAATAAGCATCCTTATTTGGAAGAATTAATTATATGCAATCTTTTATCAATCAATTAGCCACATGGGAGAATTGAGAGATATGAAAAATATTTACCATGATATGCCCAGATTTTCTCCAATCAAGATGAGTCAAGGAAGGCAAAAGATATTCATGAATGAGGAGGCCCATTTATTCATAGACCTATGGTTTTCCCATTCTCATCTATAAATATGTGTTGTAACCATTGTAAAAAAAATTCATTCTTCTGTACTCTCTTTTATTCTAAACAAAGTTTTCTTCAATTTAGTTTTATTGCTCTTTTCTAACAATTTGTGCTTCTGTTCAATTAGTTTTGATAGAACACGAAGTGTTACTGTTATTTCTATTTGCAAATTAGAATTAGTCGTTCGATTAGATTCAACGACAATTCTAAGTTTAATTTCTGTTGTTGTAGTTGTTAATTGTTGTTTTCTTTCTAGTTAATTGTCTTTCAGTTTCAGTTGTTAAATTTTGGTGTTGATCTGATTAGATTCAGACCAACAGTAAAATCATTAGCGTTAAAAACATCTTCAGAATTCGTCTAACTCGCCCAAGAATAGATAGATAATAATTTTTAATTAAACCTCCCTGTGTTCGACCTGTATGCTACGCACCTGTATGCTTGCAGAATTTATTACAAATGTCATGCTTTTCTAATTCATAGATTAGCGTCGATCAATGGGAATGAACATTATTTATTCATTGAATCGTAATGTGTCCTTTTAAGATGCTAGCTTGAGACTGTGCAGACGTTAGTCGTGTTCTGGAGTAAGCTTGTCAACCTTTGTATACATGTTAGAATGTGCAAGTAAAAATAATAAAAAAAATCAAATAAAAATGAGTTTGCACCTACATATGTTGGATTTTCTTAGTTCGTTTTCATGCATAATATTTTTCTCACTCAAATTTTCACACTTGTAAGTTCCAAATTCCACTTGTCCCATTTAAGGAGAAATGACTCATTGTAGCATTCTTCTTCGATTCCCTACATTATTCAAACCCAAGTTTTAGTCAATTTACATCCATGTTTCGACAAGTTTATCTTATATTGGTATACTCAAGAATCTTTGTTTAAAGGTCAAAAACGTCACTTTTTATACCAATATTACACTACCCACTCCGTACTTGTTTTAAGGTAGGATAACCATATACCACATCTTATTTTATATGGGTTATCTATCTTACGAAACTTTGCTTATCATTCCATTCATCTTTTTATATAACATCAATCCAGACTTGTGTGTTGAATTAGAGTTATAGAAGTAGAGTGACTAGGGCACAAAACTTTCCTTTCATGAAGTGTTGGTTATTATTGGTTTAGTAGAGGAGGAATCAAATGAAATAATACGGTGTCATTTCATTCCATTTCCGCTCATCATTCATCATGCAAATATGAAAAAAAATATGAAATAAAGAGAGAGTCTCTCTGAATAAAATAGTCATTCATCATTCTTGACTATAAAGCATTCATTTCCATTCCATCCACATCCATCATACCGTACTTAGAAGCAAGGATTGTAGTTGAGGAGATGAAAGGAAACAAAACGTCCATATGTGCCTTAGTATTACTTTATCTTTTGTAGCTTGAAATTCAACTAATACACTTGCCCTCTTATCCAGAATATTTTTAGAACTTACAAAAAATTTTCCTTCATCTATGCATAACTCATATCCAATACATTACAGTTACATTGGTGCAAAATTATTCAAAAAAAAAAGAATAAAGAAATGATTGGGTGCACATTGTCGATGTGTAGAACTTTGGTTGACACCATGCTCTTAACCTTCAAGACAATTACAGTGTTATCAAGGAATTACGATTCAGCTTGAAAAATTTTGTTCATTTTTGCACTAATTATAGGATGGACAATTTTGGGCTAAACCGTTACTATTGAAGTTAGGTGAAATCCTAGGAATGTGAAAAACCTTAAATATATCATTTGATTAATTCGCGTACTCAAGACGCTCTGGATTTTGTGGGTAGTATCCGCTGAAAACCCTCACGAGACAACACTCATCCTACTGGGGACACCCAGAGGTTTAACGGCTTGTTGCATACGCTAAATGCAATCGTGTTTCCAACAAAAGTGTGACATATCTTAGTTTAGTTTATTCGAGGACGAATAAAAAGATAAGTGTGGGGGTATTTGATATACACGTAAATGTGTATATTTTATCCGCTTATTTATCTTATTTTATCTTTAAAATAACTGATACTGTGTATTTATAGTTGCGTTTTCAGATTATCTGAGATAAATGGATTAATGCATTTAATTGTTGAAAAGCTTGAAGAATTTGCGCAAGAAGAGTGTTGATTTTTAGAGCTGGATTAAAGCTTGAAGATCTTAAGAGATGTTGCTGTTCAACTACTTTCTACTGCATATTTCAAAGTTAAGATTCAATGCTTTTCTGATCACTTGGAGTTCTTATTCATACTTAAGGCAATTGGAGTTGAAGCCCGCAACATATTTTCTCTGCATGCGTTCACACTAGCTCCTTTGCAAGGCTTCTCATTCAAACGTGTTCACACTTAGCTACTTGATTTATGTGTTATTTTGAAAATGGGTTTTTGTCCCACATTGTGTAATGAGCCTCTTAGCCTTGGCCAATACAACCATAAATACCTTGTATCTTATTCATGTAAAGACACGCTTAGTTTTATTCTGTAATCCTTTGCTTGGAATAAAACTCTTCTTTCTCTCTTCTATTTAGTTTTTATTTGCATTTTATTTATGTTCATGTCTGTTATTTTCTTTTTATTTTCTTTTCTTTTAGCTATGTCTAGCTAATCCTCTTTGATTAGGGGGTGATGACGCTAATAGATATGATTCAATATGAATCACATAGCCAAAAGATTAGAACTTCATGTATGTAGATCTAGATTTGAACTAAGGGTTAGATCCGAACCTTCATACCCCGTGTCATTTAAGAGCTGTGCTCCTTCACAGGGTATATTCGAGTTCGATCTAACACTTATCAGATTTAGATTTAATATTTAGGGTTTTAAAAATAAAATAGTGAATCTGTCCTGATAGCCTATGGTTGTTTAAGAGCTGAGCTCCTACATAGGCTATACTTGTTGTTATTTACATATTTGTTTCTAGAAACCTAATTATAGTTGATTCATGTTTGTGACAGAAACGTGAATAAGATATGTATTTATTCGATTGGCTATTGATGAATATTAATCTAATCTATGTCATTATCCCCTAATTGCTTTCTCTTATTGTTAAAACTCTCTTTTTGTTTATTTTCTGTGTTTGCAACCAATCAAAATTCTGAGTAACTTGATTGGATTTATTAATTAAAATATTTTTGGTCCCAGAGTTCGACACCCTCTACAACAATCCTTGTTGTTTAGGAAAGCCGAATGGATTTTACAGTTGTTTACAATTGTTTAATTTGTTCGCAAACATGACAAAAGGCGAGCACGACGAAGAATTCTAAAAATGAAGAATCGTGGCATTTGGTTTAGCTAATCAGTGAGAACTCCTCACTTTTAATTTATTTTCTAGTTGAAATATATACTAGGATGCAGACGGTGCTTAGTAGCACCCGACACCTTTCGTTCATAGACCACGGATGGCTTGTTTATTAAATTGGTGTGTTGTGAAATTTGATTGTGTGAAATAAAATATTTTATAGTGGGAAATATTTTATAGTTAAAAATATGATTTTTAACATGTATATAAAATAAATAGTAATAAACAAACCGGGCGGTTTGTTTATATACACCTATTTAAAGGATATTGATTGGGACGATAAATTTTACACGTCGCCCAACTGCACAAATAAAATCTGTGTTTGTTGATTTGAAACCCCACACGGGTATTGGGATGATATTTGACGTACACTAATTGTAACACCCCACCTCCATTAAGGTCACTCACAAAGGGAATGCCTTAACTTTGGTGGAGCATTTTAGTAAACAGAACAGAAACTTAAAAGACAGATAAAACAATACTTGAAAAATTTTAACTTTATTACAGCGGAAACAGAAATTAATATGGTTACATGCTTTCAATTTCAGAATTCAAGTACAAAATATCAGTCTTGTACAAAAGCCTTCAAAATGCATGGTTTAAAATCATAATCCCCATGGAACGGAAGCTATACAGAGCCAAGCCATACTTTAAGCACTTCAAGCAAAGAGAAATCCGGGTCAAGCTAAAGTATTCCCCTCCTTGGATAACCTGGGGGGGGGGGAACGGAAGAAAGGAGGCGAAACAACAAGGGTCAGACAAAAAGTCTGGCAAGTCCAGTGACTTTCAGCATATGAACAGATAATAATAATATGATATGAATATAAAACTGGATGTGAGATAACTGTAACAAGTGTAGCAGATATAACAGAAAAACAGAATGATATAAACTATTGTTTTGCACTTCTCTGCACTAATACTAGTATAGCAGAATTAGGTGCCACCCTAATGTCTAAATTGAAGCAGGAACGGGTACAGAATACTTTAACAGAAACAGAATGCCAATAATGGGCCTTTACTACCCGATCAGAAACAGACAGAAGCGGAAACAGATTTATCCCTACGGAAACAGAATGTAGAATTAGGTGTACACTAGTAATGGGCCTTTACCACCCGAACAGACGGTACCACACAGAAACAGACAGGTGTTACCACCCAACAGAAACAGACGGTACCAACAGAAACAGACAGAACTAAGCGTACGCTAAAACCCTACCCCAAGCGATCGGCTCCCTAATACATAAATATCCTGTGTCGGCCCCACAGTAGGGTGTATCACTCCCTAAAGTGACAACCAATTGGCACAGACCTATTTACAGATGTCACGGCGTCTTACATCCTCAGAGGCAGACCGGGATCCATGCACGCACATGACCCGGTTGGAAAGCACCATCAACACCCCTCGCCATTATCAGAATGAACCACTTATAATTAGTTCAGTAAGCGTGCCCGGACCCTACCTACTGTTGGGTCAAAGTTTTGATATCAGAAAGGGTTACTGACTAATATGGGTCCCAAACAACAGATGACACAAGTAATTCCCCTCCTAACCTTGTGTCCCCAGACTAACAGATTTCAGATTTATTTGTTTACAAGTTCAGACATACAGAATTCAGATTTACTAGTTCACAAATTAAGTTAATAAGTTTTCAGACTAACGGATCAGATGTACAGATTTTTTAGATCTAACTTTGTATTGGATGGGTTTACTACACCTATTAATCCCGTTGGTTTATCCCTATTTTCCCCAATACGTTTTAGACGTCATTCTTATCTTAGATTTTCATTAATTAATTATTAATGCCCAGACCTCTCACATTAGGTCGCTAGCTTGTGGCCGTTGGATGGGCCGGCCGGTTCCGGGCAGACTTCTACCACAAGCCAGACCTAACCTCGTGTCTTAAGCAGGTTATGACTAACTTCTCACATTAGAACCTATTGTTTGCGGCCACTGGATGTGCCGGGCGGTTCCGGGCAGAATTACGCCGCAAACTCATTCTAACCTCGAGTTAGCCATGTTTATCTTTGCGGCCAATTAATAATTTACCGTTTATGCGCACGCCCAATATATATATATGCCAATTCAGATTATATCAATAACAGGATGATTATATCAACACAGCAGATAACAGATTTTAGCAGATAGTAGGTTTTTTTTCCAGATTATATGACTTAACGGATTTAATAGATTTAGCAACTTAGCAGATTTTGGCATATAACAGGTTAGGCATCTAACCAGACAAATTTAACAGATTTGCCATTTCAATCTAATTAGCAGTCTATGCAATATAACAGAACTAGCAGTTTTAGGCAACTTAGCAAATTAGCAAAATAGGCATTTTCAACGGATTCAGTAAATGACAGATTTAGCAGGTTTAATATTTCTAAAGGTTCTATTTACATGCCTTGCCTAAACATAAATTAGGCCTAAATTCATATGCCTAAATAATTGTCGTGATTCACAATAAGATCATATACTTCCATGTTTGCATACATTTACATAGCGCAGAATATGGACATAATTTACCCTATAACATATGTTCCAATTTTTGTTAAACTAACCTTATACAGCAGATTCACATATAAATTATACCAAATATGATCATTAATTACAATGCATGCCATCTATGCAAAATTCCCTATTTAGGTGTAATCACAATAGTAGAGATCCTAATTAATGTAAATCTTTTACACCTACGTTTCCATATCCTTCTTCTTATTAAGTCATGAATCATTATGCAAAATATACCCAACAATCTAAATCTTTAAATCATATCTTCTAAAAAAAAATCAGATCTTGACTTTTATATGCATTTTGTCCAAAGTCTCAAATCATATGTAATCATAAAATGGTTCCTCTTTTCTTCTATCATAGAATATGCATAGATCCAAATCTAGTTTACAACATATGCTCATTTTTTTTCTAATTAATTACAGATCTAAATTACAACATACACTATGCATACAACATATATAAATTATATGTTCATAGTCAAATTTATGCATCCAATCCCAAGTCACATGTCCAATATATTTTATGCGTCAGACCTAAAGTCATACATTCAATTCAGTCTTGTCAAATTTCGCATCATTCATCACAAAATTTGCGTTCATACGTTCATCTCTTATGAGATTAGGCACAGGCTCGTGGTAGCCTGGCTATAGAAACAGAAAAGAAGAAAAGGGATACAGAACAGTCACAGAAAAAAAGATCTGACCGAAGAGAATATATATACAATCTCAGATTCAGAATTAAAAACATATCAAAATTATAATTAACGTTTATAGCGGAAAATAACTGTACTTGCCTTGATTGGATTAAAGAAAGAACTTTAGTTGTTACAGAATTGTTGCAGAAGCTTTTATCTCAAATTTGAATTTAGGATGATGTTGATTGACTTCTAGTTTTGATTCTAGCAGAGTAGCGACGCCATTTTTATTTTTAATTAGAAGAAGAGAGCAATGGAGGCTAGAGAATTGTGTTAGAGACTTAGGTTAGGTAGAGTCTAGGGTCATTTTTATAGAGTTTATGAACTGATTAGGACCATCGATGTTGCTTGGATTGATCGTAGCCATTCATTCGAAAGAGAGACTAATTAGAGCCTGCCACCTAGCCCTAATGACAAAGCATGCTTCTGAAAATCGACCAACATAGACTAGGCCAGCCAGGGTGGACTGGGTTCGACCTGGGTCTAGACCAGGTCGACAGCCCTGTCGACCTGGCTAGACCAGGTCGACAGCCCAGTCGACCTGGGTGCATTAGGCAGGAATTTTCCCGCCCTGGCCAATTGGGCCCGATTTTTAATTTTAAACTTAATTCAGAAACTTCCGGAGGCTATATCTTCTTCATACGGACTCCGTTTTTCGAAAACTCGGACTCTATTTCGCGTATTTTTCCGAGACGAACGCAATGGCCTATCCTGTTTCCCTTAGTTCTTTGATTTCAAATTAATTATACTTTAATTTATGACTTTCACGATTATAGAATACACGGGGTGTTACATTCTCCCCCACTTAAAAGGATTTCGTCCCCGAAATCTTCAAGTTAAGAAGAATGTGTCCTACAAACCAATCACCCATCTACTCAACCATCATCCACAAGCATCCATTGTCCTTAGAAAACTTCTAATGTTGTATGAACATATGCAAAAGTGTGTGTATATGTTCCTTATCTAATGCAAAGATCAGGCGGTCTACTGATTCAGTTGACCTCCTTAATGCGAATTATGTCAGTGCCATGAGTCCAACATGTATGCAATAGAATTCTGATGATATATATTATTTCTATATGAGTGCACAATCATTCACTCAAATGCAACATCCATGTGCTGAATCAACCATTTTGCATCCACAAGAATTGAAAAATGCTCACCCATCCATATGCAGTATGAGAGTGTTTTCAAGCCGATCTAGTGCCTAGTGTGTGTATATGCATCCACGGGCAACCACTAGCAACCACTTGCATCCACTTGCAACCATCAAACATAACATGTCTCAAACACATGTTTACACCCATTAGTTTCTACCTAAAGTTCAAATATTCGATCGATAGGATACAGTCGAATGATGGAAGCGAGTACAGATAGAACGAAAATTTGGTTCCCATTAGACATGGGTCCTAAGTATCGGCCCCAAAGACCGAAACCAACATCAAATTGACACCCAGAGGATTACCTTCTTTAGACAATGTCAAAACTGGAAATCCTATAAAAAGTATTTAGATATTTACAGACTACTGGTACAGATCAGGTTCCCTAATGATTCTTAGGAAGCTAAGCATGATAAAATCATACCCCATGAAAACTCAGAATGTATGCGTCATACTTGACGCCTAACACAGATATCCCTCAAACCCCAATCTCAAACAGATGATCCATAACCCTTATGGGTCTGAGTCTATAGCGGAATTCAGAAATAATACTAGTATTAAAGTGCAGAGTATCGATTACAAAATCAAAATACCAGAATTAGAAAAAGTCTTAACTCCATAATTAGATAAAGAAATTAAACCTACTATAGAAATTTTCCTATTTCTATCCTAGCCACTAGCCTCAAGAGTGTTCGCCTGCCCTCCTTGTCCTCGTCTCTTCGGGCAGTCCCTAGTGAAGTGTCCCATCTCCCCATAGTTGAAGCAAGCGCCCTTCCTTTTTCTGCAATCCTTGTTCAGATGAGTTGAGCTCCCACAAGTAAAGCACTTTTTCCCCTTCTTATCTTCAGACTTCTCATCCTTCTTTTGTGTTTCCCTTTTGGGCCCCGCTTTCTTATTCTGTGGTTCTTCCTTCTTTGTCTCTTTCGGGCCCTTACCTTCCTCGTGCAGTAGTGCCATATCCACCAATTTCTCGTAAGTTGCTCCCATGGGTACATGGGTCATGGCTAGGCTGTGCAGTGGCTCATTCAATCCTTTAACAAAGCGGAGAGCCTTTTTATGCTGAGTGTTGACTAAATCCAATCCGAATCTTGCTATTTGGTTGAACTGGTTGACGTATTCCTTGACCGTCATACTTCCTTGCTTAAGAGACAAGAACTTTTCTAATTGTAAACTTCGTTCATCTTGCGAGAGGAATTTTGTCTCAAACCTTGTTCTGAAATCAATCCATGTCTCAACCGGCCTCTCGGCGTTAATGACTTCCCACCAGTAGGAAGCTTCGTCTTTGAGCAGCCATACTGCCAACTGTACCTTCTGCCTATCGTCCACCTCGAAGATAACGAATAGATCCTCAGTTTCTTTGAGCTAATTCCTTGCTTCTACGAATGATTCAGTTCCTTTGAAATCCTTCCCACCCATGGCCCTAAAATCTCTACAGATCTTTGAGAAAGCAATTGCACGAGGAGGGGGTGGAAGAGGGGGATCATTTGCTGGACCTGCAGCGGCGGTCCTAGCCTCAAGATATTGACGAAACCAACCGGGTACATGAACACCCTCTGGTATCTCAGATGCTTCAGACATTCTGAAATGAAAAAGGAAGGGTTCAATACAAAAAAGGACTGAAAGAAAGATATATGGCTCTTGGGGATTATGTTTTTCAAAATAAGTTTTTTTTTTTTTTTGAAAATACTTCCTTTCAAAACCTTTTTTTGAAAATAATTTTCAAAACTTTTTATAAAATCTGGTAACCTTCAGCTCTGATACCAAGTGTAACACCCCACCTCCGTTAAGATCACTCACAAAGGGAATGCCTTAACTTTGGTGGAGCATTTTAGTAAACAGAACAGAAACTTACAAGACAGATAAAACAGTACTAGAAAATTTTTAACTTTATTACAGCGGAAATAGAAATTAATATGGTTACATCCTTTCAATTTCAGAATTCAAGTACAAAATATCAGTCTTGTACAAAAGCCTTCAAAATGCATGGTTTAAAATCATAATCCCCATGGAACGGAAGCTATACAGAGCCTAGCCATACTTTAAGCACTTCAAGCAAAGAGAAATCCGGGTCAAGCTAAAGTATTCCCCTCCTTGGATAACCTGAGGGGGGGAAACTGAAGAAAGGAGGCGAAACAACAAGGGTCAGACAAAAAGTCTGGCAAGTCCAGTGACTTTCAGCATATGAACAGATAATAATAATATGACATGAACATAAAACTGGATGTGAGATAACTGTAACAGGTGTAGCAGATATAACAGAAAAACAGAATGATATAAACTATTGTTTTGCACTTCTCTGCACTAATACTAGTATAGCAGAATTAGGTGCCACCCTAATGTCTAAATTGAAGCAGGAACGGGTACAGAATACTTTAACAGAAACATAATGCCAACAATGGGCCTTTACTACCCGATCAGAAACAGACAGAAGCGGAAACAGATTTATCCCTACGGAAACAGAATATAGAATTAGGTGTACACTAGTAATGGGCCTTTACCACTCGAACAGACGGTACCACACAGAAACAGACAGGTGTTACCACCCAACAGAAACAGACGGTACCAACAGAAACAGACAGAACTAAGCGTACCCTAAAACCCTACCCCAAGCGATCGTCTCCCTAATACATAAATATCCTGTGTCGGCCCCACAGTAGGGTGTATCACTCCTTAAAGTGACAACCAATTGGCACAGACCTATTTACAGATGTCACGGCGTCTTACATCCTCAAAGGCAGACCGGGATCCATGCACGCACATGACCCGGTTGGAACGCACCATCAACACCCCTCGCCATTATCAGAATGAACCACTTATAATTAGTTCAGTAAGCGTGCCCGGACCCTACCTACTGTTGGGTCAAAGTTTTGATATCAGAAAGGGTTACTGACTAATATGGGTCCCAAACAACAGATGACACAAGTAATTCCCCTCCTAACCTTGTGTCCCCAGACTAACAGATTTCAGATTTATTTGTTTACAAGTTCAGACATACAGAATTCAGATTTACTAGTTCACAAATTAAGTTAACAAGTTTTCAGACTAACGGATCAGATGTACAGATTTTTCAGATCTAACTTTGTATTGGACGGGTTTACTACACCTATTAATCCCGTTGGTTTATCCCTATTTTCCCCAATACGTTTTAGACGTCATTCTTATCTTAGATTTCCATTAATTAATTATTAATGCCCAGACCTCTCACATTAGGTCGCTAGCTTGTGGCCGCTGGATGGGCCGGCCGGTTCCGGGCAGACTTCTGCCACAAGCCAGACCTAACCTCGTGTCTTAAGCAGGTTATGACTAACTTCTCACATTAGAACCTATTGTTTGCGGCCACTGGATGTGCCGGGCGGTTCCGGGCAGAATTACGCCGCAAACTCATTCTAACCTCGAGTTAGCCATGTTTATCTTTGCGGCCAATTAATAATTTACCGTTTATGCGCACGCCCAATATATATATATGCCAATTCAGATTATATCAATAACAGGATGATTATATCAACACAGCAGATAACAGATTTTAGCAGATAGTAGGTTTTTTTTCCAGATTATATGACTTAACGGATTTAATAGATTTAGCAACTTAGCAGATTTTGGCATATAACAGGTTAGGCATCTCAACAGACAAATTTAACAGATTTGGCATTTCAATCTAATTAGCAGTCTATGCAATATAACAGAACTAGCAGTTTTAGGCAACTTAGCAAATTAGCAAAATAGGTATTTTCAATGGATTCAGTAAATGACAGATTTAGCATGTTTAATATTTCTAAAGGTTCTATTTACATGCCTTGCCTAAACATAAATTAGGCCTAAATTCATATGCATAAATAATTGTCGTGATTCACAATAAGATCATATACTTCCATGTTTGCATACATTTACATAGCGCAGAATATGGACATAATTTACCCTATAACATATGTTCCAATTTTTGTTAAACTAACCTTATACAGCAGATTCACATATAAATTATACCAAATATGATCATTAATTACAATGCATGCCATCTATGCAAAATTCCCTATTTAGGTGTAATCACAATAGTAGAGATCCTAATTAATGTAAATCTTTTACACCTACGTTTCCATATCCTTCTTCTTATTAAGTCATGAATCATTATGCAAAATATACCCAACAATCTAAATCTTTAAATCATATCTTCTAAAAAAAATCAGATCTTGACTTTTATATGCATTTTGTCCAAAGTCTCAAATCATATGTAATCATAAAATGGTTCCTCTTTTCTTCTATCATAGAATATGCATAGATCCAAATCTAGTTTACAACATATGCTCATTTTTTTTCTAATTAATTACAGATCTAAATTACAACATACACTATGCATACAACATATATAAATTATATGTTCATAGTCAAATTTATGCATCCAATCCCAAGTCACATGTCCAATATATTTTATGCGTCAGACCTAAAGTCATACATTCAATTCAGTCTTGTCAAATTTCGCATCATTCATCACAAAATTTGCGTTCATACGTTCATCTCTTATGAGATTAGGCACAGGCTCGTGGTAGCCTGGCTATAGAAACAGAAAAGAAGAAAAGGGATACAGAACAGTCACAGAAAAACAGATCTGACCGAAGAGAATATATATACAATCTCAGATTCAGAATTAAAAACATATCAAAATTATAATTAACGTTTATAGCGGAAAATAACTGTACTTGCCTTGATTGGATTAAAGAAAGAACTTTAGTTGTTACAGAATTGTTGCAGAAGCTTTTATCTCAAATTTGAATTTAGGATGATGTTGATTGACTTCTAGTTTTGATTCTAGCAGAGTAGCGACGCCATTTTTATTTTTAATTAGAAGAAGAGAGCAATGGAGGCTAGAGAATTGTGTTAGAGACTTAGGTTAGGTAGAGTCTAGGGTCATTTTTATAGAGTTTATGAACTGATTAGGACCATCGATGTTGCTTGGATTGATCGTAGCCATTCATTCGAAAGAGAGACCAATTAGAGCCTGCCACCTAGCCCTAATGACAAAGCATGCTTCTGAAAATCGACCAACATAGACTAGGCCAGCCAGGGTGGACTGGGTTCGACCTGGGTCTGGACCAGGTCGACAGCCCTGTCGACAGCCCTGTCGATAGCCCTGTCGACCTGGCTAGACCAGGTCGACAGCCCAGTCGACCTGGGTGCATTAGGCGGGAAATTTCCCGCCCTGGCCAATTGGGCCCGATTTTTAATTTTAAACTTAATTCAGAAACTTCCGGAGGCTATATCTTCTTCATACGGACTCCGTTTTTCGAAAACTCGGACTCTATTTCGCGTATTTTTCCGAGACGAACGCAATGGCTTATCCCGTTTCCCTTAGTTCTTTGATTTCAAATTAATTATACCTTAATTTATGACTTTCACGGTTATAGAATACACGGGGTGTTACACTAATCCTGATTGCTTAGTTGTATGTCAATCGATTGATTGACAGACTGTATAAGCGTTAATTATTTATATTTAATGCTTATGCAGTTGTGTGGTGCACTCTGGATGATGGTTGATTATTTATCGTTGCTATTATATACATGTGTTGTATGGGAATCCATATAATAAACGTTATATGGTAATTGATTGGGCCTCATTCCGATTTAGAAAATAAATTCATGTGTTGAATTGGAAATAAATTCATGTGTTGAATTGAAAATAAATTCATGTGTTGGATAAAAGCCGTGTTGATTAGATTGATGCCATTTTTACGTGAAATATTTATATCGATTTTATTCATTTTTATAATGAATATAGAAAAGGAAATGATTTCAAAATATAAAGTTTTTGAAAATATTATCATTTGTATATCGATGATGTGGAATATTCAATTTTGATTCGAAATTGAATATGAAGTTGAAATCATTTCGAAAACGAATTTAAAACGATTTATAAAATATGTTTTGAAAGGAAATTGATGAAATATACATATACATATACATATACATATACATATACATACATACACACACACACACATATATATATATATATATATATAATCGCCTGAATAGAACGCGCCGCGCCGTGGCGGTTCGCGAATTTCGACCATTGATTTCAAATGGATATTGCGGGAGATCCGACCGTCGGATTCTCCTAAAACTGGAACCTTTGAGTTCGTATCGAAAAATGCTTTCTAACGAATATTAGAAATTTGAAATCTAACAATTGGATTTGGAATGATGTCCAAATCAAATTTGGAAAAGGTCGCTATAAGTGCAGTTCGATGGCCGTTGATGGAAATCGACTGTACGGACCTTGATAAAATTAATAAAAATAGTAATAGATTGTGTAAAATCATTAGAAATGATTTGTGAAGAATTGGGATGAAAAATTCCAAATTTGAAAAGATAAAAATAGATTTTTATCGAAATGAACTAGTTTTGAACTAGAATTATAATTCTATTTATTTTTAAAATAAATAATGTGGATTTGAAATGGTTTTAAAAAGTAACCAGAATTTCCAATTATTGAATTGGAATGGATTTGAATAGAAATTATCTTTGGAATATTTCGATGTTGGATTTCGTGATCTTACAGGTATTGTTATGGAAATTTGAAAGATATATTTATATCGTTATTTCCAATACGATATTTGTTGGTCGTAGAATTTGATATTGAATATAAGCCGTTATATTTTCTATTGAGGGCCTTGTATGTAATACCAATGTGATTTGGGTTTGTCGTGAATGGTGTCTTCAATAACACTGTTCTTAAACCCAGTAGAGAAAAAGATTAAATCTTTTTATTCTAGATTTAATGAAGTGTACCAAGTAAATGGTATTTAATTGGAATTGAATTTGAAATTGATTTCTCGGTTTATCGTGAACGGGGTTTTAAATAACACTTGTTCTTTAACCCGATAAATAATGGAATGTGATTTTGGGTTTATAGTGAATCTTGTTTTAACCCAGTTAAAGACAGGATATTGATTTCTGCGAAGATTAAAACTAAGCGGGGTTTTAATGAATCTTTAATTAGATTGAAATGGTCGAGAATGGAGTATCACCAGTTTTGCTCCAGGCGATAGTTAAATCTTTAATTAGATTTGAACGTGAAAGGGTAATTGAATTTACCGATAATACCATGGTGCTAGATATGAAGCATTACCAGTTTTACTTCATGGGATGAATAGGATGTGATTGGGAAATAAAATAAATGATTACTTCGGTGTGGTTCGCTAATCCCGACTAATTTGAATTGATATTTGAAGAAGATTAAAGAATAAATTTAAAGAATTTATCTTTGATAAAATTAATGGGAACCTTTCCCAAAGTATAAGAATATTTGAATAAAAGAATATTCTGAATTGGAATGAGGCGTATGTTGTGTTTGTGTAACACTTGTTTATTATATACGCAAGTTATTCAGAAAGACCGGGTTTATCCCATTCTGAATAACTGATTCGACGTGGGGTCGAGGATGAAAACGGTGGTCGAAGACAGGAGGTCTTCACGTCGTTTGGGTGATTACTGATGATCTTGATTGGGCCGTACAACCAAGAGGAGGGAATCAGTTAGTGATCGTCCAGACGTACTTGGAGATCGATGGATATGCGGGGTACTAAGTGACTCCGGTTTCGTTCAAACCCAGAACGAACTTGTGAATGGACTATGTGTCTAACATTGGTTTTTATTATGTGTGATTGATTTCTATTTAATATATATCTATTTGGCAGCAGAGGATTAATTCTCTTACTTAACGCCCTTCTCTGAGACGTACGAGCTCAGAGGTTATATATTGATGGATATCAAACGCATGGAGTGAATTACCTGTATGGCATGCCTAAGTGGCAATATGATCAAGACTTCTGTTGATAAGAAGAGTCTTGTGGTTGATGATCAAAGCACGACCTTTGTGGCATGGCTTTGTGTAACGTTGATTCGCGAGCCTCACACTCTGGTTGTGAACCAAAAACGGGAGAAGGACCTCAGGGTGGACATGCGTTTCTTTCTAGTTAGAAGTGGCGTCAGTGGTTTTACACGCCCTGACGAGTTTGACTTATGTGGTTGTTGTTGTTGCAAGGTGCCTCGGATATGTCGGTGACTATGTGAAGCCGATGAAGTCATTTGGATCATTTACGCCCCAAAGGGAGGGAAAACGTAGTGTTCATGCATAATAATCCACATCGGTGGACCGGCCCTGACGATCCAAGGGGCAGTTGCGGCTGTTCCTGAGGGGCGGACTAGAGGCTCTCGAATTCGCTTTTGCCTCGGTTCACAGATGGAAATCCAGCTTCCGATACGTGATTCTGCGGTTTTATTTGTAGAGCCTAGTATGGCGACATAGTGGGATGGGGCACTTATGCCGTCTATGATTGATACTTATGATTGAATTTTTTTTATACACTATGCACTTATAATGGTATCAAATGATTTGTTTTTAGCGTATCAAGCATTCTTTGGCTATTATAAGGTAAAACCCAATCCTCCGGCTTGCGTTGCATTGTGTGATGGGACCTGGGTCTTATAATAGCTTCATTTTTCTTTATTTAGCATTGCGCTGTTGTTTTATGCACTGGTATTCTTGGGAGGAAACCTGTTCCGTGTTATACGGCATGGTCCCTTGATTTACCTAACTATAAAATAAAGATTAATAACTGTTTTAGTTCTTACACCAGTCACATGACTGACTTGGAGTTTATTTTTTTAACCTAAACTCTGGGTGCCCTTATTTTGACATGGGAAGCTAGTAGTTTTGGTTTTGCAGATTTATATTCACATGAACCTGATTTACAGCTGGAATGATATCCGGAAAGCTCTGTATTCGTATATCTCTTTCAGTCGTGCTTTGTATTATTTTCCGCTGCTATGTAATGTATTGTAATCTCTGATATTTTATGTTGTGTAATATTGATTTATACTTTGTATATTCTTGTATTCTGATGGAATTGTTGTAGTGTACAATGAAATGTTCTTCTGTCTGCGTTCTTTTGTGTGTTGTTCTCAAAGTATCCGCTCTTTCCTTCACGGGGAAGTTACGAGTTATCACGATGGTATCAGAGCTTTGGTTTACAAAGCTCAGAGAACAAGACACGTTAGAACCCTACGAAAGAATTCATTAGAGACTGGATTAGTAATATCCAATGAGAATGACTCGTTAGACATGGGATCAGTAGTATCCTAAAACGAGTGTGAAGAGTATATTTCTAAAAGTGAAATCGAGTTTTGTTTTGAAAATTTAAGTCAATTATTCGCATTTGATTATTTATTTTTATATTGAATTTGGACAATCCAGTATATAAAGATTTTTCGTATACGTCTGATTCACGTGTATTCGAAGTTTTAATACACTGGATAGATATAAAATCACACTCTAGTCACCCGGGGATAATCCTGATGATGGTACATCATCATCAGCATTTATATTCGAGTGTCGAAAGTGGGATCTCTATATATTTCCAACCGACTGGTGTGAGAACCAAAGCAAGATAGGGCTTATTGTTGTGATTTGGAATCAAAAATGTGATTTTTTTAACTATGTATTCAAAGTTATGAATTTGAAATGATATTCAACTAATTGATTGCTGATTGTGTTGTTTGATTATTGTTTGATTAATTAAATGTTGAACCTTTAGCCAAATTAAACCAAATATTGTACTGTATTGAAAAATGATCGCATTTGCATGCATATACATATACTTACATTAAACAGGTCATAGCAAAGAGGTTAGAGAAGAGGAATAAAATTGTTTGCCCGACAAATAGGTACATGTTTATTGTATTTCTTTGGGTTTGGATGATTTTATGAGCCGATTGGCTAGCCGCTTGGCTGTTTCTTTTTCTTTTTGGATTGATGAGGGCCATGGGAGGCTATTTGAAATATCCCGAAGCTCCCGGTGCAGGGGAGGTTATGACGAAATTTTTCGAAAATTTAGAGCGTTGGCCAAATTTTTTGAAAAATTTGAAAAGTTCTTAGAAACTGAAAAGTTGAAGAACTTAAGCAGTAATGAAAATAATGAAAGTTGAGTTGATTAGTAAAACAACTTTCGGCTTCGTTCTTTTTCTAGGACGAAAAGTTTTAAGTGGGGGAGATTGTAATAACCCGGAAATCTGAGCCAATTTAATTTTTTTTATTTTGGCTACTTTATTGAATTTTGAATATTTAAAATGAATTACTTTAAATAATAACGACGAGAAATTTATTTTGAATAGAATTAGAACGTATATATTTATATACGTCATCGTTAGAATATAAATATTTATTTATAATTATAAAAGGAATTGAAAATGGCGCGGTAGTTCGATAATTCGATTTCAAAGTTCAAATGAATGTACAGGATTCAAAATAAACCGGATTTTAGCGAAACCAAAAATATTAGAATCTAATTGAGAATATCTTTCCAACGAATCCAAAAAATCAAAATTTCATAGTGGGAATCAAAAGATATGTCCAGTTGAAAATTCAGAATAGTCGCTATGAAATTCGGGCCCTTGAAAATGGAAATTTTGCAAACGACCTCGGTTTTCGACGAAACCACTTTTGTTGGGTCTGTGATGCCAAGTTATTGCTAGATTCCAAAATTCGTAATTTTTCGAATCAATATGTGAGCGTGGCAAAGGAAAACGCTTTTGACCAGTTTTAGTTGATTTTAATCGACTGGAAAATGGTCATTTTTCAAACGGTCTCAGAATTCGACGAAATTAGTTTTGTTAGGACCGTATCATCAATACAAAGCAAGAAATTATTTTTCGGGAATTTTTAGAAGCTGTATGTGACCCCGGTAAATTGAAATGTGTGTTCAAATTCAATATGTAGAGTTATATTTTGATTTTGACGAAAACTGATCGAAACGATCGAATCAGCTTATGATACATATCCCATTGTGTTCAGAATGGGGCTAATTAGCTAGGGACGACAGTAGGTGGGTTCGATTTCGAGTTCGAAATTAAAAGTTGCTTTTTTGAAATTAAATAATTAATAAAAAAAGTCAAACCTTTTATCTCCTCAGGCCCCTCCCCGTTTCTTTTCATTTGAGAAAAAAACAGGAAGGAGCGACGGGGGGGCGGACCACTGCCGCCCCTCCCAGGTGGCGCGCCGACCACCGAGGTCACATGCCCTCTTCTCCTCCTCTTCCTATTTCCTCCCTCCTCCTCGAATTAAACCGCAGCCCCCTATTTCCCCCTCCGATGCCGCAGGAGGCGGCGCCTCGCCCTAGCCACCATCGATCGGTGGCGCCCTCCCTCTGACCCCCCTCCGACGTCCTCATTTCCTCCCCCTCTGCAAAAAACCTGCAACCCCACCTTAAACCGGGCCGCCACCGCCCTAACCACCCTCCTCGCCTGCGCCTCAGCCCCCTCAACCCCCGGCGAGCGATGCAGACCCCCCAACCTATGACAGCAACCTCCGGTTCGACTAAAAATGTGAGTTTTTATATGATTTTAATTTTGTTTTCAGTTTTAAACATAAATATCATTATATAACCTGATCTTTAATGTGTGTGTATATATATATATAGCATTAGATTAAAGATGTGATTTTTATATAGTAGAAATAATAAAATGCGATTTTTGTATAACATGTGAATAAAGATATGATTTTTATATTGTTAAAAATATAATCTTTAGTTCATGAAGAAAGTATGATTTTTGTGATAAGAAAAACATTTTTATTATGAAGTATAAAATATAAAGATCCGATTTTTAGAAATAAAAAGATTAAGTTTTTATTATATATATGTTGAAATAAAAATGTGATTTTTATAGCGATGATATAAAAATTCGATCTTTATATTAGAAGTAGATATATAAAAATATGATTTTTATACAGTGATCAAGATAAAAATAGAATTTTTATATATATAGTAGCGGTATAAAAATTGAATTTTTATCTATATAGTAGCGTTATAAAAATAGAATTTTTATCTATATAGTAGCGGTATAAAAATATAATTTTTATCTATATAGTAGCGGTATAAAAATATAACTTTTATCTATGTAGTAGCGGTATAAAAATATAATTTTGATCTATGTAGTAGCGGTATAAAAATGTGATTTTTATCCATATAGAGCGAATTAAAAATGTGATTTTTAAATACATGACAACAATATAAAAGTGCGATTTTTATATGTGTAGTGGATGCATTAGGCGAAAGTGACAAAAGGCGAGCACGACGAAGATTTCTACATATGAAG
Organism: Allium sativum; assembly: GCA_030737875.1. NCBI lineage: Eukaryota > Viridiplantae > Streptophyta > Magnoliopsida > Asparagales > Amaryllidaceae > Allium > Allium sativum. Next base: position 137,983,169 of record CM060912.1, read on the forward strand.
AATCGTGGCATTCAGTTTAGCTAATCGGTGAGAACTCCTCACTTTTAATTTATTTTCTAGTTGAAATATATACTAGGATGCAGACGGTGCTTAGTAGCACCTGACACCCGTCGTCCACAGACCATGGATGACTTGTTTGTTAGATTGGTGTGTTGTGAAATTTGATTGTGTGATGTGGAATGAAATAAAATATTTTATAGTTAAAAATATGATTTTTAATGCGTATATAAAATAAATAGTAATAAACAAACCGGACGGTTTGTTTATATACTCCTATTTGAAGGATATTGATTGGGACGATAAATTTTACACGTCGCCCAACTGCACAAATAAAATCTGTGTTTGTTGATTTGAAACCCCACACAGGTATTGGGATGATATTTGACGTACATTAATCCCGATTGCTTAGTTGTATGTCAATCGATAGGTTGACAGACTGTGTAAGCGTTAATTATTTATATTTAATGCTTATGCAGTTGTGTGGTGCACTATGGATGATGGTTGATTATTTATCGTTGCTATTATATACATGTGTTGTATGGGAATCCATATAATAAATGTTATATGGTAATTGATTGGGCCTCATTCCAATTTAGAAAATAAATTCATGTGTTGAATTGGAAATAAATTCATGTGTTGAATTGAAAATAGATTCATGTGTTGAATAAAAGCTGTGTTGATTAGATTGACGCCATTTTGACGTGAACGATATTTATATCGATTTTATTCATTTTTATAATGAATATAGAAAATGAAGTGATTTCAAAATATAACGTTTTGAAAATATTATCATTTGTATATCGATGATGTGGAATATTCAATTTTGATTCGAAATTGAATACGAAGTTGAAATCGTTTCGAAAACGAATTTAAAATGATTTATAAAATATGTTTTGGAAGGAAATCGACGAAATATAATATATATATATATATATATGTATTATATATATAATGGCCTGAATAGAACGCACTGCGCCGTGGCAGTTCGCGAATTTCGACTATTGATTTTGAATGGATATTGCGGGAGATCCGACCGCCGGATTCTCCTAAAACCGGAACCTTGGGTTCGTATCGAAAAGAGCTTTCTAACGAATATTAGAAATTTGAAATCTAACGGTTGGATTTGGAATGATGTCCAAATCAAATTTGGAAAAGGTAGCTGTAAGTGCAATTCGATGGCCGTTGATGGAAATCGACTGTACGGACCTTGATAAAATTATTAAAAGTAGTAATAAATTGTGTAAAATAATAAGAAATGATTTGTGAAGAATTGGGATGAAAAATTCCAAATTTGAAAAGATAAAAATATATTTTTATCGAAATGAACTAGTTTTGAACTAGAATTATAATTCTATTTATTTTTAAAATAAATAAAGTGGATTTGAAATGGTTTTAAAAAGTAACCAGAATTTCCAATAATTGAATTGGTATGTATTTGAATAGAAATTATCTTTGGAATATTTCGATGTTGGATTTCGTGATTTTACAGGTATTGTTATGGAAATTTGAAAGATATATTTAAATCGTTATTTCGATTACGATATTTGTTGGTCGTAGAATTTGATATTGAATATAAGCCGATATATTTTCTGTTCAGGGCCTTGTATGTAATATCAAATGTGATTTGGGTTTGTCGTGAATGGTGTCTTCATTAACAATGTTCTTAAACCTACTAGAGAAAATGATTAAATCTTTTTATTTTGGATTTAATGAAGTGTACCAATTAAATGGTACTTAATTGGAATTGAATTTGAAATTGATTTTTGGGTTTATCGTGAATGGGGTTCTAAATAACACTTGTTCTTTAACTCGATAATTAATGGAACGTGATTTTGGGTTTATAGTGAATCATGTTTTAAACGACATTGGTTCTTTAACCCAATTAAAGACAAGATATTGATTTCTGTGAAGATTAAAACTAAGTGGGGTTTTAATGAATCTTTAATTAGATTGAAATGGTCGAGAATGGAGTATCACCAGTTTTGCTCCAGGCGATAGTTAAATCTTTAATTAGATTTGAACGTGAAATGGTAATTGAATTTACCGATAACACCATGGTGTTAGATATGAAGTATTACCAGTTTCACTTCATGGGATGAATAGGTTGGGATTGAGAAATAAAATAAATGATTACTTCGGTGTGGTTCGCTAATCCCGACTAATTTGAATTGATATTCAAAGAAGATTAAAGAATAAATTTAAAGAATTTATCTTTGATAAAATTAATGGGAACCTTTCCCAAAGTATAAGAATATTTGAATAAAAGAATATTCCGAATTGGAATGAGGCGTATGTTGTGTTTGTGTAACACTTGTTTATTATATACGCGAGTTATTCAGAAACACCGGGTTTATCCCATTTTGAATAACTGATCCGACGTGGTGTCGAGGATGAAGATGGTGGTTGAAGACCGGAGGTCTTCACGTCGTTTGGGTGATTACTGATGATCTTGATTGGGACGTACACCCAAAGGAGGGAATCAGTTAGTGATCGTCCACACGTACTTGGAGATCGATGGATATGCGGGGTACTAGGTGCCTCTGGTTTTGTTCAGATTTAGAAAGAACTTGTGAATGGACTGTGTATCTGACATTGGATTTTATTCTGTGTGATTGATTTCTATTAAAAATATATCTGTTTGGCGGCAGAGAATTTATTCTCTTGCTTAACGCCCTTATCTGAGACGTACAAGCTCAGAGGTTATATATTGATGGATATCAAACGCATGGAGTGAATTGACTGTGTGGCATGCCTAAGTGGCAATATGATCAAGGCTTCTGTTGAAAAGCAGAGTCTTGTGGTTGATGATCAAAGCACGGCCTGTGTTTCATAGCTTTGTGTAACGTTGATTCGCAAGCCTCACACCCCGATTGTGAACCAGAAATGGGAGAAGGACCTCAGGGAGGACATGCGTTTCTTTCTAGTTGGAAGTGGCGTCAGTGGTTTTACACGCCTTGACGAGTTTGACTTATGTGGTTGTTGTTGTTGCGAGGCGCCTCAGATATATCGGTGACTGTGTGAAGCCGATGGAGTCGTTTGGCTCATTTACGCCCCAAAGGGCGGGGAAACGTAGTGTTCAGGCATAATAATCCACATCGGTGGACCGGCCCTGACGATCCAAGTGGCAGTTGCGGCTGTTCATGAGGGGCAGACTAGAGGCTCTCGAATTCGGTAAGGACTATCTTCTGCCTCGGTTCACAGATGGAAATCCAGCTTCCAATACGTGATTCTGCGGTTTTATTTGTAGAGCCTAGTATGGCGACATAGTGGGATGGGGCACTTATGTCGTCTATGATCAATACTTATGATTGAAATTATTTTATACACTATGCATTTATAATGGCATCAAATGATTTGTTTTTAGTGTATCAAGCATTCTTTGGCTATTATAAGGTAAAACCCTATCCTCCGGCTTGCGTTGCATTGTGTGATGGGACCTGGATCTTATAATAGCTTCATTTTTCTTTATTTAGCATTGCGTTGTTGTTTTATGCACTGGTGTTCTTGGGAGGAAACCCGTTCCGTGTTATATGGCGTGGTACCTTGATTTACCTAACTTTAAAATAAAGATTAATAACTGTTTTAGTTCTCACACCAGTCACATGACTGACCTGGAGTTTATTGTTTTAACCTAAACTCTGGGTGCCTTTATTTTGATACGGGCAGCTAGTAGTTTTGGTTTTGCATATTTATATTCACAGGAACCTGATTTACAGCTGGAATGATATCCAGAAATCTCTGTATCCGTATATCTCTTTCAGTCATGCTTTGTATTATTTTTCACTGCTATGTAATGTATTGTAATCTATGATATTTTATGTTGTGTATTATTGATTTATACTGTGTAGATTCTTGTATTCTGATGGAATTGTTGTAGCATACAATGAAATGTTCTTCTGTCTGCGTTCTTTTGTGTGTTGTTCTCAAAGTATCCGCTCTTTCCTTCACGGGGAAGTTATACGTTATCACAGTGATATCAGAGCTTTGGTTTACAAAGCTCGGAGAACAAGACACATTAGAACCCTACGAAAGAATTCATCAGCGATTGGATTAGTAATATCCAATGAGAATGACTCGTTAGACATGGGATTAGTAGTATCCTAGAACGAGTGTGAATAGTATATTTCTAAAAGTGAAATCAAGTTTTGTTTTGAAAATTTAAATCAATTATTTGTATTTGATTATTTATTTTTATATTGAATTTGTACAATCCAGTATATAAAGATTTTTCGTATACGTCTGATCCACGTATATTCGAAGTCTTAATATACTGGATAGATATAGAATCACACTCTAGTCACCCGGGGATAATCCTGATGATGGTGCATCATCATCAGCATTTATATTCGAGTGTCGAAAGTGGGATCTTTATATATTTCCAATCGACTGGTGTAAGACTATCAATTTTAGACTGTCAGTAATGACTTATAACCATAACAAGTGAAAAATGATACTTTTTTCTTTATTCTAACTTTATTAGAATTTGTTTTTTTTTTTTTACTTTCTGTACTTCGACTTCAAGTACCTCTGGTCAGGGAGGATGAAGTGTCAACGTTCAAGTTTTAATGAGTCTGATGCTATCTTAATAGCATCTCATTCCTTTGTTCGACAAAAGGTATATTCATATATAATAATGAATATGAAGCGGGTATAGTTTAGTGGTAAAAGTGTGATTCGTTCAATTAATAACTTAAAAAGTTAAGGTGTTTTTCATATTCCGATCAAAAAAAAAAACTTTATTTCCTAAAAAGAGTTTAATCCTTTTCCCCTCAATAGCATATTTGAGGAAAATAGAAATTCTCACGATTTGTATCCAAAATTCAATTTCAATTGAATAAAAGGGTTATAGAGTCACGAAGCATAATAAAAAAAATTGGATCAAATCTTCCAATTAATATTAATAAATATAAGTAAAGGATCTATGGATGAAGATAAAAAACTTAAGTGCATTTACAGTCGTAACTAGATCTTCAATTTTTGTCTTGTATAAGCTAAGATTAAAGCCAAATAGCTAGAAAATGGTAGTTTTGGTTTACTAGAACCATCAACAAATTTTTTTAGCTCGGTGGAAATGAAATTAAATTCTTTTCCTCAGGATCCCTCGAGTGGAAATAGGGAACAAAGTAACTAGATTAGACGGATTTGAAATAATAGAATAACCTTTCTCTAGAAGGATCATCTAGAAAGCGAGTGGCTTGGGTGTCTTTAATAAGAAAAGCTGACATAGATGTTATGGATCTAATTTTTGTTTCTGGGAAGATATCAATTTTCCATAAAGGAGCCGAATGAAACAAAATTTTCATGTTGGGTTTTGAATTAGAGGTGTTAAGAATGATAAATTAATATCGACTATAACCCCTAGCCTTCCAAGCTAACGATGCGGGTTCGATTCCCGCTACCCGCCCCATATTCCTTATTCTATACACATCTTCCATTCGAATATGCATTCTTTTTTTTACCTAAAAAAAATTTGCATTTACAAAAAAAAAAAGATAAAGGGAAAATGCAAAAGAATGAAATAGGAATGAAAAGCGTCCATTGTCTAATGGATAGGACAGAGGTCTTCTAAACCTTTGGTATAGGTTCAAATCCTATTGGATGCAATTTTTTTCCATCTATTTTTACAGTGGCGACACCAAGAAACCCCTTTTTTGAATGATTTGAATCAGAAACAATTCGCAAGAATAACTCTTGTTCTAACAATAGAATTAGAGTTATAAATTTATACTTGTTCCACAATTAGAAACAATTCAGTGTGCTCCGGAATAGCTTCCTTCATAAAGGTTTCCGCTTCCTCGGTAAACGTCTTGGTAGAAGATACAATTTATTGAAATTGAGGTTTATTCTTTTTTAAGTAGGTACATAACTTAATGAGAAATTTCTTTATCTGTCCAATTTCTAATGAATCAAGATATCCATTTGCTCCAATATAAATTGTAGCTATCTGTTCTTCCACAGTAAGGGGGTCTGATTGGGATTGTTTAAGCAACTCGCGTAATCGTTGACCTCTTGCTAATTGATTCTTAGTAGCTTTATCGAGATCAGAAGCGAATTGTGCAAAGGCTTTTAATCTGCAAATTGAGCTAATTCCAAATTTAATTTGCCAGCTACTTTTTTCATGGCTTTAATTTGAGCTGCGGATCCCACTCTGGAAACAGAAATGCCTACATTAATAGCAGGTCGGATTCCCGCATTGAATAAATTGGCAGATAAGAATATTTGTCCATCTGTAATGGAAATTACATTAGTAGGGATATAAGCCGAAACATCTTCAGCTTGAGTCTCAACTATTGGTAAAGCAGTCATACTCCCTTCACCTAAACTGGAACTTGATTTAGCAACTCTTTCCAAAAGGCGTGAATGCGAATAAAAAACATCTCCTGGATAAGCTTCACGACCAGGAGGTCTTCTTAAAAGAAGAGACATTTGACGATAAGCTTGTGTTTGTTTGGAGAGATCATCATAAATTACTAAGGTATGGCATTCACGATACATAAAATATTCAGCTAAAGTCGCACCTGTATAAGGAGCAAGGTATTGTAATGTAGCAGGTGAGTCCATGGTTCCGGCTACCACAATAGTATATTCCATTGGCCCTCGTTCCTGGAAATTAGTCACTACCTAAGCCACAGAAGATGCTTTTTGACCAATAGCTACATAAACACAGATTACATTTTTCCCTTTTTGATTGAGAATCGCATCTGTGGCTACTGCTGTTTTGCTGGTCTGTCTGTCCCCAGTAATAAATTCTCGCTCGCCGCGTCCTATAGGGATGTTCGCATCAATAGCAATAAGTCCTATTTGAAGAGGCTCATACACGGAGCGTCTTGAAATAATACTCGGAGCAGGAGATTCAATTAATCGATATTCAGAAGCAGAAATTTCACATCTTCCATCAAGAGGTTTAGCCAGAGCATTTATAACACGACCCAAATAAGCCTCGCTTACAGGTAGTTGAGCAATCCTTCATGTTGCTTTTATAGAACTTCCCTCTTGTATCATCAAACCATCACCCATTAATACAACACCAACATTATTTGATTCCAAATTGAGAGCAATGCCTATTGTACACTCTTCAAATTCTACTAATTCACCTAACATTACTTCATCAAGACCGTGAATACGAGCAATGTCGTCCCCCACTTGAAGTACGTTACCAGTATTCACAACTTTTACTTCTCTACTATATTTTTCAATACGTTCATGGATAATATAACTAATTTCAACAGCTCGAAGAATTACCATTTGTGTCTCTTTTTTCTTTTTCGGAAACAAAGGGAAAAAATGCCTAAACTCTAAACTAAAGTAAAAAAATAGAAGGGCTAACCAGTTATTTCTTCCATTGCCCCAAGGATTCCAATATTAGCACTGATGGTATGGAAATGTAACTCGTTATTCAAACAACTATTCAGGGCTCCAATAGCCCCCTGTAAGGCTTATTGGAAAACTTGTTGTCAGACCTGATTAATTGCTCTTTGTTGTTCAAAATGAAGGTTTCATTTTTGTAATTTTCTAATTGTTCCAAACTCTCAGAAGTCGCATTAATCAAATTTATTTTTTTCTCGTTCTATCTCAGAATATCCATTTATTCGATATTCCTCTGCTTCCATTTCCACTTTCCGTAAACGAGCCCGAGCTCATTCGAGCTGCTCAATGGCCCCATTACGCAATTCTTCCGAATTTCGAATAGTACTCAAAATAATCTGTTTTCGATTATCTAATAAATCATTTAATGAAAGTAGATTATCTTACCATTAATTTTACAACTTCCATGATCTCTTCCCGAACCAAACATGAATCATTCGATTCATTTGGCTCTCATGCTCAATTTTTTATTTTATGGGCACTTTCATATCTTTTTATTTAATGTAATGAGCCTATCCTCTCTAGTTCTGTTTTGTTTTTATGCAAACATATCAAAACCAATACAAGACCAGAATATTATAAGGACTCTTCCGACCAAACAAAAATCTCTAATTGTCAGCAAAGTTGTTTCTTTATTTAAATTTCAATGAAATTTTTATTCAAATCCAAAAATTTATCCTTTTTATACATAGGTCGTCGATTCGGCATTGATAATAAAAGAGCGCCCTTTTATTTATTCTAGTAAATGGTTCAAGTGATTTTATTGATATGAGTGTTATATATCAGAAAAATTACCAACTATTCATTTTAAAACCATTTCAATATTAACGTAATGGTAGAAAGAGTACCATGTTGTGCCCGGACTTCAAACAGTTTAGCTTTAACCGTGTTAATTGTCTCACTTTATTGGTTGATAGAGAATCAAAGTTGACTTACCAATAAATAATGAAATGCTATAATTCTTACATGTGATTTATTAATTTATTCAGAAGGAATTCTTCGAGATTGTACACTTTTTTCCTACTTATCTTATTCTAAAAAAAAATTTGTATATAAATAACACAAATAAATAAAGTGCAGCTGGTTGGGTCCAACCTATTCTTGAAATATACAACTCGTACACACTCCCTTTCCAAAAAAAAATCAATACACCAAGCACTACACTTAGATTTTTTGCTAAAATATCGGTATTAAACCCAAAACTCCCGGCAGATGGCCAGTGGCCTAAGGAAACAAAAGAATCGGTTACATTTTTCGTATGCTCTCCTCTTATAGATAGGACTAACAAAGAACAGAGTTCTTTTTGTATCACTTGACTCGCCCTTTTTTGATTGGTTTCTTTTTCTTAATTTTTTTCTTTGTTTTAAGTTTCCAATAAGATACTTATTAAGTTGGGTCCTAGGTCTAGTAGAAATTGCAAAACAGTTCCCATGTTCCAACACTTCCTAAAAAGTAAAAATTTCGCCGTACTAACCGAAGGACGGGAAGGAATAAAGTGAGCAAATCCACTAATTCGTCATCCTCAAATCAGTCTTTCCTGGGGTATTGTTCCAACAAATACATAAATGTAGGAATGAAGTAGTGATATAATTAACAGAAGCAAACCGCAATGAATTAATAAAATAAGAAAAATTGTGTAATGCACTTTTTTACATTTACGTTCCAGGATGAAATTAAACAAAAGGATTTGCAAATAAAAGTGCCAATGCCACAACGAGCCCATAAATGGTTAAAGCTTCCATAAAAGCTAGACTAAGCAATAAGGTGCCTCTTATTTTTCCTTCTGCTTCTGGTTGTCTCGCAATACCTTCTACGGCTTGGCCTGCAGCAGTACCTTGACCAACTCCAGGTCTAATAGAAGCAACCCCTACGGCCAATCCAGCAGCAATAACGGAAGTGGAAGAAATCAGTGGATTCATGATGATAGGTTCCTCGCACCAAAAAAAAGGTTAATGATACAATCAACCTTATTTGATCACTAAAAATTATCGAATCGAAATAACTAAAACTTCAAAAAAAAGAAAATATAGGGATAAACCCTATATAACTAATATATATATATATATACTATCACATATACATTTTTCTTTCATAATGGAAACCGCTCGCATTTTTTTTAATCAGATTCTAAAATAATTCGTTGAAAAATATACAGGAACTGTTGCTGGATTTATAGACATTACATATAGACATATATCTAGTGTGATCTCCCTAACCCATCCTTCGTAATATCGTCTATCTTTCCTCTTAGAACTCTAGTCATATATACATATGGATTTCTTATTTCTATCTATATATGTATATGTTACCGAACCAAGTATATTTTATTGAACCATGCATTGCCTCAGTCGGGGTAAGCTTAAAAAAAGAAGACTTTTTGAAAACTAATCAATGATGACCCTCCATGGATTCCCCTATATAAGCTGCGGCTAAAGTTGCAAAAATGAGAGCTCGAATACCACTTGTAAATAATCCAAGAAACATGACAGGAATAGGAACTACTGAAGGTACTAAAGAAACAAGAACTACTAATTCATCTGCCAATATATTTCCGAAAAGTCGAAAACTCAAAGATAAAGGTTTTGTGAAATCTTCTAGGATGTTAATTGGTAAAAGGATTGGAGTTGGTTGAATGTATTTTCCAAAATAAGCCAATCCTTTTTTGGTAAGACCCGCATAAAAATATGCCATAGACGTGAGTAAAGCTAAAGTAACAGTAATATTTATATCATTTGTGGGGGCAGCTAACTCTCCATGAGGTAATTGTATGATTTTCCAAGGTAAAAGAGTTCCATACCAATTAGAAACAAAAATAACTAAGGAAATGGTTCCAATAAAGGGAACACAAGGCCCATATTCTTCTCCAATCTGAGTTTTACTCATGTCTCGAATAAATTCAAGAATATATTCAAAGAAATTCTGCCCGTCGGTAGGAATAGTTTGTGGATTCCGAACAGTTATGATAACTGACCCTAATAAGATAGCAATTACTACCCAAGAAGTGATAAGTACTTGAGCATGAATTTGTAAACCTCCTATTTGCCAATATAAATGTTGGCCTACTTCTACACCTGATATATCATAGAATCCTTTGAGTGTTTTAATGGAACAGGGTATAACATTCATATTGCCCTCTGACAGAAAAAAAAACTTAAAGAAAAAAAATATTTTGATTCAACCATCTCTTTTTCAACTTATCTACTTTCATCATTAATCATATATTTAAAATACCAAGAAATCACATAACATAATATCCAATTTTTCTATTTTTAAAAATGCAAGACAAGTTATAGTAACCAATCTAAGAAATCAAAATAATTAACTAATCTTATTATTCTTAATCATGACATAATCATATCAATGACTTCTTATATAGCTAGAACAACCCTGACAAATTGCGGACACCAACTAGTTAAGAATCAATCGGATTGTAGTTATAACGTCATCGTTGATTGGAATCAAAATATCTGCAAGATCTGGGTCACAATTTGTATCGATTAAACAAATTGTTGGAATTCCTAAAATGACACATTCTCGAAGAGCTGTATATTCTTTTTGCTGATCAACGATGATTACAATATCGGACAACCCAGTCAGATATTTGATCCCACCCGGATATGTTTGCAAAGTCGATAATTTTCTCTTTAACATTGCTGCATCTCTTTTAGGGAGACAGCTGAGTTTCCCCATCTTTTGTTCTCCTCTTAAGTCTCTGAACTTATGAAGTCTCGTTTCTGTAGTGGACCAATTCGTTAACATACCACCGAACCATTTTTTATTAACATAATAACATCGAGCCTTTGTTGCAGCTGAGACTACTAAATCCATTGCTTTATTTTTGGTACCAACTATTAAAAAGGTTTTCCTCGACATGTTGCATCAAAAACAAAATCACAGGCTTTTGATAAAAAACGAGCAGTTCTAGTAAGATTTGTAATATGTATACCTTTACGCTTTGCTGAAATGTAAGGGGCCATTCTATGATTCCATTTCTTAGTACCATGATCAAAACGAACTCCCGACTCCATCATCTCTTCTAAGTGGATGTTCCAATACCATCTTGTCATTTTCCCATGCTTTCTCTTTTGTTTTAGAAATAACTAATTGTTCCTACGGAACCTTATAACGAGGTTGACCATTGATACTTAGTCCGTAATTTTTATTTAATATTTACTTCATTTTTTTCATTTAATTTAATAAAACTAGAAAGGAAAAATAAAAAATATCTGCTTAGGAATTATGAAATCGCATAAATGAATTTTCTAAGGTGTCACGGAAATTCTTTGGCTACAAGAACAAAAAAAATTCTCGATGGTGTAATAAAATATCTCTCATTTCCAACTTGAATACATTTTTCTTTTTTATTTCAAAATGAATGTTTTTGTCTTGCCTTGAATGGTGCACTAATTTTTTTTTTAATCCGGTACCGATAGGGATAATTCCCCCCAGAACTATATTTTCTTTTAGACCCTGCAACCAATCAATATGTGTAACAACCCGTAAAATCTGGGCCAGTTTAAAATTTTTATTTTGGCAATTTTAGCGAATTTTGATTATTTAAAATGAATTATTTTAAATAATATTGACGAGAAATTTATTTTAAATAGAATTCGACGTATATATTATATACGTCGTCGTTAGAATATAAATAATTATATATAATTATAAATAGGAATTGAAAATGGCGCGGTAGTTCGATAATTCGATTCCAAACTTCAATTGAATGTACCGGGTGCAAAACAATCCGGATTTTAGTGAAACCAAAAATAATGGAATCTAATAGTGGATATCTTTCCAACGAATCCGAAAAATCAAGATTTCATAGCGGGAATCAAAAGATATGTCCAGTTGAAAATTCTGAATAGTCGCTATGGAATTCAGGCCCTTAAAAATGGACATTTTGCAAACGACCTCGGATTTCGACGAAACCAGTTTTGTTGGGTCCGTGGTGTCAAATTATGGCTAGGGTTTAAATTTCATAATTTTTCAAATCAATATGTGGGCGTGGCAAAAGAAAACGTGTTTGACCAGTTTCAGTTGATTTTAATCGACTGGAAAATGGCCATTTTCCCAACGGTCTCAGAATTCAACGAAACTAGTTTTGTTAGGACCGTATCGTCAATACGAAGCTAGAAAATATTTTTCTGAAATTTTTCGAGTTAGTATGTGACCCCGGTAATTTGAAATGTACGTTTAAAATTCAATATAGCGATTTTAATGTAAATTCAACGGAAACTGATTCAAACAGTCGAATCAGCCTAGGATACAAATCCCATTGTGTTCGGAATGGGGGTAATTAGCTATAGACGACAGGCGGTAGGCCTCGTTTCGAGTTCGTTTGCAAAAGTCAACTTTTTGCAATTAAAAATAAAAAAATTAAAAAAAATATCTCCTTTCCTATTACCCTGGCCCCCCCTTTCCACGTTCAGATTCAGTTTATTAAAAAAAAAAAAAGAGAGAGAGAAGGAAGGGGGAGGAGCCGCCGCTCCTCCCACCGTCGCGCCGACCCAAGGTGGCGCTGACCACCGCAGTCCCCCCCCCCCGATTCCTCCTCTCCTCTCCCTTCTATCGATACGCAGATCGACGCACCCCCCCTTCAGCCCAGAACCCGCCCCCTTCTCCTCCTCAGACCACCGTCGCTCGCCTGCTCCGCCCCCACCTCACCGGACCCCCCCTCTTCCCGTTGCTCCCCCTCTCTCCTCCTAAACCCGCGAGTTACCCAAGCCAACTCCCCCCAATTCGAAGCACCAGTCTCCTGTAGGCCCGCCACCACCCGTACAGCCCGCCACCGCGCCGCAGTTAGGATCGCGATCACCCCCCCTTCCTCAGAGAAAATCGATTTGCAGTAAGTCTTTGCTTTTATTTTAATTTACCTTATTTATTTACTAGATAATGTGGATTAAAGGATTAGCAAAATAAAGAGAAAGTTGATTTTTATCAGTAGAAAGATACAATCTTTATTATAGTAAATATATGATTTTTAGTGAAATAAAAATATGATTTTTATATTTTTAAAGTATTAAAAATATAGTCTTTACTATATAGATGAAGTCAAAATATGATTTTGGTTAGATAGAGAGTTAAAAATATAATTTTTACATGATAAGAATATTAAAAATATCATCTTTATATGTGTAGAAAAATAAAAATGAGATTTTTATAAAGATGAAATCTTTAAATTTGAAAAGGCGAAATCTTTATTTTAAGAAAAGGCGAAATCTTCATTTTAAGAAAATGCGAAATCTATATATTTGAAATAGAATTTTATCTATATGATAACATAGTAAAAATTCGATTTTTATATATTGAATAACATAGTAAAAATTCGATTTTTATATATTGAAAGCAAAGTAAAAATTCGATTTTTACATATGTAGTGGCTACGGGCAACGAAGATGACGAGGATGCGATAACGATGAAGATTTCTATCAAAGAAGAGTCAAGATGATTGGATAGCTATTGGTGAGAATTTCTCACCTTTCAATTTCATTTCTATTTATATGTATATACTAGGATGCAAACGGTGCTTAGTAGCACCCGACACAATCGTCCACAGACCATGGACTTGTTTGTTTGGTTGCATAAATTAGTTAGATGATTTGGTTTAAATTGAATTGTTTGGTGAGATGAATGGATTTGATTGATGTGTGAATGGCGTGGGCCTTCACTAGACCGGGGATAAGGCTAGGCCTTGTCCCGTTTCTAGTATCGTGTCGTTATGCCGCCGAAATTTTCTAAAATATGTTAGAAAAATAAAAATAACATTTTATTGAATAAATGAACCAAATAGAATATTCATAGGTTGAATAAAATGTTTTATCGTTAAAAATATAATTTTTAACGTGAATGTGAATAAATAAATATTCATTTACAAACCAGACGGTTTTTTTATGTACACCTATTTGAAGGACATTGATTGGGTCGATAAATTTTACTTATCGCCCATCTGCACAAATAAAATCTATGTTTGATTGTTTGAAACCCCACACGGGTGTTAGGATGAAATTTGAAGTTCACTCATCCTGATTGATTAAATATGTCGATCGATCGATTGACAGGCTGTTATAAGCGTTAGATATCTATATTTGATGCTTATACAGTGTAGTGCACTTTGGTTGATGGTTGATTAATTTTCAATGCTATTATATACATGTGTTGTACGGAATCCATATAATTAACTTTATATGGAAATTGATTGGGCTTCATTCCAATTTGAAAAATAAAGAATAAAATAAAATAAAGGTTTATGTGTTGACAGTACTCATCCATTGAGATTGGTCATGTGTTGAACGAAATATTTTAGTAATAAAATTTACATCTTTATCAATATAAAATAAAGGTTCATGTGTTGACAGTACTCATCCTTTGAGATTGGTCATGTGTTGAACGAAATTTTTTGATAATAACAACTATTTTGAAAAGAGAAATATTTGAAACAGAATATTTGAAAATAGAAATTTATGAAGCCGTGTTGATTAGATTGACGCCATTTTGACGTGAACGATATTTATATCGATTTGAAAACGATTTCGAAATGAAATGAATTGAAAACGATTTCGAAATGAAATGAATTGAAAACGATTTCGAAATGAAATGAATTGAAAACGATTTCGAAATGAATTGAATTGAAAAGGATTTCGAAATGAATTGAATTGAAAACGATTTCGAAATGAATTGAATTGAAAACGAATTCAAATTGAATTGAAAGCGAATTGAAATGAATTCAAATTGAATTGAAATTTGAATTGAATAGAAATGAATTTTAAAACGAATTTATAAAGAAGAATTCAATTTTGATTTGAATTGAAGAGGAAGTTGAAATTGCTTTTGAAACGAATTTAAAACTATTTATATAATTCGTTTTAAATAGAAATCGATGAAATATATATTATATATATTATATATATATAATATAATGGCATGAATAGAACGCGCCGCGCCGCGGCAGTTCGTGAATTTTGACCATCTATTTCAAACGGACATTACGGGAGATCCGACCGTCGGATTCTCCTAAAACCGGAACCATTGGGTTCGTATCGAAAAGAGCTTTCTAACGAATATTAGAAATTTGAAATCTAACGGTTGGATTTGGAGTTACGTCCAAATCAAATTTGAAAAAGGTCGTTGTAAGTGCAGTTCGATGGCCGTTGATGGAAATCGACTGTACGGGCCTTGATAAAATTATTAAAAATAGTAATAATTTGTGTAAAATCATAAGAAATGATTTAGAAAGAATTGGGATGAAAAACTCCATATTTGAAAAGATAAAAATAGATTTTTATCGAAATGAACTAGTTTTGAACTAGAATTATAATTCTATTTATTTTTAAATAAATAAATTGAATTTAAAAAGGGTTTTTAAAATAACCAGAATTTCCAATGATTGCATTGGAGTGGATTTGAATCGGAATTGTCTTCGGAATATTTCGATGTTGGAATTCGTGATTATACAGGTGTTGTTATGGAAATTTGAAAGATATATATTTATATCGTTATTTCCAATACGACATTTGTTAGTCGTAGAATTTGATATTAAATATAAGCCGATATATTTTCTATTCAGAGCCTTGTATTGAATATCGAATGTGATTTGGGTTTGTCGTGAATGGTATCTTCACTAACACTGTTCTTGAACCCAGTTGAGAAAAGATTAAATCTTTTTATTTAGATTTAATGAAGTGTACCAATTAAATAATATTTAATTGGAATTGAATTGATATTGATTTTTGGGTTTATCGTGAACAGTGTTTTTAAATAACACTCGTTCTTTAACCCGATAATCAATCGAATGTGACTTTGGGTTTATCGTGAACCGTGTTTTAAATGACACGGATTCTTTAGCCCAGTTAACGATTAAAACTAAGTGGAGTTTTAATGAATCTTTAATTAGATTGAAATAATCGAAATGGAGTATCACCAGTTCTTGTTGCAGTCGTGATGGGGGGTTCTCGCTTCGCGGTTTGGTGGAGAACGGGAGACTCTTACCCCCACATGTCCCTTGTGGTGGGGGTTGGTTAGGCAGTGGCCGGGAGACTCGAGAGGGTCGCCGTAAAACAAGCAACTGGGGGACCATGTGAAAGCCACGGTGGGTTTTACCTGCTGCTTGGGGGATGAAGGGATGGTTGCAAAGCCTACCGGATTTCGTCGGCTATTTCACAGTTGGTATCAGAGCTTTGGTTTACAGAGCTCGAGAACAAGACACATTAGAACCATACGAAAGAATTCATCAGATATTGGATTAGCAATATCCAATGAGAGTGACTCGTTAGAGATAGGATCAGTAGTATCCTAGAATGAGTGTGAAGAGTATATTTTTCAAATGAAAACAATTTTGTTTTAAAAATTTAAATCGTTTTAAACGTATTTGAATATTTTTTTTTTTTTGAGTATGGACAATCTGATATATAAAGATTTTGCATATACGCGTCATGAACGTATATTCGAAGTTTTAATATATTAGATAGATATAGAGTCACACTCTAGTCGCACGGGCCTGTTTCTGATGATTGATGCGTCATCATCAGTAATTATTTTCGTGTTTCGAAGGTATGATATCTATATATTTCCATCAGACTGGTGTGAGAACCAAAACTAATATAGTTAGAACACATTGTTGTGAATTGGCATCAAAAACATGATTTTTGTATATATATCAAAATTATGAATTTGAAACTCTAATTCACTAATTGATTGATGTTTGTGTTGTTTGTTTATTTGTTTGACAATTTTGAACCATTATGCCTAATTGAACCAAATAATGAATTATATTGAAATTTGGTCGCAATTGCTTGCACATACATATACTATCATTGAACAGGTCATAGCAAGGAGGCTAGAGCAGAGAATAAAATTTGTTTGCCCGACAAATAGGTACATGTTTACTACATAATTTACTGTTTTGTTTGGGTGATGATGATTTTATGAGCCTATTGGCTAGCCGCTTGGCTTTTTCTTTTTCTTTTTGAGATCTGAAGGACCGGGGAAGCTATTTGAAATTCCCCGATGCTCCCGGTGCAAGGGAGGTTATGGCGAAATTTTTCAAAAATTTAGGGTGTTAGCCAAATTTTTGAAATTTTGAAAATTCTCAGAAACTAAAGAGTTGGAGAATGGAAGCCAGATCGAGCGTAGAGCTGGTTGATCAAACCACTTTCTACTTTGTTCCTTTTCGGGGACGAAAAGTTTTAAGTGGGGGAGATTGTAACAACCCGTAAAATCTGGGCCAGTTTAAATTTTTTATTTTGGCAATTTTAGCGAATTTTGATTATTTAAAATGAATTATTTTAAATAATATCGACGAGAAATTTATTTTAAATAGAATTCGACGTATATATTATATACGTCGTCGTTAGAATATAAATAATTATATATAATTATAAATAGGAATTGAAAATGGCGCGGTAGTTCGATAATTCGAGTCCAAACTTCAATTGAATGTACCGGGTGCAAAACAATCCGGATTTTAGTGAAACCAAAAATAATGGAATCTAATAGTGGATATCTTTCCAACGAATCCGAACAATCAAGATTTCATAGCGGGAATCAAAAGATATGTCCAGTTGAAAAATCTGAATAGTCGCTATGGAATTCAGGCCCTTAAAAATGGACATTTTGCAAACGACCTCGGATTTCGACGAATCCAGTTTTGTTGGGTCCGTGGTGTCAAATTATGGCTAGGTTTTAAATTTCATAATTTTTCAAATCAATATGTGGGCGTGGCAAAAGAAAACGTGTCTAACCAGTTTCAGTTGATTTTAATCGACTGGAAAATGGCCATTTTCCCAACGGTCTCAGAATTCAACGAAACTAGTTTTGTTAGGACCGTATCGTCAATACGAAGCTAGAAAATATTTTTCTGAAATTTTTTGAGTTAGTATGTGACCCCGGTAATTTGAAATGTACGTTTAAAATTCAATATAGCGATTTTAATGTAAATTCAACGGAAACTGATTCAAACAGTCGAATCAGCCTAGGATACAAATCCCATTGTGTTCGGAATGGGGGTAATTAGCTATGGACGACAGGCGGTAGGCCTCGTTTCGAGTTCGTTTGCAAAAGTCAACTTTTTGCAATTAAAAATAAAAATAAAAAATAAAAAAATATCTCCTTTCCTATTACCCTGGCCCCCCCTTTCCACGTTCAGATTCAGTTTATTAAAAAAAAAAAAAAGAGAGAAGGAAGGGGGAGGAGCCGCCGCTCCTCCCACCGTCGCGCCCACCCAAGGTGGCGCTGACCACCTCAGTCCCCCCTCGATTCCTCCTCTCCTCTCCCTTCTATCGATACGCAGATCGACGCACCCCCCCTTCAGCCCAGAACCCGCCCCCTTCTCCTCCTCAGACCACCGCAGCCTGCCTGCTCCGCCCCCACCTCGCCGGACCCCCCTCTTCCCGTTGCTCCCCCTCTCTCTTCCTCAACCCGCGAGTTACCCAAGCCAACTCCCCCCAATTCGAAGCACCAGTCTCCTGTAGGCCCGCCACCACCCGTACAGCCCGCCACCGACGCCTGTGCGCCACCGCGCCGCAGTTAGGATCGCGATCACCCCCCCCTTCCTCAGAGAAAATCGATTTGCAGTAAGTCTTTGCTTTTATTTCAATTTACCTTATTTATTTACTAGATAATGTGGATTAAAGGATTAGCAAAATAAAGAGAAAGTTGATTTTTATCAGTAGAAAGATACAATCTTTATTATAGTAAATATATGATTTTTAGTGAAATAAAAATATGATTTTTATATTTTTAAAGTATTAAAAATATAGTCTTTACTATATAGATGAAGTCAAAATATGATTTTGGTTAGATAGAGAGTTAAAAATATAATTTTTACATGATAAGAATATTAAAAATATCATCTTTATATGTGTAGAAAAATAAAAATGAGATTTTTATAAAGATGAAATCTTTAAATTTGAAAAGGCGAAATCTTTATTTTAAGAAAAGGCGAAATCTTCATTTTAAGAAAATGCGAAATCTATATATTTGAAATAGAATTTTATCTATATGATAACATAGTAAAAATTCGATTTTTATATATTGAATAGCATAGTAAAAATTCGATTTTTATATATTGAAAGCAAAGTAAAAATTCGATTTTTACATATGTAGTGGCTGCGGGCAACGAAGATGACGAGGATGCGATAACGATGAAGATTTCTTTCAAAGAAGAGTCAAGATGATTGGATAGCTATTGGTGAGAATTTCTCACCTTTCAATTTCATTTCTATTTATATATATATATACTAGGATGCAGACGGTGCTTAGTAGCACCCGACACAATCGTCCACAGACCATGGACTTGTTTGTTTGGTTGCATAAATTAGTTAGATGATTTGGTTTGAATTGAATTGTTTGGTGAGATGAATGGATTTGATTGATGTGTGAATGGCGTGGGCCTTCACTAGACTGGGGATAAGGCTAGGCCTTGTCCCGTTTCTAGTATCGTGCCGTTATGCCGCCGAAATTTTCTAAAATATGTTAGAAAAAAAAAATAACATTTTATTGAATAAATGAACCAAAAAGAATATTCATAGGTTGAATAAAATGTTTTATCGTTAAAATTATAATTTTTAACGTGAATGTGAATAAATAAATATTCATTTACAAACCAGACGGTTTGTTTATGTACACCTATTTGAAGGACATTGATTGGGTCGATAAATTTTACACATCGCCCATCTGCACAAATAAAATCTGTGTTTGATTGTTTGAAACCCCACACGGGTGTTAGGATGAAATTTGAAGTTCACTCATCCTGATTGATTAAATATGTCGATCGATCGATTGATAGGCTGTTATAAGCGTTAGATATCTATATTCGATGCTTATACAGTGTAGTGCACTTTGGTTGATGGTTGATTAATTTTCAATGCTATTATATACATGTGTTGTATGGAATCCATATAATTAACTTTATATGGTAATTGATTGGGCTTCATTCCAATTTGAAAAATAAAGAATAAAACAAAATAAATGTTCATGTGTTGACAGTACTCATCCATTGAGATTGGTCATGTGTTGAACGAAATATTTTAGTAATAAAATTTACATCTTTATCAATATAAAATAAAGGTTCATGTGTTGATAGTACTCATCCTTTGAGATTGGTCATGTGTTGAACGAAAACTTTTGATAATAACAACTATTTTGAAAAGAGAAATATTTGAAACAGAATATTTGAAAATAGAAATTTATGAAGCCGTGTTGATTAGATTGACGCCATTTTGACGTGAACGATATTTATATCGATTTGAAAACGATTTCGAAATGAAATGAATTGAAAACGATTTCGAAATGAAATGAATTGAAAACGATTTCGAAATGAATTGAATTGAAAACGATTTCGAAATGAATTGAATTGAAAACGATTTCGAAATGAATTGAATTGAAAACGAATACAAATTTAATTTAAAGCGAATTGAAATGAATTCAAATTGAATTGAAATTTGAATTGAATAGAAATGAATTTTAAAACGAATTTATAAAGAAGAATTCAATTTTGATTTGAATTGAAGAGGAAGTTGAAATTGCTTTTGAAACGAATTTAAAACTATTTATATAATTTGTTTTAAATAGAAATCGACGAAATATATATTATATATATTATATATATAATATAATGGCCTGAATAGAACGCGCCGCTCCGCGGCAGTTCGTGAATTTCGACCATCTATTTCAAACGGACATTACGGGAGATCCGACCGTCGGATTCTCCTAAAACCGGAACCGTTGGGTTCGTATCGAAAAGAGCTTTCTAACGAATATTAGAAATTTGAAATCTAACGGTTGGATTTGGAGTTACGTCCAAATCAAATTTGAAAAAGGTCGCTGTAAGTGCAGTTCGATGGCCGTTGATGGAAATCGACTGTACGGGCCTTGATAAAATTATTAAAAATAGTAATAATTTGTGTAAAATCATAAGAAATGATTTAGAAAGAATTGGGATGAAAAACTCCATATTTGAAAAGATAAAAATAGATTTTTATCGAAATGAACTAGTTTTGAACTAGAATTATAATTCTATTTATTTTTAAATAAATAAATTGAATTCAAAAAGGGTTTTTAAAATAACCAGAATTTCCAATGATTGCATTGGAGTGGATTTGAATCGAAATTGTCTTCGGAATATTTCAATGTTGGAATTCGTGATTATACAGGTGTTGTTATGGAAATTTGAAAGATATATATTTATATCGTTATTTCCAATACGACATTTGTTAGTCGTAGAATTTGATATTGAATATAAGCCGATATATTTTCTATTCAGAGCCTTGTATTGAATATCGAATGTGATTTGGGTTTGTCGTGAATGGTGTCTTCACTAACACTGTTCTTGAACCCAGTTGAGAAAAGATTAAATCTTTTTATTTAGATTTAATGAAGTGTACCAATTAAATAATATTTAATTGGAATTGAATTGATATTGATTTTTGGGTTTATCGTGAACATTGTTTTTTAAATAACACTCGTTCTTTAACCCGATAATCAATCGAATGTGACTTTGGGTTTATCGTGAACCGTGTTTTAAATGACACGGATTCTTTAGCCCAGTTAACGATTAAAACTAAGTGGAGTTTTAATGAATCTTTAATTAGATTGAAATAATCGAAATGGAGTATCACCAGTTCTTGTTGCAGTCGTGATGGGGGGTTCTCGCTTCGCGGTTTGCTGGCGAACGGGAGACTCTTACCCCCACATGTCCCTTGTGGTGGGGGTTGGTTAGGCAGTGGCCGGGAGACTCGGGAGGGTCGCCGTAAAACAAGTAACTGGGGGACCATGTGAAAGCCACGGTGGGTTTTACCTGCTGCTTGGGGGATGAAGGGATGGTTGCAAAGCCTACCGGAGTTCGTCGGCTATTTCACAATACGCCTCTGTAGAGCAGCTTTTGCTAAAACTCTAGCAGTTTCTTGAAAACTTACTTCAGATATGAAGCTTTGAGTATTCAGAGACGCCCTCGTTATTCCTAATAAAATTTCCCGATAACAGATCGCTTCATCTAAAGCACACCCTGCTCATTCTGCTCGCAGCAATCCTATGGATTCTCCAGGCGAAAAAACATTAAACATTCCATCTTCTGAAACTAACACTTTTGATGTTACTTGTCGTACAATAATTTCTAGATGTCTATTATGAATCTGCACCCATTGAGATCAATAAACTTTTGGATCTTATTAACCAAAGAGATATGGCTTTGGGCTATAGTTAGCTCAGCTCCAATTAAGAATCCCAGTAATTCTAAGAATTCTTGGTATACGTTCGTTCCAACCTTCGACTCTCCTTTCAAGGTTCATCGATATTGAACCAATCGAACGCACTTCTGTGATTTGCTCCACTTTTGGAAGTCCTTGCGTTATGTCACCAGATCGGGATTTTTCATATATAAATGTAACTAATGTATCTCCTTCAGAAAGGGTTTCTCCATAATGTCCGTAAACAGTCGCTTCTGGAGTAGCCAAATACGGCTTAGCTGATCTAGTAACTAAGGAATCAACATGTACAATTAAAATTTGACCAGATTTTTTTATATGTGTCCCAAATTTAACTAGGCATAGATTTTCACATATAAATTGTCCAACGCTAATTATTGTGGCTGTTTCTTCACAATAATTGTGATGTAAAAAACACCAATTCAAATCGGATGGATTCAAAATGATGGTATTGCATGGGTTGGGATTATAAATCCTTCAATTTTCGTCTATTAAACAGTATTTAAGTACTTCAAGTACTCGGAAAGTCGCTTTCAAATTATCAAGTATCCAATATTTGTTTACCAAGATCTGATTATGAGTTATTAAATAGTAAGCTGAATAAAAGTTCACTATTTCAGATACGATAGTACCTAAGGGACCCAACAAATCCCTAATTAGAATTATGGGATTAAATTTTTTTGCCGTGATCTTATATTTTGAACCATTGAATGGACATGGCATGGGCCAACTCGAGAACAATTGAATGATGACAAAATTATCAAAGCCTTATTTTGATTCAACAATGTACCAATAGTTGATTGATGATGAGTAACTACTGAAATCTTCACTTTCGCAAAAAAAGGGTTAATATTGGTGCAATCTAATCCATTATCGGGTATCAATCCCGAACCCGCCGTATCATACCTTTTTTCCACATATGAAAGACTAGACTTTACTAACTCAATTTTTATGAAATTTTGAATCAGATTATTAGCCCTTACCTCAACAAGAGAAGCATGAACTTCTTCTGTAGAACCATTTTTTTTCTTGGTCCCAATTCAATACTAAGTAAGCCCGAACTAGTTGAATACTTGTGTGAAAAATTCCACGAATTGACTTTCCGTTTCCATAAAGGATATAATTGACAATTTTAAGAAGAACGTTATCTTTTTCCTGCAAGAGATCTTAAGTGAAAAGTTTTGCTAAATTTATCCCATCAGCTATTTCATATGTGATTACGGGCCGAACCAAAACAAAATACTTTTTTTAAATGGGTGTGATTCTTTGGACATAAATCCAATTGTTCAAAAAAAAATTGATTCCTTAGATTTTTTTTCATTCCCGGTGGTATTAAATGCCGTTATGTCTAGATATCTTATCTTTCTCTCCGGGAAAATGAATATCCCCAGAAATTTTTTTCAGTTCAATACTTTTTTTTATCTCCACTTGTACTAATCCACCTACTTGGCTTCTTGTATTTGTATATAAAGCGATTTGTGTATCTGCTTCAATGATACTATTGTTCCGGACCATTAGGTACGAAGATCTAGGTAAGATATGTACCTCTTCACGAATTAAAAAAAACCGATCCACTTTCATTTTGTATTTTGGATTAAATTCTCTTACTCCTCGATACTCAATCAAATCTTCTTTTTTTACGATTGAATCCACCTCTACGGTCCCATATTTAGTAATTCCCAAACTATTTCTTCTATATTGTGGATCGTTAAAATAAGAAAAAATACTATTTCTATGTAAAATCACATTTGTGGGTATTTCAATCGAAATACCAAAAGAGGGTATTAGTTCTTTCTCTCCTTCTGGATTATATTGTAATTGTAATGGAATGATAAATCCATTTCTTCGCCTTTTCGCCAAAAAATCAGAATTCTCTTGGAGATTCGAAGGATATATAAAATCCAAATGCCTATTGGAGATGATTTGATCAAGTCTTGAATAGTAAAAAAATTCCCTATCTTTTTTAACAGAAGGATCCAACAATTTACGCATTACTTGATCATTAGTAATTGAGAAGTCAGAGATATGTCTTTCGTCGACAGAAAAAGAACAAAAGTTAATTTGATCTTGATCTTTGTGGAGTGAAAAAGACACTATACTGGATCCGCATGGACTTTTTGATAATAGCCATAAATGACTTGTTTTTGGTAATAGATGAACGTTACTATATGTATATTCGGGTGCATGATAGACATTGGTACTCCAGTGCATTTCTCCCTCTGATTCAGAATAAATATGTTTTCGGACCTTCTCTTTAAAATGAAAAGTAGATGTTCCAGTATGAATCTCAGTAATAACTTGTTCAGATTCTACATATTGATTATTTTGAACTAAAATTAAACTTTTGGGAGGAATATTTACACTATGTAGAATATCCCGACTCTCAATAGTTACATACAAGTCTATAGAACATAGAAAAGCAGGATGCCCGTGACGGGTACGTGTGGGATGAGCCAAATACTCGTTGAACTTTATTTTTCCTTAGAAGGAGCTCGTACATGTTCAGCAGTACTGCCCGTGAATACTCCACCCGTATCAAAAGTTCTTAATGTTAGTTGAGTCCCCGGTTCACCAATTGATTGCCCCGCAATAATACCTATAGCTTCCCCCAATTCAACCAGATCGCCGTGAGTGGAACTTCTGCCATAACATAATTGACAAATCCAAGATGTATTCCTGCAAGTAAAGGGGGTTCGAATATATATATATATATATATATATATATATATATATATATATATATATATATATATATATATATATTGGTTGTGCTTGAAAAGTTATGTATCGATTGGCAAGTCCAATCCCAATATCTTGATTTCGAGTGGCAATGCAATGTATCATCATATATATATCGTCCGCTAATACACGACCAATTAGGGTCTGGACAAATTTTTTTTCTGTCACCCCATTTCGAGGACTCACGGAAATACCTCGGATAGTACCACAATCTTTTCTACGTACAATAATGTGTTGAACTACTTCAACAAGTCTGCGCGTGAGGTATCCAGCATCTGATGTTCGTACATCAGTATCCACAATTCCTTTTCGAGCTCTGTAGCAGGAAATTATATATTCTGTCAAAGAAATTCCTTCAAATAAATTGCTTTGAATGGGTAAATGTATCATTTGTCCTTGGGGATCTGACATCAATCCTCTCATACCTACTAATTGATGTACCTGAGATGCATTTCCTCGAGCTCCCGAAAAGGACATTAGATGGACTGGATTAGATGGATCAGTCATCCGAAAATTAGGATTCATTTCTTGTCTCAAATATTCACTTGTAGCATACCATATCTCAATGGATTGATGTAATTTTTCTACCCCGTGTACATTCCCATACGATGGTGTTTCTCCAAAATAAAACTTTGTTGTTCAGCATCTTGGACTAACCATCCCTTAGACGGTATTGTTAAAAGATCATCAATCCCTAATGAAATAGATGTAGTCGTGGCTTGTTGGAAACCCAGAGTCTTCACTTGATCCAGGATACGTGATGTATATGCCATTCCGAAATGATCTATTAATCTGCTAATAAGTTGTTTCATAGCAGTTCCATCTATCACTTTATTGTGAAAGACCAGATCGTCTCGTTCTGCCATAAGTACCTCCATATTCCGCTGAGTAGGATTCGACAATGGACTTGAGTCAGTGATTCGAAAACTTCCTTTCCTCAATCTTGATTTACAAAGAAATTAAGAAATTCTTATAATACCGATGAAATTGGATAAACCTGACTTACCAAGCAAGGAAGGACGTCTAATCGAATTTATTTATTTAGATAGCGTATAAATACTAGATAGCGTATAAATAGGCTCAACAAAACCCCTGTGTGGCTTCTTCTATTTCTCGATAAAAAGAAACATGACCAACAGTAGTTCGAATGTATATACAAGGAATTTCTTTACAATACTTCCTACTATTAGATAGTGTCCATAAATCTCATGATAATTACCAAAAGATTCATATTGAACTTCAATGGGAAACTCTTTTGAGCCAATGACACGTTGATCTAGTCGCCACCGGAGCCAAAAGGGACTATCTAATTTGATTCGTTTCTGACGATAAGGCCCAAGTGCATCGTAGGAACTGCCAAAATATGATTTTTTTTCTTTCGTATACTCATAGTAATTATTATCAACTATTTTATTTTTGTAGTTCGCACAACTATATGGATTATACCTATTTTCACAAATATCCCGCCGATTTCCCATCGTTAATACATAGAGTCCAATAAGCATATCTTGACTTGGTACAGAAATGGGATACCCAATAGCTGGAAACAAAAGATTCATATGAGAAAACATAAGTAAGCGGGCCTCCGCTTGAGCTTCTAAAGATAAAGGTACATGAACAGCCATTTGGTCCCCATCAAAGTCTGCATTAAAGCCCTTACAAACTAATGGGTGTAAACAAATAGCGCGCCCCTCCACTAAAATGGGATGGAACGCTTGTACAGCCAATCTATGCAGGTTAGGTGCTCTATTCAACAATACAGGATGCCCCTGCATAACTTCTTGAAGTATTTCCCATACAATCAGTTCTTTTTACCGAATTTTCCTTTTCGCAATCCCGTTGTTAGAAACAATATTTTTCTAATTAGACCATGAATTACAAATGCTTGGAAAAGCTCTATTGCTATTTCTTGAGGTAACCCACATTGATGTAATGAAAGTGAAGGACCGGCGACAATAACGGAACGTCCCGAATAATCGACCCGTTTACCAAGCAAAGTCTCACGAAATCTTCCTTCTTTGCCTTCAATTACATCTGAAAATGATTTGTAAACTTTATCATGACCATCCCTCATTGGTTGTCCGTGTATCCCATTATTAAGAAGTGTTTCCACAGCCTCTTGTACTAATTTTTCCTGACACATTACTAATTCTCCTGGCGTAGACCTACTTGTTGCTAATAGATCAGTAAGAGTATTGTTCCGATAGATAACACTTCTATAGAGTTCATTAATATCTGAACTCATTAGTTTACCCCCATCTATCTGAATGATTGGTCTCAACTCAGGAGGAAGGACTGGTGATAGACATAAACCATCCATTCTGGTTATATATTTGTTCGGATAAAATGTTTATCTAATTCCATGCGTCTAACCAAAAAATCCTTTCTTCTTTGAATTTTTCTATCATCCCATTCGTTTCCAGCGGATTCTTCGTCTCCTAGTTCCTTCCATTCTACCAATGAATTTTCTATAATAATTCACAAATCTAAATCGGCTAATTGTTCTCTGATAGCACCTGCTCCTGTAGAGATTTCTCGGTTTCGAAATATCTCAAAGACTTAGGTAATAAAAAAAAGCGGGATGTTGTATTTCAAGATTGGATTTCATACTCGAATAGGCCCCGTAATCGTAGGAAAGTGGGTTTTTTAGCTATGGGCCTAGCAAAAGAAAAATTTAGATAGGTTCCTATAAGATTGGATTCCCCCTTTTAAAATCGGACGTGAAGGTTTCCTCTCATCCGGCTCAAGTAGTCATACCAAATAAAGAAGGGAGTTTTTTTTACTTTGTTCGATAAAAAGAAAAGCCTACAAAGAACTACTCTTTACTTAAGTTCTCCATCCAGTAAGGACTTTATTAACTCATTTTTTTACTTTCACTTTTTAACTTTCTGAATTTATTACTTACGAAAAAATACAATTTAAATGTGAAATTATTGAGTAGTCTACTTCCCTTAAAATAATGAAAATTAAAGGAATAACTTTGGGACTCGTAAGGGATTTACTTGTCTATATATCGTTTTATTCCATTCGATTTTTTAGGTCCCTACATACCTCGACGGCTATGTCATTATGCCCCTTGAAGCATATATGCGATAAATAGACTTTTGTAACCATGTCATATTTACTTGCTTTAACGGAACCTCTCTCTGAAAGAAATGGAATGACTCATTCCACTAAAAAATCTTTTTTTTCACGAGGTATAACTAGCAATTCCTATTTAACTGTTACGGAATTGACCACGGATCAATTCCCCCTTCATTTGGGAATATTGAATACACCCAGAATTCTGAGCTTCATGTTATTCCTTTCAAGAACCATGTTAGAGTCGGGGGGCATCCCAATCAGATTGAATGGGATGACAGTTCAGTAGTGCAAATCTGTAAAATGCGAATTTCGATCAAATCACACATCGCAATATACTAGGCCTTCTAATTCCTTAAGGGGTTTATCTAAAAGATTCGCGATATAACTAGGAAGGTGTTTCAAATACCACACATGAGTTACTGGACATGTGAGTTTCATGTATCCCATTTGATATCTTCGTATACGAGAATCAACAAATTCCACCCCACATTCTTCACAAAATTTCGGGTCCTCTTTTTCTGCTCCGATCACACGATAATTTCCACAGGCACAAATTCCACTTTTTATGGGTCCAGAGATTCTTCCACAAAACAATCCATCTTTTTCCGGTTTATTGATTTTATAATGAAAAGTATAGGGCTTTGTCACCTCTCCATCTATCTCCTCATTTGGTAGGATTTTGTTGGCCCAAGCCCTTATTTGTTGAGGAAACACTAATCCAATTCGAAGTTGTTGATGTTTATACCGGCCGATCATAGAATAGAAATTCTGATTCATTCAGATCAAACTTCCTTCTGATTAATCTTAAAATTCTTTTCAGATACAAGGAAATGGTTCAGTTCCAGGGCCAAAGATCGTAGTTCTTGAACGAGTAATCGAAAAGATTCTGGGGCATCCTTAGGATTAGGTACTATTCCTCCAATGATCGTAGCGCCAAGTAATTCTTGACAAGCTTTAGTATAATCATATTTATAAGTAAGTATCTCTTGTAAAATATGAGCAACACCAAATCCTTCTAGAGCCCAAACTTCCATTTCCCCTACTCATTGCCGCCCTTGTTTAGCCCTTCCTCTAAGGGGTTGTTGTGTAACAAGTGCGTAATTCCCACTTGAACGTCCATGGATTTTATCATCAACTTGATGAATTAATTTTAGGATATAGGACCTGCCTATTAGAACAGGTTGTTCAAAAGGATCTCCTTTTCTTCCATCAAATATTCTTCTTTTTCCCGGAAACTCAGGTTCAAATACCCATGGGTTTTTTGTTTGCTTAATGGCTTCATATAATTCGGAAAACACTAGTTTTCTCAAAGCCTCTTGCTCATATCTATCATCAAAAGGTGCTATTCTATAATATCTCTTCAGTATATCCCCTGCTAACCCGAGCGAACATTCAAATATCTATCCTACATTCATTCGTTAGGGTACTCCTAATGGATTGAAGACCATATCAATAGGTATTCCATCTTGCAAGTAGGGCATATCTTGTCTAGACAAAATTTTCGAAATGATACCTTTATTCCCATGTCTTCCAACTACTTTATCACCCATTTTGATTTCACGTTTCTGTAAAATATATACACGAATCTTTTCTGGATTATAGCTGGAACCCATCTTCTTCTGGATCCATCTCACATCAATAACTCGACCTCTTCCTCCTATAGGTAGTTTTAAAGAAGTTTCTTTTGAAGTGGATACCTGAATGCCAAGTATGGCTCGTAATAATCTATCCTCGGGGGCATATGAGGATTCATTCGCTATCTGAGGTGTTAATTTACCTATTAAAATATCGCCGGTTTCTATCCAAGATCTCAGCATTACAATTCCATTTCTGTCTAAATTTTGGAGTAAATGAGCCTCTAAATGGGGGTATTTCCCTAGTAATTCTTTCGGGACCTTGACTTGTCACATGAGTTTGAATTTCATATTTCCGTATGTGAAAAGAAGTATAAATATCTTCAGACACTAGCCATTCGCTAATTAGTACTGCATCTTCAAAATTGTAACCTTCCCATGGCATATAAGCGACTAATACGTTTTTTCCTAAAGCGAGTTCCCCACCAACTTTAGCCGTCCCGTCTGCTGAAATTTGCCCCTTTTTTTATACATTTACCCTGCTGAACCTGAGGTTTTTGATGCATACAAGTATTTTTGTTGGAACGTTGATACATAACTAATGGAATGCTTATAGTGTCCCCATTACTTGATAAAATGATCTTGTGAGTATCAGTATAAATGATCTTTCCTTCACATTCAGCTATAACAGACACTCCCGAATCTAAAATCGTTTGGCGTTCCAGCCCAGTTTCAACAATGCACTTCTCGGATCGAGAAAGAGGAACTTCTTGGCGCTGCATATTAGAACTCATTAAAGCCCGATTCGCATCATTATGCTCAATAAATGGAATGAGGGAAGCTCCAATAGAAAAATATTGGAAAGGAAAAATATTTCTAAAACGAATCTGTTCCCATGCAATAGTCAAAAATTCTTGACGGTATCGAGCCGGAACAACTTGTTCATCTTGAACACCCCAATTTTGGGCCAAAGAATTTCCTGCGGCTACCATATAATATTCATCTCTATTTGGTGATACATAAATTATCTGTGCCTCTTTTGATCTCTCAGACATTTCATAAAGCGGACTCTTTATAGATCCCCAAGGACCAATCCTCACATAAATAGCTAAAGATCCAATAAGTCCAACATTGATTCCTTCAGACGTGTCAATTGAGCAAATATGCCCATAGTGGCTTGGGTGTATATCTCGTATCCGAAAGCTAGCAGTTCGTCCCGTCAATCCTCCAGGACCCAAATAACTCAATTTTCGCCCATGAACAATTTATGTCAATGGATTAGTTCGATCCAAAACTTTGGATAAAGGGTGCAGGCCAAAAAAGGATTCATAAGTGGTTGTTAATGAAGTTGAAGTTACCAAATTTTGAGGAGTTGGTATTAATTTATGTCGGATTGCTCCACATATAGTTCCTCGAATCGAATTTTCTAAACGAACAAGAGCCAATTCGAATTGATCTTGTAACAGATCTGCTACAGAACGAATACGTTTATTTTTCAAGTGATTCATATCGTCAAATGTACCCATTCCAAATTTAATTCCGATCAAATGATCCGCAGCAGCCAATAGATCTCGTGGTAACAAAAATGTATTGTTCTGAGGTATATCAAGATTCAGTCTCCGGTTCATATTTCGTTGACCAATCCTTCCTAATTCGCATTTTTGTTGAAAAAAAATTCTTTTGTAATTCCTTACATAGGGACTCAGAAAATAACGGTTCCCCACCGACACAAGCAAATTGTTGATAAAACACCAAAATGGCATTTTTTTTGGATCCAATCTTCTTTTTCTCCTTATCATTCGAGAAAGACAAGAAAATTTCAGGGTAACAAACAGTATCTAGAATTTCTCTTAGATTTGAACCCATAGCTAATGATAAAACTAGAATAGATATTATTTGTTTCCTACTTACACGTGCCCATATCCTTGTTCTTCTATCAATATCTAATTCTAATCTTCCTCCCCAATCTGATATTATAGTGCTAGTATAAAGAGCATTTCCGTTATGATCCAATTCTGAACGATAGTAAATACCGGGACTTTGCAATATTTGATTGATCACAATTCTGTATATCCCATTTACTATAGAGGCTCCCAGGGAATTCATTAGAGGAATATTTCCAATAAAAACAGTTTGTTGTTGCATATCCCTACCGGTTTTCCAAATTATTCCCGCAGGGACATATAATTCAGAAGAATATGTGAGTGATTCATACACAGCTTCTCTTTCCTTTATCAGGGGTTCCACCAATTGATACCTTTCCACAAATAATTGAAATTCCATTTCTTGATCTCTATCTTCAATTTTTGGAAACTTATGAAATTCTTCCGTTAAACCCTGATTAATGAACCTACAAAATCCCTCAAATTGTATCTGACTAAATCCAAGTATTGTGGACATTCCCTCATTTCCATTCCGAAGCATCTTAATCTTAAGTTTCCTATTTATTTTTATTGAAAAAAATTCAATTATTGATTCACTATTCATTGACCCATATGGATCGACCTAGCAATACAATAATACAGAATGTATATTTTGTTTACTGAATCACATAAAATTTTAGTCAACTCCATATATCTATTTCAAATTCAAAAGTATGAACGGAGATGGAATGGCGGAATAAAGAAAATTTTTGGGGCAGGTTCAAATTTTTGACGGGTTAAATTGATAAAATATTTTTGAAAAAAAATCTGTTACTCACACTTATGTAGCCTTGTTCAAAATTGGTACAACTTTTACCTAACGTATTAGTATGATATTACGATCCGACGGGATACCACAAAAAGGAATGATTGAGATTGAATCTCCTCTTTATATCTATATAAATGAAATAAAGACAGAATAATCAGAAGTAGTATAGAGTTATCCCTTTTTTAACACAAAAAATGGAATTTCATGCTCCAAAAAGAATTGGCAGATCTTTTGGTGGGGAGGGAAATTTATTGAATACGCTTGAATTGTGTAACTTAATATAAATATACTAAAAAAATTGTATTTATTAAGTACATGTTGATACGACTATCTATAAATCACATCCTTTCTTTCAATTTCTAGAGCAACATTAACATGGATCACACTCCACCAAAATTCGTATTTTATATTCAATATTTCGATTTATTTATTCAAGGAAAAATTGAAACATGAGAATTCTCTCTAGGGATATGTACATAAGAGAGTCCCGTCTCGGTATCTGGGTAACAATTTGTGTTTTGGGGTTTACATATACACATATGTATTGTTATAATTGAAATATAAAAGTATTTTTTTATTGAAAAAAAACATGATATTAGTCATAAATCAGTCATAAATCGATTTTCTTTTCACTAATTTCAATTTAAAGACTAATTTAAAGTAAATTGTTAATGGTTCCAATTTTCCCTGAATTTTTCAGTCTGTCGCCAGAATTTGACTCTCAATAGAAAAGAAACGAGAAGGGAAATTGTTAACTGATGTATATTTTGAGATATAATAAATCGAAGAAAATAATAGAAACCAGATAAAAAAATGTGTTTTTGAAGATTGATTAAGTACAACGGGATTCAAGATAAAAAATGGGTTAGTAGTAGAAATAGAATATGGCTACTATTTTTATCCATTTTATTTTGGATCGAATTTGGCGGCATGGCCAAGTGGTAAGGCGGGGGACTGCAAATCCTTTATCCCTAGTTCAAATCCGGGTGTCGCCTGATCAACCAAAGATTTTTGATTTCTTATTCTGCCGATCTAATTCGATGAATTATTGCTCCGCAAGAAGTGGAGGCAAAGAACTAAGATCGAAAATCTCGATATACAAAGATTCCTAAGAGGCACCCCATTTTTACTACTAGAATAAAAGATTATATAAAAGACTACATATCAAAATAAATCTCTTAAACAATTTTTAATTTTAAGTAGCGTCTCGTGATTCTGTTGGGTATTAAATTAGACTGGATACAATGATAGGAAATAAATTAAGGGCTTGTAGAAAGGCATGAAGATACTTTGTAGTTAAACTCACGAAAGGCTATGAGTGCTCAGACATAGAATCAGAATAGTTGGTCGACTCTTATAGTATAGAG
Organism: Allium sativum; assembly: GCA_030737875.1. Classification (NCBI taxonomy): domain Eukaryota; kingdom Viridiplantae; phylum Streptophyta; class Magnoliopsida; order Asparagales; family Amaryllidaceae; genus Allium; species Allium sativum. The sequence continues at coordinate 138,017,186 of CM060912.1, forward strand.
TAAAGGTAAAGTAAAAATTGAAAAAAAAGAATATATGTTTGTAGTAATAGTGGCAGTGGGTTCTACCGATTCTTTCATAGAAAGACAGTAAGCTTAGATCAAATAGAAAATAGAGTGATATATAGTTGTGTATAGAAAAGGCGCGTGTATCATCTTGTACTTAATACTTCCTGATTCTACCGGAAATCTTAAAATATTGAATGAAACTTGTTCAAATGTATTCATTGAATTGATTTGGTTCATCAATAGTCTTAAGTCAGAATACTATTTTGACTCTGTGCCATTGATTCCAGTATGATTATTTAATAATAATCGAATAATTCTTTCATAGAAATAAGGGACATAATTCACATGGATATAGTAAGTCTTGCTCGGGCTGCTTTAATGGTAGTCTTTACATTTTCTCTTTCACTTGTAGTATGGGGAAGGAGTGGACTCTAGTGTTGTGGACACTACAAATACGAAATTGAGTAATCGGTTGCTCAATCGAACTGTATCAATTTTTTATTAATATTAATCGTTTTGCGAAGCCTTGCCTTAAAAAAAGTATTCAAAATTATACTGGAATAGAGTAATAAATCGTTATCATAATTGTATTTTGCAACTCAAATCTATGCATAATATAAGATTATTTCCAACCTAATTTTTACTAAATAGTCTATATTTTATTTTTATTTTTTTTCTTTTAGAAAAAAAATTAGGCTATTATGACACTAAATTTTTTTTTCCACTATAAGCGAAATGATTAGTGATTGTCCAAAGAGACCCTACACATAATAAAACTAGATCTTTCTTCCATTAGGCTATTTAAGTATCACACATTCAAATTTGTTTTAAACTTCTAGAAATTGTACTTTTTTGACTCATGTTTTGTTTAAACATGAAAAATGGACAAGTTTACTCTAACCCCTTTTCCAAATTCGAAGAATTTATCATATAACTACGCGGATCATCCATTAATTGTTCAATCAATGACTTCTTGAGATGAAAAAAGAAATAGAATTAAAGTTTTATCTTATCTATTTTATCTTATCTATATGTACATCTACTATATACATATTGCAATTTTATCAATATGAAGGCCATATTAATATTTGTATACAATACTAGCTAGCGTGGTAGAAAGAACTATACATTATAGTTCTTTCTACCTGTAACGACCCAGAAATTTCGATATTTGGGATTGGAATTAATTGAAGATTTAATTATTGAATTTTATTGATACTTGGATTAGAAATTTAAAAACCAAATATATTGTTTTGAATACTGAATTGAGTTCAATGATTAGTTGAGCATCAAATAGTTATTGTTGAATTGAATTTGATTACTTGAGTTGATTCGAAGTTTGACTTAAAAAAAAATTATAAACGTAGTTGACGTTAAACGAATTGGGGGCTTTATTTATTAAAAAATATGGAATATTGATTTGAAAATATGTGTGTTTTTATATATAAAGAAATCAAATTTAATGGTTCAAATTTGAAAACGAACGGAGTTATAGGTAAACCGATACATAAGATAAAAATAAAATAACGATGTATACTAACAAAGTCAGACAACGACCAGACAAATTTTATTAGGTTCAGAATGTGAAAACGTAGCAGCACGTCAAGTTCCGTAGAGTTTGGAGTTCGTTTAAAGGTCAGAAAAGAATAAATTGTGTAACGTAAATTTCAGAGAATTAAATTACATAAGGGTTCACAGTCTATTTCAATTAACGTTAAATTCCTTCAGCAAATTGTGTAACATTTGGAGTAACATTAAATTTCTTCAGCGTCAAGTAATTCGCAGAAACCACCCACCCCAGTTTTAGGCTATTTCGATTCCTTGATGGACACGGTTTTATTTCTATAAAATCAACGCTTGTCCCAAATTTCTTCAACAAAAATCAATTCTTCCCCAATTCCTTCATCTGAAATCAATTTTTCCTCAAAACCCGATAATGGCTGCCTAATCAAAGTCGGCCTTTCCCTTTTTCTGTTCTTCGGTCTTCTGAAGCCGCCACCCCCTAACAAATCGAAGTAGCTAACTCGCGTACCAATCGCCATCCTTTTTAGCAACCTTCCGGCTCATCGCATCCACCTGCGACTCCAAATCGGAAGCCGCAACTACCATCAAAGCCAGCATCGCCTTTGTTCTTGTTTCAGCATCTCGGAGCTGCCTACATCTCGAATTGAAACTCAGCACTCAACCCTAGGATAGCACGGCTACAGGTGAGCATCGCTCACGATTGATTAATCGTTGATTCAAATTTATTAACTTCAGTAATCTAACTGAATTTAATAGTTAAACCTGAGTTGTTTTATACTTAAGGTTGATTACATGATTTCTGTTTTACTTGGTTGAAGTTTTGCTGTATTATTTTGGTACCTATCCTTTCTTTAAGTGGAATCCTTTCCGTGTTGAAATGCTGATGTTCGAAACCCATATTTGCTTATAAAGCTAAATAAAATAATGCTCGACATTTCTTCAGTTTGGTTACTGTTACATTGATTTACAATTTGATTTATGTATTGGTTGAAGGTTACACGTTGCATATGGGTTATTACTTTAGTATGTATGCAGGCCTCAAGAAAAAGGAATTTATCACACCTGTAGCATTTTTGCTTTATGACCTTACATAAACAGCGTGTATTTATGTCCTGATCTTGTTGGCCCTTTTGCTCGTCACTGTTAGACCTGAATACATATTTTGCCAACATAAACTGTTCAGTTGACTATGATAAAAATAAAATACATTGTACTTTTTTTTTCTTGTTTTGTAAGCCTCAAATTACCCATCCTTGGTATAGTGATTTGTACACTGCCATGTTTATTCCCACCATTGGATTGACTGAACTAATTGATACTGATCACAATAGGATTTAGTCTTAGACTTGTTCATTTGACTGGCACCTTACCATGATCTATTGCTGTTGTACTGGCATGACCACTGTTTTTCTTTGATTAATTTTCATGACTTAAGCACATATAAATCGGGATATTTATTGCTGCCTTCCGTTGGTTGCCTGTATTTCAATACTCCTGTCATCTCACCGGTTGGTGTTGGAAATATGATATATTTATGTGTATAACAAGTATATTAAACTGCTACAGTTAAAGAATTTAATAAAACTGTTTTTTTTTCATTTGAGAATTTGCACTTTAAGGTTGTTTGAATCTGTGAAACAAGTATTAGGAAGACTGTTGCCTGTCCTTGACATATTACTAATGGCATAATTTAACTGATAAAGAAAATTAGACAATAAGATGCTTTTGGCACTACTTCAATATATTTTGGTATGGATATATTAGGTAAAAAGAAAATTCTGGAATAGGGTTGAGCAAAAGATTGAATGATATTACTGAAGCCATTCAAATGTGCTAACTCTAGTATTACAGACAATGAAATTTTAAAGTTTATATTCAACAATTCTTCCTTTATTTGAAAGTAAGCCTTCTGCACCATGGTTAGATCAACCCTCATTTTCAAATGGTTGAATGCTTCTTATTTGACAGTCGATGCATTTTATAGGTCCAGTTTTGGCCATTGACAAGTAGCTCTTAACACAATCTGGATTATTGATATTACTAATATCCTATGTTGGTATACATATATATTTTAGGTATATTGTCTGGGTTGAAAAAGTTCAGTGTTATAAAATTATAACTTAAATATGTAAATTAGAGCACCGTGAGATCGATTATATGTTGCTTGGCGAAGGATAAAAGTGTCGATGTTAATATAATTACTGTGCTGTAGGTTAAAGCATTATATTCTGGTCTGCATACCATTTAATGGTATATCCATTTTAAGGATTTCATGCTGTGTATTTTTACATGAACCAAGAATATCCATAGGTACATATATGCACACCCCCGCTGATGCAGTTCTTGATATTGTATACACATAAGACACAGCAGTAAGTATGGATTTTGACCCTGGAATACATTTTGGAGCCTTGTTATTATTCACACACTTTTATTTTGTTACCCTGTTTGTCTTACTGGAGGGAATTTTGGACAGTAAATTGACCATTTCGACTAACCAGGTATACTACGTATTAAGTACCCTGAAATATTTATGCACTGGAATTTAGCATTTTCCTTAATATGTTGAGCATCAATATGCGTATAAGGCCACACCTAAACGGTTAGTCATTAACCTGCAGTTTTCCTTCATGCATTTTTTGCCCATATATGCTACTCTGGTTCGACATCACCTGCTTATGCCTGACTGAAAAAAAGAAAAAACGAAATATGTGGATTCATTGATGTAAACGAGGCCTGCATTTTTCTTTCTCTTGTTGCTACAGGACATATTGCATTCCATGTCACTTGCCTTTAATGCTGACCTCTTATACTATGTTGATACATTTGTTAAACTCATGAAGTCATTTTTTTTACATATATGGAAGTCAAAAATAAACCTGATGTCAATGCTTGCTGATGCTACACAAATCATGGCACAAACATAAGGACTGTTATTATAACATCTGGAAAGATAAATAAGATTCCATGAAATTTATACATGCACATACTTGTTAAACTACATTTATGTAATAACATTGCCACCTGCGTTGCTTTTTGCACCACTTGCATGCCTTAACCATGTATTTGAGTTGTTATCTTGTTTATGTAAACATTTTCCTTGGGTTATAACTCGCTGCAGTATATTTTTATGGGCTCAGTAGTTGTAGAGATCACCTGTACTTGTTGTTCAGACCCCTTAATGCACATATATACTTGATCCATGCTGTGAAGCCCTTAATGCATATACTGTTTTGATATCGTGCACGATTGGTTGGCTCATAAACTGACCTGACAGTGAATATTTAACTACACATAGCTGGGTACTTTGACTGTGTTGATGTTGGTGCATTTTGTGGCCACTTTGACTGCCTACATGTATATATATATACACACACAAACCCCTACTTTTGAAATCTCGGATGCATTTGTATTCTGGGTGCCTAGAACGCTGGGGTAGTACACACGGGTACACGTATCCATGTGTATATGCAAGCTTCCGGAACTACTTGATTTAAAAACTGACATGGAGCAGATATCATATCTTTGCGTATGACACATGTGAAGTTAGAATCATCTATTACATTTCAGTTTCTGTTGACGTTAATTTACTTGAACTATGATTAATCCTGACTCGAGTGTTTTATGTTTTGCATGGAATGCTCGGGTCAGATCCGAGTATTCAGATTAGAGATTACAACTCAAGATTCGAAGATTGACGAAGTTGGGGATTCTAAAGACGCGCACTCTGAAGATTTCAAACAGTAAAGATTTTCATGTATTTAAATTATATTTTCATATTCCGCTGTACTAAAAATCTTGTATTCAAAATTTCTGATTATCAATAAAAGTTTATTTTGCTGTTCAATACCATGTGTATTCAGTATTTATGTGTTGATTCTATTTTTTTTAAACTCTGTAAGCTAAATATGCTCCGTCGATTTGGACGTTTTAAATTGGTTTAATCACCGATTCGAAGCGATCAAAAAGGCGGGACGTTACACTGCCACACTAGCTTAAATACTTAATAAGCTACTTCTGTTCTAATTCTAGCTCAGCGCAATCATTTTATTTAAGACTTACAGTTTGAATTCTTTTCTTTCATTTTTTGAATCATTGAATTGAATTGAACTTTTAAGAACTGATAATTCAAATTAATCATTTTGGCTAACTATTTTTACATAGATAATAAGTAAAAAAGCAGTAGGAGTTAGAATGAACAGTGCAGTAGCAATAAATGCGAGAATATTGACTTCCATAATCTAATCTTTTTTTCCGCAATAACTTAACTCGGGATCTAATCCCATAGAGATGATAAATTTGATTCCTGTAAATTCAATGGGATAAATTGTATCCTGATGATACTGAATTAGATCAATATTATGAATACAAATTTCTGATCTATCAAATCAATTTCTCGTTGAGAATTAAATAGTATAACATAAGGAGATTTTTTATCCATAAAAAAAACTATTTTTGATTAGATCATAAATACCTATCATTAGATTTTCATCCTTTTTCCACTTGTTCTTTTCTATAACCTAGCATCTTATCTTTCTTATACAATTCTTCTACTTATACATATACATAGGATTTTTTATATAGAATTATAAATTATCATATAACCTGTATTCTCTAGGGTATACAGAGAGATGAACAGTATAAATATAAGTGAGATGTAAAAAAGGTAAGGTTAAGTCTAAAAAATCGATTATTCAAGCTTTACCTTTACTAAGAATAAAAAAAGAAATGGGCCCCACTTGGTTTTGTTGGTCTTTTATTTTATGTTATTTTATTAGTATACTCTTTGTTTTGTTGGATTGGAACGTATACATCAAAAATTCAATGTAAAATTGGAATGAGAACGAAATAAATTGTTTCAAATCGGTGCTAAAAAAAACTTAGATTTCGAAAAGATGTGCTTTAATCTAAAAGGTACTTTGCCGGAAAATTAACTTCTATGAAGATTTAGATCATTGTATATCATATAATAAACAAAGCTATTTTGTGTCTGTACCCCCCAAAAATCTTAGCACTCTATTCCACTTCATTTATCAAGAGCAGAATGATCGAAAAAAAAAGAATATTGGTATCTCTTAAACTTTTAGTATTGAATATAGCAATAGTACCAATTGTACTAAATCTACATATATTTTTCCTTATCAATTAGTACTGGGGAAGAAAAGGAACTTCCCATATTTATCTGATAAGACATGCGAAACAAAAGAAATAATCTCCACGGTGTGACTTTGTTTGATTCCATTTTGCTCTTCGTCTTCCCTTTCGCAAAAATAGAGAAATGAATTTCTCTATTCATGAGATCCTAGTTCGGGACTGACGGGGCTCGAACCCGCAGCTTCTGCCTTGACAGGGCGGTGCTCTGACCAATTGAACTACAATCCCGGCGAGCTGTATAGCATATATATACTTAGGATTTCATAAGAATATCCTACTCGTCATGTTGGAACGTAACAGATATGTGAATGCTATATTGATATTATATCCACATAAATACGGGCTTTAGTGAAAGTGAGACATATTATTAGTAACTGGTGATTTTTTATTTTATTATTAAATAAAAATAATCAATCTTTCAATGAGATGAAAAAAAGATAGAGAAATTTTTTTCTTTATTTCTCCACGAAGCTGGCATTTCCCTTTCTTTTCTATAGGATAAATTATTTATATCTTACTCATGGGACGGGGTGAATTCTTCGGCCAAGCTGAATTTGAACCTGATTATACAGTCGTCAACGAATTTACAGTCCGTCCCCATTAACCGCTCGGGCATCAACCCAGGAAGAATTCTTTATATGCTTATTGATAATCTATGATCAACTTCCTTTTGTAGTTCCCAACCCCTAGGGGAAGTCAAATCCCCGTTGCCTCCTTGAAAGAGAGATGTCCTGAACCGCTAGACGATGGGGACATATTCGCCCGACCGTCATCATACTATAATGATAGTATGAATAGTTTTTTGGAATTGTCAATATAATCTAATGGTATGGCTAGATTTGAACAGTCTTTTTATATTCTAATTCTATAGGATTTGAATTTGAATTGAACGTTTTTTTTCTTCAGTTTTAACTCATTGCTTCGTTTCTTGTTCAGATAAAATATGCCTATCATTATCTTACATTAAGTTAGAAAATTAAAAAAACGAGATTTTTTTAATCCCTTTTCTAGGTAAATAGAATTTATTTTTCCATTATTTCTCTTATGACTCTACTGCATATATACATATATGCAGTAGACTCATAAGAGAAAATGGCTAAGTCATGAATTGAGCATGCCCTTTTAACTCAGTGGTAGAGTAACGCCATGGTAAGGCGTAACTCATCGGTTCAAATCCGATAAAGGGATTTTTTTCATGAAACTCGAGTCTTTGTCTTCGTTTTTCATCGAAAAATAAGGATATTTTTTATAATAAAAAAGGCAAACACTATTGTATTATTTATAATATAATGAGCTCTTATTATTTTATTTTGAGTTTTAATTAATAATTTAAAAGTTTGAACATTTAATTATTATTATGGTGACTAATTGAACTTAGTGGGTGGGGGCTTTTAGCCTGTAGTGACATAATATCCTTTTTATATCTTACTATTATTTATTTAAATATTCCAGGAAACATAATATAAATATTCTAGATATCCAACCCCTATTTATTAATCACAAACTAAAATAATTCTTCTTCCCTATTGTTCCCACCAAACCTACCACAAAAATGGTAACTAAAAAAAATAAGTCGACCTGACCCATTAAATCATGACTATATTGGCTGTTCTGATATTTTAATTCGATATATATTAAATTGTAGAAAGCGGGTTTTTTATTTCCTTTTTAAGTTTCTTAGATCACAAAAGACAAGAATTTGTCGATATTCATGATTTGATTTTCTTGTTAATAGTCGCTCTATAGGAATAAATCGCTATTCTTTTCCGATACATACAATATATATATAATATACTGAAAAATGGATTTTCGATATCTTTCCTTGATTTCAAAATCTGATTCCCATATTGTTTTCTTGTTTTGTTTCAGCAATGCAAATAGATAAAAAAAGCGAGAAAGGGGCCTTCAGTTCCAGTTTATCACTAGTTCATTTAATATTTCATTTAGGGGCAAGGAAAAAAGAAATTATCCTTTTTTTGTTGGACTCGTTAAAAGATATATTCTGGAATCTGAGTTACAGGACAACTTAGGGTTCAAATGGTTATTATAGTAAAGACTAGTCGATTTGCACTCATGGATTTACCTAGGTCGGTTTATCAACCAATAGAAAAAAAAGAACAATTTTTTTCTTTTTGAAACACATTGTATTATAAAGGGCATGGAACAACGAATCGTCCATACATAATTGAACTATCACATGCCCTTAAAATGAGATAACGTGTTCAGAAATGGTTGTAGTAGTTGAATAGGAGGATCACTATGACTATAGCTCTTGGTAAAATTACCAAAGAAGAAAATGATTTATTTGATATTATGGATGACTGGTTACGCAGGGACCGTTTTGTTTTTGTAGGCTGGTCTGGCCTCTTGCTTTTTCCTTGTGCTTATTTCGCTTTAGGGGGTTGGTTCACAGGTACAACTTTTGTAACTTCATGGTATACTCATGGATTGGCCAGTTCCTATTTGGAAGGTTGTAATTTCTTAACTGCTGCGGTTTCTACCCCTGCAAATAGTTTATCACATTCTTTATTACTATTATGGGGACCTGAAGCACAAGGGGATTTTACTCGTTGGTGTCAATTAGGAGGGCTGTGGACTTTTGTTGCCCTCCATGTTGCTTTCGGACTAATAGGTTTTATGTTGCGCCAATTTGAACTTGCTCGATCTGTTCAACTGCGACCATATAATGCAATCGCATTCTCTAGTCCAATTGCTGTTTTTGTTTCTATATTCCTTATTTATCCATTGGGTCAATCTGGTTGGTTCTTTGCACCCGGTTTTGGTGTAGCAGCTATATTTCGATTCATCCTCTTCTTCCAAGGGTTTCATAATTGGACATTAAACCCATTTCATATGATGGGAGTTGCCGGAGTATTAGGCGCTGCCTTGCTATGCGCTATTCATGGTGCTACCGTAGAAAATACTTTATTCGAAGATGGTGACGGCGCAAAAACATTCTGTGCTTTTAACCTCAAGCTGAAGAGACTTATTCAATGGTCACTGCTAACCGCTTTTGGTCCCAAATCTTTGGGGTTGCTTTTTCCAATAAACGTTGGTTACATTTCTTTATGTTATTTGTGCCAGTAATCGGTTTATGGATGAGTGCTATTGGGGTAGTTGGTCTGGCTTTGAACCTACGTGCTATGACTTTGTTTCCCAAGAAATCCACGCAGCGGAGAATCCTGAATTTGAGACTTTCTACACCAAAAATATTTTATTAAACGAAGGTATTCATGCTTGGATGGCGGCTTAGGATCAGCCTTATGAAAATCTTATATTCCCTGAGGAGGTTCTACCCCGTGGAAACGCACCTTAATGGAACTTTAGCTTTAGTCGGTCGTGACCAAGAAACCACCAGTTTCGCTTGGTGGGACGGGAATGCCAGACTTATCAATTTATCTAGTAAACTACTTGGGGCTCACGTAGCCCATGCTGGATTAATCGTATTCTGGGCTGGAGCAATGAACCTATTTGAAGTGGCTCATTTCATACCAGAGAAACCCATGTATGAACAAGGATTGATTTTTCTTCCGCACCTAGCTACTCTAGTTTGAGGGATAGGTCTGGGGGGAGAAGTTATAGACACCTTTCCATACTTTGTATCTGGAGTACTTCACTTAATTTCCTCTACAGTCTTGGGCTTTGGGGGTATTTATCACGCGCTTCTTGGACCTGAGACTCTTGAGGAATCCTTTCCATTCTTTGGTTATATATGGAAAGATAGAAATAAAATGACGACAATGTTGGGTATTCACTTAATTTTATTAGGTATAGGTGCTTTTCTTTTAGTATTCAAGGCTCTTTATTTTGGAGGCGTATATGATACTTGGGCACCAGGGGGGAGATGTAAGAAAAATTAACAATTTGACACTTAGCCCAAGTGTTATATTTGGTTATTTACTAAAATCACCATTTGGAGGAGAAGGATGGATTGTTAGTATGGACGATTTAGAAGATATAATTGGAGGACATGTATGGTTAGGTTCCATTTGTATACCTGGTGCAATTTGGCATATCTTTACCAAACCCTTTGTGTGGGCTCACCGTGCACTTGTATGGTCTGGAGAGGCGTACTTGTCTTATAGTTTAGCTGCTTTATCTATCTTTGGTTTCATCGCTTGTTGTTTCGTTTGGTTCAATAATACCGCTTATCCTAGTGAATTTTACGGACCCACCAGACCAGAAGCTTCTCAAGCTCAAGCATTTACTTTTCTAGTTAGAGACCAACGTCTTGGGGCCAACGTTGGATCTGCTCAAGGACCAACTGGTTTAGGTAAATATCTAATGCGTTCCCCTATGGGAGAGGTTATTTTTGGAGGAGAAACTATGCGTTTTTTGGATCTCTGTGCTCCGTGGTTAGAACCTCTATGGGGTCCCAATGGTTTGGACTTGAGTAGGCTGAAAAAAGATATACAACCTTGGCAAGAACGACGTTCGGCAGAATATATGACTCATGCTCCTTTAGGTTCTTTAAATTTTGTAGGTGGCGTAGCTACCGAGATCAATGCAGTTAATTATGTCTCTCCTAGAAGTTGGTTAGCTACCTCTCATTTTATTCTAGGATTTTTTTCTATTTATGGGTCATTTATGGTATGCAGGAAGGGCCCGTGCAGCTGCAGCAGGATTTGAAAAAGGAATCGATTTGGAACCTGTTCTTTTTATGACCCCACTTAGTTAAGATTTTTTTCTTCATATCTATTGTTTTTTCTGTTCTGGCTCAGCTGTCCCACCTAGCCGAGCCATGCTTCTTTATTTTATGAAAGAAAACAAGTTAATCCAGACGAATAAATAAAAAATTTAATCCCACAATAAAGAAAAAGGAGAGAGAGGGATTCGAACCCTCGATAGTATCAAAACTATACCGGTTTTCAAGATTGTAGCTATCAACCACTCAGCCACCTCTCCCAGAGGTAATCTCCATTGTATTCCTACGAATAGAACATGACCATATGAGATGATACACTAACTATCTGTATGTAGAAACCTCCCGGATTGAATCTATGTTTCGATATATCTACCTAATATACTATATTTATAATACGTGCATGATATAGTATATTATATCCGTTTGTGAAGTAATTACGAAACTCCCTTCGACTCCATGTCCGAATAAAATAAAGCGGTAATAAGTTCTAAAAAATCAATTGATTAATTCATGGTAAAATCCCTCCGCGATGCATTTTATTCCAATTTTAATGAAGCGGGGGATCAAATGGTATAGTTCATTTGTTGGTAACTTGGAGGATTAAAAATATAACTATTGCTTTCCAATTAGTTGTTTTTGCATTAATTGTGACTTCATCAATCTTACTTATTAGTGTACCCGTTGTATTTACTTCTTCTGATGGTTGGTCAAATAACAAAAATGTTGTATTTTCTGGTACATCATTATGGATTGGATTAGTTTTTCTGGTAGCTATCCTTAATTCTCTCATCTCTTGAACTTCTTTGGCATTTTCTCGACCCCAACATGTCATTCTTTCCCCTAATTTTGTATTGTGAGACACATGTAAATTCATTCTGAGTAAAAAAAAATTCTATGAAATTTGTTATTAGTTATTAATTAATTAACTATTTATAAGAATCTTATTTTAATTGGAATCTTACTTTACTAGTATTTATCTATGGCCCTGCGAAAATATGATCCAGACGCATATATGATATATCATTAATGTCATATATGTGTGGAGATATGCATATGTTTTAGAAATGCAAAAATATGGATATGGTCAAATGGTAAAATTTCTCTTTGCCAAGGAGAAGATGCGGATTCGATTCCCGCTATCCGCCCATGATGAAGTAATGTACTATAATAAGAATAAAATACTATAGTTAGAATAAAAATTCAGTAAAAATTCAGTATAGTCTATTACTATTATGATACTTACTATTCTATTTATATTTTTTTCTAGTAGTTTTATCTTTCCTTTTGTTCTTGTTTCTCTCTCATCCAAAAACAAAAATAGTAATTAATTACTAGTTAACAGAATAACAAAAGACCTTAAAATAAAAAATATATTTTTAGTGATAAAAAAATTGTTGCGGAGACAGGATTTGAACCCGTGACCTCAAGGTTATGAGCCTTGCGAGCTACCAAACTGCGCTACTCCGCGCTAAAGAACTAGGAACTAACGGGTCAAGAAGGATTGGATATGCCCTCTACCACATCTATACAAATTGAATAGTCTATTTATACAAAATGGTAAAGAGGGCCCCTCTATGATCTATGATCATAGAGATCCGTACAAACCAGAAACGATGTTTTTATCCTTACAAACTGGATCTTGTTGCACCGGGTAACAAACACGCATGAACTATTTCTCGAAGTACGTGTCCGGATAGTCCAAAGTCTCGATAGTTAGCTCTAGGTCTTCCAGTCAAAAAACAACGTCGATGAAGATGTATAGATGCACTATTACATGGTAAGGATTGCAATTTTCCATGAATTTCCCCTTTTTCACTCAACGACGGAACCTTGCTTATTTATTTTTTTAAGGATCGACGAATCAAATGATATTTCTGTTCCAATTTCTGTCGTTTCTTCTCCCTCTGAATCAAACATTTTCTTGCTATAATGTTCAGCTCCTATTATTATTATCAATAATACAGTTCGGATCCTAGATGTAAAAATAAAAGAAGGGGAACCCCCTCTTCATTGAAAGAAATGAGATTGTTGCTGACACAGTAAAAAAAAAAGAACTAAATTAATAAAAATTTCCTGATGTATAGGCAATCAAGAAAGCTGCATAAGTGAATATATAACCCACAGAAAAATGTGGTAATCCAACCAATCTTGCTTGCACAATGGAAAGAGCCACTAGCTTATCTCTCCATCGAATCAAATTGGCCAAAGGTGTGCGTTCATGAGCCCATGCTAAAGTTTCAATTAATTCTTTCCAATATCCCCGCCAGGAAATTAAGAACATAAATCCAGTAGCCAAACGAGATTTCCAAATAAAAACATCCATGACCATACTGATAAACTATTCATACCAAAAGGGTTATATCCATTGATAAGTTGTGAAGAGTTTAACCATAGATAATCTCTTAACCACCCCATCAAATAAGTGGAAGATTCATTAAATTGTGAAACGTTACCCTGCCATAATGTAATATGTTTCCAGTGCCAATAAAAAGTGACCCACCCAATAGTATTTAACATCCAAAAAATTGCCAAATAAAACGCGTCCCGAGCAGAAATATCACAAGTACCCCCACGTCCCAGGCCGTCGCAAGGAAACCTATAACCATAATCCTTTTTATCTGGCATTAATTTAGAACCACATGCATTTAAAGCACCTTTTACTAAAATCAATGTAGTTGTGTGCAAACCTAGAGCAATTGCATGATGAACAAAGAAATCTCCTGGACCTATTGTTAAGAAGAGTGAATTATTATTTTCATTAATAGCATTTAACCAACCGGGTAACCATATGCTTCGACCTGCATTGAATGCTGGTCCAGTTGTTGAAGATAAGAGAACATCAAATCTATAGGAAGTCTTTCCATGAGCAGATTTTATCCATTGGGAAAATATAGGTTCGATCAAGATTTGTTTTTCCGGAGTACCAAAAGCGAGCATGACATCATTATGAACATAAAGACCTAAGGTATGGAACCCTAGAAAGAGACTGACCCAACTTAAATGAGATATGATAGCTTCCTTATGGTCTAACATTCTTGCCAATACATTATCCTCATTCTGCTCCGAATTATAATCTCTAATGAAGAATATAGCTCCATGAGCAAAGGCTCCTATCATTATGAACCCTGCGATGTATTGGTGATGAGTATATACTGCAGCTTGAGTAGTAAAGTCTTGTGCTATGAATGCATAAGCAGGTAAAGAATACATTTGTTGAGCTACTAAAGAAGTAATAACCCATAAAGAGGCTAGAGCGAGGCCTAATTGAAAATGAATTGAATTGTTGATTGTATCATAGAGACCCTTATGTCTGCGCCCTAATCGACCCCCGGAGGAGTATGTGCTTCTAAAAGATCTTTGATACTATGTGCAATTCCAAAGTTCGTTCTATACATATGACCAGCAACAAGAAAAATAAATGCAATATCTAAATGGTGATGAGCCATATCGGTTAACCATAAACTTTGCGTTTGTGGATGGAATCCCCAAAGAAGGGTTAGAATGGCAGTTCTCGCTCCTTGGGAGGTACCAAATAAATGACTACTGGAATCAGGATTTTGGGCATAAAGATTCCACTAACCCATAAGAAGTGGTTCCAACCTTGGGGATAGGGTAATACGTCTAAGAAATTATTCCATCTTACATATTCCCCCTAGATTTGGGATTAGCGACATGAACTAAATGTCCTGTCCAAGCCAAAGAGCTTACTCCAAAAAGTCCTGACAAATGATGATTGAGACGATATTCGACATTTTTGAACCAGGGAACACTCGGTTTCCATTTAGGTTGTAGTGTAACCAACTCGCTATTAAGGATATAGCAGAAAGAAATAATAAAAAAAGAGCTTCGGTATAAAGATCTTCGTTAGTGCGCAATCCGATTGTATACCGCCACTGATAAACACCGGAATAAGCGATATTTACTAGGCCGGTAGCACCTGCTCGAGTAAAGGCTTCTACGGTCAGTTGATCAAAATGAGGATCCCAAATTTCATGAGCAATAGGTCTCACATGTAAAGGATCCTGTGTCCACGACTCAAAATTTCCTTGCCAAGCTACACGAAATAGATTTCCGGACGTCCATAGAAAATTTATTGCTAACTGTCCAAAGTGAGAAGCAAAAATATTCTAATAAAGACGTTCCTCATTAATATCATTATGACTCTCAAAGTCATGTGCGGTAGTAATACCAAACCAAATACGACGAGTAGTGGGATCCTGAGCTAAACCTTGGCTAAACCTTGGAAATCTTAATGCCATAATGCCTTTCAAATCCTCCTGGCCATTATCCTACTAAAATAATTCTTGCTAAGAAGAATGCCCATGTTGTGGCAATTCCACCCAGAAGTTAATGCGTTACTCCTACGTCCTTGTACAATGCTCAAGGCTCTAGGCTGAGTAGCAGGAGCAACTTTTAATTTGTTATGAGCCCAAACAATGGATTCAATGAGTTCTTGCCAATAACAGCGGCCGCTGAATAGAAACATTAAACTAAATGCCCAGACAAAATGAGCACCTAAGAAAAAAAGACCATATGCAGATAATGAAGAACCATAAGACTGAATTACCTGATATGCCTGTGCCCATAAAAAATCTCGAAGCCAACCATTAATAGTAATGGAACTCTTTGCAAAGTTTCTTCCTGTTATATGAGTTACCACCTACTGATCACTTATGGTACCCCAAATATCCGACTACATTTTCCAACTAAAATGGAAAATGACTACTGAAATTGCATTGTACATCTAGAATAAACCTAAAAAGACATGATCCCAGGAGGATATTTGACATGTACCCCCTCTTCCAGGCCCATCGCAAGGGAAACGAAAACCGAGATTTGCTTTACCGGGTATCAAACGGGAACTACGAGCAAATAGAACATCTTTCAGTAGTATCAATACAGTTACATGAATCATAAATGCATGAATGTATTGGACAAAAAAATCTGCAGTTCCTAACAGAATAGGTAACAAAGCTACTTTGCCACCTACTGCCACTAACTCACCACCCCTCCCCCCCCCCCTCCCCAAGTTAAGCTGGTACTTGTTGTTGCACCGGGAGATGTTACGCCAGGTGCTAAAGCATGGGTGTTTTGTATCCATTGAGCAAAGATAGGCTGTAATTGTATAGCGGTATCTAAAAGCATATCTTGGGACGTCCTAAAGCACTCATGGTATAATTATGAATATACAAACCAAAACTGTGAAAACCTAGAAATATACATGCCTAGTTTAGGTGTGATATAATTACATCGCAGAGCCTAAGGACACGATCTAATAGATCATTGTATCAAGTAGTTGGATCGTAGCCTCTTACCATTAAAATAGCTGCATGTACAGCAGCACCAACTATAAGAAAACCACCGATCCACATGTGATGTGTAAACAACGAAAGTTTTGTACCATAGTCAGTAGCTAGATATGAATGAGGGGCATGGAATTCATATGGTGAGCTACAATAGTAGTTAAAGAACCTAACTTTACTAGATTAAGAGATAATTGAGCATGCCATGACGTTGTTAGGATTTCATAGAGGACTTTATGGCCCTGGCCTGTAAATGGACCTTTATGAGCCTCTAAAATGTCTTTAAGGCCATGATCAATACCCTAGTTGGTCCTATACATATGCCTCGCGATCAAGAAAAGAATTGCAATAGCTAAATGATGATGAGCAATATCACTCAACCACAGACCCCCTGTTATTGGATCTAATCCTCCACGAAAACTCAAAAAATCCATGTATTTTGACCAATTCAAGGTGAAAAACGGGGTTGCTCCCTCGGCAAAACTAGGAAAAGTTGAGACAAAAGATCCCAATTCAAGATAAATTCATGAGGAAGCGGGATCTCTTTAGGATCAACTCCAGTGTCGAGAAATTGGTTAATTGGTAAAGATACATGGATTTGGTGTCCCGCCCAAGAAAGAGACCCAAGTCCTAGTAACCCTGCTAAGTGATGATTCAACATCGATTCTACATCTTGGAACCAAGCTAATTTTGGGGCGGCTTTGTGATAATGGAACCAACCAGAAAAAAGCATTAACAATGCAAAGACCAATGCACCAATTGCAGTACAATAGAGTTGTAATTCACTAGTTATTCTAGATGCTCGCCAAATCTAAAAAAACCGGAGGTTATTTGTATTCCTCGGAAACCACCGTCCACATCGCCATTTAATATTTCTTGACCTACTATTGGCCTAACTACTTGAGCACTGGGTCCAATGTGAGTAGGAACACTTAGCCATGCTTCATAATTGGAAAAACGGGTGCCATGGAAGTACATACCACTCAGCCAAAGGAAGATAATGGAGAGTTGACCGAAATGAGCACTAAATACTTTTCGAGAGATCTCCTCCGAATCGCTGGTATGACTATCAAAATCGTGAGCATCAGCATGTAGATTCCAGATCCAAGTGGTAGTATCGGGGCCTTTAGCTATTGTTCTTGAGAAATGACCAAGACTGGCCTATTCCTCGAAAGACGTTTTTACAGGATCACTATCTACAACAATTTTCACTTCAGGTTCCGGCGAATGAATAATCATTAAGTCCTCCTTTTTCCGGACAACACATACAAAGAGACCCACCAACAGTCAAGTTTTTAGTGAACCTATGAAAGATAGATGAAAGATAGATATCTTTTTATAATAATAATTTTTTTTATAATAATAATTAGTTTCCTTCTTTCCCTATCTCCCATTCAGCTATTTATTTTAGTTATTCACTAGAGCAATTATGATATTGAAGTCGATCCGGGGCAAGTGTTCGGATCTATTATGACATAACGATTAGGTGCCTAACGGACTCTTTTGGCAGAAAATATTTTCTCGGCGTAATGAAAAAACTATTTTTTTTTGCAACATAGTCTAGTTTATTTCTATCTAAATATAGAAGTGCCCATAGAAATTGAATTTCATAGAGCATAATACCCTATTACTTACTTATTTTTATAACAAATTACAAGATCTCGTTCATTAAAATTAATAAGATACATAGAAGGTATCTTTTCTTAGTTCTACTTCTATTCTTATTCTGTACGGTATCCATATCATTTATACCTAGAAGATACCATACAAAATGGAATTATTTTACTAGGAAGGGATATAATTAAATTCTAAATTAGATCTTATCATGTCATGGTAATGAACTATTTTATTTGCTTGATGGATCCAACAATAAATTCTATTGAATTAACGAATGGTTTTATTCGAAACATCTCGTGATTTTTAACCAATTATGTGCTTCAATATAATTACCTGGAATAAGCGTTATAGGTTGTTTCCAATACTCAGCAGCTTGATCAAACCACGCCTCCGCAATTTCAGAATCACCCTGTAGAATGGCTTGTTCTCCGCGGTTGGAATAGGTGGTTCAATTCCTTCCCTTAAAACCGTACTTGAGAGTTTCCAACCTCATACGGCTCAGCAATTAATTCTTTTTTCGGTATCATCTTATATTTACGCTATTCCCCTAGACTAACTGAATTCTATTCATGAGAAATAAATCCCATTTTTCTTGGGTAATGTGACGACCCCAAACCCCATACTGACGGTGGCAAGGGTAATCTTTGGAATATAATGCATAAACAGATAACAGCGGAACAGAAATAAATAAATACACTAGGTAATGTACAAATAATACACTGGATAAACGTAATCATCAGAGTTACACAGTATACAGGATCATACTTAGTACAAATACAGTTCAGCTGTATATAAATGCTTACAGCGGAAAACAAACATAATATGTACAATAGGAGCTGAACAACATAAAAAGAGATAAATGTTAGAATCCATCTTCAGCTCCTAGTATCCAGAAAGAGCCTGCTAACCTGAATACAAAGCTACCCGTGTAGAAAAAGTGGCACCCGAGTTTGCAAGTGAAACAAACTACGAGTCAGTCATGGGACTAGTATGAGAAATCTACTTAACACATTTATAATATGGCTAATCATAGGACCACGCCACTTTCATGGAACGGGTTTACTCCATTGGATTGCCAGTGCTTTAAAACAAATCATTCTTTTAAACATAGCAATGCTTATTATAAAAATTAAGCCATTATAAGACTCAGTTCCCATCACACAATGCAACGCAAACTGGAGGATAGAGTTTTTACCTTATAATGGACAAAATATGCTTGATACGAATAAAACAAAATAATTTGATATTATTACTAGTGTTTATACGTTTCAAAAACAATTTCAAATCATAAGTATCAATCATAGACGACATTAATGCCCCCATACCACTATGTCGCCATACATAGGTATACAATCAAAACCGCACAGTCATGTATTTGGAAATTGTATTTCCGTCATGAACCAAGGCAAAAGATAGTCCTTACCGAATTCGAGACGCTCTAGCCCGCCCCTCAGGATCAGAGCTCGAGTGACCCTTGGATCGTCAGGGCCGGTCCACTGATGTGGATTAAAATTCCTGAACACTGCGTTTCCCCGCCCTTTGGGGCGTAAGTGAGCCAACGAATGACTCCATCGGTCCCGGATCGACCGATATAACCGAGGCGCCTCGCAACAGCAACAACCACATAGGTGAAAATAATATAAATGTCAGCTAGTTTAAGCACCGACACCACCTCTAACTAGAAAGAAATGCATGCCCTCCCTGATGTCCACTCCCGTTTCTGGTTCATACCGGGGGTGTGAGGCTCGCGATTTCACGTTATACCCAAAGCTACGCCACACAGGCGGTGCTTTTACCATCAACCACAAGACTTTGCTTTTCAACAGAAGCCCTGATCACTGCACCTTAGCATGCCACACAGGCAATTCACACCATGCAATTGATGGCTATCAAGCACACAGAATGAATTTCAATGTCAGACACACATTCCATTTATAAGTCCGTTCTAGGTCTGAACGAAACCGGAGGCACTATATACCTCGCAAACCCATCGATCTCCACGTACGTCTGGACCATCACCACTTATTATCCATATTTCGGGATGCCTCCTAATCAGGACATCAGTTACCATCCAAACGAGGTGAAGATCTCCGGTCTTCAACCACCGTCTTCATCTTCGACTTCTTATCTTCGATTCAGTTATTCAGAATGGGATAAACCCGGTCTTTCTGAGCAACCCACGTATATAAATAACTAGTGCCACACAAACACAACATACGCCTCATTCCAATTCATTTAGTCACTAACCGTCAATCAATAAGAGAACAATTTGCCAAATATTAACCCCGATGCCCGAAACCAACATCAGATCAAAAACCAGGAAACCATTCGACTTAGCTAACCTTCAGTTAATTTCTAAATTTCACATTCCATATCGTTTATAATATTTTATAATGATTTATCGCTATTTTTATTTATTTTAAAGTAGCCAATTTATTTAAACGACGCTTCGGGCCATAACACGGCCGTGGCGCTGTTTTTCTTCAGATTTGATTTACACATATCTGAAAATCTAACCATTGGAAAGATCTTTTCAAAACGAATCCAACGGTTCCAACTTTGGGAAAATCCGATGGTCGGATCTCCCGGTGCAATCGTTTGAAGTTTCGATTTCAAAATACGAACTGCAGCGTCGTTGTTCGATTTAATATAATTATATATATATATATATATATATATAATTGATTCTGGCGCTGTTTTTCTTTAAATTTGAATTAAACATTCCAGACAATCCAACCGTTGGATCTTCACAAAGTTGGTGTCATTGGAAAGACATTTCCAAAGCGAACCCAACGGTTTCGGTTTCGGGAAAATCCGATGGTCGGATCTCCCGCACTAATCGTTTGAAATCACGGTTTCAAAACACGAACTGCAGCTTCGTTATTCGATATATTTCGATTCTATATATATATATATATATATATATATATATATATATATATATATATATCGATTCTTCAGTTTCAAAGCTATATTCTTTTCATACATTTAATAAAAATGATATTTTTATCCAACAAACATTCACTTCGACACTTCACTATTTTTAACAACTCATGTATATAGTAAAAATGTGATTTTTATTGTAAAACAAATCATTTCAAAACACGATTATTTTATATTGTTCATATAGGTAATAAAAATATGATTTTTATTATAAAACAATTTATTTTAAAACACGAATACCATTCAACATATGAATTTCTATTCAACGAATGAATTTCTATTCAACACATGAAGGTTTTCTATAGTTTGTATATATATAGTAAAAATGTGATTTTTATTGTAAAATGATTTATTTCAAAACACGGCTATTTTATATAATCCATATTGATGAAAAAAATTATGATTTTTATTATAAAACAATTTATTTTAAGACACGAATACCATTCAACACATGAATTTCTATTCAACAAATGAAGGTTTTCTATTCAACACACGAATATACTTTCAACACATGAAAATAATTCTAACACATGAATATTATTCAAAATTTCGGCAGCATAACGGAAAGGTAGTAAAAACCGGGGCTGTCCCTAGTACGGCTCGTCGCTCTACCTTAAAGCCTCGCAGCTTTTGACAATGGGGATTTCATGCATCTAGTTCGCACGCAGGCGGCATGTATATTTTTTTCATTTCCACAAACTAATCCTATGTGGTTTCAACCAAATAATTCTCAACCACAAATGGGTATTTTTCAACCACAATCAATCAATTTCAACCACAAACAATTCTAATCAACCATTCGCTATCAATTCATTTTCACACCAATCACAACCAATAAATATCGTCCATGGTTTGTGGACGACGGGCGTATATATATATTTATATAAGCATTTCACTTCTATTTCAACACATATACAATTTTTACAACGCATATATAACTTATACATCGAACGTACAACTTATACGATGCTTATACATGAGGTGTACAATGCTTATATAACTCATACACCGACTATATAATTTATACATCGTCGTTTTCCATATCGTTTATATTTAGAAATCTCACATTGGGTTCCACTCCACCAAAAATAGCAGAAGTCTCAGAAAAATATGCAGTCTCTTCTAGAATGTAGAAGACATCCACACGAGTCCACTGTCTCTTGTTTCACTGAATTTCGATAACACAGCAAAAAGATATGATTTTTACAAGTTTGCAACGCTTTACAGTGTTATTTTCAGTTAAAAATAGCCAAAGTCGCACCTTTTCAGAACTGGTTCCAAACTAGGTTTGGATTTTTCGCGAAATCCGTGAAGCCATGCGTGGATCGGAGGGTACAGCGTCGAAGGGGAGAGTGGGGCGCGCCTGCGTGCGGTGGAGCAATCAGGTGCGGTGCACCCTGTTGGCGGTGGCGGAGATCCAAACGCGGCGCCTTCCTCGAGGTGATTCTCCTCCAACCGGCGAGAAACTGACGATGGTGGGTATTGATTTGAAGCTCTCTCTGAGCTCTTCAAAATGCTTCAAGAATCACGTGATTTCGTTGAGTGGTTGCGGAGAAAAGGTGGAGAGAAGTTTTGAACCCAATTCCGTCGTGCGCTTGAGAGTTACGGGGAGAGAGAAAGGCTTTGTTGACCAATAGGATTTTTTCTTTAATTTTTTTTTTAAATTTCGAAATTACCCTCTTTCACACACGAACCCCAATTCAAACCCAACGACTATCGTTCTTAGCATTTTACCCCCATTCCGAACACAATGGGATATGTTTCGTAGGCCCATTCGACTGTTTCAGTCAGTTTTCCTTCAAATTAAAATATAAAACATTCAATATTCGATTTGAACGTACATTTCAATTTGCCGGGGCCACATACTGATTCTAAAAATTCCCAAAAAATAAATCTAGCTATGTTTTGACGACACGGTCCCAACAAAACTAGTCTCGTTGAATTCTGAGACCGTTTGAAAAATGGCCTATTTCTGGTCGATCCAATTTAATAGAAATCGACCAAACACATTTTCTTTTGCTACGCTCACATATTAACTTCAAAAATTATGAAATTTGAAACCTAGAAATAATTTGACATCCCGAATCCAACAAAAGCGGTTTCGTCGAATTCTGAGGTCGTTTGCAAAATGGCCATTTTCACGGGCTATACAAACTCTATAGCGACCTTTCTGAAAATTCATCTGGAAACTTCGATTTTTCAGATTCGTTAGAATGATATTCACTAACAGACTTAAATATTTTTGGTTTCGCTAAAATCCATTTTGTTTTGCACCCGGTACAGCCAGTCAAAGTTTGAATTCAAATTTTGAAACTACCGCGCCATTTCAGGCCTTGTTTATAATTAGAATTAATTATATTCGTTTTCATATGTTGATTCAAACTTACTTTTCATCGTTATTATTTAAAATATTTATTTTAAATATTTAAAATCCACTAAAATAGCCAATTTAAAAAAAAATGGTTCAGATTTTCCAGATCGTTACAATCTCCCCCACTTAAAACTTGTCGTCCCCGAAAAGGAACAAAGTCTAAAAAGGTTTGATTAATCAACTCTATGTCCAATCTGGCTTCCATTCTCCAACTTTCAGTTTCTGAGAATTTTCAAATTCTTCAAAATTTTGGCTAACACCCGGAATTTTCGAAAATTTTCTCCATAACCTCCTTTGTACAGGGAGGGGTTTGGAAATTTATTGGGCCGTATTAGGTACCCAATAAATCCTATAAAGCATAACATATTTATAGTGATATATTCTGGTGTTTACAGGGGAGTGTGTATAGATAATAACTCCAGAGAATAAATTCTCCTCACCGTGCCAAAGCCTAAGGGAGTGTGTATTTTTAATTACTCCAGAGGATAAATCCTCGTCACCTTGTCCCGTGTGGGAAATAAATAATCCATGTGCCATATCTAACAACTAGAGAGACGTGATTATTGTCAACTCTAGACCCGTGTGGGGTTTTTATTAATCTGGCAATTTATCTTTACAATTTTATATGGTCCATATCAGTCATCAGTTCAACCTGTAATATATAGTCATCGCCATACAAGCCTCTTGCTCGTATGGTAAATCTTCCACCTCGTCACACAAGCTCCAAATGCTTATGTGGTATATGATGAAGTATGCCTATCTTCAAGAAGTATGCCATGTAGTGTAGTTCAAAATTAATTGTTACTATCCTATTGCGACGTTTATTATTACGCACAGAATAACAAGCACTCCGCATCCAATGGCATTCACAGGAGTTGATATAATAATATTTCGCATCCAACTCATTAAGGTTTACCTATTTTTCGGGCACGTAAATGAAATCTTTACTCAACAGCTAATTCATATACCTGTTCAAACATATATGATGCACATGTATATATTTCTATCTATTTTTAAATCAGTTCAGTATGTGATTTAATCGAATAAATTCTACCATTATTCTCTTATTGATTAAATTAACTATCGTTTTAATAATTTAATTAATCAAATCTACTATCACACAAAACAAACAATACAATCAATTTGTTTTTAAATTTTCAAAATCATACAAATTAATTCATCACTCTTTTTAAATTAATCAGGCTATAGAATTAAAAGTGCACATCCATGAAAAGAGAATAACAACAAAGTAGAGAACCAAATGGTAATGCAAAGTATGGAAAATGTACCTAGCACCAGAGTCAATCAGAGAAATCCACTCGACACTTAGGATAGGCTTTCTGAATGCTCTCCTCAGTTTCCCAAGTACAATCTCGTGGATCTCCACTCCATTGCACTTTGACTAAGTGAACCTTCTTGTTCCTCAGTTCTTTGGTTTCTTTGCTGATAATCTTTAGCGGCTCTCTTCTCACAGCTAATTCTGGAGTAATTTCAATATCCTGTTGAGCTGCTTCTTCCACGATCAAGTCTGGATCATGAACGTGCTTTCGAAGTAGAGATATATCAAATACATCATGTACTCCAGGAAACCAATCAGGCAATTTAACTTTATAAGCGAGGGTTCCAATCCGTTCAAGAATAGGGAGTGGACCAATAAATCTGGGTGCCAACTTTCCAGTTTTGCCAAATCGAATCACTCCCCTCATCGGGGAAATCTTTATATACACATAATCACCAACAGAAAAAGCCAAATCCCTTCTTCTCGAATCAGCATAGCTCTTATGTCGGCTTTGAGCGGCGAGTAATCGTTTCTTAACGAAATCAACTTTGTCGGCAGCTTTAAGGATCATATCAGGTCCCAATACAAGTTTATTTCCAGGTTCGACCCAACAAGCAGGAGATCGGCACGGTCTACAATACAATGCTTCGAATGGTGACATTGTCAGGCTCGCCCGGTAGCAGTTGTTATATGAGAATTCGGCCAAATGTAAATGGTCTTCCCATGATCCACCGAAATCAAGAACACAAGCCCGCAATAGATCTTCTAAAATACGATTCACCCTCTCAGTCTGACCATCTGTCTGAGGATGATAGGCGGTGCTCAAGTTCAGCTTTGTTCCCAGTTCTACTTGAAATGCCTCCCCGAACTTGCTAGTGAATATTGGATCTCTATCACTAACTATACTGATCGGTACTCCGTGTAGTCTAACAATTTCCTTGAAGTATATCTGCGCCAGACTCTGAGCAGTTATGTTTGATCTGACAGGTATGAAATGGGCGGTCTTGGTGAAGCGATCTACGATCACCCAAATACTGTCATTTCCTTTTCTGGTTCTGGGCAAACCATCTATGAAGTCCATGGAAATATGTTCCCACTTCTAACCTGGGACGTCCACCGGTTGCAACAATCCAGCAAGTTTCTGTTGGTCGCTCTTGACTAGTTGGCAAGTAGGGCATCGACTAACATATATTGAAACGTTTCTTTTCATAGCCTTCCTCTAGAATGTTCGCTTGAGATCGTTATGCATTTTGGCCACACCGGGATGGATACTTAGTTTGGATTTTTGACACTCGTCTAACACTTCCCTTTTTAATTCGGGGATGGCGGGAACACAAATCCTTCCTTTTAATCTCAGAGTCCCATCGTTATCTATTTGAAAACACGAGGGTTCGCCTTTCTGGATCCTTTTGATCATATCCTTTATAAAATTATCATCCTTCTGAAGAATAGATATTTTGTCAATCAAGGAAGTCGTAATGATATAACTGGCGATCATTACATTTTTCGACTCAACGCATCGGCCACGACATTGGCTTTCTCTGGAGTGTATAGAATCTCAAAATTGTATGCTGCAAGGAACTCTAGCCAACGTTGCTGCCTCAGATTCAAGTCTTTCTGGGTGAACATATACTTTAACGACTGGTGATCTGTAAACAGTTCGAATTTTTCACCCAGAAGATAGTGTCTCAAGATTTTCAAAGCAAATACTATAACCAACAACTCAAGAACATGAGTGATGTAGTTTTTCTCGTGCGGCTTCAGTTGATGGCTAGCATAAGCAACCACCTGACCTCTTTGCATTAACACTGCACCAAGGCCTTCTCTAAAGGCATCTGTCCAGACTTTCAAGTCCTGTTTGCCGTCGATAATCGTTAACACTGGAGTCGTTGTTAATCTTAACTTTAGCTCTTCAAAATCCTCCTCACATTCAGGAGTCCACTTGAATTTTGAGTGTTTCTTTGTAAGCTTCGTTAAGTGACTAGATATCTTCGAAAAATCTTTAACGAACTTCCGGTAATAACTAACCAATCCGAGAAAACTGCAGACTCTGTATGAGTATTGGGAAGTTTCCAATTTTGAATAGATGTGATTTTACCTGGATCCACAGCAATTCCTTCTTTCGATACGACGTGGCCACGAAATTTCACTTCATCTTGCCAGAATATACATTTGGACAGTTTGGCTTTCAATACATTCCTTCTGAGAATTTCCAGAACCTGTTCCAAATGTTTTTCATGTTCGGCCTTTGATTTAGAGAAGAATAGAAAATCGTCAATAAAAACCAGAACAAACTTATTCAGGACTCCTCTGAACACTCTATTCATCAAATCGATGAAGTAAGCTGGAGCGTTACATAAGACGAACGGCATTACTAACCACTCATAGAATAAGTCTGGACCTCTGAGTGTTGTCATAGGAACACACTCTTCGGCAATTCGAAGCTGATGGAAGCTTGTAGCTAGGTCCATCCTTGAAAATACTTGTGCTCCATTCAGATGATCCAATAAATCATCGATTCACGGCAATGGATATTTATTCTTTATTGTTTGCTTATTCAAATCACGATAATCCACACATAGTCGCAGAGTACCGTAAGATTTTGGGATAAACACCACTGCTGCTCCCCAATCAGAGAAACTAGGCCAGATCAGACCCTTCCATACGAGCTGTCGTGTTTGATTGTCTAATTCCTCTTTCTCTTTCAAGGTCATTCTTCGAATAGCGTGAACTACTGGCCTTGCATTCGGGATTAAAGCAATTTTGAAATCAATTTCTCTTTGCGGAGGTAAGCGAAAAACTTCTTCGAACACATCCGCATAATTCTTGATGACAGGAATATCTTTTATGAGGTCGGGAATATTCTCTGTGACTACTAGGATATTTTCAATTTGAGCAGGAGAAACATCCAAAGCTGACCAAAAGTCTTTTCTATTTGAATTCTGAGCTTCACAGGGTATGGTTATATAATTCCCTGATTTAATCTTTGCCCTAACAACTCTCTCGGCCCACCTAACCTCTGCTTCATATTTGCTTAGCCAATCCAATCCCAAAATAAGATCGAATTCAGTAAAATTCATGACGATAGAGATGGTAGGAACTTATAGCAGGAAAAAGAGACAGGTACTGCACAAACCTAACTGAGATCGAGGGAACCCCCAACCAGATTATGGACAGTCATTGGTTCCTTGAGCTTCTTCAAATTCAAATCCAACTTCTTAACTGCATTCTTGGCAATGAAGCTTCGAGATGCGCCCGTATCAAACAGTACTTTAACTGGAATGTTTTTGACATTGAGCATGCCTTCTAAAACATCTGGCCTTTCCTGAATAGCTGAAGGCTCAGAAGTTTCTGCTACTTCATTTATATGTACTGCTTCAGATTTCTAAGATAACGGGCAGGCCTTGGAAAGATGACCGGCCTGATGGCATTGACTGCACTTTCTATTCTATTGAAATCCCTTCTTTGGTTTGAACTTATTCTTTCTTTGTTGGTTCCAAGATTTTCAACTTATCGCCAAATGTCCTTGTCTATTGCAGCTTGAGCACGTGGCGGTCGTTACTGGTTCTTTCCCAGATCTAGCCCTTTTCCTCTTGGCACTGGGATTCTTACTGACCTCAGACATCGTACTGGCCTCAAGACGATCAGTTTCAGACTCACCTTTATTACTAGAACTGACTTCCTCTTCGTCGCGCAACATACCTTTCCTGTCGAGATCCTCATACTGGTAAGCCATGTATATCATTTCAGAGAAAGGAAGCTTCACATTCCTCATTAAACTATTTTGATATTTCCTTTGTAGGCCATGAATAAACCTCAGATTCTTCTTCTTTGGATCTTGAATCAGATGGGAAGCAAAGTGAGAAAGTTCGTTGAATTTTATATGATATTATGGAATGGTCATATGTCCTTGTATCAGATAAGAGAATTCATCACATAATCGCTCAGTAGCTTCAGGAGGAGTAAATATTTCTAGGAAAATCTCTTTAAATCTATCCTAGATGATATCACCTTCTGGATTATCTTTGATGATTGTTTCACACTAGATTAAAGCTTCATTTTGAGCGCCCAAGATGCTACTAATCTTTTCTGATTATCTTTCAACTGGATACGTTCAAAAATTCTTTCGACAGAACTCATCCAAGCTTGAGCCTGAATTATAGATTCATTGACCGAGAATTATGCTCCGCCCAGATTTCGATATCTCTTTAATAGAGCCTCTAGATTGGGTTTTGCATTTCTTCTGTTTCTGACACTCATTTTCTAGTAGTTCTGCAAATAGCAGATTAAGTGTTAGGTCACAGAAAAGATATTTCAAAACATAGAAACATATACTTCAAATGTAAATGTGTCTATTGGGTGTATTTCATTCTACTTTACTCATACTAGGATATTACTGATACTATCTGTAATGAGTTTCCCGTCCTAGAACACTACTGGTTCTATTTCTGACGAGTTCGTTAGTACGTTATATTCCAGCACTAAGCTTAACCAAAGCTCTGATACCACGTTGTGATGACCCCAAACCCCGTACTAACGGTGGCAAGGGTAATCTTTGGAATATAACACATAAACAGATAATAGCAGAACAGAAATAAATAAATACACCAGGTAATGTACAAATAATACACTGGATAAACGTAATCATCAGAGTTACACAATATACAGTATCATACTTAGTACAAATACAGTTCAGCTATACATAAATGCCTACAACGGAAAACAAACATAATATGTATAGTAGGAGCTGAACAGCATAAAAAGAGATAAATGATAGAATCCATCTTCAGCTCCAGCTATCCAGAAAGAGCCTGCTAAGCTGTATACAAGGCTGCCCGTGTAGAAAAAGGGGCACCCGAGTTTGCAAGTGAAACAAACTACGTGTCGGTCATGGGACTGGTATGAAAAATCTACTTAACACATTTATAATATGGCTAATCACGGGAACACGCCACTTTCGTGGAACAAGTTTACTCCATTGGATTGCCAGTGCTTTAAAACAAATCATTCTTTTAAACATCGCAAAGCTTTTTATAAAAATGAAGCCATTATAAGACTCAGTTCCCATCACACAATGCAACGCAAACCGGAGGATAGAGTTTTTACCTTATAATGGCCAAAATATGCTTGATACGAATAAAACAAAAGAATTTGATATTATTACTAGTGTTTATACGTTTCAAAAACAATTTCAAATCATAAGTATCAATCATAGACGGCATTAATGCCCCATACCACTATGTCGCCATATATAGGTATACAATCAAAACCGCACAGTCACGTATTTGGAAATTGGATTTCCGTCATGAACCAAGGCAAAAGATAGTCCTTACTGAATTCGAGACGCTCTAGCCCGCCCATCAGGATCAGAGCTCAAGTGACCCTTGGATCGTCAGGGCCGGTCCACTGATGTGGATTAAAATTCCTGAACACTGCGTTTCCCCGCCCTTTGGGGCGTAAGTGAGCCAACGAATGACTCCATCAGTCCCGGATCGACCGATATAATCGAGGCGCCTCACAACAGCAACAACCACATAGGTGAAAATAATATAAATGTCAGCCAGTTTAAGCACCGACACCACCTCTAACTAGAAAGAAACGCATGCCCTCCCTGAAGTCCTCTCCCGTTTCTGGTTCATACCGGGTGTGAGGCTTGCGAATTCACGTTATACCCAAAGCTACGCCACACAGGCGGTGCTTTGATCATCAACCACAGGACTTTGCTTTTCAAAAGAAGCCCTGATCACTGCACCTTAGCATGCCACACAGGCAATTCACACCATGCAACTGATGGCTATCAATCACACAGAATGAATTTCAATGTCAGACACACAGTCCATTTACAAGTCCGTTCTGGGTCTGAACGAAACCGGAGGCACTATATACCTCGCAAACCCATCGATCTCCATGTACATTTGGACGATTACCACTTATTATCCATATTTCGGGATGCCTCCCAATCAGGACATCAGTTACTATCCAAACGAGGTAAAGATCTCCGGTCTTTAACCACCGTCTTCATCTTCGACTTCTTATCGTCGATACAGTTATTCAGAATGGGATAAACCCAGTCTTTCTGAGCAACTCGCGTATATAAATAACTATTGCTACACAAACACAACATACGCCTCATTCCAATTTATTTAGTCACTAACCGTCAATCAGTAAGAGAACAATTTCCCAAATATTAACCCCGAAGGCCGAAACCAACATCTGATCAAAACCCAGGAAACCATTCGACTTAGCTAACGTTCAGTTAATTTCTAAATTTCACATTCCATATCGTTTATAATATTTTATAACGATTTATCGCTATTTTTATTTATTTTAAAATAGCCAATTTATTCAAACGACGCTTCGGGCCATAACGCGGTCGTGGCGCTGTTTTTCTTCAGATTTGATTTACACATATCTGAAAATCTAACCGTTGGATCTTCACAAGTTTTATATCAATAGAAAGATCTTTTCAAAACAATTCCAATGGTTCCAGCTTTGGGAAAATCCGACGGTTGGATCTCCCGGTACAATCATTTGAAGTTTCGATTTCAAAATACGAACTGCAGCGTCGTTATTCGATTTAATATAATTATATTTATATATATATAAATATAATCGATTATGCCGATGTTTTTCTTTAGATTTGAATTAAACAATCCAGACAATCCAACCGTTGGATCTTCACAAAGTTGGTGTCGTTGGAAAGATATTTCCAAAGCGAACCAAAGGTTTCGGTTTCGGGAAAACCCGATGGTCGGATTTCCCGCACTAATCGTTTGAAATCACGGTTTCAAAACACGAACTACGGCTTCATTATTCGATATATTTCGATTCTATATATATATATATATATATATCGATTCTTCGATTTCAAAGCTATATTCTTTTCATACATTTGATAAAAATGATATTTTTATCCAACAAACATTCACTTCGACACTTCACTATTTTTAACAACTCATGTATATAGTAAAAATGTGATTTTTATTGTAAAACAATTCATTTCAAAACACGATTATTTTATATATTTCATATTGGTAATAAAAATATGATTTTTATTATAAAACAATTTATTTTAAAACACGAATACCATTCAACACATGAATTTCTATTCAACGAATGAATTTCTATTCAACACATGAAGGTTTTCTATAGTTTGTATATATATATATATAGTAAAAATGTGATTTTTATTGTAAAATGATTTATTTCAAAACACGACTATTTTATATAATCCATATTGATGAAAAAAATTTATGATTTTTAGTATAAAACAATTTATTTTAAAACACGAATACCATTCAACAAATGAATTTCTATTCAATGAATGAATTTCTATTCAACACATGAAGGTTTTCTATTCAACACACGAATATAGTTTCAACACATGAAAATAATTCTAACACATGAATATTATTCAAAATTTCGGCAGCAAAACGGCAGGGTAGTTAAAACCGGGGTCGTCCCTAGTACGGCTCCTCGCTCTACCTTAAAGCCTCGCAGCTTTTGACAATGGGGATTTCATGCATCTAGTTTGCATGCAGGCGGCATGTATATTTTTTTCATTTCCACAAACTAATCCTATGTGGTTTCAACCAAATAATTCTCAACCACAAACGGATATTTTTCAACCACAATCAATCAATTTCAACCACAAACAATTCTAATCAACCATTCGCTATCAATCCATTTTCACACCAATCATAACCAATAAATATCGTCCATGGTTTGTGGATGACAGGCGTGTATATATATATATATTTATATAAGCATTTCACTTCTATTTCAACACATATATAATTTTACAACGCATCTATAACTTATACATCGAACGTAGAACTTACACAACGCTTATACATGAGGTGTAAAACGCTTATATAACTCATACATCGACTATATAATTTATACATTGTCATTTTCCATATCGTTTATAATTTAGAAATCTCACATTGGGTTCCACTT
Source organism: Allium sativum (assembly GCA_030737875.1). Classification (NCBI taxonomy): domain Eukaryota; kingdom Viridiplantae; phylum Streptophyta; class Magnoliopsida; order Asparagales; family Amaryllidaceae; genus Allium; species Allium sativum. The sequence goes on from CM060912.1 coordinate 138,049,987, forward strand.
CATCAAAAATAGCAGAAGGCTCAGAAAAATATGCGGTCTCTTCTAGAATGTAGAAGACGTCCACACGAGTCCACTGTCTCTTGTTTCACTGAATTTTGATAACACAGCAAAAAGATATGATTTTTACAAGTTTGCAACGCTTTAGAGTGTTATTTTCAGTTTAAAATAGCCAAAGCCGTAACTTTTCGAAACTGGTTCCAAACTAGGTTTGGATTTTTCGCGAAATCCGTGAAGCGATGTGAGGATCGGAGGGTACAGCGTCGAAGGGGAGAGTGGGGCGCGCCCGCGCGCGGTGGAGCGGTTAGGTGCGGTGCACCCTGGTGGCGGCGGCGGAGCTCCAAACGCGGCGCCTTCCTCGAGGTGATTCTCCTCCAACCGGCGAAGAAACTGACGATGGTGGATATTGATTTGAAGATCTCTCCGAGATCTTCATAGTGCTTCAAGAATCACGTGATTTCGTTGAGTGGTTGCGGAGAAAAGGAGGAGAGAAGTTTTGAACCCAATTCCGTCGTGCGCCTGAGAGTTACGGGAAGAGAGAAAGGCTTTGTTGACCAATAGGATTTTTTTCTTTAATTTATATATTTTTGAATTTCGAAATTACCCACTTTCACACACGAACCCCAATTCAAACCCAACGACTGTCATCCCCAGCGTTTTACCCCCGTTACGAACACAATGGGATATGTTTCATAGGCCCATTCGACTGTTTCAGTCAGTTTTCCTTCAAATTAAAATATAAAATATTCAATATTCGATTTGAACGTACATTTAAATTTGTCGGGGCCACATACTGATTCTAAAAATTCCCGAAAAATAAATCTAGCTATGTTTTGACGATAAGGTCCCAACAAAACTAGTCTCATCGAATTCTGAGACATTTGAAAAATGGCCCGTTTTTGGTTGATCCAATTTAATAGAAATTGACCAAACACATTTTCTTTTTCCACGCTCACATATTAACTTCAAAATTATGAAATTTGAAACATAGCAATAATTTGACGTCCCGGATCCAACAAAAGTGGTTTCGTCGGATTCTGAGCTCGTTTGCAAAATGGCCATTTTCACGGGCTATACAAACTCTATAGCGACCTTTCTGAAAATTTATCTGGCCATAACTTTTGCAACCCGCTATGAAACTTCGATTTTTCAGATTCGTTAGAATGATATTCACTAACAGATTTAAATATTTTTGGTTTCGCTCAAATCCGTTTTGTTTTGCACCCGGTACAGCCAGTCAAAGTTTGAATTCAAATTTTGAAACTACCGCACCATTTCAGGCCTTGTTTTTAATTAGAATTAATTATATTCGTTTTCAAATGTCGATTCAAACTTACTTTTCATCGTTATTATTTTAAAAAAAATTAATATTTAAAATCCACTAAAATAGCCAATTAAAAAAAAAAATTGGTTTAGATTTTCTGGGTCGTTACAGGTTAACGAGAAAAATTTATATACATAAGTTTAAAATTCTAATTGTGATCAATAATTAGTTTTATCTTTTTTCCCACCTTAAGAAAAATGAAACATTGATATCCCCTATGTCGTTATAATTTTCTGAAAGGTAACTATCTCGGTTTCATATATGAAATTTATATAAAATCTTTGAAAAAGACTTTCTTCCATAAGAAAAAAGAACTTACTATCTTTGGGATCTGATGTTACACCGCTGCTCAATACTTTAGTGGATCGACTATATTACATAAGTTGATTCCTAACTTTATATATCATTTCATGACATAAGTAAGCAGTTTTTAACTGTATCAACCCAAAAGCTTGCTAATTGATCTTTACGATGCTTTTTTATCAATTTGATTCTTCATCCATAGAATATAGTATGAAGGCTTTAGCTATATCTATTTACTTCCTTTTTTGTTATCATGAGGTTTCTTTCCTTGCTACAGCTGGTAAAAATCATTGCTCTGAACGATGCATATGTAGAAAGCCTTTTTTTTCTAGCATTGACTAGTTAATTTTATCTTTTTTCTTTCTTTTTATAGTGGAGATAGTCGCACGTAATGACAGATCACGACCATATTATTAAAAGCTTGTAGTAAGAATGGGTTTCGTTCTAATGCTCGGAAATAGTATTCCAAAGCCTTTGTATGCTCCCCATTGCTTGTGTGTATAAGGCCTATATTATAAAGTATATAACTTCGATCATAGGGATCAATTTCTGATCCAGTAGCTTCATAATAATTCTGTAAAGCTTCTGCGTAATTTCCTTCGGATTGAGCTGACATCTGTTACGGTCGTTCATTTATTTTATTCAAAAAATCTCCGCTCCAGAACCATACGTGAGATTTTCATCTCATACGGCTCCTCCCTTCTGTGCATAGTAATAAGGGGAATAAGTCATGGAATCTAAATTTCACTATTCTCATTATGAACTGAACTGATAGGAGCGGGTATTTTTACAAGAAATCTCTAGCTAGCCTTCCCGCAAGAGGTTTTTTAAGACCTATCATATTAGTACTAGATAGAAATGGTAACTACAACGATTTCTTTGTCCTCAACGCTTACTATTTCCAGGAATTAGTCACTTCAACAATCTTTGATGGTTATACGAGTATCCAAAGTACGAACGAGATGGATGTTTGTTGTCGCAACCATTCTTGTTAGCCCCGATACCGATAAGGAAAGGGTAATGTTTACCAAAGTTTTTGTGTTGTTGATTCCTAGTGTAGTGCTTCTTCCCCTATGCCGCCTATTGGTACTAGTGGAGTAGGATTGACCTGCAATACAGAACCTATAGGTATAACCTTTCGTTTAATACTAAAATCGACAATAAAGATATCTGAGGCTGAATCAATCGAGGATACACGAAAGAAGGAATTGTTCTATCTCCAAACTTTACCTTCACTAAACGTAACTTTATTTCAATAATTTGTTTCCTTATATTCCGAAATGCGTCTTTTTCTCGTAAGACTTCGTTGAGGGCTAAAAAAATAAGAACAAAAAATCAAATCGCACCATCTCTATAATAGGTAAATGCTTTTTTTTCTCCTGAAGTTGTCGGAATTATTCATAATAAAATATTTGTAACACCCCACCTCCGCCAGGGAGGCTCTTGCAAGCACTCTGACTTTGGAGGGGCGTTTGAATCAGGTAAACATGCATAATTATATATCAAGGCAGAACAAGAACATATGTATATGTGTAAACAGAGTAAATAACATAGATAAAACAGCGGAAGATTTCAAACCATTTCAAAACAAGTCTGGTACAACATAATGTCAATTTTCCAAATACACAAGTCTAGATAAAACAACATTACTAAGAAACTGAAATACATAAGTACTATCCCCAAAATAAGTGATAACCATAGCTAGCTTCATGTCGAAACCGTACATGAGCTGAAATCCCACAAGCAAGCAATCCGAAATCCAAGCTAAGCTCCAACGTTCCCACCCTGAGAACCTGGGGGGGAAACGGAAGAAAAGAGGCGAAAGAAAACAGGTCAGTCAAAAAGACTGAGTAAGCCCTACTACAATCAATGTAAACTGATAAAGTTAACTGACATGAAGAGCAGGGATGATCATAAGGATAACAACATACTAGCATGATGATTAACTAACAAGGTAGATAAAGGTGTCATCGCATAATCAGGATTAAGGGTTTTGCACCACATGTGTACTAGCAAACTAACATGACTTGAATAAACAAGTATTGATCCCTTGGTCCAAGCTTTGGCCCAATAACATGTAGTGACCTCAATACGAGGTCCAAAGTGTAAACAAGAAGTGATCCCCAGGCCCAAGTTTGGCCCAAACATCATGAATGACCTAAACCAAGGTCAAACTAGCACGGTCTAGTCGATCGGCTCCCTATAAGCCTAACTCGTCAAGTGTCGGTGTCATACGGCCCAACTACGAAGTGTAGCTAAACTGTGCTAGGTCCACCCTAGGGTGTATCAAGTCCTAGGGTGTCAACCACTGACATAAATCAATGCACGCACAGTCTAAACCTACTGGTGCCCGTGCCTGCTTTTTCAACTTCGGACCATGTGCACGACCATGGCCCGCCTGAACCTACACCGGCGCACCTACTCAGCCGTCGTTTTGGTCACTTACATGGCATCCAGTAATCGTGCCCCTCCCTAGCCTAGTCCCTAGGGTATCATGATACAACTAAGAGGGTTACTGGTGCAAAGGACCACGTAACTAGGGTTTCCTTAATGGGTTAAACGTGGTTAACCCAACCCATTCAAGTACCAAGTTAGTTAAGTGTACCCAAGGTTCATGACTTAACCCTACCAACCCATCGTGTTTAATTGGTTAAGTATTCAAGCGGTCCATGACTTAACCCTAATCATGAGGCATTAATTAATTTAATGCGCCTTAACCTCTCACATTAGACTTTGTTGCGGTTACTAGTTAAGCCGGTCGGTTCCGGGTAGCTTTACACCACAACTTGGTCTAACCTCGGGTTCAAGGTACAACATGACCAACTTCTCACATTGGGTCCTATTGTTTGTAGCAACTAGTTAAGCCGGTCGGTTCCGGGTAGGTTTACGCTACAAACTCAACCCCAACCTCGAGTTGGTCACACTTATATTTTCTAAGTGTCATGTCCATCATGTTTCCAAAACACATTATAAGTTTTCAAGCAATTGGGTAGACCTAACTTAATAGGTAAATTCCCAATGGGTAGACCTAACTTAATAGGTAAATTCCCAAGCTTATGTTTTTATGTCTTTTAAGTTTACCCAACCCCAAACGCAATCCCATCGCTTACATATCGCAATAGCGCATAAAGGATAGAAAGAGGGAACTTGGCATAATCATGACATAAAGGTATTGAAGCCACAAGTTTAACATGGAGGCATATGAAATGTTCATATGTTCATACACTTGCCTATTACATTTTTAGGCCTCAAAAGCATGCATAAAACCAAACTTGGCATATTGGTGATACATGGTGCTAAATGACATGTAGAAATGGCCATAAGTTCGCATTTAGCCTCACATGCAAGTTATCATAAGGGATATGATAACTTACATGTTGCCAAAATGCAACCTTTAGCCTAAAGCTTGAAGCTTTATGCTCATAAACCCAAGATAAGCTTGCATAACATGATAACATGAACAAAAGGATCCACCCAAACTTGCATAACATAACTTGCATATCATATGACAAACTTGCATATCAAACTTGCATAACATACTTGCATATCATATGACAAACTTGCATATCAAACTTGCATAACATAACTTGATGAACTTGCATAACACATCAAAGTAAACTTGCATATCATGGCAAACTTGCATATCATACATTTAACTTTAGAGTTTAAGTATGAAAGTAGAATAGGGCTTACAATGCTTAGGAAATATGACAAAGCTCTTATGCAACAAATTAAACCCAAAATGCAAGATTTAATAGAAAACCCTTAAGCCAAAATGATCAAAACTCTTGCTTTATGATGCAAATATAGAAACTTGACTTGAATGCAAGCTAATGATGCTCATACAAGTTTGAAAACACTTGTATGCATGGAAAATCTCTCATAGAAATTTATTTAGGAATTTGTGAAGAGAGTGGAGGCCATGAGAGGATTGATTTTGCCATAGTTTAGTTGTATGAATGAATAATGATGATTTAGGGTTAGGTTAGGGCCTTATTTATAGATTAGGCAAGTGTTTTAGGCCATAGGATTAAACCCTAGTTCCAATCTCAGCCCTCAAAACCGAATCTGGCCCCCAAGCTCAACACAATCTCTAAATGGTGCACCAGGCTAAACAGCCCGGCTGGACCAAGTCGACAGCCAAGTCGACAGGGCTGCCTACTTTGGTCCAACCAAGTCGACTCCCAAGTCGACAGGGTTGTCGACTTGGGTGCTGTGGCGGGAACTTTCCCCCCTAGCCCAATCTGACCTAATTTTTCAAATTCAAACTTGAATTTGAAATCTGTTTTTACTTTGAATTTTTCTGAAAACTTCGTTGGGCCTTAATCGGGTCATACGGACTCCGATTTTCGAAAACTCGGACTCTATTTTGCGTATTTTTCCGAGACGAACGCAATGGCATAGCCCATTTCCCTTGATTCAGATTTTAGAATTAAATTCTGCCTCGATTTACATCATTACAGGTTATTGAAAATACGGGTTGTTACATTCTCCCCTCCTTAAAGGATTTCGTCCCCGAAATCTTCAAGTTAGGAAGAACGTATCCTACCATCCAATCATCCATCTACTCAAAACATCATCCACGAGCAATCATTGTCCTTACAAGATTCTAAATGTTGTATGAACATATGCAAAGGTGTGTGTATATGTACTTATCTAATGCAAATATCATCAATGCAAATTATGTTAGTGAAATGAATCCATATGTATGCAATTCCTAACATAATGTATAACCTCTATATGTGTGCACATAACATACATCCATATGCAACATCCATGTGATAACACAAAAATTTTCATCCATGAATAAGCGTAAACACTCATGCATATGCAATATGAGGAGTGTGTGAGCCGATCTAGTGCCTATCGTGTATAATGCATCCACGAGTAACCACTTGCAAACACTTGCAACCACTTGCAACCATCAAGCATAACATGTTTCAAACACATGTTTCATCCAAAGGGTTTCTACCTAAGGTTCTCATGACAAGATTAACACGATATACTAGATAATCCAGACAAACATGGATAGCGAAAGATATGCTACAAAGAGATCGGGAAGATAAGCAGGATATACTCCTCTTTCGGATTACAAGAAATCCCTTCCTAACCCAACCCATATTCTATAAAAGCCCAAAAGGTTTAGTCAACCTAACGGACCCCCTTCAAACCCTGACATGTATTTCTAGCCAATAAGTCATAACTCCCGACAGAAATAGGACCGAAAAATGGGACCGAGAGGATAAAAAGATAGCATGCGAGTAAGTTCCGCAGGAAAACAAGGATCAAGGATATACTCTTAGAAAGAGATATGATGCGCGTATCTAGCCTTCAATCTTCTAAGTCACGTTTCCTTGAGCTTAACTCCACTGTGCTTTGACCGTCTTTTACCTCATGATTTCTTAGCTTCTTAACTCTTATTTCCAAATATGAGTTGGAACCCATTTCATTGTCGCCTCTCGTCTTCCTCTTTCACTTACTCTACTATCATTCTTGGCTTAAGCATAACCATGACCTCATGATTTTATGCAAGCTCTCCAAAATTCACTAGTGAATCCTGGATCTCGTTTACTTACCATAAAGTATTCCACGCAGCAGAACTTTTCTCGAAAATACCAATCCACGTTGCCAATGAACCATCCGCCTGCGAATGATAGGCCGTGCTTAGATTTAGTTGCTTGCCCATGACTTCTCGTAGACTATCCCAAAACTGGCTAGTGAAGATTAAGTCATGGTTACTAACTATAATTTAGTGAACCTCGTGCAACTGCTTTATTTCTTGAAAGTAAACTGTTGCTAGCTATGATGCAGTCCTTTCGCTCTTTACCGGAGTGAAATGAGCGCTCTTCGTGAGTCTACCTACTATGACCCACATGCTCGTATTCTCTTCCGTTGACCTAGGCAGTCCATCCACGAAATCCTTCGTGATGCTTTTCCCTCTTCCATTGCGGGGACCTCCAACGGATATAATGGCCCACCGGGCTTCTACGACTCGGCCTTTAACCTGTTGGCACAACATGCACCTTGGGAAAATCTCGGCCACCTCCTCGGGTGATGTGCATCTTCAAGAACCTTCTTTCTCTCATCGCGTCTTAGCCATCCCTAGTTATCTATAGCGAGGTGTCTTAACATCTCGCCTCGAATTAACTTGTCCATGATCTCGACTAACTGCGGGTCTTCTTTCTGCGAAGTCCCTGCTTGATCCAGAAGGATAGGTCTAAGCTCAAGGGACGCTAACTAACTAATTAAACTGAGAGAACTTCTTTTTTCAATTGTCCTCGTCGGAGCTTTCCGGTCTTGAACCACGACCACTTTAGCAGGATCCACCACTAAGCCTTGCTTAGAAACTATATGCCCAAGAAATCTAACTCCTTTTTCTCCAAAATGACATTTGGTGGACTTGGCTTTCAACTGATGCGCTCTAAGCGTATCCATCACCTCCTTGAGATGTCTTGCGTGCTCTTCCTCATCCTTTGAGAAGATCAGAATATCATCTATGAAGACTACCACAAACTCGTTTAGGAACTCCCTAGACACCCTACTTATCAAGTCCACGAAGTAGGCGGGTGCATTAGTCAAACTGAATGGCATGACCAGCCATTCTAAGAATCCATCTGGAGTTCTGAACGCAGTCTTGTCTATACTATCCTCAGCTACTCTGAGCTGATGGAATCCAGTAGCAAGATCAAGAGGAAACAGATGTTCCTACAAGCTGATCAAACAAATCATCGATCCTTGGCAATGGTTGCCTATTCTCTTTGTTTAACTCACGATAATCAACACAAAGTCGGAGAGAAAACATCTACCGTGGTAGCAAATACCACAGGCGCTCCCCATTCAAATATACTTCGTCTAATGAAGTTCTCCTCAAGCAACTCCTTGACTTGCTTTCTTAACTCTCATCTTGCGGGGCCATGTGCCTTACCGGCCATGAAACTATCTTGGCATTATCAACCAGATAAATGCGGAAATCTATCTCTCGTTTAGGGGTAACCCCCTTCACTTCCCCCAAGATATCAGGATAATCTCGGACCACCCTCACCGATTACAAACTATCGATAGACGAGTTGAGGGATTCAAGATAACACAACATGACGGGACTCATAGGGTTACTAGAAATTTTTTAGGGTATTACCGAGGCGAGTCATGAGCCTCTCAACCCTATGCTCAAAAATCAAGAATGGCTCCAAAACTGGACAACCAATCCATGCCCAAAAATCAACCCATACCCCATGAAACCGAGAATATAAGCATCGCACGAGAACTCTACACTAAGATAGAGATTTTCAAATCCACGTAGATAATAGACAAATGAGCGGAACCCCCAATTGGATTTAAAACACACACGGGATCATTAACTAGACTAGTACTTAGGTGCAAACTTTCAACTAGATCAGATGGGATAAAGCTATGCGATGCACCAGAATCAAACAAGGTAAGAAATATATACAAGGCTCTCAACAGAAATACTACCTCGATCGGGAACTGGAGCGGCATTGAGAGCATGAACTTGCCCTCCTGAAGGTCCAGCAGCTGAGGCTAACCCTGGCCTTGCCCTTGCTTCCTAGGGCAATCCTTGTTAAAATGTCCCGTCTCTCCACAGTGAAAGCACCCACCCAATTTTCTTCTCTTCTTCCTACAGTCCTTGACTATGTGCCCAACAATCCTACAGAAGTTGCACGTTCTTGTTTCCTTTGCCTTGTTCTTGTTTCCCTTGTTGTTCTTGTTGTTCTGATTGCCTTGACTGCTCTGACCACTTGGATTACCCTGATTTCCTTTTCCCTGGGAATCAGTCTTCTTGGCTTGAGTATCATTTTTCTTGACATCTCCCTGAAGTAACGCCATATCAACCAAACTCTCAAACGTGGCCCCATGGGGAATATGTGACATAGCCAATCCCTACAACGGCTCATTCAATCCTCTAGCAAAACGAAGAGCCTTCTTCTGAGTAGTATTCACCATATCCAAGCCAAAACGAGCTAACTGATTGAATTTTTTCACATATTCTTTGACAGACATATCTCCTTGTTTCAAAGTTATGAACCTCTCCATTTGCAGATTCTACTCAGCAGAAGATAGAAACTTAAGCACGAACCTTGCCCTGAAATCGGCCCAAGTCTCAACAGGCCTAGTACCATTGGTGACTTCCCAAGTGGCCTCATCCTTCATAAGCCAAACCGCCAACAAGATCTTCCTCTGATCGTCTAACCCAAAGATAGAAAATAAATCCTCGGTCTCTTTCAACCAATTTCTGGCCTCTACAAAAGTCTCAGTGCCTTGAAAGTTCCTACCACACATTGCTTTGAAATCCTTGCAAGTCTTTACGAAGTCAGCCTGAGGATGCTGAGGGGGAGGAGGAAGAGGAACCTCAGCGACAGGAGGAGGAGGAACATTAACTACCGGAGGAGGAGGAGGAACATTAACTACCGGAGGAGGAGGAACATCTGCGGGGCCGGCTTCGGTCGCCCTAGCCTCCAAAAGTCTCCTATACCAAACAGGTACGTGTACTCCTTCCGGAATAGCAGAGTTATCGGCCATACTGAAAACGAAGAAAAAGATAGATTCAGAATGGAGAAAAACGAAGGAATTTTTGCTAATGGCTTTTTGGGGAATAGTATTTAAAATAAACTAGATTTTTCTTTGGAAAATACTTTATACTTGGTTTTGAAAATAGTTTTCCAAAAGTTTTCTTAAAAACCTTTTTGTTCCTTCTCGTAAACCATATGCTCTGATACCAAATGTAACACCCCACCTCCGCCAGGGTGGCTCTTGCAAGCACTCTGACTTTGGAGAGGCGTTTGAATCAGGTAAACATGCATAATGATATATCAAGGCAGAACAAGAACATATATATATGTGTAAATAGAGTAAATAACATAGATAAAACAGCGGAAGATTTCAAACCATTTCAAAACAAGTCTGGTACAACATAATGTCAATTTTCCAAATACACAAGTCTAGATAAAACAACATTACTAAGAAACTGAAATACATAAGTACTATCCCCAAAATAAGTGATAACCATAGCTAGCTTCATGTCAAAACCATACATGAGCTGAAATCCCACAAGCAAGCAATCCGAAATCCAAGCTAAGCTCCAACGTTCCCACCCTGAGAACCTGGGGGGAAACGGAAGAAAAGAGGCGAAAGAAAACATGTCAGTCAAAAAGACTGAGTAAGCCCTACTACAATCAATGTAAACTGATAAAGTTAACTGACATGAGGAGCAGGGATGATCATAAGGATAACAACATACTAGCATGATGATTAACTAACAAGGTAGATAAAGTTGTCATCGCATAATCAGGATTAAGGTTTTTGCACCACAGGTGTACTAGCAAACTAACATGACTTGAATAAACAAGTATTGATCCCTTGGCCCAAGCTTTGGCCCAATAACATGTAGTGACCCCAATACGAGGTCCAAAGTGTAAACAAGAAGTGATCCCCAGGCCCAAGTTTGGCCCAAACATCATGAATGACCTAAACCAAGGTCCAACTAGCACGGTCTAGTCGATCGGCTCCCTATAAGCCTTACTCGTCAAGTGTCGGTGTCATACGGCCCAACTACGAAGTGTAGCTAAACTGTGCTAGGTCCACCCTAGGGTGTATCAAGTCCTAGGGTGTCAACCATTGACACAAATCAATGCACGCACAGTCTAAACCTACTGGTGCCCGTGCCTGCTTTTTTAACTTCGGACCATGTGCACGACCATGGCCCGCCTGAACCTACACCGGCGCACCTACTCAGCCGTCGTTTTGGTCGCTTACATGGCATCCAGTAATCGTGCCCCTCCCTAGCCTAGTCCCTAGGGTATCATGATACAACTAAGAGGGTTACTGGTGCAAAGGACCACGTAACTAGGGTTTCCTTAATGGGTTAAACGTGGTTAACCCAACTCATTCAAGTACCAAGTTGGTTAAGTGTACCCAAGGTTCATGACTTAACCCTACCAACCCATCGTGTTTAATTGGTTAAGTATTCAAGCGGTCCATGACTTAACCCTAATCATGAGGCATTAATTAATTTAATACGCCTTAACCTCTCACATTAGACTTTGTTGCGGTTACTAGTTAAGCCGGTCGGTTCCGGGTAGCTTTACACCACAACTTGGTCTAACCTCGGGTTCAAGGTACAACATGACCAACTTCTCACATTGGGTCCTATTGTTTGTAGCAACTAGTTAAGCCGGTTGGTTCCGGGTAGGTTTACGCTACAAACTCAACCCCAACCTCGAGTTGGTCACACTTATATTTTCTAAGTGTCATGTCCATCATGTTTCCAAAACACATTACAAGTTTTCAAGCAATTGGGTAGACCTAACTTAATAGGTAAATTCCCAATGGGTAGACCTAACTTAATTGGTAAATTCCCAAGCTTATGTTTTTATGTCTTTTAAGTTTACCCAACCCCAAACGCAATCCCATCGCTTACATATCGCAATAGCGCATAAAGGATAGAAAGAGGGAACTTGGCATAATCATGACATAAAGGTATTGAAGCCACAAGTTTAACATGGTGGCATATGAAATGTTCATATGTTCATACACTTGCATATTACATTTTTAGGCCTCAAAAGCATGCATAAAACCAAACTTGGCATATTGGTGATACATGGTGCTAAATGACATGTAGAAATGGCCATAAGTTCGCATTTAGCCTCACACGCAAGTTATCATAAGGGATATGATAACTTACATGTTGCCAAAATGCAACCTTTAGCCTAAAGCTTGAAGCTTTATGCTCATAAACCCAAGATAAGCTTGCATAACATGATAACATAAACAAAAGGATCAACCCAAACTTGCATAACATAACTTGCATATCATATGACAAACTTGCATATCAAACTTGCATAACATACTTGCATATCATATGACAAACTTGCATATCAAACTTGCATAACATAACTTGATGAACTTGCATAACACATCAAAGTAAACTTGCATATCATGGCAAACTTGCATATCATACATTTAACTTTAGAGTTTAAGTATGAAAGTAGAATAGGGCTTACAATGCTTAGGAAATATGACAAAGCCCTTATGCAACCAATTAAACCCAAAATGCAAGCTTTAATAGAAAACCATTAAGCCAAAATGATCAAAACTCTTGCTTTATGATGCAAATATAGAAACTTGACTTGAATGCAAGCTAATGATGCTCATACAAGTTTGAAAACACTTGTATGCATGGAAAATCTCTCATAGAAATTTATTTAGGAATTTATGAAGAGAGTGGAGGCCATGAGAGGATTGATTTTGCCATAGTTTAGTTGTATGAATGAATAATGATGATTTAGGGTTAGGTTAGGGCCTTATTTATAGATTAGGCAAGTGTTTTAGGCCATAGGATTAAACCCTAGTTCCAATCTCAGCCCTCAAAACCGAATCTGGCCCCCAAGCTCAACACAATCTCTAAATGGTGCACCAGGCTAAACAGCCCGGCTGGACCAAGTCGACAGCCAAGTCGACAGGGCTGTCGACTTGGGTCCAACCAAGTCGACTCCCAAGTCGACAGTGCTGTCGACTTGGGTGCTGTGGCGGGAACTTTCCCGCCTAGCCCAATCTGACCTAATTTTTCAAATTCAAACTTGAATTTGAAATCTGTTTTTACTTTGAATTTTTCTGAAAACTTCATTGGGCCTTAATCGGGTCATACGGACTCCGATTTTCGAAAACTCGGACTCTATTTCGCGTATTTTTCCGAGACGAACGCAATGGCATAGCCCGTTTTCCTTGATTCAGATTTTAGAATTAAATTCTGCCTCGATTTACATCATTACAGGTTATTGAAAATACGGGTTGTTACAATATTAGCTATAATTGAGGAGGTCTTATCAATAAAATTTTCATTTATCCGAGATCTAGGCATAATTATTAATCCATTCTATAATTCTTCTCACTACCCTCTCGGGGAAAATGATCCCACAAAAAGGAATTGTAGAGTACAAAATAACATAAAAACAAAAACATTCTTGTGTACCTTTTGTTCAAAATTTACCTTTTTGACAAAGAAAGATAGGAGACTTTTGAATCAGATTGAATTTTAGAAAATATCAATTTTGTAGTATACAAATGCACGGAACTATTACTATTTCATCTAAGTTAGATAACCAAGGACTTTATTTTACTATGGATTCTTATAACTCGAATCTAATAACTCAATAAATTTAGATTTGGTTCTGACCCAAAAAGTAAAAGGATGACTAATGATTATACAATCGAATGAAATGTCATAGAAAATTCATGGTATGATTCATAAATTTATATCAGGCTAGATGGATGATAAGAGAGGTTGTTTATAAATATGGAATTGGAAAAGAAACTTTATTCCTATGGATTCACTATTCACTCGGTTTCTGGTCAATAATAGGATTATATAGGAAAGATGGCCGAGTGGTTGAAGGCATAGCACTGGAACTGCTATGTAGGCTTTTTGTTTACCGAGGGTTCGAATCCGTCTCTTTCCATTTCTGTTAATTCACCATCGTTACCAACTACAATATATCAAATCAAATAAAAACGCATTATATTATTCCAACAGCTTTATTTGATAAAATTTATGATTCCTAATTACTGTGGTATAGGTATGTAAAACAAAAATCTTGTGGAAAGAGCAAAAAAAGAAATTCTACGGCGTATCAATTTGTAATACGTGAATAACAAAATACGGATTAAGGCCCTTAGATCTATTTCCTTCATCGAAAAAGGGACGGAATTGTCTGAACCCCTTTTCTTGTTATGTTCGTTAGGTTCAAGTCTGACGAGAATAATATTCTACGACTAATAACTCATTTATTTTTAAACCGATCCATTTATTATCTATTATTCGATTTACTAACCCTTTATATTGGAATGAATCAATAGTCAAATGGTTTGGCACTCCTTCCTGAGGAGATGAAGCAATATAATTTTGAATCAGAGCTTTTGATCTTTTTTTATCCTTCGTAGTAATAATATCTCGAGGTTTGCAACGATAACTTGATATATCCACTATATGACCATTAACTAAAATATGTCTATAGTTAACTGATTGCCTGGCGCCGGGAATGGTTGAAGCCATACCCAATCAAAAAAGTATATTATCCAACCGCATCTCAAGTAGTTGTAGTAAAACCTGGCCTGTTGACCCTTTGGCTTTTCCAGCGATATGTACATATCTAAGTAATTGTCGCTGTATCAGACCATAATGAAAACGCAATTTCTGTTTTTATTCTAAACGAATACGATATTGCGATCTTTTCCCGGAGCGCAATGGGTTTTTAAGATCACTTCCGGATCTAGGTCTTTTACTAGTTAATCCCGGTAAAGCCCCCAGACGGCGTAGTTTTTTGAAACGAGGTCCTCAGTAACGAGACATAAAGTAAAAACTCCTTTTTATTTTATTGAAATTTCATTCATTTTACAGTAGAAATCAAAATTAAGACTGAACTAAAGAATAAACAAAGCAAAGCGAAATCTATATAGAATGAAATGGATTGTGTTAATATCCAGATTTGTTGTTGTATATATATAGAAAGAAGATTAAGGCTCTGTTTTATGATTTATTATATATATATATATAATATAAATCTAATTGGATCTAATCAACCTTTTTTTAGAATTACCACGACATAATAGATTGGTGACTCAACGTTTGCAGAAATGGAGAGATTCTCAATTATGGAAAACTCGATAGAGAAAAAAGCTGGCTATCGGACTCGAACCGATGACATCGCATTACAAATGCGATGCCCTAACCTCTGAGCTAAGCAAGCTCACATAACAGAAATAATGCATAGGAATTCAAGAGACTATCGGATCCCTGCTATTAGCTGTAAAGTTCGTATGAACTATATATTTAATATAAACTATATATTTAATATAAACTATATATTATATATTCTAATTCATTAAAATTAATATGCAAATTAATATTAATAATATATTTAATAAATAAATAGAATAATATGACTAAGTAGAATTTTATTCTAATAATGTAACAGATCTAATAATGTAAGAGAAATAAAATATCTGACTAATTTCAATTTTATTATTATACATAATAATTATCGATGATATACATTTACATTACTGTTATATTTTTAGCATATTTAGAATTTACATTATTTATCTTAATTTAATATATATATATATTTAATATATATTTTTTACATTCCATTATATAATAAACTATAATAAAAATATTAAAAATTTATTTTTTATATTTTATTTTTTTATATTTTAATTTATAATAATAAGTGTTAGAACCAAAAGTGGTTCTAACACCAAAATTGATTAAAAGCAAATTAGATGAGATAAAAATAAAAATGAACACACAGGATTTATAGTGGTTCGGCGAAGAAATGCCTACGTCCACTTATCTTTCACTATATTCAATGATTCAGTTGCAAATACAATATAATTGTCACTTGATTTCACTCACAACTCGCTTATATTCACTCAATAGATTAAAACAAATAATGAAAGAAGATTTGGATTCTCCGGGAGTAATGGAGTTCGGGTTATGGAGGTAGTTGAATTCTCAAAGTGCCTAAAAAAGATCCTTCTCTTTGTCTCCAGACGGGGTATTTATAGGTGTGAATTTGCTCAAAACTTGATCCGGGTCGGGGCCACGTGTCGTCCATCCCACTATCTTCGGGTTCGGATGAATTATTGTGTTGACAACGCATCAAAGTAACGGACGTTATGGGTAGGAACTGGTCACAACCGGTCCGGATATCCAGGCGCTTTTGCAGGAGAATAATATGGAACATGGGCTCGGGTCGGAGACGCACAGATAAGGGGTTCGGATCGGGATACCCGATCCGACCCGGATTGGCTTGGATGCAACGCTCTCTTCTTCTCTAATCTGCTCCGCTTCGATCCATTTCCGTGGCAAACAGGTGGCTTTCCGATCCAACTGAGATTATGTTGCCCTCCGATCCGATTAGATATACCTTACCAATTTCCTCAGCAGCAGTTCACCGATCCGAACAGAAGATTCTATCCGACCCGAACCGATATGTTGCTCTGACCCGACCCGAACAACTGCAGCTATCCAATCTAGGTTGTAGTGTCTTCTCCAATCCGAACCGAAGTCTTCTAATTAAAAATGCTCTTCAATGTCTGGTTTCTTGACTTTGTGTTGCCTAGTTCACAAAGTAGGCTAACACTTTGCCCCCTCAAAGGATGCTTCTGTTGGAAACGGAGCATGCTTTGACTGCCATAGCGCAAAAGCTTCATCCTTCCTTTCGAATTCACACGCTAAGTTGTCGTACTTCGTCCTGTTCAGTTCGGATTCCGACCCGAACGGATTTCTGGCTTGGATTCCGACCCGAACAGATCTCCTTCCTCCTGTACTCTGCGATGAACCAGTGGGCCAAGCTGTGTTACTGGGCTTTTCGAGCCGGTCTGATCGGGAATACGAATAGTCAGCTTGTTGTTTATATAAATTCACTTCTTCTTTCTTCTTTTCTTTCATTCACTGTTTTTGCTTATCCGAACCGATTCCATATCGAAGCCCTAGCCTTTCCAAGAAACTTCAAAATTTTCGCTTCCATCTTCGAATCAAATACATAGGTAGTCTTGTAATCTTGAATCTTGTTGCCATAATCGCTTTTAATTTACATCCGCGGTTAGTTTGAACGACTTTAACAAAGTGATTGAATAATTCCATCACAACGTCTTCTTCCATCCTCCGCCTTCGTCGTCAATGGCATCGACGCCATTTCGAAGCATTGGAGGAAAGTATTGAAGCTCGTTATTAAAAACTTGAGTGCTTAATCTCTCGACTTTAATTAAAGCTTGGGATTTCGAGTTGGTTTCGCTATTTAAGAGGAGGAAGAGGAAGAAAACTGAAGAAGGTTGGTTCGGGTAGGGGAACAGTAGGAGAAAAAGTAAAAGAGAGAAATTCACAGAGCCGGATCGAGTCGGAGCAATAGGGCCAAGAAATAGGTCTTAAACTGCTTGACCGGGTCGGGTCGGATCTACGAATACAATGAAGGTCAAGACTTATGCGCTCGGATCGGACCCGGTTGAAAAACAAAAGAGAGAATAGGGGTCTGGTTATCCAAGTTAATCCGACCCGCTCCGGGTGTCAATCTCCGAACCGATCCGGATATATCTTTCTGAGTATGGGCCTTTGCTCATCCGATCCGAACCTGGTGTCTGCATCCGAACCGAACACTACTCAATCTAAAACATAAACTCTCGTCCAACTATTTAAAAGATATTACTTCCAACTTCACGAACAGTTAGGATAGTGCCTTGTGGACATAAGTGAACATTAAGAACTACTCTGACTATCACTTTCTCTTCAAAGTTTCGTCTTACATTGCTGTACTTTTACTTTGCATTTCTCACATTCGCTGCACACATTTTAGTTCACACACATACACAGGGGGTACGGGATAATTTACTCTAATCCGTGCTATTGCTTCTTCAATAGTTCTATGACAATGAGGCCCAGACGCTCTTCCCGACTAGCTGAGAGGAAAAAAGTCCCGGAAACTTCTAACAAAATCACTCTTGAGGATATATCTTCTTCGTCTGATCCAGAATGGGACAGTGAGGGTCCAGACTACGGGGTTGGAAATCGAGAAAGCAACGAGGCGTCTTCGGAGAACGAGGTTTCTCTGGGTTTTGAGGAGGAAGGAGGGATCGGTGACGATCGAGCCCCTGACGAATTTGAATCAGCCATTATATTGGAATCACCTCCAGACTCCGTTGAATCGACAATCGACAACGATCGACTTGTTCGAATTTGCTTAAAGTATGGAATAATGAAAAGGGACACCCTAGTGCCTTCACGCTCTGACCGTCCCCACAACCCTCCAGAAGGATATATGACGGTCACTCGATTGATGTGCATGGTTGGTGCCATTCCTCCATTCTCTCCCTTCATTGTTGATTTTTTAAGACAAATGCGGATTGCCCCCATGCAATTGCACCCCAATTCATAGGCCTATCTGCACACCTTGTACATAGCATATCGTGAAATCTTAGGCATAGAGCTCACATTCGATGACGTTCACTTTTTCTATAATTTCAAGCATCGGACTCGAGAAACTCCATCTTTCTGTTACTTTGAATCAGTTCCAAAAAGGAAGATAATCTCTGCACCATTTAGCAGTAAAGCTGGAGATTCCAGACTAGAATGGTTCTACGTGAAGCGACAGCCTGGATGCGCCAGGAGGTGGACAAAATCAAGTAAAGCACCGATTTTCTAAATCTGGGCTCTATACATTTGAATTATCACCTTGACTTGTTTTTCCTTTTTGTTTGCAGTTGACAATCCCAAATAGATATCAGACCAGGTGTTCTTCGACCGGATGCACCGACTCCTCAATGGCGATCAGAATTTCTTGACTATCGACGAAACCCTTAAGGACGAATACCTTCACTTTCATGGGCTATTGTCTGTTTTTCGTAGCATTGGTCATGGGACGGTTCCATACGCATACATTCCTCTAGTGGAGGTAGTTCCAGAGACAGGAGAAGGCTCAGGAATTCCTACAGCGCCTCTTCACACTTCACCTTCTCCATCTTCTACGCAAGATGATGAATTGGCTAATCTGGCCGAAAAGCATCGTGAAGGATATATTGCCCCTGAGGAAACTACTTCTCTAGAAAAGTCAAAATCCTCCTAAGAGTCACTACTTCACGCTTCTGAGGGGGATGCCCCTAGCACTGATGATCAAATATTTCAGGGTTTGGGGGATCTCCCCTTACCTGAGACTATATACACTTCAGAGGATTTCAGGAAGGATCCTTTAGTCTTCACCTCTTCTGAAGAGACCACTCCCGCTATGGCCAAAGAGCCTGCCCGTACTAGTCTAGCTTCAGACTCCGGTTGGTTGGGGGGAAACACACCACTTAGGATACACTTTGCATAACAGCATTAACCTTCATTGCACCTCTTTCCTCGTGAATCCATTAATTCTAAATTTCGTTCGTTTTATCGTGCAGGTACGATGTCTCGATCCTACTACGATATAAGAAAGCTTCGTCGCAGCATGTCCAATCCTCCTCAAGATGTCGAGTATGATCGCCGGGATGATCGTGGTAGGGAGGAGAGAAGGCCTTATGATCGCTATCGTTCTCGATCCTCACGTTCTCGCTCACCCGTTAGGCCGGAACAAGAGAAATACAAAGGTTACCAAAGCCGTAGGGAAGAGGACTGACCACAATCCAAAGACTCCTCCTCTTCCTATGAAAAACGCAGTAGAGAGAAATGTCCTCCAAAAGAAACCGGGTCTCGAAGTAAGCAAAAGGTCCCTGCTACTAAACGACCTAGGACAGACAAAGAGACTACAGAATCCTCCTCAAAAAGGGACACCGAATTGGCAATTCTCGCTCCTCCCCCACCAGATGCGGGAACTGCAATAAAGAGGGCATATTTGAAAGAGCAATTTCCCGAACACTACTTCGAAACTCTGACTTTTTTACCTGCCCTTGAACCTATTTCGTCTAATTGGGCAGATGAGGCCAAAGCAAAGATTGATGCAGTGCAAAAACAATATACTGAGATGTTCAAATATTCACGCAATCTTTCTAGAATCATCCGCACTCTAATCACAAATACTGATTCAATGCAAAAGACCGCGGAGGAGGATGCTAAGGCCTTAAAAGCTCTAGGAAAAGATTTGGAAGACACTCAAGCTCAGCTAGCGGTCGCTCAAAGGGACGCTTCTAATTTCAAACAACAATTCGAGGACATGCAAAAGCGTTATCACGATTTTCTTGAATCTCATACTCAGGAGTGTTCTGAATTAAAAAAGCAAGCTGACGAGGCCAAATCAGATGCTGCTAAGACACGCCTTGCTTATGATGAGCTTGAACGGAAAAACGCCGCGTTAGCAAAGAGGAGTGCTGAATTAGAAAAGAAGAACGCTGACTTGGCTTCAAAGTTGTTGGAGGCAGAGAACAGGGCTGCTCTGGCCGAGGGCAATGTGGAGTGTGCTATTAAATCTGCGGAGGAAGCCCGCAAGCAACTATCAGAGCCGGAGGCTGATATTCAGGGCTTCGGCGAGCTAATGATTGAATTCTTCGTACACATTATTCGTCGTCGAAACATTTCATGGATCGAGGACTATCCATCCACTCTAGTTCAAGTATGGAATCAAATCGTTGAGTGGGAAAAAGAGGAGCTTAAGGTCGATTCCCTCGATGAAGATAAACTGATGGAGAAATACTTGAGAGATGATGAACCGGAGCGCCTAGCTGAAGGGCGCCGCCTTATTGCTGAGGCCATGGAAGAAGAGAGACGGAAGTCTAAACAAAAAACCATTCTCGAAGCTGGTTCTTCTTCTTCTTCTTCTGCCCCTGCAACTCCCGAAGTAGAAGGGTATGATCCCGAAAATCCGGGAATTCCCCGAACAACTCTGATATCCCCTATTCCTGAAATAGCCCCAGAGGTAGTAGTCACCCCCGCTGAGAAGTCTTCGGAAGGTATCCCTATCTTTTCTCCTCAATTTGCCAAAGCTATTACTACCTTTCGCCACGTGATTGAACATTCGATGAGAGACCCATTGTTTTCGCCTGAGTTGATAACTGTTGCTTCTCATTCTGTAGGTGTCGAATCATCCGAAAAGACAGATGTAGCTCAAGGAGCTACCGCTGGGACAAAGCCAGCAGATAGGGCCAAAAAAGGGGAAGACAAGGCTGCTTCTATAGACTTGGGAGAAGGAAGTGAGCCGACTAAGGTCACCACTCCCCATGATGAAGAAATGATAGCAGCTTTAAAGGACGATGGCGGAGACGGGGGGCATGAAGAGGAACCAGAAGTTGTAATAACCGGGGAGTCAAAAAGTGCTGATGACGTTACCTTGGCTGCAATGAAGGCTGATCAAGACAAGCGCTTGCAATTAAAGGCCGAAGAACTAGACCCTGAGGTCCTCAAGCCCCTCGCAGTTGTGGATGCGGGATCAAGGTTAGTTGTTAAGCTCTCAACTAGATCTATTACAGAAGAACTTGCTAAAAAATCTTCTCTTGATTCCAGTGCCCCGCCCTCCGGGAAGAAGTCTACTGGCTCTAGTACCGCATCTTCAGGAAAAAAGAAATCAAAACGAATCTTGACCGAAGCTGAGAAAGAAGCAAAGGATGCGGAGAAAGCCGCCAAGAAATCCAAGGCTCATTCCAAATCTAAATAGTGGATTGCCCTGTATCTTTTTAGCATTTTTGTGAACCAATAATTGTTGCTACAAAAGTAGCTCCTGCATTTTTTTTATTTTATATATAGCTATTTCCCTGTACAAATTCATTCATTTGTAAATAAAAATAACTCACTTTTTGCAATGTTTGTTTGTTAGTAGTTCTGCACTTATGCATGTCTATAGTTGTGAAACGAAGTTGTGGAGGGGGGAAATATGCGTCTACATAAGTGTCCCCAGTCAATTTCCACAAGTTATTTAATGCTTAACCAAGTAATCCGAATGCTCCCGATTTTCCAACATGATAGCACTTCTTGTGCCGTCAGTACCTGTCGTTTTTTCTGGCATTTCTTTTATACTCTCCCTCTTTCTCTTGAGAGTTAGAGTTCGAGTTCAGTCATCTGTTTATTCCCCGGTCTTTCAACGGGGAAAGATTTCTTTCTCAGCGCTCAGTCAGAGACGCTTTTATACTCTCTCTCTCTCTGGAGAGTAGACTTAGGAGGAGAATCTCTTTTTCAGTGCTCAGTCGGAGACGCTTTTATACTCTCTCTCTCTCTCTCTGGAGAGTTAGAGTTAGGAGTAGAATCTCTTTTTCAGCGCTCAGTCGGAGACGCTTTTATACTCTCTCTCTCTCTCTCTGGAGAGTTAGAGTTAAGAATGTCGTTTTCTCATTCTTTTATGTCTTATCGCACAAATAGTCATTGTGCTTCTTTTTATGTCTAAACTGTTTTCAACCTTTTTAGGCTGTGAGTCACCTTGTATTTCATACCTACAACAGAATAATTAACAAATGTATATATACATAATGCATAAAAGTAAATAACACACAATATTTTTATAGTGGTTCAGCTAAGTCGTAGCCTACATCCACTTTATAGTCCTTTATTCATATCGTCAGATTTTCCTAAGGCAAGTCGTGCCTTATTACAGAGTTCATAAGAAAAATAACACAAAGTATAGTGTTTTTAATCCAAATATCGCATTAAGTGCTGGGCATTCCATGCTCTGGGGACTTCTTCGCCATCCACGGTCGTTAACTTGAAGGTTCCTTTTTCAAGTTTCCGTTGAATGACAAAGGGTCCTTCCCATTTTGGAACAAGGTGAGGAAGAGATGGAAAGACTCTCTTTAGTACCAAATCTCCTGGTTCAAAAGTCCTGAGGCGAACTTTTTTGTCGTAATAGCGTGCCATCTGACGCCGATGTCTTGCTGCACGCAAATCTGCTTCGTCCCTTTTCTCTTCGACTTCATCAAGAGACTCAAGTAAAAGTGCCTGATTTGTCATCGGGTCATAATATGTCACCTTGTGGGAAGGAACTTCTAGTTGAACTGGAATTACAGCTTCTGAGCCAAAGGAGAGAGAGAAAGGGGTATGACCGGTGGCCGTTTTAAATGTTGTTCGATACGCCCACAAAGCTAGGGGCAATTCATCAACCCACTTTGCCTTTGCACGCTCTAATCGCTTCTTGAGGATGGATTTTATTACTTTGTTTATTGCCTCTACTTGCCCATTCGATTGCGGATAGGCGACTGCAGTATATCGTTTGTCTATCTTATACTTCTGGCAGAAATTTCTGAATTCAGTACTATCAAATTGGGTCCCGTTGTCAGTTATAATCGTCCTTGGGATCCCGAATTGGCATATAATATTTCTAACCACAAAACTTATCACCTTTCTTGTTGTGATCTTGGTCAAGGGCTCAGCTTCCACCCACTTCGTAAAATAGTCCACGGCTACTATTGCATACTTAGCTCCTCCTTTAGCAATTGGTAGAACTCCAATGATATCAATTCCCCATGTGGCAAATGGCCAAGGACTCACCATTGATTTAAGTTGGGTCGACGGTGCCCTGGGGATTTTAGCGAATCTCTGGCACTTATCGCAGCGTCGTGAATAATCAGCTGCATCTTTATTGATCGTAGGCCAGAAGTATCCGTACCGTAATATCTTCTTTGCTAAAGTTTGACCTCCTGTATGATCTCCACACTCACCTTCGTGTACTTCTCTTAGTACACGCTTGATGTCGTCGTGTGCTATACATCGTAACAGGGGCATAGAAAATCCTTGCCTATAGAGAGTATCATCTTGTATGACATATCTGGTAGCTTTGCGAACTACAGCTCTTTTCTCACTCTTCTTTGATGGGAGTGTCCCATTCTTAAGTAAATTCTTAATTGGAGTCATCCATGACTCCTTCTCTGGTTCCGCTTCAAAAGCGAATTCAATTTCCATTGACTCAAAGCTTGGCGATTCCAACGTTTCAATTGGAATTATTTCAGTCTCTTCTGGACTGTCGGAACTAGCCAGCTTTGCCAGTCTATCCGCTTTCTGGTTTTCGACTCTGGGAATGTGTGTTATGTTGTACCGCTCTAAGCTATTCAATAGCTCTTTCACTTTCTTGAGGTAGGCGATAAGTCGAGGTCCTCGAGCCACGAATTCCTCTCGCACTTGACACACAACAATTTTAGAGTCACAAAATATGTCTAGCATTTTTACTCCGAGGTCTTTAGCAAGTTTCAGCCCGGCAATCAGGGCTTCATATTCAGAGTCATTGTTAGTCGCCGAAAATTCTAATCGCAAGGCGTAATATAACGACCGTCCTTCGGGAGTAACTAAGACGATTCCAGCTCCGGACCTTCGGTCGTTCTTGGCTCCATCTGTATATAGTTTCCACGGATTCATCTTTAGCTCATCCTCGGACTTAACCACTCTGTCATTGATTATTTCCTCCTCTGGAATGGTGAACTCTGCAATAAAGTCTGCTAGAGCTTGCCCCCTGATTGACTTTCGTGGTTGAAAATTCAAATCAAACTGACTTAGTTCTATGTTCCATTTGATCAACCTTCCCGATGCTTCGGGTCTCTGCAACACCTGCCTTAAGGGCTGGTCGGTGTATATGGTTATTGGATGGGCTTGGAAATAGTGACGAAGTTTTCGGGATGCGATCAGGAGGCTGTAAGCGAGCTTCTCAATTTTTGGGTAGTTGCGCTCTGCCGCTGCTAATTTCTTACTTACACAATACACCGGCCTTTGTACTTTGTCTTCTTCTCGAACCAGGGTTGTGCTGACAGCGTGAGCCGAGACTGCCAAGTAAACAAATAATTCTTCGTGATCTACGGGCTTTGATAAAATCGGCGGTTTCTCTAGCAGTTCCAACAGATTTTGAAAGGCCTCAACACAATCCGGAGTCCACTCGAAGTTCTTCTTTCCCCTTTTAATCAAATCAAAAAACGGAACACATTTATCTGTGGCTTTGGAGATGAATCTACTCAGCGCCGCTACTTTCCCTGCAAGACTTTGGACGTCTTTAATTCTCCTCGGTTCTTCGATGTTTCTAATCGCTGCTATCTGGCTAGGGTTGATTTCAATTCCTCGGGAACTCACAATGAATCCAAGGAACTTTCCCGATGCCACTCCAAATGAGCATTTCAGAGGATTCAATTTCATCCGATACTTTCGCAGGATACCAAACATTTCCGCCAAGTCCTGCGTATGGCTGGAGGACTGCTTTGATTTGACAAGCATATCATCCACATAAACTTCGATAGTTTTTCCTATTTGATTATAAAACATTCTATTTACCAAGCGCTGATAAGTAGCTCCAGCGTTTTTCAATCCGAATGGCATTACAACATAACAATATAACCCCAAATTCGTAATGAAGCTCGTATGTTCTTGGTCTGGTACGTGCATAGGAATTTGGTTGTACCCAGAATATGCGTCCATGAAAGAGAGAAGTTCATGACATGCTGTCGAGTCTACAAGCTGGTCAATCCTGGGAAGTGGGAAACTATCTTTTGGGCAAGCTTTATTTAAATCTGAAAAGTCAATGCAAGTCCGCCACTTTCCGTTTGGCTTCTTTACTAAGACGGGATTCGATATCCAGTCAGGATAAGTCGAATCTCGAATAAATCCATTCTGCTTTAACTTCTCTACTTCCTCTTTGAGAGCAGCCGACCTCTCTGGGCCCAGCATGCGTCTCTTTTTCTTCACAGGAGGATGCTTCGGGTTCACATTCAATTTGTGACTTATAATGGATGGCAATATCCCACACATGTCAGCATGGGTCCAGGCGAACACGTCTAGGTTTGCCTTCAAGAAGTCCGTTAGTTCTTTAGCTCGACGTGGATCCAATTGAGAACCAATTTTCAAAACTTTTGTCGGATCAGCTTCATCAATGGGAATTTCCACTGTCGCTTCATTAGGAGTTGCATTCCTAGCCTCTGGTTCCTCGTCTTTTCTGGGATCCAGGTCTTCAGGCGCTCCTTTGGGCAACTCCCTCGGGTTCAATCTCTCTAATTGCTATGCCGAGTCCCCCTTTGAGGGAGACGAGGCATCCTTACTCTCAACGTTAAGTCCTTTCATCAACATCTTTAGTTCGGCCACATAGCAGGCCCGTCCGGAAACTTGATCCCCTCTCATTACTCCAGTTCCGGCTTCGGTTGGGAACTTAAGTAACAAGCACCAAGGGGCGATACAAACTCTGAATTCAGCGAGGGCAGGCCTCCCTAAAAATGCATTATAAGGCGAATCTACGTCCAATACTACGAACTGAAGCATTCGCACTCTTCTACGTTCTCCTTGCCCCAGGGTCACGGGCAACTCTATGTATCCCATGGGAGCCGTCGACGCCCCGTTGAAGCCTCTGATCCATCCTTCACAAGGCTTCAGATCTTCAGATTCCAGCTTCATCTGATCAAATGACTTCTTGAACAAAATATTAACGGAACTTCCGTTGTCTACTAATACCTTATGGACCAAGGCTGGCCCAATGGTGGTAGTAATAACCAACGGACCATTGGTGGGTGATTGTATCCCAGTATTGTCTCGGCTGCGAAATACCACGTCGTCAAACATGGTCTTCTGTTGTTTTATGGGGGTGACATCTTCCAAATCATCACCTTCATTCACGTCTAGATGCTTGGCAGCATTCACATATTGATCCATTGATCTGAAACTTCGGATTGCTGGGTGAGGTCCGCCTACTATGGAGTTGATAACAATTCCTTTACCATTCTGCTGCGCTGTAGGCTTGGGAGCAGGTAGAATCTGTTTTGGAGCCTGCTCTCCTTGCCCCCTGTCCCTCGGGGCAACCTTGTACTCATCCAACTTCCCTTCACGCAACAGTTTCTCAATCACATCCCTCAAATGCCGACATTCATTAGTTGAATGCCCATGAGTTCCATGAAACAAACAAAACTTCCCTATCGCCATTTCTTTCTCGGTCGAATCACGAGGTGGCGGTCTTTTGTATTGTAACACATTATACGTATCCAGGTAAATATTTTCCAGGGTTTCGTTCAATGGTGTATAATTCTCGTAGTTCTGGAATCGGGGTCTTTTGTTAGGGTCACTTCCCCTATTTCTGTTTCTTCTGTTACCGCTCGAATTACGGTTATTGTTGTTGTTTCCCCCGCTTCCAGTATTGCTGTTTCCACCCTTGTTTCCTACATTTACTTCAACCTTGCCAGAATTTTCCCCAGACTGCTTCACGGCGATATTACTCTGCACATTCTCCTTTGAAGCCGTCTCAGACTTTCTCTTTCGGTTTGCCCTGGCTTCCTCTCGCCTTAGATAGATATCGGCTTTTTCGTAGAATATCTCCCTTGTGGAGGGTGTTTTCCCAGAAAGGTAGTCTCCAAACTCAGATTCAGGATCGACTCCTTCCTTCAATGCCATCAGAATAGTGGGCTCATGCGGGTCACTGACCTCAGTTACAGCTTGGTTAAAACGATCAAGATATGCCCTTAAAGATTCTCCTGGTGCCTGCTTGATTCTCGATAATTCAATAACACTTTTGGACTTTCGGGCATGTAGTCGGAACTGGTTCATGAAACGCTCACTTAGTTCCTTGTAATTCGAAATCGAACGAGGAGGAAGTCGGGTAAACCAGAACAATGCCACATCTTATAAGTAGATTGGGAATGCTTTGCACTTCACTTCATTAGGGGCACCAGCAGCATTCATGAGCCACGAATACCGCATCAAATGCTGTCCCGGATCAGTCCTTCCGTTGTACTTGTCCATCTATGGCAAGTTAAAGCGTCGGGGAAATTGGAAGTCGAGGATATCGTCAGTGAAGGGAGTATGGCTTCGCTCAATGCCATAATCTTCATTTGTATAATTCCGGCTCTCGGACATGATCTGGCGAACCATTGCCTGTACATCAGCATTAGTTAGGGGCCGCTCATGTTCCCTGGCCCTAGTATCCGAGTTCCTTCTGGGCTCTTATTCAGGAGATGCCCTTCTTCGCGCTGCCTCTGCTCGATTCCGTTCCCTGCGCTCCCGGTCGATCTCGGGAGGAGGGGACTGGAGTCTTTGCCCCCGAGTGGGGTCATTGTTTCCTAATGCTCGTACGATATCCTCACGAGATCCCAAAGATCCAAATGTCAGCTACTCCACGTTCTGAGGTCGTTCGAGTAGCCTTCGTTCACGGGGCCTCTCTTCCTCGGAAGATGAAGATTGATCCACTGGTGTGTGACGAACCGGTGATGGAGTTCTTTGTCGACGGAGTTCACTAATCTCCCGACTCATGAGCCTCATATTTTCCTGCATCATGAGATTAGTGCGCTCGTGAACTTTCATGGCCTCCCTCGTGCTCTCAAGCATGTCAAGCAAGCGCGAGAAATCTCCTTGAGTGATGGGCGCAGACGGATTGACCTGATCACCAACCCTGGTGGCTGGAATTGGAGCATTCGTAGGGACTCGAGTAGAGGTTCCAGCTTCATCAAGCATCGGGTCGGATCGGAGGTAGGAGGTCAGATCGGTTCGGAGCTGGGGAGCCTGGTCGGATCGGTATGTGGCAAGCAGCTCGGATCGGTTCAGATTGGGGGAATGCACTGCTTCAGAATCTCCTACCCGGATCGGATCGGAGTTCTCCCCCTGCTGGCGGCTCGGATTTCCTGCATTGGTTCTTCCTGCTGCTGAACTCTGCCCCCGAGACCTTGTTACAACAGCATTTTGTTGATCTTCGCCAGCTCCGTTTCCACGAACAGACTGAACTTCCTTGCCTTTTCCTTTGGCCATGAGTATTTGACAATCACTTCAACAAATATAAAAAAAGCAGAGAAACTTAAGGATTCACTTCTTTGAACTCAACGGTCCAAAAAGTAGAAAGAGATCCCGGAAAATAAAGAAATTAGATGAGGATTCTCAGTGAAAGCACCAAAATGTTAGAACCAAAAGTGGTTCTAACACCCAAATTGATTAAAAGCAAATTAGATGAGATAAAAATAAAAATGAACACACAGGATTTATAGTGGTTCGGCGAAGAAATGCCTACGTCCACTTATCTTTCACTATATTCAATGATTCAGTTGCAAATACAATATAATTGTCACTTGATTTCACTCACAACTCGCTTATATTCACTCAATAGATTAAAACAAATAATGAAAGAAGATTTGGATTCTTCGGGAGTAATGGAGTTCGGGTTATGGAGGTAGTTGAATTCTCAAAGTGCCTAAAAAAGATCCTTCTCTTTTTCTCCAGACGGGGTATTTATAGGTGTGAATTTGCTCAAAACTTGATCCGGCTCGGGGCCACGTGTCGTCCATCCCACTATCTTCGGGTTCGGATGAATTATTGTGTTGACAACGCATCAAAGTAACGGACGTTATGGGTAGGAACTGGTCACAGCCGGTCCGGATATCCAGGCGCTTTTGCAGGAGAATAATATGGAACATGGGCTCGGGTCGGAGACGCACAGATAAGGGGTTCGGATCGGGATACCCGATCCGACCCGGATTGGCTTGGATGCAACGCTCTCTTCTTCTCTAATCTGCTCCGCTCCGATCCATTTCAGTGGCAAACAGGTGGCTTTCCGATCCAATTGAGATTATGTTGCCCTCCGATCCGATTAGATATACCTTACCAATTTCCTCAGCAGCAGTTCACCGATCCGAACAGAAGATTCTATCCGACCCGAACCGATATGTTCCTCTGACCCGACCCGAACAACTGCAGCTATCCAATCTAGGTTGTAGTGTCTTCTCCAATCCGAACCGAAGTCTTCTAATTAAAAATGCTCTTCAATGTCTGGTTTCTTGACTTTGTGTTGCCTAGTTCACAAAGTATGCTAACAATAAGATATTGAAAATACCAAAAAATTGGAATTCCTTTTTTAGATTTGAGAATAGTTATGAGAAATAAGGATTCATATTATAGCGGATCAGTCCAAAGATACAACAATAAAAATTATAATTAGACATTCCTCTAATTTCTATCGAAAAGGGATGAAGATAGGACAAAAAATAATAAGGAAGAATATCGACCCTTCCAGTATTCCAAAGCACACTCTAAAAAAAGGGGGGAGGGGGACGTATATATATGTGGTATATACCTCTCTATATTGAATTGTGGATACATCAATGATATAATCATTTCTGATTGAAACAAAGATGATTCATACAATATAGGTGGAACGGGAGGGGATAGCCAAAAAAATAAAATAGGCATACACAATTTTTTAATATAGGAATCATTATATAATGAACTCAATGGTTCCAAGATAAATGAAAAAGTTGGGTAAAATTACAACTGGATCCTTGTTTAAAGGGGGGATATGGCGAAATTGGTAGACCCTACGGACTTAATTGGATTGAGCCTTAGTATGGAAACCTACTAAGTGAAAACTTCCAAATTCATAGAAACCCTGGAATTAAAATGGGCAATCCTGAGCCAAATCTTTATTTTTTGAAAAACAAGGGTTTAAAAAATAGAATAAAAAGGGATAGGTGCAGAGACTCAATGGAAGCTGTTCTAACGAATGGAGTTGACTACGTTGCATTGGTAACTCAAATTCTTCTATAACAAAAAATGATTAATCGGACGAGAATAAAGAGAGAGTCCCATTCTACATGTCAATACCGACAACAATGAAATTTATAGTAAGAGGAAAATCCGTCGACTTTAGAAATCGTGAGGGTTCAAGTCCCTCTATCCCCAGTAAAAAGCCCATTTTACTTCTTTACTATAATTCTATTTTTTTTATAAGTGGTTCAAAGAAGATTCAATACCTTTCTTATTCATTTTACTCTTTCACAGATAGACCCAAAGTGAATTATTCACAACTCATCTCATTTTCCTTACGTTCACAAAGAAAGTCTTCTTTTTGAAAATCAAAAAAAATTAGGGAATAGCTCATTTGTGTAGAGCAGAGGCTTGAAAATCCTTGTGTCACCGGTTCAAATTTTGTTCCTAAATTGTTGGGATAGCTCAGTTGGTAGAGCAGAGGACTGAAAATCCTCGTGTTACCAGTTCAAATCTAGTTCCTGACACATAACTAATCGATTGAAAAGATATTTATACCTCTTCAAATTAATTGAAGCGGGTCAACATACAATACATATTAATAATTTAGAGCGCAATACATATTTTTTATATAGATGTATAGATCCATTTATATTTGGAGATGGTAATAAAAAAAATAAGTTTTCTAAAAAACTTACAAGTTTATTTTATAGGAGTTGAAGATAGAACAAGTAAGGATATATTTTATACACAGAAAAAAATCTATTCTTTTTTTATTTCATATTTTCTTTCCTATTTATTCTATTTCTTCATTCTTGTTTATGCTACTTTCAAGGGTTCATCTAAATGACATGTGCGGTACAAAGTTTATAGTGCAGAACTTTTTTGATTTATCTATTATATTGTTTCTGCTCAAACGAAATTCATAATATCTTCAAAATTGGGTAATATCAATGAAGTCTTTTTTAGCTTAGTCTTAATATTTTTTAGCTTAGTATTAATATGAATTAGAATCCAATTATTCTCTAAAACAAAATGAAAAATATTCCTTAACTTGAATAAAAAATTTGGAGTCATGTTATATAAGTGAACATTCGTTTCTTATCATTCAATGAGCATCTGGTATTTCATAAACAATGGGGGTAATATAGTCCTTACGTAAGGGCCAGCCTATCCAACTTTCAGGCATCAAGATACGTTTAAGACGTGGAAGATTATCATAAGAGTTTCCCAACATATCATAAGATTCCCGTTCTTGAAAATCGGCACTTATCCAAATCCAGAAAACAGACGGGATTCTAGGATTACTTCTTTGGGCAAATACTTTTAGGCATACCTCTTCCGTCTTATCTATACCATACCGTATTTTCATAAGATGATACACACTAGCTAAAAATCCGCCAGGTGCTACATCATAGGCACATTGGGAGCGTAAATAATTGTAACCATATACATATGAAATGACAGCAATGGAGTCCCAATCCTCAGTTTTTATTTGTAGAGTCTCTATTCCTCGACAATCGAAACCCAAAGATCTATGGATTAGTTCATTCTTGACTGGCCAATCAGATAAACGAACCCCCATCTTCTCGATTTCTCCCACATTTTTATTTGTATGAGTATTTAAAATTTCCAATGAAATTTTGAAAGATTGACTTGACACACTCTTTCTTATTCTGCACAAAGGAACCTTGCCTAATTCACTAATTCATGTGGAGATACTGATTTTTTGGATTTGAAAAATACTTCAGAGATACTTTCTGAAGTAGATGGTGATTGATAGAGTAATCCTTACTCGTAATTTCAAGTATGAGTACTACATCGAACATGAAACTTATGATTAGTAGTAAAACACCGATTTTGCTGTTGGTACAATGTTCTATCTTCAAAGATTTCTTGGGATAACTTCTTACGAAGTTTCGTTATAGCATCGATAACTGCTTCTGGTTTAGGCGGGCAGCCCGGCAAATAGACATCCATGGGAATTAACTTATCGACTCCCCGAACAGTACTATAAGAATCAGTACTGAACATTCCTCCTGTAATAGTACAAGCTCCCATAGCAATGACATATTTTGGTTCAGGCATTTGTTCATATAATCATACTAAAGACGGAGCCATTTTCATTGTTACGGTACAGGCTGTTAAAATTAGGTCTGCTTGCCTACGGCTCAATCTTGGTACTAATCCATAACGATCAAAGTCGAATCGCGAGCCTATTAATGAAGCAATTTCAATGAAATAACAACTAGTACCATAGAGAAGAGGTCGTAAACTGGAGAGTCTTGCCCAATTCGAAAGATCGTTTAATGTTGTTGAAATAACGGAATTCGGGGTTGTTTGGGCAAGTAACGGAAAATCAATCAAATTCATAACTGTCTCACTATAACCTTTTCCTTCCTTTTTCTTTTTTCTTGTTGTCTGAATATTTAGTTAAGACCATTCTAATGCTCCTTTTCGCCATGCATAAACTGAACCAACAATTGGGATAAGCACGAAAATGAAAGCTTCTATAAATACGGATACACCCAATACATCAAAACTCATCGCCCATGGATAAAGAAAGACCGTTTCAACGTCAAAAACAACAAAAACGAGAGCAAACATGTAATAGTGGATTCGGAATTGTAACCAAGCGTCTCTCATGGGTTCTATACCTGATTCATAACTAGAGAACTTCTCTGGTCCTTCACTAATTGGGGCTAAAACCCCAGAAATTACAAATGCCAAAATAGGAATAGCACCCGATATTAATAGAAATGCCCATCATATTCGTGAAGCAGAAACATAAATGAACTCCTATTAATGTGGAACAGGTTGAATTATTTGATTTGAATTCATATTGTAAATTCATCCAGAACTTCTAAAAGCAAAAGGGATTTTTTTTTTTTGATCAAATAAAACTACATAGTTTAGAGTTTGTTTGCCATGGTGCATGCCTTATTTAAAGATTCATACCATTTTTTATGATTCCATTTAGATATGGTATCGATATAGGATGTTCCCACCTAAAGAAAACTTTCTTACTTTATCTCGGTTTCTCTTTTTAAAAAGTAATTCAATTAAATACAAAAAAATAGTATAATTAGAATACTAATAAATAAGACTAATTATAGCGTAAGAAATCGTATTAGTATAACTATATTTTTCTAGTTCATTTTATATTATAAAAATAAAAATATAAAATGCATTAATTTAATTCTTAATCCATTTCCACTTTTTTTTCAATCAAAACGAAAAAAAGTGGAATGTGTTAGGGCTACACGGACTCGAACCATAGACTTTCTCGGTAAAACAGATCAAACTAATTATTATCGAAATGATGCGAACTGTTTCAAAGACCCAACATGCATTTTCTTGCATTGGGGTTTCTCATCAACTGATTGATATAAAGATCAGTTAGTCCACCGTATTTTTTCTTTTTTACAGGAAGATAATAAGATGGCTCCATGTGTTCTGTGATTCATGATTTATATTCTGATCTAGGAATAATACCAAAGTGTTTCAAAGAGGGGTTGCCTTGACTTAGGTCTGCCTATGGCCCAGATTAACCTAAGTTAAATGGAATCTCTATCGCTCCGCTACAAGAGTCAAATATGAGACTTCATACACCTTAAAGTTCATAGGAAAAAAGAGGTTCTTTTGAGTCCCTTATACTCATTATGCCTAGCATTGAATGGGCTGGTATTTTCCTTATCAATTGGCAAATAAATGGCAGGTTCTATTTCATTTGGCACCTGAATTCACATTCGAATCGGACCAAATCAAATATTTGTCAGGCTATTGTTCTCTTGTTCCTTCGAATCTATGGAGTAAGACATCGATTTCTCAATAAGATCAATTATGTTCATTGCATAATGGGCCCCTTTGAAAAGCGTTGGCGCACGTGTAAACGAAGTGCTCTACCTAACTAAGCTATAGCCCTTGTCATAGACATCTTAACATATAGAGAATTTCTTGTCAAGATCAGATCCCACATGAGAGTTCTTTAATCCGCTTACTGTTAATGGATTGGTATTGCGTAGAAAAAATATTCTACCTATAATCCCCGAGGCGATGGGTCCTTTTTTGTGATGATGAATAACCTACTTAACTCAGTGGTTAGAGTATTGCTTTCATACGGCGGAAGTCATTGGTTCAAATCCAATAGTAGGTAGAACTTATTGGATACCATCAACTCTGGTATTTAATAATTTTTTCTAGCCATCTTCTTTTTTTTGTTGTATCATCTAGAATTGATTGTATTCAATTGGCAGAATCAAAATATGGTATATAATAAAGAACCTCTAAAGAACTTCTTTTTCTTATTTTTATGTGTTTTTTTTTACTTGTAGGAAATAACATTAATAGCCTCTACTTGTGTCCGAGCTCGTCTGAGAGCTAGATTCGCCTCAATTGCTTGTCTCTTTCCCTGAGCTCCACTCAAGTTAGCTTCAGCTATTTCAAGATCTTGTTGAGCCTCTTGCGGATCAATGTCAGTACTCATCTCCGCATCATTTCCTAAAATGGTGATCTCATTATTACTTATTCTAGCGAAACCCCCCATCAAGGGTACCGTTAACCATTGGTCGTTGAGACGTATTCTCAAAAGTCCTATATCTACCGCTATGGCAATAGGGGCATGGTTTGGTAATACGCCAATTTGTCCACTATTAGTAGATAAAATGATTTCTTTCACTTCTGAATCCAAAATAATTCGATTAGGGGTCAGTACACAAAGATTTAAGGTCATTTCTTCAATTTGCTCTCCCCTTCTAAGTTCATAGCTTTCGCGGTAGCTTCGTCGATGTTACTTACCAAATAAAAGGCCTGCTCGGGAAGACTGTCTAATTCCCCAGAACGGATCAATCGAAACCCCCTAATTGTTTTGGCGAGACCAACATATTTCCCTGGAGAACCAGTAAAGAATTCTTCAACGAAGAAGGGTTGTGATAAAAAGCGTTCAATTTTTCGTGCTCTTACTACAGTTAAACGATATTCTTCGGATAATTCATCCAACCCCAGGATAGTTATAATGTCCTGAAGTTCTTTGTAACGTTGAAAAGTTTCCTTAACTCTTTGAGCAGTTTCATAATGTTCCTCGCCAACGATTTGAGGTTGTAACATAGTTGACGTTGAATCTAAAGGATCTACTGCTGGATAAATACCTTTGGCAGCTAATCCTCTTGATAGTACGGTAGTAGCATCTAAATGTGCAAATGTCATGGCAGGAGCAGGGTCGGTCAAATCATCTGTAGGTACATAAACTGCTTGGATCGAAGTTATAGACCCTTCTTTGGTGGAAGTAATTCTTTCTTGTAGAGAACCCATTTTGGTACTAAGGGTAGGTTGATAACCCACTGCGGAAGGCATTCTCCCTAATAAGGCGGATACTTCTGATCATGCTTGAACGAAACGAAAGATATTATCGATGAATAAAAGCACATCTTGTTCATTAATATCCCGGAAATATTCTGCCATGGTTAGTGCAGTCAAACCTACTCTCATACGAGCTCCTGGTGGTTCATTCATTTGACCACAGACTAGAGCTACTTTTGATTCTGCAATATTTTTTTCATTAATTACCCCGGATTCTTTCAGTTCCATGTAGAGATCATTTCCTTCACGAGTACGTTCACCTACTCCACCAAATACGGATACGCCTCCATGAGCTTTGGCAATGTTGTTGATCAATTCCATGATAAGTACTATTTTACCCATGTCGGCTCCCCCAAACAGTCCAATTTTTCCTCTACGGCGATAGGAGCTAAAAGATCCACCACTTTAATCCCTGTTTCAAAGATTGATAATTTCGTATCTAACTGTTTAAAAGCAAGCGCAGATCTATGAATAGGCGATGTCGTATGAGTATCTACAGGACCTAAATTATCAACGGGCTCTCCAAGAACATTGAAAATTCGTCCGAGAGTAGCTCCGCCGACTGGAACGCTTAGAGCAGGTCCTGTATCAATCACTTCCATTCCTCTCGTCAGACCATCTATAGCACTCATAGCTACAGCTCAAACTCGATTATTTCCTAATAATTGTTGTACCTCACAAGTCACATTAATTTTCTGACCGGCAGTATCTCGACCTATAACTACCAAAGCGTTATAAATATTAGGCATCTTGCCCCGAGGGAAAACAACATCCAGTACTGGGCCAATAATTTGAGTGATACGTCCTAGGTTTTTTTCTTCAAGTGTGGAAACCATAGAACCAGAAGGAATCAGATTGATTTTCAAATATAATAAAGTAAAATATGTCAAAATTCTTTTGATTGAGAGACTATGGTATATAGTACCAAATTGAAAATAAATTTCTGGTACTGGCAGCAGCTTGATTAATTAATTCAATACGAACTAAATGGGAATTAGTACTCGATTTATTTGGTACCACCCAACTGAATAAAATTCAATCGTTTACTCATTAAATTTAAATAAGTAAGTTTTCAAGTGCAATCTATTCTTTTTTCAAAAGATCAAGTAGATGAATAAGAATTATGAGTAAGTGAAGTGTGTTTCATTTCTCTATCATTATATTATACTAAATACCATCTATACTTGATTAGATTAAATCTATGAAATTCAAACTCGTGACTCATTATTACGATCTCATTGATTGTTGTTCCTTATTTTCTTTTCTATATATCTAACTATATATAGATATGTAGTTTAGTTTGTGTCTATTTTTTTATTCCCCTTCTCTTTCATGGATGAATTATCCCTATTTTCACATCTATGATTTACATATACAACACATATCACTGTCAAGGGGGAGTTTTTCTTAGTATTTTTTTATTCAAAATGGAAAGTGCCTAAATTCAATTACAAACTTGAAAAACAAAGATTGGGTTGCGCCATATATATCAAAGAGTATATAATAATGATGTATTTGGTGAATCAAATGCATGGTCTAATAAGAAACTTAATTCATTGATAATATTAGTTGAATATTTTTTTGAAAGATTTTTGTCAAAGTTTTCATTCACGCCTAATCTATATCGAGTAGACCTTGTTGTTGTAAGAATTCTTAATTCATGAGTTGTAGGGAGGGACTTATGTTACCACAAACAGAAACTAAAGCTAGTGTTGGATATAAAGCTGGTGTTAAAGATTACAGATTGACTTATTATACTCCTGATTACAAAACCAAAGATACTGATATCTTAGCAGCATTCTGAGAAACTCCTCAACCCGGATTTCCCGCTGAAGAAGCAGGGGCTACGGTAGCTGCCGAATCTTCTACTGGTACCTGGACAACTGTATGGACTGATGGACTTACCAGTATTGATAGTTACAAAGGACGATGCTACCACATTGAGGCCGTTATTGGGAAAGAAAATCAATTTACTGCTTATATAGCTTATCCTTTAGACCATTTTGAAGAAGGTTCTATTACTAACATGTTTACTTCCATTGTCGATAATGTATTTGGTTTCAAAGCCCTGCGAGTTCTATGTTTAGAGGATCTTCGAATTCCCTCTGCTTATTCTAAAACTTTCCAAGGCCCGCCTCACGGCATCCAAGTTGAAAGAGATAAATTGAACAAGTATGGACGTCCCCTATTGGGATGTACTATTAAACCAAAATTGGCATTATCCGCAAAAAACTATTGTAGAGTAGTTTACGAATGTCTACGTGGTGGGCTTGATTTTACCAAGGATGATGAAAATGTGAACTCCCAGCCTTTTATGCGTTGGAGCGACCATTTCTTATTTTGTGCTGAAGCTATTTATAAAGCGCAAACTAAAACAGGCGAAATCAAAGGGCATTACTTGAATGCAACTACAGGTACATGTGAAGAAATGATCAAAAGGGCTGTATTTGCCAGAGAATTGGGAGTTCCTATCGTAATGCATGACTACATAACCAGGGGATTCGCTGCAAATACTAGTTTGGCTCATTATTGCCGAGACAATGGTCTACTTCTTCACATCCACCGCGCAATGCATGTAGTTATTGATAGACGGAAAAATCATGGTATGCATTTTTGTGTACTAGCTAAAGCATTACGTATGTCTGGTGGAGATCATATTCACGCTGGTACAGTAGTAGGTAAACTGGAAGGGGAACGTCAGATGACTTTAGGTTTTGTTGATTTATTACGTGATGGTTTTATTGAAAAAGACCGAAGTCACGGTATTTTTTCACTCAAGATTGCGTTTCTATGCCAGATGTTATTCCCGTGGCTTCCGGGGGTATTCATGTTTGGCATATGCCTGCCCTAACTGAAATCTTTGGAGATGATTCCATCCTACAGTTCGGTGGAGGAACTTTAGGGTACCCTTGGGGAAATGCACCTGGTGCGGTAGCTAATCGGGTAGCTTTAGAAGCATGTGTACAAGCTCATAATGAAGGACGTGATCTTGCTCGTGAAGGTAATGAGATTATCCGCGAAGCTTGCAAATGGAGTACCGAACTTGCGGCTGCTTGTGAAGTATGGAAAGAGATCAAATTCGAGTTCGAACCAGTAGATAAGATAGATAAACAGAAAATATAAGAACTAAGCGCACATAATTCAGCAATTGTTGTTTGTTCTCCTAATTGATTGCAATTAAACTCGGCTCAATCCTTTTTTTTAGGAAAAGGATTGGGCCGAATAAAAAAATAAGAATCCTATACTATCTATTTGTATAGATCTTTCATATGTACAGATCTTACCTATATAAACAAAATCTAAATACAAGATTAACTATGAAATTGAAGAATAAAAAATGCAAGAGTTCTTTTCTTTATTGTTGGATACTTAATTATGGACCTTGAGGTTGGTGTAGATCGTTTTTTATCCCGCAGTTTCGGGTCGTAGATCAAGCCAAGTGGGGCACCTCCTACTCACACCCTTTATATTGTCTGTTTCATTTTGTGTTGCAATAGAAATTTCTTATTTGATTATACGATACTAGATTCTACGAAAATAGATTCTTCATTTATTTATTATTTCATTTATTTATTATTTTATAGTATTTATTATTTCTATTTTATAGTATTTATTATTTCATAGTATAGGAAGAAACAGCTATTTATCTTTTCAATGATAATTTTTTTTGTACATGACATGAGATAAACTTTTCTCTTTATATTTTAAATTGACCAAAAGATTCTATCATAATATATATTTATATAAGTGATACCTGGGATTTCCCCAAAAGAGAATTATTTATTTCAATACTCACTCATTGTTAGTTAACAATTCTAATGATTAGATTATATGCTTAATTCTAATAGGAAATAAAATAGTAAAATGATTATTCCTCAAATGACTATTCATCTATTCTATTTTCATTAAATAGAAGGAGGAGCAGGAAAAGACTATTAAAAAATGGTGGTTAAATTCGATGTTGTTTAGGAGGAAGTTATAACATAAGTGTGAGCTAACTAAATCAATGTCGTTTCTTCAAATGGGTATTATTCCTGGTGCTTTGCATCCCGACGGAAGTGAAGAAAAAGATATGGAAAAAAACATTTCTAGGTGGAGTGATAGTAATAGGTATAGTTTCAACGATATTGATATAAGGAATATTTGGAGTTTGATCTCTGATAATACTTTTTTGGTTAGGGACAACAATGGTGATAGTTATTCTGTATATTTTGACATTGAAAATCATATTTTTGAGATTGACAATAATGGTTTTTTCTGAGCGAATTCGAAACTTTTTTCTAGTTATTTGAATAGTAGGTCTAAGAGTAACAATCATGACTATTATCATTACATGTATGATACTAAATCTGGTTGGAGTAATCACATTAATAGTTGTATTGATAGTTATCTTTGTTTTGAAATCTGTATTCATAGTTACATTTTAGGTGATACCGAAAATTACAGTAACATTTACATTTCTAGTTTCATTTGTAGTGAGGGCGTAAGCAATAGTGAAAATAGAAATTCTAGTATATGAACTGATGGTAACAGCTGTAATTTTAATATAAGAGGAAGATCTAATGATTTTGATATAAATAAAAAATACAAATATTTATGGTTCAATGCGAAAATTGTTATGGATCAAATTATAAAAAAAAATAGATCAAAAATGAATATTTGTGAGCAGTGTGGATATCATTTGAAAATGAGCAGTTCAGATAGAATTGAACTTTTGATTGACCGGGGCACTTGGGATCCTATGGACGAAGATATGGTCTCCATGGACCCCATTGAATTTCATTCAGAGAAGGAACCTTATAAAGATCGTATTGATTCTTATCAACAAAATACAGGTTTAACTGAAGCTGTTCAAACAAGC
This sequence comes from Allium sativum, assembly GCA_030737875.1. Taxonomy (NCBI): domain Eukaryota; kingdom Viridiplantae; phylum Streptophyta; class Magnoliopsida; order Asparagales; family Amaryllidaceae; genus Allium; species Allium sativum. The sequence goes on from CM060912.1 coordinate 138,090,715, forward strand.
ATAGGTCAATTAAATGGTATTCCCATAGCAATTGGGGTTATGGATTTTCAGTTTTTGGGGGATAGTATGGGATCTGTAGTAGGCGAGAAAATCACTCGTTTGATCGAATATGCTACTAATCGATCTCTACCTGTTATTATTGTGTGTGCTTCCGGAGGAGCACGTATGCAAGAAGGAAGTTTGAGCTTGATGCAATGGCTTAAATATCTTCTGCTTCATATAATTATCAATCAAATAAATAGTTATTCTATGTATCAATCCTTACATCCCCTACAACTGGTGGAGTAACGGTCAGTTTTGGTATTTTGGGTGATGTCATTATTGCTGAACCTAACGCGTACATTGCTTTCATAGGTAAAAGAGTAATTGAACAAACATTGAATAAAACAATACCCGACAGTTCATAAGCGGCTGAGTATTTATTCCATAAGGGCTTATTCGACCCAATCATACCGCGTAATCTTTTAAAAGGCGTTCTGAGTGAGTTATTTCAGTTACACGGTTTTTTTCCTTTGAAAAATAGATATATATAATATAGAAATATTAAAATCTAGAAAAAATAGAAGTGATTTCTATGCCTTGCCTACCAAGAACTTCCATTTTTATTAGAAATCTAATCTTTTTTTTGTTGGGTTGAATTAGTTTAGTTAGAGTCGCGAACTTATAATAAAATCTTTATCTTTAATAAAAAAACTCTTTATTTTATTAGTAAGATAGAAAGAGTATTAAGGACGGGAGAATTCATAAATTTTCTTAAACTTAAAATGGGTTTTCATACATATTCGTGTAGAAAGATGAATAGGTACACTAAATTTTCATTTAGTTCTCATTCCTTGCACTTATTAAGTACTTAATATTATTTATCTTAATATATAATAATTATAATATAATAGATATACTTATGATGTCTTTATATTTATAATAGATACAAATATTAAATTGAGGTACCCATTCTATGACAGATCTTTACTTACCTTCTTTTTTGGTCCCTTTAGTAGGCCTAGTATTTCCGACGATTGCAATGGCTTCTTTATTTCTTCATGTACAAAAAAATAAGATTGTCTAGACCTGATGGGGCCAACCAGATATTTTTTTGGTATAGATATTTGTTTAGTGTAATGCGGTATGATATGTGCCCTTTTTTCAAATACAAATGAAAGAACTGTTATGCATGCGAATACATGATATCCGTATAAATCCATGTACATACAGGCGGTCGGCAAATATTTTTAAAATAGAAAGTCAATGTACCTAACAAGTTACTCCTAAGGGTTCATATCATAATAGTTTTAGTTGATGAAAGTTACTTTGGCATCAAGAAATTTTTTTTCCTGAATTCCAATCGAATGCAATCGGATCTAGTATAGTATGAACTGGCGATCAGAACATATATGGATAGAACTTATAACAGGGTCTTGAAAAGAAAGTAATTTTTTTTTGGGCCTTTATTCTTTTTTTAGGTTCACTAGGATTCTTAGTGGTTGGAATTTCTAGTTATCCTGGTAGGAATCTGATACTTGGATTTCCTTCTCAACAAATTATTTCTTTTCCACAAGGGAGCATGATGTCGTTCTATGGAATCGTGGGTTTATTCATTAGTTCCTATTTGTGGTGCACAATATTGTGGAATGTAGGTAGTGGTTATGATCGGTTCGATATAAAAGAGGGAATAATGTGTATTTTTCGTTGGGGATTCCCCGGAATAAATCATCGCATTTTGCTTTGCTTCTTTATGAAAGATATCCAATCAATCAGAATGGAGGTTAAAGAGGGTCTTTTTCATCGTCGTATTCTTTATATGGAAATCAGAGGCCAAGGAACCATCCCCTTGACTCGTACTGATGAGAATTTGACTCCACGAGAAATTGAACAAAAACTGCCGAATTGGCCTATTTCCTGCGCATACCAATTGATGTTTTTTGAATTTTTATCAAAAAGAACAAATTCGTTCGGATTTATCCAATTGAGATATTCAGAAATCCCATTTACTTAGAATTTACTTATTATATTATAAATTTACTTATTCTATTATAAATTTACTTATTCTATTATAAATATATATATTTCATTCGAAACGGGATCCTTAATTCTATTTCTATATTCTTTTTTCTAGATCTAAGGACTACATTTTTACAAAAAATTGGGAATAGATCCATAGATTCGATACCTTGTTATAGAACTCGTGCTTTAGAGAAGTATAAGATCAGATAAAGTTGGCAAATGAAGCGGTTCATTAACAATTCATAGAAAAAAAATGAAAAAAATGAAAGCATTGGCTTCCCTCACGTATCTTGCATCTACAATATTTTTGCCCTGGTAGATCTCTCTCTCATATCAAAAAAGTCTGGAACCTTGGATTATTCATTGGTGGAATACTAGGCAATCCGAAATTTTATTGAATGATATTCAAGAGAAAAATGTTTTAGAAAAATTCCTAGAATTAGAGGAACTATTCTTGTTGGATGAAATGATAAAAGAAACCCAGAGAACATATAAAAAAGCTTCGTATAGGAATACACAAAGAAACGATACAATTGGTCAAAACACATAATGAATATCATCTCCATATCATTTTACGTTTGTTGACAAATATAATCTGTTTTACTATTCTAAGTGGTTATTTTATTCTGGGTAATGAAGAACTTGTTATTCCGAATTCTTGGATTCAGGAATTCTTCTATAACTTAAGTGACACAATAAAAGTTTTTCTATTCTTTTAGTTACTGATTTATGGATTGGATTTCACTCAACCCATGGTTGGGAACTGATGATTGATTCGATCTACAATGATTTTGGATTGGCTCATAATGAGCAAATTATATCTGGTCTTGTTTCCACTTTTCCAGTTATTCTAGATACAATTGTGAAATATTGGATCTTCCATTTTTTAAATCGCGTATCTCCTTCGCTTGTAGTCATTTATCATTCAATGAATGAATGATAAACTTATTTGATATCATTCTTTATACTTTTCAAGGCCTTCGTCCTGTTTTCATCAAAAAAATTCAGTACAATGGCAGACTCATGGATAGGGAACTACACTAGCTACCTATCTAATTTATTGTAGAAATTCCGGGATCAATGATTGGATCATGCAAAATAGAAATACTTTTTCTTGGGTAAAGGAATAGATGACTCAATTTATTTATGTATCGATCATGATATATGTAATAACTCGAGCATCTATTTCAAATGCATATCCCATTTTTGCGCAGAAAAGTTATGAAAATCCACGAGAAGCAACCGGGCGAATTGTATGCGCCAATTGCAATTTAGCTAATAAGCCAGCGGATATTTAAGTTCCGCAAGCTGTACTTCCTGATACTGTATTTGAAGCAGTTGTTCGAATTCCTTATGATATGCAAGTGAAACAAGTCCTTGCTAATGGTAAAAAAGGGGCTTTGAACGTGGGGGTTGTTCTTATTTTACCCGAGGGATTCGAATTAGCCCCCACCGATCGTATTTCTCCCGAGGTGAGAGAAAAGATAGGAAATCTTTCTTTTCTGAGTTATCGCCCTAATAAAAGAAATATTCTTGTGATAGGTCCTGTTCCAGGTCAAAAATATAGTGAAATCGTCTTTCCCATTCTTTCCCCCGACCCTGCTATAAAGAAAGACGTTACCTTCTTAAAATATCCTATATACGTAGGTGGGAATAGGGGAAGGGGTCAGATTTATCCTGATGGGAGCAAGAGTAACAATACATTCTATAATGCTACATCCACGGATATAGTAAGCAAAATAGTACGTAAAGAAAAGGGGGGTATGAAATAACCATAGTTGATGCATCGGATGGTCACCAAACGGTTGATATTATACCTCCAGGGCCAGAACTTTTTGTTTCAGAGGGTGAATCTATCACGCTTGATCAACCATTAACAAGCAATCCTAATGTAGGGGCTTTGGTCAGGGAGATGCAGAAATAGTGCTTCAAGATCCATTATGCGTCCAAGGCCTTTTGTTCTTCTTGGCATCTGTTATTTTGGCACAAATTTTTTTGGTTCTTAAAAAGAAACAGTTTGAAAAGGTTCAATTATATGAAATGAATTTCTAGATCCAGAAATTCCTTACCATCAAGTTGATAAAAAGTGCCTAATTCTTGTTGATCAAAAAAATGAAATATGTATTTCTGTAAACTTTCTTAAACCTACTATGCTTTGTTTTTTGTTTATATTATTTTTGCGAGATCTATGTTATTCATTTCTTGTATTCCATTTTTAGTACTAGGCACTACCCAATAGGTATACAAAAACAAAGGAAGAAGATACAAGACAAGGACTGGATAAATGAAATGAAAGGAACAGGTACCTCTAGGAAGGATTATAATCTTCCTAATCTTCTATTCGACACAAGAAAAGGTAGAACTCCTTTTTGTTGTGTCGTCTTGCATCGAAATAATAATACTTTTTCTCTTGTTCACCAAAGATTTATATTTCTTCTTTTCTGGATATATTGGAAATCTTTTGTTTAGATTCATACGTGTAGATTCATACAATAATTATTTTAAATAAATAAAAACATAATAAATGAGAAGTAGTAGACAAATAAAAAGTTTTAGAGTGAGTAAATGGAGCTGCTTTTTCTATTATTCAATTAACTTCCACTTTTAATTTCTATTATTTATTTTTCAATATTACTAAAAATTAAATTGTTTGGTTGAAAAGCGGCGCGGATTAGAATCTATTTTTACGCATACCGAAATGCATATTTTTTATTTTTTATTTTTTTATTTTATATACAATAAGTTTGTATTTGTTTCCTATAAGAAATGTAAAAATGATTTGCAGAATATCTCATCCGTTTAAATTATCCATATGATATTGGATTACCCCCAAAATGGATTGATTCCTTCTTTCTTGTTGCTTCGTAAGATAAGAGTTAATAAGCGCCAGAGCCTCTATTATATATAAATCAATCACTAGAAAAAACATCTATTCCATTGTGCAAAAACATCATAAGAAACAAAAGAACAGAGTGGTTTGAAAGATCAGAGAGACGGATCTATTTTAGCATTTATACCAATAGAAAATCTTGATTATGCTGATTGGATAATTTTCCAATTTTTATGTTATGGAATAGACCAAAGTCTCCTGCCGCTCTAAGAGTAAGAAAAGAGTAAGAACGCAGCGGTACCTTGCCAAAAAAGGGGGTAAGGTACGGCCGAGTTCTTACTTTTTCATGTCTACAATTCGGTTCATTTGATTACTACAGAGATGAACCCAACCCAGAATATGAACCATAAAAAAACACCTACTAAACCAATCACATGTACACCAGCTACAGTACCTATTAGCCAAAGAGGAATCCTTCCAGTAGTATCGGCCATTTCCTCCACTTTCCTCCACATTTCATCAAGTAGTCATACTATAGACAAAAACAGTGATGGATAATTATGTAGAAGATATCCTTCCGAATGGGATAAGAGAATTCCTACTACTCTCTTTCTTTCTCTTAATTGAAGAAATAATTGGAAAATAAAACAACAAGTACAAAAATGAGTAATAAACCCCAATATAAACTGGTACGATTCAATTCAACATTTTGTTTATTCGGGTTTGATTGTGTCATAGCTTTATAATTTGAATTTGGTTTATCATTGGATGAATTGCATTGCTGATATTGATCTTAAAAAAAAGGTAGGTACAGCTAGTCCGTGAATAGCTAACCATCGCACTGTAAAAATTGGATAGGTTTGATCTATGTTCATTGGTGGCCTCCTAACTCCTAAAAGGATCTACTAAATTCATCAAGTTGTTCCAAAGAATAAAAACGGTCGGTTATTAATGGAATCCCTTGTCGGCTCTCTGTGAAATATTCGTTTGGTCGAGGACTTCCAAATACATCATAAGCTAAACTTGTACTGACGAATAACCAACCTGCAATGAATAGGGAAGGTATAGTAATGCTATAAATGACCCAGTATCGAATACTGGTAATAATATCAACAAAAGAACGCTCTCCCATGCTTCCAAACATGCTGAACTCCAAAAATTATTGTACATTCAAAAAAAAGAATCGAATCTGTGAAAGATGGGATCAGTAAATGGAAAATAAACCACTGATATGGCATCTTTTTTGTGAGATCGTCAATTTTGTACCAAAGGTGTATTTCGAGTATACCGAATTAGTATAGCTATCCTTCCGCTGGCGCAGCAACGCAGTCTCGATCAATATGGAAATGAAATACTACATAATTTATTTCTTCTTTTTTGTTCTTTGTTTATGCATAATTTTATGTTATTCAGTAGATCAACAGAAAATTTAGAAAGTTCTTTATAATTGTAACACCCCGTAATTCTGTAACACTAGGATTCACAAATCAAGGAAGAATTAAATTTTAAAATCGAAATCAAGGGAAACGGGTTGCGCCATTACGTTCTCGAAATTCTGCTTGGAAACGAGTCCGAGTTTGCGAGAATCGGAGTCCGTATGAGGGAGACATGACCCTCCGAAGTTTCAGGAATTTTCAGAATCGAAAATAGCGCGAAATTCGAATTCAAACCCAGAAGCGGGCTAGGCGGGAAAATTCTCTCCCAGGACCCAGGTCGATTGGGGAGTCGACTGGGTAGTCGACCCCCCTGACCAGGTCGACTGCCCAGTCTACATGGGTGTCGACCTCGGTGCAAAAACCCACTTTTGGGCCTGGGTGCATTCTGATATACCTGGTCTCGTTTTCTACCTAGATTCGTCTGCCTAATCCTATATAAACAGCCTCATAGTCTCCTTCTCTATTCACAATTCTTCTCTAACCTTATTCTGCAAAGATTCTTGGTGGACATGGCTTCTTCTCCTCCTCTAAATTAAATAATAAATAAAATAATATGTAAAATAAATCAATACGAGGAAATGTTGCTCAAGACTTTCAAGTGAAGATTCAAATGACTTCAACGACTGTTTTTCTACGAATCTAATATAATCTCTGTAAGTCGGTTACTTTTTAGATTTGAACGTTTTCTCTATTCGTGACATGAAATTAAAGGAATAAAAGAATATGCCAAATTTTTCTGTTCGAATTAGTGCTTATATCTTTGGACCTAATTAAGGACTATTATGATTCGATGACCAATAAGACTGTGACTATGAAATTATGGACCTTAAAACCATATGCCTCTTTGACTATGAACATTGACTATGAACATTGCCTATGAACATTGCCTATGACTGTGACTCATGACTGTGAGAATTATTTTTCTTTGACTATGAACATCGCCTATGACTGTGATTCATTAATTGTGAGGATTTATTGCCTATGACTATGGATATAAGGTTATTATTTATGCCCATGACACTGTAGTTATAAAACCATGTTGTACCCCAAACTGGCATTATATTGGATCTAGGCTTGACTTTCTATTTCTAGTTATCCTTGGATCTTGATCTTGGGAATTTACCTATTAAGTTAGGTCTACCCATGTTCTTGAACCTATACTATTCAACCCTTTTCATGTCATAATATTACCAGATCTATATGCTTGTGAATTATCATCTTATGCCAGTTATTATCTCTATTCTTTCATAGCATTTTGGTTCATTCCCTTTTATCCACGAATCTAGATTTATTTATAATCTAGGTTGAATCACGATTTTACAAACGATGGGAATACGTTTTGGGAAAAACATGAAATTAACTAAACTTGGAAATTGGCATAAATTGGGAACATGTATTATGGCATGTTTATAAAAATGCAAATTGGATAAATTTGACATGAATTATAGGATGTGTAATTTGAATCTAGTATTGACTTGTAAATCTAGCATTTACATGAACTATGAACTAGAATAATAAGTCTAGTTTGACATGAACTGTAATCTATACTATATTATAATTACTAAGTTTAGATTCGTGAACTCTCAGGCCTTCGCACCAAATTTAAAATGAACCGTCGCACATTTAATTCTTTTTCATACGCATCTATGTTATATTATGTTCACTTTATCTCTCTTTCGTATGCATCGACTTCTCATCCGAGATCCCCAAATTTAAGCCCTAAAATTGTGCCCATACATCGACGTCGACCTCTCCTTTGATAATCCTTCGTAGCAGGTACAACTTCACAACTCTGGCCGACTCCTATAGTTATGCTTCTCCGCCAGATCTACTTCCTACATAATTTATGCCGAATTTGATATGATATGGTTTTTCTTTTTTCAACATACTCGACAGGAATATTTGGTGTGGTTACTGCTCCATTCTACCAGGCTTGATTCTGTCCATAAGGTTTTCTAGCAAATTAACATATCCCTTATTTATGTTGAATTTGATATGAAAGTATCTCGCTCGATTCTCTCCATAAGTTAGTTGTATAAGTTTTGTGTGCTTGCGGTAAATATTTTAATAGGTGATTTTTGTTTGGATAAAATTTCTCTTCGATGTTTTTATTTTCCATGTTATTTATACCGATTACAGTATATTTTTGTAAATTGATCACACATCTTTCCATCCATATTTAAAAATTAAGGATTTCCAATGAAAAGGGTCAAACCTATAAAATTTTATTGAAAATATGTGTCTTAGTCTTGAATTGCTATATTCTCAGGAAACAAAAGTTTCGAGCTATGGAAAATATTGCACTTTGGAATAATTTGGAAACTGCTGTATCTACAAATTTCAAAAAGAAAAAAAAAAGGCGGCTGGGGGACTAATTTTGGATGCACTATGCATGAAATATTTATTTAAATTATATATATATATATATATTTAAGTGTCAAATAAATTATTTTAAGCTAACTAATATACTTATATTATCTTACAATTAATTTTTGGAAACTGAGTATGTCTATATGCTGGTGGGTTATTAACTTATTATCATCATTTAACATGAACCAAATGGTTTGTCTAAACATTTTCCTGGTTTCGTATTTTTATACATTTGGATTGGTAAAACTGGGATGCTTTAGAGATATTAGTAATTTGTGTAATAGTGAGAGAGGGTGAATATTATGTAGACCACCGTCCCTATCAAATAAAACGATACTAAAAAAATACATGTTTTACGGTCACGTGAGAAACCAAGTCTGTTTCAACCCCAACTATGCAAAAAAGGCATACCCATATTCTATTCATTGAGCTCATAGCACTAGATTTAATGAATGTCATTAATCTAAGTGATTAACTACATACTCATTGCAAGGGAATGATTGCATTTTTTGGAGTATGTGATGGAAAAATTATTAATGATAAGAGCAATGTTAAAGCAAACCAATAAAGTAGTAGCAGAAAAAAATTCACAGTAATTGAATTCTTTTGGAAATAACTTTTGAAACTCCTTTTATGTACGACCAATATGGTGGTAAATCGGGCTTGAGCCTTAAATTAATGGCAACCATGATTACTTTCGAAGTTATATCATTGCTGGATGTGTAAGTTTAAATAGTTGAAAACAATTTTAGGAATACATTGATTTTAATTTTTCCTAAACTGGATTGGGGTGTCTGATTATATGTGCCCATTGTGAAGGCAACAACATTATTTTCATTTCAGATGAAAAAGACTTTAGTAGCAAAACATTGATTTTGTTTACATGTCACTCAAGTAGGTTTGAATAGTATAGACACATATGCCATGCTACACACACATATATTTTTTGTTTTCTAAAAACTTTCCCTTTGGTTCTGTAAATTATGGGCATCACGGTAATTTGTAGACAACCACCCTTTGTCAAGCGATATAATCGATAAAATTGGCGACTCTTTATAGGAAAAATAATTTGACCGAGAACTATGCATATAGTTTAAGATGATTGCTTGATGTATGCACTTACCTAAATACCTCCTGTCTGTAAAATAGATAATAGTTTCTTATTCATATAATTATTTTATAAAAGATTTATTATTTTTAGATTTTATTCATTTTTGTTTAAAATATGCTCCGAAATAATCAACGCTAAATCATGTGTATTGTTGAGGATAATTATCATTTGTTCGTACTTACTAATAGCCATGACTTATTTTTATGACGGTATTGTTTATTTTAGCTATTTGGATGCTTTTATTTTGTCGAGTAATTTTCCATTGCTATATGAGTTATTAATAGATATTTTTTGGAATATTCAATTCCAGCAGCATCTACCGCATAAGCAATTGAATTTTGCTTCTTTTGTTACACTTCCATCTCTTTACGATGAATATGGTAACTCTGGCTTTGAAATAGTCTTATGTACCACCAAATAAGGTCTAACTCAGAAATGGCATGTGAATGAGAAAACAAAAGAAAATATATTACAAATAAGATAACACTTTATGACTACAAACATCAGTTTGCAAGTTGATTAACGTGCAAACTGGTACAAAAATTATTTACTGTAGAAATATACGAATTACTAGATAAAACAATGGGTCATTTTTAAACAGAGTAGTCAAACAGAAATTTATCAATGCTATGTTTTAGTTATATAAAGTTGCAGATTTAATTTTGATCTTTGGAGTTCAAGAGGCTAATAATGTGTGCTTGAAGTTTAAACACTAACATGGTTAGCACTCACCATGTTTAGTGATGTTGGGTAATTGAGGCAAAATTGGTAAAACCTTGCTTAAATTCAATTATATAATGATTCCGGTATATCTTGCTACTTGTTTTAATCAAAAAATGACCAAACACTAAATACGATGCTTTAAAGAGTGCGTCGCCCGTTCAGTGGCAAGGTGCTAAGAAAGCACGTTTTCAAATTAGGGGAGAGACACCATGAAAAGCATGTATGAAGAAATGTGAGACCGCAATTCGTAAAAACAAAGAAATAAGAGAGAAGAACACACAATTTTTAGAGTGGTTCGGTCAAACGTGACCTACGTCCACTATATAAACATTTTCCATTATCACTTCCACGATGCCAAATACAAAGCCATACAAATCTCCCTCAATTTACAATGAATCTCTCATTTCTCCCTCTTTTATATGAATCGCACTTGAATTACTAGTGGAACGGTTAGATCTCCCCAAGTATTGATTGAAATGGATGAAAAGCCTTCAATGCTTCACTTTAGAGGAAGATCCCTTTGATTCCCTAGCATTCCAATGGTAGATTAAGCTCCTAGAGAGGATAAATGGAGATTTGTGTTGCTTGGGTAGAGTTTGGATGGATCCTAATGGTGAATCTCTAATGGAAGCGATCGATTAATGGATGAAGATGAATAGAGCTTTAGAAGCCATGGATGAAGCTTGAGAATGCCTTTGAGAAATGACTTTAGCAGCCCTTCGGGGTGTTCCAATCCTTCCCCCCTTTGGCATGGAGAAAGGGGGTATTTATAGTTGGAGATAATGTAACGACCCAGAAAATCTGAACCAATTAAAATTTTTTAAATTGGCTAAAATAATGGATTTTAAATATTTAAAATAAATATTTTAAATAATGACTTATGTTTTTGTGCGCCCGCTAGGGGAGGACTTGGGATTTGATGCTCCAATGTTTGTCGTAATCGCATCAGGTGCTTCCTGATTCTGACGATTAATTGGGTGCCCCCGGAGAGGACTTTGGTTGAAAACCCCGATGTTTGTCGTTATCGGATCAGGTACTTCCTGATACTGACGATCAATCGGGCACCTACGGAGAGGACTTTGGTTTGTGCTGGTCCTTCCAGTGTGTTTGTCGGTCCTTCCGGCCTAATGCTGGTACTTCCAACATCAGGTTTGGTGCTGGTCCTTCCAGCGTGTTTGCCGGTCCTTCCGGCCTGATGCTGGTACTTCCAACATCAGGTTTGGTGCTGGTCCTTCCAGCGTGTTTTCCGGTCCTTCCGGCCTGATGCTGGTACTTCCAACATCAGGTTTGGTGCTGGTCCTTCCAGCGTGTTTGCCGGTCCTTCCGGCCTGATGCTGGTACTTCCAACATCAGGTTTGGTGCTGGTCCTTCCAGCGTGTTTGCCGGTCCTTCCGGCCTGATTCTGGTACTTCCAACATCAGGTTTGGTGCTGGTCCTTCCAGCGTGTTTGCCGGTCCTTCCGGCCTGATGCTGGTACTTCCAACATCAGGTTTGGTGCTGGTCCTTCCAGCGTGTTTGCCGGTCCTTCCGGCTTTGCATTGGCCCCGATTCCCTTGTTAGCCACTTGACTTGGTGGGCTGTTTCAGATTAAAGATCGGAGCTTTGAAACTTTCACTTAGAGGGGTGCCCCTTTAATGAAAGCTAAAATATTCTTGTTTATTTGTCGTGGCTCTTATTCGTTGTTTGAATTCCCGCGACTTTTCCCATTCACTTCTCAAGGCGGTGCTTTTCTATTCTTGTATTTATGCAAGTTGATATTCACAGCATTTGGTACTTGAGCTAGCGTTGTTGGGGTCGCGATGTTACAAGAACAAGCGCTCGACAGATGGCCTGCAATATGAAATCATCTTTTAAGAAAGTTTCGATTTAACATATAATTTTGCAAAACAGAAATTCATTTAGAGAGATATGCTCTTTATCATTGAGCTAATGTTCAGTGCATCACTTGCAGATTATTACAGACTGTTTACAAGAAGTTTTGAAGACAACAGAAAGTAAAACACGAAGTAGAGCATGAACTAAAGCGGGAAATAGAGCATGAAGTAAAGCGGCGCAATGTCGATTGCTTATTTTCGGCCCATTGGAATTGAAGCGCAATCAGTAGCCATCAGTTGATGATTGGCCTTGGGATGGTCCGAGCAAAAGCTTCGTTGTTTGTTGCCCCCTGGCCCTGGGGATTCGGAACAGTGCTCGAGGATTGTGGATTTTTCACATATTGCTGCAGATGATTCTTCCTAATCAGCTCTTCAATCAGTGATTTTAGATGCCTACACTCATTGGTATTGTGGCCTGGCTGATTATGAAACCTACAGAACTTCCCAGAATTTGCTTGATAGTCGCTTATTTTCTGAGGTTTAGGTATTGGATAATCTTCGGTGTCTTTAGTCGCAACAAAGATGTTTTCTGGAGTGTCATTTAAAGGTGTTAGATCCGTAGGATTGAAAAAGCGAGGCTTCTTGCCATCTCGATTTTCCTTCCCGTCGCTTCCTCTTTTCTGTCCTCCAGGATTTTTTTGATTATACTGGGTAGGTATATTCTTTGGAGCTTCAACAAGTGGATTAGCATCAATAATCTGAAGAGGTACTGGGCCCGTTTCAGCTCGCATGTATTCCTCGGCTTTTTTATAGAATTTCTCGAGCGTGCTTGGCTCTTTCAATTTGATCCATTTACCAAATTCGCCATTCTCGTCTATAGCGCCGATTAGAGACATTAAGATCATGCGAGACTCAGGATTACCTACTTCAGATACGACATCATTAAACCTTTTGAGAAAAGCTTTGACGGACTCCCTTGGATTTTGCTTCATGGATGTAAGAGAGATGACGTCCTTAGCTTTGGTAGCTTGCAGCCTGAATTGCTCTTTTAATTTCAGAGTCAAATCATTAAATCGGTCAACGGATTTGGGCGGGAGCCTTGTGAACCATAGCGATGCGATGCTTTCCAGGTAGAGCGGGAAGCACAAGCACTTAATCTCATCCGTTGCTTTAGCTGCATTCATGTGCCACTCGTATTTGTATAGGAAGTGATTCGGATCAGAATTTCCATTGTACGGCAGCAGAGTAGGATGAGTGAATTTTTTGGGGAACTCAGCCTTGCAGATCCTCTTTGTGAACGGATTTTTGCCGAGAGAGAAGTCCCATTCCCTTTCACAATCCTTGCGGGGCATGTTGTCTTTTATGATTTGCTTTACCACATCCGCGATATATTCCTTCGAGTTGTGTCGTTCCGGGGAGCGGACTTCGATCTCTTTTCCGGATGCTCGTCGTGGCGAGCGATCGCGTTTAGAGGATCTAAGCCTTTTACTTCCGCTATGGGAAGGTGCCCCCTTGTCGGGACTAGCAACTCGTCGGTTATTTCGATCGGAATGGTTTCTAGCTTCCAACTTTGAACCTTTGACATTAGCGTCATTTTTGCCAGCAAATCCTTCCATGTTATCATTATGAGGATCAGAGGCCGATGAGTTTGCATTCTCTTCAAGGTTGATATGGATTTTCGGAGGAGGAGCAGGATCGGCTTGAGCGTTTATGAGAGCGGTCACTTTATCCATCAAAGCTTGATTAGCATCCACAAGAGTTTTATTAGCATCAATTAAGGCTTTATTGGAAGCATCCATGTGTTGGCTCAAGTTAGCGACGACGGCATCCAATTCAGCTTTAGTCACTCCAGCTCCAGATATTGAATTTTGGCCAACTTCGAAGTGGTTGGTAAGAGGTGTAGTTTCATGATTAACGACATTGTCGTCTTCTCCAACGACATTGCTAGTGGTCTTCTTAGACTTTGCCATGATTTCGGATAAGGCCTTGAATTTGGAAGATAGCTCGCCGATTGGCCCAGATCTAAGATTTGCGGAATCTATGGTAGGAGATGCGAACACGGCCCCACGGTGGGCGCCAAATGTTTTAATCAAAAAATGACCAAACACTAAATACGATGCTTTAAAGAGTGCGTCGCCCGTTTAGTGGCAAGGTGCTAAGAAAGCACGTTTCCAAATTAGGGGAGAGACACCATGAAAAGCATGTATGAAGAAATGTGAGACCGCAATTCGCAAAAACAAAGCAATAAGAGAGAAGAACACACAATTTTTAGAGTGGTTCGGTCAAACGTGACCTACGTCCACTATATAAACATTTTCCATTATCACTTCCACGATGCCAAATACAAAGCCATACAAATCTCCCTCAATTTACAATGAATCTCTCATTTCTCCCTCTTTGATATGAATCGCACTTGAATTAGCTAGTGGAACGGTTAGATCTCCCCAAGTATTGATTGAAATGGATGAAAAGCCTTCAATGCTTCACTTTAGAGGAAGATCCCTTTGATTCCCTAGCATTCCAATGGTAGATTAAGCTCCTAGAGAGGATAAATGGAGATTTGTGTTGCTTGGGTAGAGTTTGGATGGATCCTAATGGCGAATCTCCAATGGAAGCGATCGATTAATGGATGAAGATGAATAGAGCTTTAGAAGCCATGGATGAAGCTTGATAATGCCTTTGAGAAATGACTTTAGCAGCCCTTCGGGGTGTTCCAATCCTCCCCCCTTTGGCATGGAGAAAGGGAGTATTTATAGTTGGAGATAATGTAACGACCCAGAAAATCTGAACCAATTTAAAATTTTTAAATTGGCTAAAATAATGGGTTTTAAATATTTAAAATAAATATTTTAAACAATGGTGATGAAAACTGAGTTTGAATCGACAATTGAAAACGAATATAATTAATTATAATTATAAACAAGGCCTGAAATGGCGCTGCAGTTTCAAAAATTGAATTCAAACTTTGTCGGACTGTACCGGGTGCAAAACAATTCGGATTTTAGTGAAACCAAAAACATTAGGATCTATTTGATGATATCTTTCTAACGAATCCGACCAATCGAAATTTCATAGCGGGAATCAAAAGATATGTCCAGTTGAAAATTCTGAATAGTCGCTATAGAATTCAGGCCCTTAAAAATGGACATTTTACAAACGACCTCGGATTTCGACGAAACCACTTTTGTTGGGTCCGGGGCGTCGAATTATTGCTAAGTTTAAATTTTCATAATTTTCTGAATCAATATGTGAGCGTGGCAAAAGAAAACGCGTTTAACCAGTTTCAGTTGATTTTAATCGACTGGAAAATGGCCATTTTTCTAACGATGTCAGAATTCGACGAAACTAGTTTTGTTAGGACCGTATTGTCAATACGAAGCTAGAAAATATTTTTCTGGAATTTTTAGAGTTAGTATGTGATCCCGGTAATTTGAAATGTACGTTTAAAATTAAATATAGTGATTTAAATGTAAATCAAACGGAAACTGATTGTAACTATCGAATCAGCTTATAATATAAATCCCATTATGTTCGGAATGAGGGTGAAACGCTATGAACGACAGGCGGTGGGCCTCGTTTCGAGGTCGTGGGTAAAAGTCAACTTTATGCAATTAAATTAATTAATAAAATAAAATATCTCCCTCCCTTTTCTCTTTCTGCCCCCCCCCCCCCCTCCACCCCCGATTTCATTAAACAGAAAAAAAAAAGAAGAAGAAGAAAGGAGGAGTAGCAGCCGCCGCCTCCACCAAGTTCCAACCGCCCTCTCCAGCTCGACCTCTGCTCCACCCTCCGATCCCGCTCCTCTCCACCTCGACGCACCCGAACCCCCTCCCTGACCTATTCCGCCACCACCACCCCCCCCCCCTCGAAGCCAGCTCCGCCGCCTCCTACACCGACCACCAGCCACCCTAGCCACTTCCCGCCACTTCAGCCTGCTGTAAGTTTATTTAATTTTAATTTAATTTATAGAATTAGTTAAAATCAGTTTTTATATTAATTATAAAACATATGTTAAAAATAAGTTTATGTTTATATAAAATATAGTGTGAAATCAGTTTTTAATGTTTAAAATCAGTTTTAAAATGCAGAATTTTATATAGCAAGATAAATATTTGATTTTTAATGTAATAGAAAAGTTAGGATCTTTTATTTTCGAAAAGATTTGTTCTTTATTTTCTGAAAAGCTATGATGTTCTAGATGTGAAAAACACATAAAGGTAAGATTTTTATATATTGAATAGCGATGTAAAAATTCGATTTTTATATATTGAATAGCGATGTAAAAATTCGATTTTTATATATTGAATAGCGATGTAAAAATTCGATTTTTATATATTGAATAGCGATGTAAAAATTCGATTTTTATATATTGAATAGCGATGTAAAAATTCGATTTTTATATATTGAATAGCGATGTAAAAATTCGATTTTTATATATTGAATAGGGATGTAAAAATTCGATTTTTATATATTGAATAGCGATGTAAAAATTCGATTTTTATATATTGAATAGCGAAGTAAAAATTCGATTTTTATATATTGAATAGCGAAGTAAAAATTCGATTTTTATATATTGAATAGCGAAGTAAAAATATGATTTTTATATATTGAACATCGAAGTAAAAATATGATTTTTATATATTGAACATCGAAGTAAAAATATGATTTTTATATATTGAACATCGAAGTAAAAATTCGATTTTTATATATTGAATAACGAAGTAAAAATTCAATCTTTACATATGTAGTGAATACGGGCAACGAAAGCGACAAAAGGCGAGAACGGTGAGGATTTATGCAAAGAAGAGTCGTGGGATTGAATTAGCTATTCGGTGAGAATTTCTCACTCTTCAATTTCTTTTTCTAGCCATATATATATGTATGGAAATAAAAGTGAATTGCTATATACAAATATATATATATATATATATATATATATATATATATATATATATATATACGCCCCTCGTCCACAAACCATGGACGATATTTATTGATTGTGATTGGTGTGAAAATTGATTGATAGCGAATGATTGTTTGGGATTGTTTGTGGTTGATATTGGTTGATTGTGGTTGAAAAATACCCATTTGTGGTTGAGAAATATTTGGTTGAAACCACATATGATTAGTTTGTGGAAATGAAATAAATATATACATGCCGCCTGCGTGCGAACTAGATGCATGATCACCATTGTCAAAAAACCGCGAGGTTTTAAGGTAGAGCGAGGAGCCGTACTAGGGACGGTCCCGGTTTTAACAACCCTGCCGTTATGCTGCCGAAATTTTGAATAATATTCAAGTGTTTGAATTATTTTCATCTGCTTAAACAATATTTATTCATTGAATAGAAAACCTTCATGTGTTGAATTGATATTCATTCGTTGATTAGAAATTCATGTGTTGAATGGTATTCGCGTTTTAAATATAAAAATCACATTTCTATCTATATATAGAAACTATAGAAAACCTTCATGTGTTGAATTGATATTCATTCGTTGATTATAAATTCATGTGTTGAATGGTATTCGCGTTTTAAATATAAAAATCACATTTCTATCTATATATAGAAACTATAGAAAACCTTCATGTGTTGAATTGATATTCATTCGTTGATTAGAAATTCATGTGTTGAATGGTATTCGCGTTTTAAATATAAAAATCACATTTCTATCTATATATAGAAACTATAGAAAACCTTCATGTGTTGAATCGATATTCATTCGTTGAATTGAAATTCATGTGTTGAATGGTATTCATATTTTGAAATAAATTGTTTGATAATAAAAAATCACCTTTTATCGACTATATGAACTGTGTAAAATAATCTCATTTTGAAAGAAATTGTTTTATGATAAAAATCCTATTTTTATCACCAATATGAAATATATCAAAATAATAGTGTTTTGAAATGAGTTGTTTTACAATAAAAGTCACATTTTTATTGTATGCATGAATCGTTGAAATGTGAAGTGTTAAAAATAGCCACTTGTTCAAATAAACATATATGAGTTGAAATATTCATTAATTAGCTAATGAAATGATTTGCACCTATGTATGTAACCTTAGAGTGAATGGTGTTTTTAAACCAAATAGAAATCAAATATGAAGTTGAATAGAAAATGATAAATGATAAGAACTATATATATATGTACATGCATATTCATTGAACAGGTTATAGCAAAGGGGCTAGAGAAGAGGAATAAAATTTTGTGCTCGACAAATAGGTACACAATTACTGTTTTGTTTAGGTGATGATTTTATGAGCCTATTGGCTGGCCGCTTGGCTTTTTCTTTTTCTTTTTGAGATTAGAAGGACCGGGAAAGCTATTTGCGATTTCCCGGTGCTCCCGGTGCAGGGGAGGTTATGGCGAAATTTTCCAAAATTTTAAGGCGTTAGTGAAATATTTGAAGTGAAAACGATATTGAAATCATTGAATGAACTATATTTATATAAATATATAAATATAAATAAAATTAAAACGAAACGTAGTCGTGCAGTTCGTGTTTTGAAACCGTGTTTTCAAACAACTAGTACGAGAAATCCGACCATTGGATTTTCCCGAAACCTCAACCGTCGGGTTCGCCTTGGAAATATCTTTCCAACGGCATCAACCTTGTAAAAATCCAACGGTTGGATTGTCTGAAATGTTTAATTCAAATCTGAAGAAAAACAGCGCCAGAAACGATTATATTTATTTATATATATAAATATAATTTTATTTAATCGAATAACGACGCTGTAGTTCGTATTTTGAAATCGAAACTTCAAACGATTGTACCGGGAGATCCGACCGTCGGATTTTCCCGAAACTGGAACCGTTGGATTCGTTTTGAAAAGACCATTCTAATGATGTAAATTTCGTTAAGATCCAACGGTTAGATTTTCATATATGTGTAAATCAAATCAGGAGAAAAACAGCGCCACGGCCGCGTTATGGTCCGAAGCGTCATTTTGAATAAATTGGCTATTTCTAAATAAATAAAAATAGCGATAAATCGTTATAAAATATCATAAACAATATGGAATGGAAATAAATGGAATTTGCTCGATTTATGTTGTATTTGATGGTTGAATGTGTTTGGTGTGAAAATTACATTAAACAACAAAATTAGTGTTGTCGAATAATTTAACCATTGAAATAAATTGATTTGAAATTCTAAATATACGTGAATTATTTGAAAAGGCCGAGTTAATTCTCATTTCAAATAATCGACCGACGATTGAAATTCGAAAATGAAGACGATGGTCGAAGACCGGAGATCTTCACCTCGTTTGGATGGTAACCGAGGTACTGATTGGGAGGCATCCCGAAATATGGATAATGAGTGGTGATCGTCCAGACGTACGTGGTGATCGATGGGTTTGCGAGGTATTTAGTGCCTCCGGTTTCGTTCAGACCCAGAACGGACTAGTAGATGGACTGTGTGTCTGACATTGGATTTTATTCTATGTTGATTGATCTCTGTCATATATACATCTGTTTGGCGGCGGAGAATTTATTCTTTTGCTTAACGCCCTTCTCTGAGACGCACGAGCTCATAGGTTGTATATCGATGGACATCAGTCGCATGGCATGAATTGCCTGTGTGGCATGCTAAGATGCAGTGATCAGGACTTCTGTTGAAAAGAAAAGTCTTGTGGTGATGATCAAAGCACCGCCTGTGTAGCGTAGCTTTGTGTATAACGTGAATTCGCGAGCCTCACATCCCGGTATGAACTTAAAACGGGAGAAGGACCTCAGGGAGGGCATGCGTTTCTTTCTAGCTAGGGTGGTGTCAGTGACCTACCAGCCCTGACATTTATATACTTTTCACCTATGTGGTTGTTGCTGTTGCGAGGCGCCTCGGTTTGATCGGACGATCCGGGTCCGATGGAGTCATTCGTTGGCTCGTTTACGCCCCAAAGGGCAGGGAAACGTAGTGTTCAGGCATTTTAATCCACATCGGTGGACCGGCCCTGTCGCTCGAAGGGTCGATGCGTTCTGATCTTGAGACACGGGCTAGAGCGTCTCGAATTCGGTAAGGACTATCTTTTGCCTTGGTTCATGACGGAAATCCAATTTCCAAATATGACATCGTGCGGTTTTGATTGTATATATATATCTGGCGACATGATATATGGTACCCATGCCGTCTATGATTGATAGTTATGATTTGAAATTGTTTTCAAAACATATAGACACTAACAATAATATCAAATGCCTTTGTTTTGTTCGTATCAAGCATATTTTGACCGTTATAAGGTAAAAACTCTATCCTCCGGTTTGCGTTGCATTGTGTGATGGGAACTGAGTCTTATAACGGTTTCATTTTTATAAAAAGCATAGCGATGTTTAAAAGAAAGATTTTTTTTAAAGCACTGGCAATCCAATGGAGTAAACCCGTTCCACGAAAGTGGCGTGGTCCTGTGATTGGCCATATTATATATGTGTTGAATAGATTTCTCATACCAGTCCCAAGACTGACTCGTAGTTTGTTTCACTCTCAAACTCGGGTGCCCCTTTTTCTACACGGGCAGCCTTGTATTCAGGTTTAGCTGGTTCTTTCTGGATAGCTGGAGCTGAAGATGGATTCTATCATTTACCTCTTTTTATGCTGTTCAGCTCCTATTATACATATTTTGTTTGTTTTTCCGCTGTAGACATTTATGTATAGTTGAACTGTATTTGTACTAAGTAAGATCCTGTATACTGTGTAACTCTAATGATTACTTTTATCCAGTATATTCTATTGTTCATTATCTGGTGTATTTATTTAATTTTGTTCTGCTATTATCTGTTTCTGTGTTATATTCCAAAGATAACCCTTGTCTCCGTCTGACCGGGATTTCGGGTCGTCTCAGATAAGGGATAGTGGCACACTTGTAATTTGAAGTGTATAGTTGGCGCTAGGTTGGCAACGCGTTGGCGATGAGTTGGACAGCATACACCGATCAAAGACATGCTTCAGCCTTTTACATGCTGCAACCGAACAGATGGAGCTTGCTACAGGACCGATCCAATGAAGAACAAATGTACCGACCCATTTTCTTGCAATATGTGAATGAACAATTTACTTGCAAGCCACGTGCTCACTTATCTTTACACTTTACTATTTAAAATGGGGTTTGGATATTACAACAGTGCCATTCACTTTTGTATTCTCATCTTTATCCAAAGCTGCTCGTTCCTTCTTCTTTGGAGTCTCTGCCTTTTCTGCTTGGAATCGACCAGCCTTGGAGCTTCTCCTAAAACTGACCAGCATGAAGACTTCGTGACCGACCAGGTGGAGGATGCTTGAACCGACCAGGATGTTGGTTAGCAGACCGACCAGGTCTTTGGAGAGCAGACCGACCAGGTCGCTAGCGAGCAGACCGATCAGGTGGAGCTTGTCTCCTGACCGACTAGGTGGTGAGGTTCCAGCACCGACCAGGGTGCTAATGAACTCGACCACTCAGTTTTGCTCTTCCTTGATGAAGACAGCTCGCTCCAAAGTACAGCAGAAGTGAACGATCAGGTTGAATGGAGATCGACCGACCAGCATGGGGGCTTTCTGCTCGACCAGAGGGAGGTGATGCTTTGACCGACCACCAGTGCTGTCCAAGGTCTGATGTAACCCTTGTCATGTTTGTCAAAATGCTTGTATAAGCTTTCAGCTGGTTAACACTACTTTTATTAGGTGATATAGCATATCAATTGATAATTTCTTTCACTACCATATTGAAGGGTCAGTAAACTAGGTCTTAGTACCATTTTTATTCTTATTATATATTCAATGAACTTATTTTCATAAACGCACAATTACACTCCCAGTTGTATCAAATCAAAAGTTACCTCTCATTTCTTTTCCCTTTTGACTAACTAATTACAGTTCTCTTACCATCACTATTTTTGTTAATATATTTTTCAATCTACCTCTTTAATCTTTACCTCGGAATTTCGTGTGTGTTTCGACTGTTATTTTAGACTTAACGGACTAATGCTATATGTTATGTTTTTATTGTTGCTAATAAGTAATACATTAGTTAACTTAACAGGTCCTGGACTATTGTATATTCATCCTACCATAATACACTGGATCATTTTGCTTTATATGATGCTTTTTTGAAATACTGTTTTGCTATCATTTTAAACATTATATACATAACCCATTCACTCCTAAATACTTATCACTTTGCTACAAAAAACAAAATCTCATAAACAATTCTTTTTCCCGCCATGTTCATTCATGTATGACAATGACCCAAGATTAGTCGTTATATGTACCAAACAAGACTTTAAGCTGGCACATAATTTGTTGATTCATTAACCATTACTCATGCATGAAATTGCAAGTAAGCTGTGTTTCTTATTTATATTCTAATTTAAAAGAATGACAGAAGTTAACAAGTTAATGGAGTAGTTCTTCTTCACATGTTTCGATTTGTGTAGAAATATTGTCATCAAATTGATTTTTTTTCCTGCTAATCTTTCAATAACATTTGCCACTTTCATTTTTTGTTGGTTATTATTTTCTTTCAGGCTATTTTTTTGCATTAGATGACTGCTTTTTGTGATTATTATTAAGGTGACTACCTTAATAGAATGCACTTACAAAAAGAACCAGTCTTCTTTTTTAAGTGGTTTTTGTTTTTTTGGTCATTTTGAAATATTAAATCATTGTGAAAACCCCATTGTGGAATCCAACCCATTCATTTAAACAATATTAGGTAGCTATTACCATGCTAAAAATTCAAATGAAAAGCTGTTAAAAAGTATACACTACTGAAACAGTTTACTATGAGTTGCAACGGAAAAAAGATATATAGTTAAAACATGTTATTTTTTTATAACGAATATATTATTTATTATGTTTTGCAGGCTTACAGATCTACAATCCCACTGAACTAAATACGATGATGCTCTCCTTCTCTACTATCAAAGCAGTTTCATATTGGCTACTTCTCAGATTTTTCTTTTTGTCAGGAGATAATTCCTATCACATGTCTGCGAATTTCATGCTGAATTGAATAATTCTTTGATGTACTAGGTAAAAACCACTTTGACAATAGTGTGTTTCTGTTTTTTTCCCTCTTCAATCTGTGACTAGGACAATGCTGTTTGTTCGATTTTTTTGCAGTTCAGTTTGCTTATTCAATGGATTTTCTCTATCATCAATTAATGCCTCAAATATAAACTTCTTATGCTTATTCTTTGTTATAATAACCTGCCACGTTAAATGATAAAGAATGTATTGTATGTAGCTCATGATTTAACGCTTCGAAAAGAGGTACAATTGTATTTCCCCACTAAATATTAGCGTCTTTAAACAAATCATCATGTTACCCATTTTTTGCCAATGCTATTTTGGTAGTAGAAACAACTAATTTACCGTCTCTTTAATATCAAACTGAAGTAATGCTCGCCTAAGCCGATTTCAAAAAACGGGCATAACCATTTGCAAACTTAGCCGAATAATTATATGCTTTTGTATTTGTTTGAAGACCCATGCCCATGCTTATATGCTTTCGTACATGTACAGCACATGTGGTGCATATATAAAGATGTTGCAGTTGCGTATGTATGTAGAGACAAGTTCATCTGTTAAACATTTGTTATATAGCTATATTTTCTTTGCCTATGTCAAATTGGTTTAAATTTCACTTAATAGGGACCTGATCATCAAATAAAATTTGAGCTCTAGCATCATACAAAGAGCACGCAGCTGCTTCTTACCAAACTGACATTGATGTTTTTATCCGTTATCATCAGGTATGTGCTTCAGAACATTAGACTATGCTTTATTTATTATTATTATTATATTTGATAGACAACTTCTTCTATTTGTACCCATTTTAAACTATAATTTGGTCCAAAAGGTCATATATGCAAAAGTAACATGCGTAAATTTTTGAAAGATAAGTTTATTTGTATAAATACAAATAATATCATTCATTAACTTCCCTAAGCCGAAAAGAAGAAATAAATTTTAAGATGATGTACTGGGTTTATGTATTTTCAGACTTATGATGTTTTGAACCACGATGTTATGTTTTCTGCTTGATAAAAATTTAAATTCTGTTGCTATTTTATATCTGTCTTGTTATGTTTCTGTTTACCTTTAACGCTTCACGAAACTTAATGCATTCTCTTAATGAGTAACATTAACGGACATGGGTTTCACAAATAATGTGGTTTTTTTGCCCCATTTTCTCTAGCGAACAAC
Source organism: Allium sativum (assembly GCA_030737875.1). Taxonomy (NCBI): domain Eukaryota; kingdom Viridiplantae; phylum Streptophyta; class Magnoliopsida; order Asparagales; family Amaryllidaceae; genus Allium; species Allium sativum. The sequence continues at coordinate 138,115,183 of CM060912.1, forward strand.
TTCTTGAACTCCCCGTTTTCCATTCGTTTCTACCAACAAAAAATGGAATAGATTCGTAAGTAACAATTACTACATCACTAAAACATATGTATTATAGAAAACATACCAAATGATCCTCGCCTCCCATGCCACCAGGATTCGCTTTCTTTATTTTATAAGCTTATGATTCATTAAACGACGTTTGACAACTTATTTTCTCGAATCGACCTTGAATCGCCAACAACGTTCGTGTGCTTTTAGGATGCTTGAGGTTAAAGGCATTCTTTATTTTATTTTTTTATAACTTGTTGCCCGATTGGTTATTGCCTATAACTGAATCCTATGAAAAATGGCAGTATATATTGCATAGATCGTAGTCCGCCTTGCATGTCCATGGAAGGGTTGATTGTTTGCATAAAGTAGTAGCTTGGTCATTCTGGGCTTGGTCGTTTTAGGTGTTGTTTTCGAAAGCATGGCTTTCAAGCATCGTCGGATGTGTAAATTCTCCCAAAGGTGAAGACATTTTTGTGATTTTGAGAGTACAAGATAAGAAGGAGGAGAAATTGTGTTTTCATTTTGTATGTGTGAAAGTTGGTAATTTATCGTCGAAAATACAGTCATTGTAGTTGGATGATCGTTTTATAGCCGTTGTAGCTAGGTATAGTCGTTGGTTGGTGAGTTTTTTCAAGCACTGATTTAATCAGTGCCTATTGTTTGGATGCTGATTAAATCAACGCCTAACATTTGTGCACTAATTAAATCAACACCCGGGGCCTATTATGTAACAACCTGCCTTTTATGACCGCTTCAAGTTGGTAATTAAACCAACTCGGAACATTCAAAATGACAAACTATTATTTAGCTTATCAAATTTAAACAGAATAAACACAGAATCACAGACAGAAAATAGCAGCGGAATAAATTTTTATACATATCAGAGTCTTACATAATTTTTGTACAGCAGAAGATTCGTAAATAAATAAATAAATTCTAAAATAAATAAAAGTTTTATATTTCAATCGAGCCTTGCGCGCACATATATGTCTTCACGTTCCTCTCCATTTTGCGAGCTGAAATCTTTAAATCTGGAACACTTAGGATCTGACTCGAGCGTTCCATGCAAAAACGTAAAACACTCGAGTCAGGATTAATCATAGTTCAAGTAAATTAAAATCAAATAAATACTGAAATATAATGGTTAATCCTAACAAAATTTGAAGTTATTTAACATGTTTTCAAGCCATATGATTTCCAGTCAACCAAGGCGCATGCATTTCTTAGCATTGAAATTTAATACAGTTTTACAGGTTTAAATTGTTCCATATGTGAGTAATTAGCGAATGTTACAAATAATTCATATCATAATTCAATCACAAAATAAGGAATAAAAATAAAGTATACATGCTCTACTTGCATTGGTATCACAAGAAAAAATATATTCTATTTTAATAGTTCTAAAGTAACTCATATGATACTCGGGTTATAATTTGTGAATTGCAGGCATATGCGGACAAACGTGTTCTCTAGTTAACATACAAGTCAGTACATATTAGTTCAAATACATCCAGTTCAACATATACATATTAGCCAGCATATACAATCCAACATATATCTGAACTCGAAGCATATATAGTTATAACTCTATTTTTATAGTTTGTTTCATGCTACTTTTTTTTACTTGAAGTGAATTTAGTAAACGATTACCTATCCGAGGAGTAGTGACTATATAGTGAGGCATTCATCTACTATGGTAATCTAATCTTCATGCCACTAATTGCAATGCTTTAACGGTCCATTACCTTGCTTTTGTGTTAACCAAACAATAATTGGATAACGGTTTAAATTTTATACATCATAAATGTTTGTACACACTATAAAAAATGTCAACGGTGTATTGTCTCTCAGTTAGTATTAACCAAAAGATAGATTACAAGCGTTGATATACATAAGTTCAGGAAGCTTCCAATGGGAAGATATGAAAAATGAAGGCTAAAAATACAGTAGCAAATTTAAATTCTAAATTTAATCCAACTTCCCTTGTTTCATTAAACAATTCTTTCAGGAAAATATAAAAATTAAACATTTCAACATTTTATAAATTGACTTGCAGAAGTGAACAGACAAGGCCAACAAAAAAAAATACATGATAGCATGTGAGCTTGGAATATGAACCGAAGAATCAAGCAACTGTTCAACGCTAACCCAAACATATTAAGAGATTTGCCAAACCATAAAAAAACCATTTTCTACTAAACACCCAATTCTAAACAGCAAGAAACTAAACCAAACACCAAAATTTAAATAATTAAAATACTTAAACAAAATTAACCGTGAGGTGAAACTCATAATAGACAGCAGTTGATTCACAAGGGGGAAAGCAACGACTTCGATTTGCTGGTGCAATCTTGGTGGTGGCGAACAGCTACAAGCTCGGGTTTCTAGTGTTCTTCGATGGTGGCGGATGTAGGCAGTGAATGATTTGAGAGGCTCACTTGTATTAAGGAGAATGAGGCAGCATCATTCTTTTTTTTTAAAGAACGAAGGAGTTGTGGGAATGTTTCAGAGAAAATGGATCGCGAAGAAACTCGATTTAAAGAAGGGTGGATCAAGCATTCAAGAAGAAAACGCGGAAAGAGAATGAACGGTTCAAAAGAAATGTGGGGAGCCTTTCAAAAACTTAAAAAGATCAACCTTTTTTTTATATAAATAGATATATGACATGTGTTTTCAGATTTAAAATGGAAAAAGTTTCACATAAATGGAAGAATGCAAAACGTGGCTTGCATTGGTTTTGGACATGGACCACATGCTTGCATGCATTATAAATGATACAATAAATGGTATATGTCTATATGCTTCTCACTAAACAAATGAAAAGATCATTTTGCTTTCTCTTTGTAAACGTGGCCAAGCAATTTTCTCATTAATTCAAAATAAATGTGAGCATTAATTTGCATCATGCATATATACAACACGTTTTTCTTTTCTTTGTAACAGACAATAAATATGCAAATTTAGAAATGAATGAATGTGTTATATGTATACAAGAAAAGGTGGCTAGAATAACAGGCATTTGAAATTAGTGCACATGCATGAAAATAGAATGTATGGAAAGAAATTAATAAAGTGGAGGAAAGAAATGAATGCATTATTAATGAAGAAATAAAATGGAGAGAGATGAGGCAGTGAATTTGGGGAAAGTAGAAAAAGAAGGGGATAAAAGATAAACTTGCGTGAATGTGAATGAATAGAGAAATTATATGTATGATATATTATCTTTGTAAAATTATACTTATATTTAAAAAAAAATGAAAACATATGATTTATTATTATAAATGTTAACTTTAATTTTCATTAACTGCGGTAGTTAAAACGTACATTATATATCGTTGACACACTGTTTTGTTACAATTCTTCCTATACAAAATTAAACTAAAAACATTCATAACTTTATTTTCAATTATCGCATTAATTCCTATATTGAACCTTTAAAATAAAATCAAGGGTTCAAGTGCTAATTTTTTTATCAACAATAGTTCGAAGTTAGCTAGTCCAAATGCATAAACAATTTAATAATTTCCATTATCATCAATCACAGTTCATCTCAAAGTAAGTTATTGTGTATCAAAATAAATTTTAGGGTCATAAATTAATGAATCATAATTTATGTTTTAATACCATTTTTAATTCAATAATTAAATTAAATTCTATATTTGAAGAGTCGAAATTTATGGGATGTTACAATCTCCATTACTCAGAACTTTTCGTCCTCGAAAAGGAACGAAATAAGGAATTAGTAATTAAACGATGTAACATTCATACGCATATCAACTTCTATTGCTTGTTCAAACACAAAATTTGGTTTCTAATTAGTATTGGTAACCTGACCACTCTAGTGTGGGCTACTGATTTGACTTCTTGATTAGAAACTTCTATTCACCTTGCATAGTAGTAAACTATGATAGAGAATTTCAGATTCATATCAAAAAATCTTATCAGTGTTCGTCGTCGAGAATCAAGCAAATACTACTATTTGGAATCAAAATCGTGTACTCGAACTAAGTCAAAATTGTTATGCGAATAGAATGGTTTTCGCGTACCGATGCATTATAGTTCATTATACCAATGTATTTAATTCAATTGTCTTTGATTTATATACAAATAAGAAAATTGTTTGAAAATTTTCTTTTGAATCAAAAATACTTTATATTTAAATAGTTTTTGATAACTCAATTGTTACTGCCATAATTAACAATGAAGTATGCTGGCGGCGAAGGGGTATCGGATGACCGAAAGTTCACCCGAAAAGCTCTTCAAAAAGTAGGGCTAATGAAACACCCCACCTCCGTTATGGTCACTCACAAAGGGAATGCCTTAACTTTGGTGAAGCGTTATAGGTAAAAGATACAGATAATTTACAAGACAGACATATAAAGCAGCGGAAAGACTGAATTTATTTCATAAGCAACGTGGTTCAGTCAAAACATTACAACCATTGTCTCAAAAACCAACTTCCACATTATTACAACAAAACCTCTGTCTTGATTAAAAACTCCAAATTCATAAAGAAGCATAAAACAATAGTAAAGCAGCATAAATCCCCAATAAAAGTGTAACCACAGCCATAGCCTAAGAAAAGAGAATCCAAACATTACATTTACTCTCTTCAAGCTGGAAAAGGTATGAACTAAGCTGAAGTATTCCCTCCCTGCGGACCGGAGGGGGAAACGTAAGAAAAGAAGATGAAAGAAGACGGGTCAGACATAAGCCTGGTAAGCTCGGTGATTATCGGCATATAAACAAGAAAAAGGATCATGACATGAGTAAACTGAATATAGGACAGTACCTTAGTAGCAAGATAACATAAGAAGAGATAAGGCAAGTTAAACTGGGTATACTATCGCACCCATTTCTATTTCTCTGCTCCTACTAGCAATTGTTTCAACCAGCCTCATGTGTTCATAGCAAAATGATCCCTTTATCAATCGGCTCCTACACTCATGCATTTATTACTTGTATCATTCAGCCCCGCTTGTTTGTAGATACCTGTGTTGGTCCCACCATGAGGTGTATCAATCTCTATGGTGGCAACCCGACACTATTACAGATGCACAGTGCATAACTACTGATGCCCAGTGCCTGCTTTTTCCACTCCAGAGTAGGTGCACGCCCGTACTCCGTCGGAACCTACACCGATGCACCACCTGCCGCTATTTTGACCGCTTATTGTCAGCCCAGTAATCGCGCCCACCTTGTCTAGTTCAGGGTACCGTGATACATCTATGTGGGTTACTGCTGAAATGGGTTCCCGTTACTAGGGTTTCCTAATCAACATGTTATAACGGTTAAGTATTGTCAATTTAACTTAACCTCACCCATTCGTTTGATTAACATGTTGTATTGGTTAAGTGTTGCCAATTCATATGTTACTTAACCTTACCATTTTTAGCATGTCTGTTCATTAGCATTAATTAATTTATTAATGCACCAACCTCTCACATTAGAACTGTTGTTTGCAGTTGCTGGATGTGCCGGGCGGTTCCGGGCAAACTTCTACCGCATACTCATTCTAACCTCGGGTTTTTCATGGGCATGATGCGCTAACATCTCACATTAGACCTGTTGTTGTGGTTGCTGGATTGTGTCGGGCGGTTCCGGGCAGTCTTACACTACAACTCAATCTAACCTCAGGTTAGGCATGTTCATCTTTCATTTAATTTACACAAGTGCGAACCCGTGCTATGCACACGGTCTGTAGACCACCAACTACGTAAAGAAGAAATTGATGGCATCAATATAAGCCTGTTTCATGGAAGATTTATGAACTTTGTGTATTCATCACAAATATGAGTATTCGAATAAGAGCAAATGACATTGGCCCTATTTTACTCATTTAAAAGTCAAAAAAAAAAAAATGTATTATATTACACATCACATGAACGGCAACATTGGTGAACATTAAATTATATATCAAATAAATGCAAGCATTTCTCTAACAAAATTCACTTTAAACCGACCATAGCTTATATCCTCCCTTGTGATTCGTACAGACCAAACATACATGTGTTTTCCAAATTATTCACAGCAAACTAAATGCATCATCATGTACAATTTTCTGTATTGAAGTTAACGGCGATAGCCTTAAAATAACTATAACAGAAGTAAGATAGCACCATCTCATGTCCTAACATACACTACAAAAATACAAATTAGTGATAGCTGAAGCTTTTAAACAGTACATAATAAGATCAAAATTTTGCATTTGAAAACAAAACAAAGGACCACCCAACTTAATTAGACTATCCATTTATATCAACCCGTAACCATGTCAATATATAATTGCGCCTCATGTCCACATAGAGGTATGTAAGCGTACACGCACGTGTAAACACACACCCAAACCCAATGGGGTTTTCTTTTTGGCAAATTCTATTCAAACACCGTAAATTGCTTTACTTACACCATGATATTTTAAATAAAATTTCAGACCAAAATGACCTTATTAAAAAGGAATCAATATAAAAGAATGAAAACATATACAATTCTCCCTTGTTTGCATTATGTATACTCCATATAATTTCTCTTCTAAAGTTTGTAAATCATAAATTAATTTATATCACTGGTTAAATTAATTTTATATTTCTTTTAGGATTAAAATATATTCATACCATTACAAGCAACATTTGTATATAGTCGATTTTAATAGTTTTTACTTTAATTAAATATAAAAATTGAAATGTAAAATTAACTGCTAAAATTAATGTTATACAGAGTACTAAAAATTCTTCAATCTTTCATTCAAATCTAATCATGTTTAAATTTAACACCAAAATATAACTAGTTTAACTTTCTAATATTTGAAAAAAATAAGTTCAAATTTCCATCATCTAAAATTAAAAGTGATTTAAAATAAAATCCAAATAATTTAGAATACTAGTGTTAAAAAATAAAGTTTTGTTTCATTTTAGGTAAATATATTGCAATGAATACTCAATTTTATGTAATTTAGTTTTAAGGTTAAAGAGGAATGGTGATGAAAATATAAATGGGTAATTTTGTGAAATATATGGTGTATGAAAAGAATTTTTTGGTGTATGTTGTTTTATTTCATTTTACGGTGTGTGTTAAGGAATTATAGGTGTATGAATAGAATTAGCCTTTCTTTTTTCAAGTGCGTCTATTCTTCAGCAACCCGAAGTAGTTCACTCGCTGCTCTCAGGTCGCCATCGCTAACCACACAATTTTTTTTTTTTCCAGATGCATCAATTCTTTCGCAAGTTCAAGCAGTTCAATCTCTCCTCTCTACCCATCATTGTTAACCCCGCCGCTTGCACAAAATATGGCAGCAGTTCCTTCACTCCCAGGCAATAGCACACTACAATAATGCAGTATAACTTGTAAATAATCTTTATTTATGCATGATACGCTTGCATTATTATAGAGATGAAAATAAATATAACCTGTAAATAAGTTAACATATCTTCATGCAAATGCAACCTACTTTATCTTTAATGCAATCGAAGCTACTGATCCCTGTTTTATCTTAACACCTGTAATTTTCTTGTCATGTATGAGGTATGCTGGTTCCATAGGCATAGCTTAAAATCACGTTATCTATATTTTGCATAGAAAATGCTTCATTTTGAGAAAAGAACAACTGATTTAGTAATCTTATAATATTTCATGTGTGATACAGTTGTCGTCCTCGTAATGAAAATTCAACTTTTGATAATTATCACCCTACTTAATGTAGTCATTGATAGCAAATTTCCAATCCTAAGCTAGAAATATTAAATGGCCGATGTATACAAAATCCAGCTTGCATTGTACTGTAAATTTTACCAATCTAACAGCTATGATTAGTGCTTGTAGTAGTAAAACCTTTCCTTTTGAGAAAGTTAATATAGGCTAGTTGTCTGTTAAAAAAGCTACCAAGCTGCTGGATGTGGAAAAAAAAGAAAAAAAAAGAAAAACTGAATTTATGATAATGTGAATCCTAACGCACAATGACACTATGTTACCCTTCTGTTATCCTTATAATGAACTGGAAAGTAACACAATTAAAATAAAACTAAAAAAAAATCTTATTAAATCACTATAATGTTTGTCAAATTATCAACATAAATTCAACCTCCTACAAATATTTGATCGTTGACATATACTTTTTCAAACTCTAGCTTTATAAATCTTGTAAATTTAGCAATCTAGCTGTTGTGGTAAGCGCTTCCAGTAATAAAATATTTGTCATGGAAAAGGTTATTCTGTACCATCTGTCAATCAGAATGTTACAAAGGTGTTTGAAGTGATAATAACAATAGTTGATTTTGCGTCCAATAAGTTTTGAGCAACCATGTTCACATACAATAATAAACAAAAAAATTACAAATTAAAATGAAATAAATTGTATAAATGAAATTAATGTAACTGTAACTAACATGTAAATTTTTAGTATTTCCATGAGCTTTAGTTTCTTATCTAACAAACACATACCTAATGCAAGTAGTTCTTGCATAGCTGGCCATGTCGCTTATTATGAATTTGCAGTGAAAATATTCCTAAGATATAAATGATTAGCCATATATGTGCAAATTACAATCATATGCTCTATTTCAGAATTGAAGCATAAACATGAAAATTTAAACACACATAAATCAAGTACATATATGCGAAAGCATGATATGCACACGGAACACTATAAGATTTTCGTTTAAATAATAATTTTAGTCAATCTGGTTGCACCATCTGATATTGTCTACATAAACAAACTCATATATGGTTTTTAAGCTTTTTCCTACATGTTCATTACAGAGAGGACAATATGCAGTGAATGACACAAATAAATCATTAGATCTTAATACATGAGAATATTACGTATAAATATGGCCTGTTTTTTTTTTTAATAAAAAGCATTAAGTCAAAAATTTCATATCTTGAATTATAATTACAATATCCAGTTAAATCCTTACATCCACTTCTACATGATATCGGTTTATAATTTTGAAAGGATTATATCTAGCATTCCCAAAGAGCTACCTTAAAGTGTTTCATAGAAACCCATGTAACCCAAGAGTTATAAATGAACATAAGCACATACATTAAAAAGTAACCTAGGTTGATGTTATAAACATGTTCGTTCTGCATGCATAATAAAAAAGACACACATACCTATGGCTATGAGTCATCAATATGAAATGATTAAAGGATATAACCTAAAGCCAATACCCAAGTATCTTATCCTAATAGCGACCCAAACCACATCATGCTCCAGAACCTTGTTAATGCCAGTGTTGACTGACTGCAAAGATTATTAAGTTCTTTGTTTTGCTACCTCTGATAACATTGATGAACATTTTCATGTGTAATTAGCATCAGTTTATTATATACAAAAGCAAGCAAGTGAAATGAAAATCCATGGGATCTTTTTGTAGCACGTTCTTTAAATTGACTTCAAATTCATATAATTTGTTGGGTTGTGATCAAAGAAAAAACTTTGGAGTCCGTAGGTTATGGTTAGTAAAATATCTATTAGAACCTTTGGATTTTCATTCTCTACTTGAATTATGAAGAAGAGTATCCAGAATTACAATACAGCATTCTTGTAACCCATATTGGTTATTTTTTTACATGTATGACATTCATGTCATATTTGAGGATTAAAATATCTAAAAGGAACATACTCAATACTTAAGTTAAACAGGAAAAAATGGACAGCCACCTCAATACTTAAAATGAACATATGGATAACTTATTCAATACTTAAGTTTAATATTTTCCAATACTCAATACAAAAAATAAGTAGGAAAAAATATTAAGATAGGCAATAATTCATATTTACCAAATGAGCATATGGAAAACTTACTCCAGACGTAAGTTTCTAAACAGGAAAAGACAAAGCAATTAATTACATGATTTGATGAAAAAAATATGTCATAATCAACGTGCATGATAACTGGAAGATAGGATGAAAAGAAACATATTTGTTAATTAGTAGAACGCTAAACTTTATTTGGTCTGAAAACTATAGGCAACTATAAATCCAGAAATATAAGGATAAAAGGATACCATAAAGGTAAGCAACATAGATTACAGTGATTATAAGATAACGGGTGGTGAGAAAAGTAGCGATCCATCCCCTTTTCATTAACAAATCCTAGATTAAATTCTATTGCATGAAAAATACAATATTAAAGGTTACCAGTAAATAATTGGTAAAAAAATAAAATTCAGTAATATAAATGACCAACAAAGTAAACAGTTCAAGCATTTTACCAACCTAGCAGTAAACCTCTGATGTTTTTAGCATGCATAAATGAAACCTAGTCGTAAAACATAATGAAGTTAGCAAATTTGTTTGCAACAACAGAAATCAACAACCTTTATTGAAGAAAAATATGAAGACAAAAGAAACCTAAATAATCTAAACCTAGCGGCAAAAATAAGGGGTAATAGGAGCTTACATCAAGTAAAGAGCCAGCAAATTTGCATTAAACCGGCCGATGAACTGATTCCGTACAACTGCCAACCAGCAGGTAAAGACGACAATCAATAGGTGAAAAGGAGGGCGGAGCAAATAAGCTTAAAAAAAATTGACATAATATAATATCCAAACATTTGTTTACTAATAACGGTAAGGTTGTTAATGTCATGATGGTCTTTTGCCATTTTGTGTCATAATATCATATTACCATAATAATATTATTGTATATGTAAACAGAGAACCAGTTGTGTAAAACTATTGTCACTACCACATTTGATATCTTATCTAATGCATTAAATATGAGGAAAAAAAAAGGTATCAAAATTTTGCCATCTTAACATCAATATTATCAAAAATTACTATTGTTTCAATCAAGGCATAGGAAACAATCCTAGAATTTTTGCCCAAATCTTATGCATGTTCATAAGATAAAACACTCATGTTCAGTCCTCCCTCTAATTTGAAGGCAAAATTTCTTTCCTACTGAATAATGATTCGATCGATCGGGGGTTGTGGAGAAGATGGATCATGGATCAACATATGATTTGCAAATAAATAGTTGTATATTATTAAATTTATAGAAGTCAAATAGTAAATGGAAATGAAATTTGTTTAAAGGTACGTTACTGAAATAAGTTTTTATATAACAGAGAAATGAACACTATCGCCATGTGAATGTTTAGCAATTAGCATGCACAATTTTACATAGAGTTCATGTCTGACATTATTATAAAGTATTCTAACGAATCCTAAGTTTCTAAACATATTACACGATGATCGTTAGACGATGATCATCAGTATTCATCAAAATTTGGAGTGTGAAAAGGTAGACTCAGCTTCATACTTTGAGGGTAGTGAGGGATGATGATGTGGTGGAAATATTTCCTGCAGGTTGTGTCATTATTATTTATTAGATATAGAATATGTGGTGATGGAAGTAGAACACAAGAATATGGTATTTTCGAGAACGGTTATAATGCCTCGATGATTACTTTATCGATAAATTTCTATATAAAAAAAAGGTGTGTCTCTTCGTAATATGTAAGAACGCGAGTACAGACCATGGTTATGGTAATGGAATGGAAAACATGCATACTTCTTAATCCAAGGCCTTCAAATAAATAAATACTTTTTAATTGTAGGCATAAGTCGCTCAATGCATACTTGCTGCAATCCATGCTGACGTAAGTATGAACATAACAACCACCTGTGGACAAAATAGTCATCATTGTTAAAATAGTATCAAACGTGATCAAAACACTAAACAACTTTACATCCTTGAGGCTACAGAGAGAAAAAACTGTAATAAAATAATAGAATGGCAGTACAACAGGTACAAACAGGCAGAAATAAGAACTAATGAACAATCTAAATATTATGTATGCCCTTCGCTAAATTATTTATAACCCCGGAACAACTGGCATTTACACTCCGAAGAGCAATAATTATTTTAGCAGATTGCACACTCATGACTAATTTTTTTGGCATGAATATAAGGCTCCCAAGTACTTTATGCATCATTAATAATTTTAAACACTAACAAAATTTCATGGTTGAAAGTTGAAACACCAAACTTGTTGTCCTAGAATGCAAATGAACAATCAACCAAAGATTCACAGGAAAGTGACGAAAGAAGACCAATTTAGACATAAAAACTGAAACCTTATCCTGCAACAAAATGTTTGAACGTATCTGCATGCATGATGCATTAAAGTTTTTATATAACTAAAGCATTCAAAACCTTTTAATGCTTCGGGTCAACTTCAGCGTTTTTCTTGCTTTCCCAGTTTATAATGCTTCTATTTCATCTACATTGCCGATCAACACCTTTTTTCTGCACCAAACTCAAGTTCAAAGCAATTTCAGCACATAGCATTATGGATCAGCTAAATGCATGCCCATACCTTTTTAACGTACAACTATAGACAGGGTATTCCTATATCAGCGTTTGTTAAATCCATATTTCCCACACTTAATTTTAAGTTTCCACCATGATTGCTTCAATTTGAAGCTTTCTGGCATAATTGAAGCTAACCACGCTTAATCCCTTCAATCTAAATATTACATGGGCTAAAGCTTAAAAGCTTGATTCATGATGTACCAACAATTTCAGAAATACTTTAACAATACAATCAAGACTACTAGAGAAACCATGTATCATAACAAAGTTTCTTCATAAACATTTAAATTTGAATTTGCCGACTCCTGTCATAATGAATTGGTTTAAAAATGTATGTATCTTCATTTGGATTTGTAACGGTACGTGAATTTCATACCATTTGGCTTATGTACTATCCTTTTCTTTGCAGATACACGGACGAAATGATTACATCTAGGTTGATAAGGTATGTAGTAGCCTCTTCTTTGTAGATACACTCATATATTTGATAATTCTAAACCTTGCTTTGGTATGTATTTTTTCATTAGCTACTCTAGGATATGTGTATTCAGCATAGAGAAATCAAAAAACCATTTCTAGCACCATTTACAAGTCAAGTATATTGTGCTTCTCAGCTGGAAAATAGGAAAGGGAACTATTTTCAGTTCTTTCATTTGCATATCCTTCCCGACAAATCTCATAACTATATTCTCATTTAAGCTAGCAAAATTCTTCAACTAATGCATAAACTATTTTTTGTCATGCTATATTTGATGACAGATGAAAATATAAAAAGAAACCAGTTACATTGTGAAAAGTATTCAAGTCAATATGTATTGTCTAAACTACATACAAATAAAAGCACTAAAATCTGGAATGAATTGTAATTTAAAATAGTTTTAGAAAAATATATTATGCATAATACAAGTAGTTTGAATCCTTTTAGGGCCAAGTTGGATGCATTTTCAAATAGTCCAAAAGCATCCCTCATGATTAAATGTCATCAAGTTTTGATGTTTGCACTAACTTTAGTTATAGGATGCTAATTTTAGCAGTATGCGTAATTGGTGTATTCAACAGCTTCTTTGCACCAGCTCTCCCTGATAGAGCAAGACAGTGGTCTTTGGATTACCATTTTGTGCAGGTTCTTCCATATATGGCTTCTTTTGGGGCATGTTATTTATGGAGGAGTGACTCTTTTACACTCATTTTCTGGTAAAAATATTACGATAGTTAATTCATGTCCCTTAAGATTTATATAATTTAATTATGCATCTCACTAATTTTTGCAATATTTTTTAACAAGATGCCAAAAAAAAAAGTTAACAACAAGTATCGTATGTATCCAAAAATGTCAAACTACACAATATTCATCATATAATGCTCAGAATACAATATTCATCATAATAAACACAAACATAATTTCCTTAAATGACTGTCACAAACTGTTATTTGTAAGTTCTTTAAATTTATGATGGATATAGAAAAAAATAAAATGTGTATGACAAGATTAACATATAAAAAAAGTGTTATATAAAACTACATTAATATTACAATGCCTGATGAGATTTCAGTTACAGAAGTTTCCCTTATACCTTTTTTAATACAGCACAAATAACCATCTATGTTCAGATTTTTTCCTTTTTTCTTTTTTCGGGGCCATTATCTCCATGTTCAGAGTGTAAATGAAGCAGTATAACAGAAATGTCAGCAGATCAGACAATCAACTCTTTTCTAAGGACAGTATAATTGTCTTTTGATGCCTTTTGTGGTGATTTAATACACCTCTTTCCTTTAATAACAGTTAAGGTAATATTTATTGATCTACTGGAAAAATTGAAATAATTTATGAAATGACTTGAGGAGCATCTCATGTTTTGATTCAGGATATTTTGTGTTGAATTAGATAAATTTGATGGTAATATTCTCTCATGGCTTCAACTATTTTTCGTCTATTTTCAGCCAAGACATGGATTCTAGAGCATCGAGTGAAATCAACAACCTTTTAATTTTGCTCCCTACCTCATTATCAATCATCATTTCAACCGAGAAATCCATGGTTGATCGCAACTCTATGATGGTCGATTGAAGCTTATCACACAGCTAAGTTAATGATTTCCACTATTTTATCCTGCAGTAGAAAAAATGATATAAGTTGATGTGTTTTTTATATAAAAAAACCAACCCTTATCATTTATAACTGTCATTCATACTTCCTTTATACTGACGTCTCTGTGAAATGAATTTTTCAAAATTCTGAACGAGTCTTAGTACTTTAATTTGTACATCGGATGTGTATCATTTTAATTCTGATATTAATTCCATGTAAACTGTTATGAGATTTGTGATAGAGTATGATGGAGAGAAATTCTCTTAGACCGAAATAGTAGGTGAATTCAGAAAACAGTCTATTCTTAGCAATCATCTATTGAAAAATATTGTTTTCTTGCATGATGCACTTGAATTAGAACGGGTGGATAAATTACTTATATTTGTAGGTATGGAGAGATTATTTTCTATGTTCATCTATAAATTGTTGTATGAATCGATTTTCATATTAGAAATCCTTTTTGCTATTGTTACCAGCGGTGGACTTACTAATTTCAAATCATTTACTTATTTTTTCATTGGATGTTCCATGGTACTATCGTCAATTTTGGTATAGTAACCATTTGTTTAACTGGCCTTCTACTGAATGAGCATATATCTTAAATAAGACAACATTGTTCAATTGCAGATTGGACAATCATTGATCCATATATTGAATGCTTGCTCAACTGTATAATTTATCCCTAAGGTAAAATAAGGTGTACTTTTATTCAGATATCTTTCTATTTGCACTTCTTCCGTGTTGGTTCTATATTTTCGTTAGCGGACAAGTGAACATCAGCTTTTTCCTGGCTTCTTCTACATGATTCATTGCTAGAGCCTAATAAGTATATTGCAATTAATGAAAATCACATGATACCACTAATAGGACTATGCATCCATTACTGATGGTACGATAAGCAGCTGCATGCCTTATGTTGTGATATTTGTGCTGCTTTTGGTAAAAGTTTACTAAAAGTATAATGTTGGATTTTTACTACTAGGAGCTAAATTTAGTCTGGTTATGATATTTATTGTCAGTAATGATCATTTTTCATATTAGAATACATTATTGAAATTATAAGTTAACTCTGCTGATTTTTGGCAATATTTCTATTTGCACTCATTTTTAAAAATGGGTGCTACTAAACTGTAATTATTTTTTCCTATAGGCTAATGTTTTAGGTGGATGCAAAGAATGTGACGGAAGTTTTTAATAGTTTATTTTCATCTCTTATTTATCTGTTTTTGATACATGTATATTTAGTTATTCGAATTCACATCCATTTAAAGGAAGTCATAAAATATATAAATTAACTTTTAAATCCCAAATCTGATTTAAATTAATGTTCATTTTACATTCATGTATATTTATAGAAAACATTAAAGTTAATAAGTAATGAATCCCTGTTCTAATTTAAAATCATGTGTCTACGTGTGTTGTTTATAATTGTTTGGAGAATTCCTCATCACTCCTTGCTTTTACCTCCTACACCATTTTGTCACATTTTAGGTACATTTATAGTTGTTCAACTTTTATTTCAAAGCGATTTAATTGTTTGCTGACTATTTCTTTATGCTTACATACTTTTAACTTATTCGGTTTTCCTGTTTTAGGATAATTTTACTTTTTTGCTTTAGCAATTTGTATGCCAGTATTTTCTACCTTTACAGTTAATCTGTACTTTTATCTGAATTCGTTTCATCCTTTCCAGAGGATTTCCACTCAAAATATATTAAGTGATCATCCATCAAGGATAAGAACATGGAAGTGCTGGTAGTTTTGCCAGCATTCTTTCCATTATATGACTTGCAAGGTATTATTATTAGTACCAGCTTCATCTGGTTGATTTCTACATAAACTAAGCACATGTCTTTGCTTATAGGTTGTTGGTGTTGTGCATCTTGCTTTGATGGAAAATTGAAGGGAATCAAATTGTATGCTCTCCTGCGAGAAGTTTCTATCACTGATTCCACTAGGCTACCTGAGTAAAAAGCTGCAAAGTGTCTTGGAATGGTAGCATGGGTTACGCTGGAAAAGGAAAGGTAAAATTATACTAAATCTAAAGGAATGATACTCAAATCATAATGGCATTGTTTATCATCTCTTTTGCACTGCATTATGGTAAATCTTTCTTCTTTTTGTCCTTTCAAACATTAATATTTAATTCAATATATTTCATAAATGTTTTTTGTGTAATATACCCATGAACAAACTGATAAATATTGTATGGTGCTGATAGAAAATAAGTTATTTTAAAGTCTGATGTGAAGGATTAAAATAATTAGTTTAACTGATGTTTAAACACGTTGGATTTTCTTTTTATTTCTTTAACTGATTCATTTCCAAATCTTCAATAATTTATGTTAATTGTTGACCATTTCATTTGAAAAGAAAAATAACATTTACAAAGTTTGTTAATATATCATTATATGACATAAAGATTCACTTCTTATCTAATACTAAATATACTTGCAATGATTTGAGTTTCTTCAATTAGGAAGTAAACAAATTCTATGATTATAAAATATTACTGTCAAAATTATCAGTGGTCCTTCCAAACACCAGTTTACTGTCAAAATTTATGCTAGAGGCATCATATACAATTTTAGATTTCTACAGATAAAAATTTGTTCGCATTTTATATGTTAGTAGAAAAGAGTTTTCACTTTGTGCCATCTAATTTTAACTCTTATATCCATTTTTCTAGCACAATCAAAGCATACCAACCAAGAAATAATAATATTGAAATAGAAAATGTTTTCAAATTGAAGCTTTCATTGTTGGAAAGGAGGATGCATCACCATTTGTTTGGGTATTGTTAAAATATATACTCTTCATATATTTTTCTTCTACCTTTTAATTTGGGGAACATGTTTTGAAATTTATTTTTAAGGTCTAGCCGAAAAAATTGGAGCATTATAGATTTTATTGTAATTTTGTTGTTTAAATATCTATATGGTTTTTGAATGAGGAGAAAAAAATAAGAACTCAGTTTCTTTCTGTATCATTTTCTGTTACTCTAAACTCAATTGAAATGTTACCGAGCCTATTCATTTTACCATTATTATTTCCTGCTATTTATAAACGATTGTGATTTTATTTTAAGTTCTGTTCTTATGGATTGTGTAGTTGTCTTTCCATTGGAATGATTCATGCA
Organism: Allium sativum; assembly: GCA_030737875.1. Classification (NCBI taxonomy): domain Eukaryota; kingdom Viridiplantae; phylum Streptophyta; class Magnoliopsida; order Asparagales; family Amaryllidaceae; genus Allium; species Allium sativum. The sequence continues at coordinate 138,132,767 of CM060912.1, forward strand.
CTAACTTTTTTTTTAATTAAAAAAACATCATTTATTTAAAGGAAGGATCATTTACTGTAAATATGGGTTTCTAGCCATTTAACTATAGTTGAGCTGTTGCTATAGGATATTTTACTTTGTTTAGTAAATACGCTTGATGTTAACGCATGGTTTACAAATCTTCGAATGACGTAATAAGCACCAAAGGCTTTCCTATATTTTCCTGAACTATTGGGGCTGATGTTTTAACTTATGCCTTTACTGAATAATTGTTAATGTTGGTGTGTAGCTATGGATTGAAATAGCTCAAATTTTAAATCTGTACCCTGATTATTTTCTTCCATCAATCAATACATTGTTAGTGTTGGCGTTTAGTCGCTTTGGCATTAAGCTAGGGTCAATGTTGAATTTTCATTCTACAATAACCATCGCCGTTATTCTAAAGGGCATCATTTTTGGTATTATGTCCATTTTGAATGAAAATATCTTTAAATTTTCGTCTCATCCATAAGGTCATATTAAGTTTACCCATGTGTTAGAACTTCTGTTATCTCACTGTGTCATATGGATGTCAACAAACACTGTAGCCTTTTGTCATCAGACATGTATATATGTATGTAGTAGTAACATAAATACAGACCTGAAAGTATGCTCATTGAAAAGATACATTGAATTTTACTAATAAATCCCTGACTATTATCATGTTAGAATTTCCAATAGTGCTGAACTTTTGTTTTTGTATATGTTCTACAAAATACTCACAATAGGATTATGCATTATTATGTGATGCATTTTAATAGTTTTACATTCATTATTTGTGGTATAGGCCTGTATTACATGAATGATACCTTAAGTTAATTTGTAAGGCATCATTAGTAGTAGGTTTGATAAGTATATTGATTTTATGCTCTATAAAGTTATTCCTTGAGGTGCTCTTTTCCTTTTTTTTCTTTTCCAATAACTATAATGCAACTTTAAAAGCACGGGATCATGCCCAAGCTTTACATCTAAGTTTTGAAATCTTTGTTTTTAAAGCGCACCATTATGTATCTTCTTCTGTTTTCGGTTCATATGTGCATGTCACCGCCATTCATCAACGGACCAATTCTTGATTAATATAATGCAGCTTTTATGCTTTTCATAATAGTCATTTTAAGATCAATGGATCACATTAACGGCCATTTGGAGTAGCCACATGTTTGGTCTTAACTGGATTTATCAACTGTGATATAGTATTATTTGCATCAATTATTTTGTGTATGACTTATAGTACATGAATGAGATTCATATAGTACTAAGTCAAAACTAAGTGAAAATTGCTAAAAAATTAGTATATACATCTAATCTTAAAAATAATTTTTGGTTTGCATGCAAAAGAGTAGGGCCAATCAATAATTCTAAAGTAAGATAATATTTTAAATGTAAAACTACGTATTAGTTTATGTTATTTTTGTACCATAAAGCTCGGACTAAAATGAAATTTAAAAAAGGTGAAATGTCAATCTCAGTGCTAGGTAAATATTAATTAAGTCCACAGATAAATATAATGAATATTTTGAGACTGTCATTGACCCCTGATGTTAATTATCTGAATTTTTATGTTTGACAGATCCAACACACTTTTTTGCACAGGGGTTAAATGAAATTTATTTTGCAACCAGTACAAATTAAAAATATAAGTTCACAAAGTTATGATAATAATATGTTTCCTTAAAAACAATAGTTGTTTGAACACATTTGGATTTTAAATTTACATGCGCGCGCGCACGCACGCGCGCACACACACATACACACACACACACACACACACACACACACACATATATATATATATATATATATATATATATATATATATATATATATATATATATATATATGTGTGTGTGTGTGTGTGTGTGTGTATAATGCTAATTTTTCGCTTTTGAGAAAATTAAAAAATTATATAATGCTAATTGAATGTCTAAACTGAAACCTTCCCATTTATCTACTACATTAAAAAAAGCATTTATATTGGATTTAAAAAGTATTTTAGTTTATATAAGAGTTTTTTACTAACAGTTTGTCTAATGTGGTGGTAGTAGCATTTAAAATGTACGTTATGTTACTAGAAAGTACAAACATACAACAGAATAGAGTATCAATGATTTTATTATGTATGTGTAAATGAATGCAGTGTTAATAGAGAAGGAAGAAGTGCGGGAGTGCTTGACAATTTCAGCGAAGGGAAGAAATATGGAAAGCACAGGTTTAGGGAGTTTGTTCACAGCTAAAACCCTGAATAATGCCCTTGATCAATTCCTACTTTGCCAATCCCAGCCCCCCTCGGGTTTTTTTTTTAATCCTTTTCTTTTTCTATTTTTTGTTTACTTCCGTACACAAATAAAGCTTATTTTGTGTTGGATTAGATTTTGGTTTGAACTATTGCATTCATCTTGCTGTTAAATCAAACATTGCAGTCATCTTGCAAGTAAATCAGTCTACATTTATCAGATGCAATTATGTTGTATCATTCTGATTGTCGGACCACCGGGAGATCAAAAGAAAGTGCAAATCAAAATCGAAAAAACATCCGGCCAGTGAAGAACTTGCATTTAAAATGTATGTTCTATTACTTTATGTAGATTTTGAGTTCCAAAAATTGTTAACATACAGAGCAAGTCTTGGGTATGTGTTTTGCTGTAATGGTCCAAAATGGAATTTGTAGAATATTTTATTTTTTATCCCTTGACTTAGACATAGTTTATAGAGTAAGCAACATTTTTGTACGTCTTCTATAAATTAAATGTTGGTCTATATACTAGGATGTTTATGTACCTTAGAGTTGTGTATATTTCTATTGAATCTACTAAGCACAGCAACAGTCCATGTTTTGTGAATGAGTAAGTACTACTCTAGGTCTTATAGTTTTCACTTTAGTTCACAAAAGATATTATCATGTTATGGCTTTTAAAGTTGAGTTTTTAATGTTGCACTCTCTCTCTCTTTACTATTAACATGAACATATTTACTTTTTACAATTTTACAGGGAGCGAGTAAGGGTTGGCAACATCCATGCAACATGGCCATGGGAATCATGCAGTTTTTGTTCCTTCGTATTGATGGTTCACGTTGGGTTGCTTAATGCATGGTTATTCTCCTTTGAATATTTTTGTTCCCTGATCTTAGGTTTTTTTTTTCTTTCATGGTGTGTACGGTTTTATCTATGGGTATTGTCAGAGTTAGAACAGTTTTCCTTGAGATAAATAACTTATATGGAAATTGTGTAATGTTTGTATGTTATCATAATAATACATTTTGTATTTAGATTTTAACTATGGGTATTGTTTTCTAAAATTGCTCAGTCATTTTATTCTCTGCCAATGCAAAAGTTAAACAAACTAGATTTTAAATTGGTTTTCCGTAAGGGGTTTTTACCCTCAAGGACAAAAGGAACAAAAAATTATTCCATAAGGATAAGGGGGCAAAATTTTATCCTCAAGGACAAAATTTAGTGTAAAGGGAGGAATTCAGGGGCCCACTATAATTTATCCCTTTACACTAACACTTGTCCTTATGGATAAAATTTTGCCCCCTTGTCCTTATGGAACAATTCTTTGTTCATTTTATCCTTCACGGTATTTTCCTGTTTCCGTAATATGAACTTAATGTAATACTGAACGTAATTGTCATTAATAAAAATTTACAGCAAAACAAAGAATAGCTGATAATTAAAAAATATATAATTGCAGCCCGTATGCGAACACGGGTTCGCACTTGTGAAAATGAAGGGCTAAAGTATGACAATACCTCCAATTTAGCCTGATTGGGTGATAAATGACCAAAATGGGCTTTAATCCTCCTCAATTTCCTAATTAACTAAGGAAATTTCTGGAAATTAAACGCCTAAGAAAGGGAAAGAAAGATAATACGTATTTTTATTATTCCTAGAAGAAAGCTTCTTTCTTCCTCTCAAAAACCTACCGTAAATTAGAAATCCTCCTCTAAATCAAGTTAGAAAGCTTTTAAATCTAAATCAAATTGAAGAAATAGCAAAGCAACAAATACCTATGGGTAATCTATACAAACTCAAGGAGAATTTCATCTTTAATCTTTATTTATGCTATTATGCTTAGATTTCTTCATTTGCATGTTACAACAAGTTCTTTTTTAGGCAAAAAGCAAGCTCTTGAGGTCAAAGATCCGTCTTCTTCATTCTATTCTTACTGCAAATAATGTAATCTGTTGCTTAGGTGAGTATCGTCACTCATTCTAGCTTTAAAATGATTTCTATGATAAAAGGGTGTTGATTGAGTTGGGTTTTATTGCTGAAAAGAAAATTGAAACTTAATTTGCTACTGTAATTTTTCAGATCTGATTCGTATTTTGATCGTAACTTTCACATTACTGATCGGAATTCAGAAATTTTTTAAGTTTTGGAAAGCTCGGAATGTAGGCTACAACTTTCATGTTTTAAGCCCTGTGAAATTTCGAAGTTCATATGATGAAAAATTGAGGTTTTCTCATTGGTCTGCTATTAACAGACAACATATACATACACACACAAACATATATACACACATACACATTGGCTGATTAGTATTTTTGTAACAACTCGTATTTCGATAACATGTTAAAACGAGAATCAAGGCAGAGTTTAATTTTAAATTCTGAATCAAGTAAAATGGGCTATGCCATTGCGTTCGTCTCGGAAAAATACGCGAAATAGAGTCCGAATTTTCGAGAATCGGACTCCGTATGACCCGTTAAAGGCCCAAAGAAGATTTCTGGAAATTTGAATTTCGGAAACAGTTTTGGAAATCAGAAATGGGGCCAGGCGGGAATTTTCCCGCCAAAGCCCATGTCGACAGGGGAGTCGACAGGGCTGTCGACACCCCTGGACCCCAAGTCGACAGGGCTGTCGACTTGGGTGTCGACTGGGTCCAAAAACACAGCTCCGTGTTTTGTGGCCTGGTGCACCTGGATGCAGTCTTGGTCTGGTCTGATGGGCCTGTGACGATTTCTGTGGTCTAGATTAATCCTAGATCTAATCCTAGGGCCTAAAACTATCCTAATCTTTATAAAAAGACCCTAAACCTAACCTAAATCCCTAAAAATCAAACCTAGCAACTAAGTGCTGCCAAAATCTTCATTGATCATGGCCTCCATCCCAAATCCCTAGAGCATATGCATTCAAATTGGGCTCAAATCAAAAGGTGCAAGCTTGCTACATCAAATCAAGGCCAAATCAACGTTGCTATGCGAGTTTCATGGCGGATCTTCGTCAAAGGAGCCACCTTTCTTCGCCAAAACAATTCATGCTCCTAGTCCTCTTGCCATGCTAAGTAAGTTCTAGCTACTTTTAGATGGAAACGGTAGTTTTGATAATGACATGGGATAAAATGAGGCTAAACATGATGATGCAAACCTATATGAACCTTACCTTGCCTCTTGTGTTCATATTTATGATCTTAGGCCATGTGACTGACTTGATCATGCCTCTCATGCTATGCATAACCTAGTTTAACTTGCAAGTTTGGATCTTTATGCACGAAATGCTAGCATGAACCTTTAGAAACCATTTTACTTGTGAAACATTGGCTAAGGCAAGATTTTGGGGCTTATGCATGTTTATAAACCCAAACCCCTTATGCTAACATGCAAGTTTGTGGCCAAATCCTTTATGAGATTATGCATGCTCGTGGCCAATCCCCTCTTTTAAGTTGTGCATGTTTATGGCAAAACCCTTTTTGATAATATGCATGTTTGTGGCCAAATTACCTTATGACACTATGCATGTTTTTGGCCAAGGTTGTGCATGTGGAAGCCAATCCCTTTTTGGCATCATGCATGTTTTGAGACCGATATGTGACATAGTATTCTTACTATGTTGACTCGCTTTGCTTGCGTGGGGAAAACGCGATTTTTGGGTAGTTAGATAAACGTGAACATGTCGCGAAATCTTAACTTGAATATGACATGTGTTTATTCTTGAAAATATGACTTGAAAGATAACATGGAAGTTGACATGTAAGTATGCATAAAAACATGAGCTTGGGAATTTACCTATTAAGTTAGGTCTACCCTTTGGGAATTTACCTATTAAGTTAGGTCTACCGAAATGCTCGAAAAACTTGTAACATGTTTTGGAAACATGATTAACTTAGATAATATGAGTGTGGCCAACTCGAGGTTGGGTTGAGTTTGCAACGTAAAACTACCCGGAACCGACCGGCCTAACTAGTAGTAACAAACAATAGGACCCAATGTGAGAAGTTGGTCATGTCGCGCTTAAGACCCGAGGTTAGACTAGGTTGTGGTGTAAATCTACCCGGACCCGCCCGGCTTAACTAGTAACCACAACAAGGTCTAATGTGAGAGGTTGAGGGTGCATTAATTAAATTAATGCCACATAATAGGGTTAAGTTAATTTGATTAATGAGGCTTAACCAAATATGATATGGACAAATGGGTAAAGTAATTTGATTAGGCTAATGATACTTAACAAAACATGATAAGCTTAGGTAGGTTAAGTAACTTGATTTGCCTAATGACACTTGACCATTTTTATACGACTAGTGGACGGGATTAAGTTAACCAACACTTAATCAATCCAACACGATAATGTGATAAGGTTAAGTAAATTTTCTTAATGACACTTAACCGTATAATACAGTTAATGGATGGGGTTAAGATTAGGCTTAACTAATCTAAACATGGTAATCGGATGGGGTTAAGTTAGCCTAGACTTAATTAATCCAACTTGGTAATTTAATGGGGTTAGGTTAAACACTTAACTAATTTAACACGATGATTTGATGAGGTTAAGTGACCTATACTTAACCAATCTAACTCGTTAATTTGATGAGGTTAAGTTAATCTATACTTAACCAATCTAACGTGAAAACATGATAAGGCTAAGTCACGAATCACTTGAATACGCTTGACCGATTTGATGACAAGGTCAAGTTAAATTATATAATTAACCAATCTAAAATGATAATTAGACGAGGTTAAGTCATGGATTCCTTGATATACTTAACCAACTTGACACATGGTTTGTAGGGTTAAGTCTTGGACTTGTATACTTAGCCAATTTTGACATGGTTTGTAGACGGGCTAAGTTATGAACTTAAGTGACACTTAACCCATTAGATAAACCCTAATTCGGAGGATTAGGTAAATAACCATAATTAACAAGGATTATGGAAATAAGGCTAAGTGGTAAACCTTAGTTAAGGGAAACTAAGTAATAATTCTTAGTCAAGGAAATTTGGACCATTTCTTAGATAGATCAGTAACCCGATACGTTAGAGTATGCGTGTAGGAGCAGGCTATCTGATTTGGATAAAGGCTCCAACGAACTGGGTAACGAAGCAGCGACTTCGGGGAACGTAAGGGTATTCTTGGGATCCCTCTGTGAGCTGTCAGGTCATTATACTAGGCTCACGAGAGGTTGAGGTCTGCGGTAGAAGAACCAAGAATATGCCTTAGTTGCTATGCGAGCGACCTAAAGACTGGGGTGGATAGCAGTGAGTCGGCGGATACATAAGGTGCCCGAGATAGCAAGTTCGTCGATCATCTACCATCTTGAGTCAAGCGTGTACGTACGGAAAGGCAGGGAACACCCAACAGACCATAATTGCTATCTAATTATGGGTGAGGTAGGCCGTAGGATGTGGGCTGGCCGGAGTGTAGTTCTCATGCAAGATTTTCTCTTGTGTTGCCTTTCACTAGTTGAGGGAGGGGTCTCGTGGGACCATAGCCACGTGTAGAAAAGCAGACCTTAGTATCTGCATCGACAGATAAATCTAAAGCTCCCGACCGAGTCCTGTATTTCTTGTTTTGGCCGGTGACAGGACTCGGATGGCACGATGTGATACATGTGCATCCAGTTATAGAAAAACGATTCACGATGAATGCGTTGGAAAAAGGGCGCGGTTGAGGGTTAGCGTAATCCCTAGTGGCCTAGGTGGTTTAACCCAAACCGAAATACGAAAGCGTGCAATAGGTAAGCGTAATCCCTAGTGGTACTAGGTGGCGTAAGTCCTAGTAGTTCAAACGATGATTCACATGGAAGAGCCTAGCTAGAACAAGGGTGACAGTCCAAACGATTTCAAGGATAATACGACATGAGGAAGCCCGTACGAGGTACGGCAAAGGACTGAACTTATATGCATGGAAAGAAACATATGATTTGAGTAACCTATATATGCGATATTAGGTTGACATGGACCATTACACGGCTTTGAGCACGGGACGTTCATGGTTAACACATGACGCGGGCAGGGATACTAGTACGAGAGGTGCAGAGCAAATATACATGTTAGAACTAGGAAGAATATACATAATAGATACCGTGGGATGTTAGACGGGGTAGATACCTTGGGATAATGTACTCGATAGAAATCTGACGATGTGATACCTTGACTTATCATAACACCGTAGTTTATCATGATACCTTAGTTTACCTTGCCGCAGTAGTTCAACCGGCTACCCTGGTTTATCTATCTTGTAGTTATCCTTATGTTTACTTTCAGTTTATGCATGTCATGTTACCTTTACCTGTTTTTATACTGGAAGTAGATAGGACTTACTCAGTCTTTTTGACTGACCCGTTTTGTTTCGCCTCTTTTCTTCCGTTCCCCCCCCAGGTTTCAGGGAGGAAACAATGCTGTTTAGTTCGGACTTCTTCTGCTTGAAGGTCATCATGGATGGCTTGGACTTCTCTTGGCTCTGGCTACTTTACTGTTTTACTTGGGGAATAATTTATTAAAAAGTCTTTATGCTTCTTTACTATTGCGAGACAGGTTTTGATGTACTCTGATGTAAAAGGCTTTAGACCTTATTTGCTCATGTTATGAAAGTTTGATTTTACTTCCGCTATTATATATGTTCTGTCTTGTGATACTTCTGTGCATGTTTACCAATAATGCCCCTCTAAAGCTAGTGCATTCCTTTGCGAGTGACCCTAGCGGAGGCGGGGTGTTACATTTGGTATCAGAGCAGAAGGTTACCAGACTGGGCAAAAGTTTTTAAAACCTTCTGAAAACTATTTGAAAATCGTTTATAAAGAAGCATTTTTCAAGAAAGTTTTCTTTTAAAAAGAAAAGGCTATTCCCCAAAGGCCATTAGCATTATCCTTGTTTCCTTGATTGAATATCTTTTCCTTTCTTTTCTCCATCTATAGTCACAGTGGTTTGACTACGACTAGTCTTTCTAGCTGCGTAAGTGTTTCCCGTACGATGGAGGTGGTTCTCGAGAGACCGTTGCAGAGTTATGCATAAAAGGATAGTAAGAACAAGGATAAAAGATACGAGCTCAGGGATAAGCAATATGTTGGTATGGCTGAGTCCTAAAAGGAGGGAGAAAGATGAACAATGAAACCCATGGCGAGAGAGTACCTTTGGCATGGTGAAACGGGACGGATAGTTAAGTATCATGGAACAGGGACAAGATCATTCGAAGGGCAATAGTATGCTCTCCTTTCTAGGGTACCTCAGAAGGAGGGTAACGATCTTGTTAAAGGTTTAGTTTTTCTTCTCTATCACCCCGTCGGGACTTTGTTTTGATCACCGCATCTTTTAAGTCCGCTTCGATAGTTGAGTCTCTGCACCTTAGTACTAGTATAGTAGAGAATCCCGTTTTTGTCTCAAGTCCTATTGGAAGATCGGTCCATTTATTCATGGCTTGTTTGGATTTGAGAATGTCTATATCAATTGTTGAGCTGGGAAATAATGCTTATGTTTATAAGTTGTGGATGAGTTCTAGGGATGAAGCGGTTATCCAGTAAGGGGTGCCACTATCGGTTTTAGAAGGAGGGTAGTTAGACTCTTGGCTTGCTTTGGTAATACCCTCGAAGTCTCGTGTAACCTTTTGGGTTCTGTCATGGCTAGTTACCTAGAATCCCAGGATGCAGTTGTTGGTAATCCATTTGAATAAGAATTCGCCGCTAAGGCGGATAGTTCGTTTCGATTATGTATGAGTTATGGGAATCACCCTAGTAAGGACTCTTGGCAATTTGGATTGGCATCGGAAAACGAGATCCAGAATTCACTAGTGAATTTTGGAAAGCTGGCTCGAGTACGTAGATATGGTTGAGCCAAGTATACTAGGGAAAGAATAAGTGCAAGTGGAACGAGAGGCGACGAGGAAATGAGTTCCAACTCATGTTATGGAAACAGGAAGTAAGAAGCTGCGAAATCGTGAAGTAAAAAGGGGCGGTCAAGGCACGATGGAACTAAGCTCAAGGTAATGCGACGCAGGAGACTGAAGACTAAATACGTGCATGATATCTCTTTTGGGAATATATCCTCGACCCCTGTTTTCTGTTGAGCTTGCTTGTAGGCTATCTTTTATGATATCCTCTCGGTCCTGTTTCTGTTACAAACCCCATAAGGAGTTTGTCTTGTTTATCTTCTCGATCTTATTTTAGGGAATCTTAGGTAGAACCCTATGGGTGTAAACATGTATTTGAAACATGTTATGGTTGATATGGTTGCAAATGATTGCAAGTGGTTGCTCGTGGATGCGCGAATACACGTTAGATACTAGATTGACGCGATCACATTTCATGTTGCATATACACGAGTATTTATACTTGTTTATGGATGAAATTGAATGTGTTACCATGTGGACGTTGCATATGGATGAATGTTTGTGCACGCATATAGTGTATATATATGACTAGGACTATTTGCATACATGTTGGATTCATGGCACTAAACATATTTTTGCATTCAAAAGATTTTTCAGGCCTGATCACTAGCATTAGATAAGGAACATGTACACACACATTTTGCATATATTCATACAGCGTTAGAAATCATCTAAGGACAATGGTTGCTTGTGGATGATGTTTTGAGTAGATGGATGATGGATGGTAGAATATGTTCTTCCTAACTTTGAGATTTCGGGGACGAAATCCTAAAAGGTGGGGAGAATGTAACAACTCGTATTTCGATAACATGTTAAAACGAGAATCAAGGCAGAGTTTAATTTTAAATTCTGAATCAAGTAAAACGGGCTATGCCATTGCGTTCGTCTCGGAAAAATACGCGAAATAGAGTCCGAGTTTTCGAGAATCGGAGTCCGTATGACCCGTTAAAGGCCCAAAGAAGATTTCTGGAAATTTGAATTTCGGAAACAGTTTTGGAAATCAGAAATGGGGCCAGGCGGGAATTTTCCCGCCAAAGCCCATGTCGACAGGGGAGTCGACAGGGCTGTCGACACCCCTGGACCCCAAGTCGACAGGGCTGTCGACTTGGGTGTCGACTGGGTCCAAAAACACAGCTCCGTGTTTTGTGGCTTGGTGCACCTGGATGCAGTCTTGGTCTGGTCTGATGGGCCTGTGACGATTTCTGTGGTCTAGATTAATCCTAGATCTAATCCTAGGGCCTAAAACTATCCTAATCTCTATAAAAAGACCCTAAACCTAACCTAAATACCTAAAAATCAAACCTAGCAACTAAGTGCTGCCAAAATCTTCATTGATCATGGCCTCCATCCCAAATCCCTAGAGCCTATGCATTCAAATTGGGCTCAAATCAAAAGGTGCAAGCTTGCTACACCAAATCAAGGCCAAATCAACGTTGCTATGCGAGTTTCATGGCGGATCTTCGTCAAAGGAGCCACCTTTCTTCGCCAAAACGATTCATGCTCCTAGTCCTCTTGCCATGCTAAGTAAGTTCTAGCTACTTTTAGATGGAAACGGTAGTTTTGATAATGACATGGGATAAAATGAGGCTAAACATGATGATGCAAACCTATATGAACCTTACCTTGCCTCTTGTGTTCATATTTATGATCTTAGGCCATGTGAGTGACTTGATCATGCCTCTCATGCTATGCATAACCTAGTTTAACTTGCAAGTTTGGATCTTTATGCATGAAATGCTAGCATGAACCTTTAGAAACCATTTTACTTGTGAAACATTGGCTAAGGCAAGATTTTGGGGCTTATGCATGTTTATGAACCCAAACCCCTTATGCTAACATGCAAGTTTGTGGCCAAATCCTTTATGAGATTATGCATGCTCGTGGCCAATCCCCTCTTTTAAGTTGTGCATGTTTATGGCAAAACCCTTTTTGATAATATGCATGTTTGTGGCCAAATTACCTTATGACACTATGCATGTTTTTGGCCAAGCTTGTGCATGTGGAAGCCAATCCCTTTTTGGCATCATGCATGTTTTGAGACCGATATGTGACATAGTATTCTTACTATGTTGACTCGCTTTGCTTGCGTGGGGAAAACGCGATTTTTGGGTAGTTAGATAAACGTGAACATGTCGCGAAATCTTAACTTGAATATGACATGTGTTTATTCTTGAAAATATGACTTGAAAGATAACATGGAAGTTGACATGTAAGTATGCATAAAAACATGAGCTTGGGAATTTACCTATTAAGTTAGGTCTACCCTTTGGGAATTTACCTATTAAGTTAGGTCTACCCAAATGCTCGAAAAACTTGTAACATGTTTTGGAAACATGATGAACTTAGATAATATGAGTGTGGCCAACTCGAGGTTGGGTTGAGTTTGCAACGTAAAACTACCCGGAACCGACCGGCCTAACTAGTAGTTGCAAACAATAGGACCCAATGTGAGAAGTTGGTCATGTCGCGCTTAAGACCCGAGGTTAGACTAGGTTGTGGTGTAAATCTACCCGGACCCGCCCGGCTTAACTAGTAACCACAACAAGGTCTAATGTGAGAGGTTGAGGGTGCATTAATTAAATTAATGCCACATAATAGGGTTAAGTTAATTTGATTAATGAGGCTTAACCAAATATGATATGGACAAATGGGTTAAGTAATTTGATTAGGCTAATGATACTTAACAAAACATGATAAGCTTAGGTAGGTTAAGTAACTTGATTTGCCTAATGACACTTGACCATTTTTATACGACTAGTGGACGGGATTAAGTTAACCAACACTTAATCAATCCAACACGATAATGTGATAAGGTTAAGTAAATTTTCTTAATGACACTTAATCGTATAATACAGTTAATGGATGGGGTTAAGATTAGGCTTAACTAATCTAAACATGGTAATCGGATGGGGTTAAGTTAGCCTAGACTTAATTAATCCAACTTGGTAATTTAATGGGGTTAGGTTAAACACTTAACTAATTTAACACGATGATTTGATGAGGTTAAGTGACCTATACTTAACCAATCTAACTCGTTAATTTGATGAGGTTAAGTTAATCTATACTTAACCAATCTAACGTGAAAACATGATAAGGCTAAGTCACGAATCACTTGAATACGCTTGACCGATTTGATGACAAGGTCAAGTTAAATAATATAATTAACCAATCTAAAATGATAATTAGACGAGGTTAAGTCATGGATTCCTTGATATACTTAACCAACTTGACACATGGTTTGTAGGGTTAAGTCTTGGACTTGTATACTTAGCCAATTTCGACATGGTTTGTAGACGGGCTAAGTTATGAACTTAAGTGACACTTAACCCATTAGATAAACCCTAATTCGGAGGATTAGGTAAATAACCATAATTAACAAGGATTATGGAAATAAGGCTAAGTGGTAAACCTTAGTTAAGGGAAACTAAGTAATAATTCTTAGTCAAGGAAATTTGGACCATTTCTTAGATAGATCAGTAACCCGATACGTTAGAGTATGCGTGTAGGAGCAGGCTATCTGATTTGGATAAAGGCTCCAACGAACTAGGTAACGAAGTAGAGGCTTCGGGGAACGTAAGGGTATTCTTGGGATCCCTCTGTGAGCTGTCAGGTCATTATACTAGGCTCACGAGAGGTTGAGGTCCGCGGTAGAAGAACCAAGAATATGCCTTGGTTGCTATGCGAGCGACCTAAAGACTGGGGTGGATAGCAGTGAGTCGGCGGATACATAAGGTGCCCGAGATAGCAAGTTCGTCGATCATCTACCATCTTGAGTCAAGCGTGTACGTACGGAAAGGCAGGGAACACCCAACAGACCATAATTACTATCTAATTATGGGTGAGGTAGGGCGTAGGATGTGGGCTGGCCGGAGTGTAGTTCTCATGCAAGATTTTATCTTGTGTTGCCTTTCACTAGTTGAGGGAGGGGTCTCGTGGGACCATAGCCACGTGTAGAAAAGCAGACCTTAGTATCTGCATCGGCAGATAAATCTAAAGCTCCCGACCGAGTCCTGTATTTCTTGTTTTGGCCGGTGACAGGACTCGGATGGCACGATGTGATACATGTGCATCCAGTTATAGAAAAACGATTCACGATGAATGCGTGGGAAAAAGGGCGCGGTTGAGGGTTAGCGTAATCCCTAGTGGCCTAGGTGGTTTAACCCAAACCGAAATACGAAAGCGTGCAATAGGTAAGCGTAATCCCTAGTGGTACTAGGTGGCGTAAGTCCTAGTAGTTCAAATGATGATTCACATGGAAGAGCCTAGCTAGAACAAGGGTGACAGTCCAAACGATTTCAAGGATAATACGACATGAGGAAGCCCGTACGAGGTACGGCAAAGGACTGAACTTATATGCATGGAAAGAAACATATGATTTGAGTAACCTATATATGCGATATTAGGTTGACATGGACCATTACACGGCTTTGAGCACGGGACGTTCATGGTTAACACATGACGCGGGCAGGGATACTAGTACGAGAGGTGCAGAGCAAATATACATGTTAGAACTAGGAAGAATATACATAATAGATACCGTGGGATGTTAGACGGGGTAGATACCTTGGGATAATGTACTCGATAGAAATCTGACGATGTGATACCTTGACTTATCATAACACCGTAGTTTATCATGATACCTTAGTTTACCTTGCCGCAGTAGTTCAACCGGCTACCCTGGTTTATCTATCTTGTAGTTATCCTTATGTTTACTTTCAGTTTATGCATGTCATGTTACCTTTACCTGTTTTTATACTGGAAGTAGATAGGACTTACTCAGTCTTTTTGACTGACCCGTTTTGTTTCGCCTCTTTTCTTCCGTTCCCCCCCCCCCAGGTTTCAGGGAGGAAACAATGCTGTTTAGTTCGGACTTCTTCTGCTTGAAGGTCATCATGGATGGCTTGGACTTCTCTTGGCTCTGGCTACTTTACTGTTTTACTTGGGGAATAATTTATTAAAAAGTCTTTATGCTTCTTTACTATTGCGAGACAGGTTTTGATGTACTCTGATGTAAAAGGCTTTAGACCTTATTTGCTCATGTTATGAAAGTTTGATTTTACTTCCGCTATTATATATGTTCTGTCTTGTGATACTTCTGTGCATGTTTACCAATAATGCCCCTCTAAAGCTAGTGCATTCCTTTGCGAGTGACCCTAGCGGAGGCGGGGTGTTACAATTTTGATCATATCTTTCACATTACTGATCGAAATTTAGAAATTTTTGAACTTTTGGAAAGCTCGGAATGTATGCTACAGCTTTCATGTTTTGAGATCTTTGAAATTTCAAGGTTTATATGATGAAAATTTGAGGTTTTCTCGCTGGTCTACGGTTAATAGACAATATATATATATATATATATATATATATATATATATGTATGTATTTATGTATGTGTGCGTGTGTGTGTGTGTTTATATATATATATATATATATATATATATATATTGGCTGATTAGTATTTTGATCGTAACTTTCACGTTACTGATCAGAATTTAGAAATTTTTGAAGTTTTGGAAAGCTTGGAATGTACGCTACAACTTTCATGTTTTAATTGTGTGATTTTAAAGTTTGTATTGTTTGTGTTTGGTTAGGATTATTGTATTTACACTATGCACATTTTCATAAAGTGATTTTAAAACTAAAATTTCTCTCTATTTTTATAGATTTAACCTTGAGATAATTGTTTTTATATGGTTTCATATTATTAAAAGAATATACATATATATATATATATATGTACATGTGCGTGTGTGTGTGTATATGTATATATTAAGGCAATAATACTATTGATTATTTTTTGAAACATAGAAAATTTCAAACAAATAATCTGCACTTTTTCTCAACTGATTTTAAATCCAATTTCTCAAATCTAATCATTTTCCCTATTACACAATTTTTTTCTACACACTTCGAGAAAGCGAGATTGTGATTTATATGATGTAACTAATCATATAGGATGGGAAAATTTGATTTATTATATCAGTTATTTTTTGACTCGTCAATCTAAGACATTGTTGCTTTTCGATGTGGAATAGGCTGGCTTGTATTAAACCGATTAGTGAAAAGTGTGGTATGGGACATATTGTCTTCACTTTTCGAGTTACAATTGGGTAGCTTGTTACACATATTCTATTGTTATTGTTAAGCCAATACTTGTTTTGGGGGGGGGGGGGGGGGGAGGGGGAGTGTAACAACCCGGAAAATCAGAACCAATTTAAAAATTTTATTTTGGCAATTTTAATGAAATTTGGATATTTAAAATGATTTATTTTAAATAATAACAACGAGAAATTTATTTTGAATAGAATTAGAACGTATATATTTATTTAAATTGAGGTTAGAATGTAAATACTTATTTTAAATATAAAAGGAACTGGAAATGGCGCGGTAGTTTGAAATTTTGAATTCAGATTTCAAATGAATGTAGAGGATTCAAAATAAACCGGATTTTAGCGAAACCAGAAATATTTGAATCTTTTGAAAATATCTTTCCAACGAATCTGAAAAATCTAAATTTCATAGCGGGAATAGAAAGTTAAGCCCAGCTGAAAATTCAGAATAGTCACTACGGAAATATAGCCCTTAAAAATAGCGATTTTGCAAATTACCTCCATTTTCGACGAAACCACTTTTATTGGATCCGGGAAGTCACGTTAATGCTAGATTCCAATTTTCATAATTATTTTAATCAATATGTAAGCGTGGTGCAATTAAACGTGTTTGGCAGTTTTAGTTTGAATTGGATCAACCAGAAAATGACCATTTATCAAACTATCACCAAATTTGACGAAATTAGTTTTGTTAGGACCATATCGTCAATACGAAGCTAGAAATATTTTTTATGAAATTTTTAGAGTCTGTATGTGGCCCTAGTAAATTGAAATGTACGTTTAAATTCAATATATATATTGATTTATATTTTAACTTTGACGAAAACTGAACGTAACAGTCGAATTGGCTTACGAAACATGTCCCATTACATCCAGAATGGGGTATTTAGCTAGGGGCGATAGTCGTTGGGTTTGATTTGGAGTTCATATGAATAAACATGTATTTTTGGAATTAAATATATATATACATATATATATATATATATATAAATAGAAAAATCTCATTAGTCAAACCCTACCATTTTCCTTCCGTGGTTAAACCCTTTCCTAACCAGACGAACAACGGTTTCTGCTCTAATCATCCTCTCAAATATTTGCATGATTCAGACAATGAAATTCGATGCTTCCAAAAGCATATTCAAAGAATTTTTCTCGATCTTCAAATCCCACCCTATATGATCGTTCCTCGTGGTCAGAGCCGCTCGCAATTCGAGCCAGAAGTCCCGAAATTCACGCGCCCTCCTAGGCCGATTGGGGAAGCTGAGTTGCACGCAACTCAAGGGGGTGGAGGCTCGTGGGAAGGCGCATCGCGTGGCAGGCTTGGATCGGACTCCGGTCCACCGTGGCGGCGCGTGGGGCCAACCTTAGGAGTCGATGCCCCTTTCGGGTCGAGTGATTCAAACGAGAAGAAGATAGTGAGCTCTTCTCCCCTTTTTTATATAATTTTTATTTACTTGTTCTTGAAATTAGTGAGATTTTAAAATATATGGAAAAAACATTTGTTTAAAATCTAAAATAAATATATAAAATAGCATTGATTTATGAAAATAAAATAGCTTAAGTAAAATTAAGATTTTTAAATTATAAAAACCATTGTTTTAAAAATATAAATATATGTTATTTTAAAAATATAAAACCATTGTTTTAAAAATATAAATATACATTGTTACAAAAATAAAAATATACGTTGTTTCAAAAATATAAATATACATTGTTTTAAAGGAATAAAAAGAGCATTGTTTTTGAATAAAAAGAAGCATTGTTTTTGAAAATAAAAATAGCATTCTTTCCGAAAATAAAATTAGCACTGTTTGTAAAATAAAATTTGCATTGTTTTAAAATTAACATTGTTTTTAAAATAGAAAAATAAAAATATAATTTTTACATATATGGTAGTGAACTAAAAATTCAATTTTTAAATATATAATAGCAAGATAAAAACTCGATTTCTATTTATAGGGTAGCAATATAAACATGTTATTTTTAATATAATCGTGAAACAGATTGCGTTGGAATCAGAACAGTGAACCTGAGCGATAATAAAGCATGGCGGAGTGGAAACCCAAGGTGAGAACTCCTCACTTAAATTTTGTTTTCTAGTTAAAATATATACTAGGATGCAGATGGTGCTTAGCAGCATCCGACACCCGTCGTCCACAGACCATGGACGACTTGTTTGTTTGTATTGTGTTGTGAAAATTGCTTGTGATGTGAAATGACAATATAAAATATTCATGTGTTGAAATAAATTATTTATCGTTAAAAATATAATTTTTAACGTGTATATGATAAATAAATATTCATTTACAAACCGGAAGGTTTGTTTATGCACACCCATTTGACTGATATTGATTGGGACGATATATTTTATACATCGCCCAACTGCAAAATAATATTCAGTGTTTGTTGATTGAAACCGCACACGGGTGTTGGGGTGATATTTGACGTACACTAATCCCAATTGTTTAGTTTTATTTCGATCGATTGGTTGACAGGCAGTCATAAGCATTAGATATTTATATTTAATGCTTATACAGTATAGAATGCACTCTGGATGATGGATGATTGTTTATCATGGTTGTTATATACATGTGTTGTATGAAATCCATATAAATAACATTATATGGTAATTGACTGCTCCTGATTTTAGTTCAGAAAGAACGAATATTTTAAAATAACGAATATCTTAAAATAATGATTTTTTAAAAACAATATTCAGTAAAAGATCGAACTTTGATTTTTATGTCCGATTTGGGATGGACACGAATATATTTAAATATATGAAGCCGTGTTGATTAAATTGACGCCATTTTGACGTGAATGATATTTATATCGATTTTATTCATTTTTATAATGAATATCGAAAAGGAAGCGATTTCAAAATCTAATGTTTTGAAAATATTATCATTTATATATTAATGATATGGAATATTAAATTTTGATTAGAAATTGAATATGAAGCTGAAATCGTTTTGAAAACGAATTTAAAACGATTTATAAAATATGTTTTAAATGGAAAACGACAAAATATATAATATTATATATATTTATATATATAATGGCCAGAATAGAACGCGCCGCACCGCGGTAGTTCGCGAATTTCGATCATTGACTTTAAATGGACATTACGGGAGATCCAACCGTCGGATTCTCCTAAAACTGGAACTGTTGGGTTCGTATTGAAAAGAGATTTCAAACGAATATGAGAGATTTGAAATCTAATGACTGGATTTGGAAATATGTCCAAATTAAATTTGGAAAAGGTCGCTGTAAGTGCAGTTCGATGACCATTTACGGAAATCGACTGTACGGGCCTTGATAAAATTATTGAAAATATTAATAATTTGTGTAAAATCTTAACAAATTATTTGGAAAGAATTTGGATGAAAAATTCCCATATTTGAAAAGATAAAAATATGTTTTCATCGAAATGAACAAGATATGAACTAGAATTATAATCCAATATTTTTAAATAAATAAATTGAATTTGAAATGGTTTTAAAAATAACCGGAATTTCCAATATATGAATTGGAATGGATTTGAATCGAAATTATCTTCGGAATATTTCGATATTGGATTCCGTGATTATACGTACGTTGTGTAGGAATTTGAAAGATATATATATCGTTATTCCAATACGATATCTGTTAATTTCAGAATTTGATATTAAGTATAAGCCGATGTATTGTCTATTCAGAGCATTGTATTTAATATCAAATGGGATTTTGGGTTTGTCGTGAATGGTGTCTTCATTAACACTGTTATTAAACCCAGTTGAGAAAGATTAAATCTTTTTATTTAGATTTAATGAAGTATACCAATTAATTAACATTTAATTGGAATTGAATTGAAATTGATTTTTGGGTTTATTGTGAACGGTGTTTTAAATAACACTTATTCTTTAACCCGATTAACAATGGAATGAGATTTTTGGTTTGTCGTGAATGGTATCTTTAATAATATTGTTTTTAACCCAATGGAGTTAAGAAAATTGGAAACTAACTGGAGATTAGCTAAGTTGAATGGTTTCCTGGGTATTGATCTTATGCTGGTTTCGGCCTTCGTGATTAATACTTAGGGAATGGTTCTCTTACTAATTTACGCTTAAAGACTGATGGAATGTGATCATTGGTTCTTTAACCCAGTTAAAGAAAAGATTAATTTCTTAGCTTTGAATAATCAATAATACTGAAGATTAAAACTAAATGGAGTTTTAATGAATCTTTGGTTAGAATGAAAAGTGATTGTGATAATTAAAATTATAAATTCAAGAAAATGATCGAAATGGAGTACCACCAGTTTTACTCTAGGCGATAGCTAAATCTTTAATTAGATTTGAACGTGAAATGGTAATTAAATTTACTGATAACACCGTGGTGTTAGATATGGAGTATTATGGCATTTTCTTGCTTTAATTTTTTTTCAAAATCAAGAAATCAATTTTGATATTTTTAATAATTTTATCAAGGCACGTACAGTCGATTTCCATCAACGGCCATCGAACTGCACTTACAGCGACCTTTTCCAAATTTGATTTAGACATAATTCCAAATCCAACCATTAGATTTCTAATTTCTAATATTCGTTAGAAAGCTCTTTTCGATACGAACCCAACGGTCCCGGTTTTAGGAGAATCCGACGGTCGGATCTCCCGTAATATCCGTTCGAAGTCAATGGTCGAAATTCGCGAACTGCCGCGGCGCGGCGCATTCTGTTCATGCCATTATATTATATATATAATATATATAATATATACTTCGTCGATTCCCTTTTAAAACGTATTTTATAAATCGTTTTAAATTCGTTTTCAAAATGATTTCAACTTCTTTTTCAAATCAAAATCAAAATTGAATCTTCCCTTACAAATTCGTTTTAAATTCATTTCAAATTGATTTCAATTCAAATCGATTTTCAGTTCAATTTCAATACGATTTGAACTCAATTCAAAACGATTTCAATTCTATTTCAATCTAATTCGAATTTCTATTCTTTTCAATATAATTCGAACTTCCTTTCAAAATATTCGATTTTGAAAGCACTTTTCAATATTCATTATAAAAACGAATATAATCGATATAAATATCGTTCACGTCAAAATGGCGTCAATCTAATCAACACGGCTTCATATGTTTCTATTTTCAAATATTCTATTTCAAATATTTCTTTTTCAAAACTGGAATGAGGCCCAATCAATTACCATATAATATTAATTATATGGATTTTCTACAACACATGTATAAAATAACAACGATGAATAATCAACTATCATCCAAAGTGCATTCTACACTGTATAAGCATCAAATATAAATATTCAGCGCTCATAACAGTCTGTCAATCAATCGATCGACATACAACTAATTATTGGGATTAGTGTATGTCATATATCACCCCAATACCCGTGTGGGGTTTTCAAACAATCAAACACCGATTTTATTTGTGCAATTGGGCGATGTGTAAAATTTATCGTCCCAATCAATTATCAGTCAAATGTGTGTATATAAACAAACCGTCTGATTTGTTTATATTTATTTCATTTCAAATACACGTTAAAAATTCTATTTTCAACTATAAAATATTTTTAACTATATAAATATTTTATTTCATTTCACATCACATCACACAATCAACTACACATCAAAATCAAACAAATAAGCATACAAGCCGTCCATGGTCTGTGGACGACGGGTGTCGGGTGCTACTAAACACCGTCTGCATCCTGGTATATATTTTAACTAGAAAATTAAATTAAAGGTGAGAAGTTCTCACAGAATAGCTAATCCAATGCCACGACTCTTCTTATGTAGAAATCTTCGTCGTTCTCGCCCTTTTGTCACTTTCGTTGCCCGCTTTCACTACATATATAAAAATCACATTTTTACACTGCCACTATATAGATAAAAAAAATTCTATTTTTACGCCGCTATTATATAGATAAAAATTCTATTTTTACACCGCTAGTAATATAATAAAAATTATATTTTTATTACTCTACCTATGTAAAAATCATATCTTTATTATGCCACTAGTATAAAATTCATATTTTTAACCTTTCTATATTATAAAAATTATATTTTTAATCTTTCTATAATATAAAAATCATATTTTTAATCTTTCTATAATATAAAAATCATATTTTTAATCTTTATATAATATAAAAATCATATTTTTATTCCGCTACTTCTATAAAAATCGTATTTTTACTTCGATAAAAATCTTATTTTTACTTTGAAGCTATTCTATTAAAAATCAAATCTTTTTAATGATAAAAATCAAACCTTCTACTTATTAAAAAAAATCACATCTTTCCTTGTTATATAAAAAAAAACTAACCTTTTATTTTACAAAAATCTATTCTCCTATATAAACTAAAACCGCATTGTTAATGTATTTAAAAAACTGAATTTAAAGTAAATAAGGGGAGAGAAGCTCACTGTGCTCGATCCAGGCGGGATGTGGGGGAGGGTATCGGCCAGTCGGAGGTCAGAAGAGGGCGCAGGGGGGGTGTAGCTGTGGGTAGCGGCGTACGGTGGCGTGGGGGGGGGGGCTCGAACGACGGGATCGAGGTCTGGGGGGGGGGGTCTTCGAATCGCGCAGAGGAGAGAGAGGGAAGGGGGATGTAACACCCCGCCTCCGCCAGTGCCACTCTTGCAAGGACACTAGCTTTGGAGGGGCGTTTAAACAAGGTAAACATGCATGCAGATATCACAAGACAGAACATATAAGTAAAACAGAGTAGTAAAGCAGCGGATAAAATTTGCATTTCCAAAACCACAGTTAAGTTACAATAAAGTACTTAGTTATTATTTTCCAACAAACAAAGTCTAGATAAAAGCATAAACTGAAAAACTGAAATACATAAAGTACTATCCCCAAAGTGAAGTGATAAACCATAGCTAGCTCAATGTCCAAACCCGTACATGAGCAATACCAGTAAGCAAGCTAGAAAGATCCAAGCTAAGCTCCAATATTCCCACCCTGAGAACCTGAGGGGGGGGGGGGGAACGGAAGAAAAGAGGCGAAAGAAAACAGGTCAGTCAAAAATACTGGTAAGCCCTACTACTATCTGTGTATGAACTAGTAAAGTTAACTGGCATGAGAAGCTGAGATGAACATAAGGATAACAACATACTGGCATGATGATTAACTAACAAGATAGATAAAGGTGTCATCGCATAATTAAGGTTAAGTTTTGCACCACGGGTGTACTAGCATTCTAACATGTCAAGTAAAAACAAGAATTGATCCCTTGGCCCAAGCTTGGCCCAACATCATGAGATGACCTAAATCAAGGTCCAACTACTCGGTCTAGTCGATCGGCTCCCTATAAGCCTAACTCGTCAAGTGTCGGTGTCATACGGCTTAATCATGTAATGTAGTTGACTGTGCAGGGTCCACCCTAGGGTGTATCAGGCCCTATGGTGTAACCCTCTGACACCATACCATGAAGCACAGTCCAAACCTACTGTTGCCCGTGTTCAACTCCGGACTTGATGTGCACGACCATGGTCCGCCTGAACAACCGGGGCATCATTCAGCCGTCTCTTTTGGTCTCTTACAATCAGCCCAGTAATTGTGCCCCACCCTAGCCTAGTCCTAGGGTCTTATGATACTACCTAGAAGGTTACTGCTGAAAAGGACCACGCAACTAGGGTTTCTTAACGGGTTAAATGTGGTTAACCCGATCCAAACGTGGATTAAATCGGTTAAGAGTACCCAAGGCTCCTGACTTAACCTCGATTAACCCATCAAGCCCAAATTGGTTAAGTATTAAGTGGACCATGACTTCACCCTAATCAGGAGGCATTAATTAACTTAATGCGCTTTAACCTCTCACATTAGACCTTGTTGTGGTTACTAGTTAAGCCGGGCGGGTCCGGGTAGCTTTACACCACAACTAGGTCTAACCTCGGGTTCGAGCACAACATGACCAACTTCTCACATTGGGTTCTATTGTTTGTAGCCACTAGTTAAGCCGGGCGGGTCCGGGTAGATTTATGCTACAAACTCAACCCAACCTCGAGTTGGCCACACTCATATTTTCTAAGTGTCATGTCCATTATGTTTCCAAAACATAATTACAAGTTAACATATCACGTCATGTTACAAAAATCATGTTCATGTCATTATGTTACCCAACCCCAACGTAATCCCATCGTTTACATAATCGCAACAACGCATAAAGGATAAAATAGGGAACTTGGCATAACCTTGACATATAGGTGTTGAAGCCACAAGTTTAACATGGTGGCATATGAAATGTACATATGTTCATATACTTGCATATTGCATTATTAGGCTTCAAAAGCATGCATAAAACCAAACTTAGCATATGAGTGACACATGGTGATAAATAACATGTAGAAGTTGCTAGAAGTTCGCATTTTGCCTCACATGCAAGTTATCATAAGGGATATGATAACTTTCATGTTGCCAAAATGCAACCTTTAATATAAAGCTTGGAGCTTTATGCTCAAAACCTCAAGTTTAACTTGCATAACATGATAACATGATCAACCCAAACTTGCATAACATAGCAACATGTGTCATACATAATGATTAAACCAACTTGCATAATGATCATCCAAACTTGCATATAATGATCAACCAAACTTGCATATAATGATCAACCAAACTTGCATATAATGATCAACCCCAAACTTGCATCATTCATTTAACTTTAGAGTTCAAAGAAAGAAAGTAGAAAAGGGCTTACAATGCTATGAAGACACAAATAAATATTTATTATAAAGATTGAGACGAAGCCCTTATGCAAGCAGCAAAAACCCAAATATGCAAGCTCCAAATGAAAACCCTTGAGCCAATTCAATAAAAACCCTTGCTTTGAAATAGAAATGTTGCAACTTGACTTGAATGCAAGCTAAGAACACTCATACAAGTTTGAAAACACTTGTATGAACTCAAAATCTCTCATAGAAATTAACTTAGAAATTTTAGCATAAGAGTGGAGGCCATGAGAGGAACAAATTTGACATAGTTTAGTTGTAGGATTGAATAATGGTGATTTAGGCTAGGTTTGGGGTCTTTTTATAGAGGATTAGGATAGTATTAGCCATAGGATTAACCCTAGATTCAATCCAAGCCATCAAAGCATGTCTTGGGGAAGAAGTCAAGTGTAGGAACCATCTAGGGCCTTTAGATTGAAGCTGAACCATGAGAACCATTCAAATGCAAAATCTGCATTTGAGCGAATCAGCCCACGGGTTGACAGCCAAACACCCTGGATTAACCCCTAGTCGACCCAGCGGGCTTGGGTCGACCACAAAAATCGGCCGGTCCGGTTATTCCCCTCTCCCAATTCGCTGTTTTGAACATTTTTGCATATTTATTTATTTAATTTTCAATTATATATATATATATATATATATATATATATATTTATCAATATATATATTTCTCTGCGCAACCCATTTCACTTAATTAAGTATACTTTAATTTGTGAATTTTTCGTGAAACTTCGCGAGGCCATATCTTGGTCATACGGACTCCGATTTTCGAAAACTCGGACTCTATTTCGCGTATTTTTCCGAGACGAACGCAATGGCACAACCCGTTTCCCTTGATTCAAATTTTACAGTTTAATTCTGCCTCAATTTATGTTATAACATGTTATTCAAAAATACGGGTTGTTACATTCTCCCCTCCTTAAAGGATTTCGTCCCCGAAATCTCCAAGTTAGGAAGAACGTATCCTACCATCCATCATCCATCTACTCAAAACATCATCCACGAGCAATCATTGTCCTTAAAAGGTTCTAAATGCTGTATGATCATATGCAAAGGTGTGTGTATATGTACTTATCTAATGCGAAAATCTGGAGGTTACTAATTCAGTAAACCCCCTTAATGCAAAATATGTTAGTGAAATGAGTCCATATGTATGCAAATTCCTAACATAATTTATAATCTCTACATGAGTGCACATAACATTCATCCATATGCAACATCCACGTGATAGCATAACAAGTTTTCATCCATGAATAAGCATAAACACTCATGCATATGCGGTATGAAAGTGTGTGAGCCGATCTTAGTGCCTAACGTGTATTATGCATCCACGAGTATCCACTTGCAAACACTTGCAACCACTTGCAAACATCAAACATAACATGTTTCAAACACATGTTTCAACCAAGGGTTTCTACCTAAGGTTCTCATGACAAGATTTACGAAACAAGATAAACTAGATAAGCGTGGATAGTAAAGGGAAGATATACCAATCTAGGAAAAGAGATTGAAAATGTATCCTCCAAGAGAAATGGATAAAGCACGCACCTCTTCTCCTTGGTTTCCCAAGTTGCGTCTCCCTCTGTTTCACTCCATTGCGCCTTAACAAGCTTAACTTCTTTGCTTCTTAGCTTCTTTGTCTTCATTTCCATGATACGAATCGGAGCTCGTCTCAGGGTTGCTTCATCCTCTACCTCCATGTCTTCAAGAATACTTGGTTCAACCACTTTGGCGGGTCTGTGCAAACACTTCCGGAGATGCGAGACATGAAAGACTTTATGCACTCCGGCCAGCTTCTCGGCAATTCCACCTTATAAGTCATCTTCCCGACTCTTTCTATAGTAGGGAAGGGTCCTACGATCCTTGGTGTCAGTGAACCATATTTCGCAAAGGAGAAATCTTCACAAAGACCATATCTCCAATTTTAAATTCCAAGTCTGTCCTTCGCTTGTCTGCATAGGATTTCTGTCTGTCTTGGGCCGTTCTTATCCGTCTTCGAATCAATTCAACCCTCTCGGATGTGTCCCTTATCATGTCGGGCTCAATTATAAGCTTATCTGTCGACTTCCCACCAACATGTTGGTGGCTTGCACGGCCACCCATACGAAGCTTCAAATGGTGCCATCCCTATGCTGGCTTGATAGTTATTATTATAAGCAAACTCTACAAGAGGAAGGTGGTCTTCCCAAGTACCACCGAAGTCGAGAACACAAAACCTCAAAAGATCTTCTAGCACTCTATTCACCCTTTCGGTTTGGCCATCCGTCCGGGGGTGATAGGCTGTACTCAGATTCAATCGCGTACCCATTGCTTCTTGCAAACTGTTCCAGAACTGGCTAGTGAAAATTGGGTCACGATCGCTAACTATGCTAGAAGGAACTCCATGCAGCCGCACTATCTTTTGAAGATAAACAGATGTTAGCCGTGATACGGTCCTCTTGCTTTTCACCAGAATAAAATGGGCTCTCTTTGTAAATCTATCAATTATTACCCATATCCCATAAAGCCCAAATAGTTTGGTGGCGAACTTCTTCACCCCAACCATATACCACAAATAGGCTAGCCATACTCCTTAGGGGGTTTGTAACAGAACTAAGATTGAGGATAGGACTGAGAGGATATACTTAAAAGGTAGCATGCGAGTAAGCTCTACGGAACAATAGGGATCAAGGATATACTCTTAGAAAGAGATTAAATGCGCGTATCTAGACTTCAATCTTCTAAGCCGCATTTTCTTGTGCTTAATCCCATCGTGCCCTGACCGTCTTTTATCTTCGCAATTCCATATTTCTTAATTCTTGTTCCCAAAATATGAGTTAGAACTCATTTCACTGTTGCTTCTCGTTCCACTTCCACTTATTCTTTGCCTAAAATACTTGGCTTAAACATAACTGCGTGCTCATGGTTCATGCAAGCTTTCCAAGATTCGTTAGTGAATCTTGGATCTCATTTACATACTATACGGTATCCCACGCAGAAAACTATCTCTTGAAAACAGTGCCAATCCACGTTGCCAAACTGGAGCTGAGGTAAGGGCTCTCTTGAGCCTTTGAAAAGCAAGCTCACACTCCAAGTCCCATGCACAGACTAAGTTCTTCTTCGTCAACTTAGTAAGAGGGGCTGAAATCTTAGCGAAGTCCCTGATGAACCTCCTATAGTAGCCCGCCAAACCGAGAAAGCTTCTTACTTCGGTCGCATTCCTAGGAGTCTTCCAATCTTGAACCACAACCACTTTCGCGGGATCCACCGCTATGCCTTGCCTAGAAACTATATGTCCAAGAAACTGAACTTCCCTTCTCCAGAAATGACATTTGGAGAACTTGGCTTTCAACTGATGCGCTCTAAGCGTATTCATCACTTCCTTGAGATGCCTAGCATGCTCTTCCTCATCCTTTGAGAAGATCAGAATATCATCCACGAAGACAACAACAACCTTGTTAAGGAACTCCCTGAACACCCTACTCATCAAATCTACGAAGTAGGCATGTGCATTAGTCCAACCGAATGGCATGACAAGCCATTCAAAGAATCCATCTGGAGTCCTAAACGCAGTTTTATCAATGCTATCCTCAGCCACTCTAAGATGATGGAATCCGGTGGCTAGATCGAGCTGAGAGCAAACAGAAGCACCTACAAGCTGGTCAAAGAGATCATCAATTCTCGGTAACGGGTGCCTATTCTTCTTTATCAGCTTGTTCAACTCTCGATAATCAACACATAGACGAAGCGAACCATCCGCCTTAGTAGCGAATACCACCGGAGCACCCCATTCAGAAATGCTTCGCCTAATAAAATTCTTCTCAAGCAACTCCTTGATTTTCTTACTGAGCTCCCTTCTTTCACGAGGGGCCATGTGCCTAACGGGCAATGATACTGGCTTGGCATTATCAACTAGATAAATGCGGAAATCTATCTCTCGTTTAGGGGGTAACCCCTTAACTTCTTCAAAGACATCGGGATAGTCTCGGACCACCCTTACAGATTGCAGATCATCGATGGATGAGTCGAGAGATTCAAGATAACATAACATGACGGGACCCCTAGGGTTACAAGAAATTTCTAGGGTGTTACCGAGGCGAGTCATGAGCCTCTCCACCCTATGCTCACAATCGAGGATGGCTCCATAACTGGACAACCAATCCATGCCCAAGACCAACCCATATCCCGTGACCCCGAGAACATAAGCACTACACTTGAATTCTACGGCCAAGATAGAAATTTTCAAATCCACACAAATCATAGACAGATGGGCGGAACCCCCAATTGGATTTGAAACACAAACGGGATCCTCAACTAAGCTAGTACTTAGGTGCAAACTTTCAACAATATCAGAAGAGATAAAACTATGCGATGCGCCAGAATCAAATAAGGTGCGAACAGGAAAATCAGAAATGTAAACATGAATTTCTATAAAAACTCTACCTCGATCAAAAGCTGGAAGAGCGAGGAGAGCCTGCAATTGCCCTCCAGAGGGTCCTACTTGCTGAGTTTGTCCTTGCCCTTGTCCATGCTTCTTGGGACAATCCTTGCTAAAATGTCCAGATTCTCCGCAATGAAAACACTTGCCTAACTTCCTCTTCTTCTTCCTGCAATCCTTGGCTATGTGCCCAGTGATCCAACAGAAGTTGCACTTTCTTGTCTTTCTTGCCTTGTTGTTGTTCTTATCTCTTTTCTCGGTATCTTCCTTCTTGCCTTGGGACTCATTTGCCTTGACCTCCTTCTTGCCACTCTTATCTTCCTCTTGAAGTAGGGCCATATTCACCAAACCCTCGAAGGTCGCCCCTAGGGGTATATGAGATATGGCCAAACCGCGCAATGGCTCATTCAATCCTAGAGCAAAGCGTAGGGCCTTCTTCTGAGCGGTGTTAACCCATTCTAGACCGAACTGAGCTAGTTGATTAAAATTATCCACGTATTCTCTAACGGTCATGTCCCCTTGCTTTAGTGATAGGAACCTCTCTAGCTGAAGGTTCTCTTCTGTCGATGATAGAAACTTTAGTCCAAACCTTCTCCTAAAGTCATCCCAAGTCTCAATGGGTCTAGTAGTGGTGGTGACTACCCACCAATAAGCAGCTTCCCCTTTCAATAGCCATACCGCCAACAGAACATTCCTACAATCTTCCACATCAAAGATAGCAAAGAGGTCTTCAGTTTCCTTTAACCAGTTTCTTGCCTCCACGGGAGTCTCCGTTCCGACAAAATTCTTGCAACCCATCGCCTTAAAGACTTTGCAAAGCTTTGCGAAATCCTCTTGCAGATGCTGAGGGGGAGGAGGAACCTCAGCTATGGGAGGAGGAGAGATGTTAGCGACGGGGGAAGGAGGAGGAATGTTCGCGGGGCTGGCTTCATTCGCCCTTGCCTCCATAAATCTCCAGAACCAGACGGGTACTTGTACGCCTTCCGGGATGTTAAAGCGATCGGCCATACTAAAATGAAGAAAAAGATAGATTCAGAACGAAGAAACGAAGGATAGAGCTATGGCTTTTGGGGAATAGCCTTTTTAAAATAACGAGACTTTTCTTGGAAAATACTTAATTGGTTTTGAAAATAGTTTTTCAAAAGGTAAGTTTCAAAAACACTTTTGCTCAAATCTTGTAAACCTTATGCTCTGATACCAAATGTAACACCCTACCTCCGCCAGTGCCACTCTTGCAAGGACACTAGCTTTGGAGGGGCATTTAAACAAGGTAAACATGCATGCAGATATCACAAGACAGAACATATAAGTAAAACAGAGTAGTAAAGCAGCGGATAAAACTTGCATTTCCAAAACCACAGTTAAGTTACAATAAAGTACTTAGTCATTATTTTCCAACAAACAAAGTCTAGATAAAAGCATAAACTGAAAAACTGAAATACATAAAGTACTATCCCCAAAGTGAAGTGATAAACCATAGCTAGCTCAATGTCCAAACCCGTACATGAGCAAATCCAGTAAGCAAGCTAGAAAGATCCAAGCTAAGCTCCAATGTTCCCACCCTGAGAACCTGAGGGGGGGGGGGAACGGAAGAAAAGAGGCGAAAGAAAACAGGTCAGTCAAAAAGACTAGTAAGCCCTACTACTATCTGTCTATGAACTAGTAAAGTTAACTGGCATGAGAAGCTGAGATGAACATAAGGATAACAACATACTGGCATGATGATTAACTAAAAAGATAGATAAAGGTGTCATCGCATAATTATGGTTAAGTTTTGCACCACGGGTGTACTAGCATTCTAACATGTCAAGTAAAAACAAGAATTGATCCCTTGGCCCAAGCTTGGCCCAACATCATGAGATGACCTAAATCAAGGTCCAACTACTCGATCTAGTCGATCGGCTCCCTATAAGCCTAACTCGTCAAGTGTCGGTGTCATACGGCTTAATCATGTAATGTAGTTGACTGTGCAGGGTCCACCCTAGGGTGTATCAGGCCCTATGGTGTAACCCTCTGACACCATACCATGATGCACAGTCCAAACCTACCGTTGCCCATGTTCAACTCTGGACTTGATGTGCACGACCATGGTCCGCCTGAACAACCGGGGCATCATTCAGCCGTCTCTTTTGGTCTCTTACAATCAGCCAAGTAATCGTGCCCCACCCTAGCCTAGTCCTAGGGTCTTATGATACTACCTAGAAGGTTAGTGCTGAAAAGGACCACGCAACTAGGGTTTCTTAACGGGTTAAATGTGGTTAACCCGATCCAAACGTGGATTAAATCGGTTAAGAGTACCCAAGGCTCCTGCCTTAACCTCGATTAACCCATCAAGCCCAAATTGGTTAAGTATTAAGTGGACCTTGACTTAACCCTAATCAGGAGGCATTAATTAACTTAATGCGCTTTAACCTCTCACATTAGACTTTGTTGTGGTTACTAGTTAAGCCGGGCGGGTCCGGGTAGCTTTACACCACAACTAGGTCTAACCTCGGGTTCGAGCACAACATGACCAACTTCTCACATTGGGTCCTATTGTTTGTAGCCACTAGTTAAGCCAGGCGGGTCCGGGTAGATTTATGCTATAAACTCAACCCAACCTCGAGTTGGCCACACTCATATTTTCTAAGTGTCATGTCCATTATGTTTCCAAAACATAATTACAAGTTAACATATCACGTCATGTTACAAAAATCATGTTCATGTCATTATGTTACCCAACCCCAACGTAATCCCATCGTTTACATAATCGCAACAACGCATAAAGGATAAAATAGGGAACTTGGCATAACCTTGACATATAGGTGTTGAAGCCACAAGTTTAACATGGTGGCATATGAAATATACATATGTTCATATACTTGCATATTGCATTATTAGGCTTCAAAAGCATGCATAAAACCAAACTTAGCATATGAGTGATACATGGTGATAAATAACATGTAGAAGTTGCTAGAAGTTCGCATTTTGCCTCACATGCAAGTTATCATAAGGGATATGATAACTTTCATGTTGCCAAAATGCAACCTTTAATATAAAGCTTGGAGCTTTATGCTCAAAACCTCAAGTTTAACTTGCATAACATGATAACATGATCAACCCAAACTTGCATAACATAGCAACATGTGTCATACATAATGATTAAACCAACTTGCAAAATGATCATCCAAACTTGCATATAATGATCAACCAAACTTGCATATAATGATCAACCAAACTTGCATATAATGACCAACCAAACTTGCATATAATGATCAACCCAACTTGCATATAATGATCAACCCCAAACTTGCATCATTCATTTAACTTTAGAGTTCAAAGAAAGAAAGTAGAAAAGGGCTTAAAATGCTATGAAGACACAAATAAATATTTATTATAAAGATTGAGACGAAGCCCTTATGCAAGCACCAAAAACCAAAATATGCAAGCTCCAAATGAAAACCCTTGAGCCAATTCAATAAAAACCCTTGCTTTGAAATAGAAATGTTGCAACTTGACTTGAATGCAAGCTAAGAACACTCATACAAGTTTGAAAACACTTGTATGAACTCAAAATCTCTCATAGAAATTAACTTAGAAATTTTAGCATGAGAGTGGAGGCCATGAGAGGAACAAATTTGACATAGTTTAGTTGTAGGATTGAATAATGGTGATTTAGGCTAGGTTTGGGTCTTTTTATAGAGGATTAGGATAGTATTAGCCATAGGATTAACTCTAGATTCAATCCAAGCCATCAAAGCATGTCTTGGGGAAGAAGTCAAGTATAGGAACCATCTAGGGCCTTTAGATTAAAGCTGAACTGTGAAGACCCGCAACTTCCCCGTACAGGAAAGCGTCGGATAGTTCGAGAACAAACCACAGCAGAACACATACAGAAGGACTTTTCATTGTTATTACAACAGTGCATCAGATTACAAGAATATACAGAGTATAAATGAATATTACACAGAAATATCAGAGATTTAAATTACATTTAAATACATCGCAGCGGAAAATGATATAATACACAACTAGAAGGAGATATACGGATACAAAGCTTTCCGGATATCGTTCCAGCTGTAAACCAGGATCCTGTGAATATAAATCTGCAAAACCAAAACTACTAGCTGCCCGTGTCGAAAATAAGGGCACCCAGAGTTTAGGTTAAAACAATAAACTCCAGGTCAGTCATGTGACTGGTGTGAGAACTAAAACAGTTACTAATCTTTATTTTAAATCATTAGGTAAATCAAGGGACCACGCCGTATAACACGGAACGGGTTTCCTCCCAAGAATACCAGTGCATAAAAACAAACAGCGCAATGCTAAATAAAGAAAAATGAAGCTGTTATAAGACCCAGGTCCCATCACACAATGCAACGCAGTCGAGGATAGGGTTTTCCCTTATAACAGCCAAAGAATGCTTGATACGTTTAAAACAAATCATTTGATACTATTATAAGTGCATAGTGTATAAAACACTTCAAATCATAAGTATCAATCATAGGCGGCATGAGCGTCCCATGCCACTATGTCGCCATATATAGGTTTACAAATAAAACCGCAAGTCACGTATTTGGAAATTGGATTTCCATCTATGAACCGAGGCAAAAGATAGTCCTCAACCGATTCGAGACAATCTAGCCCATGTCTCAGGTCCCAGACTCAGGTGGGCCTTGGATCGTCAGGGCCGGTCCACACGGAGTGGATTATTATGCCTGAACAATACGTCTCTCCGCCCTTTGGGGCGTAAACGAGCCAACTAAATGACTCCATCGGTTCGAGAACGACCGATCAATCCGAGGCGCCTCGCAACAGCAACAACCACATAAGTCAAACTCGTCAGGGCGTGTAAAACCACTGACGCCACTTCTAACTAGAAAGAAACGCATGCCCTCCCTGAGGTCCGTCTCCCGTTTTTGATTCATACCGGGTGTGAAACTCGCGAATCAAACGTTACACGAAGCTACGCCACAAAGGCCGTGCTTCGATCATCAACCACAAGACTTTGCTTTTCAACAGAAGCCTTGATCATTTGCATCTTAGCATGCCACACAGGCAAACCATCCTATGCAACCGATATCAGTCACACAGAATGAAATCCGATGTCAGACACACAGTCCATTTACAAGTCCGTTCTGGGTCTGAACGAAACCGGAGGCACCTAGTACCCCGCATATCCATCAATCTCCAAGTACGTCTGGACGATCACTAACTGTTTCCATCTTCTTGGGTGTACAGCCCAATCAAGATCATCAGTTATCACCCAAACGACGTGAAGACCTCCGGTCTTCGACCATCGTCTTCATCTTCGACTTATCGTCGTATCAGTTATTCAGAATGGGATGAACCCGGTCTTTCCGAATAACTCGCGTATATTTTAAATAAGTGTTACACAAACACAACATACGCCTCATTCCAATTCATTAGTCACTAACCGTAAATTAATCAAGAGAATAATTCCCCAAATATTAACCCCGAAGGCCGAAACCGACATCAGATCAATATCCAGAAAACCATTCTGCTTGGCTAACCGACAGTTAGTTTCTAAATTTCACGTTCAAATCTAATTAAAGATTTAACTATCGCCTGGAGCAAAACTGGTGATACTCCATTCTCGATCTTTTCAATCTAATTAAAGATTCATTAAAACTCCACTTAGTTTTAATCATTATCTGGGTTAAAGAATCAGTGTCATTTAAAACACGGTTCACGATAAACCCAAAATCACATTCATTAATTATCGGGTTAAAGAACGAGTGTTATTTAAAACACTGTTCACGATAAACCCAAAAACCAATATCAATTCAATTCCAATTAAATATCATTTAATTGGTACACTTCATTAAATCTAAATAAAAAGATTTAATCTTTTCTCAACTGGGTCCAAGAACAGTGTTAGTGAAGACACCATTCACGACAAACCCAAATCACATTCATTAATTATCGGGTTAAAGAACAAGTGTTATTTAAAACACTGTTCACGATAAACCCAAAAATCAATATCAATTCAATTCCAATTAAATATCATTTAATTGGTACACTTCATTAAATCTAAATAAAAAGATTTAATCATTTCTCAACTGGGTCCAAGAACAGTGTTAGTGAAGACACCATTCACGACAAACCCAAATCACATTCATTAATTATCGGGTTAAAGAACAAGTGTTATTTAAAACACTGTTCACGATAAACCAAAAATCAATATCAATTCAATTCCAATTAAATATCATTTAATTGGTACACTTCATTAAATCTAAATAAAAAGATTTAATCATTTCTCAACTGGGTTCAAGAACAGTGTTAGTGAAGACACCATTCACAACAAACCCAAATCACATTCATTAATTATCGGGTTAAAGAACAAGTGTTATTTAAAACACTGTTCACGATAAACCCAAAAATCAATATCAATTCAATTCCAATTAAATATTATTTAATTGGTACACTTCATTAAATCTAAATAAAAAGATTTAATCATTTCTCAACTGGGTTCAAAAACAGTGTTAGTGAAGACACCATTCACGACAAACCCAAATCACATTCATTAATTATCGGGTTAAAGAACAAGTGTTATTTAAAACACTGTTCACGATAAACCCAAAAATCAATATCAATTCAATTCCAATTAAATATTATTTAATTGGTACACTTCATTAAATCTAAATAAAAAGATTTAATCATTTCTCAACTGGGTTCAAAAACAGTGTTAGTGAAGACACCATTCACGACAAACCCAAATCACATTCGATATTCAATACAAGGCTCTGAATAGAAAATATATCGGCTTATATTCAATATAAAATTCTACGACTAACAAATGTCGTATTGGAAATAACGATATAAATATATATATCTTTCAAATTTCCATAACAACACCTGTATAATCACGAATTCCAACATCGAAATATTCCGAAGACAATTTCGATTCAAATCCACTCCAATGCAATCATTGGAAATTTTGGTTATCTTTAAAACCCTTTTCAAATTCAATTTATTTATTTCAAAATAAATAGAATTATATTTCTAGTTCAAAACTAGTTCATTTCGATAAAAATCTATTTTTATCTTTTCAAATATGGAGTTTTTCATCCCAAATCTTCACAAATCATTTCTTATGATTTTACACAAATTATTACTATTTTTAATAATTTTATCAAGGCCCGTACAGTCGATTTCCATCAATGGCCATCGAACTGCACTTACAGCGACCTTTTTCGAATTTGATTTGGACGTAACTCCAAATCCAACCGTTAGATTTCAAATTTCTAACATTCGTTAGAAAGCTCTTTTCGATACGAACCCAACGGTTCCGGTTTTAGGAGAATCCGACGGTCGGATCTCCCGTAATATCCGTTTGAAATAAATGGTCGAAATTCGCGAACTGCCGCGGCGCGGCGCGTTCTATTCAGGCCATTATATTATATATATAATATATATATAATATATTTCGTCGATTTCTATTTAAAACGAATTATATGAATGGTTTTAAAATTCGTTTCAAAATCTATTTCAACTTCCATTTCAATTCTAAGAAAAATTGAATTCTTCTTTATAAATTCGTTTTAAAATTCATTTCTATTCAATTCAAATTTCAATTCAATTTGAATTCATATTCAATTCAATTCATTTCGAAATCGTTTTCAATTCAATTCATTTCGAAATCGTTTTCAATTCAATTCATTTCGAAATCGTTTTCAATTCAATTCATTTCGAAATCGTTTTCAATTCAATTCATTTCGAAATCGTTTTCAATTCAATTCATTTCGAAATCGTTTTCAATTCAATTTATTTCGAAATCGTTTTCAATTCACTTCATTTCGAAATCGTTTTCAATTCAATTTATTTCGAAATCGTTTTCAATTCACTTCATTTCGAAATCGTTTTCAATTCACTTCATTTCGAAATCGTTTTCAATTCAATTTATTTCGAACTCATTTTCAATTCACTTTGAATTCGTTTTCAATTCAATTCATTTCGAAATCGTTTTCAATTCAATTCATTTTTTTAAATAAAATGCTATTTTTATTTTTCTAACTTATTTTAGAAAATTTCGGCGGCATAACGGCACGATACTAGAAACGGGACAAGGCCTAGCCTTATCCCCGGTCTAGTGAAGGCCCACGCCATTCACACATCAATCAAATTCACTTTCGTTATGCAAACCACAAAATTTGGAGTAAGGGTCTAACCTAGCCTTACTCCTTCGCCTTATAACGGCGCACGTCTAATCCTAACCAATTGATCGATTCGATTTTTCACACCACAAACCACATCCAAACCAATATCACAATCAATAACCAAACAGCCAAACAAACAAGTCCATGGTCTGTGGACGATTGTGTCGGGTGCTACTAAGCACCGTCTGCATCCTAGTATATATATATATAACTAGAAAAATAAATTGAAAGGTGAGAAATTCTCACTTATAGCTATCCTAGCTCCACGGCTCTTCATTTGCAGAAGTCTTCGTCGTTTCGCCTTTTTGTCACCTTCGTTGCTGCTTTCACTACATACGTAAAAATCACATTTTTACTTTGCTATTTAATATATAAAAATCGAATCTTTACTTCGATGTTCAATATATAAAAATCATATTTTTACTTCGATGTTCAATATATAAAAATTTCTATTTTTCTACCTTCTAACAATCTAATCCTTTATATACAATTAAATATGTAATTTCAGTATTTTAACATAACTAAAATCAGTATTTTAACATAATAAAAATCAGTATTTTAACATAATAAAAATCAGTATTTTAACATAATAAAAATCAGTATTTTAACATAATAAAAATCAGTATTTAATATTTAATAAAATCAGTTTTTCTAACCTAAAAAAAAATAGTTTTTATTTCTGATAAAATCAGTATTTAAAAGAAAATAAAAAGAAAAACAGTTTTAAAGAAAATAAAATAAAAAAACGAGATCAGGGAACTTACAGGGAGAGGGGGGGGGGCTGTCGAGCAGGCGGAGGGGGCGGTCAACGAGGGGCTAGGGTTTGTTGGGCGGTCGCGGCTCACTGTGGCGCCAGGGGGGGGGGTTTGCGTGCGTCGATGCAGGGGGGGGGGGGGGGTGCGCTTCGCGATAGGGGGGGGGGGGGGAGAACAGGATTCGAGGAAGGCGGAGGCAGTGGAAGGGGGGGTTGATGCCTGAACGGCGGCGGTAGGCTGTCGCCATCGCGCGATGGCTTTCTCTTTTTTTTTTTTTTTATTTAAGAACTGAAATTGAAACGGGGGGGGGGGGGGCCAGAAGAAATAAAGGAGAGTAAGGAATATATTTTTTTTATTATTTTATTTATTTAATTATTTAAAGGTTGACTTTCACATACGACCTCAAAACGAGGTCCACCGCCTGTCGCCCATAGCGTTTTACCCCCATTCCGAACACAATGGGATATGTATCGCAAGCTGATTTGACTGTTTCGATCAGTTTCCTTTGAATTTACATTTAAATCACTTTATTGAATTTTAAACGTACGTTTCAAATTACCGGGGTCACATACTAACTAGAAAAATTCCAGAAAAATATTTTCTAGCTTCGCATGGACGATACGGTCCTAACAAAACTAGTTTCGTCGCATTCTGAGACCGTTAGAAAAATGGCCAATTTTCAGTCGATTAAAATCAACTAAACTGGTCAAATGCGTTTTCCTTTGCCACGCTCACATATTGATTCGAAAAATTATGAAATTTGGAATCTAGCAATAACTTGACACTGCGGACCCAACAAAACTGGTTTCGTCGAAATCCAAGGTCGTTTGCAAAATGTCCATTTTTAAGGGCCTGAATTCCATTGCGACTATTCAGAATTTTCAACTGGACATATCTTTTGATTCCTGATATGAAATCTTGATTTTTCGGATTCGTTGGAAAGATATTCACAATTAGATCCCATTATTTTTGGTTTCACTAAAATCCGGATTGTTTTGCACCCGGTACATTCAATTGAAGTTTGAAATCGAATTATCGAACTACCGCGCCATTTTCAATTCTATATATAATTATATATAATTATTTATATTCTAACGACGACGCGTATAATATATACGTTCGAATTCTATTCAAAATAAATTTCTCGTCGATTATATTTAAAATAATCTATTTTAAATATTCAAAATTCGCTACAATCGCCAAAATAAAAATTTTAAACTGGCCCAGATTTTCGGGTTGTTACAATCTCCCCCACTTAAAACTTTTCGTCCCCGAAAAGGAACAAAGTCGAAAGTGGTTTGATTAATAAGTTCTACGATCGATCAGGCTTCCATTCTCCAACTCTTTAGTTTCTGAGAATTTTCAAAATTTCAAAAATTTGGCTAACACCCTAAATTTTTGAAAAATTTCGCCATAACCTCCCCTGCACCGGGAGCATCGGGGAATTTCAAATAGCTTCCCCGGTCCTTCAGATCTCAAAAAGAAAAAGAAAAAGCCAAGCGGCTAGCCAATAGGCTCACAAAATCATCATCACCCAAACAAAACAGGAAATTATGTAGTAAACATGTACCTATTTGTCGGGCAAACAAATTTTATTCTCTGGCTCTAGCCTCCTTGCTATGACCTGTTCAATGATATATATGTATATGCTAGCAAATGCAACCAATTTTCAATATAATTCAATATTCGGTTCAATTAGGCTAAATGGCTGAAAATTAGCAAACAAATAAACAAACAACACAAACATCAATCAATTAGTGAATTTAACGTTTCAAATTCATAATTTTGATACATATACAAAAATCTGATTTTTGATGCCAAATCACAACAATAAATCTATCTATATTAGTTTTGGTTCTCACACCAGTCTAATGGAAATATATAGATATCACACCTTCGAAACACGAATATAAATATTGATAATGCGGCCGCATTACCAGAATTATCTCCGGGCGACTAGAGTGTGATTCTATATCTATCCAGTATATTAAAATTTCAAATGCACGCGGATCAGACGTATACGCAAAATCTATATATACTGGATTGTCCACTCAATATAAATAAATAGCCAAATACGAATAGTTGATTTAGATTTTCAAAACAAAATTTGTCTTCCTTTTTTTTTTTTTTTTAAATATACTCTTCACACTCGTTCTAGGATACTACTGATCCCATCTCTAACGAGTCATTCCCATTGGATATTACTAATCCAATATCTGATGAATTCTTTCGTACGGTTCTAATGTGTCTTGTTCTCTGCTTTGTAAACCAAAGCTCTGATACCAAATGTGAAGACCCGCAACTTCCCCGTACAGGAAAGCGTCGGATAGTTCGAGAACAAACCACAGCAGAACACATACAGAAGGACTTTTCATTGTTATTACAACAGTGCATCAGATTACAAGAATATACAGAGTATAAATGAATATTACACAGAAATATCAGAGATTTAAATTACATTTAAATACATCGCAGCGGAAAATGATATAATACACAACTAGAAGGAGATATACGGATACAAAGCTTTCCGGATATCGTTCCAGCTGTAAACCAGGATCCTGTGAATATAAATCTGCAAAACCAAAACTACTAGCTGCCCGTGTCGAAAATAAGGGCACCCAGAGTTTAGGTTAAAACAATAAACTCCAGGTCAGTCATGTGACTGGTGTGAGAACTAAAACAGTTACTAATCTTTATTTTAAATCATTAGGTAAATCAAGGGACCACGCCGTATAACACGGAACGGGTTTCCTCCCAAGAATACCAGTGCATAAAAACAAACAGCGCAATGCTAAATAAAGAAAAATGAAGCTGTTATAAGACCCAGGTCCCATCACACAATGCAACGCAGTCGAGGATAGGGTTTTCCCTTATAACAGCCAAAGAATGCTTGATACGTTTAAAACAAATCATTTGATACTATTATAAGTGCATAGTGTATAAAACACTTCAAATCATAAGTATCAATCATAGGCGGCATGAGCTTCCCATGCCACTATGTCGCCATATATAGGTTTACAAATAAAACCGCAAGTCACGTATTTGGAAATTGGATTTCCATCTATGAACCGAGGCAAAAGATAGTCCTCAACCGATTCGAGACAATCTAGCCCATGTCTCAGGTCCCAGACTCAGGTGGGCCTTGGATCGTCAGGGCCGGTCCACACGGAGTGGATTATTATGCCTGAACAATACGTCTCTCCGCCCTTTGGGGCGTAAACGAGCCAACTAAATGACTCCATCGGTTCGAGAACGACCGATCAATCCGAGGCGCCTCGCAACAGCAACAACCACATAAGTCAAACTCGTCAGGGCGTGTAAAACCACTGACGCCACTTCTAACTAGAAAGAAACGCATGCCCTCCCTGAGGTCCGTCTCCCGTTTTTGATTCATACCGGGTGTGAAACTCGCGAATCAAACGTTACACGAAGCTACGCCACAAAGGCCGTGCTTCGATCATCAACCACAAGACTTTTCTTTTCAACAGAAGCCTTGATCATTTGCATCTTAGCATGCCACACAGGCAAACCATCCTATGCAACCGATATCAGTCACACAGAATGAAATCCGATGTCAGACACACAGTCCATTTACAAGTCCGTTCTGGGTCTGAACGAAACCGGAGGCACCTAGTACCCCGCATATCCATCAATCTCCAAGTACGTCTGGACGATCACTAACTGTTTCCATCTTCTTGGGTGTACAGCCCAATCAAGATCATCAGTTATCACCCAAACGACGTGAAGACCTCCGGTCTTCGACCATCGTCTTCATCTTCGACTTATCGTCGTATCAGTTATTCAGAATGGGATGAACCCGGTCTTTCCGAATAACTCGCGTATATTTTAAATAAGTGTTACACAAACACAACATACGCCTCATTCCAATTCATTAGTCACTAACCGTAAATTAATCAAGAGAATAATTCCCCAAATATTAACCCCGAAGGCCGAAACCGACATCAGATCAATATCCAGAAAACCATTCTGCTTGGCTAACCGACAGTTAGTTTCTAAATTTCACGTTCAAATCTAATTAAAGATTTAACTATCGCCTGGAGCAAAACTGGTGATACTCCATTCTCGATCTTTTCAATCTAATTAAAGATTCATTAAAACTCCACTTAGTTTTAATCATTATCTGGGTTAAAGAATCAGTGTCATTTAAAACACGGTTCACGATAAACCCAAAATCACATTCATTAATTATCGGGTTAAAGAACGAGTGTTATTTAAAACACTGTTCACGATAAACCCAAAAACCAATATCAATTCAATTCCAATTAAATATCATTTAATTGGTACACTTCATTAAATCTAAATAAAAAGATTTAATCTTTTCTCAACTGGGTCCAAGAACAGTGTTAGTGAAGACACCATTCACGACAAACCCAAATCACATTCATTAATTATCGGGTTAAAGAACAAGTGTTATTTAAAACACTGTTCACGATAAACCCAAAAATCAATATCAATTCAATTCCAATTAAATATCATTTAATTGGTACACTTCATTAAATCTAAATAAAAAGATTTAATCATTTCTCAACTGGGTCCAAGAACAGTGTTAGTGAAGACACCATTCACGACAAACCCAAATCACATTCATTAATTATCGGGTTAAAGAACAAGTGTTATTTAAAACACTGTTCACGATAAACCAAAAATCAATATCAATTCAATTCCAATTAAATATCATTTAATTGGTACACTTCATTAAATCTAAATAAAAAGATTTAATCATTTCTCAACTGGGTTCAAGAACAGTGTTAGTGAAGACACCATTCACGACAAACCCAAATCACATTCATTAATTATCGGGTTAAAGAACAAGTGTTATTTAAAACACTGTTCACGATAAACCCAAAAATCAATATCAATTCAATTCCAATTAAATATTATTTAATTGGTACACTTCATTAAATCTAAATAAAAAGATTTAATCATTTCTCAACTGGGTTCAAAAACAGTGTTAGTGAAGACACCATTCACGACAAACCCAAATCACATTCATTAATTATCGGGTTAAAGAACAAGTGTTATTTAAAACACTGTTCACGATAAACCCAAAAATCAATATCAATTCAATTCCAATTAAATATTATTTAATTGGTACACTTCATTAAATCTAAATAAAAAGATTTAATCATTTCTCAACTGGGTTCAAAAACAGTGTTAGTGAAGACACCATTCACGACAAACCCAAATCACATTCGATATTCAATACAAGGCTCTGAATAGAAAATATATCGGCTTATATTCAATATCAAATTCTACGACTAACAAATGTCGTATTGGAAATAACGATATAAATATATATATCTTTCAAATTTCCATAACAACACCTGTATAATCACGAATTCCAACATCGAAATATTCCGAAGACAATTTCGATTCAAATCCAC
This sequence comes from Allium sativum, assembly GCA_030737875.1. Lineage (NCBI taxonomy): Eukaryota > Viridiplantae > Streptophyta > Magnoliopsida > Asparagales > Amaryllidaceae > Allium > Allium sativum. The sequence goes on from CM060912.1 coordinate 138,176,474, forward strand.
TCCAATGCAATCATTGGAAATTTTGGTTATCTTTAAAACCCTTTTCAAATTCAATTTATTTATTTCAAAATAAATAGAATTATATTTCTAGTTCAAAACTAGTTCATTTCGATAAAAATCTATTTTTATCTTTTCAAATATGGAGTTTTTCATCCCAAATCTTCACAAATCATTTCTTATGATTTTACACAAATTATTACTATTTTTAATAATTTTATCAAGGCCCGTACAGTCGATTTCCATCAATGGCCATCGAACTGCACTTACAGCGACCTTTTTCGAATTTGATTTGGACGTAACTCCAAATCCAACCGTTAGATTTCAAATTTCTAACATTCGTTAGAAAGCTCTTTTCGATACGAACCCAACGGTTCCGGTTTTAGGAGAATCCGACGGTCGGATCTCCCGTAATATCCGTTTGAAATAAATGGTCGAAATTCGCGAACTGCCGCGGCGCGGCGCGTTCTATTCAGGCCATTATATTATATATATAATATATATATAATATATTTCGTCGATTTCTATTTAAAACGAATTATATGAATGGTTTTAAAATTCGTTTCAAAATCTATTTCAACTTCCATTTCAATTCTAAGCAAAATTGAATTCTTCTTTATAAATTCGTTTTAAAATTCATTTCTATTCAATTCAAATTTCAATTCAATTTGAATTCATATTCAATTCAATTCATTTCGAAATCGTTTTCAATTCAATTCATTTCGAAATCGTTTTCAATTCAATTCATTTCGAAATCGTTTTCAATTCAATTCATTTCGAAATCGTTTTCAATTCAATTCATTTCGAAATCGTTTTCAATTCAATTCATTTCGAAATCGTTTTCAATTCAATTTATTTCGAAATCGTTTTCAATTCACTTCATTTCGAAATCGTTTTCAATTCAATTTATTTCGAAATCGTTTTCAATTCACTTCATTTCGAAATCGTTTTCAATTCACTTCATTTCGAAATCGTTTTCAATTCAATTTATTTCGAAATCGTTTTCAATTCACTTTGAATTCGTTTTCAATTCAATTCATTTCGAAATCGTTTTCAATTCAATTCATTTTTTTAAATAAAATGCTATTTTTATTTTTCTAACTTATTTTAGAAAATTTCGGCGGCATAACGGCACGATACTAGAAACGGGACAAGGCCTAGCCTTATCCCCGGTCTAGTGAAGGCCCACGCCATTCACACATCAATCAAATTCACTTTCGTTATGCAAACCACAAAATTTGGAGTAAGGGTCTAACCTAGCCTTACTCCTTCGCCTTATAACGGCGCACGTCTAATCCTAACCAATTGATCGATTCGATTTTTCACACCACAAACCACATCCAAACCAATATCACAATCAATAACCAAACAGCCAAACAAACAAGTCCATGGTCTGTGGACGATTGTGTCGGGTGCTACTAAGCACCGTCTGCATCCTAGTATATATATATATAACTAGAAAAATAAATTGAAAGGTGAGAAATTCTCACTTATAGCTATCCTAGCTCCACGGCTCTTCATTTGCAGAAGTCTTCGTCGTTTCGCCTTTTTGTCACCTTCGTTGCTGCTTTCACTACATACGTAAAAATCACATTTTTACTTTGCTATTTAATATATAAAAATCGAATCTTTACTTCGATGTTCAATATATAAAAATCATATTTTTACTTCGATGTTCAATATATAAAAATTTCTATTTTTCTACCTTCTAACAATCTAATCCTTTATATACAATTAAATATGTAATTTCAGTATTTTAACATAACTAAAATCAGTATTTTAACATAATAAAAATCATTATTTTAACATAATAAAAATCAGTATTTTAACATAATAAAAATCAGTATTTTAACATAATAAAAATCAGTATTTAATATTTAATAAAATCAGTTTTTCTAACCTAAAAAAAAATAGTTTTTATTTCTGATAAAATCAGTATTTAAAAGAAAATAAAAAGAAAAACAGTTTTAAAGAAAATAAAATAAAAAAACGAGATCAGGGAACTTACAGGGAGGGGGGGGGGCTGTCGAGCAGGCGGAGGGGGCGGTCAACGAGGGGCTAGGGTTTGTTGGGCGGTCGCGGCTCACTGTGGCGCCAGGGGGGGGGGGGGTTTGCGTGCGTCGATGCAGGGGGGGGGGGGTGCGCTTCGCGATAGGGGGGGGAGAACAGGATTCGAGGAAGGCGGAGGCAGTGGAAGGGGGGGGGGTTGATGCCTGAACGGCGGCGGTAGGCTGTCGCCATCGCGCGATGGCTTTCTCTTTTTTTTTTTTTATTTAAGAACTGAAATTGAAACGGGGGGGGGGGGGGGGGGGGCAGAAGAAATAAAGGAGAGTAAGGAATATTTTTTTTTTATTATTTTATTTATTTAATTATTTAAAGGTTGACTTTCACATACGACCTCAAAACGAGGTCCACCGCCTGTCGCCCATAGCGTTTTACCCCCATTCCGAACACAATGGGATATGTATCGCAAGCTGATTTGACTGTTTCGATCAGTTTCCTTTGAATTTACATTTAAATCACTTTATTGAATTTTAAACGTACGTTTCAAATTACCGGGGTCACATACTAACTAGAAAAATTCCAGAAAAATATTTTCTAGCTTCGCATGGACGATACGGTCCTAACAAAACTAGTTTCGTCGCATTCTGAGACCGTTAGAAAAATGGCCAATTTTCAGTCGATTAAAATCAACTGAAACTGGTCAAATGCGTTTTCCTTTGCCACGCTCACATATTGATTCGAAAAATTATGAAATTTGGAATCTAGCAATAACTTGACACTGCGGACCCAACAAAACTGGTTTCGTCGAAATCCGAGGTCGTTTGCAAAATGTCCATTTTTAAGGGCCTGAATTCCATAGCGACTATTCAGAATTTTCAACTGGACATATCTTTTGATTCCTGATATGAAATCTTGATTTTTCGGATTCGTTGGAAAGATATTCACAATTAGATCCCATTATTTTTGGTTTCACTAAAATCCGGATTGTTTTGCACCCGGTACATTCAATTGAAGTTTGAAATCGAATTATCGAACTACCGCGCCATTTTCAATTCTATATATAATTATATATAATTATTTATATTCTAACGACGACGCGTATAATATATACGTTCGAATTCTATTCAAAATAAATTTCTCGTCGATTATATTTAAAATAATCTATTTTAAATATTCAAAATTCGCTACAATCGCCAAAATAAAAATTTTAAACTGGCCCAGATTTTCGGGTTGTTACATGAACCATGAGAATCATTCAAATGCAAAATCTGCATTTGAGCGAATCGGCCCACGGGTTGACAGCCAAACACCCTGGATTAACCCCTAGTCGACCCAGCGAGCTCGGGTCGACCTCAAAAATCGGCCGGTCCGGTTATTCCCCTCTCCCAATTCGCTGTTTTGAACAATTTTGCATATTTATTTATTTAATTTTCAATTATATATATATATATATATCAATATATATATTTCTCTGCGCAACCCATTTCACTTAATTAAGTATACTTTAATTTGTGAATTTTTTGTGAAATTTCGCGAGGCCATATCTTGGTCATACGGACTCTGATTTTCGAAAACTCGGACTCTATTTCGCGTATTTTTCCGAGACGAACGCAATGGCACAGCCCGTTTCCCTTGATTCTGATTTTACAGTTTAATTCTGCCTCCATTTATGTTATAACATGTTATTCAAAAATATGGGTTGTTACAGGGAGAGAAGAGAAGCGCAGGTAGGAGGAGGTGAGGGAGGGGCACGGTGGCCCACGCCATTGCTGGCGAACGTGGTCGAAGGGGGAAGCCCCCTTTTTTTCTTTTCTTTTTTTTATTCAGAACGAAGTGAGAGGGAGAAAAGGGGAGGGTATTAGTTTATATATATTTTTTTATTTTATTTCAAAAAAGTTGACTTTTTATTTCGACCTCGAAACGAGAGCCGCTGCCTGTCGTCCATACCTAATTACCCCCATTCCGAACACAATGAGATATGTATCGTAAGCTGATTCGATCATTTCGATCAGTTTTCGTCAAAATCAACATATAACTCTATATGTTGAATTTGAACGCGCATTTCAATTTACCAGGGCCACATACTAACCAGAAAAATTCCAGAAAAATATTTTCTAGCTTCGTATTGACGATACGGTCCGAACAACACTACTTTCATCGAATTCTGAGACCGTTGGAAAAATGGCCAATTTCCAGTCGATTAAAATCAACTGAAACTGGTCAAACGCGTTTTCCTTTGCCATGCTCACATATTGAATCGGAAAATTATGAAATTTGATATCTAGCAATAACTTTACATCGCGGATCGAACAAAAGTGGTTTCGTCGAAATCCGAGGTCGTTTGCAAAATGGCTATTTTTAAGGGCCGAAATTCCATAGCGACTATTCTGAAATTTCAACTGGACGTAACTTTTGATTCCCGCTATGAAATTTTGATTTCTCGGATTCGTTGGAAAGATATTCTCAATTAGATTCAAATATTTTTGGTTTCACTAAAATCCGGTTTATTTTGCACCTGGTACATTCATTTGAACTTTGAAATCGAATTATCGAACTACCGCGCCGTTTTCAATTCCTTTTATAATTATAAATAATTATATATGTTCTAACGACGACGAATATAAATATACACGTTCGAATTCCATTCAAAATAAATTTCTGGTCGATATTATTTGAAATAGTTCATTTTAAATAATCAAAATTCACTAAAATTGCCAAAATAAAAATTTTAACTTGGCCCAGATTTCCGGGTTATTACAATCTCCCCCACTTAAAACTTTTCGTCTTCGTCCCCGAAATGGAACAAAGCCGAAAGTTGTTTCACAAATCAACTCAATTCCAGTGTTTTCACTACGGCTTAAGTTCTTCAACTTTTCAGTTTCTAAGAACTTTTCAAAATTTTCAAAAATTTGGCTAACACCCTAAATTTTCGAAAAATTTCGCCGTAACCTCCCCTACACCGAGAGCACCGGGAAAATCCCGAAATTGCCATACAGGCCCTCTGATCTCAAAAAGAAAAAGAAAAAGCCAAGCGGCTCATAAAATCATCATCACCCAAACAAAACAGTAAATTATGATAAACATGTACCTATTTGTTGGGCAAACAAATTTTATTCTCTGCTCTAGCCTCCTTGTTATGACCTGTTCAGTAGATATACATGTATATGCATGCAAATTTCAAGCAATTTTCAATACAGTTCAATATTCAGTTCAATTTGGCTATATGGTACAAATTTTAATTAATCAACCAATAATCAACAACACAACCATCAATCAATTAGTTGATTAGCTTTTGAAATTCATAACTTTGATACATAGTCAAAAAATCAGATTTTTGATGCCAAATCGTAATAATAAGCCCTATCTAGTTTCGGTTCTCACACCAGTCAATTGGAAATATATAGAAATCTCACTTTCGAAACTTGAAAATAAATACTGGCGATGGTGCCCTGTCACCAGAATTATCCCCGGGCACTTGAGTGCGATTCTTTAACTATCCAATACATTAAAACTTCGAATACACGTTTGCAAGACATATATGCAAAATCTTTATATATTGGATTGTCCAAATTCATTTAAAATAAATATTCAAATACGAATAATTGATTTAAATTTCAAAAACAAAACTTGTTTTCAATTTTAAAAATATACTCTTCACACTCGTTCTAGGATACTGCTGATCCCATCTCTAATGAGTCATTCTCATTGGATATTACTAATCCAATATCTGATGAATTCTTTCGTATGGTTCTAATGTGTCTTATTCTCTGAGCTTTGTAAACCAAAGCTCTGATACCACGATGAAACGACCCGAAATCCCCCTTACGGGAAATCCCGGATTGAGTCGAGAACAAGCCACAAAAGAACGCAGACGGAAGAACATTTCATTGTTTATTACAACAATTCCATCAGGATACAAGAATATACAGAGTATAAATGAATAAATATTACACAGAAATATCAGAGATTACAATAAATTACATAGCAGCGGAAAATAACACAATACAACTGAAGGAGATATACGGATACAAAGCTTTCCGGATATCATTCCAGCTGTAAACCAGGATCCTGTGAATATAAATCTGCAAAACCAAAACTACTAGCTGCCCATGTCAAAATAAGGGCACCCAGAGTTTAGGTTAAAACAATAAACTCCAGGTCAGTCATGGAACTGGTGTGAGAACTAAAACAGTTATTATTCTTTATTTTAAAGTTCGGTAAATCAAGGGACCATGCCGTATGAAACACCCCACCTCCGTTAGGGTCACTCTCAAAGGGAATGCCCTAATTTTGGTGGAGGTTTATAAGTATAAGTCATAGATATACAAGACAGATATAAGAACACATATTTTTGAACAGCGGAAAACAACAACTTTTATTTCATTAAAATACGTGTTACACAAACCATGCCATAATTGTCTTACAATACTTCCAAAAACATAACATCTTCATAATTGTCTTGATTACATTATTTAAAGAATCATAAAGAAAACATAAATAAACTGCAAAAGTCCCATAACTGTTGTCCAAAGCCATAGTCCAAAACGGAAAAGATCCAAGCAATACATTCTTTCTCTTCAAGCTGGATGTGAAAACTGGTCAAGCTACGGTATTCCCTCCCTGCGGACCTTGGGGGGGGGGGGAACGAAAGAAAAGAAGGCGAAAGAAAAGTAGAGTCAGACATAAATCCTGAGTAAGTCTAGGACTATTCAGTCTATGAATAAAGAACTGGGTATGATAAGCATAAACTGGAAATGAGAAAGCACCATAACTAAGTTAAGTTATCTAGGGTCGAATACACTATCGTACCCCATATTAATCTCTGTACCCATATAAACTAGTTCCCAACAGGCACCCCATAATCAGGGTGAAGTGATCCACTTCTGATGATCGGCTCCTACTCGCGTAGTTACATGTGTCTTACGGCCCCCGATGTTGTAGTTACCTATGCTGGTCCCACCATGGGGTGTATCAAGTCCCATGGTGGCGGCCCGACACAATCCTAGGATGCACAGGTATGCTACTGGTGCCCAGTGCCTTATTTTTCTGCGCCGGAGTGTGTGCACGCCCGCACCCCGTTAGAACCTACACTGCTGCACCACCGCCGTCGATTTGACATCTTACAATCAGCCCAGTAATCGTGCCCCACCCTGCCTAGTTCAGGGTATCCTGATACACCTTGTAGGGTTACTGCTGAAAAGGGTCCCCCGCTACTAGGTTTTCTATTTCTAGCCAACATGCAAATTGGTTAAGTGTTTAATAAACCTAACCCCCAATCAGTCTGTTTAGTTTAGCATGTTCCATTTTGATTAAGTATTAATATAATTTACTTAATCCTATCAATCCCGACTCAGCCTTAATTGTCTTATTAAAGCCTCGACCTCTCACATTAGACAGATATTGTTGTGGCTGCCTGTTGCCGGTTGGGTCCGGGCAGTCTTACGCCACAACTCAGTCTAACCTCGGGTCTTTATTGGGCTCCGTGTTTAACCACCCACATTGGATAGGTATTGTTGTGACTACTGGACAGCCGGGCGGTTCCGGGCAGGTTTACATCACAACTCAATCCAACCTCGGGTTAAACACATCGTATTTTCTACATTTACATATTTTGTCTCTTTTTTTTATACGTAAATATTTGCGGCCTATTATTCAAATTCATCTTTATTGGTTAAATTTTATTTATGCCCCTTAATTGTTTTTCAAGGTTGTTGGCATGCGTCAAACATGCCAACACATATGTTCTATATTTTAACCCAAACGTCATTACCCTCGTTTTACACGTTCGCTACAATATAAGATATGTTGGGTTTAACATTTAAACCCAACTTAGCCATATGAATAGGGGAGGCTTATAACATGGTGTTTATGAGGTAACATAAAAAGGGGAGTGTGAACGCATGAACTTGCAACATAACGATTCAATTAACATAAATTAGGCACATGTGAACTTGCAATTGTAACAGCATATAATCATGGCATAAACAATACTTAAATATGAATCATTCTATTCATATAATCATGGCATAAACAATACTTAAACATGAATCATTCTATTCATATGATTATGGCATAAACAATACTTAAACATGAATCATTCTATTCATATAATCATGGCATAAATAATACTTAAACATGAATCATTCTATTCATGTAATCATGGCATAAATAATACTTAAACATGAATCATTCTATTCATGTAATCATGGCATAAATAATACTTAAACATGAATCATTCTATTCATATAAACTTGCAATTGGAATGTAAATCTAACTTAATTGTGTCACATATATCACCAAATGGTTTTGATAACAACTTAGGCCTAAAACATGTTTCAACTAGGCATAATACCAAACATAGTTTAGTCATGTTCATAAAGGTGCTTACTTTTGTTTCTAATACAAAAGTATGATTTGCTAATTCCAACATGGATTCATATAAACTATAGTACTTAGTCGTATCCAATTAGACACTAAAAGTGATCATAGAGGTATGTACATCATATTGGCATAATAGTGAATCATATACTTGCATGAATCCCCAAATAAAATACCACAACATATGGTTGTCAACATAAATCATATACTCGTATGAATCCAATCGTATACCATAACATTTCCAAATCGTTTATAATCAAGATAACATACAAATATAGATTATTATCGCCACAATTCCATTTCGTTGTTAACTTCCAACGCAAGTCACATACTTGCAAATATCCAATCGTATACCATAGCATTCCCAAATCGTTTAGAATCAAAATAACATACAAATATATATATTATTATCGCCACAATTCCATTTCGCATTTTACACAAATCAAACGCAATTAATTATTCACATCGGAATAGCACTCTACTTACAACGTATGACGAATCTTCAATTCAGGAATCTGAATTCTGAATTTGGAGATGCTATTCTTTGTTGTAGGCGTTGTTTTGATTTGATTGACGTTGCTTTAAGCTTTCAAATTATTTCCTAATTGTCTCTCAATTTCTGATGGCTATTCTTAGTCTCTCCTCAGCAGCATGACGGTCTCATCTCCATTTTTGTTTGTGTGAATTAGGGTGAGTCTTAGGTCCTTTTTATAGAGTTTGTGAGTTGATTTAGACCGTCGATGGAGCTTGGTTTAATAATAGCCGTTCGTTCGAAGGAGAGACCAACCAGGAGCTGACACCTAGCCCTAGTGACAAGGCAAGGCTCAGAAAATCGACCAAACACAGACCAGGCCAGCCAAGACCTGACCAGCAGGTCATTCTGACCTGGGCGCACTTGGCAGGTGCGCCAGGCTAAAAATGTACTGGCGCACTTCCCAAGTGCGCCAGTTCATTTCTGTTCTGGCGCACTTCCCAAGTGCGCCAGTGCATTCTGATCCGTTTTCTGGTTTTTCGCCCAACTTCGTTCGTCCATATCTTCTTCATACGATATCCGTTTTACGCAAACTCGGACTCTATCTCTAGCAGAATTCCGAGACGAATGCAATGGAGTATCCCGTTTCCCTTAATTCTTTGATTTGAAATTAGTTATACTTTAATTTGTGAATCTCACTGTTATAAAATACACGGGGTGTTACATTCTCCCCCACTTAAAAGGATTTTGTCCCCGAAATCTTCAATTTCAGGAAGAATGTACATCCTAACATCCAAACATCCATCTACTCATCCATCAAACACGAGCATCTATTGTCCTTAAAAGACTTCTAATGCTTCATGATCATATGCGAAGTGTGTGTGTACATGTACTTATCTAATGCAAAATCAGGCGGTCTACTGATTCAGTTAACCTCCTTAATGCAAATTATGTAAGTGCCATGAATCCATTATGTATACAAATTCTCTTATTCATGGTTCTACATGAGTGCTCAACCATTGATATAAATGCAACATCCATATGACAACACATTAAACTTCAACCATATACGAATGCAAACATATATGCATATGCAATATGAAGTGACTGAGCCGATCTAAAACCTAAATTATGTGTGTATATGCAACCACGAGCAACCACTAGCAATCACTTGCAACCACTTGCAACCATCATCCATAACATGTTTCAATTACATGTTTTCATCCAAAGAGTTCCTACCTAAAAGATAAGGTCGAGGAGATATACCTAAAAAGATAGATAAAAGCGCAACTTAAGGAAAAAGAAAGATCAAAGATGTACCCTCGAAAAGAAAAGGGTAGGCAGCGCGTATTCTAGCTTCAGTTTCCCAAGTTGCGTCTCCCTCGGCGTCGCTCCACTGAACTTTGACGAACTTGACTTCGCGGTTGCGTAGCTTCTTCACTTCTATTCCTAATAAGCGGGTTGGAACTTTCCTCACGATTGCTTCGCGTTCCACTTCAGCTTCTTCTAGGATATTTGGCTCTACCACTTCAGCAGATTCATGTAGACATTTTCGGAGGTGCGAAACGTGAAAGATGTTGTGGATTCCGGCCAGCTTTTCGGGTAGCTCTAATCTATAGGCCATTTTCCCAATTTTCTCAATAATAGGAAATGGTCCTACGAACCTTGGTGCTAGCTTTCCTGTGGTTCCAAAACGAACAACGTTCCTTAGCGGAGATACCTTCAGAAAAACTCTGTCCCCAACCTCAAATTCAAGGTTGGTCCTTCTCTTGTCGGCGTAGGACTTTTGTTTGTCTTGGGCTGTCTTCATCCTTCTTCGTATTAAGTCTACTTTCTCTGAAGTCTCTCGGATCATATCTGGTCCAAGTATGAGCTTGTCAGTAGACTCCCACCAACAAGTGGGCGATCAGCATGGTCTTCCATATAAAGCTTCAAAGGGCGCCATTCCAATGGTTGCTTGGTAGCTGTTGTTGTAGGCAAATTCCACCAAAGGAAGATGGTCTTCCCACGTCCCTCCGAAGTCAAGGATGCACAGTCTTATAAGGTCCTCCAAAACTATGTTCACTCTTTCCGTCTGGTCGTCGGTTTGGGGGTGATAGGCTGTGCTCAAGCATAAATGTGTACCTACCGCTTCTTGCAGACTCCGCAAAAACTCACTTGTGAAGATAGGGTCTCGGTCACTAACAATGCTGGATGGTATTCCATGGAGTCGAACAATTTCCTTGAGGTAAAGAGATGCTAGGGATGAGGCAGTTCTTTTACTTTTGACAGGTAAAAAGTGGGCGCTTTTAGTAAGCCTATCCACTATTACCCAAATGCTAGTGTTGCCTCTCCTAGACCTAGGCAGCCCATCAATGAAATCCATTGAGATACTATCCCACTTCCACTGCGGGACTTCTAGATGATGGAGCAGACCGCCAGGCTTTTTCTGTTCCGCCTTAACCTGTTGGCACACCATACACTTAGAAACGAAATCTGCCACGTCCTTCTTCATGCCGTTCCAAAAGAAAGTTCTCTTTATGTCCTTGTACATTTATCCCCGCCTGGGTGTATCGTCATCTTGGAGTGGTGTGCTTCCTCGAGAACCTTCTTTACTAAATCCCTTGTCTGTGGGACGCATAGTCTTCCGTCTCGCCTTAGCCAACCCTTATCGTCGATGGAATATCTGTTGAGGTGACTTGAAGTCTCACCCCTAATTAGCCTATCAATCGTCTCCACAAGCTGAGGGTCTTCGCGTTGTGCTGTACCTATTGAGTCCACTAAAGTCGGGCGTATTTCGAGAGATGCTAGCAAGCCTGGTACAAAATCGGAGGAGGGCCTACAGTCAAAGCTGGCTATAAACTCTAGGCTTTGTCTTTCAACAAACAACGGGCTTAGGGTTAGTTTCTTTCGGCTCAACGCGTCTGCCACTACGTTGCCTTTGCCCGGAGTGTAGGAGATCTCGAAATCATACGACGCAAGAAACTCGATCCATCTCTGTTGCCTCAAGTTAAGGTCCTTCTGCGAGAAAAGGTATTTCAACGATTTATGGTCAGTGTAAAGTTTGAACTTCTCACCTAGGAGATAGTGTCACCAAGACTTGAGTGCAAAGACGATGGCGGCTAACTCAAGATCGTGGGTCGGGTAGTTCTTTTCATGCACTTTCAATTGTCTCCCGCCATAAGCTACTACCCTTCCTTCTTGCATTAAGATGGCGCCTCGCCCTGTCCCACATGCTTCTGTATAAACTGTGAACATCTTGCTTCCATCTGGCAACGTTAAAACTGGGGCTGTTGTAAGAGCCCTTTTCAGTCGTTGGAAAGTAAACTCGCAATCCAAGTCCCAATTGAACACTAGATTCTTCTTGGTCAACTTTGTAAGCGGAGCCAATATCTTTGCAAAATCTCTGATGAATTTCCGATAGAAGCCTGCTAGCCCGAGAAAGCTTCGGACCTCTGTTGGGTTCTTTGGTGTCTTCCAATCCTGCACCGCTACTACCTTAGCCGGGTCTACAGCTAACCCTTCCTTGGATACTATATGCCCAAGAAATCTTACTTCCTCTCTCCAAAAGTGGCATTTGGAGAATTTGGCTTTTAGCTGATGGACTCGCAGAGTTTCCATGATTGCCCTTAAGTGCTGAGCATGCTCTTCCTCATTCTTCGAGAAGATCAAGATATTGTCTACGAAGACCACTACGAACTTATTGAGGAAATCTCTGAATACCCTACTCATCAGGTCCACGAAGTAATCAGGTGCATTTGTCAAGCCGAAAGGCATGACAAGCCATTCAAAGAAGCCGTCTGGGGTTCTAAATGTCGTTTTATCGATGCTATCTTCAGCCACCCTTAGCTGATGAAAACCGGTCGCTAAATCGAGTTGGGAGAAAACAGACGCTCCTACAAGCTGATCAAACAGATCGTCAATTCTGGGGAAAGGGTGCCTATTATTTTTCGTTAGCTAGTTGAGCTCCCTATAGTCAACACATAGACGAAGTGAACCATCCGCCTTTGTAGCGAACACCACTGGAGCGCCCCATTCTGAAATGCTTCTTCTAATGAACCCCTTCTCTAGAAGCTCTTTAATCTGTTTATTGAGCTCTTTCCTTTCCCGTGGAGCCATGTGTCTAACGGGCAACGCAACGGGCTTTGCATTATCTACAAGATATATGCGGAAGTCTATATCCCGCTTCGGAGGCAAGCCCTTCACCTCATCGAAGACATCCGGATATTCCCGGACCACTCTAACCGATTGCAAATTGTCGACAGAGGCATCTAGCAATTCAAGATAACTAAGCATAACCGCATACGAGGGATTACAAGTAATTTCCAAAGGGTTACCGAGCTGGGTCAGGAGCCTAACAACCCTTTTCTCACAATCAAGGATGGCCCCATTACTGGATAGTCAATCCATGCCCAAAATCAAACCATATCCCGAAAAGCCCAAAACAAAGGCACTACATTTAAATTCTACGCTTAGAAAAGAAATTTTCAATCCCACACAGATCATAGACAAATGAGCCGGGCCCCCAATTGGGTTTGAAACAAATTGGCCTTGACCGTTTCAACACATCTATTACCGAGGTCAGCAATCCCAACCCTAAGACAATTTTGATGGTGTTAGTCGACGACATCGATCCCAAGTCTGAATTTAGGAAATACTTGACTGGGAAGCCATCCTCGGCACGTGATGTGTTTTATGAAAAGGCCAATGTGGACTTGTGAGTCAAGGAATCAAGACTGAACCGAAAGGGAAGATTTGATGATACCGTGAATGAGAGCTTTCATAGTAACGTCGCTACAAAGAAGTCCGGAGAGAGCTCTGGAAAATTTCAAGTGAATGTGCGGAATCAGAATAAAAAGAACGACAATTCACATAAGAACGGCGGTGGAGGAAAACGTAACCAAAAAGTGAACGCTTAGAAGCACTCCAGATTTGGCCTTTTAACAGTTATACACTATTGAATGATACCCGGAAAACATATACTTGGACACATGCAGTGCAATGCAATATAAGAAGTTTCCTCTACGAGTGTCTATGGAGAAGGAAATCTAAACTAGAAAATTCTCTTTGTTTCATGAGATAAACGACCATACTAAGAATGAGTGTTGTCATCTCCGAGATATCATTGAGAGGTCGCTCCATAAAGGAAAGTTAGATGAGTATAAAGTTTCCCTAAGGGATGGGGGTCACGGGACTTCGGGCCCCAAACAAGGTCAGACAGCTTCTAGAGTCACCTCCTAGCCATGATATATAGGAAAAGTAATTGTAATCAATACCCTAGTCGGAGGACCATATCTAGCTGATTTTATTATCCAGACAATGGAATAGTATGTAAACGCAGTAAAGCACGCAGAGGTTAATGAGTGCAATGCTGTAGAAGAAGCTTTTTCAATGAAGTAGAGGAGGACGATGACAGATTATATCATCTTCCGAAACAGAGTTGCAGAGGGGGTGGAAAGCCCTAGTATTGATTCGTTTGTTATTTGGTCCATGATTTAGCCAACCTTGGTATAGAAGATCCTTGGGGACTACGAGGGTTTCGTAAATTTTTTGTTTAAAAAGTTTACAACCAAATGAGGTTGGAAGCGAAGGACTTGAAGCCATGCAAGGGAAGAATGCATGGCTTTAATGGCTCCGTAAATGAACCAATAGGGATGGTGGAACTATTGGTAAAGTTGGGTGAAGGAGACTAATGAAAAGTGTAGGTTCTACCATTCCTTGTTATGGATGTTGACTCTCCATACAATGCTTTCTTGGGCCGACTAGCCTTCGCTGAATTTCGAGCATGCATTGCTCCTTGGTGCTTGCTCTTGAAGTTTCCGATGGAGGAAGGAGTCGGGGTTGTACGAGGTAACCGGGTAGCAGGGTGAGCATGCTACCAAGATAAATGGAAAAAGGTACGCGTCAAGGAGAAAGGAGAAGCCACGGATAATTCCTCTCCTAGCAAGGACATTATCACATAAAAGGAGAAATTATGGCTTAGACCGTCTAGTCACCAGTTCGAGGATATTGATCCAAGACAGGACAAGGAGCCGAGATATCAAAGGGTGACTCCTAATGAAATCACATTGGCAATCCCAATTGATAATGATGACCCGTCTAAGGTCTTGAAGATCGGATCTCATCCTGGCTCCATCTGGAAGAAGGAACTAATTGATTTCATTTGTGTGAACCTTAACGTGTTTGCGTTGACCCATGCTAACATGTATGGGATATTTTCGACCATCATGAGCCATTCGCTTAACATTGACCCAACTTATGTTCCAGTGAAACAGAAGAGGTGTATGCTTGGTCCTGGAGGTCGGCGACTTTAAAGAAAGAAGTGGAAAGGTTAAGAGAAAAGGATCAATTCAAGACTCTGCCCTCCTTCTCTCCTGTTGAATGTCGACTTTAACTACCGGCTGCCGGTTACATGAAATCAGTTCATCGGATGGTTTTTTGCGAACTTGCTAGCACTTCTCCCAACGTAAGTACCTACTACTACTTATTTTCTGCGTTATGTTTAGATTATTTAGGTTTCTCTTATTTTCAAATTTTCCTTCGGTAAGGGTTGTTGATTACTGTTTTCAGAAACAATTTTTTTGACTTCGTTAGTTTTCTCAATTAGGGTTCACGATTTAGGGTTTCCGATGAGGGTTTTAAACATGGTATGTTGCTTAAATTTTTGAATATCTTCAGACATGGAAATTGAGTAACAATACATTTTGTGTTTCTCAATTTAAATCAAAGATGTGAATCACCTGTAACGGTTGTGATTAGCCATATATAATTTCATTGAATTTTAACCTTCTGTTTTTCTAATCTTTGTTGCATATCCATATATATTATGATTCTAAACAACGTTTAACAAAAAAAAAAATTGTTGCACAGTAGAGATCCTGCGGATGTAAGCCATATTCAGGCAGGACATAGTAGTATAACTTCTTATTAAAGAATTGAGAAATGCGTTGGTTTGTCCCTACTGTCATAACTTACCTTGTTGCATCATCTTTCTTGAGCTTATTACAGTTAGACAAAAATTATATTCTCTGTTGAATAAAAAATTTATTTATTTTTGTTAAATTATGGTATATGGTTCTTGAAACATGCTAAGGCTTGCCAGTTTTTTTTTTTTTTTTTTTTTTTTTTTTTTTTTTTTTTTTTTTTTTTTTTTTGGGAGTTATACTATTTCAGCTATTGAATCTATTTAATTTGTGGGGATTTTTTTAAAGGGACTCTAATCATGGTGAAGAGAAAATAAGATAATGGTTAGACCTGCTAAAGAACTAAGTGGCTAAAATAAGTGTTCAGTATTAAAAAAAAGTTTTTAATGTATATTCAAGGAACAAGAGGAGTTTATATTAAAAATACCTTAAATGAATATAACAAATAGAAATAAAAAGAATAAGAGGTTAAAATAGGCTAAATTACTCTAAGGTAGTCATAAGTACTTTATGAGTCTATCGTTTCATTTTTGTAGGTTTTACTATATTTGAGCATGACAAAGAGGTCTCTCCCATTCCACCAAAGATGAAATTCTTCCTTCTCAAAATGTATGTCTAATTAGTTTTAACATCAATTATATTTTACTCCTAAAATTGATTTCTGTTTCAATCAATATCAGATTAACACCTGTGCGATTAATAAAACTTTCAAAAATCATTTGATCATATTAAATTTACGCAACTGTAATACATGATTTTTGCTAAGTGGCGATATTTCCTCCTTTAAGTTGGTTGTAAATCTTTCAACCTATGCATCAATTTTCTTAAGTTGTGGTGCAAATTTTTTGGATAGTTAGATGCAATTTTCATTGGCTTAGTATGTAATCAGAGCGATCACAGATTGTTTACCGGAAAGGGGCAGTGAGAATAGTTGATAAATTAATTATCATAAATATTTGTATTGTGTTGTTTTATTAAGGGATATTTAGTATTTGGTTCAAATTATTACGCTACTTGCAGCTAATATATTAGTTGAAGATGTCAACTGAAATAGGAAGGTAGGCTGAAGAATTAAAGATCCATCCATTTATATGTTTGCGACGGTTTGTGGCATCAATTAGAGAAAAATAGAAGAAAACGTCTGTACTAATACTATTGGGGTACATCACCTAATAAAAATTGGCCTCATTTTCACTTCAGTTACAGTATACATGGTCAGCTCATAAGTGTCCGCTTAATCGGTATTAATTGCAACTATGGTAATATTTATAATTATGATAATAGTATAAGGACATCAATATTTTAGTGAATTTTTTGTTATAAATCTTTTATTATAATGGTGTGTACCATTGGATAATTATATAGTCAATTATTGAATTGATTTTTCATTACTTAGTTTATTGTTTTTTAACTGATGTTGATTTGGTATAAATACATTTATACTAAGCAACTCCTTTGATATTAACTACTTACATGCTATATTGAATTCAGTTTTAGAACATACATCGTTATTTTGTTTTTCTTCATATTCCATACTATGTGCAAAATTTTATAATCTATACCTGGTTAGAAAAAAAAAAGTCTTGGCCATTGTGATATTTTTGAAACTGTCAAAAGAAATACATGCAACAACTTTACTATGTGCATAAAATTGTTTCGTTATTGTACGATCCCTCTAAAAAAATTGAACTTTTCTCATTTTCAAAACAATGCAAGCATCATGATGCCCTTTTAAATTTAGAAAAAGGATAAACATATATTTTACTTTTCATATGGTTCTGTTTTGTTGGATGTCGTCGTTGATGTGAAAGGAAGAAGCGATAGGACAATGCAAAAGAAAATAGCTCAATTTGGCAGGTAAGTATGCTTTGCTTAATTGTCTTAATTTTATTGTTACTTTTGAGGCCTATTTGAATAAATTTTTTATGTTTTGTGCTTTTCTTACTTTGGAATAAATGAATTAGGTCATACCAGCACAATTAAGACATTATGTTATCCATCATCTATTTTCATAACATGCTTATTGATGTTTAGTTAGTCTATTACTCTGTACAAACGGCTTATAGTTTTTGATTAGTCATATAATGCTATTGGTAAATACCAATTTGACATGTTTTAAAGGAATACAGTAATTGCTATTTAAGAACATGGTTCGTATAAACAGTTAAACATCGACTCAAAAAATTGATTTCTTAACTTTAGTATGCTATGGTAAGAGATTAAATCAATCAATCCCTATGTCACTATGTGTAATATTGGAATATGTCATTCTTCCTATGTTAGTTTATACGAATACCGAGAAGAATATATGAATATCCAATTCATCATTAAATTGGCTACATTAGTTTAATATTGAAATCGATCTTTATTTTTAGGCATATATTGATGTTACCTCCCTGAACTGACTCTGTAAATTTGAACTATTTTGCATTGTACGCTATGCAGTACCTCATATGGAAATAAACTAATAAGAGGAATTTGATTATTTTCTTCTGCCAAGGGAGCTATATATGAGAATTTACTTGAACATGAACTTTCTAAAGTTTGGCATTTCTTCTAGGACTGGAAGCTGCTTACAAGTTTTTCCATGAAACTCAAGATAGATCGTTAACCACCAGTTTTAATGTTAACTGAACGAATGTTTTGCTGCTCATCTGCACGATATGTATTTTGTTTGTGGCTATTTTCTATTACTTTCCATGTTACCATTCTCTAATGCTATGAAAATCAATACAAACACTCTTTTATGTTTGAAATACCGTTTGGCGGTTTATTTGAATAAATCAACCTCCATGAAATACTCCACGAATGGTAGTTTTTTTGAACATTTTCTCTGATTTTTGTCCTCAAGATTCTGATGATTTGTTTGTTACTTCAAAAAATCTTAACAATAAAAGTTGTTTAATGACACATGAAAGACATTGCCACTGCCTTTCTTTTTGTCCATATCAATAGATGGCATACAAATTTTGACTGATGTCATTAGGAACTTCATAATCTCACTCATTATACTTACTAAGCAATCGGTATCAGACACTTTTCTAAATGAGCCTGTGTTCTTATCAACAGTAAGAACCACCAGCTTTTAGTGTTATTTTTTTGCATGTTTTCTAGACTTTTTGGCATGTTTGGTAGACTTTTTATGGATATATATTTTAGTGTATAATGCATAATATGTAATAGCCGAACTTATATAATCCTCAAAATAGTTATACACTATCAAAATTATGTACTTCATTGATACGCTTGATTTTCTTTGTTGTAATAGGATACTATTGTTAAGTTTGTGTGTCTTAAGTTATTTGTTCTTTAATGTATAAAAATAAATAGTATTCAATTATTTAAATAGTGTATTCTCCCAAATACTACTGCTAATACCCATAGGTTAGTTTAGAATCACTGGCCTTAGGGGAAGTGAGTATTCTACCAAATATTCAGTCTTCTTCCACATAAGTAATATTCAAATGTAAATTAGTATTCGATGCATAATAATTAATGCTGGATATTGTTTAAGCACGGCGTTTGTTCCTATTTATACTGCACGATAAGTTATATGTCAGTTATCGCAATAGTTATTATGTAGGTCAAAAGTATAGTGTATATGACATAAGTTAACCATTACACTGTTTTAATCAGTAGTTCTACCAAACTCTAATCTTCAAGTAAAAAAATAACTATCAATCGATGCCTACAGAGTAACCTAATTCCAACAAAATGTTAGACAGCTACATCCACTACAGCAGCGCACTCCACTTTCCCGACCTATCTGCGTCGTCCTCTCATCCATGAACCCTGAGTTTATTCAAACGTCCTATAGGCAGACGCATAGGCATCTATTTTTGCTTAAGATTTTCTTCTTCTCTTATATTTCATGCTTTGGATCAGGTCATTTCTATTTTCCTTTTTATATCTTACATTACCATGTTCTTTTATGTAATTTCTACTGTACAGCAACTCCATAATCCTAATTTCTAATGTGGCATGTACTTTGGTGCACTCCTCAGTTTGTTATTTTCGTAATATCAAAGTTACAAACGTGCATGAATGTTATTGTTGAACTGTATTCTCATATTTCATGGTTCAAATGTGTTAGAAAAATCATTCTAAGATCTATATGATTTTTTTTTACAAATGTTCAATATATGTTCTGACATCATTATACATATACATATATATATATATATATATATATATATATATATATATATATAATGAACTTCTGTAATTATTGTGTTTCAGCAACTTCAAAATATATAATTTTGTTGTTTTGTTGTTTGAAAACTAACATTTTCCAAAGATATAAATACTTCACAGTGTTGTAGGTATTGAAATTTAGTTGTTGGCCCGTAAGTTTTCTAATTGAATTGCATGAGATATCTAGCATTGTTTTGAAAAATTATAACCAGAATGTGAAAGGACTTTGCACTAAACAGTTTACTTAAATTCATGCTACTAATGTTATAAGTCATTCAAGAAAATATTTGAATCTCTTATTTAAGAGTAGAGTATTTTTCTGCTGTCTTATCATGCTTGGAAGCTTTGACAATGATGTCTTTTGCAAATTTGAGAAAATCTTGCAAAATTCAATAACAATTAAAATATGAAAAATTAGCCCTAACAACTCTCTATTTTACATCTCGGTAATTCTTATTAATCTCTTTTTATGCTAAATTAATGTACCCATGTCTATATGCCTTCTTTATTTATCCGCAGCCCCAAAAGATACGTTAATTTTCTTCTAATTCCATCATTTCAATAGAATGCCACTTCCCACAATCTCTATAACAGCATACTCTTGCATCATGGAAACACGTTTTATTGCATCCCTACATTTTTGATTTCTCACCTTCTGTGTTGTAATTAACTAATTATCTAATGTTTCTGTAGATGCATTTGTTCTTCTAAATTCAACGTTCTATCTGTTTGGTATGTTATTGAATTTCAATCTTGATCTTTTCTTTACATTTTTATACTTTTGAGCTACCTTTTTTAGGGAACCTGGGATCATTTAAGCTAACTGAAAATGGGTTCATCTACAAAATCATTTCCTTTAATTTTGCATGTTATTAGATTGGAAGGAGATTGAAGGTATATTTTTTGGGTCAATTGTTTCACATCATGCATTTTAATATGCCTAATTCAATTTATTATTCATACTTTTATAATGGTATACCACTGACTTATATTAATATTATCTCGAAGATATTCTCCAAACGAAATATTATGCCATCATTACTATGATTTATTTTAGTTTTTTTCTTTGTTTTGTACATTTGGTTTGTTTTAGATAGTTGTGTTTTATATATTTCATTTATATGTTACCTGATGGTTTTGAGACAGTCGACTGATCTTACATTTTTCAACCAAGAAAAATATTAGTAAAGGTTTCTCTGATTTTCTAATAACAAGTTTCTTTCACTCATGCTGAATCTTACACCAAAAATGGCCCAAAATTTTGTGACAATCTGGGAAGCATATAAATTTTCAATTTAGAAAGAACATCACATGCATAATTTTTTATTATCATATTATCCAAAAATTGAACTGCATATTTCGTTAATGCTTTTATCTTATACACTTGGGTTTTAAAATTGTTACATTCTAATTCAAAATCTTATACAGCCACTAGCCACTGCAACTGAAAGTTGATTATGCTCTCTTACTGTTTAATCGATACCATAAAGTATCATAATCCCATAGAATGCAAGTAGAAAACCCTTTAGCGGCATGTCTATTACATACTTTGTGTCTAAAGTTTTCCTCATTTCACAATATGAGTAATTTTGAAGGTTCAAGGGAGTATTTAGTGCATAATTTTGTGCCAATATATTTTCAAGAATGACAAAACTTTAAATATCTATAAAATGCTTTTCCTTTACCATCGTTAATCAACATGCATAATTTGGCAAATTTAGGGGAGCAATTACGTGCATAATTTAGGACTAGCATAATTTGAAAATACGTTTATTTGTCATTACAATTCTAACTGCTGAAGTTGGACTTTTCAAAAATAATGCATATATAAATATAACTTTTATTTCAAATTCTGAGAATTGCAACCTAACAAATATGACATAAGGTTAATAAAAACTTATCCTTAATTTGGAAAGGTAAATGTGGCTTTCCAAATTATTGTTAAGGTTTTTTTTTTTTTTTTTTGCTACAATGCTTTCTAAATTAGTTTCCATTATTAAAGTTAAACTTTTCAAACTGCTACCATTCCCACCCTAAATCCTATATCTCAACTGCAAAATTATTTGCATTTTCATTAGTACTTGATTTTCAAAAGGGAGTTGTTATTGACACTCAAAATATTGTTAAGGGGAGGTCAATTTTTTTTTAGAACAAAATTTGTTAAGGGAGGTACCAATGGAGAGAGTACCCTCTTAACAAATAAACTTTATTTTACCGAATTAGCCTTCTTTATAATGATCTCTTTTTTATTTGTTAATCAAAAAAATTTACACGATATATTAGTCAACTACATCAGATTTTTATATCAAATTATTAATAATTTAATTTGTTAGATTAGATGAAAAAAATATCATTGATTGAAAATCGATATACATATATCGAACAA
This sequence comes from Allium sativum, assembly GCA_030737875.1. NCBI lineage: Eukaryota > Viridiplantae > Streptophyta > Magnoliopsida > Asparagales > Amaryllidaceae > Allium > Allium sativum. The sequence continues at coordinate 138,198,807 of CM060912.1, forward strand.
TTATTTTTTAATACGGTATAACATTCTTTGTTCAAACCATTATTTCTTCTCAAACAATCGTTTTTTTTTCAAATAATTTGGTTTTTGGTTTTTTTGCATTTGAAATTGATTTGGATTTGAGATGGTAACCGATGTTATTACCAGACATTATTACAAGGGAAAAAAGAATGTAAAAAATTAAGTATGTGACTCCCCTTAACATTATTTTTATAATTGGAGTGTTTTTAAAATTTGACCTTCCCTTAACAATATTTGGAGTGTCAATAACAATGCCCTTTCAAAAGTCCAAACCATGTTATAATTATTTTAAATTACGAATTATCGTAAATGTTTTACAAATTATTTAATATAATATCATTGTTCATATCCTTAACGCTAGACCTGATAGCAATTGTAAATTATTGACAAACTTAACCATTTTAAATATTCCAATTTTCACTTTTATATACGCTCATAAGAATTGAGTAGTCCACACTTAGGCATAAGTATTTTTCTTATACAAAATGTTTTGACTATTACACAATTTTTGAGTCAATATGTTAAACCTTCTAGATTTATATGGAGATATTTGAATATATTATTTCCAAATCCATACTTGATCATGACTAATAAATCGACAATTCATTATAGCATTAATTGAAATATAACTATCAAACAGGCTTTTTTCAAAATGGTATTTACTATTAACTTACTACTACTGAAATATAGTTAGCTTATTTCTTTTTATGCGTTGAATGTCAAACATATTACCATCAATTTTTTTACCAGACTTTCATTCCTAGCTTTCAGGATATATAACAGTTAATATTATAAGATGTTCGTAGTTTATTTACAAAATGATAACTTCATATCTAATAATTTAAACATGTAGTTATACTTCAAGTTTATGTATATACATTTAATAATTGGTTTCCACTACAAAGTATTTAGTTGAATTATTAGTAATTATCTCTTTGATATCCATGTAAGGTAAATTTAAAGAAGGCATGTGTGATTTTTTCCTATTTGTGATTTTGATATTGGTTTGCATTTCCTTTTCTAATTATTATTTCCTACTGTGCATTATAATGTCAACCAAACTAGACTTAAAAAGGATGGTAATCCCAAAGGATTTGAACTTGCTTAAAAGTAACCTATGGTTATGTAAATGAATACAATTCTGTTTGCATTAAGCCAGCAAAACATGGTGTAAAAACTGGAAGGTGTACTTTTTTCATATATAACTATGTTGCGTTAGATTCAATTTATTTTGGATTTGTAGCATTTTTCCTTATCTTATCTTCTTTTTGTTATGTTTAATGTTTCATTATTCCTCTGATATCAAATTTTACATAGCATTTTTAATGCAAACTATGATTTAGTTTTCCCTTTTCACTAGGGAAATAAAGCTGGAATTTTCAAAAGAGTAGCTCCGTGATTGAAATGGAACATGGTATTTATAAAGATTAGTTCCTTCGTATAATGTCAATTCCACAATTAAATTGTTTGTTTGCAAAAATAGAATACTTCCTCCTATAGTGCAACTATACGAATGCAAAAGACCTATTTATAGAACAATCGCTATAATATTTAGAATCACTGCATTTGGAAAGAGGGTACTAATTATTTATGCAACGGATAAACCTTAAATTGGGAACTTACTAGGAAAGTGCAATGAATACAAAACCTTATATAATTTTCAAGTTGATATTCGCCGATTCGGTGTTTATCCAGTGGACATCTGTTTTAATCTTTATTAGGTGCTATTTTGAGACATGCACTAATTTATCTAGGAATAGTAAGTACAAATAAGCGTTTAAATTTAAAATTCAGTTGTAAGTAGGTTGTATCCATGAAAATGATTAGTGAACATGTGGTGTGAAAATGTGTGTATAAATAGGGTTTATATTCAGAAGAAGTACAACATGTGGTGTGTGAATATTTCTTCCATGCATTTGAAATATTTACCAAAAATGAGCTCAATAAAACTTTGTTATTTTGTTGTTGTACATATTTTTTTCAATTCACTCTACTTAACGCTAACAAGAGAAATTTGGTTTTTTTGATATTAATAGACCAGAACCTATAAAAAAATTGTATTGTGGAGTTGGCTTTAAGATTATTCAGGTTTTACATTGTACACAATTGGCGAATGAACATGTGCATCTATTTGTTCCATTTTTTTCAATTTAACTATTTCATGTATGTTAATTGCTTTTTCATTCAAGGATTACCTTTCCAGATTAAGACATCGTTATCATATATTTTTCGAATGATTTTCTAGTATGCAGCACTGTGAAAAAATCACCCAGTATTGAAACATTATGGTACAGGGTTCTTTCAGAACATACAGTTAAGAAATTCATATTTATGTATATAAATAAGGTAAAAATCCAAAGAATGTCAAATGTTGCAAATATAAGGTATAGCCTATTTTTGCACATATGTATACATAAACATACGAGGAAGTCCATTTGAAATTTGACGACAACTAATTTTTAAATCATATCATTTCAGTCCCGTGTGAGAAGCACGGGTTCGCACGTTTATATTGTAATTAGTACAATTATTTAAATACGTATTTAAAAAACATGATAATAATTAACAATAAATTCAAAATTCATAGCAAACACAAGTTTCATGATTCTGTACCACATATTGAATCTCCAATTTCAAAATTCAGTATTTTTAAAAATGCCATTTGATAAGTTAGAAAAGCATGAGCGTAATTTCTCACTATAGTATGGGATTTGTGAGAAAATTACTAATTATATGGTTCTTATTTTTTGGTGAGTGTTCTTAGACCTACAAGCAATTTTTCGAACCATATCTGTTCTTATTACCTGATTTAGAGCTCAACTATTAGGTTTATTTTAGATATCTCATCATTTCAATGCAGTTGTGATAGTTGTTTCAAGTTTCATTTCCTGAACTTAGCAGTTCAAATAACAATGTTTTGTTTACTTTAATTAAAAACAATGGTTATATTCAATTCTATAGCTGCTGTAATTTAATAGTTATGCTTATTTAGGAGCTAAATTACTTAAATCTAATTCTTAAATTTGTTCATATCTTTGTTAACTCAGTTTATATTTAATACAGTAAGTAGTTATTGAATTATCAATAATCTATTAGTAAGATAAAATTATTTTTGAATTTTGTTTAATATGGAAATAGAATGTGGTCCAAGGTTTTTGAATACAGCAGTTTTACATGGGAAATAAGAGGATTAAACATGCACCAACAGGCTGAGGCTGTACTCAGTTTTAAAACTATTGTTTTTTAAAGTTATTATCTAAATCTGCTGGTGTTTTACACCGAGTTTGGATGTAATCTTATGCTGCTTGCTCTAACTTATATCATTTATGCTTCATACGAACAATTTAGCAAATACTTTCAGCCTGATTGCTTTGACTGGTATATGTATTTCAATCGAAATATCCAAGGTTATACACTTTTACTGTCTGGATACCCATAAATATTGTTAGTTGATGTGGATGTGTACCTAATAACGTGAAATAATCTCTCCTGTTACACAAATTACCTAGGTTTCACCACTAAACTCCAGCTTTTGAGTGAAACAACTATTTTTTTTCCTAGCAATTCAGTATGGAATATACCTAATTTATATACTCAAATATTTGATATTTTTCCAATGTTAATCAATTTTCGTTCAAGATCTTATGTTTTCATCTTTTGTTCATGCCCCTTGGCATAGCAGTTTTTTAAGCAATTATGTGTTAACTAAACAGAACTTAGAAAATAACAGTAATACTGTTTTTTAGAAATAAATTGCATCCATTGTGTTAATACTGAATTTTTAACAGACTAATGACTGCAAGGACGACAAATTTCAGTATTTTTAACTTTACATAGTACTCAGTTCGATTTATATAAATTAAAATTAGTACCGCATTTGGATTGATAATGCAAGTTGAAATTAATTCTTTCGAGAATAATTATAAGTTCGAGTGGGATGTGAATGTACATAAGATATTTTGTTTCCTCCACTTTATAAGCATTTAACTCAACATGTGTCGAAATTAATTCGGTGATTTTAAGAAAGTGCAACATTTTAAATAAAATCCCAATTTATTATGAATATTTCATGTTAGGTATAAGTATAAATATAAGGGCATTTATGAGAAAATTTTGGTTCTCACATATCAACTTTTCTCTTCTAACCAAGTTCATTTTGTCTTCCTACAATAATAAATAAAACACCTAATGTCGCTACAGCACTTTATCGCTTTGCTAGGTTCCTCCAAAGTATGAAAGTACTAAACTTTCTAATGAATATAATTTCAACTGGGTTCTATACTAAGTGAAATAATTTGTAATTAAGTTAAGAAATCATTTTTTTACCTGATAAATGATTTTTCTTCGTATATCATATCCCTCCTTTTCTCTTTAACATCCTTTTGCATTTCCCTATTTTGTATCATAGAAAAATAATTGAATTATATTGGGAAGGGAAAATTTTTATGCACAATAATGATTTTTAACCATTGTTCTCTACATTAGTAGTTTTTTCAAATATGAGTATGGTTGAAGACGTAAGTAAGAATCAATCAACAGTAATTTTCATTGACCTTGAACAATGATAATTATGGAGTAATCAACAACATATAAAAAATAGGATTATTCTGCAGTTGTATGTTCCTATATATTTCAGTTAGAATATTATACATCTTTATTGCAACCGGTTACCCGCAGCAGACTTTTATTTGCATTGGCTGATTGGTAAGATATAATTGAACAATTTCTTTCTATTGCATAACAGGCTATGCAACCAGACAACTTGATCCTATGAATATTAATAAAATATCTTACACATATTAGACTGTCAACTAATAATTGCTTATAACTAATAGTATACATATTGGAAGTATAAATAACACAGATGACAATAGTTTGCTCGATAATCCTCATTAATTTGTATCAATTGTAATAAGTTAGTCGTATTCCACTGTACGCTAATACATTTATATCAAAATTTGAAAATTGGAACTGAAATGTTACCTATGATTTTTGTTTGTACAAATTACTGCATATTATTGCAAATTGTAATTTTTCATTACTAGGTAATATGCTTTGTCGACAGATGAGATATGACACCGACTCAAATTTAAATGATTATTCTGTTGGGATCCCTCCTTAATTAGAGAGTTTCTGGAAAATTCTAGACCTTTCTAGGGAAATCTAGAATTTTCTAGAGTGTACCAGAGAACTCTAGAGAAGTGTAGAACCCTCTAGAAGCTTGTGGAAGAATGTAGAACCCTCTGGAATATTCTGGAGATGTGTGGAACCTTCCGGAACCTTACGAAAGAGTATGACCGAAGAACTCTAGAGAAGTGTAGAATCCTCTAGAAGCTTGTGGAAGAATGTGGAACCCTCTGGAATATTCTGGAGATGTGTGGAACCTTACGGAAGAGTATGACCGGAGAACTCTAGAGAAGTGTAGAACCCTCTAGAAGCTTGTGGAAGAATGTGGAACCCTCTGGAATATTCGAGAGATGTGTGGAACCTTCTGGAACCTTACGGAAGAGTATGGAAGGATGCATAAGGGAATGGAAGAGTGTAGAGATTCCTAGAGAGTATGGAGCATTCTAGAGAATCAATCTCCACCCTTGAATGCAAGTAATCTCCACCATTCATCATGAAGGTTGAGTGGCATAAATAGGAGAAGGAGCCTTCATTACTATCCATCCAAGGATCTAAGGATCCAAGGGATCCAAGAATCCAAAGAGAGAAGCCACTCCTTGGAGTGAGATCCAAGAAAGAAGCCACTCCTTAGAGTGAGATCCAAGAATCCAAGAATCCAAGAAAGAAATCCACTTCTTAGAGTGAGAAAAATACTTGAGAGTTAGTAAGCCTCTTTGAGAGAAAAGAGAGATAGCTTAAGAAGTATCCATCCTTAAGCTTGAGTCAAGTGTGAGTTACTTTTGTAATCAAATTCTTGTAATCCTACTATTCTTTTGTATAGTGGAAGAATCTCCATATTGGAGAATTATAAACTCTTGTGCACCCGTTGCTACTTTTAATCTTAATTGCCTATCTTAACTTCACAAAGCGGGAAAGACCGAGATTTCCCCAACAGTGGTATCAGAGCCAGGTTCATCTGTAGCCGTAATCAAGCTCGTGTAAGTTCAAGATGGAAGATAATGACGCTCACTGTTGAGGGGGAGCCTCAAAGCTATAAAGAAGCAATGAGTGATTGTCATAAAGAAGAGTGGAGAATAGCCATGCAAGAAAAAATGCAATCCTTGCATGAGAATAACACATATGAACTAGTGGAGCTACCAAAAGGGAGAAGAGCTTTGAAAGAATAAGTGGGTGTATAGAATCATGACCGAAGAGAACCGTTCAAAGACTCGCTATAAAGCTTGGTTAGTCGTCAAAGGATTGGACAAGAAAAAAGTACTGATTTTGAAGAGATTCTTTCCCGTGGTAAAGATGTTATCAATCCAAGGAGTCCTTGAGGAAAAGCAAATACATCTTGACAAGGTTCACACAGATGAGAACTGGTCTGACATAATGACCAAGGTAGTACCAACAAAGAAGTTTTGAAGATTGCTATCAAGGTGTCGGCATACTACTACCTCCTAATTAAGTCGGGAGGGGGAGATTGTTGGGATCCCTCCTTAATTAGAGAGTTTCTAGAAAATTCTAGACCTTTCTAGAGAAATCTAGAATTTTCTAGAGTGTACCAGAGAACTCTAGAGAAGTGTAGAACCCTCTAGAAGCTTGTGGAAGAATGTAGAACCCTCTGGAATATTCTGGAGATGTGTGGAACCTTCCGGAACCTTACGAAAGAGTATGACCGAAGAACTCTAGAGAAGTGTAGAATCCTCTAGAAGCTTGTGGAAGAATGTGGAACCCTCTGGAATATTCTGGAGATGTGTGGAACCTTACGGAAGAGTATGACCGGAGAACTCTAGAGAAGTGTAGAACCCTCTAGAAGCTTGTGGAAGAATGTGGAACCCTCTGGAATATTCGAGAGATGTGTGGAACCTTCTGGAACCTTACGGAAGAGTATGGAAGGATGCATAAGGGAATGGAAGAGTGTAGAGATTCCTAGAGAGTATGGAGCATTCTAGAGAATCAATCTCCACCCTTGAATGCAAGTAATCTCCACCATTCATCATGAAGGTTGAGTGGCATAAATAGGAGAAGGAGCCTTCATTACTATCCATCCAAGGATCTAAGGATCCAAGGGATCCAAGAATCCAAAGAGAGAAGCCACTCCTTGGAGTGAGATCCAAGAAAGAAGCCACTCCTTAGAGTGAGATCCAAGAATCCAAGAATCCAAGAAAGAAATCCACTTCTTAGGGTGAGAAAAATACTTGAGAGTTAGTAAGCCTCTTTGAGAGAAAAGAGAGATAGCTTGAGAAGTATTTATCCTCAAGCTTGGTGAGCCACCAAGTGTGAGTTACTTTTGTAATCAAATTCTTGTAATCCTACTATTCTTTTGTATAGTGGAAGAATCTCCATATTGGAGAATTATAAACTCTTGTGCACCCATTGCTACTTTTAATCTTAATTGCCTATCTTAACTTCACGAAGCGGGAAAGACCGAGATTTCCCCAACATATTCTAACCTAGCAGTAGTAAAAGAATGGGAACAGTGGATGTTAGACCTATATGATCTATTCGATCACTGTTTTGAGCAATAAAGGAAATTATCTCATGCAAGCGGTGAAAGACTTAGATTTGAAACATTCTTTGTCATGTTTCCTTGGTGTGAATAAAAAGTATTTGGTCGTATGGTCAATCTTACTGAGCTTTTTTAGACTTCTCTCTTCCGATGTCGCATTTTAATTCAGATTTTAGTTTGGCTAACGATTTCTTTTTTTATGAAATTGAGCTGCATGTCAATCGATCCTTGCTTTAACGAATGTATAACCGCTAACTAAATGAGCTGCTTGCAAAATATTTTGTCCTTGATTACCTTTTAAAAAATTGAAATGCCTATTTCTTCTCAAGAAAGTCAAGGCAAACTTGCTTCTTAGGAAAGTTATGGCGAACTTGCCATGCATTCATTTCATAAATGTTTCAATTTTTAACCATTTTGTTAGATTTTAGCTATCTCATTTATCATACCTTACGAAACGATGAAGTCTGAGGAAATTGATGCCATTAACTTTGGTTTTATACCACTTCTCAAGACTTCGATAATAATAACATAGTATCTCATGCTATTTAAAGATTAGCTATTTACAACAACCATTCAATTTGGTTTATGCAATTTAAATGGCATAAAAGGTCACTTACCAATTATTTATGGCATTTATTTACCATTTGTAACAGGTTGTAATTTGAAATTCTCAATTATAACTTTATTGTGTAATGATCGCATTTCCTAATTCTTATTTTTTGTTGAACTTGAAGTTATGGTGAGTTTAGATTTGTTCCTGCATTAAGCTTTTTTTTGTCCTACTTTTACATTTGATGTAGTAAAAATTATTATTATTGTTGCATAGTTTCTATTATTTACCCATGAATATCAAGTCAAGTCCTTTCTTTTGTACATTTGATCAAATATGAACTAAAGAGAAGTTTCCTCTATTTATAGATGGATATGACAATTGCAATTTTAGCACAAGCTCGCAAGGTGTTCCATTTTCATTTCACGCCTAATTATACCTTTTTGTACCCCGACACATTATAAAATTAAATTCCAAATCATACTAAAGTGATATCGGGTAACTTTTCAAGTCCTAAATTTCTATCATTTCTCTGTTTATAAGTTTACACTCCAAATGGTTGTGATTGGTTACATAATTTGGCACTTTCCAAGTACTTGATGATTTTTATTTATTTTTCAGTTCCTAAAGAATCTCTTAATTTAGTACTAAAGATAAAGGCTACACTTCGAATTTTTTTGCACTTTAACTTTGAAACTTTAGTTCCCTTTTATTAGTCTACATGATCAGCTTATGATTATAAATTTGTGCAATCTATTATAAATAATAAGGTATAGAAAAGTATAAGCGATCAACTGCTGAAATAAACAAAAACAACCATTCCATACCTTATTTTGTTAAATTTCAAAATTAGCACTTTTGATTAACTATTATCAGTAATGCTCTGGATTGGTATAGTTAAACAGTCCATTGATGAATAATGCATCAGCAAACTACAGAAGTGGAAGGCACATGATAGCAACTATCAATTGAACAGAAAGCAAAAATAATAGAGATGAAAGGCAAAATTCAAAGAACAACTCGCTAGCAAAATTTTATTTTAGAAGGCCGAAATCGGTGGATTTACGATGTAGCAAATTATAGCAAATTGACAACTTAAATTATGATTACAGTAATGATATAACTAAACCAGCGACGTGCCTAATGTTTATTAGTACCTTAAGTGATTTTCGCATTGTTTATTATGCTGATTACTGTTTAGTATTTTTGATGTTATTTTTATGAAACTATAAAATACGCAATGTAGTATACTATCTTCAGATAGTTGTTGAGTTGGTTAAATATGTTTCTATCATGCAGATGTGCATTCATTTCTATTGTACCTATTGAAATTATTAATGCATCTTGCTAATAGGAATTACATATATTCCAAATTCACTTTTTTCACAAATGTTGGGATGGTATCAAATGCTTGAAGTGATTTCGGATCATATTTACAACATTGAATATTATGTCAGTCCTCCAGTTATTGATTCTAAGCTTGAGACGTGTATAACCTGTTAGAATTTTGCACATTCATAATTGTTTATGCTTCAGGGTAAGAATTTATGGTTTGTTTATTTATGTTCTCCATTGTGCAGTTTTTCTTTCAATTCAAAACCTATATATTTATTTTGTTTTATTATTATGCTACTTTTTCTATAAAATTAATGCACTTTTAGTTTTTTTTATCACCGTCTTTTATTAGTTTCGATCTCTGTTAAATGTTTCTAAAAGACAAAGGATGTAATAATTGGATGGCTTTCCTCCATCATTATTTTTGCATGATCTTGATCTTTATGATTATTGTGTCCTTTTATCAATGCACGAACACATAAATGGAACATAAAGTAGTGTGTTTTTCTTTGTTAAATTTGATATACTTACTTTACATATAGTAAGATAATCCTGTCCATGATATTGCATCTTAATTTAGGAATTTTCATTATACTGCCTTTAAGATTATTTTATATTTTCATATTCTTGGTGAGGTTATTCAGTGAAACTCACTTCTTACCTAATATTTAAATTTTAAATCCTAATCATGTGCCCAAACATGTTGTTTATACTTTACACTATTTGTGTTATTATTGGTCATTGATATAAATAGACAATTAAAATGGTTACAGGTTTAACTATTAAAGAAGGGGTTGCCAAATTAGTAGAAATGCTGAGGCCTTGCTTAAAATTAGTGGAAGCACAAAGAAAACAATTTATAGGTCACAATTCTATTATCAAGCAAGCATTAGTGGAGACAAGACAGATTTGAAGAGGGCAAAAAAGTGTGCACATTGGTGAAGGAACTGATAGGTTACAAAATAGGAAAATTCAGCAATAAAATCTTATTTGAATTATGGTAGATGCTATTTTCCAGGAGAATACATTAGAAGCTCTCATGAAATTATTCAAAAATGAATGTTGGTTGGTTGGACAGAAGAAAATAGTAGCCGAGAAGGGTATATTTTGGGCTATTAAATGCTACAAGATTTACAAAGATTTACAACTGTGTTTTAATGGTTGACTAGCAATATTTTATTTGACACCGATTTATGGTGTGTTTGCATGCATCATTCTTGGTAGACTTTATGTATTAACACCATAAATGCATGGCTTTGACATATTTGTTTTCAATTTAATGTCAATACATTCTTACATGGTTTAGAGCATTAACTAATTTTTAGTAATTAGTAAGTTTATAATGTTGGTCAATTTCAGAATTTCGTAAAAAATTAGTTTGCATCAGCATGTATTGGCTGCTCCATTTAAAAACATCTTCGGTTTATATTTTTACGAATTATATTCGGCCATTTATTTTATGAAACATATTGGGTCGCTTCATTATCAAATTATTTAAACGTGGATGAAGCCAATCATGGTTATCACGGCGGTAAGTCGAGTCGAGTCGACGGAGGTCCAATTAGTCGACTAGTGGACTAGTCGTAGACTAGTCGAGACTAGTCGATAAATAAATAAATATATACATATGCATAAAAATTCAAACATGTGCATAAAAATTTAAACATGTAGTAACCATAGTTTTATAAACCGTGCCGCTAGTTAAACCGTGGAAGCTCAAGGTCGAAGGTTTTGATGGTTGGACCGGTCGAACCGTAGACATACACATACCAATATGCAGCTAAAATGAACAGTTTTGAGCAAAGTTAAGTTGTATCAGTCCCACATTTCAAAATAATGTGGGTACTCTTCCATTTTCGTGTATAAGTATGTCCCATCTTGGTTCAAAACTAGAGCAGCTGGCTTCAATGCATTGCATGTGCTGTTGTGTCCCACAAAATTTAAGTATTTATTATAAAATAACCAATTTTTTGCTTGATTTCTGGTTCAGAATTACGGGTTTTCTGACCTGTTTAAATTTTTTTTTGGGTTTTGGGCCCAAATTTGGAACTAGTCGGTTAAGTCGACCGCTAGTCGACTGACTAGTCGCGACTAGTCGCTCTATTTGTCTATGATCTATATAATCGGCGTCTTAATATCCAATTAATTCAAAATTGTTGCATGCGGGTTACCATAAACCAAATTTGTGTGTGCAAAAGGTATCTCAATATTCTTTTTGTGGCTTTTAAGTGAGATTCTTTTGGATTAGACTGAAAACGTGCACATAAACAAACAACAAACATAATATCAGGCCTAGATGCCGTGAGATAAAGAAGTGAACCAATTATTCCACGATATTTTTTCTGATCAACTGCAACTCCTTTCTCGTCTTTCTCAAGCTTGGTTGAAGGACTCATTGGTGTTTTGAGTGGTTTTGCGTTTTCTAGTCCAAATCTTTTCAACAATTCAGCGATGTATTTTGTTTGTGATATGAAAATCCCTTTGGTGCTTTGATTGATTTGAAATCCAAGGAAGTGCTTTAATTCACCTACTAAGCTCATTTCGAATTTTTCCTGCATGACTTTTTCAAATTTCTCACAAAGACGATCATTAGTAGCACCATATATAATATCATCAACATAAATTTAGACTATTAAAAAGTCATCACCTTCATGTAATAGAAACAATGTCGTGTCAACACTACCCTTTTTAAAACCGTTTTCCAAAAGATATGCACTTAAATAATCGTACCAAGCTCTAGGAGCTTGTTTAAGACCATATAATGCTTTTTCAAGTTTAAATACATGATTTGGAAATTGGTGATTTTCAAAACCAGGGGGTTGTTCCACAAAAACTTTTTCTTTTAATTCTCCGTTTAAAAACGCACTTTTACGTCCATTTGTTTAAGTTTGAAACCTTTATAACATGCAAAACTGAGCAAATTCTAATGGCTTCTAACCTAGCTACTGGTGCGAATGTCTCATCAAAATCAATGCCTTCAATTTGATTATATCCTTTTGCAACCAACCTAGCTTTGTTTCTAATTACATTTCCGGATTCATCAAGTTTATTTTTGAACACCCATCTAGTTCCTACTACTGGATAGTCCTTTGGTCTAGGAACTAATTTCCAAACTTTATTCCGTTCAAATTGATTAATTTCTTCTTGCATTGCTAAAATCCAACTTTCATCACTAAGTGCAATTTAAACATTTTTAGGTTCAGTTTCAGAGATAAAACAGTTGTTAATACAAAAGGCACAAATATCTTTATTAAATGATGAATGAGTTCGTATACCTGCTGTTGGATTTTCTATTGCCAATTCTGGAGGATGGTTTGCTTTGGATTTCAACTTCTCGACTTCAAATGTTTGTTTTGTTGGATCATCACTGCCAGTCTTCTCTTTGCTATTTACTTTTTCACCCTCCTATGTAATTCCCTCATTTTTTTTTCTCTTTGTCCACCATATCCAGATCTGATCATCAAATTTCACGTTGATGGTTTCAACAATAGTTTTTGATCGTTTGTTGAAGATTCGATAAGCCTTGCTTCTTGAAGAGTAACCCATGAAAATTCCCTCATCAGCCTTTGATTCAAACTTACCAAGATGATCACCTGTATTAAGAAGATAACAAGGGCATCCAAAAACTCTAAAATATGAAATGTTAGCTTTCTGTCAAACCACAATTCATAGACGTTTTGTTAAGTATTGGTCTAATCATTATTCTGTTCATTACATGGCAGGATGTATTAACTGCCTCTGCCCAAAAAAGTCAAAGGCAATTTATATTCACTTATCATAGATCTAGCCAATTCCTGTAATGTACGATTTTTACTTTCGACTACCCAATTTTGTTGGGGTGTTCGAGGAGCAGAAAATTTATGTTTAAAACCATTTTCTTCACAAAAATTTTCAAAATCCAAATTTTCAAATTCACCACCGTGATTACTTCTTATTTTTTTTATTGAAACCCCTTTTTCATTTTGAACGAATTTTGCAAACTTTGAAAAGTAGTCAAACGTTTTGGATTTTTTAGCTAGAAAATTAACCCATGTAAATCTAGAATAAGCATCAACCAACACATAACAATAACGTTTTCCATTCAAGCTAGCCATTTCATTTGGTCCAAATAAATCCATGTGAATTAACTCAAGTACCCTATTAGTACTAACAACATTTTTGGGATGAAATGATGATCAATTGAATTTTCCCATAGCACGTGATTTGCACACTTTATTACTTTTATATTTCTGATGTGGTAATCCCCTTACCAATTCTTCTGATTCAAGTTTTTCTAAGAGACTCAAACTTGCGTGACCCAATCTCCTATGCCATAAGAAAACTTCTTCATCTGTAGCTACTAAACATCATGAGAGAGTCAAATCATCAAATGAAAGCGTATAAACATTTCCTTTTCTTTTTGCCGTGAACACAATATTGTTAGTGAATTTTTCAATAATTTTGCAAGATTCACTATCAAATATCACACTCATTCCTTTGTCACATAGTTGGCTTATGGAAATGAGATTGTGATGCAAGTTTTCAACATATAAAACATCAGTTAAGGAGAAAGTACTATTACCTACTTTACCTTTACCGATAATTTTACATTTTCTGTTATCGCCCATTATCACACTTCCATTTTTATGTTTTTCAAGTCTAAGGAACTTTGATTTATCTCTTGTCATATGTTTGGAACAACCTGAATCCAAGTACCATTCTTGTTGCTCCTTAGCCCGCCAACATACCTACACACAAGAAGAAGAGAATGACCTAGAGAAACTCATAGGTCTAATAAAATTAGTATCTGAAAAGTATTGATTTTGAACAACAGATCCTTTTGGAATCCAAATTTGTTTATTCTTACCAAGTCCAAATTTATAACAATTGCTTGTCGGCCCTTTTGGAACCCAAATTTGTATGAACTTTTTATTATTATTCCTACTTTCACATTTTTCATGGCTATGTCCAATTTTTCTACATTTTATACATTTAGGTAAAACACTTCCACCTTTCGCATTATCATTCATATTAATGTGTGTTTTCCCAAATCCTAATCCTTTTCTATTTTAGCATATAATTAATTTCCAAGCAGCATCCTAAATGACTTTTCTCCTTTTGAAAAATTACTCAATGTTATTTCAAGATTTTTTACTTTACTTTTAAGCACTGCATTTTCATTTACAAGAGAAGTGCATCTGTTAATGAAGTTTCTTTTTGTGTCATCACTTTCCAAGTGTTCTTCTTTCAATTTTTCAAAATTTGCTTTAAATTCTGTTTGCTCTTGTTTTAAAAGCTTGAGTTTTCACAATCAAGGTTTATCACTTTTTCAAGCTCAGTTTCTAACCTATTGTTTTCGTGAACCAATTTTAACCTATCAGATTTTAATTTCTTAACTTTTAGTTCAAGAGAATCAATGGTTTTGGTAAGATCATGACATATTAAAATTAAATCCTTGTAAGAGTAGTCTAGTACCTCAGTGGAGTCTTCTTTACTACTTTCTGAATATGACTATGCCATAAGACACAAATTGGCTTCCTCTTTATCACTGTCAGAGTCTTCTTCTTCTCCTTCTTCATCGTCCCA
Organism: Allium sativum; assembly: GCA_030737875.1. Taxonomy (NCBI): domain Eukaryota; kingdom Viridiplantae; phylum Streptophyta; class Magnoliopsida; order Asparagales; family Amaryllidaceae; genus Allium; species Allium sativum. The sequence continues at coordinate 138,213,893 of CM060912.1, forward strand.
TGTAGCAGCAAAAGCTTTCTTTTTCTTCTTCTTCTTTCTGTCGTTTTGAAGTAGTGAACAATTGGGTTTGATATGGCCTGGTTTATTGCAGTTGTAGCATATGACTTCATCGTCTGAGTTGTCTGAATTCTTGGATTTGTTGGATTTTGAATTCTTCTTTCGTGACTTGTATTTCTTGTTAAACCACTTTTTAAGAACCATGGCCAATTCTTCAATGGGATTCTCGGCTTCATCATTATTTCAACAATGTTGTTTAGAGCAGTTGTCTTTTTCTTTGATTCTAAATCATCGCGTCCTTTTTTGGCTTTTAACTCCATTTCATAAGCGATCAAGTTTCCAATTAACTCTTCTATTCTCAACTTACTCAGATCTTTTGATTCTTGAATAGCTGTTACTTTGGCTTCAAAGTTCATTGGCAGTACTCTCAGTATTTTGTGTATTTACTTTAATGTAGACATTACCAAGAGCCCTTGCATTATAAACCAGTGTGGAAAATCGACCATACATCTCTTTTATATCTTCGTCTTTACGCATCGTGAAATTTTCATATTCGTTGCAGAGTAGTGCAAGACGAGATTCCTTGACCTGAGATATTCCTTCATGTGTAACTTCCAAAGTATGCCAAATTTCCTCTGCAGTTGAACAGTGAGATATATGGTTAAACTCGGTTTTATCAAGAGCACAAATTAAAGCGTTAATTGCTTTGGAATTAGTTGAGAATAATTTTTTATCATTAGCATCCCACTTATCTTTTGGCTTAGGAAATTCGATATCATTAATAATCGTAACAGGAGGTTTGTAGCCTGTTTCAACAATATCTCATACATCATAATCGACTGAACTCAAGTAAATTTTCATTCTAGCTTTACAATAGGCATAATCGGTTCCATTAAACATTGGTGGCCTAGCTATGGACTGACCCTCAGAAAAAGCGTTGTTAGACAAATTCATGACTCTAGAGTTAAAAATACCCGCTCTGATACCACTTGTAGGATCTAAGTTAACACTAAAGGGGGGTGAATAGGGTTTATTGCAAATTAAATGAGTAAAATATCATAAAGTAACAAAATAAAAAACTGCAGAAAGAAAATCACACACAGAAGATACCCATCTTCAGAAAAACTGTGCCTACTGATGCATTCAAGGTTTCTAATAGGAGTTATAAACAATCTCTTCGCTTACAGACTCTTGTAAACTCGCGACCTTCGCTCCCGACTGTTTAAACCCTACGCTCAAGACCTTGACACAACTCGTACTCTCAGCTGTGATTTGTGTGCAAATTTTTTCAAAATTGTTTCAGATTGATTAAGACCTTTGTTTATAAAAGCAAAGATAAGTTTAACTATAGCAAAGTTAAACTTATCTTTGTTTATCCGGAAATATAGAAAATATTAGCACTCATAAAATTGAATTTGAGTGACGTAAGTATTTGTTGTACAAAGCATAAACAAAGATAAGTTTCAAGTTTTTTTTTTGTTGTTGTTGTGACAACTGTTTTACGTCAACTATTCTATTTATATGGAATATTCGTATGATGCATTTGCCTACTATAATCTGATAAAGTTATACCGATGTAACACATTAGTCTTCTTGACATGAAACTCCTAATTATGTAGTTTTAACAATGATGCAGACTAATATCAAACATAAAAATTATAAAAATGCAATTATTCTTGACTAGCTCAATATACATACATACTTAAGTACTTACATATAAACACACACACATACACACACACATGCACATCTTTGTATGTATTCACACATACAAACACTCTCTCTCTCACACACACATAAGTGTGCATGCGTGTGTGTATGTATATATATCCGCGTGCACAGGACAAGAGAGGTATAGCCATACAATGCTTGATTTGTGTGCATGCGGGCATGTGTATATCAAACTACAATACGATGAGCTAACATATATCAATAGCCAAATTATCTTGCGTGTTTTTTCCCCAAAGAAATGCTATGTTACTTATAATTATCTTTTTTTAGTAGCCCTAAATGCTTAAAAAAACCTATCACCCATAATAATTTGTTGCTGTTTATGAGATCTGTTTGAATTTTCACTAGCTTTAAAATTAGGGGAAAAGTAAAATGAAAAACTAGTAAAACCTTACACCTTTAGTGGTTACGTCTGATGACTATAGTTTCTAAAGTAGTTATCACACAAAAATAAATGAATTTATTGATCCTTCCATGAGATGTAATATTTTCTTCAAAATTTACTCATTTTATAGGGAAGGTCAAATTTCAATATGTTTTAAACGAGTCATGGCACATAAACATGTAAATGCGTGCGAACTTATGCCGAAATATGACACGGGCCTGCTCAAAGGCATCCCTATTCTATATGAAATACGACACTTTACCGGTTCATCTTCTGTATAAGATGTTAGTATAAAATCTATTATTGCCACGTTCAGTTCGTAAAGAATAACAGATTGCTTGGCTCTAAATCACAATTTTTTTTTATGATTTGTGTGTCGCTGGAAAAGAAATGTGACTGTTATGTCACTGAATTTGGATTCCTACCTCTTTTCATGGCATAAAAGCATTTATGACCTTTATGTCTATGTCAATATCCTATAATATATTTATATTCTTCGACAAATTTCTGAATTGGTAGCTTAGCATAGTTAGTAAAATGCTTCCAATTTATGGATTTACTTTGATTTAATTCTATATATATATTTATAATGAGAATTGCACAGTTATGCTTGACCATATATATATATATATATATATATATATATGTATGTATGTATGTATGTATAATTATTTGTAACCTTTGTAATTTGTAGTCGCATTATCTTTGCTACGCAGAATTAGGGCTGTCAATGAATACCCGAAAAATCTGCCTGCATCCGTATCCGAAAAGCGGATAATATCCGATATCCGAAAAAACGGATGCGAATATCGATACGTAGGTATCCGGATCCGAAAATTATCCGTTCTATTTTTTAACATAATGCTTACAATTATATATATTTTAGTATAGTGAATGAGATTTGTTTATTGTTCTACTAACTCGAAGGTATATATTATATGCAATAAATACATACTAGCGAATCAAATCTATTTAATTTCATCATATATGTTTATTTTTAACACTTTTGTGATCAATGAAAAAACATTTATATTAAACTAAAAATTTTGATTTATATTTCATGATTTATCGATCGCTGGCGGATAGGATAATTATCCGATATCCGTCCGTATCCGCGGATACGGATATCCGAATTCCGAAAATGATTTTCGGATATGGATACAGATATAGCACTATCTGTATCTGAAAGTATCCGTTGACAAACCTACATAGAATAGTGTATTTGATGCATGTTTGCGAATAAGAATATGACTGAAATTGTATAGAGAGCCAACTTTTTTACTAAGAAGGCAGAATAGGAAAGATCCTTATCCATTCATATTAGATTGTAAATAAAATTTTACTTCAATTGTGTGAAGTTTTTAACTATTTGCATGAATTTTGGTCTTTCTCGATCTAATTTAAAGTTGTAGAACCATCTTTCAAACTATTGATTTCGACTAATACAGCCAATCCTTAAAATTTACTAGGAATTCATTTCTTACAACATCGGTAATTTTTATTGGAGCAACTCATTTGTATTTCATATGCAATTTACAAAGAGGGGTTATATTAAAACTTACAGTATGTGATTATCAAATATTTATTTATGTGTATTCCTTGCATTTGGCTCCAATGTCCTCTTAAATTACTTTTGGTTGTATTATTATGCCACCGAAGTTTAACAACGTAGACCCTAAATTCAGCATGTTGCTTCAGATCATCCTTATATTGTGATTTATAAATTTCTCATAGCCTAACACAAGTTACATATTAAAAGCCTAGCTTCAATTTTGCAAGTGAAATGGGCTTGCTTTGCAAATTTGATGAAAATGTCTAACATTTTCTGAATCTGTCTTTATTTTTCAAAATCACTATTATTTGAATACTTGGTACAGGTTTCAAATTGGGATTTCAACCGTGATAGAACTAGAGAAAATTGAATCTGCTTAAGCAATGTAACAATAGTACATTTCATCATACAATGACATTTAATCCTCATTTGCCTACATTTGTGTTGGATCCATTTCCACTCCAACAAAAAATTAGGTTCTGTGCATCCATCATTGAAATCACTATTGCAGTAATCATGACTTAATGTTGTGGCACACGTAATATTGATAACTAAGTATTCTACTGTCTTAATGATTAATATTGATGTGGCCAAAATTTCTATTATAATAAGTATATTTCAGTGCCAAAATCGAATGTTTTGGACTGTTTATTAAAATGCTGGTAAATACGAGGTTAGTAATATTTTACTAAATTTAAACACTTAAAAATGAGTACAAAATCAAAAGAATGTTAATAAATCCTAACTACATAGGATGAAATATTAACATGCATCAGTTACCATGTTTATCCAATTTTTGGTTTACAGATAACATTATCGTTGAAGTAATAATAGTAGAACTTTTGCAACTGTTTGGAGTTACATGCCTAAACAATTGAAAGTAGGTTGAAGAATGGGCTAAACAAATTTCCTTTAAAATTTCTTCTTTTTAGGTTATATCTCCTGTTGACTAGGTAGTTAGTATTTATTATTGCAGGTACTTTACAATAGCATGCTACATTGCTATGTTACTGTACTTTTGCATGGTAGGATTATTATTTGTTACATTGCAGGAGAGGAATCCAGCACTGCTGCAGCACCTTCATCGTCGATAACAAAGAAGGGAAAACAATTCGAGATCAAAAAGTGGAACCCAATCGCACTTTGGGCTTGGGATATTGTTGTCAATAATTGTGTGATCTGCAGGAATCATATCATGGACCTTTGTATTGAGTGTCTGGTGAATCAGGTTAGTGCAACAAGTGAGTAGTGTACCGTTACTTGAGGTGTGTGCAATCATGCATTCCACTTTTATTGCATCAGCAGGTGGGTCAAGACCTGCCAGGTCTGCCCATTAGATGGATTTTCAGAAGTACAAACATTAGTAAATGCTTCAGTGTTGATTTGTTTAGTTGATTTCATGCAAGATGATTTTTACAATCATCTCCAGTGGAATAGAATGTTATTGCTATTTTTGTATTCAGAAATTATCAATTAGCACTATCATTTATAAATTTATGACAATCTTGAATAAGTAGTTTATTTGAACATCCAATATTTTTTCTGTTACGTTCTAAAAATTGTCATATAGGATTTGTTTTCTTCTTCTTTATAAAGTGAAGATAATGATATAAGACGCACTATCTTGAACACCAAGCATTAATATAATTTGCAATATCTTATTGATTGTATGTTTGGTAGTTTACCCAGATAAACAAGATTTAACTTTCCAAATGTATCGACATTATAAAAATAATAATCATTTTGCAGGAAAATGACTTGCTCCTTGCTCAATAATTTTTTGTTCATCCACAAGGATCCAAATAACACAAATTTCGTGTGTATTTTTAAAATTGATAAGAGTTCTAGCAATAGTTATTTTACAGTGCCCGTGTGCGAAGCACGGGTGCGCACTTGTAATGGCTCAAATATATGTTACCGTTATTAACTTACAATGGCTCAATTTGTATTTATTCTTAATTAATTTTTTAATAAATTCATAAAATGTTCCAACAGTAGTAATAACCTTACTGGTGCTATCCCTGCATCTATTGATAATGTTAACTACCTTAATATTGAAGCTAATCGGTTCACTGATGTATCTGCTTTGTTTGGAGAGAAGAAGAGAATTGCATTCATGGGACTAAGCTACAGCGGGCTAGCTTTTAATTTATCAAATGTCAGGTTTCCACCAAATCTTGAGCAGCTCCAGCTGGATCATAACAGGATATATGGGAGCTTCCCAAAACAAATGAAAGATTTGATCAAACTTTTTCTTATACCGGTTAATGATAACAGATTGTCTGGGGCAATTCCTAGAGAATTAATGTTGCTACAAGAATTATTGGAATTTTCTGCTACCAACAACAATTTGTCAGGGGAAATACCGCAGCAAATGAAAAAAAGAGCCTATCCTACTTTGTTGTTAACAATAACAGATCAAGTGGGGTGATACCGAAACAATTTACACAACTCCCGTTGCTGCGATGGTTGGACGTGAGCTATATTGAGTTGTGTGGGCGGATCCCAGGTGATGGTCCAAAAGAGGTGTTCACAAAGGACGCATTTCGCCATAATAAGTGCCTCTGTGGAGCACCGCTCCCGCCATGTCATTAGCATTATTGCGATAATTATATATATTCTCTTTATGAACGCTGTCTGTCATTAGTATTTTGTAGACGTGGATCCTCCTCCATTCTCCATCATGGTCTTGAGTTGCATCTTTTCTTCCTATGTCAATCATTATCTCTTTCCAGACTTGAAAATTGAAATATAACATTGCATTCAAAAAACAAGTGGTGCACAGTTTCATTTTGCATGCCGCACAACACACATAAAGTATCAACATTTATACCTCTGACGATTAGTTTATCTTTGGTTAACACTACTCTAAACATCACTTTCCAAAACAGTAGATTTTTTTTCTCGCAATTATCTCTATGCCAAGTTTTTCGATACCATTTGTCAGTAGAAAGAACATCAAACCCGGCAATAGAATGGTACATGTCTTTAATCCGATAAGGTTTATTTCCAGTTCCCCATATAGCAATTTGCTCATCACCACATCCAATTTTAACCTATCTTGAATTAGTCCAGTATTGATTAATATAAGGAATGAAGGAAACCGGTACTCTAATCTCACCATTGTTGAAAAAATCACATACCTAGCACTTTCACTAATACACGTAACATCAATTTCCAGGTCCGTGAAGACATTCTTAAGGATTAAACCATTTCTGAGCCAAGGATCATTCCACAAACTAATGCGACCATTGAACCTGAAATGAGGCAGAATCAAGGCTCTCATTTTGAATATACTCCTCCATGTCCAACTTATTTTCTGCGATTGTTTCGCAAACAAGATTATTTTACATCTTGATTATGTTTTTAATTAAAAATAAATATTTTAATTTTAATTTGAAATTTTGAAATAATGTTTTGAAATAATCTTATATATATGATTTAAATGGGTTTCTAACCTATTTTATAGTAAATCGGAGTAATGTTAATATAAAGTCAAAATACGGTTAGAATAGAGCCTATCGCGCTGTGGTAGTTCGCAAACTTCAATCGCAAACTTTAAACTGATATAACGAATTCATTATAAATCGTATTTTCCTTAAATGAAAAACATTTTCTTTAATAATAGTTTTCAAATAAAAAGGAAATTTTCAAATTTCAGTGTATAGTTTTCAAGATATGCTCAAACCAATTTTCAATAGAAATCAATGCAGTGTAGTTTAATGACCGAATTTGGAAATAACTTAAAGGCTATATAAAAATTATTAAAAATATGGAAAAAAATTGATAAATTATAGTAAATGTTGTCAAAGTGATTTGGAATGAAATTATGAAGTTTTAAAGTTATTTTCGTCAAACTAGTTAAATAAGATAATTTGTAACGCTTTTCAACACCTTTTTATTTAACAATGGGATTATGTCCACCTAAAATTTTAATAAACTATTTATTTATTTTCACATAAAATCATAACAACTTCTGTTAAGAAATTGTTATATTTGTTAATAAATCAAATATGATTTCTTTTTGCCAAAAATATGGACAGCTTTTTAATGGCTTTGTAAGTGCGAACCCGTGCTTCGCACACGGGAATGAATGATATAATGTAGAAAGAGGATTTTCTATTAAATGACAAACTTTGCAAAAACATTAGTGAAAAGTATGGAAAGTTATAAAATTAGGGAGAATGACACATTCCTCTAAAGGTGTGATTCAGAGGGTCCACTATCATTTTTCCATTTACACTAACATTTGTCCTTCTCACTAAATTCTAAACTTTCCACACTTTTCACAGAATTTTTTGTTAAGTTTGTCATTCTCCATATTTTTGCACATGTGGAAATTAGTTGTCTTTAAATTGCATGGAAATAGACTTCCTTAGTTTCCAATTCCTAGACAATGTCTAAACCACATAAATAAATAACATACTTGTCCTTTTCAGTTGTTTCTAACTGAACAATATATGAGAATAATTGAGGGAAGCTGAAATTACAATTTTTGATTGTCTTTGAAACTACATATTTGGCAAATAATACTTTCTCCATCCAGTTTCAGTTATCAGCTCTATTACTTTGAAGATCAACATGATGCAGTTAAGGCATTATGATCAAGATTAGCCTTCTCATTTTCCATTTTCAGTGATCTTTACTATCAGTATTTCCCTTTTATAATGATCATTTTTAGCTGGCATAGATTCATGAAACAAATCATCCCTAGGAGCAACAACGTCAAGATGTGGAAAATACAACTCAAATTTACGAAAAATGAAAAACTACCAAGCTCAAATGAAAAATATAAAAGGAAGGAATCCAATGAGAAAACAGAAGTATCAAACCATTAGATGTAACAATGATTAGTGCTTAAGCATGCTTATTCTTACCCAAAGCATGTCAAATCTATGTTGTTAAAAAGGATTGTTGACTTAAAACTCTTAAGTGAAATGATCTCATAACTCTCTAATTTTTTATGTATCCAGAGTCTTTAAAATTGATTTTCATTCATCTTTTTGTGAGTAAGTACTAATAGTAAGAAATACATTATGATTTTGACGAAAATGACATGTATAGCATGATATGTTTTGCGTATAAGTCAACGAATTAAAATACACCAAAAAAATTAAAAAAAAAATTAAGACTTTGTAACATGTTGTATACAACTTTTAATGCAATGGAATGAAATTTTCAAATTTTGATATGTATGATTTAAATGAAATTGATTGAAAGGTAATTGAAAATACATGACCTGAAATACATTGTTAATGCACCTTCTAAAGCATTACACTGAACTAAAAACGAAGTAAATTAGAACCAAAAGATGCCTTTATGTTTTAGCTAGACTGGGACGATATCTTACATGCATAGTCTATTTTGAGAATCATAATAGTTTAACTGCTGTTTGGATGATAACAAATCAAAATCTAACTTTCAACGGACATAAGCATAAAAACACAGATTGCTATATCTTTTGATCAAATCACATAACAAACATTAAAGTTAATGGCAGACGTGTAAGATCAGTTTATTGTCTCCCACTATCACATTAATTTAAGGTCTAGTATGCTGTATATGAACTGATTCATGGTTGCTATTCTTGTTGTTAAGAAAGTGCTGGACTCATCAAGGGCAGTTTTGTCTTTCGGCATGGACATGTGGGCTGCACGTACAATACACTTTGCCTTTGTCCTGTGACTCTCTTTTGGTAATTTGCTTTCTTCCTGTAAGCTGTAGATGAACTGATTCATGGCAATTGGCAGCCATTCGAAGTATGTAAGTCAATAATATTGAAGGTGTAAATACGTAAAGTTATTTTTTAGCCAATATTTGAACTATAGATTTGGTAACAGGTATTATAACTTTACCTGACAATTTAGGAAATTATTTCGGCTTCAAATTAAAAAGGTGGAAGACATCGTTAAATATAACATTAATATCATGGCAATAACAAATCTTCTTGTAGAAGACAGTTTGTTGATCAAAAAACATGCATATATTTTGTCAACCATCAACGCACTTGTTATTAATATTTATTTAGGCTCTTGTTCAAATTAATGTTTGGCATATATTGCTAACAATTGTGTTATATAGCAATGCCATTATGAAAATGATTATCTAGAAGAAGGCACAACTTTGTACATCAATATAGCATTTTTATAACCCATATGCTAAAAAGTTGTTTCTACCCTAAATCAAACAATAGCTGACACAAAATTGGATCACAAAGCTTATACGTTTGAGCTAAATTTAATTTGGGTTTTGTGCTATATACTAAATAATATAAGAAAAATTAGTTCATAATAAATCAGACATGCTAACAACAAATGAGTAAAATATTATGTAGCAAATCATGATATCTTTGCTGTAGCATAGCATATATTTAACCTATACTGCAAATAAAAATCAATAATTAGAGAGATTTTATCAAAACTACAAACAAAAGCTTCTATGCTAATAGAAATGTCAACAGATGCTTTCAAATGTTGATAGTATCATATATGTATCTGCATCTGAAATCATTTTCGATATCGGATACCGCAGATACGGTCGGATATCGATTAATTGTCATACCCACTAATGTCCTATACATTTAGAAACATAAATGAATTTTTTTTGTTAGTTTAATGCAAACAATTTTCCATTTCATTGATTATTAAAGTCTAAAGTTAAAAAATATGATGAGAATAAATTTTTGAGCAATTAATATGCATTCAATGCACATAATACGTACGTCAAACTTGATAAAACAATTAAAAAATATCTTCCAACATACTAAAATATACTTCAAGCTATAATCTTGACAAAAATCGAATGGATAATTTTAAAAGTGGATGTCTTCATATCTGCATCCGCATCCATTTTTTATGGTATCAGATATTTATCCACTTTTAGGATAGAAATGCAGACGAATTGCGAATTTTTCGAATATGTATAGACACAGCCCTATATGTTAATAGGGATTAATACATATACAGTAAGGGAACTTTATAATATTCAAAATAAAAACTATTAGAATTCTGCCATATGTTTAACCAAGCATAAGCAGTAAAAGCATTCAAAGTGAAAGCTCAAATCCATGGTGCTTTGGATTTGCTGATGAGTTAAATGCATAAAATGTGAAGAAAAAGGTTCTGAGGTATGACATTAAAATATGAATATAAGAATTGGAAGCGCAAGGCAGTTATAGTGGAAACTATTTATATTTAAACATGTGTCATTCACCTCAGGCAAATTCATGTACCAACTATTTTAAATGTAAAAAATACAGTCCAAACCAGATGAGGGAAGGTTAAGACTCGGAAATTGATGGTCCCTCTGATTCTTTTTTCTTCCTAAAACCCTGTTTGCCTGAGGTGTTTTTAGAGAAAACTTTTCTTAAGTTGTCTTGTTTTTTCCCCTTGCTAGTACTCTTATTATTATCGGCAGTCGGTTGTTTTAATGTATTAAAACTTGTAACCTGCTATGTACTTCATAAGATCCTTTTATTCCAAAAATAAAAGTTACACGTGCATTTTCCAGATCATGTTGTGATTCTGAACAATAACAAATTAATGTGTTTGACTAATATATTGAAAAAAAGACTAATATAGAGTATGGTATCAAAAGATAGTATGCCAATTGGTTTTGAACTTAAAAGATTTTTTTAGATTCATCTGTTGTATTTGAAAATGTTATATTACAAAAAAAAAGTGTTAATAATCAGGAATAGGATTATGTGAAATAAAAAATTAAAGGCTATAGTAATAGAACATATACTACACAAAATAATTGCATTACATGGAACCTCTACCTTAAAACACAGCTTCATATTAACACATAACATTTACATACATCCTTTTTTAGCTCCTTAATCTGAACCTTCTACAACTGGGCCTACTGGTTTTGGAAACTATCAATAAAGTCCCTTCTTCAACGCATGAATTTTCATTTTTCAAGCCGCACATTGTAATTTTAAGGGATGTTCAAATAACAAAATAAATTTACCTAAAATAGATGTGGTAGAAAGTATTTTGCAGCTGTGGATATATAGAATTGAAATGTAAATTAGAAGTAACTTACGATGTCATGAGTTAAGAATAATACATGAATAGACATGAGTGTCTTCCTAAAAGAAATACCGAAGCACCCAATGACCCTGAAGAGGCGATACCACAGTCGAGGCAAACGTGATTAGTGACAACCACAAATCTGTAATAGAATAAATTAGAATTAACATAATGTATTTTTTTTTTACCTATAACCGCAACTGTTCTTATACAGTAATAGACATAGTGCACTCTTTGTTCGTATGAATAAGAGTAATTAACTATACGATCACTATAAAAAATAGTTATATCAGTACAGTACTCCATTACAGTTGGAATTTTAATAGTTAACTTAATTATTAAATTTCAAAATAACTTGTTAGAAAATCAAGAATATCACCACATAAGAGAGCAAATCATCTTTATTAATTTTCTTTACTCAGTACTTAAAAATGGTGTGTTTACTCATGTTATTTATATGAAAAGTTCTCCCAAGCCCAGTGCAAACAAAATTATCCAACCACTCTACTGCCATGGATCTACCATTGGAGCAGTACCCCTAGGATTATTAGAGAAAGGTGATGAAACTGCTATAGTGAATACGAATAAGATATGATCGGACACAACATTTGAGTAGGAAATGCTAGCTACGTAGAAAATCAACATGTGGAAATATAAAGAGAGAATAAATACAATTAATGGAAAGAAATAACCTCACTTGCTGAACCTAATGTTCAGACCTCCATGAATCATGGAATAAGAAAAGGGTAAATGAAGAAGGAATTTTCGATATTAAAATCAGAGTATTAAAGCACAAAAATAGCACAGTATTTTGCAACTATATAAAAATAACCAAATATAATATGTTACTGCAAATGTTTGAGGGCACATAAAATTTTGTATCTCAATACTCTGGAACAACCAAGACTCAATCCGGTGTCACATAAATGGACTGAAAATAGGAATGAAATCCCCTGTACCCAATTTCCCTGAAAATAAAAGTAGGAGGCCAAAAAAGATGGTCAAGCAAAGAATTTATGACTGGAAATAAATAAAAATAAATGCAGATAGTAATATTTGCCTATAAAGTAAATTAATAAATTTGCTACATTGAATAGATAATGAAAATTATTCAGTATGTTGATACGATGATTCAAATTGTAAGTATAACCACCAAGAATATCTATATGATTATTATAAGGAGCAGCACCACATCTTTAAGCATTTTAAAATGCAAATTTCCATCTTGCTCACAAAGACTTTTCCAATTCTTCTGACCCAAAGGAGACTTTCTATGTATGTCATAGTTTCATTCAAGGGAAAATCAATAAGCTTAACCTTATCTTCAAGTGTAAAACAATAAACTCAACACTATATTACATAAATGAATGACATATATGTAGTAGTGTTACATTATTCGTATATGCTACATGAAATATTAACACAATTTATCTAAGTTCACAGAAATAACAGTATCCAACTTCCTTGGTATATCTTTTCTTAATCACAACTTTGCTTGGTCGATATTTCAGCATATTTCAAGGATCCTGTGCAAGAAGATCAGTGGAGGCGGAAAATTTGAAAACATATATTGTAACTTCGTATTAGTTTTCAAAAATAGTAAATATGAAATCGTATATATTGATCATTTGTTATGTCGCAGAAAATTAAAATAGACATGTAAAGCAAGGTCCTATAGTATACAGGAACTGCAAGCCCCTTATTTTTTGATTCTATCACAAGCAATATATCAAGAAAATGATGATAGAAATCATTGTATGTATCATAACATGGAATGAATATTAACATAAGTGGAGAAGATGTTGAAGAAGTAACAGAGTATTAAATACTTTTTTATCCATTCATCCGTGTTATGTGAGAAATGGAAAGGAAAAAAAAATAAAATTAAAAATAAAATTTGGTAAAAGATTTGGTGTGGGTATGAAAATAAATTAGTGGGGCCGTATTTATAATTAATACGATAGAATGAAATATGCCAACAAATAACCGAAATATTCAAAATCCATCTGCATATGAGTCAAGAAAGAAAATAGATATGTAATATCTAAAAAAATAGATGGACGGATAGAATAAATCTGCATCACGAACACGTCTGCTTTAAGAAATTATCGATTTTTCCAAAGATTATATTTTATGTTATTATATGCATTTTATTACAGTAAAAGAAATGCATTCATTGTTTTATTTAGTTACATACATTTAATGCATAGTAAGTCTTCAAACCTATTTATTATTATTATTATTATTATTATTATTATTATTATTATTATTATATTTGTCAAATTTTCATATCTTCATATTTGGTCAAACTGAATTTTATTTTATGTTATTTATCAAGATTTGTATATATGTTTCTTCATTCATCGGTAATCAGCAAATAGAATAACCATCTGATATCTTTGGTGCAAATACCCAATAATAATTTTGAACATGGGTGTGGATATGAAACAATTTTCATCAAGAAGTATCCATTCCAAACTATGAAATAAATAAAGTAATATTATATCAAAAAACATATAATTTTTTAGGGAACCCAAAATTTATCAACTGGCCTGAAATTGTAATTAGACAAAACTTTGTGGGAAGGTTTGCCATACTATTCATATGTTTACAATAAGCTATCAATTGTACTGATAAAAAACAATATAGAAGTAGTCCACTTTGTTACATGGAAAGCTAAAAGTATGACTAAAGAAGTATTTGTTTATAAAATCATCATAAGATAGAAAATAATAGCTTGTTCTCAGTCTTAGAATAAATTTCTGTGATCTTTGCAGTTTGTTTTATTCTGACAAATTAAACACACTATTTATGAATCCAAAAATAGTCAAGAATGGTGGTATATACATTTAGACTATTCCCAACCCAAAGGGTTACCAAACATTAGATTTTTTCCATTCAAACCCTCAACCCCTACCAAACCTACCCCAACCTATAAAAAATAATACACCATATCCACAACAAATAATCCAATTTCAACCGACTTTGAAAAGCTAGTTAAAATGAGTTATGCGAACCCACGCTACACAAACAGATTTGAAACCATGTAGGTAATTAATGGCTTTGTTTATATATATTTTTTATTAAAATGATAGTTGGCATTCATAAGAATTTTATGAGTGCTAATATTTCTAACTTTTCTTACAATATTCTTCTACTTCTCACATGGTGTAATTATAAAATTTTGAATCGAGCTCGATAAACCATATTTGTTTATTTAATTACAGTCTTATTGTCTATATTTTATCAAGCATGTTATATGGAGCCTTCTAACAGTCCATATTTGTTGTGAACATAATACTTACAAAAATGATTTTGATTTCTTTCCCACTTTAGTCTTACTAAAGGCGACTCAAAGTTTACATTAAATTTTATAAAGCCATTTTACTTGCGATGTTATCATAAGAAATATTGAATTTGCGTAAGTCATTTTACTAGAAATCGTATCATAAGAACTGTTTTTATATATATTTATCATTGCAAAAACTACAACATATTAAATTACTGCAAATATAACAAAATGATGTTTATTCTAGAGTGTAAAATCTTCCCTAATGGCAAATGGTATGAGGGTTCCTTACTTTGTCGGTGCGGCAGCAAATCCCATTGTGAAATTTAACATTTGATTTCATTTAGTTTTTCTTTCTTGATTTATCTTTGGGTTCCATTGTATCAAGTTACAAACAAATTAATGGAATAAACCCACTGTTATGTTTTATCATACATGGTGGGTGGTGCTTTTTTGATTTTTAAACAAACTCCAAACATGCATATTTATTTTCTACATTTTAATGGTTAAGTTTGGATTAATGAAGTTTTAACTATGCTTAAATTTTGTTATTATTAACTTTACCAATCAATTCTTGCACAAATTAATTTTTAATAGAATATTTGCAGCATGAACCACATAGTTTTCATAATGATGATTAGCAATCAACATAATGATATCTGTAAATAACAAAGTATATTACGCAAATCTAACCACAGAGAAAAAGAATATAATATAGTGAATTACAGTATAAGTTAAAAATTTAAAAGTCAATGGAGAGCCCTTTTTTAAATAATTTAAATAATCATTATTCTGGTCCCTATACATCAACATTTCATTCGGTTGCTTTGACTCCTATGTCCCAAAACAATAGCAGTAAAATAGTTGCATCTCAACAGCAGTCCACTAGTGCCAATTTTAGTGTTGCTAAAGGAATGTCAACTCTAAACTTCTCAGATAAATCTGAAAAAATACCCAGACGTGAATGGTTTATTAACCAAAAAACATGCAACTATTGCTGGAGCAAATAAAGGATCAGCTTATGCTAATATCAGTATTGGTGCGAAACTGCAAGCAAGGTCTACTGCACTACAAAATATTGAAGAATTAGAGGCAAAAACAGCTATCTCCATTAAAGCTAGTAGGGACAGAATATCTGACTAAAGAGCCTATAATATTATGAGAGGCAGATAAAAATAAGCCTCTGAAAAAGGCGTCCCTATTGAACATTAGAGGCAGATTGCATTTTATAGTTGCCTCTATTATTGATGCTGCCATGTAAGACTGACAGCAAAAAAGAGACATTTATAATAGCCTCTAAAAATTCAAACACAGTAGGGGCTAACGAATACATCACTGTATTTTCAGTAGGCAGCTTCATTTAATTACCAAAAAGATGCATATGTTGCCGCCCCAGATAATTTAAATGCAGGTAAGGCGCTATACACACTATAGATGCAGCTCTGCACAGTTCATTAAAATGCAGGCAATTCACATGCTGTTGCTCATATAAATGCTGTTGCTCATATACATGTTGTTGCTCATATAAAATGCAGGTAAGGCACCCCTAATAAATTGAATTTAAATGTTGCGCACATGTTGTTTTTATAGTGGTACCTCTGCACAGTTCAAACAGCAAGGTACAAGAAATCTTACTCAAAATGAACCGAAACAAAAATGATGTTATGACAAAAAAATGATGCACACAAGGTTTGTTATCATTAACAAAAACTACAGCTCAATGTTTGCTGTAAAACAAAAGTTTTTAATCCAAGTACATTGGTAGAAAGACCAGACTTGTCCCAAAATACACATTTAACAAGCTACTTAAACAAAATGCTGAGATTTCCTAAAAAAACTATTGCGACGGATTTAAACTGAAACTTCATACAGCTTACATCACAGATCTTCTGCTTCAAAACAAATCAACAATCGTCTCCAGCTTACATGACAGTTTACATACAAAACGATCGTAGTCAACATAGCTTTCCTGCAATTAATAACAATACTTATCAACTCACCATCATAATCATATGCAAATAAGCGATGTAATTTTTCTGCATAGATATGATCCAAACAAGTAAAACACACTAGCATTCATGTTAATTAAATTCAGGATACTGATTTTCCTAGAGAGCCTAAATGCCATGTTTTCTATATTTAGCTTTAGGCTTGTAATAAAATCATAATGAACTATAATCTTAGCTCACGACAGGAATACAAAATTGTAGGATAATGAACTGAGGTAGCCTTGATGGTTCAAAAACTTAAAATGGATAGAGCCAATGATTGAATCATCATTAATGTCAATAAATATTAAATGCATCAAATGATCTTTAATAATATATTACAAAAGCCTAACAAAATGATCCTACCAATCCATCACAATCCTCATGCGCTACCTTGAGCTGGAAGATTGTATCGATGATCTATATAAAGACTCCCTAAACATCTATAGTTAGGGTATTTCGTTTTAGTTTATTGCAATAAAACAATATCAATATTATTATATTTGAAAAACGATCTGACTTTGCTAAATTTTTTTTAATTATGTGAACCCCTGACGTTTCAAATAATGAATCTCATTGTCCGAGTGATCCATCCCGCTCTAATTCCTTACTTATAATATATTTGTTATCTACCAAAATACTTTCAAAAAATAAATCCAGAATTCCCAACTAGTATTTCATATCAGCAGCGGACAAACTATTCAAAGCTAAAGGACTATACATACTAATATGCTAATATACTTCCCATGCAACGTGCCTCTATGATCTGGACACCCATCTATTTTATCATTACATGAATCAAAGCCCTCACAATTTTCCACATGCATGAAAAGACGTATTAATTAATCACAAACATACACAAAGAAAGCAAAAAAATTGTATTATAATAGTACTCATGTGAGTGTGACAGATAGTTAAGTGGAAAGGAGTAACAACAATATGCAACATGCCACGGGAAGACAGTCTGATATGGCATGCATGCCTTCTTATCTTGGCTTCAAAGTGTAATGAAAACCTGGTTGATTCCCCGTGCAGGCAGACACTTGCAAATATCACCAGCAAGGTTGATATTAATGCATCTTTAATAATTTTCTAGTGAGGTTAGAAAATTTAGGTTGAGTGCATTTGGTATTATATAAGTCTATACGGTAATTAACTACGGAGTGACAGAAGTTATCTCAAATAAGGTTACCACTTTCATCAAACGAGGCCCTGATCATGTTCTTGTTCCTTGCATTGGTCATGCTTGCATAATTTTTTTGTAACATTTTGCGTCTTCTCGTATCCATCTGATTTTTTATTTTTGTTTGTTGTTTATTCCTTTGTCAAGAGGCCTTCAATTCCATTGGTCAAACGCATCAGTACCTAATTAGAAGTTTACTCTCTCATTTCTTCAATGTTGCTCTAAGTGAGGAGCAACCCTTTTTCCAAAATTTAGTTCCTTTTCACATTTCCAAAATTCTAGTGAGGAGCAACCCTTTCTCATTTCTTCAATGTTCTCTACTATTTTTATGTTTTATATTGTAGAAATATTGTTATTCTTATAATTACCATAGAAAATGATCCATATCAACCCCACTTAACTACGATTGCAGCGAAATCATTTGGAAAATATCTCTTATCGTACCAACCTCGAAATAAATTATTCTAAAAGAAATTTAAAAGGTTATTATCAACATGTAACTGTATGAAAACAACAACAATATAGCAAAATTGGTTTATGCTCAGACGAGTATTTTGATTTCATGGTATATAAAAAAAAAAGTATTTGACATATGTGTTTTTTTATTTTTATAAATGTGACACAATAATTTGTATATGTCGCCTTGGATTTCAAAAATTCTTGCTAGACTTCGGGAGTATAAGGAGATGATTATAAAGATTACTGGAAAGTACTACTACGGCCTTTGACGAAGTAGTATGTCCAGGTAGTTTATTACTTTGATTAACTGTTACTCATATAAATGCAGTAATTTTTAGTTCTAATTTTTTTTTTGCAGGATAATGCAGAGGACAAGGGCGAGAAAACATGAGACAATGTAGAGGCTCATGAAGCACGATACTGAGTATAATGCTGATCTTATCGATCATGCATGTAGAAACGTCAGCTGGCTAAAAATGTGTACCAATTTTTGATTGAAGCTATAGTTATATCCGTAGTTTTCAGACCAACTGGGAAGTTTATGATGATAGCTTTATCATATGATTAAATAACACTAATCATTTTACGGATTCAATTCATTTGCTCCGCATAGCTGTCCCATGCTCGCAAAAACCTCAACTATTGATTTAATCTCATCGAGCATTTATCATGTAAAAAAAACAATATCTAGAATGAGAATATGCATGAAAAGTTTAAATATAACGAGATACAAATAATAAGGATATAGTTCTCACCATTTCTCTAATTATATTCATACTCTTTCGCTAACATTTGTTGTATTCCACCTTGCTTTGATATAGGCATGATAGTCAATCTGTCATACAATGAGATCTTGCATAATCATAATAAACTAAAATATAAAACAAGTAAAATCAATACCAAAAAGTATATCAGTTTTAAAGTGATGGGATGATGCTTTGAAAAATGTATCCTATCCCTATTTTTATTTTCAGTTATCCTTAATGTAATTTAGTTATACCATTTATTTTTAGCAATTCAAACAATGATAGTTAACATACCTATATCATGTAGTATGTAATACAAAAAGTGGGAAAATCATAATGACGCGGCCACTAAGCAATGGAGCTCCAGTATTAAAAACTGAAGCATGGGAGCTTCAGTTATAAAAACTGAAGCAAAGAAGCTTCAGTTCTAAAAACTAAAGCTCTGGTGCTTCAGTTTTAAAAACTGATCAAGCACTGGAGCTTTAGCTACAATTTTTTTTTTTTTTTTTTTTTTTTTTGGACGAGGGCTGGGTGGCAAATATTTAGCAATTTATGTATATACATTCCAAACTCCATATAACAAGCATTAATTGACAAATCCTCTAGCATATAATTGTGCTCCACAATGTACCCAGTTTTAACTTGATCTACTTATAATATATGCAATTCACAAGCAACTAATGGTAGATGTTGAACTCTAGAGAATTGCGGAGCATTTGGCTGATTTTGGGTAGGTGACTGTTCAGATCCATGTTCTAATGGAGAATGGTATTGAGACGACGATTGCTCCGACATAAAATTTGATAATTGTCTTTGTGTAGATACAAGCGAACGCTTTAACTCTTCTATCTCCTTACTTTGCTTTTCACAAATGTTTTTTAGTTCTAAACATGTTGACTCCATAGTTGCATATTCTCTTCCTTTGCGTGATTTACGAGTTGATGATATTGGTTGAGTTTGTTGTACCCAAGGCACCATGCTCGGTGTCACTAAATCACCATAACAGCGAACCCTATTGTGAGTCTCAAATCCCATCGCTGCAATATATGCTTGCACCCTCAATTCAGGTGTCTCTTCGCCATGTGCAGCTACTAGTTGAGTTAGTTCATGAGATATTTTGGCCTGAATTAATTTTAAATAAATATCAATAAGTGTAGTTTACAAAAAAAAAACCCTAAATTCAAAGCATTTAGCCTTGAAAAACAATGATTATATCATTAACTAAATAGACAAATCAATTTTGAATTGCCATATAAATATCATTTACAATATAGTGAGTACCATTATAGAGTAAGCTTTAGAATATTTGGTTGAGAAAAATAAAATTCTTTCAGGAATATATTTTAGCATGTATTGTTTTAAATAAATAGTAAAAGTTTATATACTATTGTATACAAATAAATGCAAACGATAAATTAAATTTACTGCAGCTTGCTCTGATGCTACGTCCACCCAACTTCTATTCTTGTCCTTTCTTCTATGAACCAACTCATAAGCTTCAATAGGGTCCGGTTCACGACCACGTTTTTCCTTCTATTATAAAAACTTCAAATGCGATGTTAAATTAGACAAAACCCATAATTCTATTTCAAACAAGAGAGAAATAAATGACATTGGTGGATTGACCAACAAAAATTTAAATATTACGCATCTTGCCTACATTATACCACTGCTATGCTTCATGAACACTTTAATTGTAATGGTTTTGGTAGTCTACTCCTACCTCGCTTTGCAAAGTAAATATATTTTACAATGAGCTTAAATCCAATTCACATGCCATAGATTTAAGTCTCCAAATTTTTATTCAATATATTATTGGAACATCATAGCTACTTATACTTCTTAGATATTAATCCGATTTCTGGTAGCAGTTTCGTGACTATCATGCTTTTTGCTGATGAATACTAAAATTATGGATACGATAAACAAGCATAGCTTTGAAATATTGAATAAATAAGTGAATAATTCTGTTTTTACTATCAATAATTAAAATTCTCTGTTAATGAGTATATGTACCGTATACTCACTGAATATTCTATTACAATCCAATTGCAACACCCATAGTAGTATATTAATAATTCGACAACCATTGTAACACCCATAATGGTGCATTAATAATAGAGTTCGTGTAAAGCATAAATAGAATAAACAGGTGTTAAGTTTACCTTATTTGTAGATTGTATTAAACAGCATATGTCAACGCCCTCCATTAATGAGCTATAGTTCAAAACTCAGCAGATAATATTTCACAAATGATATGTATTGAGAATAGATGAAATTCATTGTTATGTGTCATATTGTACCACTGTAAAGTAAGATACAAAAGTTGTAGCACAAGCAAAAACAGTATTGAATAGATATATTTTAAGCAAGTACCAAGTACATATACTTTTAATTATTATTTTGCACTCCATGAAAATATATATTTATTGGGATGCGAAATTCATCGAAAAAAAAGTATGTCAACTTACGAAATTTGCCATGTGCCTTGCAAAGGTCATCGAGCCACCCGTGTGACTCGTCTTTAACTTCTTACGATTCACAATATTTCTTTCGACTTTAATCTATCAAAAAAATTAAAAAAAAAATCATTTATAATGTAAATCGGAAAAACTCAAAAAAATAACAAAACTCATAAGATAATAAAGGACATCGGATATAAGAGGATTTACTTTATTTTTAGGATCATTGTCCCAATAGTTGACCATGTTCCTCCATTGCTCACCATCCACTCGTACGTCTCCACAAACAAAACGTGACGGGGAGCCAATATATGGAGTGTAATATTTTCTTTTTAACTTGGCTCTATTGTTCCTTATCCTCTTGGATAATCTTTTTAGCAGTGTATATCGAATTGTAGGGATATGGGGAATGTCTTCGGCACGCCAGTCAATGGTATCCTGCAAAGGAAAAATAGAATGTACTAACTTATAAGTCGGGCATTGAAATATAAATTGATTATAAATTACAGTTATACCAATGCTTTGTATATTACAAAAGCAAATTTAACATACCGATATGATTTTCCAAATTTTATCTATTTTTGCTTCATCATATGATCGCCAATCCATAGGTGACAAAGGAAGCGAATTGTAATCTCTTGCCAAGCTACCTAGATATCTGATTAACCTAGCATCCTTTGGAACAACACACAATCCATCTTTTGTGAATTCTATCTTCTCTTTGCCTGACTTACCCCAATTTGGTTGGTTATAGCCACGTCCATTTTTTCTTAATGACCCTAAAAATAACAATTGATAGTAACTCAAGAAGAATACTTTAAATAAGTATTATATAATATATCGATATGAAGTTACTTCTCTTGCTCAAACTCAAAATAAATAAATAAACATATAACATACCATTGTTTCCAAGATCACCATTTTCGCATATGTCATCAGCTGAACTTAAATGATTCTCCTGATTGGAATCTGAATCTGAGGTACTCATCTAAGAAATTATAAATAAAAACACAATCATGTTCATCAAATTAATTCAAAGTGCAAATTTAATAAATTAGAACTTCATAAAAGCGATCCAAAACATATGCAACTAACTTAAAGTGCTTGCTTTAGATGACTAGCAGAAGGTACATAATTTTACTATGGCGTTTGCTTTAGATGCAAAATATTCATTTGATTTCCACAAAGTGAACATATAAAAACATGCAACGACAACTTGGAACATGATATATATATATATATATACACACACACATACATACATATATATATATAGACACACACACACATAAATGAGAAAAAGCAATCACATAGAACGCAACCTCCTTCAAACAAAGAGAAGACAAAAAAATTATCATGATTTGTAAACAAAGTAGAAATCTAACTCAGTTCAATTGAAATACAAGAAACTGAATCTAAATTTTATTTAGAAATATTTCTACTAAACATCAGCATCGGTCTCGTCATCTTCTTCACTGAAATCATCATCCTCAGCCACTGCATCATTTTCCTTGCGCAATGACAATATTTTGTTAACATACATACCAGGAACGTCGGTCCTTATTTGTAATTCCTGATTGTCTAAACTAGGATCATCGAGATTAGGTGTTAGATAGTAATCATCTACGTCCAATCCATCACTATCATCCATTACATCATAAAAATCTCTAGGCTTCGTCTTAACTACAACACTCCAATCAGGCTCTTTTGGATCAGCAACATAAAAAACTTGAATTGCTTGCGATGCCAATATTAGATTATCACTTCTGTGCGCTAATCAATTGAAGTTCACTAAACTGAAACCATATTGATCAAAAATTTTTCCAGAATTCGTCACCCAATCACACTCAAACAAGACAACTTTACATGCACGATCGTCACTTTCTCCTGGAAATCTATAATCAAGCTCATAAATGTTCTTCAAAACACCGTAGTAATCGACATTTCCGGTAATAGGATTGCAATCTCTTATGCTTGAATAACTTGATGTTTCCGCATTCACGAAAACACGACAATTTTGGCTTTTGTATTTTTCATCCAATGATTTAGTTCTAAATCTATAACCATTGATAACATACTTCTTATAATGCTTCACAATCCTACTTGGACCATTTGCTAATCGGACTAAATCTTCGGATATCGATAAATCACCGGCGTCACGAAGTTTATTTACCTGAAAATATTTATATAAATACATTATTATTACACATTGATATTATTTCATTTTATTCGTGTATGCTTGGTCAATTATTATTGAAACATATCAAAACATGATACTTACATGTATTCTAAACCAAATAGGAAATTCTTTATTTCTCATACACTCCACTTCTCGAATAGTCTTCCGTCGATGAATTTTTCGTAGCTCTTCCAATCTTCTACTGTTGAAACACAATTTAAACTACTAAGTTATATATAAATCATAAAATAAAATTTATCTTCTAAATGAAATCAAATGGGTAGAACATAATTATTGGAATTTAAAAATACTTATTACCATAAATAAGGTGCAACTTCATTGCAGTTGAATAGGACATAAGAATGACATTGTTCCCATATCTTCTTGTCCAAATGCATTTCAGTGCATTTACCCAAATGATGACCAGTGTTTGCAAATATTGCCAAGCCTCCCACAACATCACGAGGCAAAGAAATATCAGCATTGCGACCGCGTCTATTATGGCGACTCTCAATGCCTGTTAAATACATTGAGCAAAAAGACACACACTCTTCTACTAGGTATCCTACCGCAATACATCCTTCTGGATAGCTTCGATTGCGAACATATCATTTTAATGTTTGTAGATACCTTAATGTTAAAAAAAAAAAAATTTATCAATAAAGTAACATGATCGGAAATTAATAACATTGAATAAGACTTGCCTTTCAATTGGATACATCCAACGATACTGAACTGGTCCTGCAACTGCTGCTTCATCGGCTAAATGGATGATTAAGTGGACAGATATGGTAAAGAATGAAGGTGGGAACATTTTGTCCATCATACATAATGCTAAGACAATCCTATATTTCAGTTCCTCAATTGATGCTACATATTGTCTCTTACTGCATAATTTTCGAAAAATTGAGCATAATTCAAGCAATACAAGTGTGATAGGTCTAGGCAAAACCCGACGGATTGCAAGAGGAAGTAAATGTTGCATAATTACATGATGGTCGTGACTTTTTAAACCATGCATCTTTTTTTCTTTCATATCTACACATCGAGAAATATTAGTTGAAAATCCATCGGGAACACGTACCGTAGAAAACACCTTACAAAATAACATCTTTTCTTCACTCGTGGTAAAGAAAATTGATGGCGGTGTATATGTTCGAGTGCTTTCACGAATAGGATGAAGTGCTTTTCTTATTTTTAAACTTTCAAGATCACTACGAGCTTCAAGTCCATCTTTTCCTCTTTTCGACGTGCCAAGTAATGTTCCCAAAATATTTTCACTAACATTTTTTTCAAGATGCATTACATCAATGTTATGACGTATTAAAAGATGTTGCCAATATGGTAAAGTAAAGAATATGCTTTTCTTCTTCCATGGTCCAGTAACCTTACGTGTAACACCCCGCCTCCGCTAGGGTCACTCGCAAGGGAATGCACTAGCTTTAGAGGGGCATTATTGGTAAACATGCACAGAAATATCACAAGACAGAACATATAAAATAGCGGAAGTAAAATCAAACTTTCATAACATGAATAAATAAGGTCTAATGCCTTTTACATCAGAGTACATCAAAAACCTTTCTTGCAATAGTTAAAGAAGCATAAAGACTTTTTCATAAATTATTCCCCAAGTAAAAACAGTAAAGTAGCCATAGCCAAGAGAAGTCCAAGCCATCCATGATGACCTTCAAGCAGAAGAAGTCCGAACTAAACAACAGTGTTTCCTCCCTGTAACCTGGGGGGGGGGGGGAAACGGAAGAAAAGATGCGAAACAAAACGGGTCAGTCAAAAAGACTGAGTAAGCCCTATCTACTATTAGCATAAAAACTAGTAAAGTTAACTGTCATGAGAAACTGAGATGAACATAAGCATGATGACAAGATAGATAAGATAAATCAAAATAACAGGATGAACTACTGAACTCAGATAAACTAAGGTGTCATGATAAATTACGGTGTCAAGATAAAACAAGGTATCCCATCGTCAAGTTCCTGTCAAGTATAATATCCCCAAGATATCTATCACGTATAACATCCCATGGTATCTATCCTGTCTTTTAGCTCTGCACCTACCGTACTAGTATCCCCACCGTATCATGTGTTAACCATGAATGACCCTTACTCAAAAGTCGTGTAATGGTCCATGTCAACCTAACATATCGCATATATAGGTTACTCAACTCATATGTTTTATTCCTATGTAAATGTTCAGTCCTTGCCGTAGACCATACGGGCTTTCCCATGAGATTTAATACTACTTTGACATAGTTCCATGATCCTTAAGATCATTTTGGATTGTCACCCTATATCTAACTAGGGTCTTTCAACATGAATCATCGTTTGTACAACTAGGACTTATGCTACCTAGGACTACTAGGGATTATGCTTACCTATTGCACGTTTTCGTATCTCGGTTTTGGTTCAACCACCCAGGGCCACTAGGATTTACGCTAACCGTCAACCGCGCCCTTTTTCCCACGCATTCATCGTGAATCATTTTTCCATGACTGTATGCACATGTATCACATCGTGCCATCCGAGTCCTGTCATAGGGCAGACCAGGAAATACAGGACTCGGTCGGGAGCTTTCGATTTATCTGCCGATGCAGATGCTAAGTTCTGTTTTTTCTATACGTGGCTATGGTCCCACGAGACCACTCCCTCAACTAGTGAAAGACAAGACAGGATAAATCCTGTATGAGAACACAACACTGGCCAACCCACATCCAAGCCTTACCGCAACCATAATTAGATAGCAATTATGGTCTTTTGGGTGTTCTCTGCCTTTCCGTACGTACACGCTTGACAAAATATGGTAGGTAGCCTGACGAAATGCTATCTAGGGTACGACCGTGTATCGTCGACTATCCCCTATCCATCCCCGTCTTTAGGTCGCTCGTATAGCAACCAAGGCATACTCTTGGTTCTTCTAACGCAGACCTTAACCTCTCATGAGCCTAGTATAATCACCTGGCAGCTCATAGAGGGATACCAAGAATACCCTCACGTTCCCCGAAGCCGTTGCTTCGTTACCCAGTTCGCTGGAGCCTTTATCTAAATCAGATACTTGCTCCTACTCGTATACTTAAACGATGACCTACCGTATCAGGTTACTCATCTATCTATGAACTGGTCTAAATTTCCTTGACTAAGAATCATTACTTAGTTATTCTTCAACTAAGGTTTACCACTTAGCCTTATTCCCGTTATCCTTGTTAACTACGGTTATCCACCTAATCCTCAGAACTAGGGTTTACATAATGGATTAAGTGTCACTTAAGTTCATGACTTAACCCGTCTACAAATCATGTAAAAATTGGCTAAGTATCCAAGTTCAAGACTTAACCCTACAAACCATGCTCAAGTTGGTTAAGTATATATTAACTTGACCCTATCAAATTACTTAGTCAAATTGGTCAAGTGTACTCAAGCGATTCGTGACTTAGCCTTCTCATGTTTTCACGTTAGATTAGTGAAGTATATGTTAACTTAACCTCAATAAATTAACGAGTTAGATTGGTTAAGTATAGGTCACTTAACCACATCAAATCATCATGTTAGATTAGTTAAGTGTTTAACTTAACTCCATTAAACTACCAAGTGGGATTAATTAAGTCTAGGCTAACTTAACCCCATCCGATTTCCATGCTTAGACTAGTTGAGTCTAATCTTAACCCCATCCATTAACTGTATTTTTCGGTTAAGTGTCATTAAGAAAACTTACTTAACCTTACCAAATTATCGTGTTGGATTGATTAAGTGTTGGTTAACTTAACCCCGTCCACTAGTCGTATAAAAATGGTTAAGTGTCATTAGGCAAATCAAGTTACTTAACCTACCCAACCTTGTCATGTTTTGTTAGGTATCATTGGCCTAATCAAATTACTTAACCCATTTGTCCATGTCATATTTGATTAAGAGTCATTAATCAAATTAACTTAACCCTATCATGTGGCATTAATTACTTAATGCACCTCAACCTCTCACATTAGACTTTGTTGTGGTTACTAGTTAAGCCGGTCGGTTCCGGGTAGCTTTACACCACAACTTGGTCTAACCTCGGGTTCAAGCACAACATGACCAACTTCTCACATTGGGTCCTATTGTTTGCAACTACTAGTTAGGCCGGTCGGTTCCGGGTAGTTTTACGTTGCAAACTCAACCCAACCTCGAGTTGGCCACACTTATATTATCTAAGTGTCATGTCCATTATGTTTCCAACACATATTACAAGTTTTCAAGCATTTGGGTAGACCTAACTTAATAGGTAAATTCCCAAAGGGTAGACCTAACTTAATAGGTAAATTCCCAAGCTTATGTTTTTATGCATACTTACATGTCAACTTCCATGTTATATTTCAAGTCATATTTTCAAGTTATATTTTCATGTCACTAGAAATTACCTATAACATAACCCAACGCTTTTAAACTCGCATATACGTTCGCGACAACGTAATGGATCAAAAGAAAAGACTTGGCAAAGGCATGACAAAAATGGATATTAAGCCACAAGTTAATCATGGTGGCAAATGAGGCATAAATGTGTTCATTAACTTGCATGTTACATTCTTAAGCCTCAAAAACATGCATAAACCCAAACTTGGCACATAAGCGAATCATGGTGACAAAAGACATGGAATGATGACTAGTAACTCGCATATATCATCATATAAGGGTTATGACTTCATATGCAAGTTGACATAAAGGTTATGAGGGTTCTCATGTTGCATAATGCAACATTTCAACATAAAGGTTGTAGCTTTTAGCCCACAAGATCAAGATAATGACTTCATAAACTTGCATGACATGATAGCATGTATCATACTCAATGATCAATCCCAAACTTGCAACATGAACATTTAACTTCATAGTTAATATCTAAGAGTAGGGAAAGGGCTTACATTGCTATGAAGGCACAAAAGACATGACAAAGCCCTTATGCAATTAAATAGACCCAAAATGCAAGCTCTAACATAAAAACCCTTGAGCCAAAATGATCAAAACCCTTGCTTTATGATGCAAATATAGAAACTTGGCTTGAATGCAAGCTAATGACACTCATACAAGGTTGAAAACACTTGTATGCATGGAAAATCTCTCATAGAAACGATTTAGAAATTTTATGAAGAGGGTGGAGGCCATGAGAGGAATTTTTTTGCCATAGTTTAGTTGTATGAATGAATAATGATGATTTAGGGTTAGGTTAGGGTCTTATTTATAGATTAGGCAAGTGTTTTAGGCCATAGGATTAAACCCTAGTTGCAATCTCAGCCCTTAAAACCGAATCTGGCCCCCAAGCTCAACACAATCTCAAAATGGTGCACCACGCAGAACTGCCCGACTGGACCAAGTCGACAACCAAGTCGACAGGGCTGTCGACTTGGGTCCAACCAAGTTGACTCCCAAGTCGACAGGGCTGTCGACTTGGGTGCTCTGGCGGGAATTTTCCCGCCTGGCCCAAACTGGCACTACTACAAAACAAGCCTGTTGCATCGCTTCTGTTGCGTCAGTTCTGCAAACAACTGATGCGAATAGCATCAGTTGAGTCAGTTCCCTCTTAACTTTCGAAGCAATTGGTATTGGTGAAGCAGTAGAAGAGTTGCAAATGTAATTAGCGTCAGTTGTTCATCATTTTTGAAGCAAATAAGCGGAAGCAATTGGTTTCGATTGCATCATCGGTGTTAACAACTGATGCAAGTATATTGATTTGCATCAGATTCATTTTCTTGATGCAAATAGGTTGAAGCAAGTGAACAAAAATAAAAGATTATAGGATCAAATATGTTCCTTTTTAACCGAACCCGTACCAACATGCTGGGCTGTTTCCCTTGTTTTCTCCAACGCGCTTCTTTTTCATTCTTTCGTGCCAGTACAAGGACCAAAAATAAAAATAAAAAACGAAAAGAAAAGAAAGACGAGCACCAGCCCTAAGCCCTCTTACAGTTCGATTCGGAATTTACTATTACAGAATTGGATTCCGATTGCAGATTTGGATTCCGATTGCAGATTTCAACATTGCCCTCTTTCAGGTATTTTCTGTTGCTGATTTCGATTCGCCTTTAGTATTTTAATTTCAATTTGATTTCATGCCTTCTTCTGACTAATGGGATGCCTAAGTTGCCGATTTCAATGCCTGTTGCCAGTTATCACTCTGTAATATTCGATTATGATGTTATCCCTGTATCAATATTTAATTAGTCCTTCATTGCTCATGTAATAAGAAAACCAAATCTTATTTAGGATTCTTCCAGCGTGGTTGGATTTAAAAATCGTGGAGTATAACTCCAATTCAAATTCTCTTTTTAAAAATCTTGGGGTACTTTAACTTGATATTATTCATTTTATAACATTAAGACTAACTTGTACTTTCCTGTTATTATTCTTAGCTTGTGTAGGTGTTGGGTTATTTTTTAATTTGCCTACTGTGCTAGTTTAGACAAAATTTTCATCTTTTTTTTAGACCTTACTCCGGAGAGAAGAGCTAAGGGATGCGGTTGGACCGCCATAACCAACCCCAATTTCTAGCATTCCAGCAAGGAGCATTAAGCCCCGCCCCTTGATAGGCTTTTAAGGGGATAACCGCTCCATTTTCATCTGTTTTTATATTTGTGCGGACGACATTGTTGAGTTCCTTCATAGATATATCAAGTAAGGTGAGCTTTCTTTGCTTTTTATATAAATTTTTACTATGCAGATGTTTGTTTCATCATCGTTTGGTCATATTTCTTTCTTAGTGCTCATTTTCTTCTATTTTGTTGTTTATATGGTCAAATTACTTGCTCCAATTTGACATCAAATATTGTCCATCTCAAGCTTGTCTTGATTGTTGGATGGTAATATGTTCACAAACTGTGATTTATTTGATTTATTTTTTCTTCTGTTTTGGGTTCAGAGTATCTAAGGAATATAGATGTTACTCCTTAGGCTTGCATATTCGTGAATATGTCTTGAGGAATATGTTTGAAGTTGCCGATAGTTTTATATTATGATTCATGGTTTTGGGATTTTGGACAAAATCTTTGGCATGGGGGAAGCTTATTTTAACTTGAAAAAGAGACATATTAGTACGTAGTTCAATTCCTCTGTCCAAGTTGTGTGCCCCATCTTTTCAACTAATCACAGCCATTGATTAGTTGAACAAAATATTAAATAGTAGATACCACACATATAATATATGGTTGTATTTCAGTGGGTATGAGCACATGAATTTTTTAGATAGGATAATTGGTCTTGTGATAAAAGACAGTCTAAAATATGCAATGAATGCGGATTAGTTCTAAAATGGAATTGTTTGAATAGTACTCACAAATATCGCAATATACCCAAAATATCAGTAAAAATATCATTAGAATACTCATATTTTTTTCTTACATCTTAAATAGTTTAAATCATTAAGTTTCCAGTTGACAATAATAAATGCTTTGAAAACATTCACCAATTCAATTGTTCATATGAATTTATGAAAAGGGAAAAACCGACAATGACACTGGGTAGTGCGATGACAGTTATACATGGTTTGCAAGTAGTTGATGTGTATATGTTATGGATGTTCTCAAACTTAATCCTGAAGCAGGAAACAAAGTCTGAGATTAATCCTGATTGCATCTGCATCTGCATCGCAAAAGAATGGTAACATTTAGACTAACTTGTATTTTCCATTAACGTACTTTAACTTGATTACATCTGCATCACTACACTATCACGACTGAAATAACTGTAACTAGTCTTTTGGCTATGCGTACAGTTTCTAGATTGGTGTTTGTAAATTATTCGCTGAAAGCATATGCTCTAATTCATTTATCCTTTGAAAAACCCATTAACATGTGTTTGTACATCAAGATCTTCATTTAAAGATTCACAGTATACTTAACAAGCTTATAGATGGGTTGTGTTTTCCAAAGTATTGAATGCAAGTTTTTGTTTTTTGGATAATGCATTTGCTAATATAATGAAAATAATTACAATTATTAGGGAGAGGTATTAGAAATATGTGCTGAAAATCAGACTTTAAATGTTTACCGATTTATCTGTATACCTTGTTATGCATGCCATGGTACTGCTAATGTTACGCAATTTTAACATATCAATAGTTTGGAACATGGTATTGTTAATGTTTACAATAGTTTTGTCTGTGCAAGTGATTCTAACTTGAAGTCTGAATTTAAAAACGAAAACAAAAATGTCTTGATTTTTAACCGGAATTTGATTGACAACATTTCAATAAAAAAACAAACGGCCTTACTGGATCTTGTTTTCTCATTTTATTTCATCTAACCTATCTGCTATTTATGATGAAAATTTACAGTGCATTTACAGAATCCAGTTCTGTCTATCTCTTATAAACATCATAATGACCAGTGTAAATACAGATTCATTTTGTGTACTATCAGCGTTATATTTTGTAGTTTAAAATTCGAAAATGAGATGCAAATTGTAAATACCTGAATTCATTTTAGCACACAGGAACCTTAAACTGCTACTTTACAATGTTTCTTTATAGAGAGATTCAATAATGGGGATATCATTTCAGGAAAACACACAACAAAAGCCTGTTATATTGATGATCAATCTCTGACACATGTTCTACATTTTTCACCACTTCCAGAAAACATTTGATCATCATTTGAACTTATTTTTGCCTTCACACTCGATTTCTATGTTAGGCTAAAAAACCAAATCATGGCAGCACAATGTTCAATATTCAAGAATATATCTAACAAGAGGGAAAGAAGGTAAACGAATCTGTTTATAAATTTCAGTTCATTAATACATTTTTTATACAATCATACTTGGATATCTATTATATATAATTACCATTTTCTTGATTGAATATTCTATTTCAATAAGTTTTATTTGTAAAGTTAGTTGAAGACTATATTTTGGGTCCAGTTGCACAATTCTAAATTTGTCTACTTGTTCTGAATTTTAGCATGAAATTCATAGCATTCTAGTTGCATGTGAACGGCTTTTAACTTTTAACATGTTGCTTGCAATTAGATACTCCTGTTCTCCTCTGCTCATATACACATACATTTAATAATCAATCATTAATTAACGACTTTGTGTTTTGCTCGACTCGCTGTTTTCTCAATCCTAATTTTTCCCAAGTTTTGTATATGAAGAATGTGTTTTTGATATTATTTCACATGCTCGACTCACTGTTTTTCTCAATCCTAATTTTTCCTTAGTTTGATGTCATGGTATTTTAGCTAATGCATAGACTTCATACTCATCAATTTTATTTTATTTTATGATAGATGCTTATAACTACACTTCATGAGAGTAACTTAAGGCAAGAGTCTGAAAATTTCATTGATAAATCATGTGGCAAGAGGAGTTGCTTGTGATTGGGCCATGTTCTTTCAACACCATGTCTTTGTAACTTGTAAGTGTCACTTATGTTGCTTATTCATCATTGGAAATGGTTTTTCAATTAGTTGCAAACATATTATAATTACTCATTATTGGTTAATCGCTATGCTATGGTAGATTACTCCTTAAACTACTTATAAAATCTGGAAGGACCCTTTGAAAATTTTGATGCATGTTTTATATAGAACAATCATAAAGTTTTATTATTTTCTGTTTAACCCTATGATACCTGCGATTTTTGATTGACATTCTATTTTTTCCTAGATTTACTGTGCCCGCATGACTTAAGGTTCATATTATTTAATATCATGATCTTTGTTTATTTTCCGTGTTATTGTTTCCTTTGCATTAAAATTTGGTTTTAGGCACACCAACTATTTGTATATAGATCTGAACCATAGTCTGCCCATCACCTTTTCTATATTTTGTGGCAACGGGAAACAAATATGATCCTAAGTAAAAATTTAAACAAAAATGAAACTAACCTCGTACCAGCTTCACAAAAAAGGAACATAGGTGGGTATGTGGTGTCAAATGACAAGAAGGATTCAGATGAAGATTGATTCTCTTTGGAATTGGTAACATTGCAATTTATGAATATGCTGATTGCTTAGGAGGAAGGGAACTGAACATCAAAAGTGATATTTTATTCATGCATAAATGTTCTAACTTCATGCAATTATATGAAGCTTTAATAGTTTACTAACTTCGTTTAACACATATATGCATTCAGTCACCAAATATTTTTATATGAATGAAGCAATATTGCACCCTGAAACCAAATACATAAAGCAAGCAAAGATGTTAAATGGCAGAATTTAGATTTAAGTGTTGCTCCAAAAGGCATAAACAAAGTAAACATGCAAAAGCCTAATATATGATCGCATTGAACTATGATGTGCAAAAATATTTGTTCTCCAAACAAAGAAACTATACCATAAATAGGATAATTGTACAAATACACAAATTTAAGGCACCACCAGACTTTTTTAGTTTAATTGTACCATTTTCCTTCTTTTATGCAAACATCTAAATTTCTCTAGGTTGGAAAAAACCTCTGTGATTGAGAAATGTGTTAGAATAAACATGGAAAATTTATGTGATCATTTCACTGATATTAGCATATGAAAAAAGTTTCAATCTAGCTTGAATTGTATTATGTGTATTAAGTTGAAAACGAAAGTAGTAAATTGTGTAATATTCGTATAAGTTGTACGAGGTCAATAATTGAAAAAAGTTCTACATGTTCGTAGACATAAACGTTTCATGCTGGGTTGAATTGTATGACTTCACTTTCCATCCATTTCTTATCAAAATTGATTCTTAGCTCTAATTTATATCATGATTTTTATGTTGGAGACCTATAAACCAATATTTAAAAAATGTAGAAGGTCATGAAGAGGCTAATATGGAAGAACACAAAACGGAGTATTCTTCACACCATTCATAAATAAGATTACTCAACATATAATGTCTAAAAAAACATCCATGCTTTAGAAGCAGTTATATTTGTTGGATTGTTTCCGCAATAAAATAAGACGTCTTCCATTGTATGGTTGAAATAATACTTACCAAAATCACAAATTCCTCTAACTCTTTAGCTATTTATGGTATGTACTTCATTCTGTTTGTAATTGATATTATATTTAGGCCACTTGCGCCATCAAAAACAAAGAAAGCTGGATTCAATACTTTGAATATTTTTCCTTTTTTTATGCTTTGAGTAATCTTTAACTTGATACAATCATCTAGGTAAGTAATAAAAAAAGGCAGTAACCATGCTTCAACAATAGCAATGAATTTATATGCTCGTGATTGACAGTTTCCATATGTGAATAGCATTTTAAACTTTATATAACAATTATATCACTCAAGTAATATCCTAAGATACTTTGGATTGGTTCATACCACATGTGCCAAGAGGTTTCTATGTTATATCAAGGTACTTTGGCAGAACCTTTATGAAAGCTATAAAATAATAGATTTCGTTTTATATTTCATCATTTTTTTCCGTTATCTAATTGTTTTCGAGTCAAAAAATAGGCAATAATGATTTTCTAGCAGTAAATGCATATAGCAGGAAACAGAAGTTTATTTTTATGAAACGAATCATATATGTTCTTATTCAATAGCACATAAGAAAGTGCCAAATATACATTGCAAGAATAAAATATCATCTCATATTTGTATTGCAAGAGTAAAGGATTCTGGCAATCGTATTAAAATTTTACTTTTCCTAACATCAAGACAGGTGAGCAACATCATGAACCATGGATCAATGTCGTAATGGGAAACATATCTTAAACTACTAAATTTGGGTCATTCTTGTATGATATAAAGGCGACTGTTCTATTTAGTGCTACAACATTTAATTTGATTCAATCGTTATGCACCTACATGTCTTGATCATTGGTTATTAATTGGATTTTAAGATTCAAAGAACAAAAACACTTAAATATAAAAAATAGACGGAAAAGTAATAGTAAATTATTATAAAAAAATAATTTTTATACCAAAACCGATAAATTTACTAAATCCAGTAGTATGTTGATAAAGTTTGCTAGCAACGTATTTCTAAAAATTACATTGTTAGTTATTTGAATAAAAGTATCATATGTTCATTGCTACATTTGAATCATCGGATAAAAAATTACCTTTGCAGAAGAAATCAGAGTATGATCTCATTTTAAAACAACATAAGGAAATCTCAAATACACATTCCAAGAAATAAAGAGTGTGCCAAATATATATGGCAGGAATAAAGGGATATGACAATTACATCAAATTTTACTTTTCCAGATATGAAACATATGAGTGTCACACTGTTAACTTTGGATTACTATCGTAACAGGAAATGTATCCTAAACTGCTTAATTTGGATCATTCTCATGAGATGCAATGTTAAAAATGAAGTAGATGACATTGTTCTATTTTGTGTTAATGTTAAGCAACAAAAAATTTGATTCAATCGTAATGCTTTTAAATGTCCTAATCCTGCTGTGCATTAAGATTCATGGAAACAAATATATTTAAGTAAAGAAGATAGATGGAAAAGTTATATTAAATTATTAAAGAAACATTGTTTTTATACCAAAACCGATAAACTTTCCAAAGCCAGTCCAATATGTGGATAAAGTTTGCTAGAACATATATAAAAAATTATCTTTATATTTATTTGAATTACATCACAAGTCCAAATTATCATAGCCAGAAAATGGGAAGTAGTCAAAATGAAAAAAAGGAAGAGATTAACACTCTAATTGTAGATGGAACCCATTATGCACAGTATTAGGAACTTAGAATAAATTCATTTTGAAAATGTTATTTATATATGCATAAATGTTTGCATACTCTGCATGTGGCATGTGTGTTGCTTGTCAATTACAATATATATATATATATATATATATATATATATATATATATATAACGTTTAGGAAACAACTAAAATAGGAAACAATTGAAGTGGACACAATGACTATTGATCTAGTTATGCGACTCCGAATTTGGAGAAAGTTGCGTGAATAAAGTACGCTACCGGCAGCATTAAGTCGCACGATTGCTGTCAAAGTGTTAACTATCGATGATGATACAAAAGGCTGTACTATCTTTTTTGTTTACTATCCCACTTCATAATCATGTTATCTACGCAGTTTCCTGTAGTGATAAATGAAAATGGTAGGTTCTAGTCAATATCATCTGTGTGTGATTTTTTACCTTTGTGCATACAATTCGAGAATGGAAATTGGATAAAATAAATAAAAAATATAAAAGTCCATTCTCCAATGTTCTCACCATATGAAAAAAATGTTAGTTTCATTAATTTTGTATAATATCGTAAACATTTTAATCTACTTGTGAAACCAATGACTATTGATCTAGTTATGCGACTCCGAATTTGGAGAAAGTTACGTGAATAAAGTAAGCTACTGGCAGCATTAAATCAGACGCTGTCAGAGTGTTAATTATTGATGATGATACAAAAGGTTGTACTATCTTTTTTGTTTATTATCCCACTTCCTAATCATGTTATCTACGCAATCTCCTGTAGTGATAAATGAAAATGGTAGGTTCTAGTCAATATCATCTGTGTGTGTTCGAGCTAACACGTGTGATTTCATTGGGGGTATACAGGATGCATACACGGATTTCCAAGGCAGAGAGAGTATCAATAAAGCGTTGGAGTTGAATGGATCAGAACTGGATGGATACTATTTATCAGTGGATGAGGCAAGACCAAGGCCTGAGAGTGGAGATGGTGGGTTCAGTGGAGGCATAGGAGACAGTGGAGGTCGAAGTGGAAGATCAGGGGGGAGAAGGGGTGGCCGTGATGATGGCAGAGGAGGAAGAGGAGGCCGCATAGGTCATGGCGGCACTTCTTTTAGGCAAAGTGTTGTAACTGCTAGCATGGGTAAGTCATCCACCCACCTATATTAGCTGATATTGTATTACTGTTGTGTCACATAATAAATTAGCGCCCATTTCAGTTAAGTACTACAAATTGGCACCTAACCATAGATCACAATCTAGACTGTTTTTTGCACCGACTGTTGATTCTAGATTTGCTGAGCTTTCTTATATTTGCCCATTTTGTACTTTATAGTGGTGCTATCTTTTTCATTGTTGTGCTTTTCCTGTTATGTGATTGCATAACAGTTGGTTAGTTGAATCTCAACTAGATCACTACAAATGAATTCTACATTATAATGGCCATATGAATTCTACATTAATGGCTTCCATGCATTAATTTATTTGATGTCACATGTACTTCATACTAATATTCCATGCATTAATTTATTTGATGTCACATGCAATATATCGTACATGCTGAGATTCCAAGTCTCGATCTGCACATCATCACTGCCATAAATGAGTATCAGAGTTAGATTATAGTTGGGATATGAATTAATCGAGTTCTTTGTGCAGTCGGTGCTACTAACTGTTAGTGTTAACTCTGCATCTTTTTCTTATAATTCTTAAGAAGTCTATATAAACCAACTGATGATTCACATGGTTTTAACTCAGTCTTCATAAGCATACTGCATACATCAATGTATCGTGTAATCTCTGTTTTCAATTCTTGTGGTACACCAATTTCTCATATTAAACTTATTTTTTCTGATTTCTTTTCCTAGTAATTCAAAACATCAGAAAGTGCGTTTTGTATTTGCAGTTTGCAGCTGCTACAATTGAATCAATTGATACATGGAAGAATCCCCCATGCCAAGCGCCATCAAAGACTTAATCATGATCGGTTTGTTCTTTCTTCATTTGGATATATACATATAAAAGTTGTTCATAACAAATATTAAATGAAATCACACGCAGAAAGTACGATGTTGAAAAAACGGGCACGGCTGTTACACTTGTAGTAGAAGCTTGCTTATGAAAATAGCAGCATTCCTTTTTTTCATGATTATTGCATGTTCTTAAGAACTTTTAGTTTCAGCATTTAACTATAGTCCCAGCTCCCTTCATAGTTCATCATCAAATTAGGTAGAAGTATGTTCTGTGATAATAATACCTTACACATTTGCATCCTTTCTTTCCTTATTAGCGTCAGGAGTACAGGTTGAATAAGAGTTTTGGGGGCGCAGGGGGAGGGGGGGTCACCATTTATAGCTAGCCTTGGTTTTTGGAAATAGACAATTTTTAAAACTCTTAAAAAATAAAGTTTAAGAGAACAAATATGTTCTAAGGTGAGAGACTCAACTTAATTTGTGCTACATGAAGTTGAAATCCAAGTTTTAAATATGGATCTGTTATAAATTTTGAATGCTTTCATATATAGGAATGAACTGTTGGTATAATGTCTTGGTAGTCAGCAGGAAACTTTATTTGTCTTTTTTTTTTTTTTTTTGAAATATGATAAGTTGGTAGCTTATGGTCTGAACCATATTTGTGCTTATACATTTTCATT
Organism: Allium sativum; assembly: GCA_030737875.1. Taxonomy (NCBI): domain Eukaryota; kingdom Viridiplantae; phylum Streptophyta; class Magnoliopsida; order Asparagales; family Amaryllidaceae; genus Allium; species Allium sativum. Next base: position 138,253,191 of record CM060912.1, read on the forward strand.
TTTATAAATCCATGAATCATCTATGTGATCAAGCTAGAACCTATCAATAACAGGGGAATAAGCCTGTAACTTTCATTCCATGAATCATCTATGTTTGAAACAGCAAGTCGGGGTTTGCTATTTCATTTTTTAATCATTAATGAATTTCTGTGTATTATTTATTCTTTCTGTTATATGCAGGTAGCTGCTGGTTTTTTAAAAGAAGACGGTGCACTTCTTCAAGACCTATCTCCTCAAGCATGCGTGGTGAGTCATAATTTACTATTAAAATTTGAATCCTTGTATTTTGGTTACAAAATTATGTTAGATTAAAAAACCGTATTGGTTATTAATGAATTATATTATGGTCCTGGTTACCAAAATATGAATATGTAACCAGTACAATTGATATTTGTTTAGTTGTAGTTGAATCTGAAAATTGCCTTCATCATTGTATATATGGTAAATGATTATAAACTATATACCATTTGAAAAATTAATGTATGCACGTGATTCATATTGCAATGGTTGCTAATATTTTGATGACACAGATTTTCCTTAAAATAAAGGGTATATAGATGTTGTGTATGTTGATTATGTGGACATAATTTACTTGGAGGCTTGAGATATAATTAACTTAGAAGTTAAGAATAAAGGGTATAATTTATGCACATATTTTCAAGTAGAATCTAATATTTGGAGGATATTTTCATCATATTATGGCCATTACATCCATCAATATTCTTTTTGTAATAATTCCTTTTCCATGCATTGATTTTTTGAATTCAGGCTGAAGTCGGTATTGTCATCAGATTTATAAAAAGTGCTCCTCAAATTATGTTCATGGATTCAATATCTACCGACGAGAGATAGATGAAGTTTGGGATTGCTTAGCGCCTTATATCATGCATAATTGGATGTAGTTATGTTAGTCTTTTGTTATGCACATTGACTTTAGTTTATGATTAATACGTATCAGGTTTTTTTTTTTATTTTTTTATTTTTTTTTTTTTGGGGGGGGGGGGGGGGGTTTACACATGAACTATGTTGATTGATAATACAATTATATTGTTTGTTTCATTAGATTCTTGGTAATAATGCATATGTAGAATTTTAAATTCTTTTCGTATTCCTTCAGGTTTAAAAATATGAAATAGTGGATTATTATTATTATTATTATTTCAGACTAAATGTGCATCAGTTGTAATAGCATAGGCAACTGATGCAATATATTGAAGGTCATAACAAATGTCATTTTTGCTTCTGTTCATTAGCATCAGTTATTTTAAAAATCTGATGCAATAGACTAAGACGCAAATGCAAACATTTGCATTTGCTCTATAGCATCAGTTGTATTAAACAACTGATGAAAGTGATCGTCATTTGCATCAGTTCTTTAACTGATGCAACAGAAATTTGTCTGTTGCATCATCTTCACTTGTATCAGTTTAACAACTGATGCAACAGGGGTTTAACAACTGATGCAAATAACCTGTTTTGTGGTAGTGTGGCCCAAATTTTCAAATTCAAACTTGAATTTGAAATCTGTTTTTACTTTGAAATTTTCTGAAAACTTCGTTGGGCCTTAATCGGGTCATACGGACTCCGATTCTCGAAAACTCAGACTCTATTTCGCGTATTTTTCCGAGACGAACGCAATGGCATAGCCCGTTTTACTTGATTCAGAATTTAAAATTAAATTCTGCCTTGATTCTCGTTTTAACATGTTATCGAAATACGGGTTGTTACATTCTCCCCACCTTTTAGGATTTCGTCCCCGAAATCTCCAAGTTAGGAAGAACATATCCTACCATCCATCATCCATCTACTCAAAACATCATCCACAAGCAACCATTGTCCTTAGATGACACTACTACAAAACAGGTCATTTGCATCAGTTGTTAAACCCATATTGCATCAGTTGTTAAACTGACGCAAATGAAGATGATGCAACAGACAAATTTCTGTTGCATCAGTTGTTAAACTGATGCAAATGACGATTACTTGCATCAGTTGTTCAATACAACTGATGCTATAGAGCAGATGCAAATATCTGCATTTGCTTTCGAAGACTTGGTCTATTGCATCAAATTTAAAAAAAAAAACTAATGCTAATGAACTGATGCAAAAATAACATTCGTTATGACGTTTAATCTATTGCATCAGTTGCCTATGCTATTACAACTGATGCTAATTTAGTCTGAAGTAAAAAAAAAAAATTCCACAATTTCATATTTTTAAATCTGAAGCAATATTAAATAGAATTTAAAATTCTACAAATGCATGATTACCACGAATCTGATGAAACAAACAATATAATTGTATTAACAATCAACATAGTTTATATGTAAAATCCAAAAAAACATAATACGTGCTCTAATCATAAAACTAAAGTCAACGTGCATAACAAAAGACTAACATAACTATATCCAATTTTGCATGATATAAATCGCTAAGCAACCTCAAACTTCATCTTCGCCTATCTCTTGTCGGTCATAAGAACCACGTTGTGCAAAGTCCTGCAAATTATAAGAGTACTGTTTTAAAACGTACATAAATAACATATAATAACTAGGCGAATGAAATAAATTAAAGTAACGAAGTATGTGTTTTTACAAATGTTACTGGATATCTACTTTAATGAATTGCTGTAAATCGAACAGGTATGGAACTGACCATCAAATACTGCATTCAACATGTAAGCTTTTATCTTATCCAACTCAATGCTTGAAAAGCAATTACTTTTAACCATCCATGCCATCGTTGATATCCATTTTGCAACATCTTCTTTATTGCTTTCCCAACTGATACTTCGAACCTAGAAGAAAATTAATGTTACGGTTATTAGTTGTTGAAACAAAAAAAATCCATGTAGAACATAAGAAGATGGGTATTTATAAGAGGAAAAAAATATTGGTGGAGAGAAATTTGAAGATTGTATACCTTACGAAATAATCCTACAACAAAGCTAGTTATGCATGTTAAATTATGATAGTTCCCTTTTGTCAACATATAACAGAAACATAAGCTATAAGCAGATACATGTTTAATGCTACTGGAAAATATATAGCTGTGTTTTTTTAATCACAATAACATTAACCATTTTGTAAGACTTGTGTATATTTCCAGATTTGCAGAGCTTGCAATTTATAATGGTATACTCAGAAATCAGAAAAGGTGAAAGTTCCGAAAGTAGAAGAGAAAAATAAGTCAAGTTGCCTTGAAATCCCAGATTTCTCAGTTTAGATCGTAGTGGAAATGGTGAAGGCAGTTACTATACTTAATAGCGCCGCAGGAGTCATGGGCCATGTATTCTTCACTCAAAAGGGAGATGGTCCAACTACTGTAACTGGAACCATCTCCGGTCTCAAACCTGGTCTTTATGGTTTCCATGTTCATGCTCTTGGTGACACAACAAACGGATGCATCATGCATGTCTACTGGTCCTTACTTCAATCCTATTGGAAAGGAACATGGGACACCTGAGGATGAAAACCGCCATGCTGGTAACCTTGGAAATGTGACTGGTGCCGAGGATGGAACTGTTACTCTCTCTTTCTGATTATCAGATCCTACTCACTGGCCCAAATTCAATTATTGGATGTGATGTTGTTGTCCATGCTGATCCTGATGATCTCGGAAAGGGTGGACACGAGCTTAGCAAAACAACTGGAAATGCTGGAAGAAGAATTGCATGCGGTATCATTGGGCTCCAGGGATAAATTAAGAGTTTAAAACATTGATATCAAGTGTTTGATCAAATAAAAAATGAAATTGAATTGAAAAATACTATCAGCTTGTGTACCTGGTTATCTTTATGAACTGCTTTGGCATTATCTTGAATGACTGGTTGTTGTCTCCGCAGGGCCAATGGACCAACTTGTATGTGTCATCGTTAAATTGCATTTTCCTACTTACTAAACTTTTTAATAAATAAATAAAAGTATATTGCCATATTTGTTGGGTCAGCACTTAACAATATCCGAGAGTGAAAATATAGTGAAAGATATGCATATGCATCCAAATGTTCAAAAGATCAAGGGAAAAAAAGATCTTATTTTAAGCTATATAATGAAGAGATCTTCTTACATTAGCCCTGTAAATATATTACCTGCTAATTCCAAGTTTTACATTTAACAATAGGAATAGCTGCAGTACAATAACGAAGTGGTCATTCTGTATCCTATCTACAAGTTTAAACATACATACATAACCACACCTGAAGCCACGTGACACCATAAAACCTGATCACAACCAGATTACTGTCCAACCTGTTTCCATTCCATTTCTCCATTTCAGGTCCCTGTCCAACGTGTTTTATTTATGGGTTGTTAGCACCTAGACTACATAGTATAATGCAGGCAGGTATATTATATGTGGTCAAGTACATTTTGTAATAGTAATTACCCTGCATAGTATGGAGTTGGAACAAGAAATGCCTCACCAGGATCAGCAAGGCAAAACATGAGAGTTTCATTCGCATAACTATTGGCATGTATTCGCAGTTATTGACATGAGAGTTCACTCTGAATTATTAGCATATGTTTAAGGGGACAAAGAAAAAATAAAGACCTGCTTTTCACTAGTTCCTCATCGTATTCTTGGCTGTGACGACTGAATTCAGCTACAAAATTCTAAAACTCTTTAACCGTTTCATCCGTTGAAATCTGGAGAACAATAATCTGTTAATGCTTGATGTAAGAGAAAAGTATAAAACGTAAAACAAGACTAGTAAAGTAACAAGAGCAGCAAAATAATATTAACATATGAACAACGTATAACACTACAAATGCTCTTGTATGTACTGCATATCATTATCTAGAGATAAATTGCCGATATGAGTTTCTTTGCTTCAAAATGGAATAAATTCACTGAAATCATAAGGTAGTATATACAACTACAAAACTTGGATGATATAAAAGGGTGTCAACACAAATTCATGTATCTAGCACTTAACACAAGTTTGCAGATCAACTGAACAGTCCAAATACAAAATAGAAGGAATCCAGCAAACTACAAATGCAAATAAACTTTAATCTATATATTTACTAACAAATATGAAATAAATAAGGACTGCTATGTGCTTAGTCAGAAGCATACCTTTAAATTCTCACCTTGAAAATCTCTCCAACATTAACCATCTATTTTATTATACTAGTTATGTTTTCCCTTTGGTTCTCAAGGTATGTTTTTTCTGCTTGTTCACTTGAAAGAGAGGCTAGCTGCTGCTCAGTCTGTGCTCTACCTGTAACAAAATAAATAAATAAAAATACTTGCTAATACTATGCACCAGCAGTGAGAACTCTCATGTTAATATAGGTACATAAGCATGTTAATACCATGTACATAAGCTTGAGTTGCACCAGCAGTGAGAACCAAGTTGTCAGGGTCGAATTGCACTCTATTGCCATTTAACTCTCCCATGAATTCTAGTAATGCCTGCATAAACATATGTATGTTAATAATAAACAGAGTTATACGCTTTCTTTACATATCAAATGCCAATATATACCATTTATCATTTAAAAATGAGAAAATACTGTTCAGATTGAGCATATCAACAAGGGCCATTGATAACCTGAAAATTTCAGCAAAATGAAAATCAATAGCTGAAAATTCAGGCAACGCTGGTAGCAAGTTTGCAAGTTTTCTTACCTTATTGGCGAGGATAGCACCATCAGGGATCCCCAACTTCACTCCAGGCTTTGAAGTAATGGTTACATTACCCTACAAAAGTAACATATAAGTGAATAAAAGTGAACAAATGACGCATATAATTTTCCTTTTTCAAAAAAAGGTTCTAATACCTTAAGAACAATGTTTGATCCAAACCAAACATCACCAGAAACCTTCAAGCTGTCAAGTTCAACGATGGTAGGAATTGACTTAAAGCGGCTAAGAAAATTTCCAACCTAGTAACACGAAAAAATTAGTTCTATTTGTTTAACTTTGATAATTGGCATGCTCAGTATTACCTTTACAAACTTAGGACCAAGTTCAATTGAAGGATTTGCTAGATTAGATCTGGCTTTGTTTAGGACCACGAAACCATCAGCCAAGGTATAAAGATCGGACTGCAATATAAAATGCAAATATACTTAAAACAGTCATTTATGTACTAATAACCCTACTACAAATAGTCGTTAGAAATTATAAGCTAACCTGCACTAATAACAAGTCAGATGTAACCTTCACTGGAAGAAACCTGGATTGAGGAACATTAATCCCGAAAGCATTATCAAAAAACTATGAAGAAACACAAACTATGTTAGAATACTCTAGGGAAAAAATAACACAGGAATTTATGCCGCAAATTGTTACCCGAATAGCTGCTCCAGCTGCAGTCTCCAGCTGGAGTACTTTTATCCCATCAACTTCCAAGAAATAAGAACTGGGTTTCGTAAATATAGTCTTTAGACTAGGATTATAAGAAATTAACCTTCATCTGTCATTAAATCATTGTTTTCATTTATATTTCATTTGTTAGTCCGATATCTAATAAATTTAACTTAACGATAAAATATAGAAGTGTAGATAAACAAATATATTCTTGCATGACATATCAACTTATCTTCAATCGCTGAAACGTTTGCTCTGTCGCACGTCATGACTGCAGCAATAGCAATTGCTATTTTGATGAAGCAGTGTGTTAACCTAATTTAAACGTACATGTACACATATTCTTATACGTAAGCATGAGTCCTGTTCACGTTCATGTACACATATTCTTATACATAAGCAACTGTTCCTGCATTCAAATGTACTAAAAACAGGCATCACATAAGCCTAATTTAAGAGTTGCCGCCCCATTCAGCATAAATCGCAGGTCATTCAATTGTTCTTGCTCTTCGCCTAATTTATGACCTGACTTAAACTATTGGGTAAGTCAAAGTAAAATTGGGAGATTGTGTAGATCAAAATTGGGTAAGTTTGTTGTTTTAATAGAAATAATTGAAAATGTTATCAAGGTTTCATACGTCCTGTTTCATCTCAGGATTTTCATAAGTCATGTTTCATCTCAGGATTTCATACGTCCTGTTATCAAGGTTTGTATAAATCCTACACAACTGAACTAGACAGTAAAAACTAAAAAGACATGCGATACAAATTAATTTCATGATGACAATGAAATAAAACTAGAAGAAAATTAAACGAAAATTTGTACAAATGAGATACCAAGGCATAATAATTTATATATGAATGACCATATGCAATATTCTTTCTATATAACATGTATTCCTATACTGGACTCGATAACCCATTTCATGGAAAAAAAGCAAATTACTGTAATAAAAGGGTAAAGCATGAACAAAATAAAGATCTATGTTGAATCAAATAGACATGATATCATAAGGTCAATTTTGCCAAAAGTTTGCAGTTCATAACATCAGTTTATAAGATCTATGTTGAACCAAATGTTTTATTTTTTACTTTTAAAAGTACAATGGTAGAGTAAATGTAAAAGCCTTAGTCAGAAGCCTTAATGTGTGAGAAAGATGCAGGAGTTCCAATTTCTTGTAAACTTGGGCATGTCACTGAGTTTGCGAGTGAAATAGGAAGATGCCTAGCTAGTTATTATTGAGTATTAATTCAATGTCACTCCTTAGCCAGGTTTTGTTGTTGAACACTTCCAGTTGGGCTGCATACAAATGAAACTTTACTATAAATGTAATAACTGTATCCATTTATTTTCATATTAAAGGAAATATACATTATCTAAACAAATTTACAAGGAATGGCTCTCTACACGCTGCATCAAGGCAGGGTGAAGGCGTTGCAACAAGGTAGACTGCTCCCGGACTTCACTCAACAGTCGTTTTTCGATCTATTCACAGCGGTTCCTGTAATCGTGGTTGCCTTCACTTTCCACTACAACAGTAAGTTTTCACTATTACCCGTCATGCCATCACCATCACTTGTGTCAGTTCACCCTATCAACTGTCTTTTATTTCACGCACACAGTTCACATCCAACATGAAATATACGACTACTCCACAGTTGGATTATCCTATCGAACTTTGATCGCCAAAGTTCGGCCTCCAAATACGGATCCTTATTGAACGACATAGTGAGGCTAAGCTATGCACTGCATTTGGTGCTCGTGTTCCCTCTACTCAACTTCTCCTTACGGCTGAACGTGGACGAGGCATTGTTTCCGAAAAAGAAACTGATTGTGTTGAACGTGGACCTGGCTTATTCAACATCAATGCCAATGCCTTTGATAATTATTTTGTTATATTTTTTCTTTCAAGCCAATTATTCAGGTTAAGATCACGGCTTAAACTCTTACTGCCTTTATTTACAATAAATCGTGGTTATCGTATATTGTTTAACATATACTGTTTTTTAGCTGGTTTTTTTTTGTATTGTATTGTATTGTAATATGCATGATTTCACTACATATATATTTTGCTCCTGTTCAAGTTCTTGTTGATTTGCTTGTAACTTCGAAGACATCTGTTAATTTAAACGTAATGTCAGTAAAGCAGCAAATGCAATCCTGGGCAAGCCTTTATAACATTATTGCATCTTCACAGAAGTCAAAGTGTTTTTGTATGGAAAAGGGTTATGTTTCTTTTTGAATGATTTAAGAGAGTGTAAAAACAATGAATGACCATGGTTGTTACTGATATGAAAGGTAAAATTTAGATGGTTACGCCATAATTCAGTTTCGATCAGTTGCAAGTGTACCATAGGTCAATTTTTGATTATTAATAGGTTCTGCACTAGCGTTTTCTTCAACTACTTGGTCTATTGCTCTGCTAGTTTTTGAGTTTTGACTGTTGTTCTTACATGTTTGCACTAATCTTGCGAACTACATATACAGCTTAGTGGATAGCGTCTAACATCCTCCCTTTCGTCCCCACATCTAAGATCTCCCTAATTTCGATTGGCTATGAGGTGCTCGAATTTAATGACCTGGGGCTGTCCGGCCAACTCCTCGCAATGCAAAATATCCAAAACGCCCTCTCAGCCATGAACCCGACCTCCATCAAAGTCTCCACCGTCAACACGATGATCGTCCTCGATGCTTCCGAGCTGCCTTCTTCCGGCACGTTCCACACTGATCTCCTCCCCTTAGTTAAAGGCATACTCGACTTCCTGCATAGAACGGGTTTGCAGTTCACGATAAAGGAAACAAGTCCGATCTCGGCACCCTTAGGGCTGTTCCCATCGAAGATGCAAAGGAATTTACAAAGAGGGAACACGATATATACAACTGACACTGACTGGGATATACGACTGGTCAAGATGCGGCCAACGCCAGCAACATTTGTTGTTTTTTAAACTTGTTTTGTAGCATGTTAATAATACTATCCACGGTTTGGTTTACCTTTTTTTCTTTTGTACTTAGATTAGGGTGGTGGTTGAGTCCTTGTTAGTGGGTGTTTTGCTGTAATTTTATTTTAATTTTTTACACCACCACACAAACAGTGATTCTTGTTTCATATAGTTTTTTCTGCCCACCGTGATTCTGTACTTAGTTTTTTTAACTCATCGTAACAAAATTTATATTTGGAAACCACTGTTTTTGTACACATATACATGCACAAGCGTTCATGCTTGTTTGCTTGTATGTGCACCTGTGCTAATAAAATTAATTTGTACGTTAATGGAAGAGCAATTTGTGAGTTTCCCTCTCAAAAACCAGTTTTTTTAAACAAATGTATACATATTTGCACACTATTCGAACTGAGGTCCCTAAGAGGATTCACTGGACACAGAATACTGCAGCTGACTCAAATTATCGTTCACTTATCCAAGCTTCCACAACCATACACTTCACCGGCCCTCCATGGTCCGTCAGCATGGACAAACATGCATGGACCCCACTCGAATGCATGAGCAAATTGTCTTGTCCGCGAATCCCGAAAATAGACAGCAGCCACTGCTGCTCCATGCCAGCAGCTGCCTGCTACTGACGGTGCAACATTCGCATGAGGTACTTCATTGAAATTAGATGTAAAGTCACTTATCGAAATTCATACATGACACAGGGATTGCTAAATGTATTATTGGAAATTTACTTTATTTGATGCTCTTAACCCCTTCAAATTTTGATCTACTATTAACCCCTCCTCAAAACCGACTTCTCCTTACACAGATTCAAAATTTGATTTTTTCCATTGTTTTAAACTTGTCTTGATGGCTACCACTTTAGTTCAATCTATTTGATGAAAATTAGAATATCATCTACTAAATAATATGAGTAATTTTACAACCTGACATTATTTGTTTGATTAAGCCTTCTTTAGCTTCAGCTACATTAATAGATTGAAAAACATTAAGATATAAGTAAATAAAAATGGCATTATATGGTCTCCTTGCCTACGGCGTGACATGATTTGGAAGAAACTTTGCGGACTCTCCTTATTAATAATAAAAAGGATTAATGATGACATTATATTTAATAGTCCTCGACCATATTTATGTGTACTTCATCTCTTTCAGTATATGCTTTTGCATACTTTTTGTTTATTGAATCACATGAAGTTTACATCACAATATTTTGTGTTGAGCATTTAGTTTTTATTGAAATCTGCTTTTACTGGTTGAAGATGGTAGTTCAGCCTATCTTGGCATTAAAAAATTTAACATTTAACATTGTGTTTAGCATTGATTTTTTGATACACAGTCACAATTAAACTCTTCTTTTAAACAATAACAAGGTTTAATATTTATGCACTAAAAAATGGGTTTTCTCAATTTTTTTTGCGGTAGAATTATACTCTCTGTCAAAATCTGCAATCGAATTGAATGCTCGAAATCTGCAATCGAATTGCGGTAAAACCATCTTTATCACTACTCAGAACAAGGCATGAAATCGAATTGAAATTAAAATACTAAAGGCCAATCGAAATCGACAACAGAAAATACCTGAAAGAGGGCAATGTCGAAATCTGCAATCGGACTCTAAATCTGCAATCGAAATCCAATTCTGTAATAGTAAAATTCGAATCGAAACTGTAAGAGGGACGGTGTTCGTCTTTCTTCTTTTCGATTTTTATTTTTATTTTTTGGTCCTCGTACTGGCGCGAAAGAATGAAAAAGAAGCGTGTTGGAGAAAGAGGGATACAGCTTGTTGGGTACGGGTTAAAAAGACTAAAAAGAATGTATTTGATCCTATAATTTTTTATTTTAGGTTCACTTGCTTTAGCCTATTTGCATCAAGAAAATGAAACTGATGCAAAATAATATACTTGCATCAGTTGTCAACATTGGTGATGCAACCGAAACCATTTGCTTCTGCTCATTTGCTTCAAAAATGATACAGAACCGACGTTAATTACATTTGTAACCTTTTTACTGCTTCAGCTATACCAATTGCTTCAAAAGTTACAGGGGAACTGACTCAACTGATTCTATTCGCATCAGTTGTTGGTAGAACTGAAGCAACAGAAGCGATGCAACAGGCTTGTTTTGTAGTAGTGTGATTTCTAATGCTATATGAATATATGCAAAACGTGTGTGTACATGTTCCTTAGCTAATGTTAAGGATCAGGCCTGAATAATCTTTCTAATGCAAAATATGTATAGTGCCATGAATCCAACATGTATGCAAATAGTCCTAGTCATATAGATACTATATGCGTGCACAATCATTCATTCATATGCAACAACCGCATGATAACACATTCAATTTCATCCATAAACAAGTATAAATACTCGTGCATATGCAATATGAAATGTGACCGAGTCGAGCTAGTATCTAATGTGTATTCGCGCATCCATGAGCAACCACTTGCAACCGTATCAATCATAACATGTTTCAAATACATGTTTACATCCATAGGGTTCTACCTAGGATTCCCAGAAACAGGGTCGAGAAGATAAACAAGACAAACTCCTTACGGGGTTTGTAACAGAAAATAGGACCGAGAGGATGTCCACGAAAGATAAAACAGGGATCAAGGATATACTCCCAAAAAGAGATATCATGCGCGTATCTAGTCTTTGACCATCAAAGTCGTATTTCCTTGGGCTTAATTCCATTATGCCTTGACCGTCTTTTAACTTCGCGATTCCGTAGCTTCTTATTTCCTGTTTCCATAACATGAGCTGGAACTCATTTCTTCGTCGCCTCTCGTTCCACTTGCACACTTGGCGCAAACATGACTGCGTACTCATGATCTCATGCAAGCTTTCCAAAATTCACTAGTGAATCTTGGATCTCGTTTATATACTATAAGGTATTCCATGTAGAAGAACTTTCTCTTGAAAGTAAACAGATGTCAACCAGGTTATCATGCGCACTCACTAGGGCGATCTCTATAACCCATGCATAAATGAAGTAAACCATCCGTCTTATTGGCGAACACCATTCGATCGGGCTTCAAATTTCCAATAAAGGCATCAAGGGATTCTAAGTAACCAGTCATGACAGAACCTCAAAAAGGTTACACGATACTTCGAGGGCATTACCAAGGCTAGTCAGAAGGTCTAACCACCTTCCTATCAAAACCGAGAGTGGCACCCCCTACTGGATAACCACTTCATCCCTAGAATCCATCCATAGCTTATAAACATAAGCATTATTTCCAAACTCAACACTTGGCATAGACATTCTCAAATCCAAACAAGTCATGTATAAATGGACTGATTCTCCAATAGGACTTTGAGACAAAAATGGGATTCTCTATTACGCTAGTACCTAAGGTGCAGAGACTCAACTACCGAAGCGGACTTAAATGATACGAAAAACGAAGTCCTAACGGGATGATAGAGAAGAAAAGCTAAACCTTTAACAAGATCGTTACCCTCCTTCCGAGGTACCCTAGAAATGAGAGCATACTATTGCCCTCCCGATGATCTTGTCCTTGTTCCATAATACTTAACTATCCGCCCCGTTTTACCATACCAAAGGTACTCTTTCGTCATGGGTTTCATTGTTCATCTTTCTCCCTCCTTTGAGGACTAAGCCATACCTACAAGTTGCTCATCCTTAAGCTCGTATCCTTTATCCTCTTTCTCACTATCCTTTCTTATAACGCGGCCACTGGTCTCTCGAGAACCACCTCCATCGTATGGAAAGCACTTTCGTAGATAGAAAAGACTAGTCGCAGTTAAAACCACTGTGACTACAGATGGAGGAAAGGAAGGAAAAGAGATTCAATCAAGGAAACAAGGATAGTGCTAATGGCCTTTGGGTAATAGCCTTTTTCTTTTAAAGGAAAATTTTCTTGAAAAATGCTTCTTTGTAAAGGGTTTTTCAAATAGTTTTCAGAAGGTTTTTAAAAACTTTTGCCCAGTCTGGTAACCTTCTGCTCTGATACCACGTGTAACACCCCGCCTCCGCTAGGGTCACTCGCAAGGGAATGCACTAGCTTTAGAGGGGCATTATTGGTAAACATGCACAGAAATATCACAAGACAGAACATATAAAATAGCGGAAGTAAAATCAAACTTTTATAACATGAATAAATAAGGTCTAAAGCCTTTTACATCAGAGTACATCAAAAACCTGTCTTGCAATAGTTAAAGAAGCATAAAGACTTTTTCATAAATTATTCCCCAAGTAAAAACAGTAAAGTAGCCATAGCCAAGAGAAGTCCAAGCCATCCATGATGACCTTCAAGCAGAAGAAGTCCGAACTAAACAACAGTGTTTCCTCCCTGTAACCTGGGGGGAACGGAAGAAAAGAGGCGAAACAAAACGGGTCAGTTAAAAAGACTGAGTAAGCCCTATCTACTATTAGCATAAACACTAGTAAAGTTAACTGTCATGAGAAACTGAGATGAACATAAGCATGATGACAAGATAGATAAGCTAAATCAAAATAACAGGATGAACTACTGAACTCAGATAAACTAAGGTGTCATGATAAATTACGGTGTCAAGATAAAACAAGGTATCCCATCGTCAAGTTCCTGTCAAGTATAATATCCCCAAGATATCTATCATGTATAACATCCCATGGTATCTATCCTGTCTTTTAGCTCTGCACCTACCGTACTAGTATCCCCACCGTATCATGTGTTAACCATGAATGACCCTTACTCAAAAGTCGTGTAATGGTCCATGTCAACCTAACATATCGCATATATAGGTTACTCAACTCGTATGTTTTATTCCTATGTAAATGTTCAGTCCCTTGCCGTAGACCATACGGTCTTTCCCATGAGATTCTATACTACTTTGACATAGTTCCATGATCCTTAAGATCATTTTGGATTGTCACCCTATATCTAACTAGGGTCTTTCAACATGAATCATCGTTTGTACAACTAGGACTTATGCTACCTAGGACTACTAGGGATTATGCTTACCTATTGCACGTTTTCGTATCTCGGTTTTGGTTCAACCACCCAGGGCCACTAGGATTTACGCTAACCGTCAACCGCGCCCTTTTTCCCCCGCATTCATCGTGAATCGTTTTTCCATGACTGTATGCACATGTATCACATCGTGCCATCCGTCCTGTCACAGGGCAGACCAGGAAATACAGGAGTCGGTCGGGAGCTTTCGATTTATCTGCCGATGCAGATGCTAAGGTCTGTTTTTTCTGTACGTGGATATGGTCCCACGAGACCATTCCCTCAACTAGTGAAAGACAAGACAGGATAAATCCTGTATGAGAACACAACACTGGCCAACCCACATCCAAGCCTTACCGCAACCATAATTATATAGCAATTATGGTCTTTTGGGTGTTCTCTGCCTTTCCGTACGTACATGCTTGACCAAAGATGGTAGGTAGCCTGACGAAATGCTATCTAGGGTACGACCGTGTATCGTCGACTATCCCCTATCCATCCCCGTCTTTAGGTCGCTCGTATAGCAACTAAGGCATACTCTTGGTTCTTCTAACGCAAACCTTAACCTCTCATGAGCCTAGTATAATCACCTGGCAGCTCATAGAGGGATACCAAGAATACCCTCACGTTCCCCGAAGCCGCTGCTTCGTTACCCAGTTCGCTGGAGCCTTTATCTAAATCAGATACTTGCTCCTACTCGTATACTAAAACGATGACCTACCGTATCAGGTTACTCATCTATCTATGAACTGGTCTAAATTTCCTTGACTAAGAATCATTACTTAGTTATTCTTCAACTACGGTTTACCACTTAGCCTTATTCCCGTTATCCTTGTTAACTACGGTTATCCACCTAATCCTCAGAACTAGGGTTTACATAATGGATTAAGTGTCACTTAAGTTCATGACTTAACCCGTCTACAAATCATGTCAAAATTGGCTAAGTATCCAAGTTCAAGACTTAACCCTACAAACCTTGCTCAAGTTGGTTAAGTATATATTAACTTGACCCTATCAAATTACTTAGTCAAATCGGTCAAGTTTACTCAAGAGATTCGTGACTTAGCCTTCTCATGTTTTCACGTTAGATTGGTTAATTATAGGTTAACTTAACCTCAATAAATTAACGAGTTAGATTGGTTAAGTATAGGTCACTTAACCACATCAAATCATCATGTTAGATTAGTTAAGTGTTTAACTTAACTCCATTAAACTACCAAGTGGGATTAATTAAGTCTAGGCTAACTTAACCCCATCCGATTTCCATGCTTAGACTAGTTGAGTCTAATCTTAACCCCATCCATTAACTGTATTTTTCGGTTAAGTGTCATTATGAAAACTTACTTAACCTTACCAAATTATCGTGTTGGATTGATTAAGTGTTGGTTAACTTTACCCCGTCCACTAGTCGTATAAAAATGGTTAAGTGTCATTAGGCAAATCAAGTTACTTAACCTACCCAACCTTGTCATGTTTTGTTAGGTATCATTGGCCTAATCAAATTACTTAACCCATTTGTCCATGTCATATTTGATTAAGAGTCATTAATCAAATTAACTTAACCCTATCATGTGGCATTAATTACTTAATGCACCTCAACCTCTCACATTAGACTTTGTTGTGGTTACTAGTTAAGCCGGTCGGTTCCGGGTAGCTTTACACCACAACTTGGTCTAACCTCGGGTTCAAGCACAACATGACCAACTTCTCACATTGGGTCCTATTGTTTGCAACTACTAGTTAGGCCGGTCGGTTCCGGGTAGTTTTACGTTGCAAACTCAACCCAACCTCGAGTTGGCCACACTTATATTATCTAAGTGTCATGTCCATTATGTTTCCAACACATATTACAAGTTTTCAAGCATTTGGGTAGACCTAACTTAATAGGTAAATTCCCAAAGGGTAGACCTAACTTAATAGGTAAATTCCCAAGCTTATGTTTTTATGCATACTTACATGTCAACTTCCATGTTATATTTCAAGTCATATTTTCAAGTTATATTTTCATGTCACTAGAAATTACCCATAACATAACCCAACGCTTTTAAACTCGCATATACGTTCGCGACAACGTAATGGATCAAAAGAAAAGACTTGGCAAAGGCATGACAAAAATGGATATTAAGCCACAAGTTAATCATGGTGGCAAATGAGGCATAAATGTGTTCATTAACTTGCATGTTACATTCTTAAGCCTCAAAAACATGCATAAACCCAAACTTGGCACATAAGCGAATCATGGTGACAAAAGACATGGAATGATGACTAGTAACTCGCATATATCATCATATAAGGGTTATGACTTCATATGCAAGTTGACATAAAGGTTATGAGGGTTCTCATGTTGCATAATGCAACATTTCAACATAAAGGTTGTAGCTTTTAGCCCACAAGATCAAGATAATGACTTCATAAACTTGCATGACATGATAGCATGTATCATACTCAATGATCAAACCCAAACTTGCAACATGAACATTTAACTTCATAGTTAATATCTAAGAGTAGGGAAAGGGCTTACATTGCTATGAAGGCACAAAAGACATGACAAAGCCCTTATGCAATCAAATAGACCCAAAATGCAAGCTCTAACATAAAAACCCTTGAGCCAAAATGATCAAAACCCTTGCTTTATGATGCAAATATAGGAACTTGGCTTGAATGCAAGCTAATGACACTCATACAAGGTTGAAAACACTTGTATGAATGGAAAATCTCTCATAGAAACGATTTAGAAATTTTATGAAGAGGGTGGAGGCCATGAGAGGAAATTTTTTGCCATAGTTTAGTTGTATGAATGAATAATGATGATTTAGGGTTAGGTTAGGGTCTTATTTATAGATTAGGCAAGTGTTTTAGGCCATAGGATTAAACCCTAGTTGCAATCTCAGCCCTTAAAACCGAATCTGGCCCCCAAGCTCAACACAATCTCAAAATGGTGCACCAGGCAGAACTGCCCGGCTGGACCAAGTCGACAGCCAAGTCGACAGGGCTGTCGACTTGGGTCCAACCAAGTCGACTCCCAAGTCGACAGGGCTGTCGTCTTGTGTGCTCTGGCGGGAATTTTCCCGCCTGGCCCAAACTGGCCCAAATTTTCCAATTCAAACTTGAATTTGAAATTTGTTTTTACTTTGAGATTTTCTGAAAACTTCGTTGGGCCTTAATCGGGTCATACGGACTCCGATTCTCGAAAACTCAGACTCTATTTCGCGTATTTTTCCGAGACGAACGCAATGGCATAGCCCGTTTTACTTGATTCAGAATTTAAAATTAAATTCTGCCTTCATTCTCGTTTTAACATGTTATCGAAATACGGGTTGTTACATTACGTTCCCTAGAAACATTTGAATTCTTACTTCTTTTTCGACTAGTGTCTGGTTCAATTAATGGCAATTTACCAAACGTGAATCTTAAATCAGATAATTGCCTTAAACACTCCATCCCACTCAATGGTTTTGGTGGAAGACCATCCTCTTGCTTCCCATCGAATGACTCTGCATCATATCGAAACCTGTGTCTAATAGGTAAGAATCTTCGACTACCTAAAAAACCTTGTTTCTTACTACTGGGTAAACGTACTGAATGTGTTTGGTGATTGCAATGTGGACACGCAAGTTTACCAGACGTACTCGATCCCGATAAGTTTGCATATGCAGGTAAGTCATTTATAGTCCACAAAACAGCTGCCCTCATATTGAATGTTTGATTAGAGAAAACATCATAAGTATCAACACCAACTTCCCAAAGCTCTTTTAACTCATCTATCAATGGTTGCATGTACACATCATTGTCATTTCCAGGTTCATGAGGTCCTGGAATTAGCAAAGACATAAACAAAAATGGTTGCTTCAAGCACATCCATGGAGGAAGATTATATACAGTTATTATAACGGGTGAAGTGCTATGTTTACGGTTCATGTTCGAAAAAGGATTAAACCCATCACTTGCTATTCCTAGACGCACATTACGAATTTCCTTCGCAAAATCAGGATATACCAAATCCAAGTGTTTCCATGCCGGTGAGTCGGCCGGATGCCTCATAACACCATCGTTGGAACATGTTGAATGCCATATCATATGTTCAGCTGTATGCTTCGACATATATAATCTTTTTAATCGAGGAATCAAAGGGAAATAGCGGAGTACTTTAGCTGAAAATTTTCTATTACTATCGCTTTCAACTTCACTCGATTTATATCTTGATGTACCGCAATGAGAGCAAGCGCTCAAGTGTGATGTATGTTTCCAAAATAACATGCAATCATTTGGACAAGCATCTATTTTTTCATATGTGAGACCTAAATCATCGATAATTTTTTTAGCTTGCGCGGCTGACTTTGGCATACAATTATCATCTGGCAGCATATCTTTAAATGCTTCCAAGAATAGTGAAAAAGTTGCGTTGCTCACATTTCCCAAACACTTTATATGGTACAACTTTACAATTGCATCCAATTTCTTATGCTTACTACCATGATATAGTTCTTTATTAGCATCATCTAGCAACTTGTAAAATTTTTTTACTTCCGGTGTTTGACCTTCAAAAATAGGCGGTTGACTTGAAGAACCAACACTTTGTCCTGTCAAGGGTTGCACAAATGTTTCATTGAGAAAATCACGCATCTCGCTGCCAAATGCATCATTATACATATCTGTTTCCCTGTTTTCAACATGCCTATCATAAGGCATGGATTCCTCTTCACTTGTATAAGGTTCACCATGATGTGTCCAACGAGCTGTTCTATACAAGAGATCCATTCCATGCCAAAGAAGATGACCTTCTACCGTCTTCCTATCACGAAGATAGCGATTGCAACATTCTTACAAGGGCAAAATATTTTATCTTTCCGTATAGATTTGGCAAAAGCTTCATCTAGAAATAACTTCAGCTTATGTCTATACTCATCTGAACTACGATCTAAGTCTACCCAAGTTTTATCCATATTTCTAGTTGCTACCTATATAGCAAATTAAGCACACGCATTGTTAGTATAATTTCATAGCCGTTATTTATACGATAATAATATTTAAACATACTTATACAACGTTAAGCCACTATCTAAGCACAAAAAGTTTAAGAACACCAAAAGAACATTTGCAGAAAAATATTAAATTTCCTATAATATGCAATATGCATTTATTGTAATGTAATATGCATTTAAGAACACCAAAACAACAAAACTAATACTCAAATTGCTAAACCGAAAGTTAATGTATATTGTAATGTAATATGCATTTATGCATACAAATTACAAGTTATATGCAGATGCTAGAACCCATTTGCAAACAATTTGAAAGCTATGAGAAAATATTATATAATAAACATTTAAACAAGCAACTGATGTACAAGATCAAAATACATTTAGTAACATTAGGAGAAGAAAAGTAAAAAAGAAAAAAATAGAAAAAACTGAATTCAAGTGTTACCAATCAATGAAAGAAGCAAATATGTATACCTGCCTCTAAACATGCATCTCATAAAAAGATATAAAGGCGTGTTTGCACCTTCATTTGCCACTAATGCTATGTGGTCCCAAACATTAATCGCCACAAACTAAAACCCCTTGAAAACTTTAGAAAAAACAAAAGCTTTCTTATAAATGCATCCAATGCATAAGTATGGTGCAAGAAAAACAATCAAATAGTGTCATCTACAAGTACCCCTACTATACAAGATAAATACACGCATCCCTATTTTGTACTAAATAATGCAAAAATCATTCATTTATCTATTAAGTGAACAAATGAAAGCCTTTTTGCTGAATGAATAACACAAAGGTTCTACTTACTATAACAAACATAGGAAAGATGTTTGATCATCTCAAAAATCATATAAGGGCAAATTGCATCATATGCTACCCAAACAGACAAATACATAACTGAAATAAGTGTAATTCAATTTTTCATTTCATAAAAAAATACAACAAACTTTTATTTCTAAAATTAAACAATCAAAAGTAGATACGACAAACCACTTACAGAAAACAAAAACAATCCCTGATATACAAATACATAACTGAAACAAGTGAATTTCATTCCATTTTTCATTTCATATATGTAGGAATCGAAATTATCATTATTCAGGCATTGAGAGGTACCTTGTTTAAAGAATTAAAAATGAAATTGAAAGTGAACTAGAGCATAGCTTGTAAATCAAATTAAAAAATAAAACCTTCCACACTTTTGTAGTGTCGAGTAGTTAGGGTTTGTTAATCAACAGTGGAAAACTTAATTAGTATCCCAAATTAATTACATACCTTTGCCAACGAAATTCCCAATTAGAAAAGAGGAGCAAGCTTGCAGAGCGAAAATCATCAGCTGAAGGAGAAAAGAAGGTCATGCGGTAAGAGGGAAATAAAAAAAAAGAAGCAAGGGAAAGAAATCACTTTCCCAAAATTTTGCCGCTTTGTGAACTTGGAAATTGGGGCGGAGTCTTTTGCCCTTCCGTATGGAAATAAGGGCCAAATTTATTTTTGCCTTAATTGTCTATTAAAGGCAGATGCATTTGCCATTTATAATACCCAATAAAACGCTGAACCAATTTGTGCTTCTAACTATTGATTATTAAGGGCCAAACTTTATTTTAGCCCCTGATTAATGCCTCTAATACTAAGATAATTGGTAGTGGGAGCTGGTGATATTTCGAGAAGATAGGGAATATGCAGAGTCTAGATGGTTAGGATGGATGTGATATTTTTTGGTTTTGTATATTTGAGTTCCGCGTTTTTCGTTTCTTCAACTGTGAATGGAGAAATGATTGTAGCTAATTAGTAATTCAAAATGGTAACGTCATGTCAAGTTTTTTTTCCAATGTGTTGAATCCTTTTGAATATAAATTTTTATGAATGGATTGAAGAACAAGAAACACATGTTACTCATACTCTTCTATTAATCATGGATTGGTTAAAAAAATAAAAACAGTTTGGTAAAACCTGTCTTAGCAAAGATTATATTTTTAAAGATATGATTTTTTTTTTAAGTGAACTAAACACATGTTACTCATACCACGTTAAAAAATCATATCGTAGCACGGGTTCGTACACTCAAAACCAATATCTTCATCCTAATTATCCTGAAGATATAAGCCCTTCAATTTGAGTAACCTATGATGATGATTAGCAATCAACATAATGATATCTGTAAATAACAAAGTATATTACGCAAATCTAACCACAGAGAAAAAGAATATAATATAGTGAATTACAGTATAAGTTAAAAACTTAAAAGTCAATGGAGAGCCCTTTTTTAAATAATTTAAATAAATGAATGGTGTCTTACAAGATCTTAAAAGACAATAACCTATTTAAGTGTAAATATGTTCTCAAATAATAAAGACAAGTTATGAGTACATGTGTACCCGTGCTTCGCACACGGGACAGTGAAAATATTGTTGGTATACAGTAAATGTACGGAAATTTAAATAGGTGAGTTACAGTAAATTATAATAAGTATTTTGCAGTAAATGATAACAGTAAGCAGCATAATGAAATATATATGGAACAGTAGCTAAAGTCACATGAAGTGAAATAATTTCAACTTTAATTTTAAATATTAGGTTAGTTAAACAATTCGGATTTAGCTCATTAATAAATTATGAACAAAGATTTAGGATTGGGAAGGAGAAATGTAGCTAAATTAGTCCATCTTCAACTACTAAGATAGCTCTTGAACTCATATGAGACAGTGGTGGTACTGTCACTGCAATAAGCCACCTTTGGTATGTATATACCTGTGTGTTGAAATAAAAGAGCATGATGTAATCTATAGTAGCACAATATATTGTTAGAAGAGGCATTGTTAAAGGAATTACCGGAGAATGTTCTTATCGTTGATTGCTCATTTCTAAAAATACGCATATGTTACTCGCACAATATTTTAGAATCCTTTAACTTGTAAATTATGGTCTATAGTTATACTGAAACTAATAGAATACAGAACTTCAACTTTTTTGCCCCTGTTATTGAATAGTTGAGAACCGAGAGTTTGAAATGTTGCAACAACTGAACCACAAACATAGCATCTCATGGGCGGAAGCGAAAAAGAAAAAAAAACATATGAATCACTTGGTTTGATTACAACCATTGTTCAAGAAAGGACAACTGAAGCTTATATCAATCATTGAAACATAGAGAGGAGTGAGATGTTATCTCAGAATCAAATAGACAAAGGAAAACATCTCTATTACAAATGGATGAACGGATTATCATTCAGTATCCAACAAAGCATGACTGAAGTAAAGTAGAACAAAGATTGCTAAATTCGAGAACCTAAAACCTTGAGTTTTTTGTTATCATCACGCTTAAAATTACACTTAGGGAGCAGCCGAATGAAAAAACATTACTGATAGAAAGCAACCAAATAGCAACAACTCTATTCCATCCAGTCAGCTTTTGGCCTTTTGCCTATTCATGCACATGATTGTAGGCAAACACACTAATTATATCATGGAGGCTGTATAATGGACATTGGGTGATAAATGTTCAGTACCAAAATTATTTAAAAATAAAAAAATATGAAATTTAGAATCACATGAATGCTCAATATCAAAAACCAAAATATTCCCTCAAATTATAAAATGTAAAATACCAGACGAACTTGAGAGTAATTACACTAACAAACTTTAAGCCAAGCCGTTCATACCATTTGTAATGTCCCGCATTTTTATCGGTTATATATTTGAATATTTAAATCAGTTTAAATATCGAATTCTTAATATAAGTGGATTTAAATATTAATTAAAACGAAGTTGAACGTATAAAAATATATATTAAATATAATCGAGCTCATAACGACACTGTAGTTCGTAATTTAACATTTTGAACTTCAATTGAGCATACAGGATCCGTTATAAGTCGGATTTCTACAAAACAAGAAACGGTCAAATCCGTTGAACTGTATTTCTCTAATGGAAGTAGAAAATCGAGATTTCGAATTATATATTGAAAGTTATGTCCAAATTGAATATTCAGGAAAACAGCGGTATATTCGTTTTTGGCCATAACGGTTTATTTGAAATAACTACACACCGGATTCGAATTTGGACAAGGTTCTTTTGAGGCGTAGTGATAATTTAATTTTTAGATTTTTTCTGAAATTTTTAATTAATTAAATAAGCAACTTTTTATTTGGAGTATTTTGCACCCTATAGCGATGTTTTTGGGTTTCAAAATATGAGTTAATCTACCGGTATTATTATATTTTGGGGATCAGGGCACCTCGATAGACACAACAGTATTTTTATTTCTGTCTGTAGTGGTCCATAAAACAATGTAAATGTGTGTAATGAAGACCGGAAAACTTCACTTTGGGAGCAATACTTATTTTCTTGAATATATAGTAACTTCGCTTGCTCAAATACTAATCTGACCTATCCATTTTCCATATATTTAAACGTTCTACCTTATAGTTTGAGAATGGGAAAGCTCCTCACACTTGGTATCCAAATACCATATTATAAAGCGTATACACGTCAACTGTCATTCATTTTAAGCCTATCCTTTATACATGGCTATCCTAAACTTTAGGTGCTATAGCAAATCATGTTTCGAAATATTAAATGCAACATATACATAAATATTTAGATATGTCTGTACGTTCTCTCCACCTTTTCCTTTGATGTAAAGTAATAGGGGATATCCTCTCTGGAATTGACCTTATGCACTGAAACCACCTAGCCTAATCTGATTATAGAACCGTATGTCATGAAGTTGAAGTGAGAGTTCGGCTAGCCTAATAGACTTTGAGATGAAGATTCAAAACAACAACCTACCGTCGCAAAACGCAGACATCCTTTCACACAGCATGCTTATATTTTTGAGAAATAACACTGTACTGTATGTTTACTTATTTAGTAACATCGCTCACATGCCTATGACTTTGACGCACGTGCCTAAACCATGCTGCAACCCATATTTTAGTGTTCTGTGCTTAAGGAAACCGTGGAGACAAAGTAGTTTACACAGCCCACCTATGTTCTGTCCTTGAAGCCGACCTATATATGTACTAATGCCTTGGCACCCAAGCTTTTCAATTCTATAAATACGGAAGCAATTCACTCGTTAGTTTCATTTTCAGGAAATCCATAATTTGTGCTTTCAATGGCTATAAAACAAATATATAAAGAAAGAAAAAAAAAACGAAAGCTGGCTAAAGGGTGCAGGATGTGGTGAAGTAGGATAGCTTGGGTGGATGGGGACTGTGGAGTCGGGCGAGAAGGCCAGTAGGGTGAGCGTGTATTAGTTGTATTGTGTGGGATGAAGGAAGTGTTAAATGATGGCACAGTTGCTTTGAAGGAGTACAGTACCAACAAAAGGACAGTATTGTTTTGGTGTTTGCGGCATTCAAAACATGAATAGATGGACGTAAGGTGGCATGGGATGTGATGTGCGATGGGTTTGAAGGACGTGGAGCCGAAGTAGTCAATGGAGATATATAATTTGTGCTGTGAAGACGGAATGTTATGTGTGCAGAAGGTTATACACCGGAAAGAAGGATGTGCGGTCGGGCCTAGTGGGAGATGGGCCATTTCAGAGAGAAAAGGATCATGAATGGTATGGTTAGAAGTGAAGCAGCGTTTATGATGGAAGAAAAAGAAGAGTACTGGAAATGATATCTTGAAAGGGGAAAAGGCACGTTATTGTTCAGACGGGTAAAAGTCATAAACAAAATAAAGCAAAGAGCAAATAAGTTGGGTACGGTTTTAAACTAAGATGCGGGCTAGTCATAAATTGTTCGCTAAGACGAGAACGTCAGTAAGTAAGAGGAAGCAAGGAACGACGCAAATCGTTATTTAACGGTTAACGCGCCAAGGTGAGTAAATTCACTAACTCTCTTTTTATTTAAAATATTTTAATTATATTTTAAATAATGGTTGAATGCTGTGTGATGGTTGTTTAGGCAGATTATGGTTAAATTGGTTGAATTATATATCGTTGCATATGTACCCATCACCGGTTGGATATTGATTCCATCAGTATGGAATCAGTGATAATTGTTTGACTAACATTTGTGGATGCGGAAACCGGTTGGAGGGATTCAACCGGATTCTTCAATATTTATATGTACTGTTTATGTACTGTTTGAACTGTGTTGAATGAAAGTTCAACGTTATGTTGATTTAGTAAATAAACGATATTGATTTAGAAAGTGGCAACAGTCGACCATAAACACATCGTTTTGTTAAGAAATTGGTTGACCGTCAAGCAAATCAACGAAGTTCAATTATAAAAATTTTATCTTTATAATTGAAGCAAAATTATAAATTTTAATAGAAGTTCTATTATAAACTGGTATTTTTAATACCGTGAGTTAGATATAAATTGATTCGAGTTTAAATAGGAAGAATCGATTATTTATTATTTCTAAATAACAGAAATTGAATCTTGATTAAACAAGGAGGCGATAACTTGTTTTAAGTATATCAAAAACAAGTAGTCGATTTTAAAGATGCTTATGAAATAAAGTATAATTCTATGATTGGAGTATGATCGTATTTGAAATAAGGGTAGTAAAACGAGTCTAGATTCCTATTGCGAAATGATATTTTAATAAAGATGAACGGTGGTCAGAAAGTAAACATTTTGTAAGTAAATATTTCTATTTGAGTTAAACTAAATTGATCTGATTAACGAGAAGTTTAGAAATGGAGTTTTGAAATGTTTTTCCAACATTAATAATGTGTATTTTCTAAAAGTACAGAAAATAAGAAAGGTAAGGAAGATGGAAATGTTCTAGATATTAAATAAATGTATATCTTCTAGAATGTGGGTGAACAAGTGCTATAATATTTGAAAATGGGTTTTTCAAAGAAGTATGAGGTTAAACAGTTTTGGAAATATCTCGAAAAATATGAATAATGAAATATTAGAAAGTACCGAGATTGGGAAATGGTTTGATGGATGTTTATTTTCCCTTTGGTAGTCAAAACACCGACTATCAAAGATTTTTGTAACGGAAAGAGATGTCAAGATTTTGTAATGAAAAGAGATGTTAAGAATTTGTAACGGAAAGAGGTGTTGAGATTAATTATAAAGTGGAATATAGTAGCATATTGCAAGTCTCAGAACTATAGCAGTAAAGTAACGCTGTTGACTAGGCTTAAGCGTGACTGTTATGTCAAGATTAGTTATAAAGGGATATAGCAGCGTATAGCAAGTTTGAACTGTAACGATAAATGAAACGCTGCTAACCAAACTTAAGCGTGATGTTTATATACAGTAGCACTTCCTAGGGAAGGAAACAGCTTGTTTTGAAATTCACTTATTCAAAAGTAATAAGTAATGACGTTGTCCAAAGAAATATAAGAACGAATGTTAAATAAAAGTGCCTGTGATTTGTGTGATATTGGTTGTACATTGAATGGATGTTGTTTTTACTTCGATAGTTAAATAACCGACTATCGAAGTGTTTTGACCATCGTTGTCTATACGGGGAGACCGGTTGGATATATTATCCGAGAACCACTCCGTATAGGCATAAGCGCTGCAAATTTTGCTGAAGAAAATTGAAGACGGAGTGGAATGCAAGGATTGTCCTGTTCAGAATGGTGCTTTCTGTTTGTCCAGACCCAGGACAACTTGTATGGATGAATGCCTGACAGCGTATTCTTAGAAGATCACCTAAGACGTTCTTTTCAAGATATTACGTCTGGTGGCGGAGAAATTCGTTTCTCTTGGCTTTTATACCCGTAATATTTTGGGAAGATCAGCTAGTGATTTGACGGGTTTGACGATGTGGCATTCAAAGTGAATGGTGGCCAGATGTCCTAAAAGGTAGACGTAGCCTCAAGCTTCACAACTGGGAAATGACAAAAATCGGGCAGGCAGCATGGCTATGTGGGTCGCACCCATTAGGGTGTATAATCACCTATCTAGAGAAATTCCTTTTGTTTCTAAATCTATCGATTCTGCCCATTCGGGAAACGGTGGTTTGAGTCCAACCGTTGGTGATATACATTCGATACACTCAAGCGAAATGAGTGGTCGGTCATGTGTGGGCCGGGTTGCAAGACGTTCTTGTTGAACCCAGATGTATTCGCCTCTAGAGATACATCATCGGAAGGTGGTCCCATACCTTGTCATAGTTGGAATCCAATCTCCAATAAGCGCCCTGCGGGTTTTGATTTTATACTATGTATGTAGAGCGTGAGATGCAAGCGTTCTACTATTTGGTTATTTATTTGATTAGACATTATTATAATATCACTGGATTTTGATATCAAAATATTTTGGGTTATAGTAAGGTAAAAGCCGTCCATGTTTATGTGTGGATTGGTCTTACTATTATCCTTTTTGTTTCAAAAAGGATTTTCAAAGTTAAGCCATATGGTTGGAGTTTACTCACACCAGTCCCATGACTGACCCAGAGTTTATTTTGTTTTGTTTTTCCTAAACTCTTGGGTGCCCAAATTTGTACGGGCAGTCAAGTGTTTCAGGCTTTACAAATACACTTGGAGGAGCTTGAAGCAGGAGGCTTCACCGGCAGTTATATAAAGTTATTTCCGCTGTATCAAATGTTATGTTGTACTCTGATAATGGTATGTATATACAATACAGTTTTGTATTCCAAAGTTATGTTATATAATGTATTTTATTCGTTCCGCTGTGAGATTCGTGTTTACTCTGATTATGTTCAGCTGTGTTCTTCTTCTTCTCCTATTCTATTAGTTCTATCTTTTCTATCTCATCCTCTAACTTCTTTCTATTAATGGTCCGGTATTTTCGATGTCTGAACAGTCGACGCTGGGTTTTGTGTCGATTTTCGGAGTCGAAAATCCCGGGTCGTTACAGTTGGTATCAGAGCTGAAGGTTAAGTGATTACCTTGGCTCTGTGGCGTGACTCAATAGAGATAAGGTTAGCAGTACCTTAGATTGAGTTTGAGTGTATATATATGAGCGCGTATTTGTAAATTAATATAAAAACTGTTTTATATCGTGTTGACTGGTCAGTCGAGAGGTTTATGAATTCTGGTCGAAACAGTAATGCAAACTGTGTCGATAGGTGTTTCTAAACTCTTGAACAGAGCAATTCGACACGGTATGTTTTGGAGAAGAGGGTGAATGAAATAGTCTTACCCGAAATATATTTTGATATAAAGAAAACATATATATTGGAATTATCTAGTATATATTGAATGTGTTGGGTGAACTTAAGATCGAATAAGATTTATAATTGAATTGGTTATATAAATAACCAATCGAAATATTTTATACATATAATATGTAAAATCAGATGAACTGAATCTGAAATTTAAACCAAAATTTGAATAAAAATTTTGAAACATGAAAATGTTTGTAAATGAAATTTGAATTAAATATATGGAATTTTAAGATCCTGGGGAAATTTTAAAATATTATCCAAGTTTCGAAAAGATATTTTTGAAGTAATTTCAAATAAAAGTATTTGAATATGAGTTTTGAAAGTGATATAGTATTGAACTCACTTTGATCGCTGGGAAATAAATTCCGATGATGAAGTCGACCATTATCTGTATTCATTTTCGAGTGCTAAGTGAAGGATTACTACCAAAAGGTTTTGTTTTTGAAGTGTTTTGGGAAAACACATTGTCAGAAATTCAAATGTTTGAATGGCCATGTTGTAGGTATATATGTGTATATGATCTCAAACTGATTGGAAATGAAAATCCCAGGTATTTGATTTCTGAAATTTAAATTTTATTTATGAAGTATATAAACAGAGAATTTAAATAAGTCCAATAAAATTTGAGTTGAATTGAAGCCAAGTAGGTGGAAAATGCACTAGAATAAGGATTTGATTTGGCAAAGTAGTTGAGTTTTGAAATGAGATTGGGAATGGAACCGAACTTGGTTTGGAAATTTGATTATTTGGAATTGGAATTGAACTGGAGTTTGAAAAAGAAATTTGAGTTGGGATGTAAGAGAATTATTGATTGAAAATAAACTGACTGGAAATCAGTTGGAGATGCATTTGGGTATGCTGAATGGATTGCAAATGAAAGCGAGAAGGTTAGATGCCCAATAAATAGAGAAGGCCAGAGTGGCATGTTGTAGTAGTACTGAATGAACCGTGCAGCAGAGAGGCTGACGAAATTCTCCGAAAATTTAAGTGTTAGAAAATTTTCAGAATTTTGAAAATTTTCATTACAAAGAAGGGAATTAATATTTTGATCAGTTCAGTTGAAAACTGAAATTATGAAGTAAACCAAAAGAATTTTTAACATATTTACAACAGAAATTGTAGCATTTTTCCTACTTTAGCAATTTCGAGGACGAAATTATTTTAAGGGGGAAGGAATGTAATGTCCCGCATTTTTATCGGTTATATATTTGAATATTTAAATCAGTTTAAATATCGAATTCTTAATATAAGTGGATTTAAATATTAATTAAAACGAAGTTGAACGTATAAAAATATATATTAAATATAATCGAGCTCATAACGACACTGTAGTTCGTAATTTAACATTTTGAACTTCAATTGAGCATACAGGATCCGTTATAAGTCGGATTTCTACAAAACAAGAAACGGTCAAATCCGTTGAACTGTATTTCTCTAATGGAAGTAGAAAATCGAGATTTCGAATTATATATTGAAAGTTATGTCCAAATTAAATATTCAGGAAAACAGCGGTATATTCGTTTTTGGCCATAACGGTTTATTTGAAATAACTACACACCGGATTCGAATTTGGACAAGGTTCTTTTGAGGCGTAGTGATAATTTAATTTTTAGAATTTTTCTGAAATTTTTAATTAATTAAATAAGCAACTTTTTATTTGGAGTATTTTGCACCCTATAGCGATGTTTTTGGGTTTCAAAATATGAGTTAATCTACCGGTATTATTATATTTTGGGGATCAGGGCACCTCGATAGACACAACAGTATTTTTATTTCTGTCTGTAGTGGTCCATAAAACAATGCAAATGTGTGTAATGAAGACCGGAAAACTTCACTTTGGGAGCAATACATATTTTCTTGAATATATAGTAACTTCGCTTGCTCAAATACTAATCTGACCTATCCATTTTCCATATATTTAAACGTTCTACCTTATAGTTTGAGAATGGGAAAGCTCCTCACACTTGGTATCCAAATACCATATAATAAAGCGTATACACGTCAACTGTCATTCATTTTAAGCCTATCCTTTATACATGGCTATCCTAAACTTTAGGTGCTATAGCAAATCATGTTTCGAAATATTAAATGCAACATATACATAAATATTTAGATATGTCTGTACGTTCTCTCCACCTTTTCCTTTGCTGTAAAGTAATAGGGGATATCCTCTCTGGAATTGACCTTATGCACTGAAGCCACCTAGCCTAATCTGATTATAGAACCGTATGTCATGAAGTTGAAGTGAGAGTTCGGCTAGCCTAATAGACTTTGAGATGAAGATTCAAAACAACAACCTACCGTCGCAAAACGCAGACATCCTTTCACACAGCATGCTTATATTTTCGAGAAATAACACTGTACTGTACGTTTACTTATTTAGTAACATCGCTCACATGCCTATGACTTTGACGCACGTGCCTAAACCATGCTGCAACCCATATTTTAGTGTTCTGTGCTTAAGGAAACCGTGGAGACAAAGTAGTTTACACAGCCCACCTATGTTCTGTCCTTGAAGCCGACCTATATATGTACTAATGCCTTGGCACCCAAGCTTTTCAATTCTATAAATACGGAAGCAATTCACTCGTTAGTTTCATTTTCAGGAAATCCAAAATTTGTGCTTTCGATGGCTATAAAACAAATATATAAAGAAAGGAAAAAAAAAACGAAAGCTGGCTAAAGGGTGCAGGATGTGGTGAAGTAGTATAGCTTGGGTGGATGGGGACTGTGGAGTCGGGCGAGAAGGCCAGTAGGGTGAGCGTGTATTAGTTGTATTGTGTGGGATGAAGGAAGTGTTAAATGATGGCACAGTTGCTTTGAAGGAGTACGGTACCAACAAAAGGACAGTATTGTTTTGGTGTTTGCGGCATTCAAAACATGAATAGATGGACGTAAGGTGGCATGGGATGTGCTGTGCGATGGGTTTGAAGGACGTGGAGCCGAAGTAGTCAATGGAGATATATAATTTGTGCTGTGAAGACGGAATGTTATGTGTGCAGAAGGTTATACACCGGAAAGAAGGATGTGCGGTCGGGCCTAGTGGGAGATGGGCCATTTCAGAGAGAAAAGGATCATGAATGGTATGGTTAGAAGTGAAGCAGCGTTTATGATGGAAGAAAAAGAAGAGTACTGGAAATGATATCTTGAAAGGGGAAAAGGCACGTTATTGTTCAGACGGGTAAAAGTCATAAACAAAATAAAGCAAAGAGCAAATAAGTTGGGTACGGTTTTAAACTAAGATGCGGGCTAGTCATAAATTGTTCGCTAAGACGAGAACGTCAGTAAGTAAGAGGAAGCAAGGAACGACGCAAATCGTTATTTAACGGTTAACGCGCCAAGGTGAGTAAATTCACTAACTCTCTTTTTATTTAAAATATTTTAATTATATTTTAAATAATGGTTGAATGCTGTGTGATGGTTGTTTAGGCAGATTATGGTTAAATTGGTTGAATTATATATCGTTGCATATGTACCCATCACCGGTTGGATATTGATTCCATCAGTATGGAATCAGTGATAATTGTTTGACTAACATTTGTGGATGCGGAAACCGGTTGGAGGGATTCAACCGGATTCTTCAATATTTATATGTACTGTTTATGTACTGTTTGAACTGTGTTGAATGAAAGTTCAACGTTATGTTGATTTAGTAAATAAACGATATTGATTTAGAAAGTGGCAACAGTCGACCATAAACACATCGTTTTGTTAAGAAATAGGTTGACCGTCAAGCAAATCAACGAAGTTCAATTATAAAAATTTTATCTTTATAATTGAAGCAAAATTATAAATTTTAATAGAAGTTCTATTATAAACTGGTATTTTTAATACCGTGAGTTAGATATAAATTGATTCGAGTTTAAATAGGAAGAATCGATTATTTATTATTTCTAAATAACAGAAATTGAATCTTGATTAAACAAGGAGGCGATAACTTGTTTTAAGTATATCAAAAACAAGTAGTCGATTTTAAAGATGCTTATGAAATAAAGTATAATTCTATGATTGGAGTATGATCGTATTTGAAATAAGGGTAGTAAAACGAGTCTAGATTCCTATTGCGAAATGATATTTTAATAAAGATGAATGGTGGTCAGAAAGTAAACATTTTGTAAGTAGATATTTCTATTTGAGTTAAACTAAATTGATCTGATTAACGAGAAGTTTAGAAATGGAGTTTTGAAATGTTTTTCCAACATTAATAATGTGTATTTTCTAAAAGTACAGAAAATAAGAAAGGTAAGGAAGATGGAAATGTTCTAGATATTAAATAAATGTATATCTTCTAGAATGTGGGTGAACAAGTGCTATAATATTTGAAAATGGGTTTTTCAAAGAAGTATGAGGTTAAACAGTTTTGGAAATATCTCGAAAAATATGAATAATGAAATATTAGAAAGTGCCGAGATTGGGAAATGGTTTGATGGATGTTTATTTTCCCTTTGGTAGTCAAAACACTGACTATCAAAGATTTTTGTAACGGAAAGAGATGTCAAGATTTTGTAATGAAAAGAGATGTTAAGAATTTGTAACGGAAAGAGGTGTTGAGATTAATTATAAAGTGGAATATAGTAGCATATTGCAAGTCTCAGAACTATAGCAGTAAAGTAACGCTGCTGACTAGGCTTAAGCGTGACTGTTATGTCAAGATTAGTTATAAAGGGATATAGCAGCGTATAGCAAGTTTGAACTGTAACGATAAATGAAACGCTGCTAACCAAACTTAAGCGTGATGTTTATATACAGTAGCACTTCCTAGGGAAGGAAACAGCTTGTTTTGAAATTCACTTATTCAAAAGTAATAAGTAATGACGTTGTCCAAAGAAATATAAGAACGAATGTTAAATAAAAGTGCCTTTGATTTGTGTGATATTGGTTGTACATTGAATGGATGTTGTTTTTACTTCGATAGTTAAATAACCGACTATCGAAGTGTTTTGACCATCGTTGTCTATACGGGGAGACCGGTTGGATATATTATCCGAGAACCACTCCGTATAGGCATAAGCGCTGCAAATTTTGCTGAAGAAAATTGAAGACGGAGTGGAATGCAAGGATTGTCCTGTTCAGAATGGTGCTTTCTGTTTGTCCAGACCCAGGACAACTTGTATGGATGAATGCCTGACAGCGTATTCTTAGAAGATCACCTAAGACGTTCTTTTCAAGATATTACGTCTGGTGGCGGAGAAATTCGTTTCTCTTGGCTTTTATACCCGTAATATTTTGGGAAGATCAGCTAGTGATTTGACGGGTTTGACGATGTGGCATTCAAAGTGAATGGTGGCCAGATGTCCTAAAAGGTAGACGTAGCCTCAAGCTTCACAACTGGGAAATGACAAAAATCGGGCAGGCAGCATGGCTATGTGGGTCGCACCCATTAGGGTGTATAATCACCTATCTAGATAAATTCCTTTTGTTTCTAAATCTATCGATTCTGCCCATTCGGGAAACGGTGGTTTGAGTCCAACCGTTGGTGATATACATTCGATACACTCAAGCGAAATGAGTGGTCGGTCATGTGTGGGCCGGGTTGCAAGACGTTCTTGTTGAACCCAGGTGTATTCGCCTCTAGAGATACATCATCGGAAGGTGGTCCCATACCTTGTCATAGTTGGAATCCAATCTCCAATAAGCGCCCTGCGGGTTTTGATTTTATACTATGTATGTAGAGCGTGAGATGCAAGCGTTCTACTATTTGGTTATTTATTTGATTAGACATTATTATAATATCACTGGATTTTGATATCAAAATATTTTGGGTTATAGTAAGGTAAAAGCCGTCCATGTTTATGTGTGGATTGGTCTTACTATTATCCTTTTTGTTTCAAAAAGGATTTTCAAAGTTAAGCCATATGGTTGGAGTTTACTCACACCAGTCCCATGACTGACCCAGAGTTTATTTTGTTTTGTTTTTCCTAAACTCTTGGGTGCCCAAATTTGTATGGGCAGTCAAGTGTTTCAGGCTTTACAGATACACTTGGAGGAGCTTGAAGCAGGAGGCTTCACCGGCAGTTATATAAAGTTATTTCCGCTGTATCAAATGTTATGTTGTACTCTGATAATGGTATGTATATACAATACAGTTTTGTATTCCAAAGTTATGTTATATAATGTATTTTATTCGTTCCGCTGTGAGATTCGTGTTTACTCTGATTATGTTCAGCTGTGTTCTTCTTCTTCTCCTATTCTATTAGTTCTATCTTTTCTATCTCATCCTCTAACTTCTTTCTATTAATGGTCCGGTATTTTCGATGTCTGAACAGTCGACGCTGGGTTTTGTGTCGATTTTCGGAGTCGAAAATCCCGGGTCGTTACACCATTCAACTGGAAAAAAGTTAACATTCTTGCACTGGTAGTAGTATAAAAGGATTTTGCAATAATTTCTTTAAATTGTAATAAATATCAAATGAAAATTTATACTCTTAGACCACTGAAGTAAGCAAGATCAATTTTTTTTTGCAAGGTAAGCAAGATTAATTTCCTTGTACATTTAAGTTAGTAAACCGGCATATCATATTTAAGTGCCTCCCAAAAATGAGGGCATGTCATACCACATTTGCATGCAGTGAACACCTCTGGTTATTTTACATTCATGAATTTCAATGTTAAATTAGCTGCAAAATTTTCTTCAAAATCCTGGAAATGAAGAAGCAATTTGACATAATTAGTGGATTTCACAAACTTGGGAGTAGTTGATATGTTTAGACCATGAAGGATCGGCTTCAAGCAACAGGCAACGTAAATGAACCAAGCTTAGAGAAAAACATTTTTCAAACCATTCATATGTATCAAAGTGGATGAAATTCAATTAATATTGTAATAAGCAAATAGAAGAACCAAAATTTATAATCTGATACTCATGAGGTAAGGAATACAAATTTAAGCATATCTCTAAAGCTGTTAGTCTCTTAGGTAACATTTAAATGCCTCCTAAATAATGAATGCATGGCATTCCACATCACCCTACGTTGAACAAACCAGGAATGAAAGTCACATGCTGTTAAAAGAAAAGAAAAATCATTATCTGTCTACTATTGCACTGCAACCTTAACAATTTGAAATGAAGATTACTTGGGAAAAAATAGGGGAAAAAACCGAAGAACTATAGCAAAATACATAAACATGGCATTTACCATGGTCTGTTTTTCTCTGTTTTTAAATAAAAATCTATGGACCAACAGTTCGGAACCTGAATGTGATTGTAGTATACACTTATAAAAAGTCAACTGGTCATAGAATGCTTTTAGAATTTTAGGGAAAAAGGAGCGGGAGGGATCATAATAGCCAAAGTTGAGCAAGATGAAATGATGTATAGTGATGCCTAAAGTACACCATAGCATACAAATGGAATTGTAGCCAGTAAACTAAGGTTAGAGTGATGTTTGAGCACACAACTACTTTTCAGTCTTCATGGTTTGCTGGAAAAAACCAGAAATTGTTTGGAACCTGCATATAGAATAGACTATATGAAATGCATAAAATATATGTTTCTGAATATGGTATTCGTCCACGTAATGCCAAGTAAAAAGTTCTTTCTAAGCATGACACCATGTACAGAGAATAAGACAGTACAACGTAGATGAGGACATTATATTCACAACGATATCATATAGTCAAAATATAATATTTCTATTGTATTAATTATTTTATGGGTATGGTAAGTGTGTAGAATACAACTATTAAAAGCACATTAGTAAGCAACCTGCATCGGACTTTTTATTTGAAAATAGCCGAGGTATAATTAACAAAAACTCCTCAAATTGCATTCCATTTAGTTGTAGTTTAATACCTACAAAATTCTAAATCTTTTTATCTAACTGAACACATTCAGTGGCTTATAATTTGAAGGAGGGCGCACTAAGTTGGGAATCACATAGGGTCTGAACATAGCGCAAAAATAAAAAAATAAAAAAAATCTGAACAAAAGCTGATAGTATCAATCACCAAAACATACAGAATAATGAAACATTTATTCAGTCAATCCAACTTGGTTACCTTAATCATTCCCATTGTTGAACATGTCAACCCCCATGCAATAGCAGTGTCATACCCAAGTTGTCTCATTTTACGTTGATTAATCTCCTGCATTCTCATGTCCTCATCGTTTAGTGTACTTCAACACTATCGGTTTGTATATATTGCTTAGTAAAATATACATAAAATTCTAGAGCATATGAACTTCTGCTATGCAGTTTAATCTCAATATTCAGTTTGCGGTAGTTTGGTAAGTCATGAAAATTTTAATATCTTACTGCTTAACAACATGAAATTCATGGATCGTTAATAGTGAAACTCAAATTCTAAAAATTTGATACTGCATTTCATGAAAATGAATTATACAAATTTCCATCAACTTAAAAATATTTAAACACAAATATGGCTAAAATGTATTATCAAGACAATGAGAAGCAATCTTAGTCACAAATACAACTCTACGTGACCATGGAATTTTGTGTATAAAGGTACAATGCAATGTGCAAGTACCCATGGAATCACAAAGGATGAAACAAAGAAATGTTTATTTTGAAACATCAGAAGTTCGTGAAGATAAGATTATTACAGTGTAAAACTTACAGTGTGCATTGTTTTGCTTTGTACACATATTGTTTCAATTGAACCGAAAACAAAAGATTATGTTTGCATGTTTGATCTATATCTCACTATAGCCATTAACAAACGAAAACTTGAATACAATTTAACAAAATGAATTTACACATGAATATTGAGGGAGTCTCTTAGTTATAACCAATATATGTGTAAGCTAGCAAATAATACTAAATTAACCATAAAAAGGATATTTACAGGATGCAACAATTATGTTTATTTGTAAATTTACTTTAAGATTGTGCATCATACATAACTAATCTCCACCAATCTGCACATTACACATTAATCAGACTTAAAGAGATTTTTTTCCAAGGATACCCTTTTGTGTTAGAAAGTTAAAAAAATAACAAATTGTTTAGGCCTTTATGCAGCTGTCTAAAAGCATCTCTAGCAGAACATTGGATTTCAGGAGGAAAAATATAAAAAGAATGTCGGTTTATTCCATGGGTGTGGGAGAAAATCGACCTAGTTATCTTTTTTAAAGGCAAGATCTTGGTTTTGATAAAAATAAATCACTACATAAATCAGGAGAAGAACAGTTACCTTTCAGGACATCCATTGTAATCGCCTTTCCTGATATCAGAAAAATCAGTTTAGATAAAAACCATTCCAAGAACAAATATCGAAATGATTGTTTATATAAAAACATTAACAAATATCATTTACATAGTAATAGTTAATTCAACCTAAATATAACAGTAAGGTCATTACCATTTGACCAAAAAAGGTTGGCCCCCAAATGTGTATTTCTTATTTTATTGAAGCAGCATAAATGGGGTATGCATACTTTACAATTATAACTTGCTTTTAATTGCTAAGCTTAGTCTTTGAACATTAAGTGAAGAACCATTGTTGGACTAATATAAGAAAGCAATACATAAAATCATTAAACATAACAAACAAATGTTTGTCAAAAGAAATAGTAATCAATAAAGTGACCTGCATAAATAAAGTCAATAAATAGAAATCAATAAAGTGACCCGCATAATCCCAATCAATGACTGTTTTATTATCTATTATAATATAAATCAAAATATTTATTGTTAATCAATACCTTTAAATCAAACTTCATGTTTGAAATCAAAAGTAAAAATGTTACTACTTGGCAACCTTATAAACACAACGACTGATGTAAATTAAGCACGAAGACGTTTTCTTTAGCTTGATCAGTCTAGGATAATTTATCCATGATAAAATTGCTATTTTAGGATTATTATATGCATTATAAAAGCATATATCTTAATTTGTATTATACCTTTTATATTTAATCAAATTAAACTTGATATTGCAAGCTAACTTGCATTCTACTCATATGATACAGTATAAGTTAAGTAAGACTGCCTTCATTTATGTTAATGCTTCTAGGTTGATATAGGTTATTATTTTGAATAAAATGTGTAGAAATGAATAGTCAAATTACATAAATAAATTGTGGTCTTTCCCACGTGTTAGGAAGAACTTCAAATAAGTCGTTCAATGATGTATCTAACACATTCTTAGATGATCATTAAAACTGGCGCACCAAAAAGGAAAACAAACATATATTTATGCATATCCAAAAAGTAACAACAAACACAGATTCATAGAAGCACACAATATAACCCCTAATAAAACATATTCAAATTTGATGTATATAGCATCTATTTGGCATGGCAAGCTAGAATCGGTTTTGTATAGTTGTAGAAATCCCATGAATCAAAAGCAGAACAATCAATGAGAAACACCTGCATTCAATCTTAGGGAAGAGAAATTACTAATAATGCTGAGCAGTGAGTGTACAGTAATAATTCTTACTATTCTTCTAAAGCAAGGGAGCAAATATTATTGATGCTGAAAACTAATAGGGAGCAAATGTTTGGAGGAAACAGGTAAGAGAAGGCAAACAATTATTAATCAACCAAAAAGAAGAATAATAATTTGTATTGCTGCTACAAAAGCAACAGGCTAAAAGAAGGCTTTTTATTGCATTGATGTATGTAGTAGCTTTTAGTGACCTATGCACAGCTAAAATTTTTAATAATTACCAAGGCAGAAAGAAATGTATATGTAATATAGATTAAGGTGAAGTCGGTCATGGAATAAAGAAACTTGCTAGCTACTTTAGACTCCTTGTTGCCGGTACTTACATGGTTAAAGTATTTCATCAATTCCTCTGCCAAGTTGTTGTAAACAATTTTGTTTATGCCTAGTTTCTTGATTTGTGTATTGCTTTT
Organism: Allium sativum; assembly: GCA_030737875.1. Classification (NCBI taxonomy): domain Eukaryota; kingdom Viridiplantae; phylum Streptophyta; class Magnoliopsida; order Asparagales; family Amaryllidaceae; genus Allium; species Allium sativum. The sequence goes on from CM060912.1 coordinate 138,292,345, forward strand.
AATAACTAAGGCAATTCAAATACTTGAATCTACAATTTTATTTGAATATTGCTTTCTACTTGGTAATTTGCATGACATTGATGAAATTTTTAAGTTAATGGCTACTTATGGTTTTATAAGGGAACGTATTTTTTTAAATATGATCGAATTGCTAGATCCATGTGATAGTGTTCATAAAAGAATAAACAAAACAAAATAAAGAATATATAATGGCTCTTAATGCATTAAGTTATTTATAGCTAGCCATAGTATAGAAACAACAAAGAATGTCGCACATTTCACTATGAACTATTTACTTGATTTTAGTCCTTCCAATTTAGATTTGAGTAAAGGTCCATTCAAATTTAGGCTGATATCATTCTTGAAATTTTGCAGGTTCGAACCTTTATTCTGATTGGTTACCTATTTGCCTATGTTTTAAAATTTATATCACTGTCTGTTACCTAGCAACATTGTGTAAGTTAGTTCGCTAAAAAAGAGCGTGTGATTTAGGAAAAAGACCTATTTTAGACTCGATTATGCATTGCTCAGATATTCGACTTATTAGATTGTGCCTTCCTATATTTTAGATTCTGATTCTTGATCGGCCTAAAATGAATTACTCATTTACATCGGTTCATATTATCAAATATTTAAGAAATTAATTAAATTTATTATTATGATTGATGGTTGTCCACCTGTCTTGCATTTATATCTGTCATGCTATAGGATACTTATCGAAAATTTTAAATATTACCATGAATACATGCTCTTTATGTTTTAAACAGTAGCTTCTTATTTAGCATCCAAAATAAAATTTGACATGCTAGTTTCTTTGTATGCGTATGTAATATGTGATAATGCATTAATAAAATAATTAATTGTGCATTTAAGATCCATATAGTTTGATTGGTACGTTCATATCACATTTACTACCTACATGTACATCATTTTAAAAAACATTGTTGTCTCCATCCCCACTTAATATAATATGAATATTTATCATCCACTTTCATATTCTCCTATTTTATTTTTCCTATTGATTCTATCTTGATTGTCTTGTGTAAGATGACTAAATTAAAGTTATCATTTCTGTGACTACAGCCTACAGGATTCTACATTGCATAATACTTGGTCTTCACCAAATTAATCATCGACTTCCTTTATATAGTTCATTAATTTTGGTTTAGAATAATGTTATATGAACTAAATTATGAACTTTACACATCACTTCCACCATCGAACAGAAAAATAATTATATGCAAAAACTTTACTGGCTTTAGATGGTCTAAAAAATGGAATGCGATTTCAAATGAGATCATAGAATAACTTATAGTTCAAATTAAAAAAATTGAAGTGGGAACATAAGCAACAACTTAAAAATATGAGACAATAAAAACAAAAATTTAAGCCAAAAAACTATAATTTGGCTGAACACATCTGGAACTCCAGGGGTTACATTGTCCACCATAATGATTTTAACATGTATTTTACTTTGTACACGATAAGCAATATATAGTAATCATAAGCCTTTAATAGGATGCCATGATATATATATGTATGTGGCTGAACAGTCAATCACATATGTTTGTATCAAAACTAACATATCATGTTCACTTCTATAGAAGAAGAATTAACCATATTTTGATCAAATCAGTTTTCACAATATTTAAAAACTGAAATAACAAATTATTTCACTTTCGAAGACACCATACTCAAACATAATAGATTACAAAGTCTCAAAGCACTTGCAGCAACAGAGAGAATAGAAAAAATTAATGGCCAAATTGTGAGAGACTACCATTGAAAAATATATTAAGTGTAAATAATTTTTACCTTGATATTATTTGTATTTATAAAACATAACATCGATAAGTTTTCTGAGATGCGAATGTGGTTGCCAGTCATAAACACCTTTTTAGTTATGTTGATTAGTTCAGAGTAGCAATTTTGATGGTATAAATACAATCATTCTTTCACTGTGTATTTATTATTTTCTTTATTTTTAATGACCAGCACATATCTTTTACTACGATTATTAAATTTAAGCATCAAGTTAATAACTATAGAACTACAAATGGTATGACCACATGATATAAATTTGAATTATTTCACACTGTATTTTAGTATGTAGTATTTAAGATGGAAATAAACTAATAGAAATAATTTGACTATCCCTTTTACTCTTAGGTACTTACAAGTTCGTTCATTCTATTATTCACGCAGAATTGTAAATCAACTTGGGAATGAAGCTATATAAAATGAGAAGTTTGTATGCATCAATGAATTGTTGTTTTAAACGCAAGATCAACATTATATCTTGGTGGATGGATGTTCGTGGACAAATTTTAAAGTATAAGCATTGCAAAAAAGTGTTCACATATGTGCGATTTATATTATTTCATTACTGTCATTGATACTAATATTTGGCTACTTTGAATCATATGCAGGGAATTATTCGAGCATTTGCACTGAAGTTTAGCCTTCCTTTTGGGACTATAACCCGCTTGCAGTCAGGATTAACTGACATCGACGGTCTAATAAAAGTACACAGGGAATTCGTAACCTGAGGTTTGTCTTAATTTCATATTTATACAGTTGCTTTAGGTTGGTAAAAGTATCAATAGCTTGATTATTTTTGGTATCCAATTCATTTTCCATTTCAGATCAATTGACACTGCCACATCAGACCATACAAGCAAGGAATTTGTATTTTTGCACTAACTCAAATTAGAGTATTTATGGCCAATTTGAAGGTTAATTGAATTAAGGTTTTTTCTACTGCATATTCACGTGTAAGACAACTGCTGGATTCGTGGCGATAAACATGACATTTGGAAACAAAGATGGAACAGTAAAGCACCAATCAGTAGCTTTAAGAGACGAAGCTGATCTATCAACCTTTCATGGTTGCAGTTTCGAAGGATATCAAGACAATGTCTACACACATTCATCAAGACGGTTTTGCAGAGACAGACATTTATGGAATCATAGATTTCATATTTGGCAATGCTATGGTAGTTTTTCAAAACTGTAACATATACCCCAGGATACCCATGATGGGTCAAAGCAACGCAATCAATGCCCAAAGTCGAATCGATCCAAATCAAGACATGGGCATTTCTATTCATATATGTACTGTAGGTCCTGCAGAAAATCAAGGATCGACCCAGACTTATGAAAACTGTTTTGGGCAGTTTGATAAACTCGATTGATTAGACGCCCTGGAGTGGAACCTTTGCGTTGTGTACTCTTTATTACGCTGAGTACAACAACATGGGTATGGGTTCAGGGACCAGGGGACGAGTGACTTGGACCGGTTATCATCAGTCCATTATCAACGACGATGCTTTGAATTTCATTGTGAGCAACTTCATTTCTAGAGATAATTGGTTGCCTCAGAGAGGTGTGCCTTACTCCAGAAGTTTCTGTATTGAATCTATATGTAGTTTATTGTAATTTTTTTAGCTGTAAGTAGATTTATAGCATGTGCTTGATACCACTTTTACTTTAATATAATTGGTTTTTTCACATACATGTACCATATTCAAATACGTGCATAGCTACCATTTTTACTTGTTCTTTAAGTCAATGCTTAAACTAACACAATGAATAAATGAGCAAATGTTTTATATATAACTACATAAACAAGCAGTTAATCAGAATTATTTTTTACAACCGACTGATCGTCTAGCGAAGAGAGCTATCGTATGCTATAAAAAAAAAATCACTCCAAAAGCTTGCCGGAAATTCACTGTTACAATTATGATGGATCATCCCTGTCATGATCAGCAAAATGAAGAAAGACAAATAAAAATTATTTTGTAATTATAACTTATACTGAGTCAAGGAGTAATGAGATTATTCAATTACTAATATGTAATTATGCTCTGCTGTTGCAATGTAGGTGGGAGAAGGTATATTAGTTCTGGATAAGTGTTCTGACGCATAAGCAGGGGTGAGAAAGAGCACCGTAGACAACAATGTGCCAGCTAATACAGTAGAAATTTGCTGTGTGCTATGTCAGCAACTGAGAGGCTGGTTTAAGAAATGCATGCATTATGTGGCCGATGATGGGTAAACAAAGAAACTACAAGCATTTTATAGTTGTAGCTGTGTAAACAAATAAACTGCACTATGTCTGTCGGTGTTAACCAGCTGAAAGCTTATACAAGCATTTTGACAAACATGACAAGGGTTACATCAGACCTTGGACAGCACTGGTGGTCGGTCAAAGCATCACCTCCCTCTGGTCGAGCAGAAAGCCCCCATGCTGGTCGGTCGATCTCCATTAAACCTGATCGTTCACTTCTGCTGTACTTTGGAGCGAGCTGTCTTCATCAAGGAAGAGAAAAACTGAGCGGTCAAGTTCATTAGCACCCTGGTCGGTGCTGGAACCTCACCACCTAGTCGGTCAGGAGACAAGCTCCACCTGATCGTTCTGCTCGCTAGCGACCTGGTCGGTCTGCTCTCCAAAGACCTGGTCGGTCTGCTAACCAACATCCTGGTCGGTTCAAGCATCCTCCACCTGGTCGGTCACGAAGTCTTCATGCTGGTCGGTTTTAGGAGGAGCTCCAAGGCTGGTCGATTCCAAGGAGAAAAGGAAGAGACCCCAAAGAAGAAGGAACGAGCAGCTTTGGATAAAGATGAGAATACAAAAGTGAATGGCACTGTTGTAATATCCAAACCCCATTTTAAATAGTAAAGTGTAAAGATAAGTGAGCACGTGGCTTGCAAGTAAATTGTCCATTCACATATTGCAAGAAAATGGGTCGGTACATTTGTTCTTCATTGGATCGGTCCTGTAGCAAGCTCCATCTGGTCGGTTGTAGCATGTAAAAGGCTGAAGCATGTCTTTGATCGGTGTATGCTGTCCAACTCATCGCCAACTCGTTGCCAACCTAGCGCCAACTATACACTTCAAATTACAAGTGTGCCACTACCCCTTATCTCCAACTATAAATACCCCCTTTCTCCATGCCAAAGGGGGGAGGATTGGAACACCCCGAAGGGCTGCTAAATTCATTTCTCAAAGGCATTCTCAAGCTTCATCCATGGCTTCTAAAGCTCTATTCATCTTCATCCATTAATCGATCGCTTCCATTGGAGATTCACCATTAGGATCCATCCAAACTCTACCCAAGCAACACAAATCTCCATTTATCCTCTCTAGGAGCTTAATCTACCATTGGAATGCTAGGGAATCAAAGGGATCTTCCTCTAAAGTGAAGCATTGAAGGCTTTTCATCCATTTCAATCAATACTTGGGGAGATCTAACTGTTCCACTAGTAATTCAAGTGCGATTCATATCAAAGAGGGAGAAATGAGAGATTCATTGTAAATTGAGGGAGATTTGTATGGCTTTGTATTTGGCATCGTGGAAGTGATAATGGAAAATGTTTATATAGTGGACGTAGGTCACGTTTGACCGAACCACTCTAAAAATTGTGTGTTCTTCTCTCTTATTGCTTTGTTTTTGCGAATTGCGGTCTCACATTTCTTCATACATGCTTTTCATGGTGTCTCTCCCCTAATTTGGAAACGTGCTTTCTTAGCACCTTGCCACTGAATGGGCGACACACTCTTTAAAGCATCGTATTTATTGTTTGGTCATTTTTTGATTAAAACATTTGGCGCCCACTGTGGGGCCGTGTTCGCATCTCCTACCATAGATTCCGCAAATCTCAGATCTGGGCCAATCGGCGAGCTATCTTCCAAATTCAAGGCCTTATCTGAAATCATGGCAAAGTCTAAGAAGACCACTAGCAATGCCGTTGGAGAAGACGACAATGTCGTTAATCATGAAACTACATCTCTTACCAACCACTTCGAAGTTGGCCAAAATTCAATATCTGGAGCTGGAGTGACTAAAGCTGAATTGGATGCCGTCGTCGCTAACTTGAGCCAACACATGGATGCTTCCAACAAAGCCTTAATTGATGCTAATAAAACTCTTGTGGATGCTAATCATGATTTGATGGATAAAGTGACCGCTCTCATAAACGCTCAAGCCGATCCTGCTCCTCCTCCGAAAATCCATATCAACCTTGAAGAGAATGCAAACTCATCGGCCTATGATCCTCATAATGATAACATGGAAGGATTTGCTGGCAAAAATGACGCTAATGTAAAAGGTTCAAAGTTGGAAGCAAGAAACCATTCCGATCGAAATAACCGACGAGTTGCAAGTCCCGACAAGGGGGCACCTTCCCATAGCGGAAGTAAAAGGCTTAGATCCTCTAAACGCGATCGCTCGCCACGACGAGCATCCGGAAAAGAGATCGAAGTCCGCTCCCCGGAACGACACAACTCGAAGGAATATATCGCGGATGTGGTAAAGCAAATCATAAAAGACAACATGCGCCGCAAGGATTGTGAAAGGGAATGGGACTTCTCTCTCGGCAAAAATCCGTTCACAAAGAGGATCCGCAAGGCTGAGTTCCCCAAAAAATTCACTCATCCTACTCTGCCGCCGTACAACGGAAATTCTGATCCGAATCACTTCCTATACAAATACGAGTGGCACATGAATGCAGCTAAAGCAACGGACGAGATCAAGTGCTTGTGCTTCCCGCTCTACCTGGAAAGCGTCGCATCGCTATGGTTCACAAGGCTCCCGCCCAAATCCGTTGACCGATTTAATGATTTGACTCTGAAATTCAAAGAGCAATTCAGGCTGCAAGCTACCAAAGCTAAGGACGTCATCTCTCTTACATCCATGAAGCAAAATCCAGGGGAGTCCGTCAAAGCTTTTCTCAAAAGGTTTAATGATGCCGTATCTGAAGTAGGTAATCCCGAGCCTCGCATGATCTTAGTGTCTCTAATCGGCGCTATAGACGAGAGTGGCGAATTTGGTAAATGGATCAAAAAGAAAGAGCCAAGCACGCTCGAGAAATTCTATAAAAAAGCCGAGGAATACATGCGAGTTGAAACGGGCCCAGTACCTCTCCAGATTATTGATGCTAACCCACTTCTTGAAGCTCCCAAGAATACACCTACCCAGTATAATCAGAAAAATCCTGGAGGACAGAATAGAGGAAGCGACGGGAAGGAAAATCGAGATGGCAAGAAGCCTTGCTTTTTCAATCCTACGGATCTAACACCTTTAAATGACACTCCAGAAAACATCTTTGCTGCGACTAAAGACACCGAAGATTATCCAATAACTAAACCTCAGAAAATAAGCGACTATCAAGCAAATTCTGGGAAGTTCTGTAGGTTTCATAATCAGCCAGGCCACAATACCAATGAGTGTAGGCATCTAAAATCACTGATTGAAGAGCTGATTAGGAAGAATCATCTGCAGCAATATGTGAAAAATCCACAGTCCTCGAGCACTGTTTCGAATCCCCAGGGCCAGGGGGCAACAAACAACGAAGCTTTTGCTCGGACCATCCCAAGGCCAATCATCAACTGATGGCTACTGATTGCGCTTCAATTCCAATGGGCCCAAAATAAGCAATCGACATTGCGCCGCTTTACTTCATGCTCTATTTCCCGCTTTAGTTCATGCTCTACTTCGTGTTTTACTTTCTGTTGTCTTCAAAACTTCTTGTAAACAGTCTGTAATAATCTGCAAGTGATGCACTGAACATTAGCTCAATGATAAAGAGCATATCTCTCTAAATGAATTTCTGGTTTGCAAAATTATATGTTAAATCGAAACTTTCTTAAAAGATGATTTCATATTGCAGGCCATCTGTCGAGCACTTGTTCTTGTAACATGGCGACCCCAACAACGCTAGCTCAATTACCAAATGCTGTGAATATCAACTTGCATAAATACAAGAATAGAAAAGCACCGCCTTGAGAAGTGAATGGGAAAAGTCGCGGGAATTCAAACAACGAATAAGCGCCATGACAAATAAACAAGAATATTGTAGCTTTCATCAAAGGGGCACCCCTCTAAGTGAAAGTTTCAAAGCTCCGATCTTTAATTTGAAACAGCCCACCAAGTCAAGTGGCTAACAAAGCAATCGGGGCCAATGCAAAGCCGGAAGGACCGGCAAACACGCTGGAAGGACCAGCACCAAACCTGATGTTGGAAGTACCAGCATCAGGCCGGAAGGACCGACAAACACGCTGGAAGGACCAGCACCAAACCTGATGTTGGAAGTACCAGCTTCAGGCCGGAAGGACCGGCAAACACGCTGGAAGGACCAGCACCAAACCTGATGTTGGAAGCACCGGCATCAGGCCGGAAGGACCGGCAAACACGCTGGAAGGACCAGCACCAAACCTGATGTTGGAAGTACCAGCATCAGGCCGGAAGGACCGGCAAACACGCTGGAAGGACCAGCACCAAACCTGATGTTGGAAGTACCAGCATCAGGCCGGAAGGACCGGCAAACACGCTGGAAGGACCAGCACCAAACCTGATGTTGGAAGTACCAGCATCAGGCCGGAAGGACCGGCAAACACACTGGAAGGACCAGCACAAACCAAAGTCCTCTCCGGAGGCGCCCGATTGATCGTCAGTATCAGGAAGTACCTGATCCGATAACGACAAACATCGGGGTTTTCAACCAAAGTCCTCTCCGAGGGCACCCAATTAATCGTCAGAATCAGGAAGCACCTGATGCGTTACGACAAACATTGGGGCATCAAATCCCAAGTCCTCCCCTAGCGGGGGCACAAAAACATAAGTCCTCCCCATGCGGGGGCATCAAATCCCAAGTCCTCCCCATGCAGGGGCATAAAACATAAAGTCCTCCCCATGCGGGGGCATAAAACCTAAAGTCCTCCCCTAGCGGGGGCACCCCACATAAGACCTTTTCAAGAAAAGGCAGAAAGATGCAATGACTTCTCTACGTAGAAGTCCAAATTTATCAATCAAATTCAAAATTGAATACCATATTCATGCAAATAATATTTAACAAATCCTAACTGTTAAGTAAAGCAGTTCTGCGTAGATATGACATTCAATTTATTGTACATCATTCACTAATGATTAACTAACATGTTATTGATGTGGACGATCAATAACAACGTATAAGTCCAAAACCGTGCAAGTGCTTGTTTTCATTACAGAACAGGTGCTACGGAACACAAAGTCTAGTCGACGAGTTCAAAAGCTACGACTGAATTCCAACGCAGACTCTGATAGCAACGTTCTTTTCGAAGCTTGCATTTCTTACAAGTAAAAAATACAAGCTTCGAGGGGCAAATGTTAACCAGCTGAAAGCTTATACAAGCATTTTGAAAAACATGACAAGGGTTACATCAGACCTTGGACAGCACTGGTGGTCGGTCAAAGCATCACCTCCCTCTGGTCGAGCAGAAAGCCCCCATGCTGGTCGGTCGATCTCCATTCAACCTGATCGTTCACTTCTGTTGTACTTTGGAGTGAGTTGTCTTCATCAAGGAAGAGCAAAACTGAGCGGTCGAGTTCATTAGCACCCTGGTCGGTGCTGGAACCTCACCACCTAGTCGGTCAGGATACAAGCTCCACCTGATCGGTCTGCTCGCTAGCGACCTGGTCGGTCTGCTCTCCAAAGACCTGGTCGGTCTGCTAACCAACATCCTGGTCGGTTCAAGCATCCTCCACCTGGTCGGTCACGAAGTCTTCATGCTGGCCGGTTTTAGGAGGAGCTCCAAGGCTGGTCGATTCCAAGGAGAAAAGGCAGAGACTCAAAGAAGAAGGAACGAGCAGCTTTGGATAAAGATGAGAATACAAAAGTGAATGGCACTGTTGTAATATCCAAACCCCATTTTAAATAGTAAAGTGTAAAGATAAGTGAGCACGTGGCTTGCAAGTAAATTTTCCATTCACATATTGCAAGAAAATGGGTCGGTACATTTGTTCTTCATTGGATCGGTCCTGTAGCAAGCTCCATCTGGTCGGTTGCAGCATGTAAAAGGCTGAAGCATGTCTTTGATCGGTGTATGCTATCCAACTCATCGCCAACTCGTTGCCAACCTAGCGCCAACTATACACTTCAAATTACAAGTGTGCCACTACCCCTTATCTCCAACTATAAATACCCCCTTTCTCCATGCCAAAGGTGGGAGGATTGGAACACCCCGAAGGGCTGCTAAAGTCATTTCTCAAAGGCATTCTCAAGCTTCATCCATGGCTTCTAAAGCTCTATTCATCTTCATCCATTAATCGATCGCTTCCATTGGAGATTCACCATTAGGATCCATCCAAACTCTACCCAAGCAACACAAATCTCCATTTATCCTCTCTAGGAGCTTAATCTACCATTGGAATGCTAGGGAATCAAAGGGATCTTCCTCTAAAGTGAAGCATTGAAGGCTTTTCATCCATTTCAATCAATACTTGGGGAGATCTAACTGTTCCACTAGTAATTCAAGTGCGATTCATATCAAAGAGGGAGAAATGAGAGATTCATTGTAAATTGAGGGAGATTTGTATGGCTTTGTATTTGGCATCGTGGAAGTGATAATGGAAAATGTTTATATAGTGGACGTAGGTCACGTTTGACCGAACCACTCTAAAAATTGTGTGTTCTTCTCTCTTATTGCTTTGTTTTTGCGAATTGCGGTCTCACATTTCTTCATACATGCTTTTCATGGTGTCTCTCCCCTAATTTGGAAACGTGCTTTCTTAGCACCTTGCCACTGAACGGGCGACGCACTCTTTAAAGCATCGTATTTAGTGTTTGGTCATTTTTTGATTAAAACAGTCGGGTGGGATAAGATGGCTATTTCATCCATGGGACATTTAACAACGATGTTATGATTCAAATCAGGTACTTGGAGGCTTAAAGCCACCGATGTAACTGGGTGTCCTTTAGAAGATGGCAATGTACCTGTCTCCAAAGGCTTAAAACCATCGATTGGTTTTATTTGTTTATTTTACAGTACAACTTTTGTTTTATCATATGTATAGATTCTAATTGGACATAAGAGTTATGTAATGGTAGTTGTATAGTTGCTTATTGAACCGAAAACGAAATCAGTTTGGAATTTATGTTCGTGATAAAGGATGTTGCAAACATGCCAAAGAAATTATTGACATCTACATTGACTAAATAATTACAATGCAGCAAATTAGAAAATGATATTCCTCATATGAACCAATAAACGTACGTCAGTTATCTCATGGCACTGCATTTGTCATTATAAACTGAACTGATAAAGTATTTCTGATAACATTTAAGTTACATTATTTTATCAAGTCAAACAAACTTATTTGATGCAAATTAACGATCAGCTAAACATAAATAGTAATAAAGTTCAACAACAATGTCCGTATGCGAAGCACGGGTCCCACACTAGTATAAGAAAAATAGCAGTCGTAAAAGGTATGACAGCCCATTAAAATTTTACTCAGAAGGACAATTCACCGTTTCTCTTCTTCTTCACGTGCGCTTATTTCTTCTTCCTCCGCTCCCGATTCACGTCCACTCCATCTTTAAAACAATCGAACCCAAAAATCACAAAAAATCGAATCCATAACAATTCATAAATCACGAAAATCAAAAGGACATCAGATTCGAAATTGCAATCGAACCCAAAAAATCGAATCCATAATCGCTCGAAACAGAAACCCTAGAAAACAAAAAAATTGTCGAACAACAAAAATCCATTGGAAATCACAAGTGAATTATATAAAATTATTTTTCAAACGATGGAAAACACAATTGAAGAAGTCGAAATTGTTGAAACAATTTTGTCGTGATTGGAAATGTTTTTTTTTCGTTAATAGTATAACAGTTCGTAGGTATCATTTTTCTATTTTTTTAGGTATCATTTTTCCTATTTTAACTTTAAAACATAGCAACAGTTTTTAGGTATCATTTTTTTATTTTTCTAGGTATCATTTTTCATGTTTTAAATTTAAAACATAGCAGTAGTTTTTAGGTATCAGTTTGCTATTTTTTTAGGTATCAATTTTACCGTTTTAACTGTGTTATATGTTTTTTCATGAGATTTTATTGTTGTGTTAATTTTGAAGTTATATTGTTGTATCAGCTTTGAAACTACGTCGAACTTATTTCATTTTAATCAATCAAACTGTGATATAATTTTTTTTAATTATTTTATCTTCAAAACATTGCATCAGTATTTAGGTATCATTTTTATAATATTTTAGGTATCATTTTTACTGTTTTAACTATGTTATGTGTTGTTTTCATGTGATTTTATTGCTGTGTTAATTTTGAAGTTATATTGTTGCATGAACTTTTTAACTCAGTCGAATTTATTTAATTTTATACAATCAAACTGTGATGTAAACATTTTTTGCATTAGTTTTTCTTTAAAACATTGATGCAGTTTGTAGGTATCAATTTTCTATTTTTTTAAGTATCAGTTTTCATGTTTTAACTGTGTTATGTGTTTTTTCCATGTGATTTTGTTGTTATGTTAATTTTGCAGTTGTACTGTTGCATCAACTTTGTAACTCTGTCGAACTAATTTCATTTTATTCAATCAAACTTTGATGTAAACATTTTTTCCATTAGTTTTACTTCAAATCATTGAATAAGGTTTTAGGTATCAGTTTCATATTTTCTTAAGAATCGGTTTTACTGTTTTAACTGTGTTAATTGTTTTTTCATGTGATTTTTTTTGTTCTGTTATCAGTTTTATAAGTTGGTAGAGCTAAGCTAAAGTTTTTCTCATAATCACTGTTCATGGATATCAGTTTTTTAATATTATAGGTAAAAAAAAGATGTATATAAACATAACACAGAAATTACACTAAAAATGATACCTTGAAAAATATATAAATGATTCCTAAAAACTGCTATGATGTTTAACATAACACATAAACTACAGTTGATACCTTAAAAAATATAAAAATGATACCTTAAAACTGCTGTGATGTTTAACATAACACATAAATTACATTAAAAATGATACCTTAAAAAATATAAAAATGAATCCTTCAAACTGCAGTAATGTTAACATAACAGAGAAATTACATTAAAAATGATACCTTAAAAAGTATAAAAATGATACCTTAAAACTGATGTGATGTTTAACATAACACATAAAGTACAGTGAAAATGATACCTAGAAAAATAGAAAAATGATACCTAAACACTGCTGCTATATTTTAAAGTTAAAATAGGAAAAATGATACCTAAAATAATAGAAAAATGATACCTACGAACTGTTATACTATTAACGAAAAAAACATTTCCAATCACAAAAAAATTGTTTCAACAATTTCAACTTCTTCAATTGCGTTTTCCATCTTTTGAAAAATATTTTTATTCAATTCACTTGTGATTTCCAATGGATTTTTGTTGTTCGAATTTTTTTTGTTTTCTAGGGTTTCTGTTTCGGCTGATTTTTGGTTGTGATTTTGATTTCGTGATATTGTCTTCGACTGAGAATTTCGATTCTAATGTCACATGATATTTGTGATTTCATCGATTTAGGATTTCGTGATTTTTGTGATTTCGTGATAAACGATGAAATCGAGATACGCGACAGAGGGAGAAGATGGAAGCATCGGCCGAAATTTAATTTCAGTGTATTGTCCTTATGGATAAAATATTAGGCGGTTGTCCTTCTGGGTAAATTTTAATGGGCCTTTGTCCTTGTCATTAATTGTCCCCACTTTTTTTAGCTGGGACACTTTTTGATCTTTTTTTAGTAACTTGAAGGTGAAACATACCATGTAGGATTTCGATTTTTTTAAAAGCTAATTTACTTTTTCAAACACAGTAAGAAGTCATAATTTATAAATATGTTTGAAATAATTTTATAAAGTATAAAATATAGATAATATTTTCTGAAATAATGGTGTTATATAATAAAGACCTACATTAACTATAGGTCATTAAGATGGATTGTTAGCAGTTAATTCCTTTTTGTTAATTACATTGCAATACTACACACACACATATATATATATATATATATATATATATATATATATATATATATAACTCCACTTTAAGCTAGAATCGAATCAGAGAGCTAAAAAATATAAGTATTTACAATTAACTGTACTCTTTTATGGTATGTGGTATTTTATTCCAGTCAAGTGCCCTTTTAATGCTTGAGAGTTTGAACCCATGACCTTTAAACTAATAGTCCAAATAATTAAATCAAGCGCCCTTTTGGTTAAAAATAGCACAGGTAGAACGATAGACCCAATAACTGTATTAATTTAGTTTGTAAATATTCAATTTTCTTAATAGAAGAAAGATGTATACACTTAATTAATAAATCATATTCATGTCATAAAAATGTGCACATTAAAAAAAAATTTAACATAAAAAGTTAACATAGATTAAGTTCATCCTAATGACCATAATCTAAAGCTGAGTTCATCCGGTAATGCTTATTAATCCCCATTTTAAACTCTAAACCTAAAGTTTCAAGGTTCTGGAACTGTCTCCTTAGTAATGTTACTGTAAGTCAACTGATGCTGAATCAGGTAACAATCCAAGTATATTGTTATAGAAATGGGAAGGATGATCTTACTCTCTTTGCCCGAATTAAATCCCAATGCGGAAATATCCATTATCTAAGAAGTCCACCTCGTTTATGATTGTAGTGGTATCAAAAAATGATTTAGAAATAATAATACGATATTGTTAACTTCTTTTCACGATACAGACAACAGGAATATAGAAATTCAAAAAGTAATGTTACTCAAATGTGCACGAATTGTATTCTTGGAAACATGGTAGATAATTATGCTAACCATTCAAAACTTTATGGGCTCCCTTCTGTGATTAGCTAATAAATTTTAGCGAAGCTCAATGTAGCGCATTACAATATTGAAAATAATTCTTAATCCATTCATAATGCAGAATCGTTACGGGTAATTATATGATGCCACAGATGAACTACAAAAGAAAACATCATTAACGAACAATAATTTATATTCCAAACTGAAGAAAAATATATGTAATGAAAGAGTTGGGAGGAATACATTATAATCTTTATTGACATAGAAAGGTTTTTGACTATATCGTTGCATTATATATCTTCTTGTATTATGGTAAATAAGACCATAAATGAACCTATTCCAAGCCAACGCATGACACTGACTGTAAAACATCATATAAATTACAGTTGCATAATTAGTGCTTACTGTTTGGAATCAAATGTTAAATCGAAATCTTTCAAATATATCATTCTTCTCCAAATGTATATCCATGTTTAAATCAAAATCTTTCAAACCTATCATTCTTCTAATGCCAGTGACAGAGGCGATATCACATGTTAAACATTTAACCATTAAAAGGTTTCAAGTGTTAAAATAAAAATAATACAAACTTGTCATACCTTTCTGAATGTGTATCGACCATTGCCAATAGCACATTAGAATAAAAAGTCTAAAATAAATTGGACTAATGTGAAATAATCTTCAAACAAAATGTAGCTGAGA
Organism: Allium sativum; assembly: GCA_030737875.1. Lineage (NCBI taxonomy): Eukaryota > Viridiplantae > Streptophyta > Magnoliopsida > Asparagales > Amaryllidaceae > Allium > Allium sativum. Next base: position 138,307,647 of record CM060912.1, read on the forward strand.
ATGAAGCATTAATTTGATTACCCTTTGTTAAACAACATGACATAGGAAAAAACTTATTGACTCAAATAATAATATGGTATAAAGGTAGAAAAAGAGAATATATTAATCAAATAAAATTTGAATTGTTTTATGCTACCTATATATATTGGTTAAAGAAATTTGATATGCTTTAAAGGACATACTTTAATACCATAAACTACGTACTTCATCAAGTTAACTTAGAGCATAAATTATTCTCTCAAATGATAACATTGAATGCATGCAAGATTGTTATTATGAAATATATCTTTATCACAAAAGTAAAGAAAAAAAAGATCAAACAAATCAAACATGTTCTCTCATGTATGGATAATCGATTAAATGCTTTTATTATGATATTTTATCTGGGATGAGTAACAATCAAAGTTAATGAATTTAATTTAATAGTGGACCTCAAATTACGGAAAAAATGTCCTCTTGCATCCAATGCATCTATGCAAACTTTTAAAACACGAAAACATGAGGCGTTTTCAGGACAAAGGCGAGGCGTAATCCTCAGAACTTGAGGCTTTAGCTTTCTAGGTAAAAACAAAGCGTAAAACATATAACAAAATTTAGGCATATTAAATTAACTAATGCAAAAAATGAAAAACAAATCATTTAAGATCCAACATTGAACAAACATATTTCTTAAGGATTAAAAATAAATAGTTGAAACTCATATGACTCAAAATTTAATGTTTCAAAATTATTTGAAGAATCCATCAAACTCTAATTTTGATTCCTTCTATCAATTCAGATCGGTCTAAAAAATTTATTTTGAGAGTTAAAGATGTTTATTAAAGAAATTTTTTTATCTTATTTAATGCAGTTGCCAAATATGGACAGCTTTTTAATGTAGAATTTAAATTTTATTTAATTACTTCTCTGCAATTTCTTAACAGAAGTTGTTATGATTTTATGTGAAAATAAATAAATAGTTTATTAAAATTTTAGGTGGACATAATCCCATTGTTAAATAAAAAGGTGTTGCAAAAGCGTTACAAATTATCTTATTTAACTAGTTTGACGAAAATAACTTTAAAACTTCATAATTTCATTCCAAATCGCTTTGACAACATTTACTATAATTTATCAATTTTTTTCCATATTTTTAATAATTTTTATATAGCCTTTAAGTTATTTCCAAATTCGGTCATTAAACTACACTGCATTGATTTCTATTGAAAATTGGTTTGAGCATATCTTGAAAACTATACGCTGAAATTTGAAAATTTCCTTTTTATTTGAAAACTATTATTAAAGAAAACGTTTTTCATTTTAGGAAAATATGATTTATAATGAATTCGTTATATCAGTTTAAAGTTTGCGATTGAAGTTTGCGAACTACCGCAGCGCGATAGGCTCTATTCTAACCGTATTTTAACTTTATATTAACATTATTCTGATTTACTATAAAATAGGTTAGAAACCCATTTAAAACATATATATAAGATTATTTCAAAACATTATTTCAAAATTTCAAATTAAAATTTAAATATTTATTTTTAATGAATATTATATTATTATTTAACTAATAAAACATTATTATCTCTCAAAATTTAATCTTTTTGAAACCTAATTTTTCCAAGCCCAAATTAAATATTATATAAGCTAAATGGAACATTCGTTTTTAGTTTAAACATCTTCTATATAGTTAAACCAAACTTCAATTTTGAAAACCAAATCGATTTAACCAATTTAAACTCGAGCATGCTGTTTTATAACAAAACCTTGTTTAAATAAAATTCCACCTTTACAAAGTGTTTTATAATCTCTTTAATTTCATATCTATCTGAGTTCGGATAGAAAATTCCAACTTTTATTTTTACACAAGATTTAAATGAATATAATATTCATTTATATTATCTGGTAAGTATGAGACTTAATCAATACCTAGGGATGTAAATCGAGTAGACTTTACCCGACATAGGGGTGTTCATGTCCTGTCCTATAAGACTTTCAGACGTACATGGACTGGACAAGGAGTTGACTTGGACATTGCTCGTATGAGATGGACAACGAACGGATAACCTTCAAACAATAGAAAATTATCGAACATTTTTGGACGGACATATTTTTATATGCTTTTTCTTGTCTTAAATGAGAATCGTACAGACACAGATCAGACACCTTACCTTCTCAGACCGAGCCATACAATGGATTGTCCTGTCCTATTAACACCCTTACCAATACCCATATAATTCCACATAAGTGGGTGTAACATGTGCAGTACGACAATATCATTAGTAACAACCATTACAACATCCATAATACCCATTTAACCATGTCACAACATATATATCATAGTATATATGTATAAACGTTTGGTAATTAACGCTTATATTCAAATGGTTAGCTAATTAAACATAGTTTCATAACAACCAACATAACATCCATATAAAATAAATACAGGTGAAAAGTTTCTCACCGAGGGTTCCACCCCACTAATCTTTATGGTAAGACTTGCTAGCTAACTGCTACTACCCTGGACCGCCTAGTTTGCTTTACCGGCTTTCTTATAATATTGTTTATATATTTGTACAATATATAATTTTTTTATAAATAGGAGGAGGTGGAGAAGTGGCCAAGTGGAGGTGATGAGGTGGAGAAAGGGAGTAGGGGGTGTGAGGAGGAGGGAGTGGAGGGGGTTTTGATGTGACTTTTCAAGAGGAGAGAGGCGCGTTTTGGAAGGAGGTAGGAGAAGGGGTATGATTTGGCTTAGGGAGGAGGAAGGTGGCGGATTTTGGTGGTGGAGGAAAGGGGAAGAGGGCCGAAAATAGTTGGAAGGGGAGAGGAAAAGAGGACGGAGGAAGGATGGGAAGAAGAAGAAAATCGCTTGGAAGCCATGGATTAGAGAAAGAAGGAGATGTAGAAAATGAAAAAGAAGAGAAGTGAGTAGAAATGAAGAGGGAGGAGGTTATACAAGAAAAATAGCAAATAACAGTGGCAGAATGTGCTTCAAATCCGTCGCTAAATAGGCCTTAGCGACGGATTTCCTACGTAACTTGGTGGTCGGTAAAAACCATGATGGTAATTGTGTCAGATTTAGCGAGGAATATAGCATGCGATTTCCAACAGTTTTCCGTCATTTTACTATTTTTTAATAAAAAATTATTTTATTTATTAATTTAATTTTAATTTTTTGCCGACTATTTACCGACGGATAAGTAATTTATAATAAATTATTATTTATAAAAGATGTTGGTAAACCCTTACTAATTATCAAGGGATTAGCGACGGAAATAAAATTGAAGTAAACTTAACCTTACTTTCTATAATCACATTCAAGAAAGAACAACATCCATATTAACACATAAAAAAGAACAACATCAGAAAACCTTTATCCGAAGGCGCTTCAACTAATTTTAGTACATTAAACCTGATAGAATTTTGTTAATTGGTGTAGCTTAGACAATAACTTACTAAACATGTCAAAATCTACCAAGCTGCCTTCTTCACTTCTTTTGATTAGTGTTGCACGTGCCTTATCTGCAACTATTGCTGCATCCAGTTCGGAACCAAGTGCGCCATTCAAATTATTTTGAAACTCCCGAGCATTCAAACGATTCATTACAAATAGTGACTAGCTCGGACTGCTTGGCAACGTTAAACCGACCAGCCATACCAAACGAAAGTAGTATCCAAGGAGCACAACATCCCTAAATAATGCATATATAATTGAGTTGATGTACACTTAAATGTAACACTATGAAAACTAAGTGGACCGTTTTCCGACTAAAAATAAATTATTAATTTAACTATGCAACACTACTGATAAGTAGCATAGTCATAGAATATTATTATCTGCCCAACGTCCAATAACTTCATAATTCTACTCAGAAGCAAACTAAAATTTCAGTTTGTGTGTAAAAAGAATGTTATATATGGTCCATGGATACTGAATTTTTAGTTTTTCAAAATAAACGCTTACAAAAATAAATGCAAACATAAAGTAGGAAGAACTTAAAGAAATACTGATTCAATATGAACCACGATCAACAATCTGACTTAAAGAAGCATGATTTTATTTGAGCTTCTACATTGGCTGTGTTAAAATTGGTATAACGACACGGGGAATTTGCGATCCTGGATATCGACATTAACACGATGTCGACTATTCAAGCATCAAAAACACCGGATAGTCCATGAAAGAAATTAGATGGTGAGAATAGATAAGATAGAAACTTAGAATAGAAGAAGAAGAAGAACATACAACATCAAAGTAAATATGAATCTCACAGCAGAACAGACAATATATAATAGATACATAACTTTGAAATAAAACCAGTATATGTATACAGTAACATTATCAGAGTACAACACAGCGGAATAAACAATAGCTATATAATCCTGAAGCCTCCTGCTCCAAGCTCTCCAAGTATATCTGTAAAATCATAACTACTTGACTGCCCATACAAAATTAGGCACCTAAGAGTTTAGGGAAAACAAAACAAAATAAACTCTGGGTCAGTCATGGGACTGGTGTGAGTAGAACAATTTAAAACAGTTTGAGCAATAAAACGATATCTCATAAGACCACGTCGTATAACAGAACGGGTTTTTCCCTTATGAGAATCCAAAACATTTGATTTAACTTTCAAAATCCTTTTTAAAGAAACGATAAACTTTATATCAAAACTCTTTTGATATTATAATAATGACTATCAACCACAACTAAATAATCATCTAGCAGAAACGCTTTCATCTCACGTTCTACATATATAGTTACAATCAAAACCACGAGCACTTATTGGATAATGGATTACCAACTATGACAAGGTATGGAACCATCTTCTGATAGTGTACCTTTATAGAGGAATACACTGGGTTCAACAAGAACATCTTGCAATCCGGCCACACATGACCGACCACTCATTTCGCTTGAGTGTATCGAATGTATATCACCAACGATTGGGATCAACAACCGTTTCCTGAATGGGACAACATTGAATAGATTAAAGAATGAAATGAATATCTCTAGATAGGTGATAATACACCCTAATTGGCAGCCAAACACTTAGCCATACTGCCTGCACGATTTTTGTCATTTCCCAGTTGTGAGGCTACAGGCCACGCTTATCTTTGACAGATCACACATTTATTCACTTTGAATGTCACATCGTCATACCCGCCAAATCACAAATTAATTTCCCCAAAAATACAATGGGTACATAGCTAAGAGAAACGGATTCCTCCGCCACCAAATGTAAATACGTTTGAAGAGATCAACTTACGCGATCTATTAAATATACTCTGTCAGACTTTCTTCCATACAGGTCGTCCTAGGACTGGACAAACCGAAGGCACTATTCTGTAAATCCATCTTAGGCAATTTCTACCTAGGATCGTCAGAACAGTCCTTGCGTAACTTCATCTTCAATTGTCTTCATCATATTTTATTCGCAACGTTAATGCCTATACGGAGTGGTTTTCAAATAATGAATTTGATCCCGGTCTCTCCGTATTGACAACAGAAAAATAGTCAAAAACTTCGATAGTCGGTGATTTAACTATCAAAGAAAAACACGTATGTAAACAACGATCGTATTTCCAAATGGAAATCCTACCGATCAATCATCAATCTACATTTTCTCCTTTTAAATTAATTCATCATTAATTTATTTATTTACGCCTTCCCGTTTCCATATATACATATATTCAGAAATTCTTATTTTCTAGATTAGAAAGTATTTAAATCATTGGAAAACATTTCCATATTTACTCTTATTTCTATTTGTATTTTATATTAGAAAACATTTCTGATTCTTATTTGGAAAACATTTCCAACTCCTTCATTGGATTTAAACAGATATTTAAATAAAACATCGCTATGCCAACTCAAACATTACACTCATTCTAAATTCACTTAACCAACCTTCACTATCGAGCCTTAACCATTCCTTAGTTAAAAATGGAGTCAATCAAGTTGTGGTATAACTACCTCTCAAACCTTAACTGAACAACATTTCTAACCTCGAAATAGACAAAGTTCACCTTTCAAATCTTTAACAACTTCCTTACGAAACACTCGGATTCTATTTACGAATCCACTTCTTTTACAGAAATCATTTGATTATAACAATAGTGTTATAATCCCATGCTTCTGAAATATTATAACTTCAATATAACTTTTATTTATAAATTTGGATAAATAAACAAACAACTAATTTATTAATAAATAAATAAATCTTGATTAAAAACGGAAAGTGAATATTACTTTCTTGAATTCAATATAATTGAATTTCAACGTATAACTCTCTTTCGAATCAACTATATTTGATTAACTCCTTTCTTCAAATAAACTATATTCGATTTAACTCCTTTCGAATAAACTATATTCAATTAACTGCTTTCGAATAACTAATATTCGATAACTCCTTTCGAATAACTAATATTCGATAACTCCTTCGAATAAACTATATTCGATTAATTCCTTCGAATAAATTATATTCGATTGATTCCTTCGATTAAACTATATTCGATTATTTCCTTCGAATAACTACATTCGATAATCTTTCTTCGAATAACTATATTCGATAACTCCTTTAACTATATTTGAATAAACTATGTTCGATAACTCCTTTCGAATAACTAATATTCAATAACTCCTTTCGAATAACTAATATTCGATAACTTCTTTCGAATAACTAATATTCGATAACTCCTTTTCTTTGAATAACCTTATTCAATAACTCTTTCTTCGAATAAATTATATTCGAATAACTCTAATCCGACTAACTCTAATTCAGTTAACTATATTCGAATAACTAATATTCGACTAACTCTTGTTCCATTAACTCTATTTGAATAACTCTAGTTCGATTTAACTCTAATCGATTAACTCTAGCTGATTAACTCTAACTGGTTAACTCTAACTGGTTAACTCTAACTGATTAACTCTAACTGATTAGCTCTAACTGATTAACCCTATCCAATTTACTCTTCGTCCATATTCAGTTTCAAATATCGATGTTGAAATCGATTCTTACCTCTCTATATAAGTCCTGACTTATACATTCTATTTATCCAATGATAAATATTTTACTTAATTTATAAAACCTTATTTATAAATTAATCTTCTTACTTTATCTGTTAAAACAGTTTTCTCTTAGATGTTCACTTTGAATTCATATTCTGTTATACTCGTGTACGAAGCACGGGTCTAAACCTTCCTAGTGTAAAATTCTCTTTTTATACAATTCTATCCATTTTTAAAGTATTTCCTTTTATAATCTATTTATTTTCTAAATAAATATTTCCTTTATGATTCTTTTTATTTTCTAAATAAATATTTCTTTTTATAACTCTATCTATTTCATAAATAAATATTTCCATTTATAATCTATTTGTAAATGTTTTACAAATATTTCCTTTTTAATTCTATTTGTAAATGTTTTACAAATACTTCCTTTTCAATTCTATTTGTAAATGGTTTACAAATTTTTCCTTTTCAATTCTGTAACGATCCAGATTTTTGCCGATTAATTTAAAACATTTAAATATTAATTTAAATGTTGAGTGATAATATAAATGAATTTTTATATTAAGTTATCAATTTAATAATCAAAATACGGTTTATTTCGAATATATAATTATTGTAATATGACAATGAGAATAATTGAATTCAAAGTTTAAAACTGAATTGAAATGATTCAAATTATCAATATAGATTCTAGTTGAATAGAAACGATAATAATATTTATATTATTATCAAGGAGGTTGATTATTTTAAGTTTAAAAATATATTATATCGATTTAATTGGTATGTGAGAATAATAAATAAATACAAATGATATCGTTTTTTCGACGAAACCAAATGTATTGAGTTCCGAACGTCAAACCATAACAACATCTAAATTTTCACTGTTATTGGAGTTCATTTGGGGTCACTTGAGCGTACTACTTCACCCGTAAGTTTCACAAAAATTAAATATATTAAAAATCACTTGGCTTCTTGGACACACTGCATTAGCTTCCCTTACACACTTCAGTAAACCTTCCTTGGGAAGATACAGTCCCCATCTATATAACTGCGACCACACACCCCTTTTACCCTTCATTTTTTCTTTCCTCTTATTCCTTTTCTTCTGAACAATGTCAATCCGATCTTCCCTTAGCTTTAAGAAATCAAAATTTAAAGCTTCAACAATTAAAAATGGCCGGTATCCCTTATTTAAACAAACGATTCAGCAACTCAAAATAAAAGGGGGGACTCGAAAACCGCGGACTCGAAAACCGTGAGATTTTGGGAGCTCAAAATCATCTGGGGCTAACGACAGGAGAGGCGACGCTGCTATTGGGGTTGGGTAAAATGATGAGGTTGTTATCGATGGTGATTTTTTCCGAGTTTCCTTTAGGGATTCCAACGTCGATGAGGTGAGATGGGATGAGAGGATCTTTATGATTTTAGGGGAGGCCGAAAATTGATGATGGCTGCTATTAAGTGGAGTCCGATGATCTGCGAGGGACGCAGTGTGAATCAAGGGTAGCGAATTCGTTCAAGTCTTGGTTGAACTGGGGAGGACGGAAGTTTAACTCTCGATTTCTGCACCTCGTTTTTTCAGCAAATGATTACGGTGAAGGCATTGATTTGAGAAAGGTGAGCGATATAGGATGAGCGAGGTTGAACTGGGAAAGGACAGAACTACTACTGCTGAATAAATGGGATGCTAATGATAGTGGTAATGGTGGCAGTATAGGTACAGTGCGCTCAGAAAGAAGGGGAAAGAAGGATAAGGTTCGTTGGTGATGACTGGTTTGATTGTAGTCGAAGTGGTGGCGGCAAAATGAAAGGCGAGCAAATAAATTAAATAATTAGTCAGAAATAAATAGTTTATTTATCATTTTAACATATGCAATTGATAATTTTCACTTGCTAGACCTAATCGAGGCACCATTGATTTCGTTAGGTCAATGTTCCCACGGTAGAGTCTGGTAGTTCAAAACACCTTTGTATATCACGTAGTTACAAATCCTATGGTACCAATATTTCTTTTTCCTAAAAGCAATCCTAATAACAGTGGACATGTCAATGTGAATAGTGCTAACCGGTTTGAAGTTATCAGTATGTTAAAGGGAATCGCCCGACAAAAATACCCTCATAAGCAATACTTTATGTGGAAGTAATGTAGATATTAAAAATGCTAAAAAAAATTGCTTGAAATATGAGTTAATATAATTGCTCGAGCAGCTACATTTCCGTCTATACAAAAGTGGAAGAAACAGCTCATGGAGCCATTTACAAATTTGGGTACATAAATATATTTTCAATATCAGATTTAGTTCCAAAATATTAGTTCAAATAACCATATCCAATAAATACGTAAATTCCTTACACATCAGCATTTTTACTTCCTGCGAGTAGTTGGAAGAAGGAAGAAAACGCTGGATTCTATTACTAGTGCACTGTTGCACGTTTAAAAAAACTGAGTTAAAAAATGGCTCCAACATAATTGTTGAAAATGACCACGCCTGTCACCTGCGACTTCAGCATTAACAGTTTCATTGCTTTTTTCAACTTGAGAATTAGAGTATATATTAGTGAGTAGTAGTGGTAGGAATACAATGGGCAATCCAAGTTAATATTGTACAACTTACTGAACATTGAAGATAGTAGATGACCATTAATTTCTCTAAAATGACCCCTAATTCTTTCTAAATTTTGAAAAATACCATTTTTTTAAATAAATAGACTGACAATATGTATTTGTGTGTTTATATAAAATATATATCCAATGTAAAAGAGGTAATATGTAGAGGAAGATATTTTTTTTTTTTTTTTTTTTTTTAAAAAGATGTGTCGCTAAGGCTTGAAATCATTGTAAAATCCCCCGATTTACGTCTCGATTCAGATAGGATGTCTCCCTTGGCGAGTCAATTTACAATTTGATTCAAACTGAGTAAAAACCACAAAGAAATAAAACATTTCGCTGGTATACTTAATATATGTAAAAATTGGTTTCAACATTCAGTAAACAATGCTTTCAAAAATAAAATAAAATCAGTAATTTATACAGACTGCTCTTACATAAGTAATGTTTTCATAAACAATTATGGATAGTTTTTCCTTTTCTGTGTTTTACTTTCATTTTTATGGATACTGCAAAGGAAATAAATTACATTCATTTACTTTCTTCACTTCAATGTATTTATTAGTTTACATTCATTTACTTAGAAAATTGCCATGTCAATTTTATAAAATGCAATTTCATGTTTTAATGACCATGCATTTTTATACTTTTTTGTTGAAGTTGTTACAAATAATGTTTTCCACTGTATTTTGGTATCGGGAAAAAATTATGAATGCTTTCAACATCGAATTTGTATCATGTTTTTCTTTCTTTGTGGGGGAAACAAATACACAAATAAATTTAGACAGTAAAAAATTTGCAGTTTTATGGTTTTAGCAGTTCTCCATGCGTATGTTCAAGATTATAGTAATTAAGGTACACACTTCATCTTCCTATCAACTTTAGTAATTTATTTTTGTTTTTCTTTTATTCTGCCCACGTGTTGTTTGTCCTATTCCATTTCAATTTTTGAAAACTTGCAGACCGTCGGTGTGAAATTAAGATTCTAAATTAATATTTTGGAGTTATAAAGATTATAAATTTGAAAGGTCATAATTAATAAACTTAAGTGAGAAGATTTTGAGAATGATCAAACTAATTTTTAAGTAAAACTAGTAGTTTTTCGTTTTCTCTGTCTTTTATTTATCCATTTTTTTGTATACTGCAAAGGAACTATGTTACATTCATTTATTTCTTCACTTCAATGTATTTATTAGTTTTACATTCATTTACTTAGAAATCTACCATGCCAATTTTATAAAACGGATGGTTGATTTCTTGTGATATGTATTACTATAAACTCCAAAAATTTACTGTAACCAATATGATGAAGGTTATTTTTTGTTTATTACCAGGTTGAATTGAACACACACACACACACACACACACACACACACACACACACATATATATATATATATGTGTATGTATACGTATAATATATGGACACACACATATGCCTACATATATGCACACGTATGCATATTTATGTACCTCCTTAAAGTCATATTTTCTTTGCTTTTTCATTCACGTTTTGGTTCTTATTTTTGAATTCATAGAATTTATGGAAGTATGTCTTTTTTATTACATTGTTGTTGTTTGAAGCTTTATATTTATGGGTTTTGCCATATGAATTTAAGATGCTTTAATCACAATTTTGGTATGTCACGTAGACAGGTCATTCTTGCTGATATAGGTTTTATAATTAAGATATGCGATGGAAACTTAAAGACAAACTTTTTAAAGCTTAAAAACC